>JAIXMN010000007.1:17500-1507921 GCA_025716815.1 Dichotomocladium elegans
TTGTTCCAGTTCTTTACATCATTGCCATGGATATTCACTTCATTGGTGCTCTTGCAATCACCTATGCGACATTACCCCCCTCCAGATTGGGACAATCGTGAAGGAATTGTAGGGAGTATGGTCGATTGCGGGATATTGAGTAAATTAAGATCGTCATCTCTGACTTCTTCTCAAATTCTTGTCGGTCTTGTTATAGCCAGATCGTGATCGTTTCTTGCTGGGTACTTTATCCTTTTTGTGCGATGACTCAATTTCGGGTGGTACATCAGCATTCTTTTCATCTTGTCCCAGTCTATGCCAGTATTCGATGATGAATCCAGGATCGGTGAATTTGTCGGGTGTCAACCATTGATCATCTTCAGGTCCATAACCCTTCCATCGTACGCGATATTGACGGTTTCCTGGCTTTCCTTTGTGTGCAATGATGGCCTGTACCTCATATAATTCATCTTGAGGGACAACTTCGTCTTGATTGATCAGTTTCATCTCAGAGGGTGAATAGTCGCGAGGCATTAACGCTCCAGTTTCGTCTTGCAAGACATATGATCCTCCTTGTGTTTTGCGTAGCACGGTATAAGGTCCTTCAAAGATCGGAGCTAGCTTGCTTTTCCGGTTCTGTACACGGACCATCACATGACTCCTTTCTGGGAAGTCTGTCAAGTGATGTTTTTCGTCAAATTTTTTCTTCTGTTTATCTCCATGCTCTTCCACTTTTCGTTTCAAGGCAGGAAAGACGACATCGTGCATATACGCGGCACGCTCCATTAATTCCTCGTGTGTGGACGCGCGTTTTTCAACAGCATTCTTGTCGCGGTAGTCTTTCAACTCGTTAATTCGTCGCGCGAACATGAGGGAGAATGGGGAGGAACCCAACCTCTCAGAAATGCGGCTGTTGATTTCCAGCTGTGTACTGGGAACGTAGAAATCCCAGTCTTTACCGGCACCTTGTAGTTTCTTGCGAATGACACTCAGCGTGGTTTGCACCCATCGTTCGGCAACACCATTAGCGCGTGGGTGATAAGGCGTAGTAAGTCGGTGGTCAATTCCCAGATTCTCAACAAAGGTCTTCATCTTGAAGTTCTTGAATTCGCTTCCGTTATCTGACTGAATAATCTTGGGTAGTCCGAAATCGCAGAATACAGACTTGAAAACTTCAATGATGGTATCGGCCGCCTTGTCTGGTAGTGCGCGCAGTATACAAAAGCGTGTGCACACATCGACAAAGACGATAATGTAATTGTTTCCTTTGCATGAAGTGCGGTGAAAGTTAATCAAGTCAACTGCCCAGTGATCACCTGGTAAGTATGCGTATATTGGTCGCAAGGGATTGAAACCTCGTTTGCCAATGTTGTAACGTTGACATTGAATGCATGATCGTACGTGCTCTACCGCATCTTGGAACAAGTTTGCCCAGTGGACACCATCGGCATGCAGCGATCGCACAATATGCTCTGCTCCTTCATGACCGCCCGTTAAGTGTGCCTTTTCCAACAATGCTGGACGTTCGGCCTCAGGTGGACACATCGTATCTTGTGGAAATTCGAAAGGCTTGATGACGAATACACGTTTGTTGGACGGATTTTTCTTCGCTGACCGTATAATAGGAACATCACCCCCCTCCAGCTGGTCGGCAGGGGCGAACAAGCGAGAAAGGTTATCGGGCAGCACATTCTCAATACCTGGTAGATGAATCACTTGGAAGGAATAATCGAGAAGAGTATCTAACCAGTTAATCATCATAGGATTAGCAATCTTCTGGGTATGTAGGTATGTCAGCGCTTTATGATCGGTGTATAGGGTGAATGGATTTCCCCATAGATACTGATGAAACTTCTGTAGCGCATATACAACTGCTAGCAGCTCTCGTTTGGTTGTTGAATAGTTGCGTTCGGATTTGCTGAGAGAGCGAGCCATAAACGATACATATTGCTTCACACCATCGTTCATTTGAAAGAGGACGGCGCCAATCCCGTAGTTGGATGCATCAGTAGCCACGTAAAACGGTAATGAGAGATCTGGGTATCGCAAGAGGGTACGCTCAGCTAACAGAGCTTTCAGCTTATTGAAGCAGGCAGTATGCTCGTCAGTCCAGAGCTGATTCAAAGATCCAGCGGAACGTAACGCATCGAGTGGCGCACTGATCTCAGAAACCTTTGGAATATGGTCGCGGAAATAATTGATGATCCCCATGAAACGCATTACATCCTTGCCCGTTCGTGGTATAGGCCACTGTAGGACATTGGTAAGTTTTCGTTCATCAGGGGTAATACCACTCTGCGAGATACAGAATCCAAGTAGATAAACCGATCGTTGGGCAAAATGGCACTTCGCGGGATTGAGGAGCAAATTGACGTTGGTCAGTGCTTGGATAGCCAATTGGACGTGGCGTGTATGTTCAGCCATTGTACGCGAGTGTACTACGATATCATCCACGAAGGTTTGGACAAATGGCATCTCCTTGTAAATCGACGACATCACTCTTTGGAACTTGGACGATATGGGTTTCAAACCGAAAGGACATCCGCGGAACATATATTGGATTCCATCGTGAGTGAATGTGGTCTTGTGCTGGTCAGCTTCATTAATCTGGAATCGATGGAACGCGCTCTTGAGATCTAGCGTAGTGAATACAGCTGAACCACCTAAGGATGAAAAGATTTCCTTGATCAAAGGTAATGGATATCGGTCATCAGGAAGATACTTATTAATGTGGCGAGGATCCAGACATGGACGTTTGCCAGTCTTGTTGCCATATTCATCCTTCTTGTCGGCCAAAGTGAGAGGACTGTTCCAGCTGGAATTGACGGATGCCTTGACAATAATACCGTCTTCGAGCCAACTTTTGACAGCATCATCAACAATGGGACGTACAGCATAAGGTAAAGGGTATTGTCGTTGATATGCGGATACACCTTTGGGAGTGTCGAGATAGATGACTGACTCAGGTACCATACAGAAAGCATCTTTCGGGATCGTTGCATTGGCCTTGATATATGGTTCGAGTGCCCTATGGAATGCAGTTTGTTCAGACGGTGTACCTGCAGGTGAATTGTTCGGTTCGGCTTCATCTTCATATGGCACGACACGTTCATCCTTCTTGTTTAATAGTTCGTCGTCATCATCCCACCTTGTCGCAACGCCAGTCAAAGCAACACCAAGTCTTGGCAGTAAGTCTAGACCTATTATGACATCGGTGTCATCATTAAGATCCATAACTTCAAACGAATGCTTGATAGTTCGATGGTTGTAGCGTATAAGAAGCAGATCGGTGGTGCCCAAACGGGGTAATTGATCATTTTTTCCAGCGTATAGGATGAGTCCTGAAGCGTCATTGATAACCCAGTTGTTTTTTAAGCAAATATCTTTATTAAGAACCGACATTTCCGCTCCAGTGTCGAGGAGACCCAAGAGACGCTCACTCTGTATGAGGATAGGAGTTGTCAGCCTTAAAGAATCGCTTCGGGTATTCAACGCATTCAAACGCAATCGCTTACCGGACGAATGTTTAGCCAGTTCCAGACAGGCATCGGCATCAAGCTCCATGAGCTCGAGCTCCTCGTCGGCGGGGTGCTTCTTTTCGGCAACCTGTCGAGCAGGGCACGAATCGGCAGTGGCGGTCTTGTTGAGGGTTAGGCGGTTAAGCCTCTTGCGCTCCCTCTTCTCCTTCATCGCGATCTTGTACTCCTCGCAGCGATGGCCCTTGCTCCAGTCCTTCTTGCAATAGATGCAGCGGCTTTCCTTGATGGCACGCTGCTCTTCGGTGAGTTCCTTGGTAGGTTTTGGCTTGGGCTGGGGGGACTTGCTGCGCCGACGGCGCTCTGAACGTTCACGACGTTCGTGACGCCAATCGTGTCCGTCGCGGCGGAAGGAACGGTTTCTGGATCGTCGATCGGAATAGCGGTGGTGGTGGTGCTCGGCAGGGTCGTCACGTTGGGCACGCGAACTACGATTGCGAGTGCGGATCTCCGTCGCCTGGATCAGTACGCCAAGTCGGACAACCTCCTCAACGCATTGGGGTCGACGGGAGCCATGCTGGCCATGCCACGCAACTCGAACGTCCTGCTGGAAGTCGGCTTCCAGGGAAAACAAGAAACGCATCGCCATATTCTCGTCGTCCTTGATGCCAGCCTTCTTCATCGCGTCTTGGTACTCGTCACCGTAGTCGAGGATATTTGCCCCACGGGGCATCTCCATCGTGAACACCTTGGTGGCGGCAGACAGCGAACGACTCGTACCATGGAAACATTCGGCGAACACTCGGCAAACCTGTGACCAGTCATATCCTTTGTTAGCAACGTAAGAATCAAACCAGTTACTCAGGTTGGCGGGCATAGCAAGCGCGAGCCAGCGCTGCCAGTCGTGGTCCACATCCACCTCACCAGCCTCAAGAACAAGCTGGAAGCGGCGGAGGAACTCTTCCACCGAGCTGAACACCTTTTGGCCGGGGTCGGACAGGGTCAATCCCTGCACTTGGAACAGAGGGATGTCGCGAATGCTGACGCGGCCGCTCCTGGAAGGAATGGACCTCACACACTCATCGACGGACGACACACCAAAAGAAGTGCAAACGGAATCCGTGGCAGGGACAGCTGGCTTGTCAGGTCGAAGACCAGCAATGGGCACAGGCTGCAACGCGGCAATGATCGCCTTCTGGTCATTGACCAAGCGACACGTCAACGCAATACGCCCGGAAATCGCCTCGATCGCCTCTGCGTCCTGGGCCTGGTACGCCTTGTTTTGCTCCACACACAGCTCCTGGAGCTCGGCCTGCTTCTGCGCCAAAAGCGCGGCGACAGCAGCCAAAGCATCGGCGGGTTGTTGGGGAGTTTGTTGCACTTGCGTGCGCTCACCCATGCTCACATCGTCGTCGGCAACACCGGGAAAGGAATCGACCTGGGGTCGCGGACAGGGGGAACCAAAGAACCTTGGACGGTGGTGGCGGCAGTTGGCAACTCGGTAGTGTTGTTGAGAGTATTCATTGTAAAAAATGTGGTAAATAAGGTTTGGTAGAGACTGTCAAAGTACAATGAGACTCTTGGAGGTGTTTTTAATAGAAAGAAAAATTCTTCTGTCTGTTTACTCCTACACTACATAGTTGTTTATATATTGTTATGGATAAAATAGATTCCGCCCAATTGACATGGGTCAATTGTCCTGGAAATTTCCATAAGAAGAGTTGTTGGGGTGCAGTACTTGACAAGTCATAGAAAAACTTTTCGTTCGTTCCTGTAGCTGAATCCCAGACCATCCTCACGTCGGTAAAACCTCAAAAAACCCAGTGGGAAAAAATAGAGGAGAAAAGACTGTGGATATGGATCTAGTGGCTATGTATGATCGTGTTTCCCTTGGCTGAGTCATGTTTCTGTATTGCGGTTGTTCCAGTTCTTTACATCATTGCCATGGATATTCACTTCATTGGTGCTCTTGCAATCACCTATGCGACACTCTCTCCGTGGTTACTCTTGTCGTCATACAACGCTTCCTGACCGCTATGCTGTGACGCTTCTTTTACCGCGACATCTATTGCAGACCTGATTTGGCGGAGTTTCCCTTTTTAGTCTTGTCATACCATGACCATCGTTCGAACACGTAGTCGCTTCTCGTCAGCCCACACAAACCTCAAACATAGTCTAACTTCCATCGAACACGTATTCATTCCTCATCATACCACGTAGCTTTTTGTCTTGTAATCAGCATTACCACAATAGTTAGAGAACATATAAATATCCCCTCCCCTTGTAAACAATAAAGATCATCATCCTCCCCGAGGTCTATCTTATATTATAATCGTCCCAAGCACGTCACCACTGGCTACGGATATATCCGCCAAAAGGACGACAATTGGTAGCTGATGAATAATAACCCCAAGGTCAACCCGGATTATAGTACAGCTGCATTCAACACTTTCCGCGATCCACTGCTAAATAACAACTTGGACGAAGAAACACAACCTACCGTACCAGCCATCTTTCAAGATTTAAACGCTATTGTAGAAAACACAAGCATGACGGGCAGTACTAGTGAACAAACGATGCAAGTAATGCTGGAAGCCTTAACACAGCTTCTCAAGAAGAACGAATCACGAGGGTTCTCACCACGGGTACGCGAACCGGATACCTACAATGGCGATCGTTCCCTAGATGCTGTCCAGAGTTGGTTACGCTCAGTCGAACAGTACCTTAGCATGTCAAACATGGAGGAGTACCAATACTCCGATTATGCGAAGACACTGCTGCGTGGTGATGCAGAACGATGGTGGCAACATCAAGAGCAATTCGGTCAAGACCTGGCCGACTGGGCCGATTTCAAGAGACGCATGACTACAACTTTCAGCCCAGTTAATGCCTCACAGCTTGCCCGTGACCGATTGGCGGCCCTGGTACAAACGGGATCCGTGTCCTCATATGTATCGCAGTTCCAGAGCATCTGCGTTGCCTTGCCATCCATGAGCGACGATGAAGCGTTGGACCGTTTTGTTCGTGGACTACAACGTGGTGTCCGTTTGCATGTCCGTACCCAGCTCCCAACGACCTCAACTGACGCCATCCGTATCGCTTTGGCATATGAGAGCGCCCAACTTGCCGAATTTGATCCAACCATCCAGACGCAGCAAGTATACGGCCAGCCCGTAACCCAGTATAGCCAAAGCCTGACGGTTCTGGAATACTTGCGAAGCAACGGCGTAGCACCTATGGACTTGGACGCCATTCAATCCCGCCAAGGTAGCAACAATCAGTGGCGCCGGTCAGTCCGCGCTCGCCCCAATCAGCGAGGACGAGGGTCCCGCAGTTTTATTGACACAAGGAAGTGCTATAATTGTGGTGGGGCAGGGCATCTAGCACGCGAATGTCCTTCAGCAGCACCAGAACATCGCCAGAACTCGAATCACCCAAAAGGCCCAGCGCGGGAGGATTGAAGGGAGCCCTTCCGCGCAACCAAGTCTATCAACAATCCCTAAATGTTATAAATACTGGGACCACCGACTCCACCCACAAGGACTCCGCAAAGGACGCGCAAATCGAGATATCGGAAAACGAAGATCAAGAACCTTCGGAGCTACAATGTCAACTGGAGATGGACAAACAGTATTTAGAATCGTTAATGTCAATAAAGACCACTGACTTACCAATGTATTCAATGACATGTGCCAATCGCTCAGTCGAGGTCCTTATCGACTCAGGCGCTACTGGGTCCTACGTCGCTTCTCATGTTGCATCCAATCTGCCCACACAGCGTGTACCTGGTCGACAAGTTGAAACCGCAGGAGGGCACATTTTTGACATTTCCACACAAGTGACATTGCCCCTCGATGCACAAGGGTACAAACACATCATCGATGCATATGTTCTCGACACTAAGTTTGACATCATCCTGGGACGTGATTGGCTTAAAATGGTGAATCCTCTGCCCGATTGGGATCTTGACACCTGGTGTATCAATACAGAAGATAACACGTTCGTTCTACGACCTCAGCATCGACGAGAAGTCCCCGAGGTCGCATATTTAATATCAGATCGACAAGTGCAGCGCTGGGAGTGGGACCGTCGTGTCGCTGAAATGTCTCTATGTTATGTTCGCCCTACTCGACAGGAACCCTTCACCCCCAGTAACGACAAGTTTGCATCATTGATAACCGAGTTCCAGGATGTGTTTCGGGACAAGCTTCCAGGACTTCCTCCTGACCGCGAAGTAGAACACGTCATCGACACGGGAGATGCCGCTCCATTGTCACGACCACCTTTCAAGATGAGTCCGTTGGAGTTAGCCGAGTTACAGAAACAGCTGAACGAGCTATTGGACCTCCACTTGATCCGGCCGAGCGTCTCACCATGGGGAGCACCGGTGTTATTTGTCCGTAAGAAGAATGGTGAGATGCGAATGTGCGTCGACTACTGTGCCATCAATCGAGTAACAAAACGCAACACACATCCTCTGCCCCGTATTGACGAATGCCTTGAACAGCTGGGAGGTGCCCAGTATTTTAGCAGCATCGACCTAAAGAGCGGGTATCATCAAGTCCGTATCCGCGAGGAAGATATCCCAAAGACGGCGTTCAATACTCGGTACGGTTCATACGAATTCCTGGTGTTACCTTTCGGCCTGACGAATGCACCGCCTACTTTTCAAAAACTGATGAACTCAGTACTGAAGGATTACCTGGACAACTTCGCCATGGTCTATTTGGATGACATCCTTATCTACAGCAAGTCAGCTGACGAGCACTACAATCATATTCGTATGGTTTTGGAACGTCTCCGCAGTGCCAACCTGATTGCCAATCTAAAGAAGTGCGAATTCAACAAGACCACGCTCGAATTTGTTGGTTTCCAGGTGACGGCCCGTGGTATCTTGCCATCCCCAAATAAGGTCAAAGCGATACAAGACTGGCCCCAGCCGACAAACGTACAAGAAGTCCGCCAGTTTATTGGACTCGCGTCACATTACCGACGATTTATTCGGAACTTTGCAGCGATTGCAGCACCTATGACAGACTTGACTAAAGGTACTGGTATGAAAAAGAGAGAGATCACTTGGACTTCAGAGTGCCAGCAAGCGTTTGAAGAAATTAAGGCCCGCATGTGTGACGCACCTCTTCTTGCACCTCCGAATACGAATCTGCCGTTTGTAATCGAGACGGATGCCTCTGATTTTGGAGTCGGCGCCGTACTCCTTCAAGAAGGACCCGATGGTATCTTACACCCGCTCGCGTTCGAATCAAAGAAACTGTCTGCAGCTGAGCGCAACTATCCGGCACAAGAACGGGAGCTACTGGCCATTCTTCATGCACTTCGAACCTGGCGGTGTTTCATCGAAGGGCGAAGTTACACAGTTCATACCGACCACATGCCTCTCAAGTATTACCAAACGCAGAGCAAACCTACCCCGCGTCTCACTAGGTGGATTGCTGAATTGGAGCTTTACGATCCGCATATCATATACAAACCGGGTAAAGAAAACCACGTTCCGGACCTATTGTCGCGACGTGACGGACCAGCATGCGTAACTACCGAAAATGACCTTGAGCCCGACTATTTATATGCCGTCAAATCCATTCAGGAATCAGATTGGCCTAAATCTATGCCCTACCAGAAGAACAATGGCCTTCTATATACCGCGATTTACTCATGAAACATAGGAATAAGTTTATCGCACGCAATGGCCAAGTGTACCGCATTATTAAGTCCGGCAAGGATACCCAAGAAGTTCGCTACGTTTTGTTCGCTCGTCGCGCAGACCTTGTACAACAGTTTCATTCGTCCTTTGGCCACGCTGGAAACACGACAATGTATGACCTATTCCGAAAACGATGGTGGTGGCCTGATATGTGTACCGATATCCAGGAGTGGCTTGCCTCGTGCCCACAATGCCAGCTGGCTGCTAATGCCAATCGTCATGTGCACCATGCGCCAATGAAACCACTCGAAGTGCCCCCTGCTTTTGCCCGCTGGCATCTTGACTTCATCGGTGAGCTTCCTACAACTGCGTCTGGGAATAGATGGATTCTCGTAGCTGTTGATTACATGACCAACTGGACAATCGCTCGCGCTGTTTCCGACGCCACTGGAGAAGCCATTGCAAACTTTATATATGAGGAAATTGTGATGCGTTTCGGGTGCCCCACTGAAATTCTCACCAATCGCGGCGCTAATTTCATGTCCAAAGTCCTCAGTAACTATCTTGGCTGTATCAAGGTTAACCATTCTTTCACCTCGGCTTTCCACCCTCGGACAAATGGTAAAGTGGAACGCACCAACAGCATCCTGAAGCAAATGTTGCATAAGTACGTCCATGGCCATATTTCTCAATGGGACCAATATCTGGAGCCTGCCTTATTTGCTTGCCGCATCCGCAAACATCGCACCACAGGGTTCAGCCCTTTTTTCTTAGTGTATGGACAAGAACCAATTTTACCCGGCGATCCTCTACACCCGTTCCTTGCTGAGGTCCCTTCGACTACCGAGACGACTGTATCCACGACACATCAGGTTCCCGAAGTTCGACAACTACAAGAAGCCCGCCAACTGGCCACGCGCCGTCTCAACAATAATGCTGCTAAGGACAAAGCCCGCTGGGATTCCCTGATTACCCCGCAAAAATTTAATGTTGGCGACCATGTTTTGATGCAGCATGAGAACAAGCTCAGTCTAGAGTATAACTGGAAAGGCCCATTCATCGTTACTGCCTGCAATTACGACACCAACATATACAAGATAAAAGACATGAACGGCCAAGTTTACACCTCGTGGGTTCATACTGACCACCTCTGACCGATCCATGTTAACTCTTCTGTCTCCTCCGACCCCTGGTATGATCCTACTGCTGCTCGCGCAGCTGAACGTCGCCACCTCCATGCAGCCGCCCAATTATCCTTGTTGTTTGAGGATGACCAACACTTTGGAGAGGGGGTATTGTCGTCATACAAGGCTTCCTGACCGCTATGCTGTGACGCTTCTTTTACCGCGACATCTATTGCAGACCTGATTTGGCGGAGTTTCCCTTTTTAGTCTTGTCATACCATGACCATCGTTCGAACATGTAGTCGCTTCTCGTCAGCCCACACAAACCTCAAACATAGTCTAACTTCCATCGAACACGTATTCATTCCTCATCATACCACGTAGCTTTTTGTCTTGTAATCAGCATTACCACAATAGTTAGAGAACATATAAATATCCCCTCCCCTGGTAAACAATAAAGATCATCATCCTCCCCGAGGTCTATCTTATATTATAATCGTCCCAAGCACGTCACCACTGGCTACGGATATATCCGCCAAAAGGACGACACTCTTTGTGGTCGTCTTTCTACCGAATTCAAGCAGAAGATAAAGACGACACACACGACAACAAATGTCGTAACACATATTACTCAACCAATCAGCGTTGCCATTTAGTTTATCCTTTTCTGAACACTTCTCCAGCAATTGTACAAACGGCCATTGTTCCTTCTTTGTAACCAACACTGACCTTTCCCTTTTCTCTCTCTTCTCCATGTATTATTATTAGATAGCAAAACAGTATAAATATCCAAATAGTTCCATGCAATAAACATCATCTATCCGTTACCCTTCTTCTTCTACTGTCACGCTTGGTCGTTGCTATTGGCTACGGTGTAACCGCCAAAATATACGCACGACACAAAAATGTAACCCCCTTTCTCTGCCGTGACCTGGAATCGAACCAGGGTCAGTGCGGCCACAACGCAATGTACTGCCACTATACTATCACGGCAAGACCTTAAGGTGTCGGGTCCTGGGCTCTTGGTTCCTGGTTGTCTTGTACAATTCCGTCTAAAAATGGTAATGTCCCGGAGTACTCAAACCAGCCTTGATATCGACTTTGCAGACTTCTTCTTGCTTGGCCAAGTGATACCCTTTATTGATTCTATATGACTTATATTTATATATTTCACTATGGAATGTGCTGTAAGCAGTGTTTCATGGAAAGTACTTCTGATAGAACTGCTATGGATACCAATTGGTGTATGAGGTGGTTGTTCTGCAGCCAACATCTAGAATATTCGTGCAGTATCCAAGGTTTTCCTGTCGGCCTGGATTTCTGGGCTTGAACCTTCGTTTATTTTGTGACAGCATAATGCCTTGGTTGGGCGCATCCATGACATTACTCCCCTCCGAAATACTTGTTTGTCCTCGAACAATGTCAACATCGGACTGGGTAGGAACAGCCACTGAGGGAGGCAATTGGTCGGCCAAGGGAGCGGGGTCCACAAGCTTGTCGACTTCATCAGGGGTAGGCGGCAAACGCATTCGAGAACGCCATTCAGCACATGTCAAGGTGGGGTCAAACCAAGGTGTAGCAGGCTCCATGTCAAAGTTGACTTTCGCCAGACAGTCGGCATGGACCCATGAAGCAAGGGGCACACCTTGTAGCATTTCAAGCCGATATGTACCATAATCGGGATTCTTCGCAATGACAACGTAAGTTCCTTTGTACTGCGGTTCGAGTCCAAAACGTCCTTCATGGGTTAGCTTAACAAATTCGCCAATATCGAAGTCAACAATGTTCAAGGCCTGGTCCCAGCGTGTAACGACCAAACTCAACATCTCCTATATTGATCGTCAGCGAAGTCCATAGCTAGCCATCCAAATCCCCTTTTTCTTCGTAATTGTTGTTATCAGTACTTTTCTCACCATAATCTTATACACACATATTATATATATATAGCCATAGCATTATCATTAGTAAAGAGCAATCAGTTATCTTGTTTCTTCGTTTCCATACGATTCCTTCTGGTTCAACTCTTCTCTTGGCCTCTGTGCTTCGGTCCTGTCCTGTCCTGTCCTGTCCTGTCTTGTCCTGCCTTGTCTTGTCTTGTTGGAAAGCACCTAACACCCTTCTTGTCCTGTCTCAATCCAGCTCCCAAAACATTACACTATAACTGATTCACTCAGTGTTACCTGCTTTCTTCTCTTTTCGTTTTTCTTGTATCCTTCTCGATATCTCTATACTCAAATTTCTGTTCATTCCCAAACTCCTCACCCCTTACTCCTTTGACCCTTTTTGTTTTCAGTATTTCCCTCCAAATCCACCTACTGCATTATCCCGCAACCTTATTCAAATTTTTCTTTCATTCCTTTTATGGTGAAATATATTCACTACACAACATCGATCAACTCCGCAGAAATCACCAACGCCATGCAAAACATGTCTTTAAACGAATCGTCCACTACGCGAGCCGGAAAATCGGGTGCACCTTTCAACAACCCACCTGTCTTCACCGGTAAGGCGGAAGATGTGTGCTCATTCATAACGCACGTAAAAATGGCAATCCATGTCAGCCAAGATCGCTTCAGTGACGAATTATCCAAGATCTGTTACATGTGCTTGTTCATGTCAGGTTGTGCTTTCGACTGGGCTCAACCCTACTTGGACGACATCGGCACTGATGACCTTGACCCCTGCATGCTATCCTTCCCAGCCTTTCTTGACGAATTTCGATCTGCATTTGGACAGGTAAATGAATTAGTGGAGACCGAGAATGCCCTTCTTGATCTGCGCCAAGGAACCTTACCTGCCTCGGAACATGCAGCAACGTTCCGTTGACTTGCTCTGCGAACTGACTTCAATGACGCCGCTCTCCTGGCCATTTTCCGGAAGAGCCTTCATGACCGGGTCAAAGATGAGCTCACCACCCGTGACATGCCCGCCTCACTATGGGAGTATGTTACTAAGGTAATTGAGCTAGACAACAGGATGCGCGATCGAGAAGGCCAGCGCCATTACCAGTCACCCCGCCCATGACAAAAATTCTCTGCTCCTGTCCATGTTGCACCTCCTGTCACAAATTCCAGTGTGCAACCCATGGACCTCGACGCGGCCAAGACCAAGTTTGGCCCCTTGTCTGCCGACGAAAAGGCACGCCGTCGCAAGCTTGGCCTCTGCTTGTACTGTGGCGGCGAGGGCTATGACGCTTTTTCTTGCCCGAAGAAGGGAAAAGGCAACACCCAAGGACTATAGGAGAGACCTCCTTGGGTGATATATCAGTACAGTTCAATAAACCATATATTGGCAACACACAATCTCTCTCCCCCCCGACTCCGTTCTCAACCTTATGTGCAACTACTACTTCTACGACAATTCATGAACCGCTGAAGCTCCCAGTTCGGCTCCTTTTCGGCGATATTAACCTCGAAACGTTCGCCATGATCGACTCTGGGGCGATGGGGAATTTTATCGATGAGAACTTTGTGAGGAAGCATAGTCTGCCACTTACAAAGAGTGATATCCCACTGCTAGTTTGCACAATTGATGGCCGCTCAATACTTTCGGGTACCATTACTCAGGAATGCCAGGTTAGGGTGTCGAGCGGTCAACACCATGAGAACCTCACTTTGCACGCCACGTCACTTGGTCAGCATTCTATCATCTTGGGTATGCCATGGTTAGCTAAACACAATCCGTCCATCGACTGGGTTACAGGAGATATCACGTTTGGATCCAGCGCATGTTCAAAATCCTGCTTACAAGCATCGCCAGTCGTGAAAGCAGTCAAGTCTCCAGCCACAAAATCATCCAGATGTCTTCCTGACGTACACATGGTCACTGCTGCCATGATGGTGTCGCATAGGTGATTACGGATTGAAGGATCCATGACGCCGCGTTATAACCAGATCCATTTCCACAGTCTTTTTCCCTCTATTTTTCTCCCACTGGGTTTTTATGAGGTTTTACCGACGTGAGGATGGTCTGAAAGGAACAAGGACATATAACGTATGATAGAGGTCACCGATACACACACAAGCACCTTATCTGTAATAGTGCTACCATCTCCGAGTACCCGTGTAAGACGGAGTAGCCAGTTGACCTAATTAGGACCTCTGCCATAAATCATATAAATAGCAGATAAATGTGTAGCGATGGAGGATCTAGAGTTCCGATTTCATTCGAATAAAAGACATCCACGAGTCTCATCGTATTCACTGTCCACCATAAAAAAAGCAACTAAAACACCACATTTTTTACGATGAACCCTCAGCAAGCTACCAACATCTACACCAACGACTCCCAGGGCGCCATTGCCAACGCGACCAGCGCACCTGCGGTCAACAACTCGTCCCTTGCCACCGATTTCGACGTGAGCATGGGCGAGTACCCCAACCCCGGCACGACGACGACGACGACGACGACGACGACTAGTGCTGTGGAGGCCGTCGCCCAGCTCATGGCGAAGAAAGGCGACGACCTGAAGGAGTTGTGCTTGCGGCAAGCACAAGCACTCGAGAACGACGACGCCGACGCTTTTGCCGAGATTTCGAGGAAGATCGAACTCACTTGTCGTCTGTTGAACGATCAGAAGACGGTCTTTGTCGCGCTGCAGTCTGCGGCTGATGCTGGTCTTGAACCAACAAAGCCAGCTGCATCCTCGGTGGAACCGAGCTTCTCTCTTTCCTCAGCTCCGACTGAGGACGAAAGCAGCCTCCGGTCCATTCCCTCGAGGGGTGGCCGTGTCAACATCGGCGACATCCCCTTGTTCCAGGTGCCTGGTATCACGATGACCGATACGACGAAGAAGGCGTTCAGCTCCGTGGAGGAATTCCTTCGCCGCTTCCAGCTCATCCTAGAAGCTGGAGAGGTGGAGGTCGATCGCGACTGGCAGCGTTGGTTGGCGCTGGCCATGCCGACTCACCTGGCCAACTGGTTCGATTCCTATGTCGCAAATAGGGGGTACAACTGGTCCCAGGTACGTGAAGTTTTCGCCGAACGATTCGAGGGTACCAGCCGTTCGATGTCCGCCGCCACGAAAGTTTTCTCGATGATGATGCCCCGCGGTGTGTCAATCCTGGATTACGGAGACGAGTACCAGGAGGCGATCAAGCAAGCCGGTCTCAAGGACGACGAGAACATGGCGTTGCGTTTCCTTTTCTCGCTGGAACCTGACTTCCAG
Organism: Dichotomocladium elegans; assembly: GCA_025716815.1. Taxonomy (NCBI): domain Eukaryota; kingdom Fungi; phylum Mucoromycota; class Mucoromycetes; order Mucorales; family Lichtheimiaceae; genus Dichotomocladium; species Dichotomocladium elegans. The sequence goes on from JAIXMN010000007.1 coordinate 32,906, forward strand.
CAGGATGTCCGAGTTGCGTGGCATGGTCAGCATGGCCCTCGCAACCCCCAAAATACCGAAGAGGTTATTCGGACGGGGGTGCTGATCCAGGCGACCGAGAACCGCACTCGACATAGTGTTTCACGTGTACAACGTGAACACCCTGCTGTGAACCGGCACCAGTGGGAATCTGCCCCACACGTCCGTCACTCCCGCCGCGAGCCGCGCAATTGGCGCCATGAACGTCTTGAACGTTCTGAGCACCACACGCGCCGGTCTTCGCCCAGGCCTTCACCCAAGCCTTCAATGAAGCCTGCACCGAAGCCGAAGAAGGAGCCGACCGCACTGCAGCGTGCACTTAAAGAACGCCGCTGCATTTACTGCAAACAAGACTGGGATCCCGACCACCGTTGCGACGAGTACGTCAAGGCCAAGAAGGCACAACGTGAGCAGAAGCGGCTCAACCGCCTCGCGCGTCAAGACTGCTCCGTTGCCGCCGATACCACCACCACCAACACCAGTTCGCGCCCCTCTCGGCAGGAGGCCGACAAGCGTCACCCCGCCGACGACGTCCTCGAGGACATGGATCTTGACGCTGATGCCAGTCTAGAGCTGGCAAAGCATTCCTCCGGTAAGCGAATACGTTTATATACGTTGCATACCCAAAACAATTCTTTGCGACTGACTTCACCTATCCTTATCCAGAATAAGCGTCTCTTGGGTCTGCTGGACACCGGAGCAGAGATTTCAGTTGTCAATAAAAGAATTTGTTTGAAAAACAATTGGGTTATAGAAAAAGCTTCTGGATTTATTTCATATGCGGGAAAGAACGATCGTTTACCACGTATGGGTATCACCGAACCTCTCATTATACGCTACAATCAGCGCATTATCAAGCATGCATTTGAAGTCATGGACCTCGAAGATGACACTGATGTCATAATAGGATTGGACTTACTACCAAGACTTGGTATCGCTTTGACAGGCGTTGCGACAAGATGGGATGATGACGATCACACCGATGAAAGCAGGGATGAAAATGTCGTGCCACAAGAAGAAAAGGCCGAGCCGAACGACTCTCCTGCTGGTACACCTGCTGAATATATTGCTTTCAAACAGGCGTTAGAGCCGTATATAAAGGCCAATGCGAATATCCCGAAGAATGCATTTTGCACCGTACCCGAATCAGTCATCTACATCGACACTCCAGAAGGTGTATCCGCGTATCAGAGACAATATCCATTACCTTATTCCATGCGTCCCATCGTTGACGATGCTGTCAAAAGTTGGCTGGCGGATGGTATTATTGTCAAAGCTGCTGTGAATTCCAACTGGAACAGTCCTCTCACCTTGGCAGACAAAAAGGATGAGTATGGTAACAAGACTGGAAAGCGTCCATGTCTTGATCCACGCCACATCAATAAGTATATTCCTGACGATCGATACCCTTTGCCATTGATTAAGGAGATTTTTTCGTCTTTGGGTGGTTCTGCTGTATTCACAACATTAGATCTCAAGAGCGCATTTCATCGTTTCCGGATCAATGAAGCAGACCAGCACAAGACCACATTCACTCATAATGGAATCCAGTACATGTTCCAAGGTTGTCCATTCGGTTTGAAGCCGATATCTTCCAAGTTTCAAAGAGTGATGTCATCCATTTACAAAGATATGCCATTTGTACAAACCTTCGTCGACGATATTGTGGTCCATTCTCGAACGATGGCCGAACACACCCGTCATGTTCAGCTTGCTATCCAAGCGCTGACTGATGTCAACCTGCTCCTCAACCCCGCGAAATGCCATTTTGCACAACGATCGGTTTATTTACTTGGATTCTGTATCTCGCAGAGTGGTATTACCCCTGATGAACGAAAACTTACCAATGTCCTACAGTGGCCTATACCACGGACGGGCAAGGATGTAATGCGTTTTATGGGTATTATCAATTATTTCCGCGACCATATTCCAAAGGTTTCCGAGATCAGTGCGCCACTCGATGCGTTACGTTCCGCTGGATCCCTGAATCAACTCTGGACTGACGAGCATAACAAATGCTTTAAAAAGCTGAAAGCTCTGTTAGCTGAACGTACCCTCTTGCGATACCCAGATCTCTCATTACCGTTCTATGTGGCTACCGACGCTTCGAACTATGGGATTGGTGCCGTCCTCTTCCAGATGAAAGATGGCCAGAAGCAGTATGTATCGTTTATGGCTCGCTCTTTAAGCAAGTCCGAACGCAATTATTCCACGACGAAGCGAGAGTTGCTAGCCATCATCTATGCACTCCAGAAATTTCACCAGTACTTATGGGGAAATCCTTTTACTCTGTATACGGACCACAGGGCTCTTACTTACTTGCACACCCAGAAGATTGCTAATCCGATGATGATCAATTGGTTAGACACTTTGCTCGACTACAATTTCCGCGTTGTACACTTGCCTGGTATTGAGAATGTGCTGCCAGATAACCTTTCGCGCTTGTTCGCCCCTGACGAACAGCTGGAGGGGGGTAATGCAGCCATAATTCGATCGGCAAAGAAAAACACGCCCAACAAACGAGTATTCCTGGTCAAAACATACGAGTCCCCACAAGATACAATGTGTCCACCAGACACGGAACGTCCTGCCTTGCTAGAGAAAGCACACTTGACAGGTGGTCATGAAGGAGCGGAACACATTGTACGATCATTACATGCCGATGGTATCCACTGGACGAATTTATTCCAAGACGCCGTAGAGTATGTCAAATCGTGTGTTCAATGTCAACGCTACAATATTGGCAAACGAGGCTTCAATCCCTTGAGACCAATTTATGCTTACTTACCAGGCGATCACTGGGCAGTTGACTTGATCAATTTTCACCGCACTTCGAACAAAGGCAACAATTATATCATCGTCTTTGTCGATGTATGCACACGCTTTTGTATACTGCGAGCATTACCAGACAAGTCAGCTGATACTATCGTTGAAGTCTTCAAATCTGTATTCTGCGATTTCGGTTTACCTAAGATCATACAATCAGACAATGGAAGCGAATTCAAGAACTTCAAGATGAAGAAATTTATTGACAGCCTAGGAATCGACCATCGACTTACTACACCGTACCACCCGCGCGCTAATGGGATTGCCGAACGTTGGGTACAAACGACTCTGAGTGTCATTCGCAAGAAAATTGAAGGCGCAGGTAAAGACTGGGACTTCTACGTTCCCAGCACACAACTGGAAATCAATAGCCGTATCTCCGAGAGGTTAGGTTCTTCGCCATTCTCACTAATGTTCGCTCGACGAATTAATGAGATGAAGGACTATCGACGTAATGGTGCCGTTGAGAACAGAGCGTCGACACACCAAGAACTTATGGAACGTGCCGCGTATATGCATGACGTTGTCTTTCCTGCCTTGAAACAAAGAGCGGAAGAACACGGCGGTAAACAAAAGAATAAGTTCGACCAAAAATATCATTTGATTGATTTTCCGGAACGGAGCCACGTGATGGTGCGAGTCCAGAACCGAAGAAGCAAACTGGCCCCCATTTTTGAAGGACCTTACACAGTACTGCGCAAGACACAAGGAGGATCCTACGTGCTGCAAGATGAAACAGGAGCTTTAATGCCTAGAGACTATTCGCCCTCTGAGATGAAACTTATTAACCAAGACGAAGTTATCCCTCAAGACGAATTATACGAAGTACAAGCTATAGTTGCGCACAAAGGACAACCAGGAAAACGACAATACTTAGTACGATGGAAAGGCTATGGCGCTGAAGACGACCAATGGCTAACACCCGATAAGTTCACCGATCCTGGCTTTATCATCGAATACTGGCACCGACTAGGAAAAGACGAATCAAAGGCTGATGCAATTCCTTCCAATACGCTATCGTCTAAAAAGGACAGTTCACCCCGCAAGAAACGATCCCGATCCGACAATGCCGATCACAATCCTCCACCAAGGAGAAGCCAAAGAAGACGGCTATAATCCAGTCAATATCACGTAATCGACCATGCTCTCTTCCTATTTTCCGATTGTTCCAATCTGGAGGGGGGTAATGTCGCATAGGTGATTACGGATTGAAGGATCCATGACGCCGCGTTATAACCAGATCCATTTCCACAGTCTTTTTCCCTCTATTTTTCTCCCACTGGGTTTTTATGAGGTTTTACCGACGTGAGGATGGTCTGAAAGGAACAAGGACATATAACGTATGATAGAGGTCACCGATACACACACAAGCACCTTATCTGTAATAGTGCTACCATCTCCGAGTACCCGTGTAAGACGGAGTAGCCAGTTGACCTAATTAGGACCTCTGCCATAAATCATATAAATAGCAGATAAATGTGTAGCGATGGAGGATCTAGAGTTCCGATTTCATTCGAATAAAAGACATCCACGAGTCTCATCGTATTCACTGTCCACCATAAAAAAAGCAACTAAAACACCACACTGGCTCCCTCTCTTCACTTGCTGCCGTCTCAGTTAACACCACGATGACACCGGATGCCTCAGTCCGCACTACAACTGTACCTGCTAAGTATCATCCATTTTTGGATGTATTCAATAAAGATCAGGCTAACACTCTTCCTAGTCATAAACCTGGGGTGGATCATAAAATTCCACTAGTCCTGCTGGCGCCCTGATTCTTTTCGTCAAGAAAAAGGACGGTTCCTTGCGTTTATGTGTGGATTACCATGGTCTTAACAAAATCAGCATTAAGAGTCAGTACCCACTCCCTCTCATCAATGAAATGCTGGACCGCCTCTCGTCTGCCAGTGTCTTCACCAAGTTGGACTGTCATAGCCCTACTGTTCATAACACTGCGCTTCTACAGACAGTACTGAGGAGGGTTATCGACTTGTCCACCTCTTCTACAGCACGTCTCGACTGTCCTCCCATTCCAATGTTACGAAGCCCGCTAACTGGTAATGATTGGAGGACCATGCTCGATGACTACCGCTTGTATCACCACTACCACCCTGGTCCGAAATAGGGTTTCTCATCGAATCCGGATCTTATGATCCGATCCGGATCAAAAGGCAATGGTGCGGATTCGGATTGACCTCATCTCGGATTTTGCGGATCCGGTGTAGGACATTTGCAATCCGGATCTCATACGGATTGCACTTCACGGATCTGAACCGATCCAGATCGCATACGGATTGCACTTCGCGGATCTGTTCCGATTCGTTAGATCTGTCCAAATCAACCTAGACATTGGGTTCCAGCCATTATAATCCTGTTAATGTATAACAATAGCAATTACAGATGTGCAAGAAATGGGATGTGGGAGTTTGAGAATGAGGAATACAGTTAGTGCAAAGTTGCGGAATAAACAAAACCAGCAAGAAATGTAGCTTCGTTATAGCTCATACATAGTTGACTTTGGCGAAATGACCGACTCTTTAGATAATAGCTGGTAGTATTTCGATGTGAAGCTGGCTCAATACACATCTCTTTTAGGATATCTCAGGTTTTATATTTGCAGAACGTGAAAGGTAAAAAAATCACGCAAACTCCTCGAAAGTAAATATTCCTTCTATATCAATCATTCCACGGCCATGCACTTTTCCCCATATTTCCGTATTTCCTTTTCTCATTTTCCAGCGATCAGTATTTCTTGGTTTTCACCAAGCAATGATCACAAACGCAACCTGCGCCTCGATTTAATATACATACTCCCACCCACCTTGAACCTTGTAATTCTCTCATATAACTGGTTGCTTGACCATCTGGAAAACTTTGAGGAGGACTGGAAAAATGTAAGCGAGGTTACAGTGAAGCGATTCCAGACACCAAACTTAATATGTTGATTCGTAGGAATGGCCCGCGCTATCAGAAGCAGCACGCTGTGGATGGGCAAAATTAAAAGGCTACTACTGCAAGGCCGAAGGACATGCCTTTGCTGTCGCGACTGCTATGGATCCACGGCTGAAATTCCAATGGTGGGAGGACGAGAACTGGGGACACTTCGGTGATGTTGCGAAAGAGCAAGTGCAAGCGACCTGGGAAGCGTACAAGCCGATTGCTGGTCATGAGTCGCCCATTTGCAATCCAGATGCCTTAATCAGGAGGCCGCAAAGGATTGCTGACCAGCTGCAGGCATACGTCGCCGCAAATTGTATATTTGATGAGACAAACGGTGTCAATCAGGAGCTTGTTCTCAACTACTGGCGCGGCGAGGTGAACGAATGGAAAGAGCTGAAGACAATGGCGCGCAGATACCTGGCAATACCAGCATCGTCAGTCGGTTCGGAGCGCACATTTTCACGAGCAAAGCATTACATTCCAGCATCAAGAAATCGGCTCAATCCTGCAAAGCTTCGCGAGAGTGTACTTGTCAACTCGTGGTGTACATATTTCGGCGAGTAGATGGGCGTTAGCAGGCGGCAAACTAAAAGAAGATTGTTTATGCTAGAAAGATGTCACCTTAAGCGTGAGTCTCGTAAATAAATAAAAAAAGCTTTCGCGTCGCTGTAATTGCAGCAATTAACATCGATTAATAATACTTTGTTGCTGGTTTCGCAGTACAATTACGTACGCGGTTTCTCTGAAGGCAGACCAGCTTTGAAATGTGGTGGGCATGGGTGCAAAATTAAATTGTTCAGCTTGTGACCGTCACCCAGCCACAACCATAGGCATAACTAGCTAGTCTGAAGCCATTCTGCCAGACATCAGAAGCGTTCCAAATGGCTCCCGCGTCAGCAATTATACCACTTTGCCTTCTATGGATCAAACCCTCCAACTTTTTTAATTCCTATTGGGATTTTCTGTTCTTTGACGCTTAATTTTTTGCTACAACTGCTAATGTCATCTTAAAATCAACTTCGGTTTTCACCTTTCTCCGTTCTGACAGTATTGCCGAATGGCCATATTCTTTCCAATTTCGCTCTATTGATGTGTTTTAATAAATCTCCTCATTTCAGCATTACGGATCACGGATTGGGACGGATTGAAGCGGTGTGGATCCGGATTGCAATTTGCAATCCGTTTAGCAAACGGATCGGATTCGGTGTGAGCAATTCGATCCGCGGTGTGGATCCGGATTGGATCCAATCCGATCCAGATCCGTCAATGAGAAACGCTAGTCCGAAATCATATAAAAAGAGAGTTATTTTTATTCAATAAAGAGGATCCCGTCTCAAAGACTCGATTTTAGCCCCTACGGTTTAAACACCTGCACTAACTCTCTAACCACCACATGGACATCCGGAACGCATATCATCGAATTAGAATCGCAGAAGGTGACGGATGGAAAATGGCATTCCGGACCCGATATGGCCATTTTCAATATAACGTCATGCCATTCGGGCTAACCAATGCGCCTGGTTCGTTCCAAGCTTTGATCAATGATGCACTCAGGGAGTATCTCGATCATTTTGTTGTTGTTTACCTAGACGATATCCTCATCTTCAGCGACACTCAACCTCAGCACGATCAGCATGTCCAGCTCGTTCTCCAAAAGTTACACGAGGCTCAGCTTTATGTGAAGGTCGAGAAGTGCGAATTCGATGCCACCGAAGTTGAATTCTTAGGTTTCCGTGTTGGGCGCTCTGGTGTCACGATGGACCCTGCCAAAGTAGCCAGCATCAAGGATTGGCCCACGCCCAAGAATGTGCACGATATCCAGGTGTTTCTGGGGTTTGCAAACTTTTATCGGCGCTTCATCCACGACTATGCACGCCTTTCTTCTCCTCTGACGGCATTATTGAAGAAAGGTGTACCCTTCCACTGGTCGTGTGCTCAATGTGGTGAACATTGATCCGTGTTAGAGAACTTAGCCGGTTTCACATCATTATCGCCGATATCCTGAAACTAAGACAATGATGAATTTAACACATTGATGTTCAGGGACCGATATTTTCATATCCGCTTGCGTGACAGGACAATCGCACCTATCAAAGGTACTTCCTCTACCCAGGATCCATCACTGGTCTTGAAGAGGACAATGAAAAGAGAATGCTCTCATCCGATACGTCCTAACAGGATTAAGCACTTACATCGCCGTTCTAATAGAATTATTATAAAAGAGAGTTATTTTATTTTCAGGAATAAACATCAACCTCAAAGATACTTTTATAGTTGTCTTTTTTCATTCTCTCTAATCCATCCATCTCACGGGGGACCATTGGTGGAGGTTTCCGGTAGCATAAGAGATTGACGTAGGCGGCTAGCAACCTTAGCATAGCTCATGCGGATAGGAGGTGGGGACGTTGAAGAGTGGGTGCCCGAATCGGTTTCGGGCGGTTTTGGTAAGTTCGCGGAAGAAAGCATGCGCGAGAGTAATTATGATAACGGCGCTCAAAGAGTGAAACAAAGTGTTGATGTCCCGTATAAACCAGGGACACTGCTGTTAGGTAAGAAAAATAGTCGTGGATACAACAGTGCTCATACTCTCTTTGTGGTTATACTCTCTTTGTGGTTACTCCTCGCAGTCGTCTTCCTCCTGTATTCAAGCAAAAACAAAGACGACATTTGGTAGCTGATGACTGATCAACAACAACATCTGAATCCTATGGACCTTTTGCACGGTATGCTGGTGGCGAAACTAGAATTTTGCGTCAAAAAGTCGCGGAGGTCGAAAAAATGGCTGGCCTCCCCCCAAAATTTTTGGCCTTTGCTGAAGTGAGCAACTTAATCTTCGCCGCTTTTTTCTGAAAATGACATTACTCTCTTTTTCGCGGCCCATCTCCATTCCTCGAGACAGTCATTAGCCTCATCTTGCTCAGCGATGGCAAGCATTTGCGGTTGGGAACTGATTTTCAATTTTATTCAAAACACAGGCTTTTTTTTCAGGAAAAAGAGAGATCCCCACATTTTCCGCATTGCAACGTTTCGATGCAATCAGACCGTAAAGCAACAGTAGCAACGCGACAAAAGCTATATACCGGTAACGAACATCAGCAGACATTTGTTTTTGTGAGCGTAATCCCAGAAAAGACGTCAAACTTTTAGTACGCGTCATCACTTCGCAATGCGTACTTAATCTGTTACAAATCAACGTTAAAGGTTATTTTAACCTTGTTGACGTTCGAACTGCTCTATGATGTTATCCGGACAAAGACAAATCTCGTTCTGATGCGATCGATTAAGATGCACTTGACAATTACCTCGGCACATTGGATTGACGCCGATTAAACAACTTGACAAAGAGCAATCGAAAGCCAAGTGCTGCCCTTTCTCAACGACCGATCCCTGTTTGATCTTTTTTTGTCATGACTAATCAGCAAACCGATCCCTATTACGAATTCATATGTGGTAGCATCACGGCAAATGCTCAAGTAGGGTTATTCATCAATGACAAGACTATGGGAAGGACCTGTAATATCGGGAATGGAAAGCGGACGAAGTTATTCAAAAGAATAAACATGGAAGGGACCATATTGGCACGCAGTAGAAGGATCTTTTCCAGTAAACCGTTGAAAGGAATGGTAAGGTCAATTGACCAGGAAATTCATGGGGTCCATTGGCTACAGGAAAACAGTTGGTTGCATCGCAAAATGAAAGAGTTTATGGAGTTTGGAGAAAGACATATGGTGGAATATAATATTTTAATAGGGTCTATGCCCTATGATGTCGCCCATGCAAATCTTGCATATCCTTTTGACAATCCTTTATGGTGGAATATGCCAGCCTTAGCTGTCTAATTGCACCATTGAGACGAGGACAATCAGTTTCTGTGTACATGCTGCGGCCACTGCGGTTGATCGCATTCTTTCGCGCCAAAGCAACTCGAGAATATCATCAAGGCTGCATATCAACAGGAGGATAAGTATTTAATGTGTCTATTTCAGAGTAAACATACCTTTCTAAAGTCGCGGGAAGATGCTCTGATTCAGGATTGGCTGGAGTAGACGGGAATGCTCGGCTAGGTGGGACTCTAGCATCCAAGCGGGGAACAGATGGAACTGCACGCGCATTTGTTGGGAACACAACGCGCTCGACACGGTTGGCTAGGTACATGTGCTTGCACACAGCACCAGAAACTTCAAAGTCGCGACACGAGCCTGATACCATCATGTTTGGATCATCAGGGGAGAGTGTGACTATATACATAGTTATCGCATCCGTGAAAGACTGAACGGCAAGTGTATGGTCGTCGTGATGTTCTCCCATCCCATATGCGGTGTCGTCTAGAAAAAATATGAGCGTCTAGGGAAAACATATAATATCTATCCATGCCTGAAATATCGTTTGCTGCATTAAACCGCTGTCGATCTGCCTGATTTCTATGGACCGTTTGAAATTGGTATTGGCAGCGCACATGATCGGTTTTGAAGTCGGGCAACACCATATCCCATAGGATATAGAGAAGAACATCAACTCGCTGTCCTGCCATTTTGCCAAGGTACCCATCCTTCAAAAGACGATGCCAACTTTCAATGTAGTTGTTGGTATGTACATTATAATTGCCCTACGTTACATGAAAACTATTAGTCCAAATACGCAGTAGTATTTAAATCAATTTACCGATCTCCAAGCGCAAGACCATTTCTCTTTCTCGTCCAAGTAATAGTCGTCAAAATAGACCAGCATGTCCGAGACGTCCCACCGCTCTTCTTCCATCTCGACCCAACGACAGAAGCTTTCATATTTCGCCTCAAATACATCGGGTGTCTCAGCAATCATCATCGAAATCAAATGCTGCAATGCAATATCACGTATCTGCTTTACTTCTTCAGCAAGCCTACGCACACCACACGGAGCTCTGACTTTACTTCTCAGTTGCTTTTTCCAGGCACGAAGTATATGCCAATGGCATATCAAAATATCCACTCCATCTGATCCATATACACCCCGGATCGCAGCCATATCTGTCTTTGAATTGTCAATCATTACTTTTCGCGGTGAGAAGGAATGCGCATCTTTCAGCCATTGTAACCAATGCTTGATTGGATGCTGTAATTTGCTGTTCGTAATCATCCAGCATAAAGGAACTCCTTTCCCTGTGACATGCGACTGATTGACCAATGTGTACAGATAGCAGCTATCGCCAATACCACTACGCAAGTTTTATGGGTCGAGTCAAGGCAAACAAGATCACCACAGTCACGCATCACCTATGCAAATAATATCAGAAGTCGGGGTTCCTATAAAAAATACAGGCTTTACCTGACGTTGCCATTCTGACATAAACCCAAAGGTGAAAGTCCCTTCTTCAATGGCATCAAGGCACTCATGCACAAAAAAACCACGAGATTCTTCAATCTTAGCTCCCCATTTCTGCAAGCTGGCTTTCATTTCTGGAGCAAGAAAAGCTCGTCGGCGAAATGCCTTGTCAATAGCATACTTGACGACGTGGTAGTTCACACGCACTGACTGCAGCAGCTCTTCGTATTCCCGGAACAAAATCGCATCCAGCTTTGCATTGTCAATTCGAAGTAGGGCCTTAATTGATTTCCAATCAAGATGCGATTCCACCAAATCATGGACCATGCGCCGGAGACTACGCTGCAGTGGAGCAGTGCGCAAGTCGTTAACCGATCCTGGCATATGCCCATTATGTTCCCAATGGTATTTGACTGTTACTTCGTCTGGGTTAATTGTATCAGCGCGGATAAAGATCCTTGCTTTACAACCACAAGGTAAAGGAGCAGCCTTACGACGCTTAGCTGGATGGTTGGTGCTGTCTGCCGGAGGTGGTTTAGGTGTACCAGCTCGATGGCAATGATACGTCTGGCACTATGATCAGTACCTCCCCTTTTAAAACACTACTTTTTGGTACCTGGTTGAACTTGAACTGCAATGGGCGCCCCATGCGAACTTGGACAGTTTCGGCAGGCTCTGTTTCTTCCCTGCTTTCTTCAGTAGCTAGGAACGGTGTCCCGTCATGGTTGCCAAAGCGCTGAAGGAAACGCATATTACTCACTCGGTGGTTCTTCGAAGTGCGGTCATAGAACGAACAACCAAATAGCACCTCCTGCTCCTCCAGCCATGAAGCGACTTCACTACGCGGAAACGTAATGACGGTAGGGGATTGATCACCGATGCGCGGCATCTCGGATCGAGTAGCAACTGATCGCAAGATCGAGATGGCACGAGAGATGACGGTCGAGGTATTGGTGGTGGACATTGTTAGAAACAGTTAAGAGTGAAGGTTGTTACAAAGCTGACAAATAAGTGAAAGCAAGGAAGAAAACTCCTCTATGCTTCTATGGAATAAAATAGATAGGCTCTCTTGATTTCCGACCTCCATAAACTCTTTCATTTTGCGATGCAACCAACTGTTTTCCTGTAGCCAATGGACCCCATGAATTTCCTGGTCAATTGACCTTACCATTCCTTTCAACGGTTTACTGGAAAAGATCCTTCTACTGCGTGCCAATATGGTCCCTTCCATGTTTATTCTTTTGAATAACTTCGTCCGCTTTCCATTCCCGATATTACAGGTCCTTCCCATAGTCTTGTCATTGATGAATAACCCTACTTGAGCATTTGCCGTGATGCTACCACATATGAATTCGTAATAGGGATCGGTTTGCTGATAGTCATGACAAAAAAAAGATCAAACAGGGATCGGTCGTTGAGAAAGGGCAGCACTTGGCTTTCGATTGCTCTTTGTCAAGTTGTTTAATCGGCGTCAATCCAATGTGCCGAGGTAATTGTCAAGTGCATCTTAATCGATCGCATCAGAACGAGATTTGTCTTTGTCCGGATAACATCATAGAGCAGTTCGAACGTCAACAAGGTTAAAATAACCTTTAACGTTGATTTGTAACAGATTAAGTACGCATTGCGAAGTGATGACGCGTACTAAAAGTTTGACGTCTTTTCTGGGATTACGCTCACAAAAACAAATGTCTGCTGATGTTCGTTACCGGTATATAGCTTTTGTCGCGTTGCTACTGTTGCTTTACGGTCTGATTGCATCGAAACGTTGCAATGCGGAAAATGTGGGGATCTCTCTTTTTCCTGAAAAAAAAGCCTGTGTTTTGAATAAAATTGAAAATCAGTTCCCAACCGCAAATGCTTGCCATCGCTGAGCAAGATGAGGCTAATGACTGTCTCGAGGAATGGAGATGGGCCGCGAAAAAGAGAGTAATGTCATTTTCAGAAAAAAGCGGCGAAGATTAAGTTGCTCACTTCAGCAAAGGCCAAAAATTTTGGGGGGAGGCCAGCCATTTTTTCGACCTCCGCGACTTTTTGACGCAAAATTCTAGTTTCACGCGACATTTCAGGCATTCTCCGTTATCGTTTCTTTCGAGTTGCTGCTATCTGATGGAATAAAGGCCAAAATGTGCATATCATCGTCGTTTATTTAGTATGGTGACCTGATATTTACATACTGTAGCGAGTGAATGATCGCAGTATGGTTCGGTGAAATCGACTAAGAATGGTGCAGCTCTTCGTGCATTAACCTTCTTGCTCTAAGTGAAGATTAGGAAGTGTTTCTTGATGCTTATTCCCACTTATTCGTGACTTGATATGTCTTTACAACTGTTGAGTAAATTTGAGAGTTCCAGATTCTTTTAATTACATCATATCGGTAGAATTGATCGGAAGGAAAATAGACTAGTCGAAGGTCGGAGAACACGCCTTCGAAACCAAGCATCTCATGAATCTAACATGTTGAAAGTAGATTGACATCAATTCAACAAGGATAAATGAACCGGTATCCAGGAATACCAAAAACTAATGATAATAATTTGATAGGTACGGCGCTATAGTAACAGAGCTATGAACAATGGTAAGAGGTTAGCAGAATTAGAGACGTAAGGTTCCGGAGTGTAAAACAAATGTGTGTGAAATGTTCCAGTGGGAGGGGCTCTTTTCTTCTTACCTAGCAACGTTCTTTTCCCTTCCAGTAATCGCATATTTCTTTTTTGTGGAAAAAATCAAGGTCTCTTCTAATGAAGATAGTAGAGGGCGGGTACTTCTCTGGTGACATATTGAAGATGCCATCTTCAGCTTTACTATGCAGTCCAGGTTGCTTTGCGACAATCCATAGAAATCGAGTATGGTCCGTGCACTTACCCCGTCACACAAAGATGAAGATCCTTCCTGGAAAGAAGAATGTATCTCACATCATGAATATATTTCGCTTTTGATAGATTCCTTCGACTTTTCCCTTTTCCTTATAGGCAACAGCGAATATATGGAAATAGTGTATATAGTCGATTTTTGTGCGATCTGCGTCCTGGGACATGATGATCATTTATCACTGGCTAGAGTGAAACGCATACAGATACACATACACATACACGCACTCTCTCGACAACGAGTGTGGTTTTAAAAGTGCGCTATGTTTCAATACGTTTCACAGGACATAGAGGAGCACACATTCATCCTCAAAAATAAATATAAACCGATAGGACGGGTCGACTTTTGTCCGGTTGATATGTTATTTTAAGCGATATACGATGGCTTTAGTATCCTTTTTCGCGGCGATTTTTATCTGATTTGTGCATTGCGGAGCGGTCTTTTTGGTTAGTGTCATGCGGGATTGAAAGATGCCAGTAGGGATCGGCGGTAAGAGCATTGATTTAAGACCATGGGAGCGATAAGCGTTTTATGTGCATATCCGGTCTGCGCATACCAAAGAAGAAACAATGTGCTATTTGGTGGAATACGTTCGCAAGGTTTTAACTGTGGCGTGGACGAAAGAAACTCTCAGAAGTCGGTTGCATTGACCCATCGCTGTTTTAGCTCCATATTAGGATGATCTTTCGGTGCAACCAAGCCGTTTACCAGATCAAAGCTCAGCGTGGCAGAAAGCGGAGAAAGAAACAGGGAATCTACACAAATGTGTCGTCACTATTGTTGGAACAACGACGGAAAAACAAAGCAACCTGCTAGGAGGCGTTTCAGTAAGAATGTAACATTATTCTTCTCTAATGATGGATCGTTTCCTTCTATGTGCATTATAGATATAATCTCGTTTGCATCTATTGATGAATGGCGAAGATCGCTGAATTAGCCGGGCTTCAATTTCCGGGTCCGAGATGCATTGGGCTAGTGGTTGTTTCTCTCTCAACTGACGTAGGGGAAGGCTTCTAAAACAAGATGCACAGTTACATGGCTACTGCACACACACGCACACACTCACACACACACACTCACACACTCACACACACACACTCACACCACTGCGATTCCCATAGAAAAAAGGAGCCGGTGAATACAAGGGGATGGGCTGGAAAATTGGGGAATTAGACGGGATTATTTTGCGGAGACCGGAAATTTTCCGCCTCAGAATGCTGTGTGCGTATGATAAATCTTTATTTGGTCCAATTCTAAAAAGGGGAAGGTACAACACTTAATCGAACACCCTTTTTCCTTCTCTTCTCTTTTTGACTTGTTCTCCTACCCTTCTTCCTTTCTTTTTATCATAGCATGTGGGCAAACTTTTCCCGTTCCCAAAAGTTCTTAGCCGCTACAGTCGCTGCCGCTTCCGCCGCGAGCACTGCTGCCTATCTCAACGCTAACGACTTTCGGCCCCTTCCTGTCGTTTTGACTCGCAACAAGATAGCTTATGCTGAACAGGCGGAGCAGCCCGCGTCAAAGCCTACTTGGGTCGCTCCTTCACGCAAGGAAATGATTCAGAGGCTTTGCAAAGACGGCGAGGAATACGATCTTCTCATTGTTGGTGGCGGTGCTACAGGCACAGGCACTGCCGTCGATGCTGCCACACGTGGTCTCAAGGTGGCTCTGGTTGAACGTGATGATTTTGCCTCGGGTAAGCAAGAGAGTGATGGCGATTGACACGTGAAAGGATACATAGGATTGACGATTTTTTCATGTACACGTCTGAAGGTACATCATCCCGATCGACGAAACTTGTGCACGGCGGTGTGCGTTATCTTCAGAAAGCTATTATGGAACTGGATTACGAACAGTACAAGCTTGTGGTTGAAGCATTGCACGAGCGCAAGATTTTTCTTGATATTGCGCCGCATTTGGCTGGCCAGCTTCCTATCATGCTTCCTGTCTACAAGTAAGTTAGACGCGGTCTTTAGAGATTTAGACGCAATTGTCCGACCCGATGGTTTCGGAGGGAGGGGGAGGGAATAAAGGAGGTGACAAAACGATCTTGCGGTCGTTTGCCACCCCGCTGTTTCATCCCAGGGTCGGCATGCCAAAGCTCTATTTCTCAGTTGGATGAAAGCACGTGATTGCTAATGACGCGCAGGTGGTGGCAGATTCCTTATTACTGGGCCGGATGCAAGCTCTACGACATCTTCGCAGGCCGAGAAGCCCTCGAAAGTAGTTATGTGCTGACCCGCTCAAAGGCACTCGAGGCATTCCCCATGCTCAAGAAGGATGAACTCGTGGGTGCTTTGGTATATTATGACGGTAAATCAAATGGGATGGATAGAGGGACCCAGGATCTCGGATGGTGGACATAACATGCGAGGCTCTTTCTATCTACCATATAGGCCATCACAATGATGCTCGCATGAACGTTGCACTGTCGTTAACGGCAGCTTACCATGGTGCTACCGTGGTGAACCATTGCGAGGTCATTGATCTTTTAAAGGACGAAAAAGGGAATATCAACGGAGCGATTCTGCGTGACAATTTGACCGGTGAGGAGATGAAGGTTAAGGCAAAAGTAAGACGTCAAAGTGACTTTTGGCGGAGAAAATCATGGTTAAACCCGCTTTTCCGTCTTAGGGTGTTATTAATGCCACCGGTCCATTCACCGATGGTCTCCGCAAGATGGACGACAACAAAAACCCCGAAATTGTCGCCCCTTCGGCCGGCGTTCACATTATCCTCCCCAATTACTATAGTCCACGCAACATGGGGCTTTTGGATCCTGCCACCAGCGATGGCCGTGTCATCTTCTTTTTGCCCTGGGAGGGTAGTACCATTGCTGGTACCACAGGTATTGTCGCAAGCTACGGACGCAGGCAATGGCAGAAAAGATGATGAACCAACGAACGAATGTAGATTCTCCTACTGAGGTAACCCCCAATCCTATGCCCAAGGAAGACGAGGTTCAATGGATTTTGGATGAAGTCTCCCACTATTTAAATCAGGGTGAGTTCGCATAGTCGAGTTCGCATAGTCGAATTCGCATAGTCGAGAAGGCCAATGAAAGGTATATGCGCGCTCATGTCTCTTGTTGTGTTTGTATAGATGTGAAGGTCCGCCGAAGCGACGTTCTCGCGGCCTGGTCAGGCATCCGCCCACTAGTCCGTGATCCCCATGCAAAGAACACCGAATCGCTTGTGCGAAACCACGTCATTCACGTCAGCGAGAATAAACTGCTGACGATTGCTGGTGGCAAGTGGACGACGTACCGCGCAATGGCACAGGAGACCGTGGATCGTGCAATCTCTGAGTTTAATCTGAAGCCAACGAACCCGTGCTGCACAGAAAAGACTTTGCTGGTTGGCGCTGAGGGTTTTACGAGCACGACATTTATCCGCTTGATTCAAGAGTTTGGAATGGACACCGAAGTGGCTGTGCATCTTGCGAACAGCTATGGCAATCGTGCTTTCGTGATTGGCGAAATTGGTGACCCCACGGGCATGTCATGGCCTACGTTTGGCAAGCGTATCTCGCCAAACTACCCTTACGTCGAAGCTGAAGTTCGCTACGCGTGCAGACAAGAGTATGCCTGTACTGCCGTGGATGTACTCGCCCGTCGCACTCGACTGGCGTTCCTGAACGCTGAGGCCGCTTTGCAGGCTCTACCCCGCGTCGTCGACATCATGGCCGAGGAACTCAAGTGGGATGAAGCTCGCAAGCAACAGGAGCTCAAGAATGGTGCGGCCTTCTTGGTCACCATGGGTTTGGCCGAATCGAAGGCTGTTTAAGATATTCTTTCAAATTATGCCTGAACTCACCAACTATTGCCTTGTTTCTTCTCCAACCGCATTAAGAACCATGTCCCATACACTTCATAGTTTCACCCTCCTCCCCCGCAAGCACATGCTCCCTTTTTAGAAGTCCATTTTTCACCCATCACTACATCTATACAAAACACACACGGCATATTCGATTAGTACGCTGGTAAATTACTCATGCTTCCCTGCCCCTACATTCCATAATTATACATCTGTTCAATGTAGAATTATGTATATGCATGTGTTGTGGTATGCTGTTTTAATAGTGCCAGGATGAACAGAATAATTAAGTTGTTAACAATGTGGATGCATAGCCCTTTGTGATCTTAATCGACCATTTCTCAACAATTACATAGTCCAGCTGGTACACAATCTATGCGCCTTATTGTGGAAAATCATAATGCCAAAGGCACACTCCGGACCAATCTACCTGTCTGCTCTAGAGCCCACACGCTCTTTTACACCTCACATGTTCTGTACATATGACTCTCGCAATACCAGAAATAAAACGACAGGGTTTATATCATACATGTACCCAAGATGCTCAAGTTGCGTTATAGGCCGCTACATGGGAAACCTTCGAACAACATGTCAATTTTCTCAAGAAGATGGGGGTCGGTCCTCGCTGACTGCACGTACCACCCAAGCGCAGACGAACTTAGTGGCTATTGCCCAGAGGAAAATATCACATGCGTACAACCTAGGGAAGTACGTATTCCTTCGGAAAGCAGGAGCATGAGAAGTTCTTTTCCAAAGTTTTGGACGAGTAACTCGAAACCACCCAGCATCAAAAACCAAGACTGTCAGTACAGTAATAGTCTGCGTTTGAAGACAGAAAGATCTTTTATTGCACACCGTACAGCAATAATATCAACGCGCGGTTCGGCTCAACACCTTCTATTCGGAACAAACAATCCAGGTCATATAGAGCACCACCGCTCGCTGTTGTCGGCGTAGATGCATGGAGCGATCCATATTAGGAGATTGTGTGTTCCTGATTTTCAGAGGCAGAACAGCCAGTGACCGTGATGCGGAAAGGTTGAGAAAGACATCAGAGCTGAGAAGTGAGTACATAGCTGCTCTTTTGTGACTCTGCGAATACCAAACCCGAGCGTAACAGAGAAAGGTTCGCAAAACCAGCTAGTACTACCTGCTGATTAAGCAGTTCAGAGAAGAGGAACCTGAAGTTGTATCTGTGGAGGGATGAGCCGGGTGGTAGCCCGCGAGCAAGTCCGTGTCATCAACACTCCCAGATTTAATCGCTTCCTAGTTGCCCCGGTCTCAGCCGCCACACGTGCTCGTGGGCTTTTATATGAACCCTCCCGACCCCCATCACTGATAATAGCTGTTGCGCATGCCCCGTCTGTCGGTATAATTCAACAGACAGCGAGCCAGCGAAAAGCTTAATGACGACCTGATCGCCGAGTTAGGCCCATATATCGTAGGTGTGATAGGCAGATGGTCTGTCCCAAATGTTCGTTTTCACGAGGCAATCCGCAGGATTACCGTCCGGTGCCTTCTCAACTCTCAGGATGGTGCCCAATCCATATCCCTATTGACGAAGTTCTGTTAGGTGGAGATAGTAATAATAATCAGACAATGCCGATGCTCAACATGGATTGCAGAACCGGGATATGGAAGTCTGCTTGAACACGGTGCATATCATCCGGAGCTTTCGTACGGATGGCATGGTGCTATAAAGGGGTTTCGGGGACCACTTTTATCTGTAGCTTCCGGTTGACTAATGAAGTATCTCTTAATGATGTTCGGAACCATGCAGAGCAGGCGGCAATACATTTAATCGAGACTTTCTAAAGGAATGCGGCGGGATTTAGACTGAAGATCTCAGATGAGTCAAAAAGTATTAGTAACCTACAAAGGCGTTCTCTTTCTCTCTCTCTTCCCCCCTTTAATTTCCCTCGCTCGCTCGTACACATATGAAGACATATACAGTTGAGCAAGTAGCCGAGCACAACAAGCCCGATGATATCTGGATTATCATTGATGGCAAAGTGTTTGACCTGACAAAGTTTGTTAACCAGCATCCCGGCGGCAAAAAGGTGCTTGTCAAGATGGCAGGAAAGGATGCGTCCAAGAAATTCGAACAGTTCCACAACCCTGCCATCATGCAAAAAGTGGGTCTGCCTCTTCAGATCGGTGTTATCGGTACCACCAGCGATGCTGGAGAACCAACCAGGCAGATACATGCAGCAGCGTCCGAACCCAAAGCGGCAACGTCGACTCACGACCTTTCCATCGGTACGCCGTTGCCTGCGAAACAAGGCTGTTTTGGGGACGGCAATCCTTATGGCGATCCCACGTGGTACCAAGAATGGAATAGGTACTTTTATTTTACCCTTTTTTTTTGACAGCAGTACAATAACAACATCGGTGTATCATGTATTTAGCCCTTATTATAATGACTCGCATGTCCGCCTTCGGAATCAAATTCGTGCATTTGTCGACAAGGAACTTATGCCGTACTGCCACGAATGGAGTGAAAATAAGCGGATCCCTCATGAAGTGGTAAAGAAGGTGGCTCAGATGGGCATCTTGGCAGCTGTTTCTGGCGCAGGCACCAACGTCGCCATTGCATCCAACAAGGCATTGGTGCCGTATGGGTTACCTGCAGGTCTCAAACCCACAGAATTTGACATCTTTCATGAGTTTATTTGTGTCGATGAGATTGCTCGTTGTGGCTCGGGCGGTTTGTTGTGGGCTTTGCAAGGCGGTCTAGCAATAGCTCTTCCTCCGATTCTGTATTGGGCGCCGGAGGCCATACGTAACAAAGTGGTGCCCGAGTGCTTGAGCGGCGAGAAATTTATTGCTCTGGCTATCACGGAACCATCGGCTGGCTCGGACGTTGCCGGTCTCAAGACCACCGCCGAGGACATGGGCGACCATTTTCTGCTGAACGGCGAAAAAAAATGGATCACGCAGGGTGCCTACGCGGACTATTACACCGTCGCTTGCCGAACGGGTGGACCTGGGATGGGCGGTGTGTCGCTCTTGCTCGTTGAGCGCACTATGCCGGGCGTGAATGCGCGCTATATGGATGTCCAGGGCATGTGGGGCTCTGGCACATCTTATATTACTTTCGAAGATGTATGTGTGCGGGATAGGCCGGCAGCTGCACATGGTTAGAATGGATTAACACGCATACTTTTGATAGGTCAAGGTGCCCAAGACACATTTGATTGGCGAACTTCATCAGGGCTTCAAGTACATCATGCATAATTTCAACCACGAACGACTTGGCATCGTCATGCAGGCAAACCGCCTTGCCCGTGTGTGCATCGAGGAGGCATATACCTACTCGCTCAAGCGCAAGACATTCGGTGTCCGCCTCATCGACCATCCTGTCATCCGCAACAAGCTCGGTCACATGATCCGCCAGTGCGAGGCCACACATGCCTGGCTTGAGACCGTCCTTTACCAGATAAAAACTTTGCCTGCTGAAACCCAGCCCGCTACACTCGGTGGCCCCATCGCTCTCCTGAAGGCTCAGAGCACTCAGACCTTTGAATTCTGCGCTCGTGAGGCTGCTCAGATTTTTGGTGGTTTAGCGTATACCCGCGGCGGCCAGGGCGAAAAGGTTGAGCGTCTCTATCGGGAGGTTCGTGCCTATGCAATCCCGGGCGGATCCGAAGAAATCATGGTAAGAACTTCTTTTCTTTATACTGTCTCCAAATAAGGAGTAACTCATCCAAATATACTATAGATCGATCTTGGTGTCCGTCAGGCGCTTAAGCGTCAGGTCGCCATGCAAAAGGCAAAATTATAGAAATTTCTTCCTCTCTAAAAAATGCAGCTATCAGAAAATTGCACGTGATATATGTATATATATGCATTTGTATTTGGATTCTGTTGCAAGAGCGGTATAGAAGAAAAAGGAGAGAAGGGAACATACGAGTGCTGCAAGAGAGGAGATAAAAAGAAAGAGGAAGATGCTGACTAGGGATTGATGGTATCAATGCTATTATCGACTTTCCTTCCGTTTCCTTTATCCTGCTGTTGTTGCTCATTACTATCGTCATCTATTGACCCGCTAGGTATGGTCACCAGGTTGGACGGTATGAGCTCAAACAACTGACATAGTAATAGGAATCTTGCATACAGAGATGTTTCATTCTTTTACTTTCAGTGAGTAAGAGTTGAATGCTTGTGCATCTTCTTATTATATACCTCAAATGTCTGATATATTTCCCGGTGATGGAAGTACGCATGGGCAAAGACTCTATAGAGTCTTCGGGCAATGGATTGAAAGTGCTTCAAGGAAGGCTGAGGAATAGAGATTCTACAACACAGAACAGTGAGCCGCAACGGTCATTGCCTGGAAGACACCCCTTGCCTGCTCGGGAAGTATTTCGAATTATTAAGGAGAATGGATGCCCCGTCCAATGTGTGGATGATGTAATCAATGGCCGGGCACTACCAAAGAGGAGAACGGTGTTATCTTCTTGTTGGTTATTATCAAGCATTGTCTCTGTTACGTACCGATTGTGTAGACGGATGCGCGGCACACAGATAGAGCCATCCATCCGCCTTCATTTCCGGACAATTTTCTTTTGTGCATTCATTCTCAAGCGCAACAACAAGTAGTGACAGTTCCATGCACACTTGCCTTAGTTTTGTCGCATATTAATATGATGGATTTTTCCAAGTTCGCATTATTCACGAAGATCACCTCAAGTGTTCATACTGCCACACCTCTCTATCAACCGCCTCTGGCAGATCAACGAGTCGTTGAACATCATGCCGTTTAAACCGAATGAGTTGTTGCAAGTACTCCTGCACAGCAAAAGACGAGTCCAGTTCGTCCAGTGTTTCCACCGGCCAGGCAAACACTTCCTAGGATGTAACAATTGCGTGTATGAAAATGCGATGTACACAGGCTTTTCTATCGCGCTGCTTCCCCCAGCCTCACCTCTGCGCGCATTCCAGGATAAAAACGACGAAGCACAGCATGCTCATGGCTGGAAAGGATGGCATCGGTCATTATGTTGGAGGTGGGGAACAACAGTCAATAGGGAGGTGGAGGTAAAAGGAAAAAAATAGGGCCATGTGCGTTGGGTACTTCTAGCTGGGTTTCAATGCAGACGCTCTGAAGAGAGGAGGTTCGGCTGGTCTCCTTGCGAGTTCTTCCTTCACAACGGCTCCATTGTGAAAATGGTAATTTTGACTAAGCCTGCTGGAGCAGATATCCCTTCCCCTGAGTTATCCACTATATACAAAGCATCATGATCGAAAGAAGAAAAGAGAGGAAGTGAGAGAAGGATATACGATGGGTGGATGGATGGATGGATGGATGGATGGATGGCTGGCTGGCTGGCTGGCTGGCTGGCTGGCTGGCGAGTTTCCAAACGACGACTTGCGACAATGGCCGGCCATTCATCTTCCCTCCCCATTTCCCCTATCAGACCTACTTCTCTTGCATTTCAGTACGACAGATTTCCAATACGAAAACGTTCGGTCACTGACGAAAAAGTTGCTCTTTCGCAGGGTATCGATCTTAAGCGCCACCACGTCAAGAAGTCCAACCGTACAGCCCCCAAATCCGATAACGTGTACCAACTCTTGTTGGTCAAGGTAATGTTCCTTTCGACAACGACGAATTCACACCATCGACTCATGCATTTCTCCCCATATAATATCCGATAACAACCACTACTACGCCGTGACGATAATTGTACCAGCTGTACCGCTTCTTGGCTCGCCGCACGGACGCCAACTTTAACAAGGTCGTCTTGAAGCGTCTCTTTATGTCGCGCGTCAACAGGCCCCCCGTGACTGTCTCGCGTCTTGTCAAGCAGAACCAGGAGGGCAAGACCTTGGTCGTTGTCGGCACTGTCACCGACGATTCGCGACTCCTTGAGCTTCCTAAGCTTACAGTGGCTGCCCTTCGTGTCACCAAGACTGCCCGTGCGCGCATCTTGAAAGCTGGTGGCGAGATTTTGACTTTGGATCAGCTTGCGCTTCGTTCTCCTACTGGATCCAACACGGTCTTGATCCGTGGTGCCAAGAACAGCCGTGAGGCCGTCAAGCACTTTGGCATGGGTCCCCACAAGAACAAGAAGCCCTATGTCCGCAGCAAGGGCCGCAAGTTCGAGCGTGCCCGTGGTAAGCGTGCCAGCCGCGGCTTCAAGGTTTAAGAGGGCTGCTTTTGCCTCTTCCGTCTTAATAAACTTGAAAATCATTGTTACGTTGCTTTGTTCGGGGAACTCAAAATAGGAATTCAGTGGAGAGAGATGAGCGTGTGTGAACAGGCTCATAAAACGTAAAACTCCGCATCAAATGATGACGCAGCTGGGCACGGTCGACTCGTTTTAAAAAAACTCCTCTAGAGCGCACGTTTAAGTGAGGGCGTTGCGAATTCGCCCCAGTGCGGGAAGGATATCCCATTGCTCTCTTTCCCTTCCCTTTATTTTTTTTTCTTTTCAAAGAAAAGCATATTGAAAAAGCGCCTGTGGGGCTCAACTATGCTAGCATTGAGTACGGTTCCTTCGGTTCTCCTATCACCTTTGGCAGCTGCAGCACCGCAACAATCTAGTATGGATGCAACATTACCATCTTCCGCTTCAGATACTGTAACGACTACTATCCATGATGGTTCGCAGAGCCAGTCCATGCCTCTGATCGACAAGCAATTCTGCATGGCCACGCTAAAAAGTTTAAAGAAAAGTCGACGTGCTATTGCATTTCTTGCTCCTGTTGATCCCGTTGCACTGAACATTCCCGATTATTTTGATATCGTCAAACACCCTATGGATCTCGGCACAATTGAAACAAAATTGATTCACGATCAATATTCGTCTTTGGACGCGTTCAAGAGCGACATGGAGCTAATGTTTTATAACTGCCATCTCTACAACCATGCTACTGATCCTGTCACCCAAGACGCCAAAAAATTGGAAGAAATCTTCCACCGCGCACTGGAGAAACGCGATGCTTCAGTAAATGGACATGGATTTCCATCACTTGTCCTTCATCACTAATGCGTTTATTTACAAATAGAAACACAACGCATCTTCGTCTAGCGGCGACGACAAGAACATGGCATTGGCAGGTTTGATGCCAGACGATCAATTCAAGCGTTGCGAAAGTGCTCTAAAGGAAATGAAAAAGTCCAAATACCAAAATCTCCACTGGCCTTTTCTCAACCCTGTCGACGCTGTTGCTTGGGGCGCTACAGATTATTACGATATCATTAAACGACCGATGGACATCTCAACGCTTGAAAAAAACCTGTTTGAATATAAATACGCCAATGAGGAAGAGTTTGAGGCCGACGTTCATGTCATGTTCAACAATTGCTACACCTACAACCCTCCTGGTCATCCCGTCTGCCAATTGGGCAAAGAGCTTGAGCTTGTGTTCAATGCCTTCTGGGAAAAGATACATACCAAGTCTGTAGGCGGGACTGCTAAAGGTGGGTATATGTGGTTTACAGGCTTTCATGGCAAACAAATTGTGATAACCACTCTTCGACTGAAGCCAAAAATCCAGGCAGGAGTAGGAGCGGGACTGGGATCATGAAGGTTAAGACGTGTGGCATCACTGACGGTGTTGGCGTTGACACCGCCGTTGATATGTCCTTGCCCGCCAAGAGGGGAAAGAGAACGCATGGTAGCGACAATGATGAGGATACCACGAGTGCGAGCTCAGGTATGTGGATACGGCGGATGGAAGAAAATGAGATGGGATGTTAATCCAATCCTTCTTTAGCGACACCTACCATTTTACGATTGAAAATACCTTCTGCGGCTAGCAAGGAGCAAAATGTAAGTGGCAGTTATCGTTCTTTGGCAAATCTAATGGGTTGCTTGCTTTTCAATTCATTAGCCTACATCACAACAGACCAGCAACACCAACAGCCCAGCTAACGCCAATAATAATATGCGCCTTGCCATTTCAAAAAACCCGCCATCTTCATCTGCCCTCCCCGTTCAAAAACTAGCATTAGCATCTACACTTACTACTTCAAGAGCATCCAACACACATACTAATAAGCGACGCGCTGTTTCGGACGCTGCGGCGACGAAACCGACTCCTCCTGCACTTTCTCTTGGACTCTCTGCCACTACCGCGCGGAGGCCGCCGCCACCACCGCCACCTCCGATAACTGCATCAGCATCAGGATCAACAGCTGCAGCACCGGCATCAGGATCAGCAGCGGCCATACCTGCTTCTGTGCTAACGCCCGTAGCAATCGCCAACCCAGTATCGCGTCCAATACCGTCACAACAAACCCAGTTGACTCAACCGAAACTTGGCATGAGATCATCCCCGGAAATTATTCGGGTAGAGACCCCCAAACCCGAACAGAACATTCTAACCATCGATACTTTATTTGACCAAATTGAGCGTGAAAAGGATATTGCTAAGCGTCAGGTAAAAAGGAAGAAGCCACGGATGTAACAATTTGTCTGAGTATATACTTCTATAGAAACGTGAACAGCAAGAGCAGCGAGAACGCTATGAACATGCGCAACGCGAAAAGGAATTGCGCCGTCGGCAGGAAGAAGAGACGAAGAGAAAGTAAGAGCGATGGATATACAAAAAAAAGTCGGATGGTTTGACATCGCTATGGCTCAATTAGAGAATGGCAAGTCTGGGCCCAAAAAAAGAAGCTTGATGATCGACGTCGACGGCTGGAAGAACTTGAGGTAATTTGGGAGGAGCGAAAGGAAGACCCCAAGGTGTGCTGTGTATGTGTGTGTCTGTGGGTGCCCGGAGGTCGGGGGGGGTGGATGGAGGGTCCTTCTCTCTTATTCTCTCTCTCCCATTGTGTGCATGGGTAAAAGCTTTCCCGAATCAAAAGCATGCAAAAGAGAAAGAGGGAAAGAGAAATGGGGGCAGCGTGGTTTGTGTGCGTGTTGTGTGTACGAAAACAAGGGGCCAGTAAAACTTATTGCTCTGCGTGCGCGATCCAATAACGTAAAAAGGCGTGTCCCACAAATATCAGCAAGGACAAGCTGAGGTTTATGGAATTTGAGAAAGAGAAGCTTGCAAGGGACCGGGACTGGCGGGAGCTCTACATATTCCAGCGAGATGCACTCCAATACCACCATTATCATGCGCCAAGCTTTGTAAAGACCGCAGGAAGGCGCGTCTCGGAACTAAAGGCGATGTTGTTAAACACGGCGGTGCGGTATCGAAAAGGAGGAGAAAAAGAGGAAGGTGAACAAGACATGGATGTCGAGTAAATGTCATATCCTCTACACACGTCCTTTGGCTCCCTCTATGCGACATTATAACGATCGATTGTATTAACCTGTCTCCTTGCAATGCCATCATCGATTTTTTACCGATTGATGGTGTTGGGAAGGAGAAGGAATCCAGCGGTCTTTTTTCCCATAAAAAAGGGTGCAGCTGCGATCACAAGTGTCTGTGGGCAATAAAGTACGTCATGTAACTTTAGACTCTCACCGCGGAAGCCGTTTGCTGTGACTGTTTGAGTCAGTACTTTGTACCTGTTGTACCTTGCACCTTGTGTACCTTGTGCCTGGTGTCTTGCAACATTTTATCTTTCTATCGTCTGCAAGCGAGACCAGGGAACTGCTCACATTCCTGTCTGTGGATGACGTACACGTAGGTTTCCATATATTTCTCCGTCCTTCCGCTGGGAAATTCGATGGGGGATGATCATTGCCAAGTCTTACATCTGTTTCACATGCTGACTTAAAAACGCGCGAAAAAAGCCACAAAAAAGGAAATGTTGTTACAGAATATTCAAATCGACAGATCTTGCTTCCCCTCCAAGATGTCCCATGGTCTGCCTCCTTTGCCCACAAGGTATGCATATCGGACTGACCATGCTTACTCTCTGTTAATATGTCCATATAATAAAACAAAAGTATTATTTCTCTATATAATACGCCGATGACTGAAGGAGGCTTTCAGGTGCGGACGACGCCAAAAAAAAATTAATAAAGCGGGGAACATTGAGTAATCATCCTCTTACTCCGCATCTTACACTTTTTTTTTCTACTTCCTCATCAAGCACATCGACATGTTCAATTAGATGTCGAGATAGTGCGAATTTCGACAAAAAGATTGATTCAAAAGAGTAGGATATTCTGTAAGAGAGACACCATCCTTAGAATTCTACAACCTTTTCTCCAAAAGGAAGGCCAAGCAGACCGGAATGTAACTCACGTATGTTTGTCCATAAACTTTTCTTAGTACGACCTAAACAGATGCTCTTTTGCAAATCCCTTTGCCCATTCTAGGTTTGTGCACACACACGCCCATACCCGTTCTCTGGGATTTACGGCAAGGACAAATTGAAGACCAGAGCAAGCATTTTTCGATTCTTAAAAGATGACCGATCTGAAGACTTTTGATAAGACACGATCGGTAGAAGATCGATATTCTCGACCATTCCTTTTTTTTAAAAAAATCTTCTTGATCATTTTAACCTCTTTCCTTTGGGGCCGAAGTTCTGTTGTTGACCGGAACGGTGAAACGAGAGATCCCCGTCAATAGTTGATTGGCCCGGTCCTAACGATATTTCATGTTCCTCTTTTTTTTTTTCCCTTTGTCTTCCCCTATTCCAGATTTTTTCTAGGCCACTTTTCCCCCTCCTTATCTCCCTCATCCTTTCCCCTACCATAAGCCTTGCGTTCCCGTGTCATCCGTTTTAGTCTGCATCGCTTAATATCTTTTTTGTAAAAAGAAAAAATAATCATGACAGACGGTAATGACGGGCATACTGGCGGTCATGATGGCTGGGACGATGGTATGTATTTCTCATATTATCCAATCTGCCCTGTTTGAAACTGACCACAGCCTGGCCTAATTTAGGCGGCAATCGACGACATTCACTGAGTGACAGTGGGAGTAGCATCAATCACGAGAACGAGAAGACGGTTGATCGTAAGGCGGACGAGCCCCAAAGACCTCCTTTGCGGCAGGTTGAGACAGGGATATCTACCCGCAGCTCGACAGATGACGAAGGTACCCTATTTGATGTCGGCGTACCACCTGCCGAAATACCTTTGGAAGCTCTTGCAGGTAAAAGAATATATTTAACCACACCCGTCAGGGAGAAACACGTGGGATCACTTGCAACTCGGGATGAACAGCACACGATGTCCATGATCTCTTCTCTCGCTGTTATTGTTTATATTTTTTTTAATATTAAAAAGAGGGAATTCCACGCTGCTGACACACGCGTTATCGATAACAGGGCCTGGACTTGTTACCAATTACACAGATAATGACCAATTCTTTGACTGGGCCGCCGGTGATGAAGATGAAGAAGAAGAAGACAAGAAGAAAAACTCTGGCGCACTTGTATTCTTTCTCTCGCGCAATTCATCATACATCTCATGGGCCCTCTTATTTCTTTTTGCCCTGATTCTAATCGCTATCGATGTGGCGCTGTTTGTCGTTTATGACGATGATATTTCCATGGTCTCATACAATCTCCAGTTATGGTTCACATGGGCAACTTTCATGTGGTGCATCAGTATGGTTCTGCAGGTCGTCGTCGAACTTGTGCCCTGGGCTATCAAGCGACTCGTCAACATTTTACGCCCTCAATCTACTGAGGTCTTGCGCATGCGTTTAGCTGTAAGTCTTTGATTTAGAAATTCAATCTAGGAATAACAAATACCCTTTTTTTAGTACTACATGGCCCTGCGTCCCTTCGTAAAGTTTCTGCTTGTCTCCGCCTGGAACTGGGGATCGTGGGCATTTATACGTGGTATGATTGCGCTACCGAGCGGTCAATCGGTGCCAAGCTATGTCGGCGTAATCTACAGCATCTGGGAATGTCTGTTTTTCCTATCTCTTTTATTGTTTATTGAGAAGTTCATTCTTCAGTTGATTGGTAAGTTACATATACACACATTCAAAAACAGCTTTGTTCCTAAAAAACAAACAAACAAATCTAGTGACATCTTTCCACAAGTGCGTTGCAGTAAAAAGAAAGTTTAATCGGTATTACAAAGCTAAACGCTGTTAATGATATATAGGAAAGCATACGGCGACAGAATAACCGACAATGATCATGCCCTAAAAATTCTGGACCGACTGAAAAAGACCAAGCGCCGTGCGCCACAAGATTTTTTAAAACGCATCCGGCGCAACAAGCAGAATGGTAACGGTGGTGCGGGCAGATCCTCCACCTCCAATCAAGGGGGCATACCATCCATTCGATCTGCGTCCCAGGACGACGGCGTACCGCAGTCCATCATGCGACCGGACGAGAGCGGAAACAGGGGCAACGTTCACTTCCCCTCCCAGAACATGGATACCTTGATCGCCATCCCACCTCTGGAGGAGAAAGATGCCAGCGTTATTACCGAAGAGGACTCCCCTCATATGCAAGAGCATAATCAGCACCATAATCATACTCAGCGCCCCTATCCATCCACAGCTGAATCCCGGACATCGTCTACAGCCGACTTTGTCGCGAACCTCACCAAGAGACTCCGTGAGGTGAAGACGAGCAAACATGACCAAAAGCCGCCCTCAGTTGTCCAATCACCGCCCCCACTTTCGCGCAGCAATACGATGGGCGATGATAAGTCTTTCATGAGCACTGCAGGAACGAGGCCAGGCCGTCTGCTCAAGGCTGGATACAAGAAGATGTGGCGCTCTTCCCAATCAATGGCGGGCGGGCAAGGTGCTGTTCCTCACGGCACATCGCACCAAGCTAAAGTGCTTGCCAAGCGCATCTACCACAATATTGTCGGACCAACTGGCAGCAGGGCCATCACTGAGGCCGACTTTTACCCCTTTTTTCGGACTCATCAGGAAGCTGCGCAGGCATTCCGTCTATTTGACGAAGACGGTAACAATAACATCTCGAAGACCGAGCTGAGATCGGCATGCATTCGCATCTATCGCGAACGCAAGAATCTCGCGCGGTCGATGCGCGACTTGTCGCAGGCAACAGGCAAGCTTGACATTATTCTAATGATTGTCTTTGCGGTCATTTGGGTAAGCCAACATTGGAATATACTACTGTTTATCGTGCTGTACTCACGCTATCCATGATTACTTAAGATCATCATTGTGTGCGCGGCTTTCGGCGTTAACGTTGGTACCTCGCTGATGCCACTGTGGAGTGCATTTATAGCAGCAAGTTTTGTGTTTGGCAACAGCGCCAAGGATGCATTTGAATCAATTATATTCGTCTTTGTCACGGTAAGTCAATTTTGTGTAACTATAGCAAACGGTGCGCGGAGATCCTCATGCAATTCATTTATTATGGTTTACATAGCATCCCTTCGACGCCGGTGATCGAGTCTATGTCGGGACAAATAACTGGATCGTGGCCCGCGTTGGCCTTCTGGTATCGACGTTCATGTAAAGCATCTCTAATAACGCATGCAAATCAGATAAACTAACGAAACTTTGAAATCAAGCAACTGGGATGGAACGGTCGTGTATGTGAAGAATTCTGTTCTTTCTACCTTGTACATTACCAATGTCCGCCGCAGCGGCCCGACGGGTGAATCGATCGGTAGGTCAGGATCTGCAAGAAACCCTACACACAGCACTTATCCACTACTGCGCTTTCTTTTTAGAAATCCATGCTTCGTATGACACGCCTTCATGGAAGATATACAAGCTGCGTGAACACATGCAGGAGTGGGTGAATCAACATCCCAATCTATACCGGCCTAACTCCTCTTCCACCAATATCATTTCGTTCGAGAATCAGAATAAGATTACCATGACCTTCTATTTTGAACATACCCAAAACTGGCAGGATTCGAACGCCAGATGGCTTCGCCACAATCATTACATCATGGAACTCAAGGAAGAAAGCGAGCGGCTCGCTATTGATTATGCCTTGCCGTCTCAACCCTTCGAAGGCCATGAAAAACGGGAAGGTCCACCGGAGATATACAACATGGGCCGCAAGACCAGCGGCGAGGGCACGCCAGAGGGGCTTATCATGCGCAATACCTTCCGCTACCGGGACGAAGAAAGCACTCTCCGTGGCCCGATCGGTCCTAATGGATCCGGCGCACCAGATTCGGGTGCAAGCAATAACAATTCTGGAGCACAAGCCGGAGCTGCTGCCACGCTGGCTTTTTCGCTTATGTAGCTTTCATTATATCCATATCCACATATACACAGTCTTACACACACGCATGCGCATATACTTCCATATTTAACAATATATAAACAATAGACCACCCGAAAAAAATACAGGATGCTAGAAACTTATTAAGATAACGCGGCCTTTCTTCATATTGCAACGAACCACTCTGCCAGATGACAGAGGCCCTCTGCAATAGTAGCATCCTTCTCCGCCAAAGCCATTGGATAAAAGCGATTGAGATCCTCAAACATCTATTAATGCGCTTATATCCATTCTCTCTCTTGACAGCTCATCTGTCTTAAAACTGCAGCCTTCACACAACCGCCTGGAGCCCGTCGGAGGGCGTATGTAAACAACCATTCCGTGTGCGCCATCACATGGGCCTACACATGTAACCCTCCAACGGCAACATAACACAATCCCCGTGCAGTACACACACTTTCCGGGACATTCCCCGATCCATTGTAACTCTCTGCAGGATTTCGCCCGGATGGTTGGAACTTTTGGACGTGCTGGGATGGCTTTATGGCGCCTGGTCGCACCTCTCGCCGGGAGGATCTCGCTCTTTGTCAGATCCATCCTGCAACTTATAGATTGTCATGCTGTAAGCTTACCAAGAAGGTCGAGGGTAACATATAGAACGATATATATCTTTCCAACATGAACATAGAGGATTCGCCCACCCAACGACGCGCTTGATGCTCAACCGCTATTCCGACCTAAGACTACGTCTGACGATGGCAATGATCGCTTCAAGGTTCATTGCCAATAAGGGAGCAGCAAACAGAGTTGCGCCCCCCGAGAAGGGAACCGTTCTCTCTGTCCTTCTTTGTTCACCCGCCAGCCAGCCGCACACGAACTATCTCTATACAGTACAACCCATCTCCCGGCACCCCGCTCACCCACAATGCATCCTCCCTTTGACCAACAATATAAATACTATACACAGATTGAAACAAGCGCTTGCACATTTATACACACAACCACCGCTGGGTTTTGATATTTTTGAGATTCGACAATTAAACAGAATCCAACACGGGGGGTTCGACAAAGTCCTTGGAAACCTTGGTGCCAACATCGCCAGCAGCAGAAGCGCCACCGTGAAGAGCCAACAGAGCAGAGACATCGAACTTGGGCGCCTTCAAGATCTTGACCTTACGGATGTAGGTGTTCTGCAAGGGGTAGATGCCCTGGCAAGCCTTCTCGATGCGGACAGCAACAGCATCCTGGGCCTGGTTAGAGGCAGAGCTGGTGATCTTGGTGACCAAGTCCTTCAAATCGCAGGAGACGGCCTCCTCGGTCATGATATCCATCATCTTCTTGCGGATCTGGTGGACCTGCGAGGACATGGCATAGGTGGTCTTCTTCAACTGATTGCGGCGACGGGCAGTGAAGGCGATGCAGAACAGACGGACGAGGTAGCCATCGGTGGTCTTGACATCGACAAACGCCTCAATCAAGGTCTACAAGCGACAACGGGTCATTTCTTTGCCTGCTTTGCAGTCGAGTGACATGCCACATTATCCCCCCAAAAAAAAATTCACTATTTTTTTACCTGCCACTTCTTGACCATGGAACGAAGCTTATCGGTGGTCATGTCCATGCCGTAGAAGTTGGTAAGGCAGTTTCTGCCCTGGATCTCGTCAACCTTCAGCTGGATCTTACGGAAGGAACGAGCCTCATCCTTGGAGAGATCGCCGAGCGAGAGTTCGACAACACGACCATTCAGCGAGTCGTTGGCGTTGCGCAAGCCCTGGGTACGGTTGACCAAAGTCTTACCGACCTGGCGCACCTCGAACATCGAGGGCGCCTTGATGTCGTACCAATCCTTGCGGGTGAAGGGATCGACGCTAATATCAAAAAAGCAAGCATATATCAACATGATGACATCCATTGCCGGCCTGCAGTGAAGAAATCTGCAAGCGAGACCCTCATGCTCTTTTCTTTTTTTTCCATCGTGCTCAACAAAAGAGGACAAGAATAAAATACTTACACCTTCTTCTTGAGACCCTTCTTTCCTTTGCTAAGGCGCCTAGAAAACGGGTAGTGGTGGGAAGGAGAGAGCACATAACAATTAGAAATGAGCCGTAGGAGAATGCGTAAAAGAAAAAGGACAGATCGCATCGGCCGAAACGTCGACTTACTTGTTCTTGCCAACAGCTGCAGATCAAAACGGATGGAGATACATTAGTATCATGTCTGGATGAGACGGATGCAGCGGATATCCAGATGGATGGACTTACCCATATTGGACGATTAAAGAGGAGGGGCACCCCATCTCACATATTCATCAAGCTCAAGGGCACTCTCGGGTTAAAACTCCGGCGTGCACACTATGGAATGGACGAGTTCAGTAATAATAATAAAAAAAAAACACCCCGCGGAGTGGGAAAAGTAGGCAACTTCAACAAAGGGCACTCACCACAATGTTTTGCATAAAAACTCATTTCCCCTACGCACATAATCTTCTTTACACTCTGATTCACTAACCAGACTCACATCACATGTATCCAGGTGTGCACATGGCGACAACCATGGCAGAGGATGGGTGGTGGGCCAAAAGCAAGGACAGCCAAACCCCAGAAGCAACGGCAGGTACAAAGCCGGCGAAAGACGGGGGCCATCGGCAATTTACACCGGGTGAGCGCGGGGGAAAAGGAAGACGACTCAAGAGCATCTGGGTTGGAAGCAATGCAGCCCCACCGGATGATGCGACTCCTTTTTGGCCTCTCTTCCGTGGCTCAGCAAGTACGCGTACAACTGGTCAATCTACAAAGGACCAAAGGGCGTTAGGTTCGAATAATAAGCAAGTCGACATAAAGATTAATGCTGGATAACCCATGGAAGATCGGCCAAAGGAAGGATTTGAATAAAGAGGAAATAGTTTGCTCAAAATACCTATTATTTACGTGAAATCAGTCATCCATGGGATTGACAATGCTGAAATGAGTACCGTGATATCCTCCTTCAGAAGACTTACATCCACGACCCTCATCTCTGTTATTTCACGATGATTCTTGTTTATGAGACCTCAGTTTGTTGCAGACAAGTTTAAACGGACCCTTTTAATGTTTCCATATTGTCACCATAATGATCAAGATACACACAGGCGATGACTCAGCTGAGCATCGCACCACGGCTAATGTGACAGACGAAGTGTCATTGTTTGGTTATGAGGCAGCATGAGAGTCTCAGTTGCTGTGTCGCATATCAGTGAACATGTGTACACTGTAGCTATACATTACTCCCAAAGATAACCAAACATACGCACCGCAAAGAACTCACAGATTCGCTGATGAGTATGATTGCATATATCAATAATGCTCTTTATATCTCACTGTCCTTTCAACATATCCAAAGAAATCTGGGATCCGATATCTTCTCATATAAGACCCTCAAATCTCTGGAGCAATTGCTCCATCAGTTGCTCTATGGCAATTGGTGGATTCTCATCAACCCATTCTAAAATAGCACTCTTATGCTCTTCGTTGAGAATATGTGAACAATCTCTGCCTCTATGTTTCTTAAAGATGCTATCATGGTCCTTTCCGTACTGCGACGCCCATCGCTGGGCTGAACGAACATGGATTCCTAGCAGCCGATGCGCTCAAGATCTTCTCGAACATCAATTTGAAAAATCCGACCTTATCTTGGTCGGTGTACATTGTAGCCGCGCTTAAGTCTACTTCTTGCATCTGAAGGTCTGTACCCTTTCGCTTGGGGAGATGTGTAGCAACAAGGTCATGCTTACCAGTGCAAGATAAAACTATTGCGGATATTCTGTGTGATACACAATGTGAGCTTGCCCATCTTTGTAAAAAAAAAGAAATAGATGGCTCATTTCAGATTGTAGAATGGATATAGAGATGGAAAGATTTTTGTACGACATCCTTCGCCATGTATGTTTTATCTGAGGGCAAAACCCGATCTCTATTTTTGTGACCTTGCGACTTCAGAACGGCTAGGGACACGACTTCAATTTCGGGGAAAACGGTGTAAACCCCGTGGTCTACGGTAGCATTAACCCCGCTGATCCCGAGCTGAGATGAACATCAACAACGCCTCTTTGTGCAGTAACTACTATACCTTCCAGAAGCTGCGCTATGCTATGCTGTGCCGTGCTGGACTGTTACATTCTTTCCGAAAAAAATCCTGCCGGATAGTCAACGATGAACACTGTACGTATCGTATGTCCATTCAGCTTTAGCATCGCATTTGAACAATCGATAAGAACAGCAGTACATGACTATACGTTAGGTATGCGTCGGAGTCGTTAGGTTAAACTATATGGGGCATGCATGAGATATCAACCTGAGAGGATACTGTCTTTCTTTCTTGTATATATACCTTAGCCTTGTGCTTTGCTAACTAGACATATATCTTATAATTCTTTCTTCCTCTCGACAGCAGTAGGACATCTGCACTACGGCTGGGGTCTCGTGCGTAAGTATTTGAAAATCGGGAAGGGGCTATCTCTTCCGTCATGAACATGAACCATACCTTAAACACCCGTTTTAGAGAATCGATGGGGTTTCTTTTCAATAAAACCTGAGGGCTTGGAATGACCTGCGGGGGGGGGGTGCGATAGAGAGAGGCTCATCTCTTCAGCAGCGATGTATAATACCAGTCATACACGAGCACAACGCTTTTGACGCGAGGATGGAATAGCCACTGCGCAGCAAAAACCACCTACTTGCGCCATTAAACCTACTATCATGGTCTCATGCGTACAATCTGCGATAGCCTTGGTTTCTTTTTTTACATAGTGGGGTTTGTAAGACAGATACTGAAGCGGTTATCAAAGAAATAGCGCAAATGTGCAATATAACAGGGTGCTTCCTGCCAGAGTGAAGGACCTTGGCTCGCCACGTTAATCAGATAAATAAACGAGGAACTTATTCTGAGGGATGTCCAAAAATCATAAAACACTTGAAGAAAATACCATATCTGCCGTGGTCGATTTACATGCATGAGATAGAATAAGTTGATTACTGCATCTTGATCAATAATCACTCCGTTTCTGCGCCCCACTAATTTTATCTCGTTTATAATGAAATTGAACAGGAACAAAGGCATGTTTTCTGTCAGATGTGATTACTTTGTTTAGATTTCAGGTTGCCTTGCAGCAAGTTCTTCGTCCGACGGCATGACAGCCGCATCCCAGTAATGTTCAACATGCCATTTAGCAAGTTCTTCTCTGGCCATTTTCTCGCTCTCAAATGTCCGCCAGGTAAACTTGCGGAATGCTTTCGCCTTGACTTGTCCCTCCCATACCAAGAAGCACCTGTTATTTTCTGCTGCATCTAGACTGGCCTGCTCGGGCAAGCTGCCATTTTTCGGTGGCGGCATGTCGGTCCAATCAATACGTCGAAGCATCAGCTTCTTGTACGCTTTGATACTTTTTGGTCCACCTTCCACAATCACGAGATGACACTTTGGGTGAATGATGACCATGCCCGACAGCTGATACTGTTGTGCGTTCATCTCAATCTTGTACCGATGTTTTGGATGGGCACAGTTTCTCACCCTGCGAATCACAACATCGGTTAAATGACTCGGGAGAATAGAAAAGAAAGATGCAACACTTACTTAAACACGGCTACCTCGTTGCTGACCTTTTTATCTTCGTTCATCTTGCTCATAATCTTGGCTCTTCGTTCTTCAGGCGTCAATTTGCGTTGCTCGTTCGCAAGCTCATGCAGCTTTTGCCGTTGCTCCATTTCTTTGCGAACTTTGGCTTCGATCTTTGTCGGGTCTTGTATGGCCTCATTACCAAGGACCTGCATTAAATTGCTAATTTTGACTTGCAGCGAAGAGTCAGACAATCAACGCAGTCTCCGGAGCATAAGTATCATTATACCTTTTGGCGGGTCAGGAGGCAACAGCCCCAGCCGAATTTTATCTTGCTTCTCTTTCATCGCCTCAGCTCGTTGCTGCCTTCGAAGCTTCTTGCGTTCCTTTTTGGTAAGCATTAATGACCGCACCACAGCCGGTTCATTTGGTTCATTTGGTGGTTTTATGGGAATAGGATGGTGAACGTACGAAGTCACCAACTGATCAAGTTCCTCAGGTTTGACCGGTGTCTGATCCAACTCGTCGTAAACTTTACTGGGCAAAAACGGGGCATCCCACCATTCCACCGGTGGCGGCGGTTCTTTCTAAAAGCATGTCCAAAACGTGTTATGTGCTATCCATTTGCCTCAACGACAGAACTCTTTTGTTACCTTCAGCGCTTTATCCGAAATATCCATCTCAACCTGCATACCGGCTTTGCGCACATTCTCCGCAATTTCTTGTTTTAATCTCTCCAGCTGTGCCTTTTGCCGCTCTTTATGGCCCATTTCAATATATTTTCCAGGCTGCACAAATCGGAGCGGGCGTGCTTTACGGACAGCACCTGTCGTCTTCACACCTAACGCCCCACTGCTCTCAAGGTATGGGTTTTTATCGTCTTCCTTGAGTCGCTGAAGCTTATTAACGATCTTCCCCTGCTTTATTGGCGGTGCCCGCTAGTTGTTCTTGTCAGTACCAAATTGATCTGTCTCACCGCCAGATAATCCTGGGGAAAGAGTAATGCTTTTTTTTACCTTGATAGCTCCTTTATCACGCTTCGGCATGCTATCAAACATGGCCTTCAAGTCAAAATTGCCACTCCCGTCTGTCGGTATCGCTGCTGCGCCCACTCGTCCTTCGCTGTCAGGAACGTAGATACCCTTTGCAGTCGCCCGAGGCTATCAAACCATCGAGAAGTATAAGAGCTGGTTTCTGCGCCCATGTGCGTGGGTATTTTGCTTTGGTGAAATCTCACTTTACCATTAGAGGATTTCTCTCGGCGAGTTGTGCTTTTAGTTCTTCTCTTCTTTGTTTGATAGCATCTAACGAAAGTTGGGTGTGAAGCCTAGCCGCTGGTGACGGTACGTTTGGCAGCTTCCCCGCCGGGATGGGTGCAGGTCTCTGTGTGTGTGCGCTAGATGATGTTTCGCTAGATCGATGGGCGGTCCACTGTGTTGTTGACGTCTGGGCGGTCTGTTTCTGGAATTTCGCGAATGTCGCGTTAAACCTGGCTTTCATCTCTTCCAGAGGCGTTGTCTATGGGAAAGGACACAATAAGCAACGCAATAAGCGAGCATAAAACGAATAGCACACACCTGGTCTCGATCAGGCATGATTAATTTTGGACAATGGAGCGTGGAATACGTAGTTAAGTTATATGAGGGAGAAAAGAGTGGAGAAAATCAAAGTGAAAAAGTCACAATCAGCATGATATTTTTTTGTGATTAAATTCTCGCGAGTAGAAAGCTTTCTATTGCTTTCTGTTTCTCTCATTGAGAACTATGAAGTTCACTCCATCGATTTATCCGAAGAAGCCTATCTTACAGGACACAGCTAAAAAGAGTCATGTCAAATTTGGAGATGAAGAGGAGAAGCAAAAAAGCATGAAAAAGCGTCCGGAACCGGATACAAGCGTCAGTCAAACACCCAATCAGACTCTGCCTTCAAAAAAACGCAAACTTGGAGACAACAACAATGGAATCAAGTCGGTTTCTAATGGTTTACCAGGAAGCATGCCTTCGAACTCTAAAGGAAATATGAAGAAACCAGCTGAATCGAAGAGCCGAAAGTCATTGCTCGAAAAAAAACCGCAAAGGAGAGGTGAGGCAGCCCTTTTTGGCCGACAACATCATTGTTCGTTAACAATAGACGAGAAGTAGGGAGGATCTTGAGTTCTCTGCCTCGAAAGGCGACACCTCTCACGGACGAAGAACGTCTTGCCAGAAAATTGAAACGTCGTGAGAAAAGAAAAGCACGTCGCGATGCGCAAAAGACCGTCGACGGTAAAAAGGTTCGTTGCAACATGAAAAAAGGGGTGAGACAACATGGCTCATTTCTCTGTCTCTCTTTGTTAGGTGTACGAACCGACTCTTCAATTCGACCTGTCCAAGCTGGAACATCACATCAAAATTGACGACATTCGTACTCTCTTAATTTCCGCCCTGACGGATATTCCTACTCCCGAATGGGTGAAGGTCAATAATCGCGGCCATGTTAGAAAAGTGATGTTCCTGTACCTCCCTGGTTTAGACCCTAGGGATTTTGGATTGACCGGCATCACTAATTTTGAACCAGATGGTGTACCGAAATGTATCGATCTGAAAGCGCCGGACACATCGAGCAGCGATGGAAACGATAAACCTGCTGCATACAAGTCGATGCCCTTCTTTGTCCAACAGTTTCCCAAGATGCTCATTAGTGCACTACCCGCAAAGCGAAAGGATATTGGCAAAGAGTTTGTTCAAACGCTCCAGTGTCAAGTCAGCTTAAACGAACGAAAGCGTCGTGCAGCTTCACGAGAAAAACGTAAGAGCCACGAATGATTATGGATCTGCGCAGATATAGGTGTGAGCTGACAGTCTGTAAAGGTCTTAAGGAATGCGAGGGCAAAATGGAGGAATTCTATGTGTTCTCACTAGAGGAACTGAAACAATATCGATATCCTATTCCGCCGTTTCTTGATCCATCGATCACTCTTCCGGAGGGATGGAAGGAGACAAAGGCAGTAAAACAAGTTCTGCCGCGAAAACGTCTTATGGCAGTTGACTGTGAGATGGTGAAGACAGCCAGCGGTAGTGCACTGGCTCGTGTTACCTTGGTGGACGAAGGTAAATTTGACTTTTTCTTATTGCCGATCATTCAATCCCTTGTGACTTACTGGCTCACAATAGACGGCACGACGCTGCTTGACGAAATTGTCAAACCCGATGAACCCGTGATCGATTACCTTACTGAGTACTCTGGCATGACCGATGAAATTATGAAGGATGGTATTTCACTTCGACGTGCCCAGAAGCACATCCGTAAGCTTGTGACCCACAATGTGATACTTGTTGGACACGGTCTCGAGAATGACTTGAACGCGTTGAAACTGGCACACCCCTATTGTGTGGACACAGCTATTTTGTACCACAGCCAACTCGGCCCTCCGAACAAACCTCCACTCCGTTTTCTTTCCCGTATCTACCTCCGCCGTGCTATCCAAAAACGACATGATCACAAATTAGGACACGACTCTGCAGAAGATGCAAAAGCTGCCTTGGATCTCTTCAAGCTCAAGGTCAAAAAGGGCGAAGATTTTGGCACAGGCAAGCTAGAGATGGAGCTGATATTCAATCGCCTCGACCAAGTTAGGCCAAGTCGGACAAGCGCAATGCTGGAGAAGGCAGACACGCCTCGGTATTTGATGAGCATCATGCATCCTGCTGAATATACAGTGTGTGACACGGAGGAGATGTTGGTTCAGAAGACAATTGATGCCAACAAGAAGCATAATTTTGTCATATCCCAATTCAGAACACTCAAATTTCTTGATGAAGAAGACATGTCTGAGGTGCCTACTGTGTTTTCTCATGAGATTGACCAAAAAAAAATGATGCATGAGCGGATGATCACATTTGATCAGCACTTTCAGGAGTTGTATCGATCACTTGCACCAGGAACCATGGTTGTCGTCATGGGGAGCTACAGCCCAGAGTTGCTGAATAACAAGTACGTGGTTTAAAAGAATATAGAAGGAAGCAATTTATAACACTGTTCTATCTAGAATCCTGAGGCGTTACAGAGCTTCCTTGAGGAAGCACACGCGTGAAGATCAGGAGCCGTGGACCGAGGAGGACGAAGTAACATTGGATAATCTCATTCGGAAGTCGCGTTTCGGAAGTCTTTTCTGTACAATTAAAGGCTATGGAGGATCATAGATTTAATGGAACAAGTGTTCCAGGATTCTTTTTCATATAATGCATCCATAGCTCTGCCAGAGTCTCGCTTTTGATCTCATCATCGAAAAAAAATCGCCGGGAGGTCCTGCCATTTTTGGATGATTCCTTTTCTCCCTTGATATATTCGAATCTTCAGTAAAAAATAATAATGAATGACAATCTTAGCTGGAAAGCGACAAGTAGTCAGATCTCAATCATTGACCTTAAGCCAAAGATTGCAGCAGTCAGCGAACACCTCGATGCCGTCATTCGCAGCAGGATTCGTGCCTTTGATGCTAGCAATGAGAATATTCGAAATCAAGCAGAACAACATAAAGGTTTGTGCGCACGCGCGCCAGAGATCCTGAACAAGGCGTCAATTGACTCTGGGTGTGTAATATATATATATAGAACACATGCAGCATCTGAAAGATGAGATTGCGAAGAAGAAAAAACTTCTCGCAATCCGTGAACAACGTGTGTGCATGCCGATCGTTCAATATGAGAGAGTCATGTATTTGACGGACTCCTTTGATTATAGAGCTGCCCATGGTGGGAGAAAAAGCAACACAGCTCCTCGAAAAGGTCGACGCCTTGCGCGAACGAAAACAGGAAGAGAATCATCGGCAAGAGAAGGTTTCGAGGGAATGCGACAGGCTACGCGATCTTGTGCGACGGAATAAATCAGGTACATAAGCGTTACCCATTCTCGATCAAGTTGTATTAATTCAATGTCCAAAAGATGCCGAGGCGAAGCAAAAGCTGTCCCACGAATGGCGGGAGCAGTTGAACATGGAACTGGAACTAATTGCCGAATCGCTAAGGATGGAAGTGATGGGCATGGGTGGTAATATCTAGGATTCCTCATACGCTTGGGAAATGCGGTTGTTAAGTGTTTGAACAACAGACTACAAAACAAGATTTGAATTTACTCATATCCATGAGCGAGAACACAAGCGCAAGTACTACTTCACGCTCTGCTTGACACCCGGCGAACCGTTTCAAGGTAATACTTCGGTGATACCCGAAATCAAAAGCATACTAACGTTGCTGCCCATCTGTTCTTCTTCAAGTCCCCGAATGTGTACCCGAAGTACAAGGCCTTCAGACACTCCTCACACAGCTAAATAAGGATAGAGACATGTATTCTTTTATCATACAGATGCGCCAGGAATTTGTGAAGCATGCCAAGAATGAAACAAAAATATCGCGCAACTAAAAAAAACCAGCTCTTCATATGGACTACCTCAAGCTGATTTGTACTCAATTGCACAATTAATGCCCTTACGTCAAATGGGAGAAAGCTCTTGTTAGATTTGTAGATGTACAGTATGGTTTCTTGCCAAATGAGCCATAGAAAAGCTTAGCATTAATGTGGAGCCAGGCTAACTCTAGTGTTGGAGTTATTCTCAAGACGAAACATGTGCAGTTCAGGATCACAGATTTCTTCCTGTCTAGCCGGTACAGTAGGCCAATAGAGCAACGATAGGCAAAAGAGCCGTATATCTATTTGAGGGAGGATGAAATCCGCTATGTAGCACATCTCACATTCTACTGTATACATTTCGCATTACAAAATAAGTGTAATTAAGGGATTGTCCAACTGAAAGGGGAACACGTTTGACGGTAAGCCCGTGAAAACGTTGGTGCACCACCTGCCACATTTATAATTCTTCATGTTGCTTTGATGGTGGTGGTGATGGAAAATGGGCGCCTTGCTTAAGCACTGAAGAAAAACATTAGTTGATGATGATAGGTATTGGCAACCCTATTTGTAAAATACATACGGCTAACGATATCTTCATCGATATGAGATGGAAAAACAACTTGATACTCGACAAAGAGATCCCCATGTTCTGTAGAATCATGGAAATGCGGCATACCAGCACCCTTTATAGTCTGGACAAAGCCATATTGGGTGACTCCTTCCCTTTTCAGTTTGATGGTGGATCCGTCGAGGTGTGTCAAGGTCTTCTCGAATCCGATCAGAGCTTCTATGAGTGTAATGTGCTGTTTTGCATACAGATTGTCGTTTTGTCGCTCGAACATCGGGTGGGGGTCGGTGGAAACGACGAAGATGATATCTCCAGGAATGGTGTCTGGATACTCATCCGCCTCTTGTTCCAAAACCTAAGCAGATACTCCACGACACTATGAGCGTTTTTCCAAAAGTTCTTTTATTTCTTCGTCCCAGTTCATTCTCGCTTACCGTCGTTTGGCCATCTCGCATCCCTTTTTCGATATTGACCGTATATTGCTCGTTGCCGCGTCGCACTTTTCTACCTTCACATATGGGGCATGTGGCCGTGATAACCTTGCCCTTGCCACCACAATCAGGACACGTTTGCTGGAACTGCTGCACCATACCCGGGCCGAGTTGGATGCGTGTCAAGGTCATACCGCGGCCTTGGCAAGTGGGACAGGTTTTTATATCTTCAGATCGACGTGCACCAGTGCCGTGACAGTGCTCACATATGAGTTGTTTCGAGATATCAACGTCGACAAGTTTGCCGTTATACAGATCTTCGAGCGTAACAGGGAGCTCGACCTGCAAGTCCGGACCGCGTTGTTCCTGAGCCTGCTGACGGTGGCCGCCTGGAAGTTTT
This sequence comes from Dichotomocladium elegans, assembly GCA_025716815.1. NCBI lineage: Eukaryota > Fungi > Mucoromycota > Mucoromycetes > Mucorales > Lichtheimiaceae > Dichotomocladium > Dichotomocladium elegans. The sequence continues at coordinate 77,103 of JAIXMN010000007.1, forward strand.
CAAGTGGAATTTAAATGAATGGGGTCGCTCACACTATCCATTCCCCAAGCCTCACGCATTCCTACCGCCAAAGAACTGTGAAAAGATATCAAACGGATTATGGAAACCGCCACCATCGGCCTGTCTGCGCTGCTCCAGGCCCTCTTCGCCATAACGATCGTAAATCTGTCGTTTTTCGTCATCGGCTAGGACTTCGTAGGCTATATGTTTTGTATGGATTGTAAGTTTTTCCGAGTTGAGGTAAAAAAAAATGGGGGGGGGCGGTGTGCGTGGGACGAACCTGCCGTTATCTCCACGAACTTATCCTCGGCAGCTTTGTCGCCGGGATTCTTGTCGGGATGATAAAGTCGCGAAAGCTTTTTGTAATGCTTTTTAATTTGACTCTTAGGTGCGTCGCGTGGGACATCCAGAATGGCATAGTAATCCTTGCCGGCCCGAACGACCAGAATGATGACAAGCAGTAGTACCCAAAGCGCGAGTTGCCGCATTGGATGCTGTGGAAATCAACGACGTGGTAAGAGCCAGACAAATTTAGCGGGATGCACCTGAAAGAGAGGAAAAGGGGAGCAATTGCACCAATCATAGCAAGCCAGCATGGTGGATCTGTTTGATAGGGTTATATCCGTTTCTGGGGACGCGGCTAAGCCAATCACAGGTGCCATTGTGGGTGCGGTCTCAATGAGACCGGCCCGTGTTTATGCCTGGTTTGCGTTCCAAGCCATTCATGTACACAGTTGATCTATAAATCCTGACGAAGGTCATTTTAACATATTGCCAAGTTTAATCCACTTCTATGCTGTTAGACCATCTCGTGCCTAGGCACAATGCCAGTAAATGTCTCCCATATAACAGGCTATTTATGAAAGGCGATTTTCAAAGTAAACTTGTAATTTATTGCAGCTTTTCCCGGCTGGATGTCCAAGGCTCGTTGTCGGTTAAGGTAAAAGTTAGGTATCTTATCCGACCCTCTGACTGTCCACCATCTGCAGAAAGCAGCGCACAATTACTGATCTTAAGCTACAAAAACACCTACGTTGTTTTTCAGGACTGGAATCATCCAAAAAAAGGATAAGATAATGATATTGCACGCTGTTGCGTACAGGAAGATTCGATAATACAATTTAATGCGATGCTCGTGTGCTCAATTGGATGATCTCGCCCTCTGTTGTTCGGGTCTGAATACGACTGCAACGAATCTCGATATATATCCTATTCGCCTCTTCATTTCACCTAGTGGACAATCTCCTCGATTCTCGTTATAATATATATCATCAGATTACCATCTGTCTCAAGCATCATTGTCTCAGTCCATTGACCTATTCCAGCTATCCTTTTGGTTCTGCCATTAGCCCTGGTACTTATTCAGCTTGGTGCAAGGTATGTGTGTTGGAAAATATCTAAGACCAATCCCCGTAATAGTGTAGTTCATCTCTTTCTCTGTTTGCTTTGATTCTAGAGTAGCTTTCTCAACCTTTCTTTTACTAGAGCTTTTACATATGCGCCATTCCTGACCCTTCATTGCTGTATTTTGCTAACTCCACATCCCAAGTATGTCTGAGTTACTGAGTTCTGCGTCCGGAATTGATTGGATGGGCGCAAAAGCATGAGTTATCAGCTATCCTATGATGAACAAGCACAGCCGTTTGGGTGCTTCGGGGTGCGTATTGTTTCTGTTGCACTCAGGTACGGATGGCGGAGGGGTGGAAGCTTCTGTTCCGTCGTCATATGACCTGAGAGGCTTGGTAACCCAACGTCATTGAAAGCCACATGTTCACATGACCAGTCTGAGCATGACAAGAGAAAGCATCTGCGCTTCATACCCGATTTCAGTTTCTTTACATTTGGAAGTATCACGATACAGTATGGCAACATGATAACGAGGTGCGTATGTGTGCCGAGAGGTATATGCCTATCAATAAGAAAGAAACCGGCAACTTTGGCTCGGTCATTAGAGGCAAATTGCGTCATCAACCGAAATCTCGTTAAGGGGAGCCATTAACGTCTTTTCCAAGACTACTCCGCATATGAATCTTTCAATGGTATAAGCTCATCGCCGTGTTTTAGAATAAATCGCAATCGAGTTCTATGCATTGTCGGTGACATGGAGCGCGGTACGTAAGCCTGGTCGGTCTCCACTACAGAAGGTCGTCGCAGCTTTCCGGCCAGCTCACCTACGATTGGTGCTCTTCAGATGCCCCCAATGAGGGGCGATGTCGAGCGCTCACGGCTGTTGACGAGAGATGCAGCAGCCTCTCTTGGGCTCTCCACGATTGATTATACAAGCCGCCGCGTCCCAAGATCTGCGGACATAGCGCTTTTCTTTTGTCTTCCTGGGTTATTGAATGACATGGATGTGCTGAATCCTTCTCCGGTGTTCAATGAGGTTCTGAAAGGTAGTGCTTTACCCTCGTCCTTATCGTTCACTGTCAATGGTCCAGCATACAACTATTTTGTGGATGGTATATATGTATCCTAATTATATTATCCACTTGAAGTCCATCCACCACCCAGAGATGATAAAGCGCGTGGCATATGATGAAAGCCGTGACGAATACTTCTTAATGTAATTGCTTACCAAGGCCAACGAAAGGAGCTGAGAGAGCATTTGTGGCACCGCAATCTCGTTTCGGCAGGCCGGCGAGACTGTGGAAGAAGAACGGTGTCAGCGGCATCATGATTGCAGATGTGCTTCTGCACAACCTGATAATGTAAGGTCAGAGGGATGATATGCATTGGCGGGGATAATTGCAGCCAGATCCGTGGAGATGCGACGCGCATATACAATTGAACCACGAAACCTTGTCGAGCACATCGGGACGAAGTTCGAGGAGACGGTGTTCGTTTGCTTAGTTCCATTAGAAACAAAATCATGCATAGTCGACATTGCACAAAGCATTTTCCATGAATCAATAGGGAGGCATCATATCGGATGTTTCAGAACCCCAAGACAAGACTCCAATATTCGTATGTTAAGATATGTGCTGCTTTCACCCGAATGACTATCTTTATCCCTCCGGAATACGCATAGCAAACGGCCTGGGGATTTTATTCCCGTTGCAACATATTCTGAAGTCGCAGGATCACAAAAATAGAAGTCGCGTTTTGCCCAGAAATCTTTATGCGTGATGCCAAAGATGTCGCATGCACGGCGAAAGATGTCGCTCAAAAAAGCTACCCATTTACATTCTGAAATGAGCAATCTATTTTTTTACAATGGTCAAGGCCATGTCGTTGATGAAGAAATGTGCTCTCTGCAATCCGTTTGTTCTCATACAGAATATCTGCGTAGCATACTGTACAAAGATAGCTCTGAGCTTACTGCCACGCACATTCCCAAACGAAAGGATACAGACATTCGGATGACAGAAGCGGGGATCAAGCGCAGTTACACAACATGCACTGACCGAGACAAGGTCAGATTTTTCGAACGGATGTTGAGAAAGCCTCGAGTGCATCAGGTGCTGCAAAACAGCTACGAATCCATGTTTGTTCAGCTCAGCGATGGGCATCACAGTACGAAAAGGACCCTGGCAGCATCTTTAAGAAACCTAAAGCGAGGGGCGTCGCTCGCGTATTCTCAACGAATAGCATAAGAGTGCTATTTTAGAATGCATCGATGAAATCTATCCATTGTTCTAGAGCAACTGATAGATCAACTGCTTCAAAGATTTGAGGGTCTCAAAGTATCCAAAACGACGCTCCATCGATTTATGAATGCAACTTGTCATTGAAAATGGCTCGGTTTCAGCCTGTAGACAGGAATAGCGATACAAAGGTCCAAGAACGCCTTGACTGGGTGTGCAGATGGGACATGACCGACATCGACTTTAGAAAAAACTGCGTTTTTCTTGATGAGTCTGGATTCTGTATTAACATGAAGCGCAACATGACATGGTCCAAGAAAGGGGCTTGTGCAGTAGTTACAGTGCCGAAAACAAGAGCAAAAACAACTACCATCTTGGGAGCAATCCCGGCATCAGGCATCATTAAATGTTGCTTGAGACTCCCACAACCACCAGCCAAAGAAAAGAAAAAGAGTGGGACAGTCTATAGCTGCAAGCAAAGGAACTGTAACTGGACACTACCTCAGCTTTCTTAAGGCTACCATGGATGAAATGGATAAGTATGAACATATGAAGGGCCACTATTTGGTAATGGATAAATCACCCATTCATAAAGCCGAGGATATCAATGCGCCTATCTTCCATCCTATTCGCCTGAACTCAATCCGATTGAGTAGTTTTGGTCAGTTGCGAAGAGTAAAGTAAAACACAATAGGCTCTTGGAAAGCGAGTACAGCAACTACAGATGACCGGCGTGCTTCAACAGTAGGGAATAAGATATTTATCCATGATGAGGAATGGCCTTGGATGGGAAGAAATGGATACGACAAGGCATTATAATGCAGTGATGGCATTGCTGGAGGATAAACGAAAAGTTGTTATTGCCCTCTACTCCGGCCTTGATTTTCTATATCCTTAGCCTCTCTTCCATGGGCTATCCGGTATGAATCTTTATACTGACTTGCTTTTTATACGAATCTAACATCCATGTCCCATGTCCTTTGTAGATTGACCAATCGCACCCTTACTGATAAACCATGGAAGAGAGGTTAAAGGATACCGGACTCCTCGGTGGGGCCGCGATTCGACTGCCTTCGGGCAGAGCCCTTCCTTTTTTTTGCTGTCGTCTGCTTGTCCCCCGCGCTCACCCGGTGTGATTTGCCGCTGGTCCGCCTTTCGCCGGCTTCGTGCCCGCCATTGTGCCCCTGCCGTTGCTTCTGGGATCCTCCATCGCGGTTACCGCCGCGTGCACATCTGGATACATCTGGTGTGAGCCAGGAGGTAAGTCAAAGTGTATGGGGTGGGGTAATATTTTCTGTTGACTAGCGAAATCTCTTTTCCTATTGATACGACAACTTTATACAATTCTATGCGTCATTTTTTGTCTTGTTTACGACATTTGTTTTTGAAAATAAAGTATTCCGTATGGAAACAAGCAGATCAGAACAGCCACTTCCCCTTTGTTCTACTATTCATCGCCCAAAAAACCCAAACCTAAGAAAAATTTTGTGGACCGCGCGCTTTCTTTCCGTTCTTCTTCGCCTCCAACAACTCGAACTTTAGTATGGCACTTCCACGATCACACCAATCGTCTTTCACACCACGCGAAATCGAATTTATGGCGGGCAATAGTACCATCGACATTATTCCAACATTTAAACTAAACAAGCTTAAATTCGTTCAGGTGGGTCAAAGGAGGACTGGGCCAGTCATACATATTAAAAAAAAATTCGCGAAACAGGGCGTGTTCGGTCCATTCCGACCGCTGTTAAAGACCAAAGTACCACTTTGGCTTGCACTGTTGATGAAGAAGAACAATATGTGCACTATCGTTATTCCAGAATGGCTAAGCGTAGGCATGTTTCTTTACCGCCTTTTTGACTCATGTGCCTGGAACTTATTTTGGAAAAAAAAAACGACCCACTAGACAAATTAAAGGATAACTTGGAACAAGAACAGAACAATGATGAATTCAGCGCACTTCCGTACAACTACATGGAAGTGTCCCATATGCTTCTCGAAACGTAAGAGAAATCGGTTAGCGTCTCATTGCACATTGCATAACGATCGTTCGTTTGCTCCTTCCGTAGCGCTTCGAACGACATTCCAAATGCAGAGCAAGTGAGGCGATTGCTTAAAGACTTACGCGAGACGCGACAAGCGAAGACCAGGATTGGTCTTCAGGCACTAGACGACACTTATCTTCCGGTAAGCAAACGGCGCGGGCTTGTTCGAAACGGTGGATGGAGGATTTGACATTTATATATATTTATATATATATATATATATATCAATGTGCACAGGCCAACAATATGTCAGTCATGGAGATTAACGAGATCCGACCATTCTTCTCGCGCGCCTTCAACGAGATGAGGAAACTTCGAGAAGCTGGGTCGAGCGAACAGACAGGCTCATGATTGACGCTATATGATACCCTTTCACGACAATGTGTTCTGTAATAGATATATGTATATATGAAAATCCCAAAAACGTCCACTCAAATACAGCATGGCAATATCGAAAATGGCTGGATGGGTTTTGTGTTTTCAAGATCCACAGCGTACATCAAGCACTCCTTCGCGCGCCCTATGCGGTCTGTGTGTCGATAGATATTACCGAGTAGCAGCCTATTGCGAAGGGCGTGGATGTTAAGAGCGTGTTTAGCATACACTGGTTTGTGCCTTTTTTTTACCATGCCATGGAACAATCCCAGCCATAACCCTTCGTCAAGCTTTCTAGCAGACCCTCGGCAGTCTCCATATGACCACACTCCATGTGGGTTTTTGCTAGCCATGCTATATTCTCCACGTCGTGCTGGTGGACGCTCAGACCTTTCTCAAAAGCGGCCATTGCATCCTCCGGCTGATGCAACGCGAGGAAATATTGGCCAAATCTGCTCCATACACGGGAATTGGTCGTCCGATCCGCATTCTCGGCCTCCTCGATTGCTTTCAATGCCTCGTCAATTCTGCCCAGTTCTAGGAAAGAGGACGCAGAGAGCAGCCACAGATCGGAGAGAATCCGTGCCTGTTGGAGATGTTGCTGTCGCTGCAGCATGGTGGACCTGCCTGTGTTCTGCACCACCGGCTGCAGGAGCGTACCTATGCTGCTCTGGGAATCATTCCACATACCACCTAGAGAATTTTTTTGAGGGGGGGTTTCTTCTCCTTCAGCCTCATACAGTGGAACGCATACCTACCTAGGCTAGAATAAACGGATGCGCCATCTACTGGGTCTGCAGGTGTCAGATCTCGCTTTGAGCGTCTGCTGCTGCTTCTCGAACTGAACAAGTGCAAGCCGTGATGATGTGATCTACGGCTTGAAAACGTGCGTATGCTGTCGGTGTCACCCCCACTCTCATCCTTGTTAGACACCGATAAGAGCGCTGGTGCTTCTCCTCGACCCGCTGCGTTCAAGGTCGACGTAGATCGCCCCCTTGAAGCCATATCTGTAGCAGTCGTGGCCAACCCTGCCTTGGTCCGCATGTCGTCGTGCGATCGCGATGCAGAAATATGTAGCTCGCTTAGATGTGGAGTTAGCAGATGCCCAGTTTGGTTCTGAGCGCTACTGCTACTAACAGAAAGACCACGACGGCGACGTTCTTCAGTGGTCGATAATTGAGTATCGCTGCTATTCAGGTTATTAAGAGACCCGGAAACAATCATGCCATGTTGATAGATCGATCGCTTATTGGCGTCTTCCAGAACAATACTGCCTTCGCGTCCACGGTTTGTTGGGGAAAGATCTAAGGAAGCCAATTTGCCATACTCACTAAAGAGCTCTTCCTGAGCTTCAAGCGCCGCCTCAGGTCCGTACAGTCGACCGAGGAGAACCGACCGAGTGATTTGCAAGGAGATTCGTTGCTTTGCGTCCTCCAGCGTTAAAGCTTCACCGGCAAGCTGACATTCATCAAGGCCTAATTCGCATGTCTTCAAAGCGCGACGAAGATCGTTCTGACTAGGACAGGACAGGAGAAGCGCAAGAAGATGCCACGAGGGAATATAGTCCGGATTGGTTTGGAGTGCACGTGAGATCGTCTGAATAGCATTCTGGATATCACGCATCTCAGCATACTGTAAAGCAAGATGGTACTGGGTTTCCCAACTGTGCGGGTCAAGATCGGCCGACTCACAAAATGCGTCTAGTGCCCTTTCATGGTATGTTGCACGAAGGGTAGAATCCCGCGCTATGAATTCCACGCGTTGAATGGATAAAGTATCTGCAAGGTTCACCCGTTTCCTTCTACTCACTTTGACGAGCCAGAAGCCCATAGGCCACACCTGTCGCACGAAACACTTGCGCTTCTATTTGCGGCCCGTCGCTTGTAAGACCCATTGTCTGAGACTTGATTTTCTTTCGTGCCATCTCTGCTACTTCCACAGCCGCAGGACCATCACCAAGATATACGCCGTAGAGTTTGACAGCCGCAAGCAAAACATGAACCATTTCAAAGAGAGGTTCCTTTTCGACGGAGCCGTAAGATGTAAATGAGGATCGCCTATTTGCCGCGTGACATTTTGTGACAAGGTGCTCCAGCATATTGCCTTCAACATGCGGAATCGGCCGACTCTTCCCGTCAATGGGATCATCGACAAGTGCTTCGCCTGTTACCTTCGCGTCCTGCCATTCTTTCGAGCTCAGACCTACGAGGTGGAGATACGAATGAAGCGCATGTTTTGCCTCGACAAAGTCACCTAACCGCATGAGTGCATGGAACAGGTGGCGTAGGATGGTTGGTGAGTTAAATGTTTTCTGTGAAGCGCGATGAAGAACCTGCCCACGCAAAGAATCAGTTCAGCACACTCCACGCATCCAAGTACTTAATGCCATCCTGGCTAACTTCACCTCGATGTAGCCTCGGATATTCTGCGGGGTTGCATCCAGAAGCTGCATATCTCTGGAAAGCTGGTTGACAAAGTCAATCACCGAATGGTTCGTCTCCTCCATGACTGAGAAATGCGCGTCAGAATAGAGCATCTTTTCGTAGAGGGTATATAGATTCATAATCTCAGACGCAAAGGACTGTTGTATGTTCTGATTTTCTCTAAACCGGGCCCAACTTGATAAGTTCACTCTATATTGCCGAATGTATCCTTCCTTCCGCTCGTTCGACCTCAAAGAGCTTACCCGCAAACGCCAACGTATTTACCTTCGACATAAAGGGCAGACAAAAATCTTGTAGCATGTCGAAGAATATTCATGCGTTTGTGAATCCGCCAATCGATGGGCTGCGCAACAGTGACCGTTTGATAGGCCCTCACAAACTCCAGCGCTAGATCTTCTTGCACTGCCGCTGATCTGGTGGGTTACACACGCACACAGAGAGAGGAGGGGTGATGAGCACGCATCACGCATGACAACAAAAAGAAACTACTTGCCGTGACAGCAACGTTAACATGACTGCTCGATAGAGCGCCTCCTCCGCCCAATGGATAAACATTGCCTCGTTCTTGACGTCCGAGGGTTCATTCAAAAGAGCCACGATTCCGCGGAAACTCTGAACGGCAACATCGACGTTCCCAGACCGTTCATAGCAGATGGCTGGGAATTAAATTGAGTCAGTTTTTCGGCATGGATTAGTGGAGAGGGAGGAAAGGGAAGATCCTGCCTTTGATGGCACGCGCCTGCAGAAAGAGGCAAAGGCCGTATCCAGCTGAAACGTCATCCTTCTTAAACTCAATGGTCTGTATGACACTCAGAGCTTTCGTGAGGTCTCCGCATTCGTAATAGCATCGTGCAATAACAATCTTCGCAAACTGGGGGTCAGAAGAGAGACCGTATGTGTTGTGAGTAGAAACAGAAAACGATGATGATCGATCAGAGTCCAGCAACATACATACTTCTTTGTCAGACTTGTCTGTCGTATCTGAAGCCGATTGGAGCGCCGCCTCCAACTGGTGCAATAAGGGTTCGACCTGATGGGGGTCAAGGCGCGAATGCCAGCTCAAGGGACCGTGTTCGTCGGTCGAGGGCTCTTTGGATCCTTCAGTCCATTGCGAAAGGGTTGCTTCAGCAATGATCGTCTGTTCAAGAACTTTCCAGTTCGGAAGTGCTTCCCGTTAGATCATAGCAATGACGACGACGATGCCCTCGCCGTCAACCAACAAGGATAATAGTGTCGTATATGCTCTCGTTTTTACCTAGACCGTTGCTATTGTACTTTCGATAGCGCCTTGCCAGTTCGGGAATGGCCTGCCAGTGACCTTTGCAACGGGCAATCTCGATGTCTCTGGCAATCTGGGCAAGCTTGGTGGTTGTCATTGGGAGCTCGGAGGTAAGAGAAAAAAAAGTGGTATAAAATAAAAAAATAAGAGCACGAGCGCACTTGCAAACAAAGGAGAGAGTGAACGAGGTTCCTAGGACACGTCAGAAAATAGAAAGCTCACCGACAAAACAGTAAGGAGGAAGTTCATTTATTGGGTGAGGGGAAGGCCCTTCAGGCTTTTCTTCTATTCTTCCACGTAGTTTGCTGGGAATATACCGCTTCGACCATCCAATGTACCTAATGATTGTCGTGTGTTATATATAAAACTTTCAGTCTACGAACCTTTATGAGGTCTTACCTTCCCACCAGCCGCTGTCGTCCTTCTTGGTAACTAAGATTCGGTCGCCTTCACGAATATTCAGCTCGTCTGCGTTCACAGCCTGAAAGTCGTAAAGAGCAACCACAAAAGTGGCAGGTGAAGAAGGAGGAGTACTCTGCTCCGTACGATCCACATGCAAATCATCCTGCTGCTGTGGTTGAGGTAATGATACATGTAACTCGTGCTTTGGTTCCTCTTCTTTCGTTTTCGAGTGGTTATGCTCATTCTCTCGTTCCGAAACGGATGCTGGGCTGGGACTCTTCTGCTCAAATGTGATGTAGTTGGCTGGGACATAGCCTATTTCGGAGCCTCGAGACACTCTAAGCCAGCCATTCTCGCCATCATCTGAAGCGGGATAGTATCATTTATCTTAGAATCGCATAAACGCATGGATACATGACTTAACAACACACACACACCTTCCGATCCAACAATCTTGAGAACTTCGTTTTCATGGATAGTGAGTTCGTCAGATGACTGGGCGGTATAATCATAGAGCGCACGCACGGCAAGCGTGGTTTCGACTGGGACAGTTTTAGCTTCATTTAGGGTGGAGGAAGTTGTCGGGCTTGTAGACATGTTGGTGACATTAGAGGTGCGGGGCGTAGCGGATGGGCTTGGTTGAGGCGCGGGTGCTGGATGGTGTCTGTTGATTTTCCCTTTAACTCGAGTACAATTTGGAGCAACCTTCATTTCGCATTTTGCATGACAGTTCAGACCACAAGCTATACATACAGCAAAAGTTGAAGAGGAATATACAGTTAGATACAGCTGTCGACGCATTTACTCTTCACCCATGCTTTATCATATTATCTGCTTTACCTTTACAGGTCATGCCTTGCTTCGAGAGACCCCATATGGTGCTTCCACAATAGTCACAAGTTGTAGGAATTGTAAAAGACGATGCTTTGAAATCGTGGCTCTGTAGACTTAACCCAGAGTCGCCAATGCTTTGAATGATCAGGTCCAATTCACTCTTGACACGAGCTTTCTGAGTCGATAATAAAGTGGTGCTTCGTGATACTTCCACAAGGCGCTTGGCTCCCAATGAGAAGATGCATTCATTCCATTTTCTCTTCCCTTTACCTCGTGCAGCATATCATATTTTCCCGAGCCTTTGTTTGTCACTTCCTTTAATTCCGTCTCCAGATCTTTCATGATAGTGGAGTTGCGTGATAACTCATCACCTAACTGATCCAGCAGGCGACGGTCTTTGATCAACTTGTTGTTCAGAAATATGACTGAAGGTTCATCAATCACCAAGGTATCATCAGTATCTACCACTGTTGTAGCAGCATTTGATCCTCCATTCCACGGCAGGAATGTGAAGTAGGTTATCGTGCCGGAATTTCGGTGCGCGATATCAGGCTCTATGCTCGTCTGGAACATGTTTGCATCGGCTTTGGCATCGATCTGGTCGACAGGTAGGAGTGCCTCGGCATAATAATTTTTGACCGTTGCCATGGTGCTGCTTGTCTTTTCAATATAGCTCCGGTATATTTGCTGGAGAGCCAGCACGCGTGTTTCGTCCAGGTCTTGGAGTTGCTAAGTTACCAAGTTATGACGTGTCAAACGTTTTGCATTTTCGGGTAGACTCACATCGGCCAAGATGGGAAGATCCTCTTCAAAGTATTTTTCCTTCTCAGCGTTTGCAACTTCAAGCGCAAGCAGATACGTATTCTACGTGCATATGACCAGCATCGTCGCCACCCCACCCCAGTATAATGAGATATATACATCACGGAATCTTACCCCCCGCCGCCCTTCTTTCAAAATACCTTTTTGTTATTGCATTCAATGATGGCATTCTCCAGTTGTTTTTGTTGCTAAAAGATAACCCGTGGTAATCAGGATCCGTTTCCACGTGAGCAAAGTAAACCATACCTTTTCCGGATCGCCGGATCCTTTTGCCAGCTTATTATGGATATTTTGAACCTCCATGCAACTGTCATCATAGAGGGATTTGGCCTTATCCTTCTCCATATACGTTTTGTCACGTTCCGTCTTAAGCTTTTGATAAAAGGCCATGTGCTTCACCAGAATACATCCCCCCACGCAGTCAGAGGGGAAAAAATACTTTATCAATATTCCCGGTAAAAGAAGCCGTAAATGCTGGGGGGGTTTGCTACCTTTTTTCGTGCTTCCTCTTTCCGCATAATGGTGCCTTTCAGCGATTCTATCATAGCGCCATTCAGATTGTCTGCAAGCTGGAAATGGCATTTTGCCACCATGCCAGTTTGGTCCACAATGCTGACCCATGCTGCATTGCATGTACTATGATATGCACGAGAAGGGAGATGTGAGCCCCATGTCTGTTGCGAATGCTGTAACGGAGAGGGGGTCGGTCCAGATATACCTTGCGGCGGTGTATTCCCATTCACTTTCGCCCGTACTACTGGGTTTGGTTTGCTGGTACTTTTTCGCCAAGCTTTCCAGCTTTTGTGCGTATTCTCGTTCTACTTGGGCGCGATCCTTGACATAGTTTCGAAACCGATGGAGTTGTTGAATGCCATCGTTAACGTAGTCTAGAATGGCAGGTATCTGATTCTAGACGGAGAAAGGGCCCGAGTAAGATAAAATGCCGGAGAATGCATAAATGAACTCTTTTGTTCGCCCCCCGGTTGCTCAATGGCGGTCATTACTGTGAATTTTACCCTTAGTTCAATTCCGAAGCTCATGTAAAGTCAATTTCTGAAAGTCGTTCTCTCACTTTTGGAAATAAAGAGATGGAAGGAAAACCGCTTCGGTCTTGGCATGGAGACCGCACGAAGAAATAAATTTTTGTTTCATTCAACTCTATTTTAGTCTGCCACAAATAACAGCAATTTATTAAAATGAGTACTGGTAATATTACTATGTACAGAAGCCCGGTTTGTCTAGTTTGATTATCCAGCCAACGCAAACCAACGGGCCCGGCACGCAACAGCTTCTTTTCGAACATGCCGTTTCTTGTCGTCTAATGCAATCACAAGCTGCTTAACAACTTGCTTGGACACCGACTGCAGGAGAAGCTGTGGTTGGGTCAGGCCACTTGCCGGCGGTGTACTGCTCGTCGTCCCAGCTGCAAATGAACCGAGACATTTCAATGCTGCCACACGCACAATGGATGCAGGATGGCCTGAACTCAGGTTAAGAAGCGTATCGATAAGTGCACGGAAATGATCGGCAGGGATGATTTCATTGTTGATGGCGCTCGGAACAACGATTTGTTGGGTGACACGAAGGAGCGAGGTCACGAGGGTGGCGTCAGAAAGGAATTGAAGCGACATGATGATGCCGGCAATTATCTTCAATTTTAACGAATATGAGACCCCTCTTCCTGTCCTGTGACCCTCCTGTTTCGAAGACTTACTTTGCGCGATTCGCTGGATATGATTGATATAGGAAGATGTGTGATGATGTATGAAAATGCACATAGATGATTGAATTGGATTCCTAAAACCCAACTAGGTAGGTAAACTGTGCCAAGTCATGCAAAGATTATCAGGCTATATTCCCTTTACCTCCAGATGATGAAGTTTCAATTCGATGCATGAGTTTTGGGATGCAGTGATAGAAAATACGTTGCTTGTACAAGGCCTAGAGAATGGTGTTAATCGCAACGACTCCAAGCTAAAATCAATGATAGACCTACAGAAGTATTCGCAAAGGAAGCCTTGGTCAAAATCAGTTCATCTTCCTGTAAAATGGTTGTAAAAGAGGTAGCAATATGGTATGCAAATGGGTCCTCTGTATTGAGTTGGGCCATATGCAGATCTATTAGTTCCCAGCCTATGGCATGTCCTTTGATAACCATTGCTTTGGCAATCTAAAAGAAGTCCTGTGAGCGATATGTCTCTACTTAGTGTGAGATGAATGTTTACCCAAACAGATAGAAGCCACGCCACCGATTTGAGCCATAAAGGAGAATCCGAGTTCTGGAAAGCATCGAGTATCCTGGGTTGGATGATCGACCTGATGATATCTAGCATTCGTTCTGTGCGTTTTTTGAAGCTTAGACATTGTCATTACGGCTTATTGGTATTGGACGTACCATCATTAGATTTGTTGACGAGGGCGGCAATGGTTTTCACAATAGAGATCTGCTGTGTATGCTGTATATTTGACTCCAAGGCGTAAATGACGAGCTGTCTGACTATATTTGTACAATCTGCCATGAGAGGCTCTATCTAATATACATAAATTGAACACCTTATTTAATGACGACAGGAAGCGGTATCCATGTTGGTTTCCACTTGCCTCTTTTCGAGCATTTCCGACAATCGCGGGAAACAGGATAGAAATATCGACGGAGCCTCCATTGGCGCTTTCCTATATATGATGTGGGTGTAAAACGTAAATTGAGCATACTTTTATATTTGTAGATACGTAGGGAAAAAAGAGATAAGTACCCAGAGATTATACGGATGTGTGGCTCCAGAATGCTGGAACTCCAAGTCAATTACCGACAAATCACCGGCTATAAAGAGTTTGTAGGCACATTCAAAGGATGCCTTTTGGAAACTGTATGGTTCTTGTAAGCCAATAAATAGATGCAAAAAGGTGTTACTCGTCAAAAGATTAAAGTTTTACCTTATGCTTGATCCTCGCTGGATGGTTGCAAGAATATTTGCTAACAAACAAACGTTACTTTTTTTACTGGCTAGAAAACACTGTAAATTACCTAACATATTCATCAGCTTCGAGTCAAGGCGCCAGGCATCTGGCAGTTGCATTGATGACCGAACACACTCTCTCAAAATAACAGGGAAGACGAGATTCTGGGAAAACTGGGCGATCTGGTCGTCTTTCATGGAGATTTTTAAAGCGCCTATGATATATTTTGTTACCAGGTGCGCGTAGGAGAAGTCCCTCTGTTCATCTGCTAATGGAAATAATGTAAGGCGATCTGCGCTGCGTGTGCTTCATTCCAGATATATTACCGCAATGTCCAAGGAAATAGTTTAGCTTATCGAAAAGACATGGGATAATCTTGTGCGAAAAGCGCGTTTGGGGAATCAATTTTTCTAAAACATACAGTGATCGCGTGTAGTCAGCAGCTTCTGCGACTCGGTCTAGAAAAACAGGAAGAATGGTCCTTTCGGTAAGGGAAGGTGCAATTCTTGAGGAGGTAACGAAGATAGATAGGGCGATGTTTCTGTAGAATGCGGCTTCAGACATACAATTCGGATATTCGGTTTAGATTTGCATACATGCCTTGCATGTTGGTTGTCTTCACCCAAGTAAATCCCCATGAGATGTTCTACTATAACTTGAAGCTTTTGTTCCTTCGTCAACAACCGAGAATAGGATCCAAGTTTTGCAGTCCACTTGAGATACGTACCTCTTCCGAAGTAAGGAAATTTGTTATGGATGACATTTCGTGTAATCCTTCCAGAGCTGAGTGTCGTACATTCACGTCACTGCTGTTCATTGAACTCGTAAATGCAAATAGAAGTTGGGGCTTAAAGGGAAGAAGGGGAGACTGGATATGATGCTGTGTATCTAAGTAAGTTTATATGAGTCAAAGACGGTCGAATCGCACAAAGGGATAATGAGAGGAAGACTGACCATTATCAGGCAACGAAGAAATGCCGTATAATTTTCTATTGGTCTTCAGAACAGCATTAAAAACGTCAACGATTGCCTTTTGTCGCACGGGCTGATCTGAAGTCTTAAATAGACGTGTCAAAATTGGAACGAGCGTTTGTGTAACAGCTGAACATGTTGGATCTATATCGATGCATCAATTTAAGTTTTGATGATCTGGTCATCTCAGTCACTCCACTCAATACCTGCTGCGGAAGCCGCCGCACAAAGAATATGTCCGGCTGATTTCGCATCTTTGAGTTCAGGATGCTCCAGTTTCTCGATGCAAGGATCTAGCAGCGAACGGATTGCCGCCTCCACAGGTAAACGGATATCTGCGATGCAAATACCGCCCGCGAGAGTGCTTACAACACTATGTATGGTAGCCAAGGAAATTCTTTCCATCTCAGATGATCTTGCAACGTACACCTAAATATTCCAAATAGCAATTCGATCCGTTATGTGAATAGGTTTGTTCTTGCAATAGAACGTAGACAGTACCTCATTTGATAGCGCTTTAAAAAGCTCGGTTACATGAGGTAGGAGAGCATGAGGCCCATACGCCGGTGCGCATAATCCAATGGTTTCAATGGCATCGCTCTGTTGAATGAATTAATAACTAATATAATGTTTCATTCCTTGGTATTCAATTTCCCTCGAACCTTCGCGCTTCCGGTTGTTTTAATGACTTTCTCGATTAAGAGAGGGGTCGCAAAGTTAGCAAAGTAAGGTGTAGATGAAAGACACTCTCTATATGACAAAATAGTCACGAATGATTTCGTCAGTACTTAGAAAGAAGAACTTGCTATTCAAAGAAAAACAATCACCTAAGCGCAGTCTTTAGCTGTTGCGTTGTGATACCGTATGGATCGTTCGGTGGCGGAGTAAAAGTAATCGGAAAATAACAAAATGCATAATCGAATAAATCCTACATGGATCATGTCAGTTCGGCTGAGATCCTGGTCGCTTCTTTACAGTAAATAGCAAATGCCGTCCTCACTTCAACATGAATGGAGATGTCGAAATTAGTAATGACAAGGCGAACAAGCTCAAACACTTTGAGCAGGTTGCGCGGATCTTTTTCTCCATCGACCAGGTTGATAAATCCACCAACGAAGTCCATTTCAGGATGTCGCAGGGCTAGCAGTATTGTCAGTATTGTCCGTATAAGTCCCTAGTCTCTATGCTGACAATCCGGCCTCACTGGCCCCCTTCATGCTTATACCTAAAATATAATTCTCGATCATTTTCTCAAGTGACAGCAGGAGCTTATAACGAGCGTCATGATGTAGCGATTTTGTTTTCACATGGGTAAATAGACTATAATACATGTCAGAGTGAGGAATTCTGCCTTTGTGGACGTGTACTCCTCCTTTATATATATATATATATCACTTACGCCTGACAAATCCGTGCGGCGTGCTCATCATAAAAGGATGAGCCAGGTGGTATCATTACAAGTGCATTGATAATATCCACAAAGCGGTTCATGATGAGCGGATGGTTGCCCGGCAACCGGTCGCATACAAACTCGACAATGGCATTCACTTCATTTTCGATAGTTAGGTCATTTGGCGAGAAAAGAAATGGTTATTCCCCATTTTTTCGTTTTTATTTTTCGTACCTGAAGAACTATTAAATGTTTTACCGCTATGGACGGTGATTTGAGCGAGCAGTTCTGTGCCTTTATAAATATGGGTGTCATCAAATCTAGTCTCTTCCTGCTGCGCAGTTATACCCGCTTACATTTGTAGTGGTCTTTTTGGTGAGTCCATGCCGATGAGAGAATGTTGACAATTGTCAAGACAGCTTCCGGGTGTCGTGTGATATCTTTGATTTTTCGCATATGTATCTACATGTGAGTGACCTCTGTCCCTCCCTCCCTCCCTCTCTCTCTCTCTGTGTGTGTGTGTGTGTGTGGCTCTCGATGTCGGTGTTGACAACGGGCCCCAGTTTTCATATCCCGAGAAGACGCTTACAAAGAAGGACATGAGCCAGTAATGAAGGTTCGATTTCAACGCGCGATGAAGAGAGCCATTGCGCAATGAGCTCCTCGCAGGCGTTGTTCATAGGGTAAAGTAAAGAAAGGCAGAAAAAAAAATAACGAGGGAAGACACTAGCATTAGGTTATCAGATTTCCCGAAAACTTATCTGATCTGCGTTATGGAATCAATGAAACACCGATAGATAATCCCAACTGCTCAGAAATGATACATCAAACAAGACGTATGTATAGCGCTTCAAAGACACTTTCTAACTTAGCATGCTTGTTATATAAAACTATCAATAAAGGAGAATAGGAAGAAGCATATGGCCCTTGATTGAAAAAGTTGATAGATACATCGATCTAAGCGGGCAGAATCTCAGCTGAAGCATGCAATAATATCAGATGGTGGCTGGAATAGAGATCTATTGGCATCACTTACTCACATGCATCAAGACGTTTTAACATTTTTTTGTTCTTAAGTAACATGCAGATCGGAAGACATAGGGGAGCAACGCAGCTTTTCTTTGATAAAATCTTGACCTACTGGAAACGCGAGAGATTTTTCTCTTGATTAATCAAGTTCTTTCCATAGGCTCCTCCCAACTTCATATACCTTTCAAGTTACTAAGAAAAGCCTCCATCTACATGTAGGACGGATCCTCGCGGCAATAATGATAGGAACAGAATGCAAAATATATTGCCGCTCAAAACTGTTCAACTATGTCGCATACGATGGGTAGAGAAGGAAAGAAAGAGATGAGAGGTATACGGTCATCAGTAGAAAGCCTTGACTTAGGCGGGAGGAAGTCAAGTATAATATTGGATAACAATGGCCGAAGAATTGAGGTGCGGCGGTTAAGCACTAACCAACGGAATCAGTTCCGGTAAGCAACTGCGAAAAAAGGCTAAACTATCTTATCTACCAGCCGCCAGATGGTAAGTTCAGCTAAGTCGCGGTGCCCACTGCGGCGATTTGAGGGGAATATCAGAGCTGTCCCACTTTCCCTATTAAACGCTGCTGTCAACGAAACTAAGGCATCTATTTGCGTTGAAGCAACACATGCTGTTCCTTGACGGACTTCTTCTGTTGGCTGCTGATAAAAGTCATTTAATGTTGATCTCGGATGGTGTATTGACTTCTATCCGGGCATGAATAGCGATTCAGGAGTGTCTTTTACTCATTAGATTTGTTATGTAGTATCCAAGCCAATAGTGTAGGAGAGATACGGCATTCAAAGTAACAAACTGATATGTCTCAGAAATATCGAGGTAGGGGAATGATGACGGATACATTACTGCATTCTATACGTAGTCCAGATAAGGCTTGGTGAGGTCTTTGCAACTCTCCGCATGATCGATATCGCCTTTGCCCAACATTGCAATATATTGTTATTTTGGATGGATAAAAAGGAAGGGGGGGAAATGATAAAAATTGGCGTACAACCTGTCCCCATCGAAACGTAGTTATCTATTTACAACTTTTCTAGAAGACGGTCATCAATGCAAAGCATGCATAGAAGAGACCAACAGGGTATGCGACTAGAAATCTTTGCTCGCTCATGTGGAGCACACTCGTGAACATTCCAGAGCTCGAGCATGTGCACCAAAGGATACTGATGGCCGTGAGGACGAGCCCCACAAACCCACCCAAGGGAAGCACAACGCTGAATCCGCTCAACATCACCATTGGTAGCAAGCAATAACCGAGTACGCTTGCCGTTCGTGACCAGTCAACACCGTTCTCGCTCATGAGATTCAAGATAGAGTAGATCGACACCACACCTAGGAGTCCCACGCCGTAGATGTATCCAAAGTGCACCTTGCCTGAAAGCATCAAGAAGATGCCGAACAGGAAGATAAATAGAAGTGGGCCGGCCAAGTCAGCATCGTCCATAATTGTATCAGGAACAGATCGAATCGGATTCAGGACAGTTAAACTCTACAGTTGAATTGATAGGAGTTGTTAGTTAGATATGTGGCGATTCGAGCATTGTCGTTACGGCTGGGATGTATACATTGGTACAGGCTGAAGATTAGATACCTTTGACTTGATGTGGTCGAAATTTATTCCGAGTTCTTCGAGCAAGGGCGGCTCATCGGCAAAGCCACCAGTGCCAAACGCGCTCCAAAACGAACCAGATTGGGAATCATAACTCGTACCCCGCATGTCTCCAGTTGCAGCAGGGGGTGGGTTGGCATAATAGGATGATGAATACTGGTCACCGTACGACGAAGCATAAAACTGTAGATTATCAGCACCGGAATTGCCTGAATCATAATAGCCGTTTTGAGGTGCAGAATTATCAAAGAGCACCGAATGGACAGGTTGATTGGACGCCATTAGGAACAAGGACGAATGGGAACCTCAATATATTTCGCCCTCGACTTAAATTTTGCAGTGATTCAGCGGACTTGAATCTGTGTGCATATGACGGAATATAGGCACAGGGATTTGGGGAAAGAGCATATCCCAGCAGTATCAAGCTGCACCGTTAGGTAGTTTTCCGTACTATCTTCTTTACTCCAAACCGCATGGGATTTTGTTGAGATGCGTTCCACCTTTGAGCTGTCCACTAAGTACGATACAGTGGCATATTTGTGGATGGTAACATACCACTGCTTCCAGATACCGAGGTTGGAATCCGCATAGGCTGGAGGATTCTCAACACCCAGTGCTACTGCTTGCAATAAGTGACCCCGCCATATTCGAGTCCCGATCATCAAAGCCCGCGTTTTATTGTAAGCTAGCGAGAAAGCTCCCGCATACTAGCGATACAAATCGTTTTGATGACATCTGTCCAGTTCACTGTTGGCCGGCTGGACGCCGGTATGGTAAGAGCGCTTCAACCTCTCTTTTTGTCACCATTCCAATATGACACCTCCCAAACCCATCATGCAACTTTGCCCTTCCACAAATCGCCAATACCACACCCGTCATAGGCCATTCTCCTAACCGATGACCATCATCTTATCGAATTTCCGTCATTATTGCTTCCAAACGGTGTCACGTCCGGCAGTATTGTAAACATTTCAGTCAGCCGCAATAAAGAGGAGGAAGAAAAGAAAACGAAACAGTTTTGGGACTTGGAAGAGACAATCCTCAAGAAGTATGGTGAGGTCGAACCAGAAAATCCGACATTGCACGTACGACATACCACCCAGACATCCTTAACTCTCGAGTGGGAACCATTGAAGCTCCATACAGCCGAGCTTCGCTCATTGGAGATATACAAGAATGGCACAAAGTTGGCACAGGTATACACACCTTGATGATCCCCCGTTTGGCAGAGAAGAATTAATGCGTGCTCCCTGGCCATCGCCACCACCACTCCTAAGCATGTGCCTGCCAATACAAACCACATCAAACTGTCTGGCCTTGATGTGGACCACGAATACGAATTCCATCTGGTGATGAAGACAACATCAGGCCAGTACGAATCGAACCGTGTAAAGGTTCGCACGCACAAGATGGAGGATCTAACAGGTATTGTGGTTACCTTTGGCGAATTTCAGCAATCCGAACCGGTGATCTCTGAGATGAAGGCACTGCTGGATAAGATCGGCGCAGCATGGACCGAAGAGATAACGCATGATACAACTCATCTGATTGCCCAAGTGCCACGTGGAAGCAAGTACGAAATGGCCTTAACCAATTCTATACCCGTTGTCAAGCCCGACTGGCTTGTGCAATGCGACAAGAATAAGAAAATCCAGGTAAAAAGAAAAAAAAAAGTTGACATGGAGGATGACCAAATAGACTCACTGACTGATTTTTTTTACTTTTCCAGCCTTCTCTGCCGTACTATATCGTGAGCGTCCCTAGCAGCAGCTTCAACGCCTAACTTTACTGTATAGTGGGTAGCCTCTGCTCTACTCTTAGTAAATCTTCTTCCACCTTCTTCCCAGTCAAATCGCTTATGGATTATACATAGCTACACGCTCGCATTGATGCAGATGCATGTTCACGGTTGCTAAGTACTGAGCAAAGTACAGAGATTAATATAAATGATAGTTAGTACAAGGAATCAATGCAAGCGGCCCCGATTTGGGGTGGGGGTGAAAGTAGGAAAAATGAAAAATATATTTCCGCCAAAGTAGTCACGACGACAGCCCGGCTTAACCGGCTTTTCCTTTCCGCCTTCTCTTATAATCTACACATCTTCCACCATGTTCCGCCCCAATGTCATCTTGAATGCTGCCTCGCGCGCCGCTAGCGTTTCAAATGTGCGCCAGCAAGCATTCATGCGCGTCATGCCTGCTGCTGTGTCCCGTTTCTACTCTACCGCTGGTCTTTCCCGCGACCAGGTCGAGTCCCGAGTCCTTGAAATTGTCAAGGGTTTTGACAAGGTGGATTCGTCCAAGGTAAGCAGCAGAAAAATACATATCGAAGAAGAGCATTCCGTAGAAGAGAAGGGGAGAAGCTGGATTACAAAACAAAACAAAATAATAATGAACACTGCGGTTCTCACGCAATGTCTCTTGTCGTAAATAGGTCACCAACACTGCTTCCTTTATTGACGACCTGGGTCTGGATAGCTTGGACGCTGTCGAGGTCGTGATGGCTATCGAAGAAGAATTCGGCGTTGAGATTCCGGATAAAGAAGCTGACGAGATCAAGTCTGTCAAGCAGGCCATCGACTACGTTGCTTCCCGCCCGGATGCCCAATAAAAAGGATGAGGGGGAAATCAAGCAAGGTGTTGTTGTATGTAGGCGATAATAGACCCGTCGTAACAAAATGAAGTTATACTCTTATATATGGGAGAAGAAAGTGGTACGAAAATGTACTGCTCTCCTTCTGTTTACTTTATACATTTTGTGTACTGTTGTTGTTGTTGTTGCGGGTGTATTAAATGGGCCCTTCTTTCTTCTCGGATCCAGACGATCGGCCCACATGCAGGGTAACAGAACCTATACACACACACATGCATGTGTGCAGCATATCTATACAAGTATAAACGCAACACGTGTGCAGGCTTGTCCCAAGCGCTGGTTACGGACCTTGCAAAAACAATGAATCTGGAATGCTCCGACCGAGAGAGTTGTGGAGTGACAGGTTCACGCCAGTAAACCGTACCCCGACCCTCCCCCCCCACCACCCCGACTCCCGCCCCGATATGTGACCACCATTCTACTTCCAACCACACGCACAACCTTTCTTTCTTTCTTTGCACGAGAATAATGTACTGCCGGGGACGATCACTCAAGGCAGGTGCGTAATAACACTTCATTTAGTTTCTTCGTTAGCTGATTTGCGAAAAAAAGTCTCGGAACTTGCTACTACACGCCTCGCCTGTAAGACGGGAGCTCTGGTCCGTCCTATGGCCGTCCCGGGTCTTCGGTCATTCCAGAAACTCTACTTTTCGGGAACGACTGTATCGAACTTGATTCCCGAGACCCACCGGCGTTCATTTGGCCAGCCGACCGTATACAGCCACCCTAATCTGTTAAAGAAGGGAGAAGGTAAACGGAAAGGAAGTCATCCGCAACTTGCCGAACTGACAGGTTTCATGTGGTTTCGTAACAGTGACACCTGGTCTTCCTGCCGCCGAATTTGAGCAGCGTCGTGCCAACTTGATGAAGGTGCTTCCAGAAGGCAGCGTCGTGATCACTGCTGGCTATAGTACACGGTATATGTCCAACAACGTTTTCTATCCATTCCATCAGAACACAGATTTCTGGTATCTCTGTGGCTTCAATGAACCTGATTCGGCTATGATCTTGGGTAAGGAAAACAGACACTGAGCTGCGGTAAATTGGTAGTGGTGCATTTCTTTTTATGAATTTGCTCACCTCGTGGAAGAGAAGAACGACTCGGCACGGGGATATAAGCAAGTCATGTTTGTCCCCCCCAAGAGTCCGGCTGATGAGCTGTGGGATGGACCAAGATCAGGCGTCGAGGGCGCCAAAGAAATCTTTGCTGCGGACGAGGTAGGGCCACAATAACCTCTGTAGGCATCTCTTGGCATTTATTTAACAATATATTGTATAGGCTTATGACAATGCACGATTCCCCATGTTCCTCAAGGACGCGCTTCAGGCGAAGCACGTATTTATAGACAAAACTGAACCATCAATCCTTTGCAGGGATGACGCAAAGCGGATCATTGATTTCGGTAGGTCCTCCTGGTCCAACTTTTGGAAGAATTTCCGGGGTTTGTCTTATTAAGCGCTACCATGGAAAGGATGCGCAGATGTGTATATTAATGACGGATGTTGGATCTTTTGTAGCAAAGTCGCAAAGGGCTCAAAAGCCGCTCTCGACGCTTATCCAAGAACTGCGGGTCGTGAAGAGCGACAAAGAAATAGCGATCATGAAAGAGGCTGGTCTTATTTCGTCAAAATCATTCATTGAGGTACATACCTACTGCAGACCCTTACAACCTAAAAGCTGATAGCACATGGAACTCCAGGCAATGAAATGGACGAAACCTGGCTTTTCGGAGGCCCAATTATGGGCGAAGTTGGATTACGAATGCCGTATGCGAGGATCGAGCATCTTGGCCTATGTTCCCGTAGTGGCTGGCGGCCCAAATGGTCTCTCAATGCACTATGTCCGCAACGATATGATGCTCAGGTATGGACGTAAGCAATACCTGTAACTAGAAATACAGATACTCAATGGACCGGGTGCAGAGATAATGATCTGGTGCTCGTCGACTGTGGTGGTGAATACAATGGTTATGCAAGCGATATTACCCGCACTTGGCCTGTGAACGGAAAGTTCACTGAACCTCAGCGCAAGCTTTATCAAGCTGTTCTGAACGTGAATAAGGCGTGCATTAAAGTAAATACAAACATCCGCTTGTAATTCATGATGTTGATTAATTCTTTGTGTTGGATAGCTATGTACAGAAGAAGCTAATATCTCACTTCACGGTATCCACGCTGTCTCGACGCGGCTGATGAAGGAGGAACTAGCAAAGATTGGGTTCAAGTCAAACAAATGGGTGGGTGTAGATAGACAGCTAAGGAAGGAAGTCGGTCTGACTCTCTCTGCGTGTATATAGGACATTGAACGCATCCTCTACCCTCACCACGTGGGTCATTATCTTGGCTTGGATGTGCATGACTGTCATGACCTAGACCGATCACGCAAACTGAAGCAAAACATGGTGGTCACCATCGAGCCTGGCATTTACGTCCCCTATGATGACCGTTTCCCTGCTGAATATCAAGGAATTGCCATCCGCATCGAGGACAACTGTGTCATTGGCAAGGATGAGCCATATGTGCTCACTGCGACTGCTCCGAAAGAGGTGGTTGATATTGAATTTTGCTGTGCAAATACCAACTAGACAATGAATGACACAGATACACGTTGCTGCTTCAATCTGTAACAGAGCTTGCTTGTTTGCCCAACATATAGTCATGTACATACACACCGATGTTTGCAATGAGCACATTTGGACGGATAAAATGATGAAACCACATGGGCTAACTAACAAAAATCATTATTGCCAGCCGATTACGCAATGACCTTTAAATAGAGGTCCTGCTCCTCTTCATCTTGTCTAGAGATAATTCGGATGGATGACGCTTATACAGCAAGCGCTGGTTTTCCAAGTATGGAAAAAAGCATTACCATGAATCGCCATCCCATCATCGACCAGGATTCACTGAATTCAATCATCATTCATTGATGACATGCGTGTGTCCATCTCCGTAGATAAATAGATTGCCTCGCTTGATTTTTTTTTTTGGCCTAGCAACGGAAACGAAAAAAATGCTTGTACACCGGTTTGGGGGGGGAAGGCGTGACTGGCTGGAAAAACAGCAGATGGGGGGCAACTTCCCAAAAGACACGGGGCTTTTTTTCAGTTCTTGGACAATAACAAAACCAAGTCATGTTCCTCACCCGTCCTTTGCTCCAGGCAGCCAAGAAGGTAAGAAAAAAAAAAGGAAAGGGCAATGAAGCAGGCGACAATGCTCTGCCAGTCCCTTTTTGCCGCCAAACAGCAAAAAACACAGTAACATTGATAACATAATTACGTTCCATTTGCGCGCACACACACCCTCCACACACATACGCTCGCTCGCTTGCTTGCGTACTTTTCCATTAGGCCACCACCGGTCTTACCGGCATTCCTGTGCATCCTAATCCCCGCCCTCACCTCATTCAAACGTACAACAAGACTTTGACTGCGTTGTCACGCCTTCCTGCAACAGCCGTCTATCGTCAAGCTACCGAGGCCCTCACCCAGCAGCGTTTGTCCGTCGTCGAGGGTACAGAGAACATTGCGGAAATTGAGCAGTCTATCGGCAACGGTCAGATTGAGGAACTTATCATTCAGGCCGAGGAGGAACTGAAACTCGTCGCGAAGATGGAGGAATGGAAGGCCTGGGAGCCTCTCCAGGTGCCTGTCCCCAAGGGCCAGTGGCAATACAAGAGCGTCGAGTAAAACTTGCAGGACAGAGAAAAATAAAATAAAAAAAAATTACATTTGTAGAGATGACAAGCGCTTTCTTTTTTTTTCCTGCAGGAAGGAGACGACTTTGGATGAGGGGGAGAAACCATGGCCCGTCCTATATTCGCAGCTCATCCTTTTTTCTTCTACGCACATGAGCTGAGCAATCAAGAAAAGTTATTTTTTTATCTTGTGGAAATATAAGTACATGCTTGTAAACTTAGCCAGCTTGCTCTAAGCTCGCTGCCAGATCTCGCCATATATGGGCACCCTAGATCAGTATAGGAGTCAGCATGATATGCATTAGGTAACTTTCCTACCAATGCGCTCTCAACTAGCCTTCTGGTAAAAGTCCACCTTGGCCCCAGTATAATCCGCAAGCGCCTCTCGCATCTCGGCAGCTTTAGTGCGAGCAAAGAATCCGTCCTCGCGCTTTACCTGCTCTGAAAAGGCAGTTGATACCTCATGTGTCTGCTCGACAGCATCTTGGAGCTAAAACAAGAACCAGTCTCGTTCGTTTGGATCCAGTATCTTTGTATCAGCCATCACATAACTCACCTCTTTAATTTGTTCGTCAAGTCGCAATACTTTTTCTCGGCGGATCTTGTCAATGTCTGCTCCACGGACCTCATTGATCTTGCCAGCAAAATATCCAGCAAACCCATTATCGCCCGGGCGGGGATGAAGTGTCTTTTCACGCTCGGAGATGGTAGATTGAAGATAATCGGACAGCTCTTCAAAATCCAACTGCTTTTGGTCGCGTAGCTTTAGAATCCCCTGGAAGGTTCACGACACACGAAAAGGGGTACGTTAGGATGTTTTGCTTCGAATAGATAGGGAAAGGATTTTTCTACCTTGATTGCATTATAATATGTGATGGAATCATGAATCACACTAAGCCAATTGGCGTCATGGGCACTCATTTTCTTCATTTGCTCGGAGTACTCGAGCAATCCTGTTGCGAACTTGCCAAGAGGAAGACCTATCCCGTCCTCATGTGTTGCCAGCCCCGCTACGCTACTTGCGAAACTCTTATAGTCCTGCGCTAGATCTAAGGATGTCGGTCAACAGTCAAGTTAATTTCAATGTGCTGAAAATACTCATGGATAAACATACCCTCGGTTCGCTTGTTTGTTCGTAGCAACGTTTTTTCGAGCAGATTCAGGTTGTCCTGAAGACGATCCACGCGGTCTTTCATCTCGATAAATTGCACATCTCGTTTCCGGATCTTGGCGAACGCATTCACGAGCGAGTCACTGATGGTATCTATCATTGTCTCCTGACCTTCGCGAAGTGCTCGGGCTGACGCGTCATTCTATGTTCCGTCCTAGGTTACCAAATAGTGCTTTCTGGCTCGATAGCAGCAGCAGCGATAGCAAGAATCACTTACAAATTCAGGAGATTCCAAGAACATGACAAAAAACTCGGCCTTTTGTAAAATAGGATGGCCAGCAATCCGCTGAAGATAGCGTTGAAGACTAGGATATTTACATGATCTTTTAATATAGATAGAAAGCAGAATACTTTCTTATGGAAAAACATACCTAACACGTCTCCGCTCTATAAAATCCGAACTGAATCGGTCTCCCTTGACGTACTCTGCAGGGAAATAATATAGAAAGTTGTCAACAACGGATGCGAGCATTCTTCGCTGACTTTTACCCATCCTGTGTTTATCTGGAAGAGGAGGAACGAAGCAGGCAGGATAATGGATGTATAAGACGTTGTACAACCAAACGAAATCCTGAAATCGGCGACGCACAGATGTTTTCTATGATATTTGGGTAAAAAGACGTTTATGGTCGCCTTTCGCAGGAAAAAGGGACAGAAGATATTTACGGAGGAAACGATGCGGTAGGAGATGTAATCGTTTTCCTTGCGAGGATCGGTGACTAGAATTTTCTTGCGGTCTTGGGGCAGTGACGACGACGACGAAGGCGAAGACGACGACAAGGACGACGACGACGGCTCGGCATGATGATTATTATGCAAAGGATACTGGACGTAATTTTTCTCAGAATGGATACACTCGTCCTGTAGCTGGACGTCGACCGATACACCGGGAGACTGAGGCTCATCATGCATCTATAACAGGTCAGATTCCGTTTGCCAAGAAGCTGGATTGGGATCGGGGGAGGGAACATGGAGGGGTAAGCCAAGGAGAAGAGCGTTACCTCCAGGCCCGCGTAGGTATATTGCGCTTCCAGTGCCTGACCCAGGCTTTCCGAAATATCTGAGAGAGGATCTAAATGGGGTGAAGGACTGTTGCGGTTTGGTTTGGTAATGTCCCAAGCGACATTGCTGAATTCTTCTTCCATAGCTGTGTTACAGAGGGTAAATGAATGCAGCTGAGAGAAGAAAAGAGTGAATTTGTGGGTTTTTCTAGCTGCCCGCTCTTTTGGGAATTTTATCATTTTACGTTTCTCCCTAGTACCATCCAGACTATGGATTATTCCTTTGCAACCTTCTTTAGTACGCTTTAGATAGAAAAAATAGCAGAGAGAATGTGAGAAGTCCTAAGTTAATTTAAGTGCGAAGAAGTATAACCAGAACAAGAGATACTGCAAGAGAGATTACGGTAGCAAGCTTAGACTCTGCAATCGGTGCTGCTGCTGCTGCACCGGCGAAAATACTTTGAGAATGGCCGTCATTCGTACTGCCATTCGAAGCGCCTCCTGAGGTTTTACCTCCTGAACCAGCCGTGGGTGATGCTGGGACAGCTGCGGACCGGATCTCGATCGGGATAGGTAGCTCAGTGTTGGTAGATGTGTCAAAAAAGACAACATTATATCGGCCGGGCTTGACCGTCAACGGAATTTTGTAGTTGATCGAGTGCTCATAGTATGTGGTATTGCCTTCATGCTTGGCAGATGCTTCAGTCTTACTCACATCGGCATTATCAGTAATCACAATTGGCTGCTGCTGTTGTTGTATTGATGATCCATTGTTGTTGCTTGTCGTCGCTCCCAGGATGGAAGAAGTCGGAGACGCAGCGGCAATAGGAGCAACTGCAGAAGGAGGTGCGCTGGCATCAGCAGCAACCCCGCTACCGCTCACTGTAGCAGCAGCAGCATTCCCAGAAAGACCAGAGGCAGCCAGGATAGGTTTGAGAATAATTTGGAGATGGAGAGCTAATGAATCACCTTTAGTATTGATATGTATAACTGAGGAGAGAGCCAGATGAAATTACATGTGCTGTCAACGTTGCCCATCAGACGATAAGTGCATGGCAAGAACTGATCCACAACATATGGACCATTGGTGACGGGGCTCGTCACATTATAGTTCCTCCCTGGGGCTGTCAGATCCGCAAAGATGGTGGGTGTCAGAGCCAGAATTAATAGGCTGATTAATGCCAAAGTATTCATAAACAAAAGAAAGAGAGAGGATGTGGGATGTACAAGATTTGAAAGAGCATCTGTATTTATGAGCAGATGTACTTGTATATGTTCCTGTAGAGAGGAATAGGAGCTAAACGCAGCAAAATAAATTGCGGAGGTAGGGGAAGGATCATTCCGAAGTAAGCATTGCTGTTTGCATGTCTGTATAATATCAATGCTAATTCTTCTCCATTTTATTGGAAACTCATTCAACGAACTCAGGGAAGCAGATATCTGTATTCTGCAAAAACAACATCGCGAAAATCAGGAAATACCCCACCGATTGAGTCGCTCAAGTATTCCCCCCCAAAAAAAAAAAAAACTTACATAGGCACCAAGAAGGGGCTGTTTTATCTATGTGTTTATACTTTTTCTTCTAGTAACAAAGGGATGACTTTCAACTGTTGCTATAGCATTTCATCAAAGCAAACTCTTCCATATTTTAAAGAGTATTCGGGAAAATACTATAGGAATTCCTATTGATGAAATAACCTTCAAGTAGCATTTGTACATCAACGAAAAAAAATCGATATGCAGTCCGACATGTAGGAGATCATGTTGCTGCTGATTCTGATGCTGCTGTTGAATAATGCGGATGCTATTTTATAATGATACATTTAGATGTATAAATGCATAACCAACAAGTGCGCCATGAAAGTACATGACAGTCTCCTTCCTGATCAGCTACTACAGCGCTCCACAGCTTCTTGGTTTCTCGAACAACAAATCCGTATGCATGGTAAGAGCCGAACAGCTGCCAGGGAACGTAGTATATGGGTTTAGAACAAAATATTAAACCGTTGCCAAAAAACGATCTGGCTGAATATTTCTCTCTTTCGTACGGAGCCCAATGTCCCTAACCCAAACGGCCAACATTTGTGTCACCGGAGATCAGATGATCCCCGGCCCGGATATCATCGAACGACTTTGATCGCCCGACATGGAACCAAGTTTTGAATATGAACCTGAAGATTTGGTACTGGGGCGCCGGACCAAGTCCCTCATTCGTGTGTTTTGCTCATGCGTGAGGCGGGGTTATCATAGCAAATACCTGAGACTTGGTACACCATAAACACGCTAAGACAACAAACTCCGCAGGATGACCCCGCTCCAAAAAACCTCCGCCCCCACCCCAAACCCGAACTTAACTTTGTGGCATTTTTAATTTCAGTCCGACATCCCATTCGCCCAGCTCAAATAGCAGCGAAGCACAACAAAAAGGGCCGTCTACTCTTTTTCTCTCTATCTCTCTTTTTTATCGTGCTCAGGGCAAGAGTACAACCCTTCTCCACCTCTCCTTCTAACTGTCATGGCCGACCCTTACCAGCCGTCTTCTCCAGCATCCCATAACGTTCCACCCAATCCACCCCCGCACGAGCATACCTCGGATTCCGTCCAGAAAGTTCAGCGCACAAAGACATTGAATAAGGTCCAGAAAATGAGCCGGTTCTTTAAAAAGCCTGGAAGTAAAGATAACAGCAACAACGCCAATGACTACAAAGTACGCGACGAAACCCGTCCGCCGTCATCTCTTAGCAACCACAGTCAAGCTCGGCCATTCGATCGAGCGTCTATCCCGAGCTCGATTCAGGACAACTACCACGATTGCAACGACTGGCCCATTTCGCGAACGACCTCACATATCAGTGAAAATAATTATACCCGTAGGTAGCACCGAAGACTATCCGGCATGGAGTGGTGGTAAAGCGTACTAGACTACTCATGTACGCGGTTTTTTGTCATCATAGACGAAGGCGGCGTAATGGATGGTCGACCGGCGTCGGCGCTGCTCAGTGAAGTGGAGGAGGAAGGCGCGGTGTCGCAGCTGACGCGTGAGCTGGAGGAGATAAAGCTAGCCGTTGAACGAACACGGAAGGATGTGATTGTCGAGGCTGAGCGGAGACAGGCGTTGCAACAAACCTACGAAGATGTAAAGCGGCAACTGCAAGATGAAGAGAAGGAGTATAGCCAGGTCGAAAACCTGTTCTTTTCTCACACACGGTCCGTCAAGGCAACGGATGACGATCTCTCGACTATTCGCGACACGTTCAAACTGTTAAAGTATTCGATTGCTCGTATGATCATGTCCCTGAACAAAAAAGCAGAATTTGAGCATGCCCAGCAAAAGTTTATCAAGAAATGGCCCGAGCTCTGCCGCACCGGTGAGCTTGACGTTGCTCATATCAATCTGCTCGCCGAGAAGCTCGTGCACGAGCACCTTGTGCTCCACATCTTCCGCTGTCCTATCCACCCCGGCCTCGAAATCAACGATGCCTACAAGTCTGTCTCGGACTGGCTTACCGCACACGGCTCAGACTTTGCCATACGTCTTCGGCAGCAGCTAGCATGCATTATCGCAAAGAGTCTGAAAGACAGCAGCATACAACAAGCGTCACAAAGTGCGAAGAAAAATGTCGTGGACCTCATTTACGATGATCTGGCGGATATTTACCATCCTTATATACGCGAGAACGATGCAACTATGAGTGAAGATAAGCGATATTACACGAAGATCGCAGACATTGTCGACAAGGCAACAAGGTTGGCAGTCGCCATCCGTGGCCAGGACGTGGATATCACAACGTTGGATATTGAAGAGGGTGAAGCACCTTTTGACGATGAGACCATGGTGGATGTAAAGGGTAAAACTGAAGGAACAGTGCGTTTCTGCATTAGCCCGCCATTCGTCGGGGGTGATGGTGAACATGGCTTCATAGAAAAGGGAAAAGTAGTCGTTTCGTAACGGTGCACAGGTACACACCTGCCGTCGCGCCCCCACATCTACGTATAGCTGTAAGATCCACTGCGCCCATACCAGTCTTCTCCCCCCTCCTCTCTCTCTCTCGTTTCCTTGATGACCACAGCGCATAAGCCCTATCGTCCTATATATACTGTCTTCTTCATCCTACCCTCTATTGCTATCATTACCGCTTTCGCTTAAAAGATTCGACCCTAAACCCGACTATAAAACCAGTTTTCACCATGCACGAATCCATATTTACTTTATTCTGTGCATCCCTTGCATCGCATACCCTGTGAAAGGTAATTTACTCTGTGGCCCCTTGCAGCAATCCATATTGGGTGAATATTAGCTTCCAAGCACACTGTGCACAGCCCTCACCACCTTATTGTCTCGGCAATTAAACTCTATCTGAGTTGAGCATCCGCTTTATTTTAGGGAGAGATTAAACAGTGAATAACACTATACAAAGAATATAATAAATATGCGTATGTTGGTTCCCTCTAGCGAATGGTGGTGGTAGTGGTGGTGTTGATCAAAGTCGGATAAAACGTAGACGTGATGATTGCACCATCGTCGGGAACGAGAGTTGGGCGCTGGCGGCGGCGGATGATTGGCGGGTGAACTTAAACACGATGATGGTAGTTTTCGTCGTCGATCTCGTCATTGAGCTCTAAATCAGATTCGTCCATCAAAGCTCGCTGGTATTCTGCTTCGTGCTTTCCACCCCATCGACGTCTGTGCTCACGTCTAGAAGCAAAAAAGAAATCCACAAGAAAAGCCGATAGGAGGCCGACAGTCCCACCGAAACAATTGGAAGCGATGTCGTATCCGTCAAAGGTGCGATACTGAAAAAGAAAGAGAGAGAGAGAGAGAGAAATCACCACAAAAGTTGAAGTTATTGTTGTCACACAGCAGACGCACAAACACACACACACACACACTTATGACCCTGCATGTGAAGTTTTACCGGTAGAAGGCCTTGAATACATTCGCTCATAACGGCCATTGAGAAGAGTATAATTGAGGCGAAGACAAGATTGCGTTGGTATGAGAGGCCCCATATGAAATACAGACAGAGACCTAGGAGGAAGAATGCAACGAAATGGAGGATCTTATCGTTGAATTGCTCATGCAAATGGACCGGAGCAAAACCAAGAATCGCAAGAGCAAAGAGCAGGATAAAGAGAATAATCAAGATACGCAACCGCATATTCCAGGAAGCGTTTTTTCTCTTTTCCCTTGTTATTCCTCGAACAAGAGTGAGATCGGAAGAGGAAAGCTGGATTTAGCGTGGCTTGAAACTTCTGATTTCCTTCATAAAACGCAAATCTTCCCAGACTAAGCGCCGAAAGAACAAAGATCAAAATACAGCAAAGAATAAGATAGTCTAATTTAAGAGGATGTGGAATTCCGAGTCAGCGCGCCACTATCTATCGTACGTACGCTCACGGATTGAGTTAGTAAGAATCGCTTTCCATATTATGAAGCACCACGTTCGATCAATATTCTAAAATTTCCACGAGCTCCAAAGGTTCAAGCTTACAGTTGCGTTTCAAAGTCACATAACTTTTGACCGTTAGTTTAGATCGTTCAAGTCTGGCAAAATGCTTCGTAAGCTGCTAGCTTTTTGCTGCTTTCAAAGCCTTCTCAGCCTTCGTCTTGAAGATATATGACCATGACTTGGCCAGCGCAGGATTTGTAGCAACGCTAGAACCATGTTTATTTCATCAGAATGTGTGTACTGTATTCTTCACTTGGAGGTATATAGCAATAAGTTCGGATACGTCATTGCGTGGCACGTGACGCGGATACCCATATAGTCATAGGCTCAGAATGCCCACGCAAGCTCATAAACGACAAAGGCCTGATCAGTTCTGTACAGAAATTGATTGATCGGTATAGAAGTAGAGAGGAGGAGGAATCGATAGGCCTAAAAAAGCTGAGATACTCATAGACACGGGGCGGGTGACAATGTTCTATCACCGCGCTAGCGGGTGGGCCAGGCAAAGAAAAAATTCTTTCCGTCGCTCATGGTTCTCCCTTTCTTCTGTGAAGAACTTGCCAATATCAAGGCTCTTCGTGCCGTTATCGCTGTCCATCCCGACGTCTCTTTCCAGGAAAATCTTAGCATCAAACACAACGCTCTTTTTCTTGGGAATGAGCGAGTGATCAATTTCAATGACATCCAAGTTACTGTGGATCCTACGACCATCACTGTTTTACCTCATTCGCAGGGTACTGATCGGTTAATCCCTTACGAAGTCAAGTTAACGGTGGTCACTCCTAAAAAAATTAATGACGACGACGACGAACTCAAAACATGGTGGCCAGTCAAAGATCTTGCAACAAAGAAGGCTTTTGTGTGTCGCGTTTGCGACGCGCTTCTAGTGGACACCGCATCGTTCAAATTTAAACCGCTGCCTTCGGAACACTGGTATGAACTAGTGGAATGCTGGATTTGCCATGAAAGTAAACCAGAAGAGCACCGAGCACGGATGCAACCCATCTCGGCACAACCGAAGATGCTGCTAGCAGGCACAACATATCTTTTGGTACATCCAGGAGATGTGGCTGGTGAATCGATTGAAATGGATAAGCATGCTGCCTCGCAGCTCAAGGTCAGTTTCTGTTTTACTGCTACACTCCTTTCTCCCGTAAAAAGGATTTCAAGAAGGCCGTTGAAACGAAAGCTATGTTCAACCGGCCGATACAAAAATCCAAGATCGAAAATGTTTCACTTAACAGCTTGTCAGAGAAAGGAGTTTTCGTCTCTATAGCGAGCTACTACAGGAGCATACATTTACCTTTTTCATATTTTTATAGTGGGCAATGTCTCGTCAGTGGATTCCTGTTCACTGCGTAAAATGCAATGGTGACATTGGCGAAGGACAGTTTGAGAAAGATGCAGGTATGACAAAGGCACTACTGCCCGATATGTTCTCTATTAACATAGCATAAACAGATGATAATATTTCGCTACTGGGCGTAAAGATGTACAAGCACACCGTATCACCGATACCACGAGAACCTGTACTGCCCTCTTTTATGGATTTCCTGACCTTTGATCTTCTTGACGCTGTTAAAGCTCATGCAACATATCGGTTTCTCATACAGAGCCGACGAGATTCAAAAATTCAACTTCTGGTTAGCAGCTAATTCTTTGCATTTTCATTTTCGAGCACTCACATGTGTAATAGCTGTGGATGTTTAGCTGGAATACAAAGATCGCTTATAATCAGGGGTTTGCAGACTCTCCATCGACGCAGATACAGCACAAGAAAGGTAAGCCCAATGAGTATCACATGGCTAAAGCTGAACCTCTCTCTCTCTGTTCCGTGCCGACAGTGATGAAGGTGCTCTACCTAGACTGCACCAACACAAACAGCGAAGTTACGAAGCACCTTGAAATGTGGGGCAAAGACAAGGCAGCGGATCACCTTATCTATCCGGAATCCTGCTGCAAGATCGTGCGTGATACCCTCAAACGATCAACGGAAGTTCTGCCGCCGTATATGAGAATCGTAAATAACCCTGCTATGGCTGCTCAGCATAATTTCTCGATCGGTTTTCTTGAGCGATGATGATCCCAAATAAAAATTTTAAAGGATACGGTTTCACCACAGAAACCCTTGGATCCTTCCGTTTCTGTAGGAGAAAAAGAACCCTTCCCGGTGTTCTATTCATTTTTTATTCCATTCCGACCCCGGATACAACACCGAATAGGGAAATAAATGGACACTTTGCCAGCCGAAGTGATCAGTTGCATACTTAGTCACCAGCTTTCTCAATCCGATCTTGTGCGTGCAAGTACCACCTGTCGAACGTGGTACCATATCTTGATCCCTCGACTTTATTCTGCGCCAAGGATCAATACAAGGCAACAATTGGACAGTCTTGCAGAGTCTGGATCACGCGTATTCATCCACAGTCTCGATCTGCGCCCAGTGAAGTACCATGTGACTGGACACCACCTTCGCCAATTCAGCAAATACCCCTTACGGAGCATCTTCCTCAGCGAATCGAGCCCCAGCAACACTGATTCGCTCAATGGTGTCCTCAAGACTTCTCTCCGGACTCTTGAGACCGCCGTTCTGACCGACTGCAGTCTCAACGCCTCAAGTCTCGAGTTGCTCCGTCAATCCCGTATCATTCACCTGGACCTGAGTGGGACGATGCTTCTTCCCTGCCATGCTATTGACGCCCCTCATCATCTGGAGGAGCTCATTGATCCGGCCTTCTCGAGCCTTCGCAAACTCAGCGTGGCCGGATGCAATTGGGTCGACTCGACCACAGTGACGAATATCGCCCGGGGGTTTCCTCAACTTGTCGAACTGTCACTCTTTTGGTGCGAAAACATCCATTTTTCAGCCTGTACAGAGATTGTACGCAGGCTTCGTCATCTGCAGCACCTTGATCTTCAGCATGTGCCCGCCGTCAGCTCGAGGGCTACAGCTATGATACTTTTGCAAAATCATCCTCGCCTTAGATCGATAACCATTAGCCATCGAAGACAGAAAGAGACGGTGTGCAAAGGATGAGTCACAAAGAATGACACAGAATAAAAAAGAAAAAATGTCTTTTGAAGGTGGGCATCATATTGTTGGGAAAAGGAAATGATGAGAAGCACTGCCATAAAAAGAATGTTTGTCAGGCAGCTGAGATCAAACCCTCGTTCGGCCCAAGGGGGGGGGGGGAGACGGTCACGGATTCATATAAAGTCTAAGCTTTTCGTGATACGCATATTTCTTTCCTTCTTCCGCAGCCAATACATTCAGCAAAAATGCCGCATCAGATCAGCTTGTCAATAACAGGCATGACATGCGATCATTGTGTCAATACCATCACGAAGGGGCTTCAAACCTTACCCGGCGTCGATCCCGCCTCTGTATCGGTCGATCTCCAAGCCGGCCGGGCCATCTTTAATGGTTCCTCAGACGAAATCAGGACGCTCGCCATAAACGCAATTGAGGACATGGGCTATGATGTCGACTACCAACCCGAGGATAATGATGATACAAACAAGTTATATGCGTCTCTAGTCATATCTGGGATGACATGCTCTCATTGTTGCGATACCATCCGGAAGACCCTTCAACAATTGCCAAATATCATTCACGACTCAATCCAGGTGTCTCTTGGCAATGCTTCTTTTCAAATGGATAGTCGCTCTACCATGACCAAGGATGCTTTAGCAGAAATCATCGAAGATCTCGGCTATGACGTCGAGGCCGTCCGCATATCCCGGGCAAGCATCACAAGCGACAGTAGCGCGGACGAGGACAACAGCGACGACCAGAAGGATAAACTTAAATCGGCTAGTGTTTCAATTAATGGTATGACATGCTCTCATTGTACTCGCACAGTCGCTAGTGCGTTACAGGCCTTACCGGGCGTCCTTGTGAGCACTGTCGACGTCGATCTTGGAAAGCGCGTGGCGACATTCACATTCAAGGGGGATAGCATCAACAATGATCTTATTGTCAGAGCGATCGATGATGTCGGCTACGATGTTATTGGCCTACCGAGAATCAATAAAGCAAGTATTATACCCAAGGAACAAGTAGATCAGGAGCTGCAAGTCATTCCCGATCCTGGTCTGCGCAAAGTTGTAATGCGCATCGTCGGTATGACCTGCACCAGCTGCGTTACAGCAGTAACCGATGCCCTGGTGCAAGGCATTCCTAGTCTTCAGCCTGGCTCGGTGAGAGTCGATCTTGAAAGCGAAATGGCAATGTTCATTAGCCGGAATCCCGAGGCCAGTCAAGTTCGCGCGGTAATTGAAGACCGAGGTTATGACGTCGAGAATATTCAGATCATCCATAACCTGGTTCCGCCCGCTGCTATTGCTGAGGGGCCCAGGCGCGTACGCTCTCCCACTATTGACTCGATAGTATCCCTGGGTTCGGTTACAATCGACACGCCTGCAATTGCAGTTCCACGGAAGGTCACGTTGCAAATCACGGGAATGACCTGCGCCAGGTGAGAAATCTTGCCCTCACTGATTATAAGATATTAACCACATATCCTATGTGACATGATACAGCTGTGTTCGCACGATTGAGCAAGGGCTGTCAGCTATAGCAGGAGTAGAAGAAGATTCCGTGAAGGTCAACTTGCTTACCGGCGTCGGCTCCTTTTCTATTCATGGTGATGTGCTCGATGAGAAGACAATCAGCGCTGCAGTCAGTCGATTGGGTTATACAGCGTCCAATATCTCGATCATTGCGGAACAGCAAGAACCATCTCCCATCGAGCTCTCCGCCGCGTTTCAGGTGGACATGGTCATTAGTGGCATGTTTTGCATGAATTGCGTCGACAAAGTCCGCCTTGCCCTTGAGCAGCTTCCAGGCACTCGACCCGAATCAATTTCGATTGGCCTCGACTCAGGCAAGGTTTCCTTCCAATATGCCGGCGGGTCTATCACGCGACAACGTCTTCGACAGACTATCCTGCAACTCGGGTTTATGGCCGACAGTGTCGAGATTACCAAGATCATCAAACCTGGCGAAAATACTGAGAATGCTGCTAATCTTGTGTCGACCAGGCTCACTGTCACGGGCATGACCTGCAGTTCTTGTGTTGCCAATATCGAGCGTGCGATGATGCGCCAGCCCGGCGTAGCAAGCTGCCAAGTAAACCTCCTAGCCAAGTCGGCTCATATCCAGCACGACCCTTCGATTGTCGGTGCCCGCACACTTGCTAACATGATTGAGCAACTGGGATATAAGGCCGAGCTCGCGCAGGCGAATGCCGCAGACACGCTCGTCGATCAGCGGGAATCGATGCGTGCCACGTTGAACAAGGAGATTAACGAGCTCAAGCGTCGCTTCTTATGGTCCCTCGTCTTCGCTATTCCGATTGTCATCATTGACATGATCTTCATGATGGGCCTTCCCAAGACCAATCCAGTCGCTATGGCATTCATGACTCCCATCACGGCCGGTCTGAGCATCAATAGCCTTATTTCCTTCTTACTGGCAACGCCTGTCCAATTCTGGCTCGGTGCACCATTCTACATAAAATCGTACCGCTCCCTTCGCTATGCACGAACTGCGAATATGGAAACTCTAGTGGCTATGGGAACATCCGTCGCCTATGCAGCCTCTATTGGCACAATCATTGCGTCCATGATTCGACATACCCATGGCGAGACCATGAACTACTTTGAGACCAGTGTACTCCTCATCACCTTCATCCACTTTGGCAAGTGGCTTGAGGCTCTTGCGAAGGGCAAAACAGCAGAGACTATTACGAAGCTCATGGACCTACAACCGGACAAGGCGATCCTTGCGGAAATCTCAAGCAGCAATGGCGACGACACACAGGCGTTTATATCATCTGGTCCAGAATCAAAGGGAGTTATCGAATATGAGCATGTATCTGTGATTTTGAGCGAGCGTGAAATTGATGCCAAAGACATTCAAGGTAAACAATGACATGTTAAATACAATTTTGACAACTGATTTATTCCTCCATGCTATTACCTAGTTGGAGATATTCTCAAAGTCAATGCAGGTGCGCGTATTCCATGCGACGGAAAGATCTGGCGTGGTACAACCACAACAGATGAGTCCATGATCACGGGCGAATCGCTGCCTGTAGCCAAAAAGGAAGGAGAAGAGGTCATTACTGCCACAATCAACCTGACGTCAACTATCTACATCCGTGCCATTCGCGTTGGTGCCGATACCACACTCTCACGTATTATTCAGCTTGTTCAAGATGCCCAAGCGTCCCCTAAGGCACCCATCGAACACGTCGCCGACAAGATCTCGAGCGTATTTGTGCCGATTGTCATTGTTTTGGCGTTTGTGACCTTCATCATTTGGGAAGTTTGCAGCATTTATAATCTTTATCCAGCCGAGTGGGTCTCAACAGGAGGAGACAAGACTACTTTCTCTGTGATGCTCGGTGTCTCCGTCCTGGTTATTGCATGTCCGTGCGGTTTGGGTCTTGCAAGTCCAACAGGCATGTATTTTCAAAAAAAAAATGGGACTTTCACGGCTCCCATATCAATCTTGGGATGTAGACTAATTCATTTAATAATATTAGCGGTTATGGTTGGCACGGGCGTGGCAGCACGCTACGGCGTCCTAGTAAAGGGTGGCGGTTATGCTCTAGAAATGGCCAGCCGAATCACAACTATTGCGTTTGACAAGACAGGTACACTTACTATGGGTAAACCGGAGGTCGCAGATAAGTGGATCGCACCATCTCCAGGAGCTTTGCCGGATAGTGTAGACGACAAGGATCGCATCAACGCGATATGGAAAATGCTTGGTCGTGTCACCTCCTCGAGCAGCCATCCATTGTCGAAGGCTATTGAGAAACGCGCACGTGAAATTCTGGCGCCGAAGGACGGGGATGGCAGCGACGCTGTCGAGAACGACAATGTTTTTGAGGGCGTCGTTGTGAAGAATGCCAAGGAAATTGCCGGCCGCGGCGTGATGGCAACAATGGCGCTCGCTCCTCATGTATCAGCCCAGTTCTGGCCGGCTCACCATCGTGTGCTCATGTCCCAACAAGAGAGACTTGTCACAGTGTTTCTAGGCAATCAAGAGTGGATGGATGAAAATAAAGCTCGGTATGCGAATGCACGACAGGCGCGGTCTTGCCAAGCACAGCTTCTTGAATGGCAAAACCGTGGCCAGTCGATTGTAATGCTGGCAGTGGCGCCTGCAGGTGGCAGTATCAGTGAGGACGATCACACCCACACCGAAGGGTGCAACAATGACTGCGCATGTGCCGTTTGCCGATGCAATACTGGGTCTCTGTGCTGCAGCTCGTCGCGGTCGATGATTGTAGCGCAAATGGCTGTGGCAGACGTGTTGCGACCCGAAGCCCGCGACGTCGTCGCTCAGCTGCAAAAGCAAGGCATCGAGGTCTGGATGATCACCGGCGACAACGAACGAACAGGTAGAGTTATTGCGGATCAGCTTTCGATCGACAAGGACTGTGTATTGGCCGGCGTCAAGCCCGAGCAAAAGGCAGACAAGATTCGCAATCTTCAGATGCGTCAACGCGAAGTCCGAAAAAGGAGAGTAAAGTTCTGGCGACAGAAGGATGAAAACTATGCTCACCCCGTGGTTGCCATGGTCGGAGGTAGATTGGGAACTGCCAAAAAAATCAACAATGGGCTGACGGTATCTTCTTGTTTCTTTAGATGGAATCAATGACTCTCCGTCCTTGGCACAAGCTGATGTAGGGATCTCGGTTGGGTCGGCCACGGACGTGGCTATCGAGGCAGCTAGTATCGTCTTGATCCGCAACAATTTGTGGGATCTTTTAACCATGTATGATGTGTCCAAGGCTGTCGTTAAGCGTATCCGTCTGAATTTCCTGTGGGCCTTCATCTATAATATCGTGGCGATTCCGATTGCTGCAGGCATCTTATATCCCGGGACAGGACACGGACTTCCACCATATATTGCCGGCATTGCCATGGTCGCATCCAGTGTCAGCGTCGTGTGTTCAAGCCTATTACTTCGTTTCTACAAAGCACCACCGCAGGTTGTGAACCCATCAAATTGAACGTTTCGGTCGCATCCATGATACCAGTGTACGTTAGCTACAGACTATTCAAGAAATGAGATTAGTTCGTTACCTTAGCAGTATCAGTAAAATATATTCCAGCCGTACTCCTTTGCAAATAAGTTTTTTCAACCACATTATTTGTCTATTTGAAGATACAATACAGAACCAGACTTGTCGAGTCTTAGTAGTATCTCGTTGTGGGAGTTGGTATAAAGAGAGGATTTCAGCATGCTAAGATAATATGTATACCTGCGAGTTTTGTAACTTCTAAATCCCGATGGTTGCGGAAGCCTGATTGGCCAGGGCGAAAGTAACTTATCGCCCACTCTCTCTGAGTTCAATGTTCGCCCAGGGGTTAGGGTGGGGCAGAGGCTTTTCCCAAACGTATTCGGTCCAAAACGCTTTTTTTGGGGATTATACCATGGCCAAGATCGGACAGGCATTTGCCGTTTCCATGGGCGCCCTTGTCGGTGGTGCCATTGGATTCTATTTTTTGGAGGATTACAAGATCAAAGCCAAGGCATGCTCTCTTCGTTTTTTTTTTTTTTTTAATGGCATCTGACTTGTCATCTTTCTGTAGGAGCAACGTCTGGCAAAATTGCTCGAGAAAAAACGCCTTTACGAAGAACAAAAAGAGACGATATAAAACCCTTCGGCTTTTGTTTACTTGCAACTATTCGCATTTTCCTACATCCGTCATACACGCGCGCGCAGGAACCATATAGCACATACATTAATAAGCGGCATTATGACAGACTTGTTGAAACTGGATTTGTATGATAAAAAGAGAGGACGAGAGACACATACAGAGAGAGGCAGAGAAGGAAAAAAGAAAAAAAAGAAAGAGGGACTATTTGGTTCCTATTGCAGGACGTACGCAAATAAAACTTTTCAGCATTCTGGCCATTGTGGTTTGATGACAGCTGTTCCGGAATTATCGAATCTCACGGTGTTCAGAGAGGGAGATCTACTACATCTGTGCGATCGATGGGGGGATACCTTATTTGGTACAAAGGTTTTGTTGCATATTCTGGATGGGAGAACTAGTGAAAGACCAATTCTACTATACATGCGCTTCCTTGATATGTGTGAGATGCGGTAGAAGAGTTCCGCTTTTTTGGTGGGGTGGGGGGAGCTTCTCTAACATGCATCGTTAAAGACAGTCGTAAGCCAGAGCGTCATGATGTTGCTTAACCATTTTTTATGCTGCCAAAGTGGACAGCGGCAATAGTCAGATCTAGTGTGCTCAGCAGTAATGGATGATTTTGACCGTACCACAGACTCAAAACGACCAAACCTGTCCTCCATCAGCAACCTGTTCGCTTTTCTCAATGTCCACATTCAGCTTTATTCCATACTGCGAAGCGAAAACCCCATAAATCCAACGAAAGGTGGTTCATTAGTGTCATTTGCGCCCTGGGTAGGTAGAACGGTTATCATTGATTGAAAAGGAAACAATCGGGCCCTCGTGATCGGAGAGGGTCCTAAATTCGCGGCAAGTCAGAAACGTTTGCTTATTTTATCAATTCTTTGTCTTCCTAACTTTTTTTTTTTACGGCGGCAAGATAACAATGAATGACGAGTATGAGAATGTAGAATGGAACGTGAATGCAACTGCGGATGCATACACACCACTGGCCGAACCGGACGTCGACGACCCTCTTTCGGCATCGGCTTTTTGCGACCTCAGGCCGCCGCATGTTTTCGACTCCAAATCCATTGGCCAAGAGGTACTTAATCTGAACCAAGTCTCTCTTCCTTCACGCAAAGCATAATCCTCATCTTCTGACGCAAGAGCCCGGAGCTGTCTAGCACAACCAAGAAAATTCCCAACGGCCATTGTTATTCTCCTTCTGCTCCTCCATCTAATGCTACATCGCTGATGCCAGTCGACGACGCATCGGCTGATTTAATACTCACCGATGATAGGACCACTCCACAGTCTTACGCTCCATTGACTCAGCATTTTCAACAGCAGTGCCATGACCAGAATGGTACCCGCCCGGCCTACCAAAGCAAACCAATGTCAATACAGATCACCGATCCACAGAAGCATCCGGACACTACACAAGGAGCTTTTATCAGCTATCTTGTAACCACGACCGTAAGTAGTGTTCTGAAAGCAACCCTGGTGGACTAACTAGAGAAGAGAAGAAGGGGAGGGTCCATCTCTGTTTTATATAACTCGTTATTATACAATAGACGACCATCGAGACTTTTGCATCGACTCGTCCACGCGCTGTTCGGCGGAGATTTCAGGATTTTGTTTGGCTGCATAATGCACTCACGCTAGAATTCCCTGCTTGTATTGTTCCCCCACTCCCAGAAAAGCATCGCTTAGGTAAAAAAAGAGGGGAGCTTCGAGGAAAACAGGACACGGACTGGGGCGTAGGGTGATTTTAATTTGATGGTCTAAAAATGCTCTATGGTTTCCTTTCTTGAAGAATACATCAAAGG
Organism: Dichotomocladium elegans; assembly: GCA_025716815.1. NCBI lineage: Eukaryota > Fungi > Mucoromycota > Mucoromycetes > Mucorales > Lichtheimiaceae > Dichotomocladium > Dichotomocladium elegans. The sequence goes on from JAIXMN010000007.1 coordinate 121,325, forward strand.
TGACCGCTTTGGACCAGATTTTGTCGAGCGACGACGAGTAGGGTAAAGTGTCACTTGTCAAAAACGCAATATTTGGTCTTAAGCGCCTTGATATGATAGTCTCCAGTGGTTTTTGGAACGGATAGCACGGCACCCTGAACTGCAGCAGTCGCAGTACACACGCATATTTTTGGAATCGGGGGATTTTGTGAGTCCTTGGAGTAAGTTGATAGAGTGTATCGACAGCTAAACAGTCCGTGATTAGAAAAACGATAAGCGAACGCATCATGTTCCACCAACCACATCTGTGTTTGAGTCTCTGAGCGATACGCTTCTTAATGCATTTTCGAAAGTTAAGAAACCTGACGACCGCTTTGTCCAGATGAAGGATATCATTGATAAATTCGAGGAGAACCTCAACACAATTGAACGATTGTATACAAGAGTCGGAAAGCGGCAGTCTGGTATTATAATATACACATACCTCTTTTGGTTTTTTTATCTTCTCACAGAATACTTGCGATAGATTTGCAACAGGATTACAGCGGTCTCTCCTCGAGCATACAGACCTTATCTGCAATGGAAACCGGTATTGCATCGCAGTTGCATGGATTTTCAGATGCGATCGAAAAATATGTTAGGGCTATGTCTGAGATGGTAAGATGACAAAAGAACCTTGCGGATGAAGGCAGCACCGGCGAGAGCTAACGAAAAGGGGTGGGGACTGGACTAGACGCGGGATGAAGATCTTTTCTTCCTGAATGATATTCATGAATTATTGGCTTATTGTCACTCTGCCAAGGTAAAAAAGGGAGAATGAGCGAAATGGGAAAGAACTAAAACGTTCAAAAAGGCAGCGTTGAGGGCACGCGACCAGAAACAGGTTGACTTTGAGGAATTATCAGCATACCTTCATCGGACAATACAAGAACGAGAACGGACATTGCATCCAGGGCGTAACCTCGACGGCGGTTTGAATATCGCTGAGATCGTGACTGATAAGATCAATGAAGTGCGTGGGATTAATATCCAACAAACTCGCCGAGAAAAGCTTGTCCGGCTGGAACGAAAAATCAAAGAGGTAGTATCTGGCATCCCCGCACACACAAACTCCTGATCTTTGATCTATCATCCCATCACGGAAGCGATTGCCGACTGCTCACCCAATGCTTCATTGATAGCTCGAATCTGAAGTTGCCCGGGCGAACGATGTATCTAATGCGTTTTCGAACCAGATTATAAAAGAATACGACGTATTCGAACGGGCAAAGACAGAAGAAATTAAGCAAGGTCTTATGGCATATGCAGACAGCCATATCAAGTTTTTTGAGCAGGTAACTTACATCATAACGTATTCAGGGTGGCAAAAGGACTAAAATGGAAAACCATTAGGGAGCATCCGTCTGGGAAAACATACTTCCGATTCTCCAAAGCATAGATGATGAGGATGAAGACAGAGAAGAGAACCAGGATGCTATGATTTAGGGTATACATGTTATTCTTATTTTTTCGACTCTGGTAGTCTTTGAGCGCACGGAGGCATTGTTTTCTATGACCTGTATATACCCCGACGCATACACTATTTTCTAAAGTCAAAGTCGCATCCTGCCAGTTCTGAAGTCGCAGGATCACAAACATATGGACTCTACACTTTTACATTCTGAAATGAGCAATCTATTTTCTACGATGGGCAAGGACATGTTGTTGATGAAGAACCCTTACTCTCTATAATCCGTTTGTTCTCGCACTGAATAGCTGCGTAGTATATCTTGCAGAGATAACTACCACACACGTTTCCAAGCGAAAGGATAGAGACACTCGGATGAGAGAAGCGCGGATCAAGCGCAGTTACACAGCGTACATGGACCAAGGCATGGTCAGGTTTTTCAAACGGATGTTTGAAAAAGCCTTGAATGCATCAGCTGCAAGGAATCCAGGTTCGTCCAGCCCAGCGATGGGCATTAAAGTACGAAAAGCACCCTGACAGCATCTCTAAGAAACCTAACGCGGAGGGGGGTCCTTTGCGTATTCTCAATGAAGATCGACATTTTAGAATGCGTTGATGAGAATCCATCCATTGTCCTAGAGCAGCTGATGGAGCAACTGCTTCAAAGATGTCAGGGTCTCAACGTATCGAAAACGACAGCCTTATTTTATCCATTTGAAAATAAAGTATGAAGGATGGGAAATGAACAATGATGACATCATTTATGCAATTCTAAGCTTCAATGTCATATACTTTAATTGATAATAATACTAATAGATAGAGAGGTACTGTATACAAAGAGAGGGGGAAGAGATCGGAATACTAATATAAACATGCATAAAAGAATGAGAATGTTTCCGAAGTCAGAATATGGAGGAGGGTAAAACTATACAAACATGAAATGTAAGCACATGGACCTGCCTTGGAACGGTTCATTATGAATATAGGTTTACCAATTCAGGCGAGAAATTATAGTTTTTTTTAACCAAAGAAATGCGTGTCGTTGCAACGCCGCTTGGGGTATCTTCTCATGGGAGGGATGTGCGTGAGGAGGGTAATGACGGTGATGGCTTGCAAACGGCTTCGTACAGCTACGAAAATCGTTTTTTTGTTCCTTGCCAATCTAGAAAGAAAAATCATTGATTTATACCTCTGTTCGATTCAATAGAGCAATTTTACCTTTTGTTTCCTAACTCAAGGCAATCCGCTGGATATCGAATTTCTTCACTCGACAAATGGCACATTCTGTAAGTTTATCAGCGCAATTATAACAATACGCTATGAAAAAAAAAGAAGAATATCTGAGCGATCTGCCGGCATGCATGTATGCATGTATCAACCCCTTCCCACCTCCTCGGGACTTACAGCAGTGAAAGCAAGGGACAAGCGCTGCTTGGATGTTTTCCTGGAAACAGACGCGACATTTGAAGTGGCGCATGGACAGGTTCTCAGTCAGCGCCTCTGCCGTTGAGATCCTCTCCTCCAAGTCCCGGATGTATTCCGCTGCGGTTTTATTAGCCCTCAAGTAAATTGCCTTGTATCTCTCACTCCTTTCGATGTCCACGACATCTTGCTCCAACATGCTGTTTACATAGTCAATCTGACGACGGAGATCCGCGTTTTCTCTCTCGAGCAAGACCAAACTATCCTTTCCAGTGTCCTTCCTCTCTTGCAGGTGACGATCCTCAACCAGTTCTTGCAGACGGGTCCTGGCAAGGTCGAGTTTTCCCGCTGTCTCCTTGAGCTTGAGCTCGTCTTCGGCCAGCTGCCTATGCTCTTCCTCAAGCTCTTGAAGTAGCTGATCAATTTTCAACTTCTTATCAGCCGCACGCCGACTTAGCACCATGGTCGGGACGCTTAGTTTGAAAGTGCAGGCAGGTACTGCCGCAGTGTGGCTCGTAGTGGTTGGATGTGTGCTCTTGCTAGAATGATCGCTATCGGAGGAGAGCGAGTCCGTGTTGTCGAGCGCGGAACGGGTGTCCTTAGGTGCCAAAGATAAGTGCTCGAACGAATCTGGGAGCTTGGAATCACTTAGTAGTTTAATGAAGTTGTTGAATTTAGGATGGCACTCGCTGGGACTGAACTGGGAGAATACGATCGGCCGCACCTGGGAAGGCTTGTTGGCATAGATCAACTCATCCTCTCTGGACGAGCTGCTGTCGAGCGCACGTGTATGCATCATCGGTATGGCTCCAGTGGAAGGCGGACGCGACGTAATGACCCCATTGCCGTTATTGGATTCCAGTAGAGTATATTTTCGCATAGTGTCCTCATCCGCACGCTCCATCACAGTGTTATTCGGAAATACCACTTGCGGTCGTGGAGGGTGATACATCAAGCGTCGAGTCTCAAAACTGGGTTTCGATGGGATAGTGTCTGTAGCGGGTCTTCCATCCGGCGCGGCAGGGAGTTGCTGATGCAGTAACGGTGGCTGTATGACCTTGGCTTCCTCCACCCGCAATAGCCACCCGCAGTCGTTTGGACCCGTTCCATCAGACTCTGAGGATGAACATTTGAACACGAACCGCTTATGACCCTGCTGCGTGAATTGGTGACAGAAGGTCGCCATATTGCAGAAACAGTTCGGAGAGGAGAGTGGTTTTACTGTATGCTTATTTTCGATACGGAAGACGACACAGAATGTGTAGTTGAATGCTGGACATCCACCTAGTTCCGCATCATTATAGTCCACATGCTTGTCGTCTTTTAAGTTCTGTCGAAACCTATCCCATGGCTGCTTATGAATGTGAAATGTGCAGATCTCCCTCTTCCAAGTCGCTCCACTGCCCCTTGTATCACATCTGAGATCGGCATTGGAGCATTCATAGATGATGCCGATGCCAGGAACCGTATGCTGTGCCGAAATCTTTCCGCAAAAACAGAGAGGTGGATCAGGCAGAGACGGTATATATCCAAGTGCTCGGCAATAAATTCTTTCTTGCTGTGCATCATCCTCACTCTTTTTGACTTCGAATTTCGCGCTCTCCCGTAACGACGTGGAGATCGGTACCGAAACGTTTGATGGAGAATTGATGACTTGATCGACAATTACTTGTCTCGGTGGATCAGAATGCTGCTCTGCAAAATTCCGCCATGAAGCTACTGGGTTTGGCAGAGATCGGTCGTCGTTATGTGTTTGTGATTCGTGTGATGATGGGTTTTTATCTAGTGCAAATGGCGACGAATGTGTGGTTCCCGATCGTTTAACCTGGGGTGAAATATCCGAGGATCTAAAATGGCGACTATTGATCTTGGCCTCCTTCTCCGCAAAGACCATCCACTACTTATCATTAGTATCTATTTCCGAGACAGAGAGAAACAAGAAAGCAACATACTGGATTGGGTGTGGTTAGGCTCATGACGCACAATGCCAAGACGCCAGCGTAAGGATTCAAAAGGTTTAAAGAAAAAAGCTAAGATCCGAAACTTTTCACCTTCCGATATGTTGTAATAAAATCTCCCTGTTCCCGTTCAGCATTGCCTTCTTCTTTCTCCAGCTGCTCAGGCCACTAGCACCTTATTCCTAACGTTATCCTATTGCTATAAGAAGTATGCAGTGGGTCTTGCAAAACTAAGGGGAAAACTTGGGTGCATCGAACCTTATTTCACCTTGACGACGGCGACTCCCCTTTCGGAATTTTTAATGCAGCGGCATCACGAAAACGGGCTCTGTCCCTCCCCACCTATTAATAAAGATGACAACTGTAGACGATCGTGGTTGGGCACGAGCGTAAGCTTTATTCTCATGTATGCCCTTTGGAAACTTTTCCGCTATCACTTCCATCTACGCATAAAAACTAACTTCTGTCGCGCTCATATTGGTAAGTCCAAATTGAATTGCGTCGCACAAACACGCATAAATTGTAAGACGTTGCTAGATCAACAGACTTTAACTTACCTTCCCCGGCTCTACTGCTCCTGCAAGGTATCTTACGCCAATATTCTATGTGGGCACAATTGAACTGGGTATGCGTACTACTTCATTAAGAGCATGACATCGCCCTCATTTGAGCAAGATTGTTTTGTACACTATAGATTATCGAAAAATGTCATCGTGCGCAAAGATCACTGAACTTCCATTTTACTAATGCTGCAAATTCAGAATGTGGAAAACGGTGTATACCCTTTCACCAATCAAGAGATTCTTCTGTCTTGATTTCAGGTTCTGATTTCACTTTGATATTGGTGTCTTCAAATGCCTCTTCCTTTACTACTGCGAAACCCTTCTTCTCGATCTTGATCTCTTTCTTGACTTTCTCGGTGGTGATTACCGCGGACGGACATAAATCGCGCACAGGACACTCGCCACATCGCGGCCCTCTCGGAAGACATAAGATCTGCCCAAATCCTACCAACATAGGATTGACTGGCCGCCAATACTCCCTCGGTAGCCAACTTTCCAGTGCCTACACGTTTGCATTAAGCTAACTCCTCTGCTTCCTCTCACGCTCGGGCTGTCCGTCCTAACCTTGCGAGTATCTTCAGGTAGACCATCCTCGGTGTGCACCCAACCCAACCGGTTTGCAATCCTATGGACATGCACGTCTACGCCAATTCCTGCATTTCTAGCAATCAGCTGTTATTTAATAAACTTGCTGGTTTATTGACGATAGCAAATCCCATACACACACACACACTTACATATTCCATGCTACTTGTAAAGCAAGATAACCCTAGATTAACCGTGTTCTTTTAATCAGTACGTGCTATACATGTTACTGACCGTTCATTCCCTCATTACCATTTTTGGACCAACGCCTGGAAGGCTAGTAAGCCCTTCGATGGTACCTGGAATATCCCCATCGTACTTCTCATTCAATATTGCCGCAGTTTCCTTGATGAACCTTCCAGAGGCATGAAACCGCTTAAGCATAGCTTACAACTTGAGATCCGCACCAAGATTTTGCCTTACTTTGCTTTCCGGGTATGAAATCCAACCTTTTTTATCAACTCATCCAACCGCTTTTCGTCCGTCTCTAAAATGCTTTCTATCCGGAGACCACCCGGTAGCTGGTTCTGGAGGTTTTTGACAGCTTCGCTAGTTACTGTGTCCTTGGTTTGTGCAGAGAGCATTAATGACACAAGGGTCTGGAACCGTGACACCTGTAAAGTAGTAATTAGGAAAAAACAACCATGCGCCTCTCCCTTCTTTTTTTCCCGGATCTTGCCTTCTCCGGGATATCCTCCTGGGCAAGGCGCTCACAACCCATGGTGTCGACGGGGCCAAAATTGTGCTTGCGAAACTCCTGTATCCGTTCGTAAACTGTCCGCCAATGCGGTGGTTCTTTGCCATGTTCGAATTTTGGCCGTTTAACCGTCTTTTTCTTTACGATGCTCGACTTCTTGCGTTTTTCAGACACCTCAACAGCAATAGATTCGGCTACTGTTTCGGTAATGGCACTCGCCGGCTTGGCGAAGCGGGAACTCCGGCGGACTGACATTGAGAAAAAATAATAAAAGGGCGTTTTTAGGATCTCACTTCCTCTCCCCAACCTTGTATTGCGTGAAACGTATTCCCTGATCTGGGTTTCAAAAAAGACGGCAAGACACCAGAGACAGAGAGAGGAACAGGATGCATTTGGTAGTAGTGTCAATACGTACTCTTTGGAGAAGGGATCCATCCCTGAAACAATTGGTCACTGCAGCTGTGACTCTATCGATTTGCCACACCTCCCATATCCTCTAATTAAGCGCTGAGAGTAAGGATGATAAAATGGGTCCATCGAATTTTACAATCTCGCCAGATCGAGAGGTCTTCAGTCAGAGGAAGCCAAGGGGCATGGACAATAAACGACCAGGATCTGCTCGGCGCTTTACAACTCTAACCGCAATGACACCGTATAGCCCCCTCCCTCGCGCTGCTGTTTACGATCCACTGAAAACCGGATGAGCTGGCGGATTCTGCAGATAATGGCCTTACTGGTCCTCTTTGCATAACAGCGCGTTCCTGATGAAGTCTTTTGACTAACAAGGCTGTATATACGCAGGCGATAGACACTGGATGGTCTGTAAGCAAAGCAGTCTGGCTACTACTAGCTATACACAACCATCACGGCAGGGAGTAGGGTACCTCGCTGGTTGACATGGTTTCATATGCAAGATGATAGCGGATATTCTTTATATTATAAAGAAAATCAACATCTGTTGCGAGAGAGGACGAATCAGGAATCTGGACGACAATGAATTAGACGTCTTTGCGTGCGTAGAATGTAATAGGATCAGGAATGATGGGCAGATTCTGCCTGTGCTTTCGAAGCAGAGTATCCAAGCCCTTGCCCACGGTGCTGGACATGTTGACGGCGGGAGTGCTGACCAACTCCCCGGGCCGAATTGTTCCCCATCTCGATTTCCATCGAAGGAAAGTAGGACTGTTGATGAACATTGGAACGAAAATTGTTTTGATGCTACCTTTAGTCTTGAATAGTATAGCAATAATAATGAGTTTCTCGATCAACGAGTTAAAGAGTTGCAAGTGGAGCCGCCATCACATCAATTTTTTATCCTCTCCATCGAAGTACGCAGGAACAGAAGGATACATGGTAACAAAGATGGGGACAGTTAGGCATCCTGGTCTGAAAAGTCATATAAAGAAAGAGCTTTGGTTTTATTCAGCAAAGAGGATCCCATTTCAGTCCCCGTTGGTTTTTGTACCTTGCACTAACTCTCTAACGCACACTACATCACGTGCGGATTTATCGCTTATCCGGAGAGGACTGATCGATAGGGGCGCGACAAAGATTTTTCCCTGTAGCTTCGGCAAGATATGCTTCCGCGAGAAAAACATCGTCGTGTTGAAATCTTATATTTTCAACATAGCATTGATACTTGTTGCGTTGCAGCTGGAGTAAAACAGACGTGAAACGGTGGAATGTGATGGATGTCTTTTATTCGAAGAAGATCCTCCAAGCGATACACAGATGGCCACTATGTATGACTCAACCTCGTCCGGAACCGTTCGACAAGCGGGAGCCATGTTTGTTTGGGTGACTTGACTGGAAGAAACAAATATCATCTTAGCCGATATATCTCTCTAACCGAGAGTCGGTGCGAGCGGAAAGGCAATAAGCAGTACTGTGCTTACCCACGTATGCTCTGATGCACCGGCATCATGATGGATGAAATGCTCTTTATAGGTCACATCCAGCAGTATTTACATATTTTTCCTTGATCAGCGTCAGACCATCGTCACGTCAATAAAAGCTCATAACACCCAGTAGGTGAAAAATAGAGGGAAAAGGACTGTGAGAATGGATGGTTCATTCTGTAATCATCTATGCAATAGCAGGTTGTCAATAAGATGTTAAGCGCTCGCAGATGACGTTGAAAGAATCGCATGATGATCATGTTGGGGGTGTGCGGTAAATGCCTTTCGGTAGGGAGAAGGTATACATGCAGGCAATCTTGCTCCCTCTAACCCCTGGCCGGTTGCTAGACTCCATTCTCTGTGGTTGGGACAGTTGACCAGTCTAAGCCAGACATTCTTGAAGAATGGAACGCGTGCATTGTGGTCTAGTAAACAACAGTCAACGGTTCACGGTATTGTGGGCTCTAACGGGTCCCGTCAACTGAGGTTTTCACTGAGATAATGCTTCGACGGTCCCTGTTTAGACATTTCATCTTTTCGCCTGGAAACGCGTGTGGCAACAAAGTCAAAGCTATCGTTGCGAGACAGATGACACCGATATTCTGTGTGAGAACAAGATACTTAAAGACCATGTCTCTACAACTGCGACGTTCTTCATAGGCTCAATGAAACCATGCTCATCAGCAACATGCCCTCGCCCATTGTCGCAAAAAAAATAGATTGCTCGATTCAGAATGTAAGATGGGTAGAAAAGGAAACAATTCAAGAAGTTGTGGAGATGGATTCGCCAAGTTATTTTGTGCAACTTTAGAGCTAGTGGCGGGGGCGACTTTGATACTCAAGCTCTTCAGTCTAATTTGAAAGTTATTACCGGTGTACTCGTCTCTATTACCAAACGTTGGGGGGTGTAGAAGCAAAAAAGCAGCTTTTATTTTTGCCTTCGACACGATAAAACACTTTGCTCCATACCGAATAGGGTTCCGGGTTGATGGGATGCGACTGATTATCCTGCTCTTGCCTCGTCGCGTTTTATCCACCGAACGAAAGCGAGATCTAATTGTTGAACATGACTAAAAGTACGGGAACGCAAAAGAACTTCATTATCACCTATCAAGCACCATCGTACCAGTAAGCTAACCGATGTATTGTGGAGAAAGCACAGAAAGAGGACCAGGAATTGTTTGCTGAGGACACCATCAAATAGGCCATTCTGGGTTACATGAGGCAACTGAAAACTCACACCAACTGCTGCATAGTGAGATCAAATTCATTAACAATGATGGCTAGAGCTAAACAGTAATCCCACTTCCGACCATTCCACGGATATGAACCTTGTAATTGCAGAAAACAGTGTTAGATAAAAGTAATCTTCGAATATGATCCTTTCTTTTACATTCCTGACGTTCGATCTTTTTTTCTGCGCTAGTAAGATATCCTCCCCCTAAATTGACCCCTTGATATTAAATACTGCGCACCCTTCATTTCTTCGTACACCCTAACTGATATGGCCATTCGTAGCTATCTCGATTCTCATAGTCAACACGGTCGGAAAAAGAGACGGATCAACGTTTAATAAGAACAAAAGTGTTAGAGTTTTCTTATTTATTACCAAGGCTAGTCTTTTCTTGTATGAGTTCTTCTTCTTCAGAAGATCATACGCGACTACTGCACATCTTTCCTTGCCGCGCCTATCAACTCGCAAGAAGCAAACAAATAGCACAAAAGGATGCTCTGCGCACCAGAAAGCTCCATGTGCGCGCAGCCTAGGACGCATGACCATGCTGATCCCTCAATTACAGAAATATCACTCATTCATGACCCATACGATCCAAGAATCGAGTCAGAATACGAAATCCTTGTGAAACGCTGGAATCAACAGCTTTTGCAACGATCGCAAGAGTTCATTTCTTCTCTTGAAAAACCAGGCTATGATATCGACAACGATCCGAAAGCGCCGCTCCTTGTTGCGGAGGAGAGCAAGGACTGTCGAGAGTGGACGGCCGACATGGACAGATTTTTCGAGGAGCTTTGGCTCGATGCACAACACATGCTCCAATGTGCGCAAGCATGGAACTACGCTTCATCGCTATCATTGCCAAGCGCCAGTACCGATGTCTTGAGCATCAAAGACGCTGTCCGTTCAATGAATATTTTCGGCCTGCGAGTCCTGCAGCGCAGCCTTTATGGTCGTCAGATCTTTCTCAAAGCGCACTACCGTCAGCAAACACCTGTCGCCTGCGCCTCTGGCTCTGCTGCTACCTCTCCTCAGTTGACTCACTCGAAGACCAGCCCAGAAAAAACGGGAACATATCGTGGTATCCATGAGATGCCTGAAGAGCAAGTGAAGGCGGAAAAAATAAATGCCCGGAACGAACCTCACACCTCCCTTCCCCCTTCACCCGTCGAAGACGATGATGACCACGATGACCATCGAATGAATGCGCCGCTCCTGCGAAGAACCTACCACCAAAGTCTCGCCAAAAGCAGCAGCATTACGAGCAACAATCGTTATTGCGACGATAAAGGACGTCTATCAGCCAATGATGCGCCGCAGGAGCCAATGACGACAAGTAGCTGGGTCGGGCTACTTCCTTATCCGCCGGTGCGACGATCGACATCGTGTCTTCCTACTACTACTACTACTACTACTACTACTACTGCTGCTGCTGCTGCTGCTGCTGCTGCTGCTACTGCTGCTACTGCTGCTACTGCTACTGCTACTGCTACTGCTACGAATGGTGAAGAAGGCTCATCGCCAGCAACAACTCGCCGTCAACGCCTTCAGAACGCCTCCTCCACGGCAACGATGGTGACGCCGCGACAACGGCCGGTTCGATCGGCGTCCACACATGGGCCCACGTCTTCGAGTCAACGACAGTATCCACGCCAGCGAAACGATGTCCTAAGCATGACAAGCAGTAGCGGCATGAGCAATATAGATGAAGACGGCCTGTGGAAGAGCTGGTTTGGTAATAATGACGACGTGGGTAGCAATAATGGGCATCCACTTTGCAACAGGACGACGAGCGACGTGACTTCTTCCCGCGATTATGGTAGCTCCAATACCCATACTCCTCAATCTGTATGCGATGAGACCGAGGATATCACAGCAGCATATCAACACGGGCTGAGTGATGGTGACGACCCCGAGAACATGTCAAATTTCCACGGTGCAACCATGATAGCACCTTCTCTACCCATGGATGAGAAAGCTCAGATCGACTCGCCAATAGAAGAGGCTCGTCTACACCGTCTTCATCACAGCAGCTCCGGTGATAATACAGATGATACTACCGTCATAGCACCTCCTTTACCATCATCGCTCAAGATGGTGCGCGGTTATGGGTTCACAAAACCGATGGTTCGGAGTGAGTCGAGCATTTCTGCCTTTCGCCCCAGCAGCAAAAATTTCGCTCCACGATGCCCCAGAGATGGTACTCCGGAGCCTTCTTCATCTCTAGAGCCGGGTATTCAGCCGATCAGTAAGAGCAGATCATTTCCTTCCAGGGTCACGTTTGCCTCGTCATCTCCTACGGACGAGTCATCTCCTTTATCCGCCTTGTCACCCTCCCGTTCCAAGCCGCTGCCTCGTATAAATGATAACAATCAAGGCGCCAAAGAACGCAATTCCGTCATGCGATCCATCGTAGGTAAAAAGACCTCCCTCGGCAAACTCTTTTCTGCAAAGAAATAAAAACATCCGGTCAATCTGAACTGTCTGGGTTTGGGTAAAATAAAATGGGGGGAGAAGAGTGTGCAACATCAATCCTTTTTTATCTGTTCCTCTTTCATTCAACATTTTTTTACCACGCTTCCTATCATGTCTTCTCATAAGTTTACCAACAATCTCATCAACGAAAAAAGTCCTTATTTGCTGGTACATAATTGCTGATTGCAAATGTCATGTCTACTACTAAATCATTAACAATGGACTTGCGACGACCAATGCTATAGCAACATGGTAGGGGGGAAGTTTTTATGCAATATGCGCGTGCCTTCGGGAATAGGAAGAATTACGTCAATTTGACATAGGATCTATTTTAACCAATCATTTAATTTCACTCTATCAACATTACTGCATCACTAGCGCATAATCCAGTAAGCATGCAGTGAGCCGAGTGGGGAGGAGTGGGACAATGGCACACCGTCTCTGGATCTCTTTTATACCTTACACATTCTCCAATTCAGGTAGATTGGTATCCATGGGGAGAAGAAGCATTCAGCAAAGCCCGCGAAGAAAATAAGCCCATCTTCTTAAGCGTTGGCTACAGCACCTGCCAGTAAATTTGGGGCATTTATGTGTGCGTCTGTACTAAGTATCTTTGGTTTTAATGTTGGAAAATATAGCTGGTGTCATGTTATGGAAACCGAGTCATTTGAAAATGAGGATGTAGCCGAAATTATGAACAAACATTTTATCAACATCAAAGGTCAGTTGACATGCATTTTTTTTTTCGGCGTAGCGTACATTATGTTTGAACAAAGTTACAATGACCAACCCCTATCTTTTCATTTTGGCGAAATAGTGGATCGGTAAACGCGAGAGAACAGGAGTCATAACAACAGATGTTTCTAACGGTGATGGGTGGTTGGGATAGCGAGGAGAACCCCGGTGTGGACAAGTTTTATATGACATTTGTTCAACTACAATCTGGTGGCGGAGGTTGGCCAATGTCTGTATTTCTGACTCCAGATCTCCATCCGTTCTTCGGTGGCACATACTTCCCGCCAGATGACGTCTTTGGGCGCCCAGGATTTAAAACCTTGCTATCCCGGATTGCACAATTATGGATAACAAACCCGGACAAGCTTAAAGAGAGTGGACAAAAGACAGTGAACCAACTCAAGGCATATAGCGAGGTAGGTATATTATTATCGCCAGATTGTTATGCTTTTTTTTTTCTTCAAAACTTAAAAGGTTACACATATCTCCTTTAGTCGAGACCGTCAGGTTCATCATCGTCCGCGGCAAAACTGGTCCCTTCGTCAGTGGCAGAAACCACCTTTAAGTATCTTCAGTCCAGCTATGATGATAAACAAGGGGGGTTCGGCAAGGCGCCCAAATTCCCGACGCCTGTTCAACTTCTGTTTCTGATGGATTACTATGGATATCAGGATAAGATAGCATCGTCTAATAATGCCAACAAGGCGCTGGAGATGGCGCTTTTTACACTTCAGGTAGCTCTTCCCTCCTAGCCGTTTTACAGTCTGAGACTAATGTCCTCTTGCTTCCCATGCGGACTCGGTTTCTCTGTTTTAGAGAATCTCGGCGGGTGGTATACATGGTATGTTTTAGACGAGCGGGTTCAACTATACCTATGTTCTCAATGTTTTGGCTTTGCACGCGCTCAAAGACCACGTTGGCGGTGGATTCCATAGGTTTGCTATGAGTCAAATTCTTCTAGGCTGCTGGCACTGACACACATGCTCCCCTCATCATCTTCTCTCTTACAGATATAGCACAGACAGCCGCTGGCATGTGCCGCATTTTGAAAAGATGCTCTATGATCAAGCGCAGCTATTGATGGCCTATTGCCGCGCGTATCAAATCACCCAGGACTCACAATATGCCGATACAGCTCGGGATATTGTCCGTTATGTAGCCCGTGATCTTGCTAATGAAGAAGGCGGTTTCTACGCGGCCGAGGATGCGGATTCCCTTCCTGCTGAAGCTGGCGCGACGAAAATCAAAGGTAATGTGAACCGAGGACGGAAAGCAAGACGATGAAATGCTCAAATTCCTGCTTCAATTAACTTCTTCTTTTTTAAAAAAAAAAAAAAAAAAAAAAAAAGAGGGTGCGTTCTGTGTTTGGACGGCCTCTGAACTGGATGAACGACTTGGTCCTGATACAGCTTCTTTGTTTGCCTATCGTTATGGAGTGAAAAAGGATGGAAACGTGGACCCTGATCAAGATCCACACAATGAACTTAAGGGAAAAGTAAAGAATACCTCATGCATTCCCAAGCCAAAAGAAAAAGGAATGGTTTTCTGATGGACCGGTATTTATAGAACGTTCTTTTCGAGCAGCATACACTCGAAGACACTGCCGAAAAATTTGGTATACCGATTGTAAAAGTAGAATCTGCACTTAAGAAAGCAACCTCTACGCTGCTATGTATCCGCCAAAACGAGCGACCCAAGCCGCGCAGAGATGAAAAGGTAAAGGGCTCTAAGAGACGTCATATATATACCGCTATATATTCTACATGCAATGCATGTAACTGACATATTTGCTGTGATTTGTAGATACTTACATCATGGAATGGTGCGTGTGCTTCTGGGAATAATAATACATACGTTACCATACTTTATACCTTAGAGAACGGGATGGTTTGTGCTGAACGGCTACTTTATCCAATAGGTCTCATGATATCTGGTCTTGCTCAAGCTTCTCAGGCATTGGAAGACGATAGCCTGCTCGCTCTTGCAATTAAAACTGCAACATTCGTTCGCAAGATGTACAATGAGGACACAAAACGCATGATAAGGAGTTTCTGCGAAGGACTTTCAAAGATTGAAGGGTTTTTGGATGACTACAGGTAAAGAAAGATGGCACTGTACATATTGCCTACAGATCGTGTAATGATTCATAATAGCTACTTGATTCAAGGCCTCATTGATTTATATGAGGCAACACTTGACGAACAGTGGATTCAGTGGGCCCACGAATTGCAGCAAAGCCAAGATGAGTTATTTTACGACAATGTGTATGGTGGGTACTATAGTACTAGACGAGAAGACGATTCGATCCTTGTTCGCCTTAAAGAAGGTAAACTATAGTTTATAGAAATGATATTGTGTTGTCCTACCTTCAACTTCTCTATTCATAGAGCAAGACGGTGCCGAACCTTCGCCGTAAGAATATGTTGGATTTTTTGATCACAGGGACAATCAGGCTTATTGCTGATCCATGGGGTGGGGGTGGGGGAAAATATGATAGAAATGCTGTCGCTATTCGCAACCTCACGCGCCTGTCTGTCTTGCTGCAAGACACGTCTTTGTCAGACAAGGCGCGAAAGACGATCGAAGCATTTGAGAAAACGCTTATGACTTATCCATTTAGTATGCCATACTTTGTATCCGCGTTTATTCTGGTCGACATCGGAATCAAAGAGGTAAGAATGTCATTGGTCAGGGGAAATCAACTATTGATTGAACTGAAAAAAAAAAATGCATCCCACACAAAGCTTCTTCTTGCCACAAACTCCGAGCAAATAGCAAAGCAGTGCCAAAGGGCCATCAATCGGGTGTTTGTTCCCAACAAGCTCTTGGCGCGTGCAGTCAAAAATGGTGGGATACTTGCACAAAAGAATAGCGTTATACGGGAGATTGCAAGCAAGCTCGAAGACACTGATGAGCGCATCTCTGTCTACATCTGCGAAAACTTTGCCTGTGGCATGCCGTTTCATCATATCAATGATGTGCTCGCCAATCTAGACAAGCATGCCAGACATGTTTGATGTACATGCCCATTCTTCGAGGGAAGAACCGCACTCCACCACACAGTCCAAACAATCACAGTGTTATGAAAATAAAAGCCGCAGTAGCTAAGAATCAGTTTCACAACCATAAAGGATAAGCATAGAAGTTGTCGCATGCATACCCGTTAGTCAACAGAAATATCAACCCCCTTCTTACTCTACAACTTACCCCAAAGGTAGCTAGGTGTGCCATTGCGGTAACAATTGTGGAAAAGGGAGGGAAGGAAGGAGCCGGAGCTGTTGAGCATCGACGACGGAAGGGTCGGAATAAGGAACGAGGAGGGACGACGAGCCAACCAGCAACAACATCAGCGGCAGAAGGATTAGGGGAAGCAACGGAGAAAGCCAGAAGAAGACAAAAGCACCTCGACGAAGCCATGGTGAAAGACCTGCGCGGGTGCAGCCAAACCACGGTCCCGTATTCTTTCCTCCCGAGGTACTTGAGTTGGGCTGATATCGTTATCTACAGAGAATCCGGAATGCTTAAAGATTGCAGGATGGAATAAGGATAACTTGTTGCGTTTTTACTTCGTCCTTGACAAATGACCAAAGCTGCTCAATCGGACTGAGTTCAGGCGAGTATGGTGCCGATTGGCATATCGATATCCTCGACTATGGATGTATCTAGAGATATCCTCAGCCTTATGGACAGGTGCATTATCCATTACCAAGGAATGGCCTTCAGTGTCCATACTTACCCATCTTGTCCATCGTAGCCTTGAGGAAGCTGAGATAATTCCCACTTGCAGTTCGTCTGCTCGTTACTTCAGATTGACCTACCCTCGGTTCTGTCCCATCGGCGCACCCAGTCAAGGCGCTCTTGGATCTTCGCAGCACTCATCCTGTCTGCGAGCTGAAACCGAACCATCCTTCAACGACAAGTTGCATTCGTTTTTCATGAATCGATGGAGCGTCGCTTTAGACACGTAGAGACCCTCAGATCTTTGAAGCAGTTGCACCATCAGCTGCTCCAGGTCCTGTTCTAGAGATTTTTTGTAAAGCCGGAATGGTCAGAATATGATGAGACTCGTGGATGTCTTTATTCGAACAAAATCGGAATCTGACCCTCCATCACTACAGACGTATCTACTATTTATATTATTTATATGATTCATAGAAGAGATCCTAATTGGATTCGACCAGGTACAATGTCTCAGAACGGGCTACTTTGAAGTAGTAGTACTTTTGCGGGTAAGATGGACATGTGTACAGCTAACCGATATCAGAGTTTACATGTCCCTGTTTCATTCAGACCACCCTCACATCGGTAAAATATCCTAAAAACCTGGTGGGTGAAAAGTAGAAGAAAAAACACTCCGGAATCTGATCTGGTTATAGAGCGGTGCCATGGGTCCTTCATTTTGTAATCACCCATGCGACAAGCAGACTCAGGATACACAGACCACAGCAAGTACCTGAGTCTAGAGGTCTCGGGGTTGTGCAGCATAGCAATCGGTTGAAAGATACATGACCCTATATTCAATGTGAACAGCAAAGTCATCCTTAAAGATGACCCTATTGATTGACAGTTACATGAAGAAAATGATAAAGTATTCCCAAGTATTCCAGATTTATCGACGTTTTGGCATAGTAGACCTTGTTATTATCTTAGCGTATTGGAAAGCTCAGCCTGGAGCAACTCCGGTATTTTTATAAAAAAAACAGTTGATTTGCATGTGGTGCACAAGATGGGCAAGAGGAAAAGGACCATCTGGTTGGCGACTATGAAGTATGTGTCCCCTTTAGACCTCATCTGCGAGTTAGGTAGGGAGTCATAGAAACTCCCGGTCCTGTAAGTTAACTCCACATTCAACACCGTCAGTTTCACGATAGATGTTTCTCTGGTGTAGATATAAAAAGGTTGGCATTAATTGAACCAAAAATTGCCAACAGTGTCTCCAAAAAATCAACACCTTTTGAAGATCCTCCTTATTAGCAATTATCAGAGAACTTCACCATGAACATTGACGTGTTAATCCTCATAATACCAGCAACAGATTGATCATTCTCTGACATTAATGTACTATCAACGATAGTCTGATTAGAACGCCATTGCTTTAACATTACTTTCTGAATTTTACTCTTTCAATTCTGTTTACATTGCGCCTTCTTGTAATTTAGCAGCAATTGCAGTCCCATTATCTAATTGATTTATTCTTACCGCTTAATCAGCATACATTAATTGTGTCATTATAAACGACGATGTATTTTCTGTAAAAGCAATGGACGTAATTGTTTCTTGATGGCTTGCTTTAGAAGTATTCTAGACTCGGCTCGGGATGTATATGTTTGTTTTTTTCTAAAATGCATGTGCACATGTTCATGCTAGGCGTTGAGTACATGAAAAGGACGTTTAAGAACATTGATAATTTCGAAAAATGATAGGAGCAACCCACTAACCTTTTTATTGGAGGCTGGTGGGTGCCCACAGAGATTTTATTCAATTTTTCGTATAAAAAAATGAAAGCCGATCTTGATGTTCTGTCTGTTGTACCATAGTGTTCCCAACTGGCAGAACCAACAAGAAGCCCACATTATGTCCTGTGGAAGGATACTGAAGGTTTTTATCAGTTTTATAATTGACGTACACGAAAAAACGTAAAAGCCTTGCTAGCTCAATCGGTAGAGCGTGAGACTCTTAATCTCAAGGTTGTGGGTTCGACCCCCACGTAGGGCTCACTCTGTATATCATGGTTTGCTCACCAGTTTAAACTGAAGCAGCCTATGCGATGTTTCTTTTTTGGTGTTGTCGTAGCACATACCGCTTGACCAATCAAATGTCCTCTTTTATTTTATCGCTTTTTAGAGTCCTCTCCAAGAAGTGCACGAATAAACAATAGCCCTCTCAATGTATACACAGCCCACGTCTATTTCCCTTTTCTCTCTCGTCTCCATGGTTATTATTAGATAGCAAAACAGTATAAATATCCAAGTAGTTATATACAATAGACATCATCGATTCGTTACGCTTTATCTCTATTGTTACGCTTGAGTCGTTGCTATTAGCTACGGTGTAACCGCCAAAATATAAGCGACAGCGTGTGTCGTAGTGTCGTTATTTTTGGCGGGTAGACCTTGGCCAAATGTAAGAATAACTGAACTGGAGAAGAGAGAGATGTTCTTTAATTATGAATTGATATCGTATATATACTGCTATTCTTGAAGATCACCAAAGCCAGGTACGGGAGGATGATAATGTATAATATAACTGAGTGAAATGCTATTATACAAATAATATGTAAAGAACAGACAATTGATATGGTAAAAGGGGTATTCATAATCCTGACGAAGGAAGGAGGTGATATCTGCGACCTTTGATGATAAGGATAGCTAGCACTACTAGCATTTCAATTGGTCAACGAACTCTAATGCGACATTTGGTGGGTATCGTTTTTTTGATACCACAAAGGTAGGCTGACGATGACCACGAAGAGAGCCACAAAGGATAGGGTCATCACAGAGAGTGTATCACACAGGCAATAGCAAAAGTAGAGAAGATTTATGATACTGTTTAATAATAATAACGGGTCACTATTTATATTACTGTCTATTACGCTAAGCGGCTGCGCATCAAGACGTATGTCTGTGACCTCCGAGCATTTGCAACACGGGTAGACCTTGATCAACGTAGAGACGATATGATGTTTATTATAGTCAAGCATAAGGATATTTATACAGAATTAAAGAATGAACAGCTGGGTGTATTGAAGTTTGTACAATGACTTAAAATTTCATAAATGTAGATGTAACAGTCGAGCGAATCAATATAACTGGAGTAATAACCGCAATCAAAGGAGACGGAGAGTGTGGGGTCAGGGCCGGATGCTCTAGTATAATTCCTGGTGTTTTGTTTGTTATGACAATAAACTTCGATGGAGTTGCTTCATCATGCAGAGGTTTAGTAAGAAGAACAAGGTCTTTTATTGCTAGAAAAGTCATTCTTAGTGTTTGTAGTATAAAAATAAACATGATGATATCATATGGTCGACGTGTTAGAGAAATCATCAGGCGTAATGCATGAGCCATGTCGGCTAAGGTACCAAAGGAAGAAATATGCCGTGCATTAAGTTAGGGAGAAAGATACAATAGTGGGGACTGTAACTTTAGCAACAGTGGCGAGAACGGCCACAGACAGATACATGGGGCGTATTCATATCTAGAAAATGGCCATTCTTCTTTGATGAATGGGTATACACACAGCTAATCTTATCCTAGCTTTTATATCGGCACCGAACATTCATACAATGCATACTGAAAGCGAAGTTTAACTAGTATTTCTGTGGATATGTTTTATTAAAACAGCCAGGAGCCGATTCGTACAGAATGGAGAAAACAAAGAGGATGTATATATTATACAGCAACATCAATATCTTCAGTGATACACACCTATTAGATCAATGTCTCTCCTTGGGTCATAGTATACTATTTCTATAAAAACGAATAGCTGATCACCCACTGAAAAAATGATTGCACTTAGGTGCTGGTATTACAGAGCGAGCGCTAGGATCAAAATTACCATGGTCATGCTTAGCCAGGAAAGGACAGCTTTCCAGAAAGGAGCGTAGCATGGTGAATTACTGAAACCAATACTGCAATAATCAAGAGACTACTATGAACGGCGACATGCTTTCATATACATAGGCATTCATCGGCACAATTCGTGTGCAAACTGCAATAAACAAAATAATAATAGAAACGCCCGAGCGGGATAAATCGGACGCCGGATCATTTCAACCCGGGAATGATGTCATATATCAGATCTTTTTGATGTGGGTAACAGGTAAGATTTGAAGCAACATAAAGGGGATTGTGTTCTTAGGTTATCGAAAGAGGGGGGAGTGCTTTCTTGGCAGAGCTAGTAGTCGTATGGCAGACTGCCGTGGCTGTGGAACTGAGGTTGGGCGGTGTTTCGTAAAGCTTATCGTAATATGCATGGATCCACCAAGTGTTGTCATAGCTATCATTGCACTCTAATGGAGGACGGCGTGCGGTCTTTTGGCTTGTGGTATCCTTCGCGCTTTCGGCAGCAAGCTCTGTGAGCCAGCTATTGATGGACTGTAGAACTTGGACAGCTTCGTCAAGCTCGTCCGCAAGCTCGTTGTTCTTGGTATTCATGGTAAATAAGAAATCTATATCAGGTAGGAGCGAAGGCAAGGTAGAGACACGAAAAAAAAAAATTATCAAAGACGGCGGAAATTCAGGGTATTTATAATACGCATCCCGACGCTTCACACATGCAAAGTACCCCACCCCCAATTTTTTTGCGTGTGCCGCCGATTCATGGCTAGTGACGAGCATTTCCAAAATCGTGAACCGGTTACGGATGTGAACTTGCTTTTAGGGATAAGAAGGCCTTTAGTTCGAATGGAATACGTGAGCCCACGAGCCAACTGCTTGAGAATCTGATGAAAAGGACCCAGCCGTCACGCTTGATACAGAGCCTCGCTGTTTCCTGAAGCATAACAACACTTAATGAGCAAGCAAGCGTGATATACCCAATGATACTATTAGTGTGAACATGATTGATTCCAACCTGCTCACATCGAGTATTACCAAGATAATTAGTAACCCATTTTGTTGCTCGTATGTCAAAGGGGTGAATAAGAGCCAGATGAATATATAAGAGTCCAGTATTTTACTGCGTGTAAGGTCCTGGTTCGATCGGCAACTTGGTAAGCCGGACCAGGCTGCGTATTTATCTGGTTCTTACTGAAAATGGGATATTGGGGGGGGGAAGAGAGAGGGCAAGTGCGAAGACCACCTTGGTAACACAGGATGAGCATGAGGAACAAGGTAAAGATATTTTATTTTATCGCATTCTGACCAGAAAAGATTGATTAGAAGTAGGGTTCGGTGGTACATACTTTCCACAAATAAACGTTATCGAGCAAGCTCATGCGTTTTACTCTGTTAATCTCCCTTATCTCTCTGGTGGTGTCTTCCATCTTGTCATCTCACAAATACAACACACATGTATAGATATCTTACATCCTGAGGAAGAGATTGTACCCTTTGAAATACGCTCCTACAAGTGCTGCGCACGACCATGACGCCAAATTTTGAGACGGGCAAAAACGAGGGCGGTCCTAGAATCCTTGTTTAACCTCTTTTGACTCGCGCGTACTTTTTTATTCTCTTCAGTTCAATGGCTACCCGCCGCAGGCTAAGTGGCTGCGAGTCTGAAGGCGACGACTCCTCGGATACCCAGCCTGAATTAAAACGTCCCCGGATCGCTGAAGAAACTAACGATGGCGGTGAGGAGCAACAAGTGAATGGCGACAGTACCAGTAACCCCTTGCCCTGCGATGATGACGGGTAACGCAATAAACTAGAGCTGTGCTCGTTTTATTTCCTGGAATCAGGCTGTCTGACAAAGCGAGTTTCCTCTAAATAGCTACGTCGAAGGATCGATTGTCAGCATCACGCTACGTAACTTCGTCACATACGATTATTGCAGTTTTCAGCCTGGGCCACAGCTCAACATGGTGATCGGTCCGAACGGCACCGGCAAATCCACGATCGTTTGTGCGATTGCTCTTGGTCTCGGCGGATCACCCGGATTACTGGGCCGTGCTAAGAATATTGCTGAATTTGTCAAAACGGGTGAGGACGAGGCTATGATCCAGATTGAACTCAAGCGCACGGGAGGACGCCGGAACATTGTCATACAGCGTACGATCCAAAAGGCAAATAATCAGTCGCAGTGGCGTCTGGACGGTGAGTGATAGAATATATTCATAAAGGACTGGGACGCCTTATCAGACGATAAATCTTTCGATCATGATTAGGTAAAATGACTCCGTTCAACAGAATCCTTTCTGCTATATCCGATCTAAATATCCAGGTGGACAATTTATGGTAAGGAAGACAAAAGAGCTGGATCGAGAGTTCTATGGAATGCTAAAAAGGGGCAATGCCTTAGTCAATTCTTACCGCAGGACAAAGTAGCCGAATTCGCCCAGGTATAATTGCCCATCTGCAACTGTGTTTATGTGACTCAGACTGAACTCGGCTGGAAATAACAGCTCACCCCATCAGCTCTCCTGACGAAGACCCAGGAAGCTGCTGGAGAAAGCGATCTTTCGACATGGCACCAGGAATTGATCAAATGGCGTAATGAAGAAAAAGACCTCCAAAGAGTAAGACTGACACACCTTATGATGCTTTGGCTTTAAGCGGAAGGACTTAACTATCCAATCACAGGAATCTGCGTCCGACCAGGAACGCCTCAAGTCTCTGAAGGATCATAATAGTCATTTGGAGAGAGATGTTGTTAAGCTACGACAGAAAGAAATGATCTTGAAGAATATTCGATTACTGGAAGCGAAGCTACCGCTTGCACGATACAATGACGCCAATAAAGACTACGAGGAAGCAAAGGAGACCGAACAAGAACTGAGACAGAAGGTCCGCAATCTTGAAGATGAACTAGGACCAATCCATTCAGTCATTACGTAAAGCCTATTTGTTGGGAGTGCCAGACACTTGGGATTTGGGATGCACTAACTGCAATTGTGGCTGGTAGTGAGACGGAGCAGGCTAAAAATGATGCTATCAGCGAAAGTCGACAGCTGGAAAACAAGATGAAGACTCTCCAGCAAAGCTTGATTAAGATTACGGAGGAAATAGAGCGTTCCGTAAGCCATCTGACAATATTATGATCAACACGGATGGTCTAATGTTGTAATATAGCGGACAGTATCAAAGTCTGCCGAAGCACGGATCAATAGTATCAAAGAGCGAAAAAAGCGTCACGAGAGGGAGATCGTAGAGTTGGAACACAAAATTCGAAATCTTACCGAACGAGTGGAGCGAGAGAAACCATCTTCGCAAGACACAAGCGAACTTGATGCTGAAATTGTAACTATCCGCGGTGTCTGTTTACATATCATTCGCTATCTAACAGTCGTCGACTACAGAGTGTTCTCGACAGCAAAATTACTGATTACAATGTGTCAAAGTCCGAGCTTGATGGAGAGCTCGATGGATGGAAGCGGAAGCGGAACGCTAACCAGCGCGATATTCAACACAAAAGTGAAGAGTGAGCTGTTATTCGTTAGATGCTTGACTATTCCTGCACATTAATAATGTATTTATATATAGGATTAAAGCAGCAAATGATATCCTTAAGCGGCGTTTTGAGAGACTTGCCAGAAACCACGAAGACACAGTAGTCGCGCAAAAATGGTTGCACCAAAATCGAGACATGTTCGAAGGAAGGGTATATGGCCCAATCGTATTGCACATCAATTTGAAGGACCAGCGTTACGCTAATCTGGTTGAAGCAATGCTCGGCGGTGCGCGCGGACCCCATCTCCGAGTAAGGACACTATAGTAATTTCATACCTGATATATTTTACCCATATCCGTTAATACTCTCTATGTCAGACCTTTGTGTGTGAGAAGGAAGCAGATTACAAGAAATTCACTAAAGAAGCCGTCGATAACAGAAGGTGGCGTCTCACAGTAGCATGGCCAGGTGAGATAAATGAAAATGAGGTCCAACCCATGATGTCAAGGGAACAGGTAGGTAAGCTTCTATTAGAATCGAGGAAGCAATATGTTTAATGTATTACAACGTGTTAGCTTCATGAACAGTTCGGGATGGACTACTTTGTCAGCGACCTGATCAGTGGTCCGAAGCTCATTATCGATTATCTTTGCATGCAAACCAGACTCAATTTGGTGGTGAGTTGTTTATTATACGATATGTTATATCGAAAAACTCATACTTTATTTCATTTGAGCCTTTGACGATAAGTCCTGTGAATGAGGAGCGGATTGTCGAAAGCGGAAAGTTCCAGCGATTTGGTATAAAAGACAGTATATACGAAGTGAAGAAGTACACCTTTGGACAAGGAGGGCATCAAACCACAGTGCGGGCTGTTAAGCCATCTGAATATTTAACCGATACTAGCAAGTTGAGACCGGTGCTTTGCTGGGATGGATGTGGTTTCTGACAAATGGCAATAGTTGATAACGAACATCGACAACAACTCCAGAACTCCTTAAGGGAATTGGAAGATATACACAAGAGGAATGAAACAGAGATTAAGCGCATCACGGAAGAGATTCGGGACTTGGAACAGAAGATTTCTGAGCTTCACTATGAACGAGTAAGTTGCAACGTGGATAAAAGAAAACGAAAATGAAAAACTAAAATGTGATGTAGGCCGGCAAAAAATCAGCGCGAAAGACTTTCTATATTGCACTACGCAGCTGGGAGGGCCAAAAACTTCGACTAGGTAAAGATTGACAGGACTGACACGTTAAAACATTGCTAGAGCCACCAAAATCCATTAGATGGGATGAAGGAGGAGTTGGACGTCAAGCGAAGTACACCGGAGTCCAGCGAGGATCAAATAGAAGAGCTGAAAGCAAACATGCTATCTGAAGCGTTAAAGCGAGCGCAGCTATCAAACCAGTATAACGTATGTTTCATATAGAGAATCACATGGTGGTCTTACTAAATGCTATTTACTATAGAGGACCCTAGCAGAGTTTATGAAGACTGTTTTGGAACGAAATGTTTCGCAGCTCAGAAATATTCAGACGAATGGAAAGTTTGATGCTGCCAAGAGTTATGCAACAAATCAGACCGCCTCTTTGGAAGAGGCCAGGCAAGGTTATCAGCAAGGTAATCGAAGCATGAATATTGGTATTCGCACACATGCGAACGTATCCTTACATAATGTATCGCGACATATAGCTGCTGCTGTGGCAAGGCAGAAGAAGAACAGAGCCACAGTGTACAAGGAAGAAGCAGCAAAGGCGAAAAGATCGCTGCCTGCAGAGCTGCGAGATGAGTTTGAAGAGGTGATTTTTTTGTAACCAGGAACGGTAGAGACGGTTGTTTACGTTAGTGTTATAGATATATCAGCAATGGAAAGATGCAGGTGGAGCCATTGATATGACAGCTGTGGAGATCGAAGATCTCATACAATCAGAAAAGGCCAAGGCAGATACCCTGAGATTAACCAATCCGAAAGCCTTGGAGCAGTACGAAGCCCGCCAAATCCAGATCAACACTCTGAGTACCAAGATCGATGAAGACCAGGCATCTTTGAATAGCCTCAGGGAGCAAATGCAGACAACAAGGGTAATTCATTTTCCCCCAGCGATGGACCGCACAGTTTCTAACGAGTTAGAGTAGACTCGTTGGGAGTCTCGCTTGAATTTGATAGTTTCCAAAATCAGCAAAAGATTTTCAGAATCGCTTCAAAGTGAGTTGAAAGCGAAAATGCTCAATGTATTTTCTCGCTGATAGAGCGTGTCTGTTCTAGAAATTGGCTGCGCTGGAGAAGTGTGCGTGAGCCAAAGTGAGGATTTCGACAAATGGGGCATTGAGATTCGTGTGAAGTTCCGAGACAACGAGAAGTTGCAATTGCTGACAGGTCAGCGACAGTCAGGTGGTGAGCGCGCCGTATCAACCATCTTGTATTTGATGGCACTCCAAAACCTCGCGCGGTCGCCGTTCCGAGTAGTGGATGAAATCAATCAGGGTATGGATCAACGGAACGAGCGAATGATCCACGAGCTGATCGTCAAGGGCGCAAGCATGCCCGGTACTCCGCAGTAAGTTTATTTTACGCATAAAGCGGTTCACAGTCTAAATTCTTGTATAGATACTTCTTGATTACACCCAAACTTCTTCCTGATCTTTACTACAATGAGCGTATGCGGATTCTTTGCATTTATAATGGTGAATGGCAGCCAAAGACGCTTAAACCATTGAAAGAGTATCTGCGGCGTGACCGGACTGCTGTGGTGACTTAACGCAATATATATCACCAGGAACATTTTCTTCTTATTACATATAAATCATGTGGTTTTTTAACTAAATAAGGCCTAATAAGAAAAGTTATTACCCGAACCTGCATTGCCTTTTCCTGTCTGCATCAAAGAAAACTGGCTTCTCTATCTTCACATGGGATGAGCCATCCATGATAAGCCGTAATGTATGAATCCAGGCAATACTGTATATGATGGAAGTCCGTGATCTGTTCCGGGATATAAGATGCATGGAGCCACGATATTATAGATGAAGAGCATCATAGGGAATTGAGACGGATATGCTTAATGGCGGCCTTGGAGAGGTCGTACATGGCTAAAAGATTTCATCAACTCTTGCGGATTCAAGACAAGTGCTGGCCTGCATCGATAAGCACGTCGATGGCCGACCCCAACCGAAATCCCATATTAGCTGATGCGGAGGAGGGAGAGGCATTCAATTCCATCTAAATGCAAAGTATGATGCTATAGAGTTATTGTTTTCTCTTTTGCAGGTTTTCCCAATCCACTTCTACTTTTGGATTTCGCGTTGAAAGGTTTGCGGCTCTTGTCTGCCCTGTTTTTTTTTTTTTGGTTCGGGGGTGGGCGCGCTTTGACACCGTCCTTTTGTCAATCGAAAGGCGGATGCACAATCACACTTTCCCTGTTCGTTTCGTTGTCGCGCAGACCTTGCTTGTGCAGCTTAACGCGACAATCGTCACAGGCTTCAGGTCGCAACGTGCGCGGGGTCATTGTTGCATCCTTTCAGTATGATACTGCCATCACCTGGCTATGGATAGACGAGAGCGTCCTTTTCCTGGCGCTCCCCTGACATTCAGGCAGATTTTCCCTATCGGATACTCTCAAGTGGATGATCTAGCAGGACATCGATTGTATTGCTGCTCTGTAGTATCCGCCAAATTCCCGCACCCCCCTCTCTCCCAAACGGCCCACTGTTTGCCATAGGGCAAGTTTTTGACATGGTGTCCATTGGGCACATAAACCCCCTCCCATACAGCGCAATGACGGGATGAATCGACCTTGTGTTCGTATTGCATTGCGCACTTTTGCCTGAAGAGTATCGAAATCACGCGAGAAACTCTTCAACTACCGCGTGCAAGAAGAGCCATCAACTCGAGCAGAATCCGTTGGCAAGACGCCATCGTGAGGCTCTCACAAGTTCTTCAAGGCGTAGAGCGGTTCGTTGTTGTGTAACGCTGTTGGATGGAAACATGTGAAATGCACCCTGATGCAAGAATTCATTTGTAAGCACATTTATGATAATTTTTTTTTCCGCTTCTTTTTTTTTTCTATCTCTATCTCTCGTTGTCCTTAAGCCATGGACTATTGTTTTTCATTTCTTTCTTTCTTTTCCATATACCCCCGGCAGGATGGCAACCTCGACACAAAAAGATATTGCCTTTGAAGACTACAAGCTGCCACCCATAGGCCATGCTGTCTCGGGCGCCGTAGGGTCCACTATTGCAAATCTATTTATCTATCCACTTGACATGTATTACATCCCGCCCCCCTTTTTTGTTGTCCAAACCATGACTCAATCTCATAAGGGCTATATATATATATATTTTCTTTTTGCTTTGTGGGATATAAACTAGTGCGACGACACGGCTTCAGCTCGACGACGGTAAAACGAAGCGCGGGATTCTTGAGGTGTTGACACACATGGTCCAGGACGGCGGGATTAAAAGCCTGTACCAAGGATTGGGTGCCGATACACTCGCGACTGTTCTCTCGAGCTTCATCTACTTTTACTGCTACACATCCCTGCGCAACGTGCAAGAGAAGCTCAATGTGAAGATGGGACGCTCCTCCGCCACACTCAATGTAGCGCAGGAGCTCTTTCTCGGTGCCGAGGCGGCCCTGATCTCCAGACTCTTTACAACGCCCGTGTCGAATGTCACCACACGCCTCCAGACCAACAGCGGCAAGGGATTCATGGAGGCCGTGATGGATATTTACCATGACAAGGGTATCCGTGGGTTCTGGACTGGTGAGTGACATGTGTGAAAAGTGTCCAAAGGGGTCTTTTTCTGAAAAAAAAAAAAAACCAAATCTTCCCTTCTGCCTGTGACGAAAACCTGCCATAGGCTACCGCGCATCGATTGTTCTGGTGTCCAACCCATCCATCACGTATTTCTGGTTTGAAAAAACCAAGGCGTTCTATTTAAAAGCTAACCAGAAGGCGGCCCTGACATCACCCGAGGTGTTTCTGCTGTCCGCCCTCGCAAAATCCGTCGCCACCATGATCACCTATCCTTTCATCTTCGTCCGCACAAGCTTGGTCGCCATGAAGAGCTCAGAGAAAAAAGGCATGATCCAGTTCATCCATGACGTCATTGAAAAGGAGGGTCCTCAGGGCATCTACAAGGTGAAGAGAGATATACATACATATCTAAATGAGCATTCCACACTGCACAACACCCCCCCCCAAGAAAGCTCGGCACATGTATTTAACACCATCAACTTGTAGGGTATGCGAGCACAAATCCTGAAAGGGTTCTTCAACCAGGGCATCATGTACATGATCAAGGATCGTGTAGCCACATGGTTAGCGTTATTGTTTTACACTTCCATGGTCCTCAAGCGGCGATCCCTTCAAAAGTAAATACGAAATACTACTAGAAAGCAGCATATCCTGTACATAAACAATTGAGAGATGTTACCACCATCATCAGCAGCAGCAACAACAACGACAGCAAAAGTACTTGCTCTTGTGCAAGGAATCCTAAAAAACGGCCATCCTATCCTGATGGCAGTACTATGTGGGCTGTATGGGGGATGAGGGAGGGAAGGAGGGGACGGCTTCCATGCCTCGAACACTGGACACAACAAACATGAGAGCGCATTCCCTCACCCCAACCTCAACGAGCTGGTGGGTAGTCGTAGCCCACAGTGTATTACTGTCATGGGCCCGTGTGAGCGCGTCCCTGATGCTCTAGACAACACTTTGTCTATTTATTGCTCTCCGAGGGGAGGGGTAGGGAAGGATCAATTGATAACGAACATCTGTTCATATGGATGATGTCCATGGTTATTTCCAGGTTGCGCAAGTCGATATGCCAATTGAAGGATATGCGGTTGCTTCAATCGATGAATTGCGAAATCCCCTTTGATTTATTGACGGGACCAAGTTTTGTTATCTCTATCTCTAGTGAATAAGACAGCAACAAAAGTCCCCTCTGCCGCTGATGTCATTAAACGGCAGAGAGAGAGAGAGAGAGAGAGAAATGATTTTGCACTTTATTTTCAAAAACAAATGTCGTAAACAAGGTAAAATAATGACGTATAGAATTGTATAAAGTTGTCGTATCAATAGGAAAAGAGATTTCGTTAGTCAACAGAAAATATTACCCCACCCCATACACTTTGACTTACCTCCCGCCTCACACCAGCTGTATCCAGATGTGCACGCGGCGGTAACCGCGGTGGAGGATCCCAGAAGCAACGGCAGGGGCACAATGGCGGGCACGAAGCCGGCGAAAGGCGGACCAGCGGCAAATCACACCGGGTGAGCGCGGGGGACAAGCAGACGGCAGCAAAAAAAAGGGAGGGCCTTGCCCGAAGGCAGTCAAATCGCGGCCCCACCGAGGAGTCCGGTATCCTTTGGCCTCTCTTCCATGGTTTATCAGTGAGGGTGCGATTGGTCAATCTACAAAGGACACGGGACGGGGATGTTAGATTCGTATAAAAAGCAAGTCAATATAAAGATTCATACCGGATAACCCATGGAAGAGAGGCTAAGGATATAGAAAATCAAGGCCGGAGTAGAGGGCCATAACAACTTTTCGTTTATCCTCCAGCAATGCCATCACTGCATTATAATGCCTTGTCGTATCCATTTCTTCCCATCCAAGGCCATTCCTCGTCATGGATAACTATCTTATTCCCTACTATTGAAACACGCCGTTCATCTGTAGTTGCTGTACTCGCTTTCCAAGAACCTGTTGCGTTTTACTTTGCTCTTCGCAACTGACCAAAACTGCTCAATCGGATTGAGTTCAGGCGAATAGGATAGAAGATAGGCGCATTGATATCCTCGAACTATATGAATGGGTGCATTATCCATTACCAAATAATGACCCTTCATATGTTTATATTTATCCATTTCATCCATGGTAGCCTTAAAGATGCTGCCAGGGTCCTTTTCGTACAGTGATGCCCATCGCTGAGCTGAACAAACATGGATTCGTAGCTGTTTTGCAGCACCTGATGCACTCGAGGCTTTCTCAACATCCGTTCGAAAAATCTGACCTTGTCTTGGTCAGTGCATGCTGTGTAAATGCGTTTGATCCCCGCTTCTTTCATCCGAATGTCTGCGTGGCAGTAAGCCCAGAGCTATCTTTGCACGATATGCTACGCAGATATTCTGTATGAGAACAAACGGATTGCAGAGAGCACCTTTGTAAAAAAATGGATTGCTCATTTCAGAATGTAAATGGGTAGCTTTTTTGTGCGACATGTTTCGCCGTGCATGCGACATTTGCTTTGGCATCACGCGTAAAGATTTCTGGGCAAAACGCGACTTCTATTTTTGTGATCCTGCGACTTCAGAACCGGCTGGGGTACGACTTTAATTTTGGAAAACTTTGTATGTGAAATTTTATTTGTACAATCAAGCAAAGAAAAAGGGAGGAGAAGAAGAAGAAGAAGAAGAAGGAGAAGAGAGGGATAAAAACACGGTGTCTAGCGCTCTTTGTCTTAAATTTTTACAATTCGTCCGCATCATCCTCAATATCCTCAAGTAATTGTCCTTCTGACCCGTCGTAGTCATCAAGCAGTACATCCGCTGCATGCTCGTCCTGACTCAGTGGATTATATCCCCGACCCCGTTGGGATAGCCACGAAGGCAGCGGGATCGAGTGGAGCATGTCCGTCAGATCCGACAGCGAGTGCGGGACAGGGATTCGGGAAAGTAGCCCAATAAGCGCAACAGGAATCACAACCGCAGCAGCAACCACTTTAGCCAGCACCGGGTGGGACACGAGACGTGATGTCGACATCTGACTCGAGTCTGGTAGGTGAATACGGCCGCCATGGCTACTACGACGGTATTGAAGGCAGGTATAGATCAAGCCCGCGCCAAGAATCGGCGCAAGTACGTACAGGACAACCTTGCCACCCGAGGTAGATTTGCCTGGACACCAGTATTTGTCCCCCTCGTCAAGCGCGATGCCGCCCACACAGGATGTTGCTGCCGTCTTACGGTAGCCTGTGGGATAGTAATAGAATTCCATCGTGCCGTCACACTCGGGAATCACTGGCTCAAGACCAGCTACAAGCACACATTCATTGTTCTCGTTACGGACAAAGTTAAAATCACACTCAAAGTCCTCATATGTGCATGTGCAATTGCGGACCTCCGAATGAGGCTGGACAAGTTTCTCTCCAATATAACAGTCGCGATCTTGGATGCGGCGGTAGTACTTTGTCTAGATAAACAATGTCTGTCAGCCATCATGCACACATATTGTTTTTTTCTTTTTTAATTTTACCTCTCGTCCAAACAGACATTTTTCACCACGCGTGTCCTCTGGTGACCAGAGCTCAAAGTCGTCCGTATCAGGATTGTTCAAGTCGAGATTACATTTCGTTGGATGCAGTCGACTAAAATCAATGTGGTACGCAACCGTCTTGCCACTGCCTTGCTCCTGCCCGAAAATAACATATTTCTGACTCGTACCATCTGGCTGCGTGATAATGTCAGACACTTGTATGCGATCGTTCTTATTTGCAAATTGATATGTTTTCCACGAGAGTCCTTCGTTCGTCGTGTACTTGATCATGTTTGTAGGCTCACGGTCCTCAACGAGGATCAAAAGGGCGCCCTGATCAGCAAATTCCCAGATGTGAGAGCCTTTTTGGATTTCGTGCCACGTGTGGCCTGCATCGCGTGTCAGGAACATATTCCCTTGCTCATACGGCGCCAAGTTCGAGCCAACATTGCCCACGCCAACCATCAATCCGACCGCACTTGACAAGCTGAACAGATCCCGCACGTTCTTGCGCTCCGAGTAGCAGTGGAGATTCAAGCGGCACGCCGTTTGGTCAGATCCCGCACAATCGTATTTATTGCCTGCACTGTCCTTTTCCGGTGCGGGCAGCGGGAACCAATGACCGCCTGCGTCGGCAGTCATAACGGTCGTAAGCTTCTTGGGATTCCCTGTGTTTGCCTCGCCAGGGTTAGTCACCTTGTTGGCAATTGCAATGCCCTCGATACCCTGCATCTTCTCAAAATCGACAATGCCCATCTCGTTGCGGTTGGCATTCTCAAGCGAGAGGACATAGTAGCTGCCGTTTGAGTTCGATGTGAAGATGTGACCAAACTCACTCCCGCGGTGGGTATTAGTTGAGACGTGAATCCACATGGAGTTCACAGATTCCATGATCGTGAACGCCTCAGGTGGAAGATCATAGCCCGCAGGGAAATGGGCAGGTGAAAACGTCTTGCCGTCCAAACTCACCAGGAGACGGAGCGATCCACCGCCAGAATTGGCCGCAGCGACGATGATGTACTTTCCAAACACAGCCACGCCTGCAACGTCGTCAAAGAGCACCTGACTCTCCTTGTAATAGTTGCTTGAGTAGAGAAACTGCACAGGGTTGCCAAAGAAACTTTTTTGGTTTCCGGAATGCTCACGATACTGCTCGCATAGCACTGCATGGTGATCCGCTTTTTCGACAGCGCCGTCGTGACCCCAGATGCAGCCGCGCATGTACGTGCCTATGCTATTCCATGTCCGACCATTATCATGAGAGTAGAACGCTTCAGAGTGGCAGTCGAATGCCATGCTAGAATCGCAGTTTTTCTCGCCAAGGTACAGAAGGTAGTCGGCCTCAAGATTATGGAAGTTCAGCACAGTTCCTATCAGATTCATGACAGGTGGCAAAGGCACACCCATTTCCTCGTAGTTGCTTCCTTTGTCTTGCGTAGCGTAATGGACCAGTCCATCGGTGATGAAATAAGCCTATGCAAAAGAATAACCATCAGTGAACAGTGCACGGCATAATATAATTAGCTTACCCGCTCATCAAACTTAGGGTGTTGGTAGACAGCAATGACGTTGGTGTCAGGGAACAGCTCCTTCCAGCTGAACCCATCGTCCTCGCTGCCCCACACCCTACCGTCAACCGTACGCACAACCACACGCTGAAAAGTTTTTATCAGTAATCAAGGATCATCACCATTTCCAATAAAAAGAGTGCTTACATCAGTATCGGTATAATAGATATAGTCGGCCACTTGGTCAGAGAATGTTGTCTTTGTGCTGAGTACCTCACCCGCCTCGCCACATGTCCATTGTTTCTGTTCTTCAAGATTAATGCCGCCGTTGCATGAGCTCCTTGGATTCTTCTTGTAGCCTGAGCGGCCCAAGAATTCCTTGTCGCAAGTGCTGGGCCTATCTGGGTGACGTCCATAAAACTCGCATTCGCCTCTTTCATTCCGCCAAAATCCAAAATCACTATCACAGTCATGTTAGACCTTCCCTATCCTTCAATGCATCTCAACCTTAACCTACCATTCGAAATCGATATCACGGCATTCGCATGATTCCTTCACAATCTCGGGAGCCTTGAAGGCATCACCCACCTTGCAAACGCGATCCTTTTTGCGGCGCCAATAACCAAGTTTCTGGCCGAGCAAGCAAGCGTCCTCGCCTTCGTCATCCTTTGCAATCCATAATTCAAAGTCGTTCTTGCTATCCTCGTTCTCGCTCATCTCGCATTTGCGTTGTTTGGTCTCGCTAAAATCAACTGTCACGATGACTTGAGCTCGCTGACCTTCGCGCATGTGGCCAAGAATGATGAAACGCAGCGTAGTCGACATTGGGTCTGTAGTTAATGCATTCACGCGCACGGGTGTGTCCGAGAACTGGTAAAAATGCCAAGTCTCTCCCTGGTCCCAGGAGTACAGAAGCTCGTTTGTTGGTCCTTCATCATTGATCAATACAAGAAGCGAACCATGATCACCAAACTCGTATAGGTGCTCGCCATGTTGGATGAGAGACCATGAGTGGCCACCATCACGCGTCAACCAGGTATCGCTTTGATCATACGGCAAGAGTTCTGGCCCCACATTTCCTACGCCCATAGCAAGGCCAGGTGCACCTGTGGCAGTGAAAATGGCGCCAGGACCGTGGATGTCTGTACGACTGTGGAGATTGAGCGTGCAATCACGAGAAGAGCAGTCAAACTCTTTGGGAGCAGCCAGAGGCTGCCACTGGCCGCCATCATCCCAACTGATCATGGTCCGCACCCGTTTCTCAACAGCACGATTGCCGACTAGCTCATCCGCATTCATGACCTGGTTGGCCAGAATAATACCCTCTAATCCCTGCATTTTTTCGAAGTCAACAAATCCATGTGCATCGCCATTGGTATTGTCAAGCGCCATGTGGTAATACGTTCCATTATCATTCGACTTGTAGAGTGTACCATGGGCTTTACCAGCGCCAACGGATTTAAAGATATTAAGCAGGATCGCATGGGTCGTTGACTGGAGCACGGTAAAAGTCTATTATCACAAAGGCATAGAGACAAAGCAAGAACGGTGTCAGTTGGTTTCCCCATTCACTCCCTTTGAGACCTTTATTAATTACTTACGTTACGGTCAATGTAGTGATTAGGTGGGAACTTAGCTTCGGCGAAGTTCTTTCCGTCCACACTGACATGCAAGATCAGGTCTGTGTTCCTGCTGCTCGATGCAACGGCCATAAAGTCCTCAATGACGAAAAACTCGACGACTCGGTCAAAGAGCTGCTCCTTTGTTTCACCAAAATCAGTAGTTCGGAAAAGCTTTGAATAATCGCCAATCTGTTCGGCGTCGTAGCCAGCGCAATAGATAGTCTCTTTCTGAATATCATATTTCGAATCGCGGCCAAAGATACATTTTTCGACCCACATATCAAGGTTGCCCCAGCTTGACCCATGGTCCTTGCTGATGAAGGCTTCGGAATGGCGAGGAGTGCCTTGAGCGTCACCAATAAAGAGTAGCCAGTCACGTTCCTGTGGGTGGAAATCCAACACCTGAGGCACAAATCGACTTGGCGGCAGAGGCACACGAATATTCTTCCACGTTACATCTTGGCTGTTGATCACGTACATGCCTTTCTCCGTCAGGGCATACGCGCGTGTATTGTCAAACTCATGTAGTATGATTGTGTGGACCACATCATCGCTTTCAAGAAGGCGGGTCCATTTGATACCATGTTCCTCTGAAAACCATACCTGGCCATTGCGGAGGCGCACAAGGATAGATGGCGAGTCTTTGAAGTATATGAACTGGTCCACCTCGTCTGAAAACTGGGTTGAGTAGTGCTTGATGTCATCATTGGAGGGTTCAGCTTTGCCAGGTCGCGTGGAGTCATAATCGCCATCACTGTGGCCGGGAGGCGCAGGCGCAAGATTTTCGCTACAGGGGCGCTCAACAGGTTCGTCCAGTCGCTTGCCAAGTTCAGCGTTGCAGGTGTTGCCGGGAATGAGACGATAGCCGCTCGAGGCAGGATATACGCCGTCCTTGGATGAGCACAAGTCGCCAGTAAGCCGGTCAGGACCAACACGTTCGCATTTTCCATCAGGGCCTCGGATAAAGTTGTAGTCGCACTCGTAGTCGGCTTCTGTGCAAGGACATTCTTTCATTTCTGAAGCGGGTTCCTCAAAATCACGGCCAACGTAACAGTCTCGGTCTGCTTTGCGGCGGTAGAACATTTGCTCATGGCCCATCAAGCAGTCCGGGCCGTCAGTGAGATCGCGGGCATACCATTTTTCAAAGTCGCTCTTGCTCTCGTCATGTTCATCGAGCTCGCATTGACGCGGCTGAACAGCTGAGAAGTCGAGATGAATGGAATGGGTGTGACTGTCTGATCCGCGCGAGGAGCCTATAAGTAAAAAGCTACGGGATGTGGAGGCATGGTCGGTCGTCAAGATACGGGCGCGGATGTTGACACTGAGATCAAGTCTTTCCCAGTGACCGCCGCGGTCTTTACTCCACCAGACATGGTCAACCTCCTTTTCGTCGTCTACCATGACAAGCAAGCCGCCCATGTCCCCAAACTCGTATTTGTGTGCGCCTTCGCGTACCATCCTCCAAGTTAATCCGCCATCGGTTGAGAGGAACGTGTCACACTCGTCGTACTCCAGAAGCGAACGTCCGTAATGACCTACGCCCATCGCTACGCCGACAGCAGCCTTGGACGAAAATACCTGACCAGCATTGTGGATAGAAGTGACCGAGTGTAGATGAAGAGCGCACTAGAGGAAAGGATTCAGAGGCATACACTTTCGCTTTTATCTCTCTCTGGCTTACCTCTCCGTCCTCACTGTCACACCTGATGTCGTTCTGATCCATGTCTTTGACTTTCTGGATGGACGTCCATGTGGAGCCGTCATCAAAACTAATGCGGGTCTGAATATCTTTCTTACCGCCAGCAGTGGCGCGCTCATGGTTTGCAACCACATTGGCGATCATAACTCCCTCAACGCCTTGCATACGCTCAAAATCGACAATGCCAAGACTGTTACGGTTGGTATAATCGAGGCTTTTTACAAAAAATGTGCCGTTCGAGTTCGACTTGTAAAGCGCGCCCATTTCGGAGAGAGGGTTCGTGAGAACATCAACAAGCAGGGAATGACCTGTCGATTCGACAATTGTGTAGGCCTTTTCTTGCAAACCAGCACCTTCGGGGAACACTGCGCCATGCCAGTTCTCGCCATCTTGTGACACATATAAATCCATCTGCGGGTCAGATATGCTGGGTTTGGCAGCCGCGACCAAAAAGCGGTTGACGGCACTCACGGCAATGACGCCTTTCACCGGTCGGCCTGCGCCAAAATCGACGGGTTGGGATGTCCGGAAAAAGTCTTCGGACTGCACAAGATGGAAATCTTCGGGTGACGTGTTTCCGTCTTTTTGAATAGACTCAACACACATGATTTCGCGCACTGGCGCATTCTCAAACTCAGGGCTCGAGAGACTCCAGATGCAGGACGTGGCGTCGTTTTGCAGAGGAGTCAATTCCTCGAAATTATTCAGCGTGTAATACATCTAAGTATCCTCTTCATTAGTAAGCAAATAAGCCGACCTTCCAATTCATTTACCTCATCCTTGCAGTCCATGCCAGTCCACCCACCCCTCTCGCATCGGAAGCCGTGAAATAAGACGTAGTTGCTACGTTCGGCATGAAATGACAGCTGAGGATAGGCAGCCGGTTCCACAGACGTCTCGAATGATTGCCATGTTTTGCCTTGATCAATAGTTTTCCAGTGGGTCTTGCCTTTACTTAGTACATAGGCCTAAACAGAGGAGGAGCGAAGCACTCGCAGTCAGCATTCCATAATATTAAGGCTGCACAGTTAAAGCGAGGGACCAATTATCTGGTCTTTGTGCTACCTCACCTTTTCTTTATCGAACGGGTGCTCAATTAGATAGGTTGCACTATCGCGAGGGATATCGGTTGCTTGTTCCCAGTGCTTGCCTTGATCTGCTGAGCGCCATAACATGTGTTGATTTGCATCAAGCCACAAGACAACCTGATATTTGAAAGGTGGAGAAAAAAATAGGGGAGTGCTGAAGGTTACACTTTTTGATCTTCACGATTCATTTCAAAGCCAAGCCCGCGTTTTTCTTGGTTTTTGTCCATAGGACTCTCAATACCCTCTCTCGCCCCCCCTCCGTTGCTTCTATGCGTGCGTGTAGATATAACACACACACACACATACACACAGACAGATACACATAAGAAGACGTAACGCGTTTACGTACATACCTCAGAATCTTTAAAATAGAAAAGCTTGTCTGGCAAGTTATCAAAGCCTGTTCGTTCAATTTCCACATGCTGGGCGTTCGCCTGGCCGAGGAACAGAGGGACGACAGCCAGCGCTACAAAGAAGACGCCAAGCCAGCTGGCCATGCCTTGCCTACCCAGCGGAAAGGTAGTCGACATCGCGTATCTCATCGTGGAGAGCAAAAAGAAACGCAACCTTCATGCCATCCCCACCGTCTTGATGATTAGAAAAGCGAGAATATGACCAAGATGCAAAAGAAGTAGAGGAATGTACCAAATATATGTTCTCTCTCTCTCTTGTCCGTCCACTTGTGCTTATTGTTGTTTGCGGCTCTTACTCCAGAGAAGAAGAAGAAGAAGAAGAATAAAACAAGTGGTGTATAAATGTATATACACAATAAAGAAAGAAGGGTGTCGAATATAGGTATGGATGTGTGAGTATTGTATTTGAAAAAGGGAGGAATAGGGCGGGTCTTTCCTGCGTAAAGAAAAAAAAAGGTGCTGTAAAGCGGGGCCGTTTAGCCCTTTTTACTTTTGTTCAGCAAAACTCCGATCTAACGACGACAACGACACATCATCATCACGACTACTATCGTAAGAAATGGACAAAGTACAGTACAATACTGTACAGGTATATATGTAAGATTAGGTAATGTAAAGACAAAAAAAAAGAATGATGGTATGTGGTCGAAAGAAGAAGTAGTTAGAACAAAGGAGTAAGATGAGATTACACAGATATCTTGCTCTGATCCATTAAAATGCTTTCAAGACTCGCAGGTGTATTGTTGCGATTGTAAGGCAGGGCCGGCAGAGAAGTCGCCGAAGGGTGATGGTGATGATTTCCGGCTAGGGTCAAGCCGGACTGTTGAGAATAGAGCATATCTTCCCACGAATATACCTCTTGTGCGCTGAGCCGGTACGACGGGGTGCTTTGACGCGGGGAGTTGCTGCTTCTTTCCATCGCAGCTGCTGCCATCACCGAGGTCGTTCGGCTGCTGCTGACCGAGTGCCTGTTCAAATGATTGGTCACCGCGAGCTGAACGGACGGGTCCCAGTGCTGTTCCTTGTAATCCATCTGATCGTTAAATCCGACCCATTGGACGGATGAGACCGAACGTGCTGAAGACATTGACAGACGCGGGAGTCTATAATCGCCGCAAGTGGAGAAATGCCGGGATGGACTTGGGTCTGCCGGACTGCCAAATAGCATGCCTGATGTTCGCCGGTGATCAGAGACCATACCTGAAATTGTATAACGCTTAAGGAGCGAGGTTGGGGTAGAGTGGGCCATGACCGGATCCTGACTAAGGTTGTTGCTCTGAGGTCGACGCAGAGCGGATGATATATTGAACGTGAGGCGTCTCAGGGCAGACTTGGGCAGGCCAATCTGTGCAGGTCCTGACGACGGCAGAGGCGGTGGCGGTGGTGGTGGCGGGGAGGGCCGCATCCACAGCGGCTCGGGTTGCCGGACCGTCTGATCTTGTTTTTGGACTGCCTCCTTTAAGCTATGGCGAGCAATGCGCGAGTCATATCTGGACCCGGGAACGCACACGGATGAGTATGACGTTGAAAAATCATGATGAAGACGGCTCAAGCGACTGATGTGTGGTACGGACGATGATGGAATCGTCGCGGAGAATTGCTGATCCGAGTCTAATGAAAGCGTAGAGATACGGGCAGGTTCTGGCAGACTGGCGGTCCGAGCAACGGACAAATGGCCGGGTGCTTCAAAAGGATGATCGTGGATTGCGCTGACTGGCCGTGAAGTTGGAGGTGTGGTCGAGAGACTGAAACGGGCGGACCGATGGTGCTGCTTTTGAAAGTAGTTGAGTTTGCTTCGCCGCTGGCGTCGCTTCCATACCAGTAAGCATGAAACTATACACAGAAAGGCAGCAATCCCGACAACAATCCCCGCAATGGTCCCCCCATTTAAAACTTCAGATGCTCCGGCAGTAGGACCAGATTCGGGAGCAGTAGCAATAGCAGCACTGGGAATACTGGTGGACAGAGATGTAGTAAACAAGGAGGCTGGGCTCTCTGTTTCCTCATTCCCCGTTGGCCTGGCCGTCGTGATGTTCGCTGTTGTACCATTGCCGGGTCCTCGTCGCACAAGAGGACGAAGGTGCGAGTCAAACGTCGGTTGGAACGCACGGGTCGCTGCATCGATTCTGAGCCCCGTCCATAAGGCGGAAGTAAAATCTTCTTGCTGCCAGACAAGGTGGGGCGGGTTGGCGAGATCAATGAGCCATCGATTGCCGAGAGACAACGCGGCTGATTTTTCAGCAGTGTGTACCAGCGCATAGCGATCAGATAGCAGGACCATCCGAGTAGGACCATGAGGGATCTTTTGGTCTTTACGGGTGACGATGGAGTGGGCAGGTACGGCAGTTCTTGTCCGCGTGTCGAAGCAAATACATTCATTTGCGGCAAAACAAGAGATAAGCCAGCTGCCAGAACGAGCCATGACGGTGGAGGGGCCCGCAAAACCCCGCACTTGCTCACCGAGAAGTGTCCATTTGTTCGCGGGAGACTCAAGTTGCCATAAATCACTACCGTGGACCATATACAGCAGCTGCGAGATAGTCGTGTGGTTACTCTGATCATGCGACGCAGGTGTGGTAGCGCGGTGCCGATACATGGAGTAGGTGCCAATGCCGTCGTCGGTGTTGCTGAGGTCGTTATTCGGTAATTGTTGCCGGCGCACTGCACTGCGACTGCCCACGACGACCATTCCGTCCGAGGGAAGAAAGAATGGTGCCGCTGCTGCTGCCTGTGCTGCTGCTGCTACCACTGCATCCATCTGCAGGGCTGGCAAGTTGGGGGACGTAATCAGCGTCGTGTTGCCAATCATTCCACCGACAATATATAATATCGCTTTTCCATCTAATGCTTGTGGCTGCACGTGCTGCTGTCTTGCAGTTCCGGTCGCTGCTGCTGCTGCTGTTATACCAAGCCAGATGGTAAATAAAGTTGATGTAATGCCAAGACTGACCATATTCGAGGCTGGTGCATGAATATAACGAGCGGAAGGGGGTTGGGGTATGGGGGAAAGGGAGAGAAAGAATGGAGAGTTGAAAGGAGATGGGTATCTAGGTACGTTGAGAGATTGAGAGAAAAAAAGAGGGGTGGCTGTGTGTATGTGTGCGGTTTTCCTTTATCTCACACTCGTTCGAAATGATTTTCTTTTGCTACTTGTCCCACGTCCTTTTTTTCTTCGCTCTTTCTTCTCGTGCAAAATGAATACTGGAAAAGAAAGAAGACAAAAAAAGGGGAACCGGAGTGTATTAGGATTCTGTAAAAAATGAGCTGCAAGCTATTTAATTATCATCGAATGTAGTACAAATCTATTAGAATGGCGATGCCTTATTCTCAGAGATGACATCATCTTAATCAGTGCGAGGTATTTTTGTGTGAGTATCGACTTTGTTGAAATATGTATACAATATAATACAAAGATTTACATATCTTATAATAAGAGAAAAGGCTTGGCTTGCAGCCTGCGGAGATGCCCATGGTGCTTCTGGGGCCCCAATACCGTTATATCCAATGTGATAAAGTTTGCGGCACCAGCAGAAGCAAATAGAAAGGAAGAATAGAAGGAAAATAGGAGCGCCTTGCGCTTATGCTGGTGATGTACTCTCTGACCAGCCGCTAAGGCCCGAAAGGGGCGAAAAACGGGTTCGCTTGGGGGTGGATGTTGTTCACTCGTAGTTTTATAGGTTCTAAATGCTGATTATACATTGTCAATTTACCTTCACCGAGAAAGGGAGGAAGGAAGGGAGAGAGGGACGTAAGAAGTAGGAGAGAGGAGGAGGCGGCGGCGATGTGTGCGTGCGTGTGTGCGTGTGCGGGGGTGGGGGTAGGGAATGGCTATGATGAGGAGCAATGGGGAGAAGACATTGACTTTCTTTTTTTGAGTTCTGCCCATAGCTATGCGCCTGCGTCGTATTATATAAATCAGAGGCAAGAATAAGCATCTTTGTTATTCCTCATTTCGTTCTCTTTTTCCTTGTCATGCCCGTCGCTACGTCTCTCTCGCATCACTCGATTGATGTCGCTTCGACCATCGATGAACCACCAGATGAATACACTGCTCTATTATCTGCCAGCAAAGGCAACATGAAAGCAACCGCCTGTTGCTCGTCCTCTGCATGTTCCTCGACCACCTCGACTGCCGCAGCCTCCCATACGGTAATCCCATCTCTCAGGTCTTTGTTCAAGAGCCGTTTGGGGAGCCTTTTGCCATCTTTCTTGCTGGGTGTGCTTATCTGGTTTGGCATGACGCCTTCAGATGAGTTGACTACTACCGCCATTCGACTTTTAGCCGTTTTCATCAGGTAAAAAAAAACTGTTTGACAAGTCGACCTCCAAGAATGCTCACCACTAGAGAACAAAAAAAATAGTTGTATTTTTGCCTTGATCACCACCAAGGTGGAGATCTCAATGCTAGTACTGACTGGCTTGACGATTCTATCATTAACCCAATCGTTCGAATGCAACGACAAGGCCACCGGAAAATTGACCGAGTGTCGTCTCTGCGGGGAGCCTAATCCGTTAACAGGCGGTATTTATGAATGTCAGGCAGCAAAGGAGTCTTTCATGCAATCTCTCGAAGGCTTCTCAAGTTCAGTGGTCTGGCTCATTTTTGCGGCGTTCCACCTGGGAAAGGCAGTTGAGGTCACTGGTCTCGGCCGTCGGCTTTCATTGCTCATGATCAAGGTCTTCGGCAAAAGAACACTTGGGTTGGCTTATGCCATTGTCCTGTCTGGTATAAAAATGGAGTGAATAGGGAAACGAAAATGCTATCGCTCACTCTCATACCACCGTTCAGAGCTACTACTAGCACCATTTGTGCCCAGTAATACGGCACGCGGCGGAGGAATCGTACTGCCGGTGGTTCAATCGATTGCATCTACATTGGGTTCGACACCTGCATACAATGCGAATTTGGGTGGCTTTTTGATGCTTGTCGGATCTCATTCGAATCTGCTCTCGGCTTCCATGTATCTTACCGGTAAAAACAGAACCCTTTCCCTTTCTTTTCAGAAGAAATAACTGCCG
Source organism: Dichotomocladium elegans (assembly GCA_025716815.1). Lineage (NCBI taxonomy): Eukaryota > Fungi > Mucoromycota > Mucoromycetes > Mucorales > Lichtheimiaceae > Dichotomocladium > Dichotomocladium elegans. The sequence goes on from JAIXMN010000007.1 coordinate 164,988, forward strand.
GGGATAACTCGATTGACTGACTGCATATCACACGCACACGCATTCACGCACATAATAGGCATGGCCCCCAATCCTATCGTGCTGACCAAGGCCAAGGCCCTCTTTCCAGACATCAAGTTTGGGTTCCTCAACTGGTTTATTGGGGCCTTGTTGCCTGGCCTTGTATGTGCCGCGTCTCTACCGATCTTGATCCGCTGGGCTATGGGAGGCAAAAAAGATCGTAGCGACGAAGAAGCAGAACTTCCATCATCAAGGACACCCAGCGACAGCATTATCAAACATGCGCAAGCTGAGCTGGACCGCATGGGACCTGTGTCCTGCTGTGAATGGGTATGAAGAAGCAGCCTCATGTCGATTGGATGTACAAGAGAGTATGCTCATCTCTTCTGAATCGTAGCAACTCTGCTTTGTTTTGCTCATGTGCCTCAGTCTGTGGGTCTCTGCAAACTATACCAATCTCGATGCAACGCTAGTGGCCTTGGTCGGCATTGTTGCTTTGCTCCTCATGGGAACCATTTCCTGGAAGGACGTCGCTTCAAATATTAATGCTGTAAGTAGATCATGGTTCATCTTTCAACTACGTTTCGACTGCTCACAGTTCTCCTTGCGAATGTAGTGGGATACCCTCTTCTGGCTTGGCGGCTTTGTTACGATTGCAGAACAGCTCTCACAAGCAGGCGCGTCTGCATTTCTGGGTCATAAGATTTCGCAGGCTATCGATGATCTTGGGTTGCCGGCTGTGCCTGCCCTTGCATTAGCGTACTTTATGACGACATTCATGTTCTCATCCTTGAGTGCCCACACCGTCGCTTTTGTGGGGACCTTTTTGGACGCAGGTAACGCATTGGGAGCCAACCCAATGATTCTGACTGCCTTGATTGCCTATTTTGGAGCTCTCGGCGGCTGTATGGTATGTGTTTGTTCGCTTACTCCCCTCCCGCTTCGGGCGTAATATCTGAATCGCGTTGTGTGGTTTTTATTTTAGACAAACTTCTCGACAGGCTCAGCTGCGATGTATTATGCACCAGGCTATGTGCCTCGCACACGATGGTTCATCGTCGGCCTTCAGCTAGCCCTTTTCTATATTGTAGTTTACATGACCGTCGGCATGGGTTGGTGGAAGATCTTGGGCTGGCACTAGAGTCTTTCCGTACGAATATTTTACACACTAGACGCAACATTATATTCTCCTTCTCCTCCACTCTTAATTTCTTATACCATCACCCTACTTCGACTATGTGCAGTTTTCATCTGTTCAAATCAACAAAGATCTTTTTATTTCATGCTGCTGCATATATACAACGACGCACGCTCACACATATGCTCCCTGCAGCATATTTGCATACTTTTGATGCATAGAAAAGGGGTAGTGGTTATGACAAAGTGAGATGAATCGGTACCTTCCATACTCGTTATCCTATTTTAAAATAAAGAAAAAAAACAGTACACATCACGTTACTCATCATGGTCATATCACTTAATTTGGCAATGCCTCATCTTATCTACCAGGACGTAAGATGTACGTATGTATTCATACAAGAATTTGCCTCTCTTTTCCATCTTCCTTTCTGCTTAATTTGATTCACTTCTTTTACTCCCACATCAATATGGCAGCTCAACTTTATAAAACAGCAAGCGGTCGACTGTTTCACGCTGGTGCTATTGCCATTGTCATGGTGGGGTAGGCGCTTTTCTCTCTCTCTCTCTCTCTCTCTCTCTCTCTCTCTCTCTGTGCGTGTGTGTGTATGTGTGTACTCTCATTGACTGGATGCTCGCGCCGCCTCTTACGTCCAACACATCCACTTTCCCCTATTGAATATTGCCTATCTAGTCTTCCGGCGCGAGGCAAAACGCACGTATCTCGTTCATTGTATCGATACCTCCGGTGGTTGGGAGTATCCACCCGTGTTTTTAGCGTGGGAAACTATCGTCGCGAACGGCTGGGTTCAGTTTCCAAAGATCTTTTCGATCCTGGCAAGTTCCTATTGCTACATATACAGAGAGGGAGAATATCGATCGGAATGTTAATGCGTTGGAAATCGCGTGTTTCTTTAGATAATCAGGAAGCGCTTGAGCTGCGTCTGAAGATCGCAGACACATGCCTAAGCGACATGATCGAGTGGCTAGAAAAAGGAGGTGGCCAAGTTGGGATCTACGACGGCAATAACGTCACAGATCAACGAAGAAAAGAAATCAATGAGCGGCTGCTTGCAAGAGACATCCACGTAAGAACACACGGAAAACGCGAATCCTCAACACATTGTTTATCAAGTGTAATGTAACGTTTTTATACTTGCACGATAGCCGCTTTATATAGGTAAAATGCAAAGTTGAATCGTGTGTACACTTGACGTAGGACATAGTATGGCGCGTTGACAATTTTCCATACCTTTCATGAATATGTAGAGTCGGTGTGCGACAAGCCGGAAATTGTTCTTGCCAACATTCGAAGTGTCAAAGTGTCATCTCCCGATGTAAGCGTACGAGGCGTGCAAATGGGACACTATGAAAGAGGGTTAGCTTACTTGCGTGTGTGCACAAAAGTATTATGGATGGGACCCTGACGCTGCCGTGGTAGACTATGAAGTGAGTGTCTATTTGTGAAGAAGTTATTCTTTTGGGGAGAAGTATATGATTTCTGATCGGCAAGGACTATAGAACCGGATCAAGGAACACGAAGCCCACTACGAAACGATCAATGATCCTAATCTGCCGTTTGTCAAGCTACTCAACGTGGGCGAGCGCTTGGTAGTGAACCACGTTCAAGGATACCTTCAGGTACACCTGTGTGTGTGTGTGTGTGTGCCACGTGCCTCGTTAACCCCTTGATGCTCCATCTCTGATTGATCGTTTTAGTCAAGGATTGTATATTACCTAATGAATCTCCATAACCAGCCTCGGACCATATTTTTCGCACGGGTATAAACGGAAACAACTCAGATTGATATATGCGTCTTCTTTTTTTAATAATAATAACAATAGGCTGGTATGGCACTAGACGAGCGTAAATATCGTTCAGATTCGGATCTTTCACCCGAAGGATGGGAGTATGCGCACAAACTCAAAGACTTTATTCTCAACTACCGCGATCACAAGGATGCCTTAACCGGAAAGACCGCAGACGAGCTCCGCTCGCTTAGCGTAAGTTCACAAATTGGGACATGAAACGACTATATATAGGAACGCTGATAGATATATGGGATGATCCCAAGGTCTGGACATCAACCCAGAAGAAATCACGACAGACAGGAAGCGTGTTTTCTGAGGGAGGCATACCTGTTAGGCAATATTCCATGCTCAACCAACTGAATCCGGGTGAGGTGGATGGGATGAGCCTCGAAGAGATCAAGGCAAGAAATGGAGGGGGAGAGTTCGAGAACTTTCTACTAAGTCTTTTTGTTTATATCTAGGAAAAATATCCTGATGAAGTGATTCGTGCCAAAGAAGATCCATACCGTCATCGATATCCTCGTGCTGAGGTAAGGAAAAACGGATATTTCTCAAGCGCAAATGGGGGCGACGGTCGCACTCTAACTGGCATTACCATTCCTCCCTTTTTATGGCCAGTCATACCATGATCTAGCCGTGCGATTAGAGGGAATCATTATGGAGTTAGAGCGTGAAAAGAATGATGTGCTGATAATTGCACATGAGACAGTACTTCGATGTCTTTATGCTTATCTTTTTGATCGCCCTGAAAGTGTAAGTTTATGTGTTTGTTTTTTCTGTACATATTTGTTGCGGACGGCGCTCAACTCATAACTGCTGCTCCATCTCTTAAAAGCAAATACCACAAATAAGCATTCGGCGTGGAACCGTGCTCGTCGTGACACCTTCGGCCTATGGATGCAAAGAGGCGAGACTCAGTCTTTAGGTAATTCTTGTTTTGTTTTGAAACATTGCCTTTTCTATAATAAATATTGCTGCTTCACTTTTATTCAAGGAAGGAAGATGGATAACAAGACTGAGTGAAAAATGCCAGTGGAGTGCGATTCCCGCAAAAAAAAAGGAAAGAAGATATGCAATAAAGGTCGGGTATGGATACATGTTCTAATAACGTCAATGTCAAGACCAAAAGAGAGAGAGCGAAAGATTGCTGTAGATCGTCTTATTTGAGATAAGGGCACATCTTTCGTTGATGACCGTATTTTCCGCACCAGGTGCTTTATAGATATAAATGGACATATCCAAGTTATTAGGATAGGGTAGCTTTCCCCTTTTCTGTATTTTTACCATTGGCCACCACTGGTATTAATATCTGGAATGCCGCCCATGCTGGAGAAGAGAGTAGACGAAGGTTTGACAGCCATGGATTGGGAGTGTTTGAAAAGAAAAAAGAAGAAGGCTAATACCGTTCAGCATAGATTGGCGTTCTCCTTTTTATTCAAAACATACGCCGGGCTATTGAGAAGCAGGGAAAGAACTGAGACTGCGCCAGCGATCGAATGACAGAGATCAAACTCTTGTTCTCCTCCCCGCCGCAGCCGCCCTTTCTCTCTTCACATTCAGGCGTAGATACACACATACACACACACGCATACACGCTCTCCCCCACCCACACAAAACACACACACACACACACACACACACACACACACGGTGTATCTCTTCTTTGGGAACGGACAGATGGCAACAAGGGAGAAATGCATTAAACCCATTCGGGTTCGAGGCCGATTTATTTGTTACTCCTGCGTTTCAGCGGTTCTGTTGGATCTTAGTACGTGTGCGTGTGCGTGGCGCGCACGGGCAATATAGTTGAAAGGAAATAAAGAGAGAGACATGGGTCGAGATCTAACGGCGTACATGCCATTACCCTGATTTCCGTATCCCCCCCACTCTCTCCATAAATAGTTACAAGTCTTTGAAAAGGACTGATAATTCTACTTTCTTTCTTTTTGACATAAGAATAGAATGATGGGGAGAGATTATTTGTGAATAAATAGGACAGCCAATACTATATCATTTGGTCTATCCATCGTTAGAAGACGAAGAGAGTACACACTAGCATATGGCCATGGAGGAAGGCATAGAGAGAGACAGAGACAAGAATAAAAACCGCTTGTATTGAAGATCAGCACAGACGCCCTTATTTTCATAAACGTCACTATTTGATACGATCCCATGCCCTGCGCCATCATCTCCTTGACACTTGTTAAAACCGGCGTCTTCTCCGTGTGGATACTGGGAAAACACGGTACAAATCTCCCAACTTGTTTGTTACCGTTGCCAGACCTAGTCTAAATGTACTCGCTCTTTGAAGAAAAGGGGAATCAAAGGAAGCGGGCGATCCATCACCTTGTTTGGTTTATACACAGACACTCCCGTCGACCTTTTTTTTGATTCCCCGAAACCTAGCCATGTGAACGAGCTTATTTTTTTTTTTTAAAAAAAAAACATGGCGATATTAGTTTATAGTTTCAGGCCAACTTCTGGTTGTTAGGGTTCCGAGGAACGCGGAGATCGTTCGTACTCCCCACCCCTCCTCTTCCTCGAAGCCAGTCCATCATGATATCCATCCAAGGGGAGAGAGGCTCGAGATGAAATCAAAACTAGAGGGCCGTGCTGTGCTCGCCCCCCTCCCACCCACCTGCCGCAGAAAGTAGAGCGTGAGAAGGAAAGAACAGTGGCTTGAGAGCAGAACCCAATTGGTGAGCAAAGAAAAAAAAGCACATTGTTTGGCCCAAAAAGCGAGAGGATTCTGCAGAACAAACCCTTCCCGTTCGCTGATCTTCGACTTTCTAGATTCTCATGGACCTCTTAGAGTGCCATTGCCCTCCCACCCCGCACGAGCATCGCCGCCTTCCAAAATATGGGATCACTATTGGCTCATCCCGGTGCTGTCTATAATTGCGTTTCATTTGATGGCTTAGAAAGAATATCCTACCCACCCCCAATAAACAGTTCTAGACGCGGATTTCTGTTGTGCCCAAATAGGGTAAAGCCGTTGTGGAGGTCTTGATGGTCGGGCCCAGTGGCCGGCGGATTTTCGCCCTCCACCCCAATTCTTCACAGCTCTGTCGTTTGATGAATTTTACGGCAAAACCAATACGATATTCCTCGATCCTATCCCACAAACCTAAAGCAATATTAGAAGCTTATAGAAGCGACTTCTATGTCCTTAGATCTTATATTTATATAATGGCGTGTACAAGCTGGGAGTGCATGAAAAACGGAATCCTTTAACTTTTTAGAGCTGTGTCAACCCAGATACTTGTGGATGTTTCTTTTATTTTCTCTTTCTACGCCGTGGTATTAGAAGTTTACTGGGTCTGGAGCTCTACATAGTTGGCTGGAATTGATCACGTCAGAACAATGCAGTAGCAAGGAGCACAGTTTATGGTCTATTGCTTTGCTCGACGTACCTGGAAAGAGACCAACCGTCTTGCCATCTGCAGCAACACCCTGCCACCAATCTTCACTGACAAACTCAATATAGGTGATCACATGCCCTTCTTTGAACGAAATCTCATTATCCTCGCCTGCATCGTAGTCATAAAGTGCAACTGCTGTTACGCCTGAATCTTGCTTAGGTGTCGCCGGCGGGACCGTAACTGTCGGCTCAGGAGCAACGGCTGGCGCTGGTGCGGCTGGCACAGCTGCCTGAGGCTTTGCTTCTTCCAGGAGCTGTACATAATTAGCTATAATATGTTCCATTTCCGTGAGTAATTGTTCAAAATTATATGCTTTTAAACCTACCAGGGAAAAGCCCCTGTTTTTTGCCATCCTCGCTGACACCGAACCACCAGCCTTCGTCGACTTGATCGATCTGGACAATCACCTCGCCCTCATCAAGTGTCATCTCGTTCTCCTCGCCTGTATGAATTGCCCTCTTTTTAGAATAATCGCTATCTTATGCCATTCTATCCGACTCGTTTTACATACTTGCAACATAGCTGAACAAAACGACTGCCGAGGTACCATTGTTCGGCTGACCAACAGCAGTGCCTGCTGCGCTGGAAGCAGCATGTACGGCCCGATCCGCAGTCTATAAAACAAGTATATCGTCGCATTAGCGCTGCAAGTGATAGTCCCTTGGATCCGCAGACCCTTTTTACCTCGTCTAGTTGATCATGAAGGGCGGATTCTTCTTCCATCTGCTCTTTCTCATGGATAGCGGCAGTAGTAGCAGCCGCAGTAGCAGCCGCAGTAGCAGCAGCCATTGCCTCAGCCTACCAAAAAACTATCAGCGAACATTTTTGCTTCTTCCCTCAAAAGTCGAAAGTTTCACTTTGCCTCCAAGCGTTCTTTTTCCAAGCGACGCGCTTCCTCTGCCGCTTTCCTTTCTCGCTCTTCTTCCTCAGCACGGCGTCGTTGCTGTTCTTCACGTTGGCGTGTCTCTTGCTCTTGCTGACGACGTCGATCTTCCTCTGCGCGCTTCTGTGCTTCTTGTTGAAGAACTTCAAATTCTTGCTGTCTGCGTCGCTCGGCTTCTTCCTCAGCACGGCGCTTCTGTTCGGCTTCTTCTTGCTGCCGGCGGAGCTCGTCTTGCCGACGCCTGGCCTCGGCTTCCTGTTGCTGCTGCCTCTGTTGACGCTCGTTCTCTTCGCGCTCCCGTCGCGCAGCATCTTCTGCAGCAGCCCTGTTGCGCTGTGCGAGCTCACGCGAGGCCTTTTCTTCTCGCTCACGAGCTTCGCGTTCCGCACGCTCGCGTTCGGCTCGCACGGCTGCTGCACCGGAATCCTGTTGCGCTTGCGGGTTCCATCGACCCGCAAGAGGCTTTGGAGCAGTCTGAACGGGTTGGTAGCTAGTGCCCTACAAAGCCAAGTTCTCATGTCTGTTAACGAAGGGGATAGCATAGAAAATGGGAATAGAGAACCCCACCACAGGCGCAGGAGCACCTTCACGTCGCATCGACTCACGCTGCATAGCAGCGATATCAGGAATCTCGGTCTTCTTGTACACCGAGTTCTGCATAAAATAAATGTATATATTAAGCACGGCCACTGTGTTCTCAATATATACTGATCAAGCTACTCACAACAGGTTTGACCGCAGGTTGAGGCCGGGCCTGCTCCTTATGAACGCTGTACTTGGAGCCAGATGATTCGGCGACGCGTTTCATGATCAGCTCAGGCTCCACGTCCGCCTAATGAAAATCATTGGGTTGGCCTCTTGCCCTCTTTTGTCTTCATGATGAATTCTCTACCCGTACCTCATCGCGTGCATTGATTTGAACGTGGAAGCTCTAGAAGACCACAATATGAGAAGAAGGGACAAGGAACACTTTTAGAGCCAAATATCCTGTTAATTACCTTGAAAAAGCGAGACACCTCACTCAAGTGTGAGTTGAAGAAGCCCTTTCGAGTCTCTGGAACACCGGTACCGCACTATCACCCAAAGATGAGCATTCAGAAAGATCATCGTGTTGCTGATGCTCTTGTTTCCCCTTGCTTACCCACGCGATGAAAACATACTTGGGCAACTCGGTGTTGGGGTCAATGACTCGAGCAAAGGCGTACTGCATCTTGCCGTCGCTAAATTCATCATTCAACTCTTCCAGTCCATCTTCTGCGTTATGTACATTCGATAAGTAGCAGAACCCGGCAAGACCAGAAGCAGGTCTTGTTTTTCATTTTTTCTTTGCTTAGCACGTACCACCCGTGCCCTGTACACGAAGATCGTTGGTGCCTTTGTCGTATGAAAACACAAGCCAGTTTGTAGGATTGCTGTCGCTGATCACGGCTTGATAAGCCTCGGCGAGATCCTTGCCGTGTGTGGAAAAGTTGACGTGGAGGCTCATGAAGTTATATATATATATATGTCTGTGCTCAAGACGCAGAAAATACGAAAAGAATGGGGCTAACCAGTTTTAATTCGGAAAGGGCTGGCAAGAAAAGCGCGCATACACAGTTGAGCCTCCGCACTCTAAAAATAATCCAGATCTTGGCAGTTCTGCATGAAGGTGCCAGTTTCCCCTTCTTTCTCATGATCCCAACCCTCAGCAAGTTCTCTACTATCTATTGGAATTTATTCATTCTATTGCTTCTAAGAATGAAGGAGGAGAGAACATAATACTGCACCAAGTCCTGACGGAAGTACCAAGCATAAAATTCGAAAGATGGACTTCGTCGTTCACATGGTCAAACCTGGAGTGTGGTCGCCAGAAGCGATGAGGTCGATATGGTACCATGTCAAGAAGTCACCATGATAACAAGAGATTCTTAATGCTAGGTGTTATTCTCAGAATCGCGAAAAAATATGACTGTCATGTTCTGTCAAGCTACGTATACCGATTCATCCAGTAGTGTGAAGCAGGTCAGGGTCAAGGAAGCTTTGTGCAAATCGCAAATCCGGGAAGCATCAATCGATGATTGTCCAATTAGCTGCAGACTGACTTGAGAATAGCAGTTCCTGCGAACCATTTGTATACAAGATAAAATTGAAGTCGACGGAAAAACATTAACCTTTCCTCTTTACACTTTTAACTTACCGACCCAGCTCGTATAGGCGTGTCCAGATGTGCAAGTGGCGAGAAACATGGTGGTACTCCAGAAGCGGTGGCGACGCACGGCAGAGACAAAGCACGAGCGAACACCAGAGAAATATGCCGGGTGAGCGCGGGGACAAGCAGACGATGGCAAAAAAATGGGACCTCCTCGGATGTGAGCAACGGCGAATCGGCGGCAGGAACAACATATACATCCTCTCCAGAGGATGCTAGGTGTCATTTTAGGACTTTTCTTCCATAGTTTATCAAGTACGGATGAGATTGGCCAATCTACACAGGGCAGTAGGTGTTTGATTCGACCAAAAATGCGAGTAGATATAAAGATTCATCACCCATAAAGATTCTTGAACAAGACGCGATATCTATTTTGTTGATCAATTCTGGGAAAAGTGTATATCCTGTGAACTACCTCTTGTTGCATTCAGACAACCGGCAACGCTATGAGCAAGGGTTTCTATGGATCATATCACAAATATTGGAACAGCTACCAAAGATTTAAAGTTATAAGCTGAGGACTAAGCACAATCGTTTTCCGACAAGTTATCCAGCTTATCAAGGACGTTCGATTTAAGAAAAGAAAAAGAAAAGAAAAATATGTATTCTAACCATACCGACGCTCATGGCATGTATGGTGAGGAACAAGGAAAGTAATTATCGCCCTTTTACAGTTGACAGGCGGCTTGTCTACTGAGCTTTCATCAGATGAGATAGCATAGCTGAGCATGCCACTAAATATTCGCTCACAACTATTCTAAGTGCACTCTACCTTCTTTTTCAGACAGCATATAAAGGGTTATCACAGTAGATGGCTATGAATCCAAATATTTAATTAGGCGAATATAAACAAATTAGTTTCAGCGAGTTATGTATAGGAGTTTCCGGCTGACGACTCTCCATTTATGATCCTGGTTCTTTTTCTTGCTAGAGTAGTTGTATCACATATCGATCCTAGGGAGGGGTAAAGGTCAGCAAATCAAATATATAGTACTCATCTCCCTCTCATCTGTTACGCCTGATGTATACCCAATATTGATTTCCATATTGCCGGTCGTTAAATCGTCAAACCAGCCCGAAGGGATGTTGTAGCTCCAAGCCTCGTAAACTAGTGTCACCTTGCGGATGCGCGTGCTCGCATTGAGCATGTCCTTTAACATGCGGTATTGGTAAGAAGGCCAGTTTCTGAGCTGGATTTCCTCAAAATTGTCGAAATATGGCATTGAATCGGCCTCAACTTCGACCCCCTGATCTAAGCGAAGAATTCGGGCGGAAGGTAATAATGGAAGAGCCGTCATGGGAACTTCTGTCCAGAGGCCAGATGGTCTGATCTCAAGTAGCTTCAATCGCTCGAATGTTCTCATGAATCCAAACATGTCGCATTGAGATAGACCGCCGCGATTGATGGGAAGGTCTGGGGCGAAACTGAGAAATTCAAGCGTATGCGCGAATGGTTCAAGAAGCGCTGCTGTCCAATCGACGCGGAATCTGGAAGGCAAATAAACCTTGGTCAAATGCTTGAGATTTTTAACGGCATCGATTAGATCGAGTGCAGTTTCCATGCCCTCCTCTCCCGATAAGTTGCCGCAGAATTTAACACCGAGTTCCTCAAGGTTAGGACAATGTTTTATCATATATATGAGATCCTTGGCAATATAACATGACTGGCACCGAAAAGATTTGAGGCGAGTTGTTTCGATACGTATTCCTGGCGGAAGGATTACGAGATCAAGAGTCACAACACAGGCCAGGACATCAGTGACGAACTGGTGATCGAACTCGCGGTCTAACGCGACGACCTCGAATGGAGTTTGGAGACGGGGAGATGAAGCTGGGGTTCTTTTACAGATATTGATAATTGGATCGTTGCATGCCAGGAATCCGCGAAAGGCAAATATTGCCAAGCGGGGACATAATTGCCGAATGACAGGAAAAGGTACGTTCCAGGCCTTGTCCGAACTGTAGCTATGTACAAACAGTATTTCCAGGTTTCGACATAATCCGAAGATAAATCCCCAACTGGCTATGTTAGATTTAGTTATGACGAGTGTGTGTAACTGATTATAGACTGGGAGTTGATTGATAGGATTTCTGCCCGGTGGTATATCCACAATGAACTCGTCGAGACACATCCTGATCAAGAGTATTTTCAGTCCTGTAAATACAGTGAGAATGGCGGCTAGGCAATGCTCAATCTCATGTGAAACTGCATTTATATCGAGACATGCGAGATTGCTGGTATTCTGCCCGCACGCAGTGGAGAGTTCCTCAACAGAGCGAAAGTAAACACTTCTGAAAACTAAAACCACAAAGAGTTATCAATAACAAAATGGCAGCGTAGAAAAGATCGACAAATGCATGGAACGTTTCTTGCCTAAGCTGTGAAGCTGCCCTGGAGGAATTACATCAAGAGATATATTTTGGTCCGCCACTAGCAACTTCTCCACAGATGGGAAGAGATGGAGATTGTTGATGTATCGCTGACCGTCTGCGATGGGCACCTGAAAAGAGTGAAACGAGCTGCTCAACGCTAATGGAGTCAAAGTACGCCAACTTCGGCACACCTGAACGCACGTAAACCAGTCGTCCGTGTCCAGAAGAAGGAGGATATCGGTGATAACGTCAAGCGGTAAACGGTCCATTCCTTTTGGTAATGGTGGAGAAAACGAATTGTGGCAGCCAGAAAGAAAGACTAATCTTTTTAAATTCGAAAAACTAACAAACATATTCGCGTGACATGTGCTATGTACAAATCCGCGGCCGCCACAAACATAATCTGGTGTTCAGCATCCCAATCTGGAGCATAACTATCTTTGACATAAACGTCAATAGTTGAATGGTACCAGAACTGAGACATTGTTTCGCACCCATGACTGTTAGAATTGATGCTGTACAATCGTACTAGCAGATATTGACCAAACGATGAAGCAAAAGAATTCAGGCACGGCTACGTAGTAAAAATGTTACATACGAATAAGATGTCGCACAAAAACTCAGCAAACTCATTCCCATAAATAATTCGATCGGTTCTTCCACGTTTACCAATCCTTCTCTTCCAATAACGCATTCATCATTCTTAAATAAGTAATTAATTTCTATCTGCAGGTGAAAGGGTCATGTTGTTGATGATCATGGGTACACTGAGGTTATGGACTGTATTATTGATGAGGAGGCCATTTCTCTTTTATCTTTAATTCCCACATGGAAACATCTGCGTAATCCAAATTCACAAGGGTAATTCTAAGCACGTTGCTACTCATATTTTGCGAACAAAATGAATGGAAGAAAGAAGCAGGCTCTATGTGCATTTACATAGCTTACACTGACCAAGGCAAGGACAGACTTCCCAAACGGATGTTTAAGAAGATTTGGAGTGCATTAGCTCCCTGGAAGCAGTTATGAATCGCATTTCCGTCTGGCACATCCACAGCCATGGATAGTATTTTTAGGAGCCAAAGCACCAAGGGTTGCCTATATATTCTTAACAAAAGGGCCATTAAAGCTTTGGCTTTAGACGTGTTGATGAAACTACCATCCATTCCCTTCGAGGAATTTACCTATAGAGGAAATATTTAAATGCTCTGAAGTAATTAAAGACCTTCAAGACGGAACTCTATTGGTTTGCAAAAAACGAATGCATCTCATCCTTGAAAAGGCTCAACTTCTGCGGATATCCATGATCTCATTGACTGGGAGCACTAGTGGAACATGACTTACATTGACTTTAGAAGAACTGCGTTTTCCTCGACGAATCTGGATTTCATATATTAAGGCGCAGCACAACATGACATGACAATTTTGGGAGCGGTCCAGGCATCCGTATCATTAATGTAGCTTATATCCACCACAGCTATCAAGAGAGCAACAAAGAAGGTTCTGGAAGGGGGGATCCATTAATTGTATACATACAATAGACGAGATGAATAGGAATAAGCATATGCAAATCCATTTACCTGGTAATGCATCTAGCATAAGGCTGAAGCTATTTCCAAGTATGCTATGACATTGATGTTCTTATCATCTATCATACTCAATCCTATTGAGCAGTTTTGGTCAGCTGCTAAGAGCAAAGCAATACACAACAGACTCTTGGAAAGTGGGTCGTCGTCGATGCGGCAAATAACTCAAGCGTCGAATAGGTTTTATAAAGCTAAACCATTTTCAGGACTTGTCTCTTGTTCTTCGAGGTAACAAGCTAACAGGTATCATGGGGAATAAGGTTAAACCGATTTATGACAATTGTTTAAAGATCATTTTGGTATAGTCATATAAAAAGAAAAAGAGTGAATATGAGTAGATGTTGGATACTGTCATATTGAAACATAAGAGGATTACTTCTATAACAAACATAGTAGCGTTTAGGTTTTAGGGTGGAGTGTATATACTGAATGAACGAATGAACTCAACAATATAGCTACAAGGTGTCATACAAGGTATGAAAGAGTACTGGAAGCATATTTGCATGACCACTTTCCTGATTTATATGAAGCAACTTGTCAGCAGAACAGATGATAAAGAGCCAGACAACAAACGCAGCATTGCGCCAAAGCTGTAGGCCAACATAAGGTGGACTTTGTTATTGACTATCCTTCTTATATCTTCTCTCTCTCTCGCCGGTGCCAGACGAAAAGGATGGCATCGTCGCCATAAAATAAATCCTTCGATGAATGGGTATGTCTTCGCTCGAAAACATTTAATCCATAAGAACAACCCCATCCGACCGTGGACAAAGGCAGTTTTAGACAAAAAGTTTTTTTTCGTCCGACCGTAGATCGATCTATCAACTCCCTCCGACTCCTTCTCTTCTCATCAAACTCATCCTTCACCCTCGCTGCCATGGCTTTGCACCTCATTGTGAGTCTATACGATATATTGCCTTGTTTTCCGATACTGATCAATCTTATCCATACCGGGCTTCCATGGTGAGCTGTGCTTTGGATATCTTATGCAAGCCCTTTCGTCCTTGTGTGATTATACCAAGCATTATCAATGATTAACAAACATACACCCCGCAAAGAACTCAAGTATGACAAAGTTCTTTATCACCTGTATGGTTGATGAGTTCTTCTATACAATCAGACAGGTGATCATCCACACGTCATAAATATATATCTCAGCAATCGTTTCAACTATCCAAAGAAATCTGGGATCCGATATCTTCATATATTCATTCATATCCTTCCTTTTTTCATATGTTCATATCCATATACATAACATGGCGGTATCTGTAGAAGTATCACAAACTGGATCATAGTTTTTTCCCCATTACGACAGTTAACTATACACCTGTAAGAATGAGAGACGGATCCTTCATAGTCGCTCAACTTCAGGCTATTCGACTCTTCACTGATTCTTGTCATCAGTGTCTCACTTTCCAAGAACCTATTACGCTTTACTTTGCTCTTTACAACCAACCAAAACTGTTCAACAGGATTGCGTTCAGGCGAGTAGAAAGGAAGATAAATACAGTGATACCCTCGAGATTCGATCTATTGAGAGATATCTTCAGCCTTATGAATAGGTACATTGTCCATTACCAAATAATGGCCCTTCATATGTCGACACATATTCATGGCACATAGGTTTAGGAAAGCCGAGACAATGTTCAGCTACAGTTCGTTTGCATGCAGCTGCGGAATGCCCCGCTCTTTTTTTCTTTTTTTTTTTTTTGGCTGGTAATTGTGGGAGTCTCAAACTACATTTAATGATGCCTGATGCCGAACTTACTCCCAGGATTGTGGTTGTTTGGGCTCTTGTTTTTGGCACTGTAATTACTGCGGACTTCCCTTCCTTGGACCATGCCGTGTTGCGCTTCATGTTAACATGGAAACCAGACTCATAGGGAATACACAGTTTTTTCTTAAGTTAATGTCAGTCATGTCCCATCGACTCATACTATCAAGGCACTTGTGGATTCATGTATCACTGTTCCTGTCTGCAGGCTGAAATCGAACTTTCTCCGGTAAAACTTGCAGTCATGTTATATATCGATGGAGCGTCTTTTCGATAGTTTCAGACCCTCAAATCTCTGTATCAGTTGATCTCTCAGTTGCTCTAGAGCAATCAACGGATTCGCAGCAACCCATTCTAAAATAGCACACTTATGCACTTTGTTGAGGACACTTGAACGACCTCTGCCCCTACTTTCTTAAAGGTGCTGTAGTGTCCTTTTCTTAATCTGACGCCCATCGCTGAACTGACCGAGTATAAATTTCTAGCTATTTTGCAGCAGCAGGTGCAATCAAGGCCTCCCCAAATATCAGTACGAAAAATCTGATCTTATCTTTGTCGATGCACATTGTGTGGCGCGCTTAAAATCGACTTTTTTCATCTAAATCCTTTCGCTTGAGGGCATGCGTAGCATCAAGGTCAGGGTAACCCCAAAAGATAGACTATTCATATATTCTGTATGAGAACAAACGGATCGATGAGAATACATTTCCCCATCGACGACGCAGTACATAGGTTAAGGACAACCGCGCTCATCAATGACATGACCTTGCTCATCGTAAAAAAAAATAGATTGCTCATTTCAGAATGCAAAATGGGCAGAAAGGAAGAGGCAAAAAACTGACTAATTCTTATAAAGATGGAAGCTTTTCTTTTTTGCGCCATCTTTCGCTTTGCATGCAACATTTACTTTGCCATTACGCGTAAAGGTCTCTGCGCAAAACCCAACTTCTATTCTCGTGATCTTGGGACTTCAGAAATGCTAGGCCACGGCTTCAATTTTGGAAAACGGTGTATTCCAATTGCGCAAGGGGATCTATCCATCACGTGCGCGCCCTACCTGGTACACGAACCAGCAATGTTTAACGCCGAAGACACGCGCGCGCGTTTGGAACCGAGTTGACAAGGACGCTGTACGAGCCGCTGCTTCGATTCAGCAGCCGTGGGCAAACCGTTCAAGGAACACCGGCACCGCGTTCTAAAGTACAATCAGCAGCGCGAAAAGATGCGCCGGCTGCGGCTGGTACCGACAGAGCAAGGAGATTTGGACCACCAAGACATAGCAACAACACTGCAGCTGCTGCTGCAATCTGCGCAGCAGGTATCTCATGAGTGGTGGGAGCAATACGATGCTCTCCGTCGCACGCTCGTCTGCGACCTCCAGGAATCCGCCCAGTTCTGTGAACCGTGCCTGAGCCCATCTATGGGAAGCCCTCTGTCAGAGCGAATGTCAATGGGCTCGAGAGCAGTTCCCCTTTTTTGCGGAGATCGGACCAGACAGGCCCCACTCACAAGCACATGGGGTCAAAGATCGGTTGGACAGCACTCGCAGCCTGTCCATCTGCTCGCATACCACTTCAACAGGTTAGCTAGCCATAACGAATGAGAATACAACGATGCACTTGTCTTTATAAAGTATATGAATATGAAATTGTTTACAACAAACAGAACATTGCATCGTATAGATAGAAATTAATTTTTTTCGTTTTTGTTGAATGGGGGGGGGGTTGAGATGAAGTTCAAGATGTAGCGTCGTATAAGCGTTGGTGTATTAGTTTTACATGTCTTCCAAATCATCATTGTCTGAAGGATGTTGAGGTGCTGGTGCTGTCGCAGGTGGGGGTGATGATGACGGTGGAGGCGGTGGTGGTGGTGTTCTGTGAGCTGAGTACCGACGAAGGTTCGGTCTTGATACTGCGGGTCGAGGAGTTGCAGGAGACGAATGCTGCTGCTGCTGCTGTTGTTGTTGTTGTTGTTGTGCCATATTAGGACCTGCTGTAGGCAAGAGAGCCATTGGACTACTGCGACGCTTTTGGAACTGGGGTTGCTGCCGTACTCCACCACCAGCAGGTGCAGCTACAGGGAGAGGCGGCGGCGGCGGTGAAGCCGGAAGGACCAAATCATGTTGACTGCTGCTGCTCAATGTACTGCTGCTGCCAGTAGACATATCCGAATTCTGCTGTTGCTGGTGCAGCCCCATTGCTATGGCGGCCGTCCTGCGCTCCTTTTCAAAGTCGCTCCACTTCTTCATCGGTACACGTGCAGCATCGAATTCGCCTTCTTTATCCCCATGACCCTGCTTCTCTGCGTCGTTGTTCGCACCCTCCACTTTGCGAGTATCTCCCCACGAGAAGTCATCAAAGTGCCAGTATGCGTAAGTGGGTAGGACAAAATTCCAGATGGGAAGCGAAAAGAGATAGATGATCATCCAGCCGACGTAAACTATCTTGCGGCTGGTCATGACAATCAGAATGGCAGGCAAGCCCAGGATCAAGGCCAGGAGGAGCAGCGGAATGATGGCCGGTTGGCCGATAATGGCAAGCACGATCAGGTAGAGCGTGAATGAGATGGCGGCGGGCAAGGCCAGAGTACCAACAAGCTCCATGAACACAACGAATTGCATTGAAAAACAAAATGTGCCGCACAGGTCATGGACAAGTACCAATTCCATGAGGTTGTGGATAGTCGAATTAATCCATCGTCGGCGTTGGGAAAGTAGCACGCCAAATGTATCAGGCACAACCGTCTTGCATCTTTAATCATTTTGGGAGTCAGCATATTTTATGGTATGTGCGAGCGCGCACGCGAGAGAGAGAGAAGGGGGGGAGGGAAAGGTAGTCGTACAAACGATTTACTTACGCGGCCTGCGGTACAAACATCATCTTGCGATTAGGGAAGGTTTTGAGCATGAGGGTCGAAAGATAACGGTCCTCGCCGAGGAGGAGGAGGTTCTTCTTATGCAGGGTGTCGACAATATTCTCCGAATAGTGCTCAACGATATCAGGGTTTGCAAGGATTGGGACCCAATATCCGTTGGGGCCCTTGGGCGCTTTGATCCGGTACATACAGAAACATCCAGGTAAACAGGTGACGCCGCCAAAGATTGATTCAAATGCCTTGCTCTGGTGATGGGAAATGTAGTATTCAAACACTATCGACACACGCTTAGCATTGGCTAGGCTCCTCCACTTAATTTGGAAGAAGAAACCTTACCTTGAATCATGCTCACCCAACTCCCTGTCTTGTTCGCAATGCGGGTCTCACCACAGAGACCAGAGATCTCGGGATCCTTGACAGCACACGATACAAGGCGGCTCAGCGCATCAGGGAAGAGTTTTGTATCGGCATCGACCATGAGCACAATTTCGTATCGGTCAGCAGGGATTCCGGTGGTGCGCCAGATGGCATTAAAGAAGGCATACTCCATGGCCGTCATCCGCTCATCAAACATAACCTTCTGCATGAATTGCATGAGGATGATTTGCGAATCACGCTTGCCTCTATTGCCAGGTTTCTTTTCATTGGCCTCTTCGGGGGTTCCGCACTTCACAATAGTGATCATCGGGACGCGGAGCTGGTGTTCCGGCGCAACTGTTGTGTCATCGTACTTGTAAAAACCTGCATACACCTTGCCCATGTTGTTTCGCTTCGCACCGTCCGCAATTGCCACATAGCTGAGGGCCTCAACCTGGTCCGGCTCCTCAATAAAATCGCACATCATCGAGATACACACGTCTGGGGTGGACATACTCTCGCCATGGCCTGTAATCAGTCCGTCGCATACTACCAGGATCAGTTTATGGGAGTTGGGGTAATCGCTCGTTGCTATGGAGTCGAGGGTAGTACGGACCCCTTCGAGGCCCTCCGAGTAGCAGGTCACAAGACAAAATGTATATGCAAGCGGATAGTTAAAAGGCATATAATCGCTCGGTGGCTGAGGCAGGACGTGGGGTGAAAGCGGCTGGGGGCACACGGGAGAGGATGCAAGAGTACTCTGCATCTCGGACGAGGACGACATGGACGACCGGCGGACGCTCGGTAAGGGCAAGGGCAGGTGTCTTGAAGAGGGCGAGGGCGAGGAGGTTGGTAAAAAATAGGACGACCGTCGACTAGTGTAATCCTCAAGTGTGCTAAAGTACAAATGTATTACTTCTTTCCTTTCTGCTACTACTATTACCGCCCAAGCTATTTTTCTTTCCATGGTGATTACCTGGACGGTGTCTTCCATACGGGCGTAGGAAGGCGTTCTGAATTGAATCGCGTCGAGTTAGGCATCGGCTGCGTGAACCGGGAGGTCTGCGGCAGCAAGCTACGGCGTTTTTGGCCATGCGATGCCACGGGAGGTCTGACCGTGGTTGTCGGTGCAGCAGCTGTATGAATATCCCGCGTCCACAACTCTAGCTCGGCCTCGCGGCGCATCCGAGCCTTGTACGACCCTTGTTCCTTAAAATTGCCCAGCCGCCAGCTCAAAAACCAGCCAAAAATCACCGCGAGCGAGAACCGAGCTAGGATAACACCGAGAATAACGACGAGAGAGAGATAGAGGACCACGTTGGAAGCCATACAGCCAATACTGAGAGTGTCGACAGATCCGACCTTGATAAGCGTGGCCAAACATTTAGCCTCTTGCTCCCATCGGACCCCCCTACGTCGGCTGTTTGTGATAAACCGAGTCATATCCCGCCCACCAAATTGGGCAGGGTTGGCGAGGATCTGCCCGACCAGACTATCACTTGTGATATTGTATTGAGACGTTGACAGTAGATTGAGCAGCTTGAGATTGAGTACATCACTAGATGAATGGCAAGATTAAGGGGGGAGAGGGGGAAGGATAGATAGGTGATTGAATAGTTAGAGCATGTGTACCAGTAACCAAAGAAAGCATAAGGTGGTATGCAATGCATGCATGATGCTGCTCTGTTTTTCTGTTGTTTCTCTAATACGCTTACCCGTTGTAAACCATTAGATAGTCAGTGCTGTTGACGCTGCTCCAATCATAGTAGATGCGCGCGATTTTATCCAGACCTGTACCGTCCACACGAGGGATCCCCTTTGTCTGAAACTCATGAAGGAGATTGCGCGCGTTTGAGGTGAGATGGCACGCTGCATTCTTGTTGGTGGACGTGGTGTAGAGTGCTTTGGATGTGGTATCATTCGGATTAAACATCTGGCAGGGAAAGTAGACCTGTGGAGGCTGAGCAGTGGCGGTAGCGGACTGATTCCGTGAATTGAACGACCCAAAGACACTCCTGATCTGCTTTGGGGGAAACACATCGGCGCATGCAGGCGGCTGTATTTCTTGAAAGAGGAAAGAAGCATCCATGCCCGCCGCATCGATGGGCGCATATAAGACGTTGGTTGGGTCGCTTGTCTGACCGGGAATAGGCGGATGGCTATTCCAGTTGGCAAGCATGTAGGCCCAACCGCGAATGATTAAGTAGCCGCTGCCGACTTCGTGTCCTTGAACAGTCATGGGCGGGGTAGGACAGATTACCTGGGTGAACCCGAAGGTCAAGAATCCTACGCATCCCATAACGCCGAGAATAAACGATACGAGCCCAATCTTCTCTCGCCACGCCATCTGAGCAGGGCCATTAGGAATACCTTTTAGGGGAATGCAGGTTAGCATGTAGTTGTTTTGGTTTTAAGAATTATTTTCGCTTCTCTCTTCTTTACTTGCCTACGAGACGCAGTAGGAAATTGGGTATACAGCACGTTAGAAGCCGACAATACAGGATCCAGAGATTCGAGCAGTTGCAAAAAAAGCGTTTGGAAGGTGATTGATTAGAACTGGCAAGTTTAGATGGCGACTGGGAGGATGTCATCACCGCGCCCCCCGCGGCACCGACGTCGTCCTCGTCGCCAGGTCGCCGGTCGCTGCGACCAAGGATGCTATGGCCTCGGCGTAATGGGTTGGACCTGTCCTCGGCAGGCTTGGACCAGCGTCCGGACGCATAGCGGGGCCGCTGTTCTGAAGGGGCGGGTCTACTCCCTGTAGTACTAGGCTCGACGACCCGCGTGGTGGTGGTCATCGCTTGCTGACGATAATGGTACTGCCGATGATGCTCATCGATCCGCTCGCGTTCAGGGCGAACAAGGGATTTCTGCCGGCGAGGAGGTTTTGTCGGTGTAGGTGGCGTGCTGGCGACGATCTCATCCTCGCCCTGGTCTTTGGCGAGTTCCTCCTGACCGACATGATGGCGGCGCACCCCCTCATCTTTTCTATCTTCAACCTGCTGATGTATGGCACTGGGAGGATCGTTCCGTGGAAGCTGTTCCTGTCCCTGATGTTTGTAGATTCGAGATGAATCCATTAATAAATGGAAAAATAGTTATAATTAAGGGAAATTAAATATAAGAAAAAAACAAAGATGGGGGACGCGTTTATGTGGAGAGGCAAAGAAAAGAAAAAGGGGTTTGTAAAGATTTAGTGCACGATATATATCAACGCGGCTTGTGGAGAAAGGGGGATTGTTTGGAAGGAGCTGTATGTATTATATAATGCGGTGGATTATCACGCAAACAAATGCACCCACAAGGTTCATTTCCACTCTATCATACATACTACTCTGAAGTATCATTGTGTATTCTAGTTTCAAGCAATCCCTTCCTCCTCCTGCGTCTGCTCCTACGCGTCCCTTATTGAGTTTATTGTATATCTTTATGATCGACGATAGATGCAAGTTCCTTCAAAATAAATACGTATAAAAAAGGGGGAAACGATGCTATCCCCATGCTTACCAGCACGTGTCTGGGTAGTACATGCTCACCCAACAAGCACCGTTTACACACGAACTTTTTTCCATTGGATGTTGAGTGTCACCGAGAATAGGACAAAGGAAAGTGTTTCCCTTTTCCTCCTTCTCCTCTCTCTCTCTCTTTTTTTTTCTTTCTTCACTTGCACACGTTTACATTTTTAACAATGACCTCGTCTAAACGTTCCATCCTGGTCCTCGGTGGCGTTGGCTTTGTTGGCCGCCATTTCGTGCATTACGTGGTCCAGAATGATCTCGCAGACCATATTCGTGTGGTTGACAAGGTCTTGCCTCAGACCGCCTATTTATCCGCTGCCCATCGCTCTTCCTTTGAAAAGGTTGATTTCCGCCAGGGCAACTTGATTAACGCGAGTGAATATCTTGGGCTGATTTCCAAATCGCCATTGCAGTTGCTTTTCTCTCCCCCTTTCAGATGAGACCCCTCTAACTGAGTGCATCGCACTATGCGACTTCACTTTTTCTCTCTAGCCTCTGTCGCGAATTGTTTCACAAAGGAAGACGGTAGCGAATACGATTATGTATTCAATTTTGCCGCCGAAACAAAATATTCGCAAGTTCCTGAGGTAAGCGATTTTTTTGTTTACCTCCTTCTCCCCTCCTTTTCCCGAAACTAGCTTTTACTCATCTACCATCAAGGTTTATCAAGAACGTATTTATCAATTGTCTGTCGGTTGCGCCAAGGAAGCTGCCAAACGACATGTCAAGGCTTATGTCACGCTCTCATCCTCGGAAATCTATGATTGTGACCAGGTAAGAGAGAATTAGATGTTTGTGCGGAGAGAAACAGACCTATTAAACGGGAAAACCACCCCCCCTTTTTTTGGATGCTTAACTTTATCCCGTCGGCCCCTTACGACCCCAGGGAGCATCCAAAGAAGGGTCAAAGATCAAGCCCTGGACCGAGATTGCAAAGTACAAGCTGAAAGCTGAAGAAGAACTGAGCAAAATAGAAGGGTATGCTGTTATGTCGCGACATACGACACCTTTCCCGCTAATTTAATTTGACAGGTTAAACTTGATCATCATGCGACCAGCTGTAATTTACGGTCCAGGCGCACTGCTGGGTCTGAGTAAGTGTTGTCTGAGACGGGGTTCGGAGCGCTTTTTTATTGTTTTCCATTGCTTGCTGGATTATGGTACGATTATATTTACTCCCCAACGAATAGCTCCTCGTCTCATCATTGGTCGAGTGTACCAGCATCTCGGCGAGGAGATGAAGTTGTTATGGTCCAAGGATCTTAGGCTTAACACGGTGCATGTATCTGATGTTGTCCGTGCAGCGTGGCATGTTGCCGAGTGGTACGAGAAAACAGGTCGAAAGGCCGAAGATACGACACCTATTTTTAATTTGGCAGACAAGCAGAACACAGGTAATATATATATATATATATATGAAAATCGTAGTACAGAAACTAAAAAAAAAGGCGTTGACTTTACAGATCAAGAGGCAATCAATAAGCTTCTTCAGGATATTTTTGGGATTAAGACCGGGTACTATGGGAGCGTGGTGTCGAGTTTTGCCAAGGTAAGCTAAATCTATCGCGACTCAACCCGGATGCTGATAGAAGATCATAGCTCAACTTGGACTCCGTGACTGAAGATGTTAACGAAAAGCATCTAGCTCCGTGGGCAGCGCTGCTAAAGAGCTCCAACATTCATGTATCACCGCTTTCGCCCTACTTGGATCAAGAACTTTTGTATAATCACGCACTGTCCGTGGATGGTTCCAAGATAGAGCGTGAGACGGGTTTTATATATTCTGTTCCATATCTCACCAAGGAAAAGCTGGTGGAGGTGATTGATCATTTCAAGGCGCTGAATGTGTGGCCTGCGGACGAGAAATAGATTTGGAAATGTGGACAGGCATGCGCATACAGACTACCAGGACAAGAAACAGGATGATGGAGAACGGGGTACCTGCGCAGCACCATTATACTGCTTACACACACAACACACAAATGCCGAGGCAAAAATACGTGTTCAATCACTCCAGCATTACACAAGAAAATACCAATACTCTATTAAATAAAAGAGAAATTAACGCGCGGGTCGTAAAAGATAAAGCTGTCTTATATGGTTTCTACTAGCGCACGGCCATGGATATGTAACTTAACTGTGGACACACAAAGAGGGAGGGGACTTTATTTCGAGTACTGTAGGGGATAATTCGAAAATCACAACATGAACGAATCCAACGCCGCATAAAGACCTTTTGTCAAACACACCTCTATAAATATATGCCAGACCCTTTTTGGCAGTTTGACGATCATTTTAAATTCTATATACATCCAGAAAACGTATTCTTTTCAGTCAGGTTGTTTCTCACAAGCAAGTATCTACGTACGTCGTTATTCTTGCAACGGAGACCCTGAATTTGTTGCTACGCATATCCCCGAGCAGAAGGGATGCAGGCATTCAGCTCTTTTTTATTTGGGATTCAAGCGCAGCTACAAAGCGTATACTGACCAAGACGAAAGGCCAGATTTTTGTAACTGGATGCTCCATGAATTTATAAAGCGATCCGTCCGCCAGCCGGCTTAGACAGAGAAGAGTCATCTAAGATCGCCTTAAACCGAGTGCACTGACCGATCGGGAAAATCGATCTTGGAGGAAAAGAAGAGGTAACCTGAAGTTGCCAAGCAACTGGAGCATCTATCTTACGCAGCGTCCTGAAGGCGGTCCGGTTGGTCGTGATGGGATAATATATACCCATAAGAAACATCCCTTGTTTGGAGGTAGCAGGCAAAGCATGTATTTATATAAGACTGAGGATATCTGACAATAGATTGAGTTACATACCGCTATTGCTGACATATCAACAGGAATCAACATCTATCTGAAATGGTGGACATACGCTCTGTTGTCCCAATAGATTTCCGTTCAACCATTTCATGCACATAAGATGACCTTAACGTCCTTGTGCTCTCAGAGCTTCTCCTTTTCGAGCAGGGTTTACGTAACGGGATATTTTTCATGCGATGCCCAGCTATGTCGCCTTATAGACTAAAGCATCGTTTCCTTTCCCTTGAGAAATTATGTATGTATTCTCTATATCCTTGCAAGAGACTGAATATGTAGGACTATGGTTTGCTGGACTGAGTTAAGAGGTGAAGGCGGTTGGAATCAATCCCTCCATCCCTCTCCCTCTCTCTTGTTTTTATAAAATAAAGGGGGGTGGGAAAGGTATATGTACAACGACCACCTCGAACTCCCCCCCCCCCTTTTTTTTTAGGAGGAGCAGTACTGTTTAAAGGGTGGTGGAGGAGGATGCACCATTAGATACTATACATGTTCATGACGGATGCAAGAGAAGTCACGAGCTGGAAGCAGGCATGGATGTCAGAATAGGCAGGGTCGGTGGCCGGAGTGTGTTTTAGCCAATCTAGACATAGATCACGGCGTAAGGTTTTCTTTCTCTCTTTCCTACATCATCAGATGGTAAGAGCTTAAGTACCGTGAAACAGAAGACAGTAACGTGGGACCCGTTGGATGGGTGCAATCAGGTAGTCCGAGAGACCCATTCGGTTGGTCTCACGACGTGATAAGGATGTCTATATGCGGAGGGGAAGTGTCGGTTGAACCACCACAACATATCTCCCCGGTGTCCCTTTTCACTTCTCCCACATCTGCGTGTATATGTTACACTACCTTCTCCATGGCAAGCAAAAAAGGGTTCGTCTGGCAGGCTTTCCGAATGGCGCGGAAGTAGGTTTGGTAATGGATGGCGTATTTCAAAAAGAGAGTCAATTCATACTTGAGCGCCAAAAAGCCACTGGCAACGTCCACTGCGCCATAGAGCAAGCCCAGTATGCGAGTGGATAACCGAATGAGACCAGGGAGATGGTCGAACAAGAGATGAATATCCCGGGTACAAGAGTGCCCCGAGCGCTTGGCAGCCAAGATGAGGGGGTCCCTGTTACGGATCGCGGTTTTCATAGGCTGCATGTAATTCTGTGTGTGTTATGTTTTGTAAGCCCCACCCGTGACACAGCATGTAAATAGTGTACATCGCAACTTGCCTGCTGCATGTGAGTCAGTAACTTGTGGTAGGACAGCTCTGTCATGTAAAGCTCATTCAGGATAAACACGCAGAGGGATCCGTCTCGCTGCTGATTATCGTTACCGTCGGTGGTAGGCTATTTTGTGTTTTACAGATATAAAAAAAGGATTCGGAAATCAGTCCCAAAAAGACATACCGAGATGAGGATTTTTGCGGGATGGTTATCCAGTGCTTCTTGTTGATACCAATGCGTGACTGCCATGTTTTGCTTTTCACGGACAAACTTTGCCATCTCGGCTGCTTCTCGAGACGACGGTGCGGCGGCTGAGAGGACCATGTCGGCATTTGCTTGTGTCGGTCGTTGCTGAGCAATGGATGAGGTCATCATGAGAGGGAACCCGGCTTCGCCAGACGGAGGTGTGTTTTTTTGAAGCGGATGTTGTTGTTTTTTGGACGGGGCTATGACTGGCTCGCTTACGAACAATGACAGCCGACGAAAGACGCCTGGCGGTGCTGAGGACGACGACGACGGTCTGAAAATGGCGTCATCTTCCGGTGGATGCTTACAAAATAGCCCCGTAAAATCTGCACTGAAAGGCCGTGGCCGCTTCCTGCGATTGGCCGCAGCAGCAGGAGCATCAGGGCGCGGCGTCGATGATGCAAGAACGTGCTTCTTAACCTTTGATTTTTTGGAGTCAGCCTCTGTGCCATTTTCATCGGAATATACCCGCTTTTTGGAAAGTGAAGCGGTTCGTTTACAGGTGGAAATGACACGGGCGAAGAACGGGGATGTGTACCAGCGTTGCTGCTGTCGCTGCTGTTGCTTGGTGTCTGTATTCTCGGATGTCGAATCGATACAGTGAGTCGAAGTTTGGGTCAGTACCAGACTATCCCGTCGTCGCATTGTGTGAAGATGAGAAAAAGAAAGAGAGAACAAACAAAGAGAGGGACCCGTGTATTAATATACACACACACATAATATATATGTGTATATGTACCTACATAGGTATGCGACGCTCAAGCCGCCACAAAACGAATGAACAAGCGTTCCGACCAAATCGGAGGGTGGCGTTGTTGTACGGGAAAGTTGAAAAGCCATAAACACGATGGCGCGCACACACGCATACATACATACAATTGCAAGCTCCCTCCACCCCTTGTAGGCTTGTTCATCCTCCTCCTCTTGCTGCAGTCAAAAAAATCCTTTCTGCTTTCTGGTGAGCGAAAGTTTCCAAATGGAATGGAGATAATATGCCCGATTGCTAACTAGCCCTCGACTCCTTAAACGCAATGGCTCTTACCGGACTCTTCCCTTAAACGTATATACCGGGGATGAGATCCAAAACGTTTGGCGTCGTACGACCTCGCTTTTAGAACTTGTATTAAAAATTCTTATGCAGCTATTACGGCCCGCCCATGGGGGCTTGTTACTATGCCAAAAATAAAAGAAGAGAAACAGATCGGCCGCATAAACAGTTTCAGTGCATTCCCCGGGTGGGGAGCGGGCGAACGGGCCGTTTTCACCGCGCGCAGCCCTTACACTGCATATATGGGACTGATAAGTATAAAGGTAAATCCTTGCTCTCTACAGTAGCATACTTGTGAGTTTATGTGTATGGAGGAGGCTTATGGCATAAATATTTTATCAAGGCCGATGTCGTATGCCTGTTTCTGTGTCTACATACACGGCAAGCGCTCCCTACAAAATCGCCGCGAAATGTAAGCGGAGCATAATTCTGAGAATCCATCAAACTTCGTCCCCTTTGGGGGAAGGAGGAGAACGATAGTTCTTACTTCACGGGCTACCAAAGGTGCTCCATCTCTCTTGCCCGTCAATGTCCAATACCACAGTTGTTTCTGCTCCCGGAAAGGTTCTCATCGCCGGTGGCTACCTTGTTCTAGACCAAGCATACCGTGGATTAGTTGTTGGCACAACTTCGCGTTTCTACACAATCATCCGCCAAGGAAATGAACCCTATCGCATTCATGTCAGATCACCTCAATTTGAGAGCGACAATCACTGGATTTACTCGGCCGCACTTCATTGCCCTGAGACATTGACGTTTAGTTCTGAGTAAGCCTTCCTCATACATATATACTCACGTACGCATTTTTCTCTGCGGGTTGAGTGCTTCACTAACGGTCTTCATTTGCATGCAACTCATGTTGGTCAAACAGATCAGTGCCCCGAAACAAGTTTGTCGAAACATCCCTCTTGTTCAGTCTCAAGGTGCTTGTCGAGAAACGGATCTCGTCTTTGGCGGCTGTGCTCGCTCAGGGGTTGGATATCACCATCGTAGGTGACAATGACTTTTATTCTCAGCAAGCTCAGGTAACAAAAATACCATCCGTTGCAGACAGTAAGTCTCAATGATGATCATCATAAAGCTTGCTGCTCGAAATCTCCCAAACACGGTCGCAGCACTCGAAACACTTGAACCCTTCTGCGATATCCATGCCACACTCAAGACAGTCCATAAGACAGGCTTGGGTAGCTCGGCGGCCTTGACCACGTCCTTGGTCGCCGCGCTCTTCTGTCACCTCGGCAGCGGTGAGGTGTCGCTCGACGCAGACCGCGCCCTCATCCACAATGTGGCTCAATTTGTGCATTGCTATGCTCAGGGCAAGGTCGGCAGCGGGTTCGACGTGTCGGCAGCAGTCTATGGCAACCACCGGTATACACGATTCAACCCTGCAGCGCTGACCCATATCATGGTGGGTGTATATACATATACTTAAATGAGACTTCAGTGGTGGGGAAGAAATGAGAATCGAAAAACGGCTCATCCAGCACGTCTTAGCGAGAAGATGTAGATAATAAGACCCTGGCGGCGGCACTTGATCCCTCTACTAGCAGGTAATGCAACTGCGCAGTAGCAAATCGGACTGGGAAGGGGACGGGTGAAATATTCTGACAGACAGACGACCCTTACATATATATATATATGTATGTATGTATATAGCTGGGACAATGTGGTTGTCCCGTTCCAGTTGCCACCCGGGCTTGAGTTGATTCTCGGTGATGTGGATGCAGGTAGCCATACACCTACGCTGGTAAGCAAGGTACTTGCCTGGCGGAAATCCAAGCCCGAAGAAGGTACGCAAGATGAATCTTATGCACACATAAAACTCATTCGGATACTGGGGGGGTTGCGATAGCCACTCGCCTTTGGGATGATCTGGGTGGCATGAACGCCAAGGTGGAGCAGCATCTTCGTGACCTTGGAGTGATGGCGAAAGCGGACCCTCAAGTGTATCATGGAGCACTCAAGCAATGTGCGACCGTCAAGGCTTCTGAGGTACGAAAAAAAAGAAAAAGAAATGGCATGTTCTATTTGTCCCAAATCACAAAAATTGACTTGGGTCGATGATCTCTTAGTGGTATGCGATCCACAACGCTAGCGCGATCGTAAAGAAATTGGCCGATCTGGCATCCGATTTCGGGCATGTGCGGGCATACCTACAAAAGATGAGTCAACTAGCCGATGTGCCGATTGAACCCGAAGAGCAAACCAGGCTGCTGAATGCATGCATGGACGTAGCAGGCGTTATTATGGCTGGTGTGCCTGGAGGTAACACAGGATAAATGTTATCCCCATAGCACTCAGGATAACGGTGAAAGATTATTATAACTTACACCCTCTTCAACCTTTAACCCCCCTTTTGGTTTTTTCATGTAGCGGGTGGATACGATGCCATCTTTTGTATTGTGTTGTCTGAGCAAGCAAAGCTCAGCGTTCGCCAGATCTGGGAAGAATGGAAGGAAATGAACGTCGGTCCCCTGCTGGCGCAGGCAGATGACAAGGGTGCTACAGCAGTCGCATTAAATGCCGTGCCTGGTCTGGCCCGTGTGGTCGAATGAAAAAGCTTACTCTATCCAACAATCCTCTTCCACATATCATGGCCCCTTCCCCGTTCACAATTAACCTCGTTTTTTATATTAATAGTCTTTTTATATATAAAAGGTCATATATCCAGAGAGATATGGAGATAGAACATTTTTGAGCTGAGCAAGGATATCTTTTGTAATAAAAAATTGACAGGCAACGGGTGTGCTCCAAAATAAGGTTTTCCGCCTGCCGCTCAATCTCATGCCAATAAATAGAATGCGGTAGGTGTGACGCAATGTCGAATACCATCGAAAACGGCAGAAGAGAGAGAGAAGCACCCTCTTCCCCAAAAAGCCAAATGCTCGTGTCACATTTTAGAACATAGCATGTCTGTGTGAGTTTGTTACTATGTCAACCCTGCACGATCACTTTATCCCGTCATCAGAGTTCATGTTCCGTCGCCAAATATGTAACGTGTGCATTGACAGGGGGGAAGCAACATGTGCGTTTGGCAAGTTAAAAAGTGGTTCCATCTGGCAAATCTTAAGAGCATGACTTTTGAGCAAATAATTGGATGATGATAAAATCCATCGCATTGCACACACACACATATATATATCCATGCACAAATGACGTCAATGATCCCAACAACTTTGATCTTTTTTTTTTTTCACATGTCAAATAGGATGGCACGGTGAATATGCAAAAAAAAGTATGCTTCTGTGTATATGTTTTTTTTACACTTTACTTGAAATAAATAAGTATACAATTGCTTCGTAGAATAGCTACGGGTGAAAAGCGTGGACATGAGAGAGAAGTCCCGGGGAAGGAAAAAAAAAGAGGGGGAGAGAGAAAAAGACCGGGAATAGAAAAGATCATGCGTGTGACGATGCTTGAAATATTCTTGTTATATAGAGGAAGGAAGAAGGTCTATACTGCAATGAAGAGTGAGTGGTGGAAAAAGAAGGAGAAAGAGAGATAACGTATAAGGAATTCGGGAGCAAAAAAGTTAAGGGAGTAAGAACTGCATCCTTGTATATATACATTTTTTTGTTTTTTGAAAAAAAATTGGTGAGAGAGAAAGAGACAGAGAGGCGGAATAAGAGCGTGAGCGTGAGCGTGTGTGTGAGAGAAAGAAAGAGAAAGAAGTGCCGTGCAAGGGCGTGGAGTCGGATAAGGGCTGTAGGGATTGGGTATCGAAGGACTGAATGAGAATAGCAAAAAGGGAAAAAGAAGGAAGGAAGGAATTTCTAGCATAAGGTAGCGGGAATGGCAATCATAGCCGAAGAGGAAACGGTAGGAGGGGTCAATGCTGATGAAGATGCAATGGAAGAATTGGAAGATGAAGAAGAGGCATAGGAAGCCGCCGCTGCTGCCGCCGCCGCCGCTGCTGCTGCTTGCTGGCGGCGCTTAGTGTTGCGTCGAGGAGCGGAAGATGGCTTTTTGATCATAGTATGCGTCTTGAGGTGTTTGCGCAGGGAGCGTGAGTGGAAATAAGCTTTCGTGCATCCCGGGACATTGCATGCAAAGGGCCGGACGGATGAGTGGGTCTTGAGGTGGGTATTAAGCGAATCGAGGCGCGAAAAGCGCTTATCGCAATCTAATATGAACGAAATCAGTTTGATTCATTAGAGGAGGGAAAATCACATACCTTGGAAATTGCAGATGAATGGCTTTTCCCCAGTATGGGTACGCATATGATTGTGCATCTTGTGGCGTTTCATGAATGGCTTGTTCTGACGAGGACAGTTGGCCCATTCGCAGTAGTAAGCAGGCTAAAAATTTTGATGAGATACTCGATCTCCAGTCGTATTGTACTTTTTAAATTACCTTGCCACTGCCAACGTGAGTATCCCGAATGTGTGCAATCAAATCAACAAGTCGATCAGTTTGAAGCTCACAATCGGCCCAGCGACAAGTGTGAATAGTAGTTTCTTCTTCGTCGTCCATGTCGTCACCAGCATCTTCTTCATCTGTCGAGGTGGCGTCCATGTCGACAATACCTGGAACAGCGGAGGCGTGGGTGATACCCAGGTCAGAAACGAAGAGGGATGGATGATGCTGCTGCTGCTGCTGCTGCTGCTGCTGCTGCTGGCCGTGCGCGGTTGCGCCGGTACCGGTAGGAGGGGGCGGCGCCGTAACCCAGCCATAGCGCTGGCGCTCTTGCTCAAGCTGCAACACGCGCTCAATCAATTGATCGCGAGTCAGGTTGCCCAACATGGCCATCCACGAAGAGCCATTGTTGGGGTCGGCCACCATCGTCGAACTGTTGCTACCATGGTGACACGAGGTGACACCTTTGCTGTCCATAACAGCGGCAGTGACGGGGGCAATCGGGTGATGGTGATGGTGATGATGGTGATGGTGCTGACGATCCATGCTTCCGTTGGCGGTGGTCGTGGGCGAAGGAGAGAAAAAGTCAACAGGCGACGTAATTGGGGACATGTAAAGGATCGAGTCATTGTCGGGTGCAAACTGTAAAAGAGAGAAATATATGGTGTGAGTATGTATATCCATTGGGTGTTTTTGCCTAATTTGATAGGCGTGGGATAGTGGATTTACCTCTTGTGGCTGCGAAGGAAGGAAATGGGTGGGCGTAGAAGTTGCAGGATTGTTCGATGGAATGGTGACGGCAGGGGTGGATTTGGTGTCAAATGCTGGCCAGCTGGTGACGATGTCGGCATAGGAAGGCACGAGAGTGTAGGCAAGCGACGAGGAGCGATGGTGTTTGATGTTGCCCAGTGGATGGTCATTGGGTGTCAAAGGAGGCACTTCAGGCGTTCGAACACCGCTCGTGGACGCTTCCTCGGACAGGGCATCGTAGCTTGGCCAGCTGGTCAGGTGAGGAGGGCGCATGGTGCTGGGTGCGGATGAGGAGGTGTTGGTGTTATGCGAGGAGTCAAAGGATGGAGTCCATGAGACGATGGGAAAGCCTAACAAAAGAGAGTGGGTGGGTTGGTCCACTGTTATTCGGTTTGGGTATGTTGTTTCAAAAGGGAGTGTCGTTGGTGCGTACCTGAAACACAAGGCATCGTTGGGAGTGGCGAGTCTGAAGTAGGGAAACCGCTGAAAGTCGTCTTGTCCATCATGAAGGCGCTTGTAAGGTAATCTCAACGTGCGATGTGTATGTGTGGAGAAGATGGGAAGTGTTAAAAGGGGAGGAGAGGGGATGGACGTATATATAGTCGAGCCGTAGAAGCGAACACGAGTTTGCTTTGAATCTGATTTGTCCATTGTTAAAAAAGGGGAAGGGGGAGAAGAAAAATTAAAAAAGAAGATGGAAATTTACCTGTAACAGCAAGTTGATCGATGTGCGCGTGTGTGTGTCTGGATATGTGTGAATGACGGAGGAATCGATTTGGTGTGAGAAGTAAGCAAGCTCGAGTGCGAGAGAGAGAAAGAGAGAGGAGAGAGCGAGGAAGGGAGGAGCGGGATATTTTGGCTGAGTTGTATATTAAGCCAAGTGCTGGTGATTCCAATCTAGAAGAATATTGTGGTGTGCACGGATCATGCGATTGTTGAGTTGTCAAAAGATCACCCGACGGAAAAAGAATCATATGATGCGAGGGGAAAACTCACCTTTTTTTTATAACAAAGTGCAAATCGTGGGTTGCATCGGCAGAGGCGAAGAGCACCGTCAGCGTCGGCAAAAGGGATTTGCATTGCTTGAGTGTTCATGCATTGTCCGCTTCAACCCAGCCTTTGGTCGAAAGCAGTCGCAGCCGCTTCCTTTCTTTTTGCCTCATGGAGATGCTGCTGAAATTATGACATGGGGAGACACGCGCTAGATTGGAACATGTCTGTGCAACCTTTCGGACCTATCGGTTGACCAAGGAATCACACTACGCCCAGGTTGGTCGTTCAATATATCCTCCATATTGGCTTCACCCTTTTTTATTTGCTCGCGTGGCTTTGTCAATCTCGTTACTTTCTAACAAGGTTTACCCATCATTGCTATAGTAATAAAACGGATGCTCGTTTATAATCGCGATCTGCTCCCATTTTGGGCGCATCTCTTCCGCTTTCTCTCCCCCATATATCGGAGTCTCATTCGTCAACACATGCGATGCCACTCGGTTGCCCTTTTACGTTTGATACGGAAAAGGAAAATCAATCCACATGAGCAAAAGGCCGATCCAACGTTACCGTTGGGATCGCGTGCGTTTTCGGGTTCTTTTTGACTTTTCCATACAATCGGACCGGTGGGCGCTATCGATACAAAAAAAGTAATTGTCGAATTCAGAAAACACTATGGTCAGAGTCAACTTTTCGGATTCATTTAATATTATGACGTTCTTTTTATTTCTTTATTCAAATTGGGGTTTATGCAATACCAGCTACTTATTTACTTTGAAAGAATGAATGACACTCTTTTGATGAGAATGGTAGACGAGCCAAGTATCCAAGGAAGCGTCTTCACCGAGATCACAAACCTCGGCATTGTGTTTGAAGCATTAATATACCACCATACTTACTTGGCTAACAAACCTGTTGAAAAGGATGTTATGTGGAAAGACGTTGGAGGGAAAAACAGAGAATTTCACTGATAGAATAATCGGGAATTCTGTTGTAAGGGGAAGTATCCCCAATTCATACAAAAAAAACAAGCGAAGGAGCTGGTGAAAAGTCAAAGAGTAATGGCGGCTCCAAAAATACCTTACCGAGAACCATGGGCAATTAAAACGATCCTACGTGGTACTAATCGCAACCATTTATCTACAATATATAGAAGTTAATTAACAACTCCAAGACATCACAAACGCATATGTGAATTGCTACATCTTGAAGCAGACGCCTGAGACTTCGCTAGTAATCTACAGGCAAGATGCTAATGGTCCCTGTAAGTGAAAGCATTCGGATCTGGGTCATAAAGAAAAATTGCATGTTTATTGGTGGCCCGGATTCCATATAAATATTATAAGTCAGTGGACGAGATCACTAGCTGGAGCTGGTGGCCTGGTAAAGACATGATAGATAAGAATATATAAACTATCACTCGGTTATCTGGAGCCACTCATTTATTTGAGATGCTCGTTATTCCTTTGAAGAGTCTGACCCCCAGGCATAAGGCCGACTCTGTTCCACGATGAAAAGAATAACGATTGGAAGAAAAGGAGCGTGACGAGGATAATCGATCTCAGGATCATGGAATCGATGCAGTTGATGTGGAACAAGGGCCAAAAGGTACAACTACCCATTATATTAAATCTATCATTCTTATTCTTGATATTACGGATGAATGTGAATGATTAAAATGCAGCTACTGTATTCAGTAATGGATATGCTAATATCCATAAACTCAACCCTATGATTCGAAAGTTAGTCGCGTGCCGGAATAGAATTCTATCGAACAATTCCGGGCTGAAGAAAGGACAAATGAGGCTTCAACCCTTCCTGGAGCATGTAATAATGTTTATTACTTTAGTAAACTTTAAGGTTTTTATCATTTGTTATGACACAACCGCTCGCCTTCGTTACGATTCACTAAAACACTAGCAATCTGTCCTTTTGTATGGCTATCACTCTGACGCAGAGATCCTACTATCATATTAGTAGTTCAGGAAATACGATTACCAATTTCCTATAGCTCGGTGCCTTATTTATCGAATTATCTCGTATATCGCTTATTATATTTATCAGTATCAATATCTTATATATCCAAGGTCAATCAAATGCCTTGTTTGTTCTTTCCATATGATCCATCTGGTTTAACAGTTTTCCTAGTCTTTATGATTCTGTTTTCCTTGCTCTGTCCCGTTTGGTCTCGTTGGAAGGCAGCCAGTGTTTTCCTGTCCGGCCCTACCCTGTTCATTTTCCTTTTTCGCTTTCATCTTGATCATCATCAACCAACCCAACCATTCCACCATCACTCCAGGCGCTAAACCACCAATTGTCGTGTAAATTCTATTTTAAAGCTTCTCTTTCAACAAAATATTTGCTACATTACTAACTACAAAATAAATAGAAACGTTACCAGAAAAATATCACTCTATAATTGCACTAATCGAAGTACTTCCTAGCGCTGAGAATTAAACTTAGTGATGTCTCTTCCTCTTGCTATTTTGTTCACACCTGAACAAGTAAAATTGACAGGCTCAAATGTAATGAAAACAAAGATAAAAAATATACCAATAAAAAATAGGCATAAGCTAATGATATGCAAGTTCAGTATGTGTGGTTTTTAGTTGTTTTGTAAGATGAACAGTAAGAATAAGATGAGACTCGTGGATACCTTTTATTCGGATGAAATCGGAATCAAAGATCCTCCATCGCTACATTTATGTATTTATATGATTTATGGAAGAAATTCTAATTAGCTCAACTGCATTACTCCGTCTTGACGTGGGTACTCGGGATAGCGGTACTATCACAGGTAAGGCGTCCGTGTGTATAGACTATGTGTCCTTGTTCCATTCAGATCATCCTCACGTCGGCAAAACTTCAATGAAACCGAGAGCGAGAAAAATAGAGATAAAAAGACTGTGGAAATGGATTTGGTTATTACGCGGTGTCATGGACCCTTCAGTACCTAATTAACTATGCGACAATATGTAAACGCTCTTAAGCTACTATGGGAAAGCTCTTGCACAACGGTATTTCAATCATCATACTGCAATGATAGACGCTGATAGTTGCCATTTTTCGAGTTCGATGAAGACCTTAAATAAAGGACAGTAGTGTACCAATGCGCGTCTTCGATGAAGTGTAGACAGCTTTATACTGTAGCTGAGAGGAAATATACCTTTGTTGATATTCCTTTTTTAATGATTATAATGAGAAGAGATGGATTCTTTTGTGGATGATGGACGTAATTATGAGTGTTATTAAGAACATGCTCAAAGCTTGATATAATTTTAGCGATCTTCCCTGTTTGCGCGATGAATAATGGGATATCTTCAAGCTTCAAGGCCAATTGGATATGTTCGACTTCGCACATGGTATACAGACCACTCGTCGCACGATGCATCGCGTAAAACGTTGCGTGGTTACCTGTATTCCGGAAGAAATAATTTAGGAATACCATCAATCCGTTCGACGTAATAATAACTCTCCAACAACAGTGAAGGCAAAGGTGGCCTTCGCTTTATGCTTATCTGAAGCGATCTTTGCGAAGTGTGCAACGCGAACAAGACCCAGTCCAACAAGTCGATGATTAAGTGCTTGGTATTGGGATTTAACCTCGCCACAGCCTAATCTTCGATCCAGCGCCGCCCCACGCACAAAGTTAATTGATGCATCTGGCCGTAGCATAATGGTCTTTTCATCGTCACTAACAGAGGTTCTATTACGTGCAATTAAGTTAGGTCAAGCGCTAAACTGGCTTAAAGTATTATAAATACGAGTTATGACGCCTACCATCGGAAAAAAATTCTTATCGATATTTTCAAACAAGGGTACTAGAGCAGCTTGAAGATATCGAGTGATCAGTTCTGTTTCTTGCGGTCCATCTTCAATGACATATTGAGGAAGAGTCTCCACCCTACGGAAGCGTTAGACTCATATTTATTACAACTGCTTTTGGTCTTACATGTTTCTTACGGCTGAGGATCCCGCTCCCATCAGCCCTACGACTTTGCATGATGCAGCGAGACGCAGGCATTGTTCCGAATCGTTGTTAATATTCTAACCGGATTGATGGGGTCCATTAATTCTTTCATTATCAACCTGCTACTTATTTCCATGTGAAATGAGCAAGGATTTACCATTGATGCATTGTCAATCACATGATGGACGATTTCTAGAAGCTTTGCCTTTGTTTCATTAGGAAACATCTGGCCATGGATTTTGTTGCTTTCTAGAATATGCATCAGCAAAGTCTCGCATTGGATGGACGTGATGTGTTCGTTCAGATCTTCATGGGTTCGGCCTGGTTTCAAGAGAAGGATGGAAGAAAGAGCCAAAACATGTTGGACGTTTTCTTCAATCGTTAAACGCATATTTTCATTGAGTCTTCTCTTGATTTCGAGTTGAGAGTTGAAAATCACGAAACCGAGCGGACGCATCGATGTTGTTGAAAGTCAACCTATCATGGTCACCCGGGGTAACGAAATCCAAATGGAAGACACTGTCAGCGCTTGAAGATGTCTCTGCATTGAGGAGCGTAGCGTTGGAATCGAACACCTCTTGTGCAACTGATGATTGTCTTGCAGCAGCTGACTCTGATGTAACCTGGCTTGATTGCAGGGGCAAAGGATCAGAGATGAAATCACAAGATAATTGATGACTTTTCAAATGAATCCTTAAACTTGCACCATTCCTAAAACAACGCTGACATGCAGGACATGAAAACCCATCCTCTTTGCGGTCGAGAATGACTTCACCTGTGCAAATGATCCGCGCAGCATAGTTGGAATGTGAGAGTGACTCTGTGTTAGGAAACGTTGCTCACCAACTTTGACCCGTGAAACATGCTGGTTTATAGTATGTCTATCGCGCTTGCCTTTCGTTGTAAAAGGCTTGTGACAATGACGACATGTTACTGTTGACATGACAACATAAAAAAGAAGCGAAGCTGACCAAATTCCAAAAAGAATAGAGCTTTTGTTGGGCCATCAGCAAACCACCGCTACTCCGGAACGCCCGGCATATCCGAGTATTACGATCCGACACCCATAAGCAACGGATCGCAACACATCCAAAAAGTGCGACCACGTCTAAAAACATACATGTATGCTACGATGTATACCTGGCATGCTTTACGATGCCTATGTATGCTGGGCAGACTAGGAGTATGCTGTGTATGCTACAGGATTTTCAAGAAGACGTGTGCCACAAATTTTTTATTTGTTCGTATAGACCATCTATGTTTTTCGTCGTTTCTGCTTCAAATTAGAATTCAAGTTTTAGTATTTCGTTGCTATCTTTTTGTCAAATTTTAAAGACAATAGTAGCGAGAAGGTTACAGCCAACGCTATAGGTAAGTCTTCCCTAGCTTCTTTTTACCCCAGAATAGTTTTGGAAGGGTAAACGTTCCAACACTGATTCAAATTTCAAAGAAAGAAGCGAAACGAAATACTAAAATTTGAATTCGAATTTGAAGCAAAGATGACGAAAACCTAGACTCTCTATACCAACAACTAAAGGTTGTGGCAAACTTCTTGAAAATCCTGTACAATGTATACTGAGCATGATACAATATCCAGATATGCCCGGATGGAAAGGTGGAGTTGGATTACATAGGACTAGAAGGGTGCTTGGTACTTTGCAACAAGCCAAGACGAGACAAGACAGGAAAAGACGGTATAGTACATGAGGGGATAGTACATGAGGGGATAGTGCAGGAGCACAGAGGGCAAGAGAAGCGGTGAACATAATGAATCATATGGAATCGAAGAAACAAGAAAAACCGGTCGACCCTTTCACTATCGATAGTATGGATATTTATATGTCTGTGCGTAAGGCTACGGTGAGGAAAATACTAATGGTATTAATTACAATCGATAAAGAGGTTAACTGCAAACCGGATCAAGATCCTACACCAGCATACATTATAACATGTGCAGCATGCATCCTGATATGCCCAGCAGACATGGGCATCGTAAAGCATGCCTGGCATACATCCTAGCGTGCCCGGCATACATGGGCATCGTAAAGCATGCCAGGTATACATCGTAGCATACATGTATGTTTTTAGACGTGGTCGCACTTTTTGGATGTGTTGCGATCCGTTGCTTATGGGTGTCGGATCGTAATACTCGGATATGCCGGGCGTTCCGGAGTAGCGGTGGTTTGCTGATGGCCCAACAAAAGCTCTATTCTTTTTGGAATTTGGTCAGCTTCGCTTCTTTTTTATGTTGTCATGTCAACAGTAACATGTCGTCATTGTCACAAGCCTTTTACAACGAAAGGCAAGCGCGATAGACATACTATAAACCAGCATGTTTCACGGGTCAAAGTTGGTGAGCAACGTTTCCTAACACAGAGTCACTCTCACATTCCAACTATGCTGCGCGGATCATTTGCACAGGTGAAGTCATTCTCGACCGCAAAGAGGATGGGTTTTCATGTCCTGCATGTCAGCGTTGTTTTAGGAATGGTGCAAGTTTAAGGATTCATTTGAAAAGTCATCAATTATCTTGTGATTTCATCTCTGATCCTTTGCCCCTGCAATCAAGCCAGGTTACATCAGAGTCAGCTGCTGCAAGACAATCATCAGTTGCACAAGAGGTGTTCGATTCCAACGCTACGCTCCTCAATTCAATAGCGGAACTCATACGTACGACGATGATCCACCAACGCTAACCGATCACATGTTATT
The DNA here is from genome assembly GCA_025716815.1 of Dichotomocladium elegans. Lineage (NCBI taxonomy): Eukaryota > Fungi > Mucoromycota > Mucoromycetes > Mucorales > Lichtheimiaceae > Dichotomocladium > Dichotomocladium elegans. Next base: position 205,024 of record JAIXMN010000007.1, read on the forward strand.
TGAAGCAGTCGACACGAAGTCATCACGCAAAAGAAAATCAATTTCTTCGCATTATAATTATTGAACACTTCCTCTCGGTTACGAAAAATCATCTACACTTTATTGAACATGCGCATTACTGCACTGAACTCCCTTTTATGGCTCCAGACGAAAGGAACTTGATTTTCCTTAAGATTTTCAACGAAGTCAAAGAATCGCAACCGTAGCATTTATCAATAATACTGTATTCGCTCTACGCATGTTCCTACAATCACCCCGAAAGTATCCATACACTATTTCCAAAATCACAAATAAACGTCAGGGGAAGATGTCGCTTCCACCTCTTCCTTTTGTCTTTTTCTCTTTATACACTTTTACATTCTGAAATGAGCAGTCTATTTTCTATAAAGATGGCTAAGGTCATGTCGTTGATGAGCATGGCTGTCCTGAACATATGGACTATGTTGTTGATGAAGGAATGTACTTACTCTCTGCAATCCGTTTGTTCTCGCACTGAATATCTGCGTAGCATCTCTTGCAAAGATAACTCTGATCTACTACCACACACGTTCCCGAGTGAAAGGATACAGAAATTCAGATGAAAGAAGCGCGGATCAAGCGCAGTAACACAGCGTACATTGACCAAGTCAAGGTCAGATTTTTCAGCGGATATTTGAGAATGTTTTGAGTGCATCAGCTGCTAGGAATCCATGTTCGTTCAGCCCAGCACTACCGTACAAGAAGGACACTGACAGCATCTTTAAGAAACCTTACGCGAGGGATCATTCGCGTATTCTCAATGAAGAGCAAAAGGGCATTATTTTATAATGGATAATGCACCTATCCATGAGGCTGAGGATATCTCTAAATACATCGAGTGTGAGGTTATTAATGTGCTTGTCTTCTACCAGACTCGCCTGAACTCGATCCGATCGAGCAGTTTTGGTCAGTTGCCAAGAACAAAAGTAAAAGGCAATAGATTACCCTTGTTCCCTTCTGCAATCTTCTAAAATTGCGGATCCTCTGTAGATGACGATATCAGCCTAGCTCAAGCGCATCGAGAGGAGAGGATATGGGACAGTGGTTTGGCTGGACCCATATAGGTCTCCCACCAAGGTTTTGTCGAGGTGCTTTTTCTTCTTTCCTCCAACCCTTCCACCGTCGATGCTCAACAGGTCCGGATCCTTCCTCTCTTCCCTCTACCGCCATTGTTACTACGATGGCATATCTAGCTACCTTCGGGGTAAGTTGAAGAGTAAGAGCGAAGCTGATATTTCTGTTGACTGACGGTCTTTATCCATTGACAAATTTCATGTTTTTATACGACATTTGATTTTACTTTATGCGTCATAATTTTCCTCCCTTACACAATCTAGTACCACAAAAGGACGCGCTGCATAAAAAAAATCTTAAGGGTAAAATGATGGTGTATCACTTTTTCTAAGGAATAAATCCGGTTTTAATTCGCTCATATAAGAACTTATTTATAAGTATAATCTTACGGATAGAAATAAAAGATGTGAGGAGCAAAGTGTTCAAAGGATCGTAAATGTTAGAGTAGGAGAAATAGAGAGCAATAACATGCACGTAGACGAAAAGGAATGGATCCTGGATTACTTTGTATTGTTCTTCCATTTTCAATGAGCCGTGGTAGCTATTGGTTGCTGCTGCTGCTGCTGCTGCTGCTGCTGTTGTTGTTGTTGTTGTTGTTGTTCATCTTGGGGATGTACCGATGCAAGATGAAGCTTGCTATCATACTGCGACTGATCTGTATATTGGATGATCTGGGACTGAACGACTTGAAGGACGGGCAAGAGCTGAGTCTGAATGCTCTTGGCAAGGTCCCTTGTCTTCTCATACATTGATATGTCTGTCCGAGCATATTGCTCCTTGGCATATACGTACTGCGCCATCGCCAAATCAGCAATGGACTGGAGCTGATTCTTAAGCCAGTCGGGAGCAGCAGATTTCACCTTGACAAACTGGACCATGTAACTGAGCTGAACAGTGATCATGCCGTGGATCTGAGTAATGGACTGGGTAAGCGCGGATGGGAGGCGCTCCTGGGCTGCGTGCGAGTAGACGACGATCGAATGGCGTAGGGTTTCCTGGGCAAACTGAAGGTGAGCGCTGGCGGCATGCAGGATGGCTGAGGATGACGCGATGCGTTGCATATCGCTACGCGTGCGCGGAAACAGCTGCACCAATCGACCTGATGCCTCAACCATAAGCGCGTAAGCTCGCGCCACCTGATTCGCCTGATGCTCGTGCTTCCTTTCGCTCGTTTTCAAATCGCGCGAGTGTTCCTTCATTTCCGCAAGAGGAAGATATCGGTCGAGGGCAGCCTCTATTGAGTCAACAACAGTTGAGATTCGTTGGTTAGCTGCCTCTGTCATGTTCTGGACAGGTGCGGTGATCATGCTGTCAAATCGTGCCCGGACGTCAGTGATAATTCGGGCTGGTGACGCTGTCGCTACTGCATCCACGATGTCGGCCGTCGGTTTATTGACAACAGGGAATCGCTCTTGCAACAAGTCCAGACTCCTGCAACCCAGTGTATCTGCTCGCTGTAGATGTGGTTGGACATACGATTCATAGTAGGACTGCACATATCTTGGTTGATACGCGTTCATGGCGTTCAGCGTCTTGCTTGCTGTAGAGAACGCATATGATGCCACCGGCAATCGCTCGGCGTACGCGCACACAGTGGAGACACTGTCAGCAACAACTGGGTAAGACGTCACACGGTCGACAAATCGAAAGCCTGTCGCAGACACTATCGGGCGAGAGGCGGTAGTGGTAGTGGTCATCCGATTCTTTTCTTGGCTGTTTTGAAGGTGCTCTTGCTCTGTTGCTATTCCATTCGCCTCTGAATGCTTGACTGGACCTTTCATAATCAAGTCAGTAAAAGAAGATTGACACGTTATCTAGTCAAGGCCAACCGTAGTCATTATGGCGCTGGTTGATTCGGCTGTGGTGCTTCTTTGGCATGTGGAGAAGGGAAAGAAGAAAGATGGCTATTTCGGGTTGCAAGGAAAAGGATAAATAGGATATGACTCTCCCCCCTCTCCCCCGATTGATAAGAGTGCTTGACAAGGATCACCATCACCACTATGTCTTACATGTGAAAATTAGTGCATCATATCGATATGAGCAACTCCCGTTTTAATGTCTTTCTTGCTCCGGAAGGCAGACGCACACATTGGGGCCTTTCAATCTCTCTGTATCCCCCTTATCGGTTAAAACAAAGCGTATAAGAAAGAGAACACGAGAGGGCAAAGTGCTTCTCGTATACACAACCTATACTGTGAAACACGGGCAAATTGTTGTTCTCCGGCCCATCAGGTCCGAATCAAGTCTATGCTCCAGCGCCATCGCTCTTCTCCCACACTAACTTTTTTCTCATAACAAGAGCAATATGGGCGAAGACGAGGACTGTGTACATGTCCTACAAAGCTCCAGCGTGTGGATGCTCGGGCGCTTGTATTATATTTTCACGTGCACCAGCAGGGGCGGATTGTATGTGGGTGGGTGGGCGGGAATGCATTGACCAACAAAGAGATGAAAGGCGGAGATTAAGATGCCTGCGCCCTCGTATCATCCATGTGAGCAGGAGATAGGCACAGCCTAGTTTCTCATTAATACATGTATGGATCAACATGCTGGTCAAACGGTATTGCGTGATGATTAAAAGACGCAAGAGTCCGCCTCTGATGGAGAAAAGGACTAACTTGAAGAATTCTTTGCGATTATCGTCGACGACAACGAAGTGAGACATGTTTGCTGGTGATACAGCAGATGAACCCATCTGGTCTTAATAAAGTAAACCGGTTGGGGTTCCCAAGAAGAGATAGAGCTTTGCAGCTCATTTTCTTTTTATTTTTTCTTCTATGTACACTTGCTTCGCATTCTCGACTCTTTCGTCTATGTGCTGGATATCATCCACCTGTGTTCACGCTCTTCTCTGTAGCATCACCGACTATGTAGAGAGAAAGGAGTTTGTCTTCTATGTATTTGTGTCACCGCAGCCCGATCCTCCCTCTCTAAAAGCTCAAGACAAACGTACAGCTTTCGCTTCACGCACTATAGCTTCAAAGATCTCCTCTTTCCCTTGTACGTGTTCATTGTTGTCAAAACTTTGCTGACGGGGCCTATTGGGACCCATATAGGGAAAAGACATCTCTTCCATACCTTACGATCTTATACAACAGGAGAAAGAAACAGGTGCTATTCTTCTTTTTGCGTACAAAGCCCTCTTGGCACAAGAGGCGTGTTCAAAAGCCTTCTTTATAACGCAAAAAGAAACGAAAAACACTCTTGTCCGTGCGCCGATCACACTCTTTGGTATACATTCCCCAACCCCCTCCTCCTTTCGCACAGCACGAGAAGGGTTCCTTTCCTTGTGGGCCTCCAGTGGCTGTTCTCACCATACGCAATGGGTGTGTGGGAGAATATGTGGGAAAAGGATGAATGGATGCGAAATGGCGTGGGTCCCTGCAGCAAAGTGTTTGCGAACTTCGTCTCAGTCATGTATTAAGTTTTTACTAGGACGAAACGTTTGCTGTCCATGCACAAACCACATACAAGAGAAAAAAAGGGGCGGCATGATAACAAAAAGCATATCAGCGTGGTTTTCTTTTGATTCCGCGCCTTAAACATAACATAACCTGACCCCCTCCCCTATTCTTGACAATGACCTTCTGCCATTTAATATATGCGCCATCCCAAAGAACATAACAATACTCTCCCATTGCTGTTCACAATGATCCCAACGTATCCAACCATGCTCTTGATCGTCTTGACTCATCCACGGCTATCGACCGGACGGAGTGTTTGTTGTTCATATCGCTTGGACAAGGGGGAGGAGGAGGGATGGATGCAAGAGACTTTTTATCCAAACGATATTAACGGAGTTTATTTCAACTTGAGTTGTGTGTTCAGGTAGAGGGGGAGGACGAATTCTGCAAAGTATTGAATTTCAGAGTCACCCATCCTTCTTTATTCTATCGGAAATAATTGACAGCTGGGCAGCGCTGGAACATTTTGTTTAGAAATAAGAAATAGTGTGTGTATGCGAATCTGCTATTTGTAATAATAGCGTTTTCCGACGTTTACAAGAGCCCCTACGCCGGAGGATCTCTACAGGTAAGTGACCGGGTTCGTCTTCCAAGAAGCTGCAGTAGTGTGCATAGAAGAATATATATGTACAAATATATATATATTGGAGTGATCATGAACGGTGAGGCTACCATTACAATCATTTCTCTTTTCTACATACATTCCATCCGTCCGACCTTGCTCCTTTCTCTCTTTCTCCCTCTCTCTTTTTCATCTCTCAATGGCTGCGTTCGTCACAGTCGATGAAGAGAAGAAGCAACAACCTGCGCAGCTTGAGACTCACGAGCACGTGGAGCATGAAGATGACATTTCTCCAGAATTAGAAGAACTATTGCACACGGATCCCAGCACGGGCCTGACCGCGGCTCAGGTTGCAGAACGGCAGTCGCAGTTTGGCATGAACGAGTTACCCGAGCGGAAAACCAACCCAATCATCAAATTCCTGCGGTATTTCCTAGGTCCTATGAGCTATCTGATCGAATTGGCCTGCGTGCTCTCCGCCTTGGTTGGTGATTGGCTGGATTTTGGCCTCATCGCCGCCCTGCTCATCATCAATGCCGCGATTGGCTTTGGCGAGGAGGCCAAAGCCGAGTCCGCCCTGGCCGCCCTTCAACAGACCCTGGCTCTCAAGACGCGTTGCTGGCGTGATGGTAAACTTATCGAAATTGACGTCCGCGAACTTGTCCCGGGCGATATCATTGTTCTCCGCATCGGTGACATCATTCCCGCCGACGCCCGCCTCCTGGGGCTAGGTGTCAACGGCGAGCAGAGCGAGGCCGAGCTCCAGATTGATCAGTCCGCCTTGACGGGTGAGTCGTTGCCGGTTGCCAAGCGCAAGGGCAATACTGTTTATAGTTCAAGTATCGTCAAGCAAGGCCAGCAACTCGCAGTGGTTACCAAGACAGGCACAAACACTTTTATTGGTCGAGCCGCAAACCTGATCGCCATCACCGTCGACCAGGGCCACTTTCAAAAGATCATCAACAAGATTGCAAATATCCTGGTGTGCTCCACCCTCCTGCTTGTCATCATTGTTCTTGCCTACCAGATGATCCGTTTCAGAGGCACTCCCGAAGGCGATTGGAAGACAGTCGTCAAAAACTGTCTTGTTCTCACTGTGGCCGCCATTCCCGTCGGCCTGCCTACGGTCATGTCCGTCACAATGGCCGTCGGCGCTAAGCAGCTCGCAGCCAAGCAGGTCATCGTCAAGCGGCTCACTGCGGTCGAAGAGCTCGCGTCTGTCTCCGTCCTCTGTTCTGACAAAACGGGCACATTGACCTTGAACGAACTCACATTTGACGAACCTTATGTGGCACCAGGCTACTCCGCCGATGATGTCTTGCTGTACTCGTATCTCAGTGCTGAGCCAGGAGCCAATGATCCCATCGAGTCCGCCGTTCGTAAAGCCGCCGAGGCCACCTTGCCGATCTTGCAAAAGCGAGATGACCCACTTAGCGTTCCTGGCTATAAAGTCACCCAGTTCCAGCCGTTCAATCCTGTTACCAAAATGACCCAGGCCACTGTCACTGACATCGAGGCCGACGCAAGCTTCCGAGTGGCCAAGGGAGCTCCTCAGGTCAATAGCGCGAGAGCAAGAGACTATGCGTTTTTGCTTCATATTCACATCCTCATTATCAATACAAATAGGTAATCATTGATCTCGTGGGTGGTCATGACGACGCAGTTCACGCCGTCAATGCGCTGGCTCGCCGCGGTCTGCGTGCGCTGGGTGTGGCACGAACCATCCCGAACGAACCCGAAAAGTTCCAGCTTGTCGGCATGATCTCGCTCCTCGACCCGCCCCGCATTGATTCGGCCGAGACTATCCAAGATTGCAACGCGCTCGGTGTGGAAGTCAAGATGATCACGGGCGACCAGCGAATTATTGCAAAGGAAGTCGCGGGTCGCATGGGCATGAGCCGTGTGATTCTCGATGCAAACCACCTTGTCGACCCGGAGAAATCAGAGGATGAGGTCACGGAGCATTGCAAGCGTGCTGATGGATTTGCGCAAGTCATTCCAGAACACAAGTACCGAGTTGTCGAGCTGCTGCAGAACAAGGGTCTCCTCGTAGGCATGACCGGCGACGGCGTGAATGACGCGCCAGCGTTGAAGAAGGCTGACGTGGGCATTGCTGTATCTGGATGTACGGACGCTGCGCGATCGGCTGCAGACATTGTTCTTCTCGCACCTGGCCTCTCTACCATTATTGATGGCATTCGCGTTTCGCGATCGATTTTCCAGCGGCTTCGGTCATATGCGCTCTACCGCATTACCTCGACTCTCCACTTTTTGATCTTTATGTTTGTAGTCACTTTGGTCGAGGACTGGAACATGCCTGCGATTCTGCTGATCATGATCTGCGTCTTGGTACGTTTCGAAGGATAGAGGACACGCGGAATCATAAGTAATTTTGAATAAGACACCCTAACTCGATCCAAACCTGCCATAGAACGACGCTGCTACATTAGTGATCTCCGTCGACAATACGCAAATCTCGGCAAAGCCCGACAAATGGCGCATTGGCCAGCTGGTCACGCTATCCTCTATCCTTGCTGTCTGCCTCGCTGGCCTTTCTTTTGGCCATTTCTACGTTGCCCGCGACATCTTCCACGTTACGCCGAACGAGCTCAACTCGATCATGTACTTGCACATTTCCTCAGGTAAAGTTGAGATTTGCCCTGCGGTGAAGGCATGCGGGAGAAAAAACCGCCATTTTACTTAAACCATCAAGCTTAGCTCCTCATTTCGTGATCTTCTCCACACGCGTGCCTGGTTTCTGGTGGGAAAACATGCCACACTGGATCTTCTTTGTATGCGTCATTGGTACTCAGATCCTGGCCCTGTTTTTCTCAGTCTATGGTGTGTTTGGTGAGGAACATGGTGTGGCCCCTTGCGGATATGCATGGGGTTTCGCGGTCCTTGCCATCTCTCTGGTTTTCTTTATGCTACTTGATCTCGTCAAGGTCTATGTTCTTCGCGTATGGAACTTTGGGCTGACTGCAAAGCTGTGCCCGACGCCTGCACGGAGAGCAAAATTGAACATGCGGCTCGCAGAGGCCTCTGAAAAAGAGGAAGTCGACAAGCTTTGGGATAAATTAGCCCGGCATGTCGCAGCATATGATATAGAGGCAGCCCTGAAACAGCAATAGCATAGTATTATAATATACGATAGATAGCTCAGATGCACCCACACATTTATTCCATTCATATACTCTTCCCTTTCTCCTAATAATCATGTTGCACACGTACCATTGTCATTTCCCTCTGAAAAGTCACATGATCTAAATCGGCTACCTTCCATTCATGGAAGAATTAGTCAGCTCATTGCTGAAGTATGGTCTCATTCTCACACCTTCCCCCCCCCAACGATTTCCAAAAATAGGTGTGCTATGGATAATAAATATGTAGCACAAACTCAATCGCTCCTCTGCCGCGTGCCGCATTAATGTCATCGCCCTGGATAGCGGTCTTTTCTCTCTTTCTCTTTAAGGGGAAAAAAGTGATTCATTCAGTAGTAGCACAACAAGACACTCAATTTTACCTCTTTCCTCTGGTGGATTTGACCGGATCGTCCCTCGCAATATGTACACCAAATGAATTCCGTTTCCCCATCGGCGAAGGTTAGCGATCAGGAGCCAGTGAAAGGAATACACACACACACACACATGTACACGCATGCATCTATTGATATCCTTAATATTGACCCCCTTCGTCACAACAACAACAACAGCAGCAACAAAAAATCATCTGGTGCATACTAGAGCTGCAATTGTTCTCCTCGCTTGCAACAAATGCGAGGCAAAGCGCAAAGAAAGGGATATGAATGCACTACGGCAAAACGCACACGCACACGCACACACACACACACTTCTCCAGAACATGCAGACCCAATTAGAATCAGCCCATACACAACAGAGTTCTCGGCCCGGAATGGGATTAATTGCGAGATAACCTTGCAATCCGCGACGTTCCCGTCTGCAATGTTTGTCGGTGTAACAGCCAGTCGATCAGTTCATTTTTTTTGGGAGGGGGCGACAGACATCTATTGCTTCTCACATGTTCATCTGACAAAAGCGGCCTGTTCATGTACGGAATGTTCAGTACACATGGATACAGCTGTGTTTTTCTAAACAAAAAAAAAGAAGTTTTATTATTATCTAACGAAACGGGCTTTAACTCCGTCATAGACTAATGACGTCAACTTGGCTGCGCTGTACTCATTCCTCCTCATTACATCGCAACCCCCCCCCAGTCCTGCGACACATCTTTCACTGACTCTATTAGGTCTGGAGCGGCTCAATCCGGGCGCCGATCATGGTTGTCGTACCTATTGGAACAAAAAGTCGGTTTCCCTCCCTCTCCATTTTCATCATAGTTTGCTTTGCGCTCTCAGTGGGTCCGGCGAGGTAGCCAAAAGTTCATTATTTCTGACACTACCAATTCACTCGGTGCAGAGACCACTTTACATTGTTTCCGGAATGTAGCAGAGGACGCTGTTTGCGGCGCAGAGCAAGTCCATCATGAGCGCATCTCAAAAGAAGTCGCAGGCCATCTCGCATGTCTCCCCATGGAAAAACACACACACGACCCTGTTTTTCGGTCGCACAAAGGAAATCTTCGAAGCACATAGTAATATAGGGTGTCATCATATCAGCAAAACCCCTCGTCTTTTCTTTAGAACTCGCAAAGTCTCCAGTTGCCTACCATCTCCCGTCGCGCGCGCTTTCTCTCGCTCTCTCTCAGAAAAAACTCATGTTCAGTTGTTCATTCCGGGCGTGGAATCACGGTACCAAAAAGCATATACGTTGACGAGGTAGTATCATCTATATGAATCGATGATGCAGTGGCACTTTTACTTTGTTGCACAGGGAATAAAAATAGACGAGTCTGTGGTTGGCGTACCAGTACGCTGCGGAGGTGAGGATTTACGTACAGGCACTTTTGATGGTGCTACATGCAGTTATTGCGTTATGGAAAATGCATACAGCACGATTCAATCGGTATGTAGGGTGGACCTATAGTATGTTTTATTTTCTAGCAATCTGCATACAAAAGCAAGTGTGTATTTCAATATTGTGATGGGGGAGTTTGCGGTACAGTAAACGCTTCGGGTGCGGCGTTTGGCCGCCTTGCTTTTGAGGTAGTAATAAAAAAAGGTATGTCATAAAAAACAGCTTCTCTGCTATCTTTTTCTCGTGGAAAATGGATCGTACAAGCTGTTGTGAAAGGTCTCTTTTTTCAGCCTTTCCCCCGGCAGCAAGCCGTGGTTGCTCAAACCCGAGGCAGCTGCTACACTTGGGAAAGAAACAGATATCTCCCCCAAGTAAGTGAAACATCTGCCCACCAATACATTTCTTGTTAATTATAGCTCCTGTCCATGAGTTAACTCTTAACATAGTACACTTGCGAAGAGAGCCATACCAGATAACGATCTACCTACGGTACCTCAGCAACCGTCTGGTCAACGCCGCTGCCTAGTGACCGATCAACGGCATCCTCGAGAAGCGGAGGTTGCCACATGTGGATCATGAGACTCTGGCTCTTTTCTGTCTACGTAACCCTGCCGACAACGCGTGTGTGCATTGCTTTTTCTGACAGGCCATCTTCATATTTCCAAAGTGGTTTCCATAGAGAGTATTTGTGGTAGTCAAAAAGCTGGAGCTCGCACAGCATATTTCCTTCAATTTTTATCCTCCGTTATCGATATCACAACGACGTTCAACCTTACTGATCCAAACTGTTCGGCCTCAAGAACGGCTCACGGTGGGATCCATGCCATGAAGAATAAGCGATGGGAGCTTAACTACTGAAGCCGACGATGAGAAAGTGCGAAAGCGGGTGCCGTCTGCTACACTATATCTTTGTAATAACCTCGTGATAGGCAGAGCGATCCTTCCAAACAAAACAAACACAACGTACTTTGTGTTTGTATGTCCAATGTTGCACATAATGAGGACGGACACACGATGACATCTTTGAGAAAGGATCTTCATTTTGACTACAGACGCAACCACCACAGTGACGAGTCCAGCCTGGATGGGGTGGGAGGTCCTTTTCTGCTCAGTCTGATCAGTTACGTAGCATCGGTTGCATAAATCACATACTATTGTAGCATCTTCCCTCATGCTGCCAATTGTTTTGCCTTCTCTTCTTAAAGACCGCATCAACCCTCCATGTTCTTACTATGTCTCGCCATTGTTGTGGCCTCAAGCGGGGTCTTTGGGAGAGGGAGACAGGGATTTAAAAAGCAGACGATTAAACTGAACGAACAGTCAAAGTGACACTGTCCGAGCTACGTACCATAGTAATAATCCGGGAATCCAGCACAGGCATTGCACTACAGGAAATAAGATCAAATAATATCGTTCAAAACACAAAAAGAATGTTGCATAATATTATGCGAAATTGTCGTATCACCAGCTAAAAGGATTTCGTTAATCAACAGAAAACATCCTCTTTACATTTTGACTTGCCAACCCGGCTTACACCAGGCGAATCCAGATGTGCACATGGCGGTAACCATAGCGGAGGACCGGTTGGTGCGGATTAAGCAACGGCACCGGCGTACTGCGGTGGAAGCAACGCCAACGCCGCGACAGAGACAGGCACTGACAATGCAAAAAGCAATAAAAGGAGGGGGTGGCCCTGCCCGATGGCAGCCAAATCGCGGCCCACACCGGGTGATGCGATTCTGTTTTGGCATCTCTTTCATGGCTCATCAAGCACGGGTGCGATTGGTCAATCTACAAGGACAGACAGTATTAGATTCAAATAACAAGCAAGTCGATATAAAGATTCATACCGGATAACCCATGGAAAAGAGACCAAAGACAATGCTGAATCAAGTACCATGATGTACTAGATGTTATTCTCCTTCAGAAGAATTACATCAACCACTCGTGTCGCTACTATTTTACAATGATTCTTGTTTATCAGACTACAGTTTTGTTGCAGACAAGGTTAAACGGGCCCTTTGATTTCTTCACTTTCTAATCTGATGGTCAAGATACACACAGGTGATGACTCGGCTGCAAACAATTGCATCAAGGGTAATGTGACAAGCGAACTGACATTGGTTGGTTACGAGGCTGCAAAAGAGTCCGTTTTATGTTGCAGTTGCCCATGGGCTGCATATTAACCACGATTGCATCAAACTTGTTGTCTCATATCAATGAATATATGTGTGAGTATACAGTTATTATCAATGAGAAACAAACATTCACTCCACAAAGAACTCACACCATGCCAAAGCCCTTTATCATCGTTTCACTGGTGAATTGTTCTATACAATCAGACAAGTGACCTTCACACGTCCTATCGTAGAATTATTTCCTAGGTACGAGCCAATATTACATGGTTGCATATCGGAGTAATGCTCATATACATAACGTGATGGTCTCTGTAGAATTATCACAATTCGGATCATAGCCTTTTTCCCGTTACAGCAGTTAATTAAGCACCTGTAAGAATGAGAGATGGATTTTTTGAAATCGCTCAACTTTAAGCTATTTGATGTTTCACTGATTCGGGTCATCCGTGTCTCACTTTCCAAGAACCTATTACGTTATAATTTGCTCTTCACAACCGACCAAAACTGTTCAGTAGAATTGGGTTCAGCCGAGTAGGGCGAAAGGTAGGCGCATCGATAGCCTCTCCCTTATGAATAGACTCGTTATCCATTACCAAATAATGGTCCTTTCGCATGGTCATACTTAATCCATTCATCCATGGTAGCCGTAAGAAAGCTGAGATCATACTCCAGTTACGGTTCCTCTGCTTGGAGCTATGGACTGCCCCGCTCCTTTTTTTTTGGCTGGTGATTGTGGGAGTCTCAAGCTACATTTTATAATATCGGTGCCAAAATTGCTCTCTCAAGAAGGTAGTTATTATCGCTCTTGTTTTTGACACTGTAACTACTGCAGAAATCGCTTTCTTGGACCCTTGCCATGCTGCACTTGATGTTAATGCTGTATGACACGCAGATCTACCAGTGAAGACACCATTTTCTCTATATAGTCAATGTCAATCACGTCTGATTGACGCACCCGGTCAAGACACTCTTGAATCTTTGCGTCGCTATTTCTGTCTACAGGCTGAAACGGATCCTTTTTCAATGACATTTTCATAAATCGATGCAGCGCTGTTTTTACGATACCCTCAAATCTCTGGAGCAACTGCTCCATCAGTTGTTCTAGGACAATTGACGGACTCTCATCAACCTATTCTAAAACAGCGCTCTTATAGCACGCTCTTCGTTGGAAACACGCAAAAGACCTCTGCCTCTATGTACGGTCCTTAAAAACGCCGTCAGAGTCCTTTTCGTACTGTGATGTCCGTTGCTGAGCAGAGCGAACATGGATTCCTAGCTGATTTGCAGCAACAGATGCACTCAAGACCTTCTCAAACACCCGTTTGATTTTATCTTTGTCGATGGACATTGTGTCACCACGCTTGAAGTCTGCTTCTACCATATGAATCCGTTCGTTGAGAATATGTGTGGCAACAAGCTCAGGGTTAACCCCTGAAAGACTTTATACGCAGATAGTCAAGGTGAGAAGAGATAGATTGGAGAGAGAACATTCCCCTTCAGTGACACATCCCATAGGTTCAGGGCAGCCATGCTCATCCACGGCATAGCCTTGACCGTCCTCGTAAAAAAAATAGATTGCTCATTTCCGAATGTAAATTGGGTATAAAAAGAAAGGGCAAAAAGCTGACTAACATGTACAAGAGATGAAAGGACTTTTGTGCGACATCTTTCGCTATGAATGCGACATTGGCATTATCATCACGCGTAAAGATTTCTGAGACTTCAGAATTGCTAGGACACGACTTTGGTTACGAAGGGCAACGGACGTGATCTAGATACCCATTCCTTGAGAAAAATAGATTCCTATAATGGTGAGCACCTTCTAATGAGCCGTTCCAAAGCTCTTACGGTGTATTCAAGAAAATAACCACATCCGTAATGTGCAAGATGATAAACACCACTTTCCATAGAGCGATCTAGTTGCATGGCAAATCTTATTTGGCTCCGCGGCAGTAGCACCAAATCTTCGACTTCTACGCAGGCAAATCGAAACCCGGTATTCACAGACTTGAGCTGAGCAGTTGACGTACGTACATGGTCCAGCCAACTTGATATTATAACGCAACAAGAACATATACAAATGAATGGCGTAGAGAGTGGAATGCCGTCGATGATTGAGAAAAGTTTTTGCCTGATCCAACAATCAAAATTGGCAGTCTGAGAAATGATCGAATCCGTACAGATCGCCATATGTTACGCCCTGATTTTGAGGATCAACGGGCCACTGCGTTGGTATATCAAACTGAATATTGTGCTTATTGGCGGGGGCGAAACAATAACTGTGCATCAGTATCTGATGGCGAAGGTTGCTATATACGCACGTATGCATGTAAAATAAGTCAATACCAAGTTGCGCAGACTTTGGCTTTGCGGACAGACACCGATCATATGATAAACGCTTTGTCTAAGCGTACCTGCATTACAACTTAAAAAGGACAACCGTGGAAAAACATTGTAACAAGACACCAAATCGTGACAGAAGCTCAGCTTCCCTTATGATTCAAGAGTCAATTGACGAGATTTTGTCCGTCGTATTTCATAAAGGGAGTGGGTGTGGAAAAAAAAAAAGACCATCACCGTATAATCAATAGATCTCGGGTTCAAAAAACCACTGCTACTGTCGTTACCGGATAGCCGGAATTGCCCACAGATTTTTTATGTATTCAGCTACGGCTGTCTAAACAAAACAAAAAAAAAAATAGATTCGATCGGTTTGCCTGCCTTGGGACCGGGGAGAGGACGTTAAAAAAAGTGCGCGGATCTTCGGTAATTCGGAGGAATGACGGACCGTGTTAAACCATCTATTGTCCCGTAAGAGCGACGATAGATTCCAATCAGGGAGCTTTTGTGTAATGATGCTGATCACATAAATAAAACTCTTCCGGACGGACGGACGGTCCTCAAGCACTCCCCATTGTTGATCTCTCCTTCTCACCATGGATCAAGGAACAGCCACAGAGCCAACCATCAACGGATCAGATTGCTCAATCGCGTCCAGGCCATCGATCCAAGGAAAAGAGCACATGAGCAGCAGCACCACCGCCACCACGACCCCCGTGAATGAGAAAAATGCATCGGGCCTTGAGAACAAGATCGATCTTACTCCGGAGAAGACGACCCAAGACCCATCACGGTTGGGGCGCTTGCGAGTCTTTTTCTTATACATCGGTCTGTTTCTATCCCTGTTTACGATTTCCATTCAAGCAACGGTCATTGCTCCGGCCATGACGAGGATTGCTACAGACCTAAACGATGTCGCAAACCAGACATGGATTGCAACCGGCTATCTTATTGCTGTAATTTCGCTGCAGCCTCTTGCAGGAAAGGTAAAAAAAAGAAATAGTCAGATAGATGAAGGGAGAGAGAGAGACAGAGAGAGAGTGTGTGTGTATAAGATCAACGCTCGCTCATCGTTTTGAGGACATGTGTCTCTGTAGCTCTCGGACATCTTCGGCCGCAAACCAATCTTCCTCACCGGCCTCTCGATTTTTAGCATCGGCTCCTTATCCTGCGCTCTCACACCCACAATGAACGGATTGATTGCCGGAAGAACCGTGCAGGGCTTCGGTGCCAGCTGCATTATGCCCATGATCTTTGTCATTACCACCGATATCACGGCTCTTGAAAAACGTCCGCGGATCAATTCCATGCTCTCAGCCATGTTTGGACTTGGAAGCGTGGTAGGACCACTCCTCGGCGGTGCTTTTGTGGATTATGTGTACGTATCCTATCGCAAACATATGCAATCTGGGATTCCAACAACGGATGTACTCTGTTCCTCTGACACCTATGTAGGACGTGGCGATGGGATTTCTGGCTCTTCTTGATCCTCGGCAGCTCCTCTACTATCATCGTAGGCGCCCTTCTTACTGAGTCCAACGTGGCACTGAATCGAGAGGAGAGCATGCTGGCCAAGCTCAAACGTGTTGATCTGCTCGGCAGTCTGCTCGTCATTGGCACGATTTGTTGTCTCCTGCTCGGACTTAACTGGGGAAACATAGTAGGTGTCGTGTTTAACAAGTAACATGTCGATCGACCCATATATATTGATCCGTTTGTTCTACTGTGCCCGACGTAGTACGGCTGGAAAAGTGCGCACGCCATTGCACCGTTTGTCGTCGCAGGAGTTACTCTGATCATGCTTGGTATTGTGGAGACAAGAGTGGCAAAGGAACCAGTAAGCGTTGATATATATGTATGTATATATAAGATAGAGCTAGTTAGTCATCCGCGGTGGCATGCACATACATAGATTCTCCCACCAAGCCTTCTTGGCAACTGGCGCATTTTGGTGCTATACCTTTACATCTGTTGCATTGGTCTAGGCTTCGTGGGCACTCTGTTCTACGGCCCCATCACATACCAGGCCATCTTTGGCGCAAATAGTATGGAGTCCGGGATTCGACTGATCCCTTACATGGGCGGGCTCATCGTCGGAGCAGCCTTCGGGGGTGCGATGGTCGCAAGATTCCCCTATCCCAAAATTTTTCTGCTCGCAGGCAGCTCCCTTTCGGTCCTCGGCTATGGACTCTTCCAGCTCGTCAACATGAACTCTAACTGGGGTCACCAAGCCGCTTTCTTTATTTTTGCTGGTATTGTATCGAGGGGCAGATCATCACGCACGCGCGTACTCACACACATATGTTCTGGCGGCAGGCCTTGGCTTCGGTCTATCCCAGCAAAATACCATTCTGTCCGTCCAGTCGCTCGCAAGCAAAGGGGACATTGCGATTGCCACTGCTCTGGTAAGTGTGTGTGCGTGTGTGAAACGGAACGACACAGAGTGCATTCCTGTTTGCTTATCATGGTTACAGGTCAGCTTTTTTATGCTGATGGCACCGGCCATTGGTCTGGCAGTCTACCAGGCCCTTTTCGGCGCATTTGTGAAAGCTCAGTTCAAGGGACTCCCGTCCGAGGCGCTCGCAGTCGCACTGCAGTATCATGTCGACAAGAACTATCTCTTCATCGGAAAGCTTCCGGAACAATACGTCCTGGTCATCAAGACCGCTTACATGCAAGCCTTAAAACATATCTTCATTCCACCCATCGTCGCCGCTGGCCTTGCTCTTATTTTTGCCACGGTTATGCCGAACGTGCGCTGGGGAAGTTCACCCACACCCAAGGAAAATGGGGCCAAATCAGATGTTTAGAGACTTATGCAACACCCCCCCAAAAAAAGACAATAGAGACACCTTATTTCTTGTACTAGTTAGTTCCACCTATTTTGTACTGTATACCTACTCTATGCATTTCTAATTCATATGTTACACTTAAAATCGCCGGCTTCTATACTCACTTCATCTTGCCCATCAAATCAAAAGGGTTTGAGGCCGACAGAAAAAAATATTAGGGGCATCGCAGCGCTGCAATTTTTTTTATTTGCATCGTTGGGCATTTGCAAGATAAAAAAAAAGGGAGGAAGCATGCATGCGTGCGTCTGTGTCTTTTTTTTTTTGTAGGAAGGCCAGTCCACGTGACAGACGCTTAGAAGACGAGAGCAGCGCCCTTGGTCTTCTTGTCACCACCCAACTCGAAGTGCTTGCAGCGCTTGAGAGGAAGCTGCATCTTGTACTTGCAGGCTATATTACATCATTCAAAACCTCCCTTCCCATCAGCAAAAACTCATGCGCGCACATACACACACACACACACCCAGCGCCACCAAAGCCCTGTGTTTCCCTTTCTCTCTCTCTTTCTCCTTACCGGTGCACTCAAGACGAAGGACAATCTTCTTGGTGGTCTTGGCCTTCTTGTGGAAAATAGGCTTGGTCTGACCACCATAACCAGACTGCTTGCGGTCGTAACGTCTCTTACCCTGAGCGTACAAGGAAGCCTTGCCGGTCTTGTACTGGGTGACCTTGTGGGGGGTGTGCTTGCGGCACTTCTTGCCCTTGCAGTAGGTGTTTCTGGTCTTGGGGATGTTGACCTAAAATCATGCCACACGCACACCACGATTTTTAGTCATTCAATGTCGATTATCGGCGCGGAAAAAAAGCAGTCGTTTGCAACACGAATAGGGTTATATTATAATATGTCGTTCATGTCTGCTTGCTGTCTCTGCTTGGATGGGATGGGATGGAATGGGATGGATGGATGGATGCATCGCTTACCATGGCGTCTAGTACCAGAAAAGAGAAAGTGCCCTGGATTGCCAGCTAAGGCTGAGCTGGTATGCCCGCACAGCACGCCACCCTCGCCTCTCCCCCCCCCGAAAACTCCCCGCCCCGGTGCGGTGCATGCACCCCCAACCCCTTCCGGGAGCTCGCGTCATACAAACGCCGCTTTTCGCCCTTTCCCTCGCTTTGTTCATAGAAAGAAAAGGGTACGCGCCCCATGGTCTTGGTAAGCTTTTCTTCGTTGACGATGCATTTACACGGGAGACCAAAGATATTCCAATTAAAAATAGAAATAATTTTACCACATTGCATGTCGACATGTCTGAGGCTGACGAACAAAATGAATGGGCAGGATTGCCTCGTCATTTATATGCGGCAAGGATGAAAATTTCCATTGTTTGAGGGCGTTACTGGAGAGAGAGAGAGAAAAGTGTGGCGTAATGCCAGAAAGCAATTCATGACAAATAACCGTGCATTTGAACAAAAATCAAAATGTTTGAACAGCTCTCAGTGATGCGACACGACGATTCAACTTTGTTATTTTTCTTAGCGCCGTGTGTGGAAAAAGTGAGTATGTATCTATCCAGTCGCTCAATCCGAGCCATGACTTCCTTGATGTTCCGATGTAAACTAGGGGTGGAGGAACGATAAAATTACGTCTCTCCTGTTCCGGTCATCGTCTTCCTTTCAAAAAAATTTCCACATCCTCAGGATCATTCGATAAGCCTGCATAGTCGATTATGCAAAGCCTAACTTTTTTTGTGCAAGTGAGAGAGATGAGAGGATGCTAAGAAAGAAAAAGGGCGGGGGGGGGCGGGGATGATGTTATGAACATATGTTTTGCAGAGGCGTGTGCGTGTTGGTGCATGATAATGGCAGTTAGAGCTTATGCGTATGTTCAGGGGCGACACTCTGCACGGGCCAGGTATAGTTTGCATTGGCGCGATCATATCCGTATTTCCGGATGAAGGCGTCTAGCTGAGCGGGGCCGCGAGAACCATAGGGGTAGGTCGCGAGCGAAAGGGCCTGGTTTTTATCGATCTGGTGAAGAAGAGGGGTAAATATTTTCCAGGCGGCCTCGAGTTCGTCGTCACGCACAAAGTTGGAGTGGTCATTCCGTAAGACGTCGAGAATAAGGGACTCGTAAGCGTCTGGTATGGACATGTCCGTAAAGCGGTCATGGTAGGTGAGGTCGAGGTCGGATTGGAGGGTTTGGTATGAGAGGCCGGGTTCCTTGTTGTTGAATTTGATGTAGACCGCCTCCTGCGGCTGGACGCGCATGACGAGCTCGTTGCGAGGCGTGCCTTTGTAGAGCGAGCCGGATGTGTTGTGGAACTGAATGCGGATCTCGACCTTTGCATCATCAAGGGCCTTACCGGCCTTGAGGATGAACGGCACACCCTCCCAGCGCTCATTCTGGATCCAGAGCGTCAGCGCCGCAAACGTAGGCGTCTTGCTTTGCTTGTTCTTCAGCGTCGGGTCCTCGAGATAGCCAGGCTTCCCCTTTGCGCCGGTGTACTGAGCAAGGAGCACGTCCTCCATCACCACCGGTGGGATGCATTTCAGCACCTTCACCTTTTCGTCGCGAATCGCCTCAGCCTCGGTTGAGATGGGTCGTTCCATGGCAATCAATGAGAGCACCTGGAGAAGATCTATTGTGGGGGAGGGAGGGGAAAGGTTTGGGATGGAGAATGGGTGGGATGGGCGCCTCATGCGGGTTACCCTGGGCTCATTCCCCTTCGAAGCTCAAACTTACGGTTCTGAATCACATCACGAATGATGCCAAAGTCATCGAAATAGCCACCCCGCCCTTCGGTTCCAAAAGGCTCCTTGAATGTGATCTGGACATTGTCGATGGATTTGCGATCCCATGCCTGGCTAAAAAAGATATTTGCAAAGCGCAGCGGCAGAATGTTCTTGACCATTTCCTTGCCGAGATAATGGTCAATACGGTAGATCTCGTCTTCGGTGAACAAGGCACCGAGGGCTTCGCCAAGGGCTTTAGAACTCGCGCTGTCCATCCCGAAGGGCTTCTCGACAATCAGCCGGTTGATTCCATCCTCGGCGTAGACGTTTTTGCGGATGCCCTGCGCAACCGGAACAAAGACGGAGGGCGGAAGAGCCATGTAGAAAATGCGATGTTTTCTTTGACCCTGGCCGATATGCCGTTCGACCTCGTTCTGATTGAGATAGACACGGAGGGACTGCCAGGACGCGTCGTTGTCGTAAAGGCCTGCATGGTAGCTCGTGATGGCCTTGAAGCCAGCAAGTTCAGCCGGGTCTGCATTCGTGATGTACTGCGTCACGCGGCTCAGGTAGTCCTCGTGGGTCATCTTCGTCCGTGCATAGCCGACAATGTGTGTGTTGGCCGGGAGGAAGCCTTTGCGAAACAGCTTGAAGAGCGCAGGGTATGTCTTCTTCTTCGCCAAGTCGCCAGAGGCGCCAAGGACTAATGTTGGGGTTATTTTTGTGAGTGTGGGGGTGGAACGCGTCAAAAAAAATTAGGGTTTGGGGTAAAAAACAAAGTTTGTTATTGTTTATGTACCAACGATGGTGGCATAACCATTGAGCTCTTTCGCTACTTGCGCTTGGATTTCTTGTGCAGGTGTTGGCATAATCCTGGAGAAAGAAAGAAAGAAAGAGGGAGGGAGGTGCAATGGGGGAGAGAGGAAAAGAGAGAGAGAGAAAAAGCATGAAGCAGCGTTTTATATACATGCGCTTGGTCGATCAAAAAAAAAAAAAATAACGGGACTGAGTTTAGCATGAGAGAGATCAAAGGTCTTGTTACTGCCCTGCTCTGGTTTTTCCCATTTGCCCAAACTTACCCAAAATTGAATTGGATGGTACACATGTAGACGGGTTTCTTTTTATTTGGGGGGGGCAGTACATTTGACATTAACCCTTGCTATCATCATCCAAACCCTACTTTTTCCCGAGAGCCGATTCCTAGGCACACTCAATCAAAATCGTTGAACGCGCTTCTACCTCCATCTCTCACATGCTCTTCGCCAGGTAAAAAAAAAAAAAGTTTTGTTCCGATCTCCGGCCGTTCGTTGTCTTCCCTCCGAAAAGATTTCATTTTACAGTAGTCCTTTTGTTTAACCTCTTACTTATTTCGGTTAATCTCATTCCGTGTACCGATGTACAGCAATTTGGTTTCATTTAAGAGAAGCCTGTCTCTGTGGGAAGCAACAGCTCGCATCTCTATTTATGCCGAGACTATGAAACTGTGGAGTTTTATTTTTTTTTTTTTTTTTTACTTCTCACAAATACGCGATATTCAATCGCCGCCATTCTTGACACCAGCAAAATAAGCCCCTTGTGCCCTCCCCTGGGCTTTCCAGTTTGGTGCGAGTGGATGAGAGACGTTGTTGTATTTGTACTTGTGGGTGAATGAGAGGCTGAGACAAGATCTATTAGGCGTGGATGTATGCGTTGTGTGCGCTGCAATGACTAGATACGAAATCCCCAGACTTCCAGCTGAATGCAGCTAAATTCGGTAGAGCACGAGAGTGGCTCATTATTAAACGTCGGGCACCCTTCGCTGTGTCCACGTTCAAGGTCTGAATTGATCCACAGGCCGAATTTGCCATCCCTGCAGCGGCAACATTTGTTCAGCACATATAAAAAGGACCTATACCGACCATTCTTACCCTCCGCCCACGGCAATGAAATCCGTCTCGGCTAAGATCATATACTCGTTCCTGCCTGTCCAGGGAAACACCCGACACTGGCTCGTTGCCTTGTTCTGTGTCCACAGAAAACTATTTGCCGGTATCAATAAAACAAAACCCGCCGTAGTTATTCCCTTTCTCGCTTGTCTTCACCATTCGCCCGTGCCATAGTATGACGGATTCGGCTTCAGCGCCTCGTTGAGAAAAGCTCCAAATACCTGCATATGTGTGTATGCATTCAGCAGGTGTAGTCTTTGTGCTTTTCCTCTCTCTCTCTCTCTCTCTCTCTCTGCGACTTACTTGGTCATTCGCATCTTTGATCGCCAGGAGGCACGGGCCCTTGTTTGTCCCAACGCGCCGGTATAGAGTAGCAAGGCTAGTGCCGTGCTGGTCAAGACTGTAGAGTAAGGTCCATTGAGGCGCCACGCGATAACGTCGTGGCAAGAAAGGCCTAAGCTGTCATGACGCATGTATTCCAGACGATACACTCTGTCAGGCTTATCCCTCTGCCAGATGGTAGCTACCTACCTGATCTGCCATCGAAGTCGACAGAACAGGGACCGTATCAGGTCGTCGCTCAACAAGTTGTGGTGTGGCCATGGGAGTCAATGGTGGTTTGTATGACGCTAGTCAAAGGGCGATCAAAAGAGGCGATGATGACGACGATGGCTGCTGAGGTGGTAAAAAGAGGGTCTGATCCCGGGTATAATACAGGACGGGCGTCTAATGTGTTGATGATGCCTAAGAGAGTATAAATTGGGTTCTCTCTCTTTTATGCACAAGGCACGAAGAAAGCAGAAAAAAAAAGTGTGAGGAAGGGCAGGAGGGGAGGTCAAGGAGTGAGTAGAAGTCTTAAGTCATTGTCCGTGTGCGAATTGGGGCGGGTGACGGAGTTGTTCTCTGCCTCTCTCTATGGCTCTTAGCAAGAATGCTGCTCAGCTGCGTCATGACATTTATTTCTCTCACTTCGCAATACTAGACCTTGACTGTCTCATATCCCGCGATGACCTTTTTCATGCAGATCAGTAGCAGCCCATTCCTCAAGAAGTGAATATACCGTCGTCATCGTAGTCCGTGCCTAACGCGTGTGGGCCGAGCCCTGCCTCTAAGAAGATGTTTGACAAGTAATGGGATCATCCTCTGTGGGTTGGTACGTATTTGTCGGAGATCTCTTTGAGGCATGCAAAACGTCAACATCTTTTGCAAAGCTGACAGACTCAGTTCTTAAAGATAGCATGCCATTTTGCTGTTTAGCTTTTTCATATCAATGGCTTCTATTTTTTTTATTGATCATTATTATTGCAATGGTAATGCCCTATAGACTGCTGGTACTTCAAAGACAACGATTTTGCGAGCAAGGAATATCCAGGAGCTGCTCATTATGCGTGTGCATATTCTTCCTGTGCTGCAAAGCGACGGTTGGATCTCCGGCTTCTTTCTTCATTGGCTGCAGCTTATTTTGGGGGAGTGGGGGTGGAGAAGGGCGTTCCCAGGTGTACAGTAGCAACTTTCCCAGGGACAACTGGCGCATGTCATCTGACCTTTCTTTACTGTTACCCTATTTAAAAATCATTGGCATCTAAAACTTCCACCGTGATGAGCAGATTAGAGTGTCCTACTTACACTTCAGAAGTCAATTTTCCAGTCTTCGGTCTTGGATTCACCTCATCAAACCAACTTCTAGTCTGCGGTGGCGGTGGCGCCGGTCGCTCAGGTGTTCGAAACAAGCTGGTAATGCATGTCGAAACGGAACACACAAAAAAAAGAAGTGGACAGGCCCCCATCGACATTGTTGCCAACAATCTCTATCTATCACAAAAAATAAGGTCTCATACCGAGTCGATCCGCGCCGAAAGGATCTAGAAGAAGAAGCGGTCTATGACTTTTCAAGCGAAGAAGATGCGCCAATGTGCCTAGACGTTCATCCCACGGTAATCACAGAAAGAAACACACCCACACAAGTAGATCTTGAAAATGATTAATGTGCGCTCCCGAGAACAGGATGATGTGGTCCTCGTTGGTGCGAACGAAACAGAAGAAAAGCTAAAAAGGGGTGAGAATAAAAACTGCCGTGTGTTCAAGCCGCTTGAGGCGAGGTAAGAGATCGCTGCGTTGGAAGAGGGTGAGGCTGAACATCCCCATCTGTTTAGCTTTGAGTCCATCACAGCAATTAATACGATATCAACCAAGACGGCAGAGGAGTACCAGGTAAGAAAGAAAGAGGCAGCTATGAACAATATGGAAACCGGGTGCTGATGCTTCTCTCTCTCCCCCGGCTTTCTTTAGAAAGTAGTCCGGTTCAGTGCGGATGGAAGCCTCGTTGCGACAGGCACGTCGAATGGCCAGGTTCATGTCTTCAATTACCCCGAATACACTCCTTTGTGCGACATGATCCAGGCATCGGAGGACGATGAGGTGACGGACGTCGACATCACATTAGAAAAGGACAAATTGACATGCTTGACCCGGGATGCGATCAAGCTTGTGAATTTGCGTGGCAAAAACATCGGCAAGATTATGCGAACCATCTCGCCGACGACGCTGGATAAAAAACAAAAGATACAGTTCCGCGCATTTCGGTATGGGTTGGGGGAAGAAAGGGCATAATGGACCATGTACAACCGCGTATTGACCTTCCCGAAGGTACGGTCGTGTTTATACGAAGGATTTTGCATTTTTAGCAGCCAATAGCCCTGCTGGCGGATGGGTGTACAAATTGGACGCTTATACGCTCGAACGGTCAGCAAGCGTCAAGGTGTCCAAGAAGCCCATCACTGCGTTTTGCATAAGGTGAAAGCTTTGGGGGAGATCAAAGAGTGTAAGCAAATTAGACTAACGGCGATATATATCACGCACAAGTCGCGAAGGCGGTATGGTGGCTGTTGCAACGGCTGACTTCACCTTGCTCATTTTGGATTCGCTCACTCTGAGGGTAAGCGCGAGAGCAAAGAGAAGGAAGACCACGATGGAAATAACATTCTGTCCCTATCCAGGTCCTTCATCAAGTTAAGGAAGCCCACGGCTTTTCCATCACGAGCATTGCCATCAGCCATGACCGCCGGTTGCTAGTGACTGGATCCGCAGACAATACATGCCGTGTTATATCGCTCCCTCAACAATTCCCTAGCGGTATGTGTTCTATGATGAGTTGTGCGAGTAAAATATGTTTGATGGGACTGACGGATGTGGTTTTGTAGCATCGGCCATGATCCATCCCCTCAAGACCGTGTTCCTGGCTGTTTTGACCGCGTTCCTGCTTATCATTTTCTTAAATTATTTCTACGATTCTCCTTCAGAGAGCTCCGAGTCCTTTCCTGTACCTCATGTTGAAGAATGATTACATTTGCAATAAAATATCCTAGTTCCCCGTGCGCGGGTGTTTATTTATTTATTAGGTGAAAATTTACTGGTTTGTTAGCTAACTCACCTTTATAGTAAATGACTTGTGCGACTGCATGGAGGCTGAAGATGCTCTACTAAAAATATGTTGCTTTATCTGATGCCGACATGGCTGCGGGTGGCGAGCAAAATGAGCGGCCAGGATTTGCCTCATTCATATGCAGCTACGTAGTCTGAATGAGGATCCCCGGGGGAAAAAAGCAATTAGGCCATATAGACAAGAAAAAGCTGTAGCAGGCCCTGCGTACATTCCAAACAGACCGTGTGCATGGCGTGAGCACGGATAGGTGCTAAAATCGGACCAAGAAGAACGTGCATCACCTTTGCAGAGATCTGCATCGCTTCAACAAAGAACTTGCATTTCAAAACTTTTGGCCTCACTAGTGCGACACCACTGTCAAACAAGTTATTTTCTTTACTCCGCGTGTAAACGTGCATATCTATCCATAGTTACAATTGAGCTGTTGTGATCCATAGCGACAGCCATGATATTCTGATGTAACCTAAGGGAGGGATAACTGCGTTTCGTCTGTCCCGCCATCCTCTTCCTTCCACATCATCAGGGTCATTCGATAAGCCTGCGCGCAATCGATTATGCAAAGCCCTTACCTTTTGTTGTGCCAAAATCGAAAAGAATGCAAACAAGTCTGTGAAAGAGGTCAGATGCAAGAAGCGACGCTATTTCGCTGCATACCTTCGGGTGTTGCCATCACAACCATCACATTTGCTAACGTTCTGCTGATGCCGAGCACGGAGAGAGATGCAAAGAACTTGGTACATAGACATCGATCACCTAGCCTTGTCATCATGGTTTGGAGAAGGCGAATTCGACTTTGCTCGGAATCATGAGTTCAGGATGCACGGACATATCCTACGTTTATCCAGCCACCTGCAGCACAGGTGCAACAGAATCGAAATAAACCATCTGTTTCCTGCACTGCATGGGAATAGAATTGAAAGATGGAATCTCATGCTGGTACGTTTGATGTACTTTTCAGCATCCGCCACCGTCGTCTTCGAGCCAAATCGTTTGATCCGTTTGGTCTTCTGACCACCACAACGAAGACACTCCTCAACCAGCCAAGTGAAAGCCGGCTTTTATGCATAATGCTGCAAAAGAGCCAGAAAGACTTTTTCACTGCGGGGAATGTAGGATCGTTTAGCCTATTACTAACCAAGGACGTCATCGCACTCCCTCCGATTTCGCGTTGGACATGCGATTCATATTAGGATTGGACATATTTTGAATGATACACCTTTATGGCGTTCAGCGCCTTGTTTGCTTTTGGGAACGCAGATTATGTCAGCCGCAGCCGCTAGACAGATGCCGCATATGCTTGAGACACTGACGGAAGCAACAGGGTAAGCCGTCATACGGTCAATAAACCAAGAGCCTGCCGCAGATACAACCGGGCAGAAAGTGCTGTTGGTAGCGGTCATTAGATTCTCGTGCTCGGTTGCTAGTTATTCGCCTCCGTATGCTTGACTTCACCTTCCATAATCAAACCAGTAAAGGAAAGTAGCCAGGCGGCTGTGTAAATATAGGAGATCGTCTGGATGAGGAGTGGGAAAGTGAACGGGAATGGAGGCTGACGCGTTGTCTAATCAAGACTTACGATAGTCATTATGGAGTTGGTTGATACGGCTGTGGTGTTACTTTGGCCTGTGGAGAAGAGGAAGAACAGAAGATGACTCTCTTGACAAAGAGTCACCGCCAACGCTATGTCTTACATGTGCATCATGTCGAAATGAGCGAGTTGCGTATCCTCAGCTTTATGAATGGGTGCATTGTCCATTACCAAACAACAACCCTTCATATGTTCGTGCGTATCCATTTTATCCATGATGGCCTTAAGAAAGCTAAGGTAATGTCCAGTTACGGATCCTTTGCTTGCAGCTTTGAACTGCCCCGCTCTTTTTCTTTTCTTTTTGGCTGGTCTCGGCTGGCAAAGCTGGTGTCAAGCCAAGCGACCAAGATGCCAGATACAGGTGGCGGCAGCCCAAGTCTAGTCGAATGAAACCCGTCAGCAACGCTTGACAGCTTTCCTTGCATTCAAAAGCACCTTTTCTTTTTTAAAAAAGAAATATCAACTGAGCGCTTGTCCTTTTAACCATGAAACGGTGATGTAAATAACGAGCTGAATTCCTGGACGTCATTGACCCCCAAACTGGGCAATAATCCGATCCAAGGCAAATATATGATTTTGAGCGCCTCTCAACACATAGCCTTCCTTACCATCCGTTTGGCACAACAGCTATTTCATCCGCAGTAATCTGGCGACAAGGGAGCGCACAAGTCAAACGTTCTCTCTCGTCTAGGATTAGCATCCACCAACCACAGAAGACGGTGGCAAAAAGACAAACGGATCGAACACCCACCACTGGCCAAAAAATTCTTCTAGCTCTTTCTTCAGCCACGACTTCTACAAGTCATAAGGACCACCTCCATCAAAAAAAAAAAAAAACTCTCACATACCGCCACAACACCCACATCGGATAGACCTGACCCATTACTGCAACACTTTGAATCAAAAGACGGTCAGTCGACGCAAGATGATCTAGGCAGAAACAAGCATACAAAAGTACCAGCGATGCCGCTCGTCATCATCGATATCACAGCTATTGGACTTGCCGTAAGTTCTCTCTCATGCCATATCTATACACACACACACACACACACACACACACACAAAACAGACTTGCCGGGGACGATGGCACCTGAAAGGAGAAGAGCAGATATGAAGATGGATTAACAATATGTTGAAAAAAGTTCAAAGCACAAAAGAAGCGAATGAACTGGGTCCAGGCTTTCAACGAAGGCCGCGAAAAAGGGTTTTTTTCATGAATTACATGAACCACAAGAACCTAAAAAGCAATGTACTCTAAGAAATGCAAACGAAGGACTAGTATGATGACATATCAACACACATTTATTATACATTCCCCCTCCCAAACCGCGGCTTTTGTTTATCACCTCCCTTTATACCCTTCTTGTGCCAAAGTGCTTTTTTCAGCGGGATCAAAAGGGTGGGTGAATTAATTATTGATGACGATGCAAATGTCCTAACTGATATACATTGCTAACCAGTTGAAAGGGTCGGTGAGACGTTGTAGTAGTGATGGGCGGATACCCGCATGCTCAGGCTCTGTCCCAGCAACCTTAGGACTGTATTGTATGTCGTCAAGCCTCCACTTTGTATTCGGATGTGGGTTTGAAATTTAAGAGCCCCTCGCATATTCGATCGCGAGGTGGAAAAGCGTGTCTTTCAAAGGTTGACGAGTGCAAGTTCCAGTTTGCAATTTTTTCTTTACGTCTGTCATGGACTGTCCCTTCATAGGAGCACATTGTACTTGTGGCTGACCTTACGGAACGAGGAGAACGAGCGCTGGTATCGATACCAGCTGCTGACATGACGAACGCAATACGTACATTTCCGTCTCCCCGGCGGAAGATATTGAATGTCGAAGGTTGTCATGTGCTACCCAAAAGATATTTGGAATTGTCGTTGCAACAGGATATGAGATTTCGTTAAATCCATCCTTTTACACTTTAACTTACCAACCCGGATCACATGACAATAACCATCGCGGCAAAAGCAACGCTGGGGGCACGTCGAGGGTGCACAAAGCCGGCATAAAGCAAACTACGCCGGTGAACACAAGGGTACAGGCAGACGAAAGCAGAAAAAGTTCTCCCTTCTATGGAAGACACGACTTCATATTTGGAAATGACCCAGTAAAACGCTGATTGATAAACGCTTGACCAGCAAATTTATGAAAGGCTTGAAAAGAGTCTTTTCCAAATCTTTCGCAGCCTTATTCATACAAGCATGTTTCCGCTTTGGCTGAATGCGGACCGCCTTCATTCGGGTGATCCGCAGACCAAACGGATCACCCATTTACCTCGAAAGGCAACGCGGTTGTGGCTATGCGCTTCGAACCACATCAGGTAAAATATACATCAAAGATATCACCACCAGAGCTAAGCTTTCATTCCATTCGTTTGCAGAAGAAACAGGTCATTCCATTGCAGCAATGCTGTCGGTGCCTGGGATAAAACGTAGGATACGTCCCGCCAATCTTGCACACAGAATTCCTTCTCCAAACAAGGCTAGAAAAATCAATACCCATGTACTACGCTCGTTGCGTCTCAGTGCTCGGCATCAACTGAACGATTGCTGCCCAAAAGCTGAAATCTTGGCAAATTTGAATGGTTGTGACGGTGACAACCCCGAGATTATTTTCACAGACTTGTTTGCATTCTCCCTCCCTCATATTCTTTCTTCCACACCTTGTAAATGGACCCAATAAGACAACCATCGATCATTTGAACATCAAAGCAAACAATTAATTAGACAAGATGAGGACAGGGCGTAAGCAAGGGAAAAGTACAGCCAGATGGCAAAGGTAGAAAATAGAAAAGGCATACAATAGAGCAAACCAGAGATATACACTGCAAAATAGCGAAAGGGGGAATGAATTTACACAAATAAGAATGAAGGGCATATGGTACTTCCTCTCTAAATGAGAGGCGGCATGATGTTTTGGGGTATTGCATGAACTTTTGAGGATATAAAGGAGGACTGGTTAATTAACAATGGCATGAAGCGTCTGCCGAAATCTCGTCTGGAATGGGAGGGAGAGAGCCGTTTATCCTTCGACTCTTTTCTGTATGTTGGTTTTCGCCTTTTTTGTTTTGTTTTGTTCAGATACCCATGTTTCTCATGGGCTGGGTAGAAAGAGATGCGCGTATATGTAGTTGTACATGTAGATGTCGACGGTGACGCTTTGTTTCCCCTTTAGGGTGAGGAAGTGACACGTACCATTGACTGGGATCGTGGTCGATGGATGCCGATGCTGGTGCTGGTGCAGGAGCTGCCAGGTTGAGTTGCCATTCGTAGCAGCCGACTTGATGTTGGAGCAGCCATTGGCCAGGACCGTCGATTCTTGTGCTCACTCATTGGTGTTGGTGAGTAGGTTTTACTGTCACTGCGTGACCGATTGCGGTAACTACTGTGACTAACATACGGGGGCGGTGTTGGCGACGATGTCCGCGCCACTATGCTTGCGCGGTCGTATTGCCCCATCATCAGGCGTTGCCGATCGGTCAATACACGGCCACCTGCAACCGATTTACTACTGTTATGAGTCGCAACGGCCCATTGCGCTTCCTCAATCAAAGTCTGAAGCGTTGACTGGATGCGCTTGTAGACCAGTTCCGTTTCCGTCTCCTCGTCCGACTTTTTTGAAGAAAGGGAGTACAAAAAAGTGGAGTTATTTTAGCGTTCTGGTGCGTCATCATAAGACCACTTTTTTTATTGCTTCGCCTGACCATCCACACACTCCATCATCTTCCCGGATGTTTGACGAGAGAGAAGTGAGGATCTTACCTCTGAAAAGGTCATGGATACCGGTGTTGGTGGCAGGTCCATATCGCCATATCTAAACCGTCGGCGTTCATAGAGGCAATCAGTAAATACATATTCACAGGGGGAACACAGGGTCACAGAAAAAGCAAATAAAGAATCCTGCACTCCCACACAACGCAGATCCATGTACACTCACTTCTCCTGAGCTTGCTTCTCGAGTTCAGCTATCCGAACCGCCTGGGCTCGAATCTTTTCCTCAAGTTCCATATTGACCGATGCCAACGACGCATTTTCGATTTCCAAGTCGGCAATCTATACACTGGGCGTGTCAATATAGAAGAACCGAAGGCCCTAGATCGCCCGGAAGGTCAAAGATATATGTATACCTTGCGTCCTAGACGCGCATGATCGCTGGGTTCTGCTGCTGTTTTGATTGATGCAGGCGATTTTTTGACAACAACCAACTCGCCCTTGCCGTTCATAATTGTGCACCCCTGCCTCATTCTTGCAACCACCTCGGGTGCTTCGTCTGAACTGAAATCGTCCTCGTCCTCGTCCTCGTCTCCGGAATACATCTCGTCAACATAGTCATCATCATCATCCTCTGTATCCGCCTCCGCCGCCACCGCAGCATTGTTAGTGGCTATTGTCTCCGTAGTAGTTGAGATTACAGTGGTGGTGACAGGAGGAGGATGAGGAGGAGGAGGAGCAGCAGCAGCAGCAGCAGCAGCAGCGGTGACCATGCGGGAGAGTGGACCCAGGGGTGACGCCTGCTTTCCGCCCATAAATGACCAGCCACCCGGCGATGCTGGCCGGAACGACCCAAATGGCGATCCGGGTCTGGTTTGGATAAAACCAACGGCAGTAGCAGGAAATTCGGTCGAGAGAATGGACGACGCGGAGGATGACGACCAAGTGGACGAAGAGGTCAATGATCCTGCGGTGGATTGCTGTTGCTGCTGGCGTCGAATGGCATCGAAGAGAGGTGATGAGGGGCGAATGATATTGATAGCTCTGGGAGGCCGGCGTCGACTGTCTTCCATTGCGAGAGAATGCGATCGAGGATACCAAGAAGAAAGGGGAGAAAAGATGTGTAGGTGAGATGTATTTAAAGGGAAAGGGAAAAGATTGAGAATGAATTTTTTTCTTTGTTCGGGCCAGAAGACCCAATTCTATTCTATGCACGTTCTGCGTATCCACATCGATAACGATCTACTCGGGCTTGCTCGGATTCACGGTAATGTACACGGAACAGTCGGGAAAGGGGAAGCCTTGGACCGCTTCAAGAAAAAAGGCACACGCATACACATACACATACACATATATACATACATATATACTCACACGCACACGCTGCATCGGCGCTTTCCCATTTCATTCATGACCGACTGGGACAGATGATTCGCGAACTCTGTGTAATCAAAGCCAAGCGTGTCAATGATCCGTCAGTTGCTGCTGCACAATGGCCCATCTTTCTTTATTGTCTTTGCATTAATAAAGAAAAAGACAAACCATCGGCTATCTCACGTGCCCACTGCCTTTCGCCCCAACCCAGCCAACCAACCTTTCGCACTTACTCACGCTTCTTTCTTTCTCACCCACACGATAATACCCGCTGATGACGAGGCAATCGTATCCATTTTTGTTTGCATAATCGTTTTCCACATGGTCTACGCTTCCTGCAAAAATAACAGAAATAAAAAAAAAACGTGGTCGCGCTCCGTTCATAGCCGAAGTGGAGTACCACCCTTAAAAGGGTATGGTTCAAAACAACCGATCGAGCAAGCAATGCTAAATAGATAAGCCCGGGGCACAATGTTTGTTTGTATGTCTTGCTGTTGTTTTATCCAAAAAAAGAGAAAGGACTGCGTTCTTTTTCGGGAAGGTCGCTGTATCCGGTTAGTAAGCGATTCTGCTGTACACATTTGCCTCGTCTTCTTTTGTCATTCATGAGAAACCAAATCTTCCTTTCCTGGTCGAGACATGCACATAGCCATTCCCCGCCCCCGCCCCATTTTCTACCTCGCACGAGACAGAGGCGAGAGCACTTTGCACTCTAAGGTGCTGCTGCTTTTGTCCTCTCATATGAATAAGAAAGAGCTGAATGGGTCGTTGTTGACCGAAGGATCGTCGCCTGAATATGTGTACCATCGTACAGATTTCATTAGGCCGCTTTAACATTGTGGCGGAGAGAGAGAGAAGCTTTGCCTGATTTAGAACTACTCCATTTGATAGAATCCATGACTAATTGTTTTCCTTCCTGCGTGCGTTTTATTGACAGGTGAATGCACCTAAAATATCACATAGCTATTTTCCGGCTGAGTTTGTTTTGATAATTCCATACAAAACAGCGTTCCCCAACTCCCATCTCCCGGCTCTTTTTCTCGATTAACAATGATCGAACATCTGAAATCCCCTGAAACACATCGCGAGCGAGTCCCTCAGTTGTCTTCAGGAAGTTGCTTTTACAGTTGTTGATCTGTAACTTCTTCAGGACAAGCGCGTTTCAAAGTCTTCTTGAGATCACGATCTTCTCCTCCTAAACTTTTTAGCAATGCGCTTTTGAGCCATGCTGGATTTTCCCCATGCCTCGACAAACAGGTTGCCGTATAAAAAAATGTCCAGCAGAAACCACAGACGGAGCGGCACGGGCGTCTGGCTAGTCTGTGAGTTATGACTCGGTGAACCTGTAAAGATGTATCAAGCAGTGGATATATTAGCTTCGTGTCAACCCGCTGTCTGTCAGCCTAAGGAGCTTCATACATTTGCATAATTCGGAGGACTGGGCTCGATTGTGTCTCATCATTCTTCGCATACACGTGATAGAGGATTTTATCATTGTTATTCATGCACGAGGTATGCTAAGAATAGTTCACTACAGCACTCTGCTCTCCAAGACCTCTTTCACAATAGTCCTGATGCCATGTTTTCCCTTGTACTTTGCTTCAAAATACTCCAAGGCCCCCTTTTCTCCCAATTCCTCTGCAGCTTTACGGATAGCCTGCGACTTGGGGAGACGAAACACCGGGTCAGGGTATTCGAGATATCGGCCGCCGCTACTCAGGAGTTGCATTTCCAAATGCGTTGGTGTATCAAAGTAGTGCTTCTTGATAAGATCCAGATCCACTTCCTCAAGCGTTGCAGGGATCCACTCCGGTGCGGTCCGGGTTACGAGGGTTGCATAGGTGCCTCTTGCAAACTCACCAGCAGCCTATCATTGTGGAGTGGGTTGATGTATAAGTACAAATTCACAAGAGGATACATGCAAACACCGCATACCAATGCTTTGACGCCAAGTTGATACTCAAGTCTCATACAGTCCGCAAGATTCAGGCTCGCTCCTGTGCGAATCAGCTGGAGAGAGATCTTCAAGGATGTCGGCGATGCCTTTTCAAGCTTTCCGAGTGTCTCTTTTGCCCATCTTTCGCACTCGGATTCGTTTTGCAAGGCTGCTCTAATCTCTTCGATTGTATTGTATTGAAAGCATCTGCATTACTTGCTTTAGCACCATGGAAATCGGCTAATCCATTGTTTGAGTTTTTCCCCTCCCTGACCTATCAATGGCTCTGCGCGTTTTGCCTGCCAGACTGAATTGCGGATGATCCTCATTGTCCAGATCTGCCGAGCATTCTTCAATCACCCTGTTGATGGCATCCATCTCAACCTTCTTTGACGTTGCTGAAAGCTCTTCAAGACGTGCTTCTAACGTCGAGAGGCGATCTGCCGGCACGTAATGAGTGGCAATGCCCGCATAGAAGGCATCCGTGCCCCGAAGCCGAGTACCCGTGAGACCCAGGTATGTCCCCAACTGGCCGTCCAGACGCGGCATCCAGAAGCTTGCACTTGCATCAGAGAAAAGACCAATGGTGTTCTCTGGCATGGCGAACAGTGTGTTTTCGGTTGCCACCCGAAACGGGCCGTTGATAGAGATACCGACGCCGGCACCCACTGCAAATGTTACTTCGTAGTCAGTTCATCATTCTGGGGGGCGGCGGCAGCTATAAACATATAAGTATGTTGATGATAAAGCCTTACTGGTTACCCCGTTGATAATGGCAACATAGGGCTTCTTTAGACTTCCAATCAAATGATCTAGACGGTACTGCATATGGAATTTGTCAGCCGCTGCATCTAAACCTTCCTTTGCCATAATGTCATTGAAAGCTGTCGAGGGGAGTCAAACATGAGCAGGACTGAATGGTCGATCGTTATACACAGTAGCACTTGCTTCGAATGTCTCCTCCAGCACAGAAAGCTCTGCTTTCCTTTCCAGTGATCATGTACAGTCGCGCATCGTCTTCCTCTTCCCATTTCTGTGCGACAAGGATTAAAGCAGCTGTCATGGCGTTCACTGCGAATGCAGATGTGTTTACGTACCAGTAGTTGAGAGCTCATCGATGATGCCATATCGCCAGTTACGGCATTGAGCTTCTTTGGCCGGTTCAAAACTATCTTTCGAAAGCCAGATGGTCTTTCTGAAAAGAGCACATCGGGCTGGTCATCGGTTTGACGCAGCGCTGGTTAATGGTTATTTCTATCACGAGAGAAAAACACGCATTTCTATACCTCGAAGTCTTTCTCTTCAGGGCTCTCACGTCCCTGTAGTTCCTAAGCCCAAGTGCTTTAGAGGTTCCCCCTACACTTTTGTATATACACATCGACATCTTACTTGGCTGCTTATCGCGGAAACACATCGTCGAGCAGTGATGGAAGCCCTTGGGAGTGATATCCGAAAACGGTATCGGCTCACCCTGCAGGCAGACGTGCACTGTGGCGCGAACATTGTGTCAAAAGGTATGGAAGGTGAGAAAAAGAAGCCGAGAATGCTGATGAGTCAATTGGATGTATTTTATTTAAGCAACTTCCCACGGGTGGAGGAGAGAAACCTAACATTTCCCCTTCCCCCGCGATATCGGAGTGAAAACTCTCTTCGCTCCGACAGAATCGGTTGAGTCCATCCACCTGTCTAACATCTCAATACGGAAAAAAGGTATGTCATTTGGCATCACCATGACTATGGTTTGCTGTCTTGGACGACGATGGTTCTCTGATAGGTATGCTTAAGCGCGCGCGAACTGAATATTAATTAAAAAGAGATACGAGGAGAACTCGCCCACGTAGATGCACTGGAGAGAAGTTGACATTGCAGTTTGAATTGTGTGGAGATAACTTAGTTTTATATTGAGGAAATATATACTCCGTAGGATACGCACACTATCAAAAAGAGCTATCATCTAGAGAGTGTGACATAAAAAGAGCGGAGCGCATGTAGACTGCTGTACTACTGTCCTGCACAGCATATCGGATGTGAGAAACAGAAAGTGGGGTTTCAGATGACTACCACGTCTCCCTCTACTAAGGTGAGCCGGGACGGATCCAGGTCTTGATAATATTTGCTAACATTAGCAATCTTGACGATGTGCGTATTCTGCGGGAGCCGCTTAACCATATCCACTTGCTTCAGTCGAATCTTACCGTCTTCCAAATGATTGCGAAGACGTATATAGTATGCCGGGAAAGAGCCACGACCTCGAATATATTTGCGTTGTTCATCATTATAAAGCACATTCGTGGCAGTCAGGGCGTTGGGATATTTCCGCCAGCGACGCACGCGGTACATTGTGCCCAAGGTGTCCATCATATCGACAAGGAAATCGTTGGAATTGCCGTTGACCAGATGCGGCGGTAAAGGTGACAACAGGTGTTCCTCACGGTTATCACAGGGTGATCTGGGGGGTGCGATGGGTAGCGGTACCCACGTGATCTCAGGGGTACGCGCCCGCATCTCGTGTAGAAGACGACGATGCCGGACGTCAGGAGTCCACACTTTACGTATCGGCCTCCGGGAATGAGGTATTCCTACGGAAGCGCAACGCTGCGGAGAGTTTCTCCGACGTTGAAGGTCCCACCGTTTTGCGACTGACTCGAACTGACCTGCAAGAGGAAGACTCAGGAGCCGTCCGTCGATTTCTGCGAAGCAATGGCGCACGAGCCACTCGAAATTTTTCCAACGGCGTGTTTTCGCCGGTGTACGGCGCGCGTGCCATAGCCCGGATAGCCATGCAAAAAGCTGTTGCATTGCAAAAACAGACATGGCAAGCGCGACGATGAGGGCGGGTGAGACCCGAATGATGGTGTAATTGTGCGGCACCTGATCTGAAAAGTGAATAACAACCTTGCCCCAGAGCAGAAAGAGAATAATAGCAGTGAGACAATATACGGCCGTCATTGACAGAAGCACACGCAGACGCTTGCAATCCGTACTCTGACCATGAGAACCGTTTTGGGTTGCCTCACGGTCGCCGTTGCTCTCGTCTATGTGGACGAGTCCATAAAGGGCATAGACGAAGTCTTTAGTTTTAGTAAATCTTCGCCCCTCAAATAGGCTGTAGGCGGTATAAAGAGACATCCTGCCAGCATCCTTCCGCTGTAAGACACGGGAAACGGTCGGTTCGAGTGTGGTGATATCAACGGGAGCATAACAATCGTTGTGCATAATTGAGGGGACGCAAATGGCTTTTGCGCATGCCCCTTCTTGGACAGTCCAACCTCGCGTCATCCATATATTGTTCCGATTGAGTTTCGCGAGGCCCTCAATCATCGTCTCCAACGTGAGGATGATCACGCACACTGCGCCGCGGTAGATCTCGCCCATGTCCTGCATACCTTCGACGAATGTTTCAGTGTTAGAGCAAGGACAGTCTCGTTCCCTCGATGATAAGGACGCCACCGACCCGCTCTTGCCACTGATGCTGCTGCTGATGCTTGTATTTGGACTCGTGTTTGGAGAAAGCTGGATAAGTGTAAGACCGAGGGATTTTTTTCTAATCTTAGTCATAACGTTCTCTACGACGATCATGGCTTGCTGTAGGCGGCTTGGCAGGGAAGTGCTACTGTAGCAAATCATTTTCTGGGATAGCAACTGAGAGGAAAAGGAGGGGAGGCGATTTCTGGAAGGCGCGATATCGTCGTCCTCATCACTAGACAAACAGAAACGATCGATCCAAAGATAATTGACTTTGTAGTATCGCGCAATGTCTTCTAACATTTGTTTCATGCAGACCTTGATTTTTGCGCCTTGAAACCATTTTTCGGCCCACACGTGGGAGACGGCTAGGTAGCGCGATGGGCTATGCGCTGAAAATCCCTTGAGCCGGGTAACAGCCAGTCCAGGAACGCGGTTCGCAAGATGAGCAGAACAGATGCGCCAGTCAGGTATCCGGATAAGAAGGTGGCCACTGGGATTGCAGGGGGCATTGATTGGAATGGCTTCGCAGTTGCATGTGTTGTTGAAGCATTCCCAGTTACTGCTTCTTCCTAGTCGTAACTGGGATTGCGGATTAGCTAAGCCAGGAACTAGCGTGTTCTCGTCTGATATAGCAGGCGAAAGAGAAAAGAGCATGGATAAGAATGTTTGTGCGGTATTAAATGCATACACAAAAAGAGAGAACAGGGGTAATCGTTAACAGCTTATGGTTTTAGTTTACAGAACCAAAGCAGAATATGTAAAATAAAAATGAAGCATCAATCTAGCTGTGTCTTATATACTTTTTTTTTGTGGTAGATCAATACTGTGTATTGCTTGTGACATATCATGGGGGCAGAAAAAAGAGCTCATTTCTCGTTCCGAGATGTATACATCCTTTGTGATACTCTCTGCGGGCACCCCTTCCGAGGCCCGGCTAGCCTGTTATCCTAGTCCTAGCTTTTCCCTTAAGGGTAGGTAGAAAGCTAATGATGTCGCTAAAAGACCAGATATGGTAATTTCAGCGTGGCTTACTTTTGATTTGTTGATTATTTCGAGCCGATATCTCTATGGGAGATGTCTCGTGAGCCTCTTTGTTCCTTTTTGCTGGCTTTTCGGTTTTCCGATTGGCCAAAACATCCCCTTCGACCAATAGTCTTTTTGAAACCTTCCCATGTGCCTCCACAAGTATAGCCGAATGGGTCGCGGTTTGGAACACGTGGCTATACAG
This sequence comes from Dichotomocladium elegans, assembly GCA_025716815.1. Lineage (NCBI taxonomy): Eukaryota > Fungi > Mucoromycota > Mucoromycetes > Mucorales > Lichtheimiaceae > Dichotomocladium > Dichotomocladium elegans. The sequence goes on from JAIXMN010000007.1 coordinate 243,748, forward strand.
TGGGACCCCGCTTTTTGCAGTAGCGGATTTTCTGAAGAAAAGCTGCAAAAAGCGGGGTCTGCAATTTATCGGGGACGTTAAACGAAAGGAATAATTTATAGCCGAACAGTGTACTGATGTTCTGATGTAGCAATTGAAGAATAATGAGAGCGGTACCATTGAGACACATAAAAGTCATGTACCTTGACAATTCTGTCGTTTAATTCCTTCTATCTTCTTTCAAATGCCACCTAAAGTTAAAGCTGATATCAGAAACTCTCAGACGAGCAGCGAAACGCCATTGTTGATCATTATCTTGAAAAAGAGAAGAGGGATCAAAAGATGAGCTATTCTGCACTCCTCGAATGGAGCAAAGTCAACCTCAATCTCCAGGAAACGCCAAACACAACAACTGTTGCTCGGTGGATTGCCAAGAGAAAGCGTGACGATGAACTAGGGTTGACTGATTCCAGGAGCAGTAAACGCTATTTTCGTGCAAAATATCCAGTATGTTACATGCGGCAAATTGCCAAGGTCACAATTCAGAACTAATAAATATTGTGACGGTTCAGCTTCTTGAGCAAGCACTTCATATGTGGATTGAGCAGCGCCACTGTGAACACATTCCGATTAACTGGAAAGTAATTGAGTTAGCTGCCCATAAGATGTCTCCAAATTTGGGTATCCCAACTGGATCCCTGAGCTTCTCAAACGGATGGAAGCATCGTTTTCAAAAGCGGTATAACCTGGTGAGCCACAGGATCCATGGCGAAGAAAGCTCCGCAGACTTCGAGCTGGCCAGCGCCAAGCTCCCAGAGTTGCAAGCAAAGACCAGCAGGTATAAACCCTCTGACATATACAACATGGATGAGACTGCTTGCTTTTATGCCAGCGCCCCGGTAACAACAATTGCGTCCAGTGGCTTTAAAGGAACCAAACAGGACAAATCACGTCTGACTGTGGTCCTCACGCTTAATGCTGATGGTTCTGACTTGCGTGAGCCAATGTTTATTGGGAAGTCTAAAAGACCTACTTGCTTTAAGGATGTAAGTTAATTCCTTAACCTTGGATATATTATTTGAAAACGGTTGCTTATACTATTTACTGTAATAGGCACAGAAGAGAAATGTAAGCATCGCGAATTATTACGCGAATGCTAATGCATGGATGACACGGACGTTGTTCAAGGCTTATCTGCGAAGATTGGACGATGCAATGAAGGTGCAGGATCGTCATATCCTGCTGCTACTTGATAACTTCTCGGGACATTTCCTTGAGGAATTTGATTACAAGCCAACAACCATTGAGCTTCTTTACCTGCCACCTAATACAACATCACTGGTGCAACCACTTGATGCAGGAATCATCAGAAGTTTCAAAGTACATTTCAAGTAGGTTGATCTCTTTATCACAGTAAATAATTCAAGAGCTATTAGGAATTTCCAATATGAACATGCATATAATGTAATTTCTAGATGGGAACAGCAATGCTTCCACCTATATACTAATGATGGCAACACATTCCGCGTGGATGTGCTGCAAGGAATTAAATGGGCACAAGCTGCATGGCGCAAAGTAACACCTACTACCATTGCAAATTGCTTTGCTAAAACCAAAGTAATTGCTATGGTTGGGATAGGCTCTGATGTGATTGATGCAGCCGAGCAAACGTCGCTCAGTCAAATCAACACGCACTTAGCCATGATCTATGGCAAAGATGCACTACAAGATATGACCTTTGATGCCGATCCAGAAGTTGAGGCAGCAGCCGTCCACCCGACTCCAACTGATGACGAGATTATGAGCGCCGTTCTTGATGAAGACATCGAAACAACCAATAATAGCACTACAGCTATCAACAATGGCCCCACCTCTGACAACACAAGCATCATTAGAGAATAGACGCTTCCAGAAAAAAATTCAAAAATCGAAGAGGTCATCGGATTTCTAGATGAGTTAGACCATGGCAAGCTCAAGAATGATCTCCGCACCTACTCATCCACTTTTCGCTCGATGTTGTTCTCCATCTCACCAACACTCAAAGTACAGTGGCTCTCCATTCTGCAACACCGATCATCCCCAATACCGGATTGCACGAATGGTGTCTTTTGAGCCAGAACATATCTTTTGGCCGGACATCTGCTACATCCAAGGCCCACAATATAGACGACACATCTTTGGTCGCATGTCGGCCGAATGCCAATTTTGTCAGGCTAAAATGTGGATTTAACGACTGTCTCACCCATTCCTCTCGCTCCAACTCACATTTTGGACTGTGCTGCACGAGCGGAAAGATCAAGATAGCCCTGCCTCGCGCCCCCTCATAAGAGATCATCAAATCCTTGGAAGGCACAGATGATTCCAGCAAAGAATTCGCAAGTCCATCCACGCGTATAATACCCCTTTTCTTTTGCTTCCACCAAGGACAAGCATGATCGACAAGTGGCTAATGGATCAAATGGTGTTCCAGGCTATCTGATCAATGGCACGATGTACCAGCATATGGAAACATTGCAAGCTGGCCCCAATCGACAGCCTGCTTTTTCTCAAATATATTTTACCGATGCCGGCGATCAACTGTCAAGACGCACTTCTTTCTTTTCAGACTTTAGCAGGGGTACAATCGAGCATCTCCAGGCGGTCATGATGCATGACACCCCTTATGCACGCATCGAGGGTGGCCGCCTGGATTATTTACGGAACAATCAGGATGATCTGCAGCGAGAGCTTTACAGCGGCATGGCGGTCGACTCTGATCGTTGACAGATTGGCAAAAGAACGATTCTGCCTTCAAGTTTCACTGGCGGGATGCGGTATATGAAGCAGATGATGCAAGACGGCTTGGCTATTGTTAACCAGCTGGGCGATCCAACTCTATTCACATCGTTCGCTTGCAATTCTAAATGGCCTGAAACTGTCAGCGAGCTTCTCTCAGGCAGGAGGCCCAGGATCGCCCAAATATTTGCTTCCGAGTCTTCAATATGAAGATGAAAGAGCCCATTGCGCATATTGTGGATGCCAAAGTTTTTGGTCATATCGAAGGATATATCGCGACTGTAGAGCTCCAGAAGCGTGGTTTGCCCCCATGTTCATATGCTTTTCATATTGCGTGAGGAAGATTAACCGGAAGCTGTAGCCCTGTACGAAGAGTTTGTTTGCGCAGGGCAATCCAGATTCAGTGGCCCATCCCGCTCTCTATCGCACAGTCACGTCAACATTGATCCATGGACTATGTGGATCATTCAGCAGAGGACGGCCATGATCTCAACAAACTGGCCAGTGCTATAAGAAATCCCCCAAGCTCTACTGTAGCAAGACATGAGAGACCAGGGACGGAAACTCAGTATACCGTAGGCGGGAGACTCCCAACCAAGGATATATGGTTGAGCATCGGAACATGGTTGTAGACAACCAATGGGTTATTCCATATAATTATTATCTCAGCCACAAGTACGGTGCCCATATTAACGTGGAGATCTGTACAAGCACCAGGCCAGTAAAATATATCTGCAAGTATATTACAAGTGAACTGACCGAGTGCAAGTGTAGATTACTCCTGGCCAATCTTCTGAGACTATCCACTTCACGACCACGGCCGCTGCCTCCGCCACCACCACCACCGATGCTACTTCTGCTGCTGATCCTGTGGACGAGATCCAACAGTACCTTAATGCTAGGTATATTGGACTCTGCGAACCAATCTGACAGACGCTCAGATAAGATATCCATTTCCACAGCCCATCTGTTGGACGCTTAGATATACACCTGTCTGAGCAACAGTATGTCACGTTCCGCCGCACGATGCCCCAGGAGGAACTACTCCCTGTACGCCGTGCAGCAAGGACAGGTACCAAACTCCTCGCCTTTTCTGAGCTCTGCTCCCAAGACCCATTTGGCGCCAGCCTCCTGTATTCTGAGGTGCCCCTCCACTATACTTGAAACACAAGGACCCACAGTCGGGCACGTAGAGATCGGCAAACAATCGCGAACTTAGTAACACGCATTTACTTTGCATCACCTCCCAATATGCCTCTGTACTACCTTCGCTTGCTCTTACTAAAGATTCGTGGGCCAACAAGTTTCCAGGAGCTGCTTGCGAATAGCGACGGCAGCCCCCATCTGACATTCCAGGCAGCTGTGCTTGCAAGGGGTTTCTTGGAGTCTGACAACGAATAGGAGCGCTGCATGAGTGAGGCATCACTCAGTGCTTCAGCTGAATCTATACGCGCTCTCTTTGCATGCATCCTGATACACAGTCCCCCTGCTGACCCGATCCCACTCTGGAACAACCAGCGTGAGAGAATGGCTGATGATTATGTTTTAGAGTCCCGGTGAATATAAATATGGTCAGCCGACCAAGAGCTGCTGCTGCGAGATCTGGACGCCATCTATCAGCGCGCGGTCAGCGATATCGATTCACTTCTGCAGGTTTTGGAGGTCGCTGACGCTCCAAATTTACGACTCTGCCCCAGGAACGAAGCGAAACACTCGACGAGTTTTGTGTCTCCTTCTCAAGTTCTGATAAATGCCGAGTATCGCAACTTTGACCAAGATGAGCAGCGTCTGTTGAATGAAGAGTTAGTCCATTCGCTCAACGATGACGAGCGAGCTGCATATAATAGTGTCGTTATGTCCATCGCGGAGCAGCCTCACGCCTCTCATATACCCTCCTCTTTTTCTTTCTCAATGGCCCTGGTGCTACAGGGAAATCTCAGGTTTTCAGAGCTCTCTTGGCCCATGATCGTTCTCAGCAAGAGATTGCCTTGCCGGTCGCCTCTTCTATAATTGCCGCAATCCTGCTTCCTGGTTGCCGAACTGCCCACAGCCGGTTCAAAATTCCCCTCGATGCCGACGAAAAGAGTACTCACAACATCGGTCTCACTAGCTCACACGCCCATCTCATACGACGCGTCTTTTTGGTCGTTTGGGATGAGGCTGTCATTGTTGGCAAGTTCACCTTTGAAGCAGTTGACAAGGCGCTCGAGGACATCATGGGGGCTGATGATTCTGCATGTGAGCAAGTCCCGTTTGGTGGCAAGGTCGTTGTTTTCGGTGGAGACTTTCGGCAGCTGCTCCCGGTCAGCAAGAAGAGCACTCGCCCAGAGGTCGTTGCGGGAACTGTACAGCGCGTTTCATTTTGGCCACACGTTCGCATCCTCCATTTGAACATCAACATGCGAGTTCGTAATGCTGGGCCCCATGCCGCTGCATTTGCCAACCAGCTACTTGCCATTGGAGATGGCCGGCCGCCATACCGCGACATTGTCGAGATCCCGGGGACAATGGCGGATCGAAGCGAATGATAGAATGGACCTTATCAATGCCATCTATTCCCGCCATTCGACTCCCGGATCAACGTCCATCCTCGCCACTAAAAACGCAGATGTTGATGGCATCAACAACAAGGCTTTTAGCGTTTCCCTGGCGAGAAAAGACAGCACACTTCTATTGACCGCATTATCGATGCCGACGATCCAGACGTAGCTGCAGCAAGCTACCAGCCAGAGTTTCTTAATGGCCTCAGCTCTGCCGGAATTCCACCTCATTCCCTAGAGCTAAAGGTGGGTATGCCTTTGGTGCTGCTGCGAAACCTAGACCCAAGCGCAGGCCTCTGCAATGGGACTAAGCTTATACTAACAAGGCTTATGGGCCATTGTATTGCTGTCCGATGCATTGCCCATGGACCACAGGGCGCAGAGCATATTCTCCCCAAGATCAACCTTTGCACAAAAGAAGGGGTAATGCCGTTCATCCTGTGCCGCCGCCAGATTCCTGTTCGGGCTGCCTTTGCCATGACCATTCACAAGGCGCAAGGACAGACCCTGTCATGCGTAGGTGTCCATCTCCGTGAGCCTACGTTTACATATGGCCGGTTATATGTTGCACTCTCACGAGCCACACACCCCAACACTGCGCGTGGCAGCATACAGTGACGGATCGACTGCTGTCCCCACAACCGTCAGCGTTGTATACCATGAAGTCCTTCTTAACCAGCAGCGATCCGCCTAAACACTCATTTACATGTATGCCCTTTTTATTCACTTATTTCTCTATGTTATTTATGTCTCCTCTTCTTTCTTTTACGTTGATTATCCGTCCACTCCTCTCATCATGCCCTTTACCGCATTCCTTTTTATATCAATAAAAACATATGCTCCTTTGTAAAGCAAAGACACATATAATATAGATTTATTCGTAAATATACACACCCCTATTATGTTTACGTTCATGTCTAATTATTTCTATGGCTTATCGCGCTGATTAATTGGGAGGCGGGGGGCGAACATGCTCCCTTCAATCTGTCTGCTGTTCACACATAATAGCTACCTTATCCGTGCATCTTGCAAACGATAACGCTCGGATTGTTGTCCAAGCGTATATATTATTCCTAACGAAAAGGACACGAAACATTCTGACAAAGGAAAAGGGGTTTCTACGCGACAGCCCCTACAGTTGAAGATCTTGGCTGCATTTTTAAAGAATCATACATAGAACCGGACGTCGCTCGCGTGTTCTCGATGAACAGCAAAAGAACATTGTTTTATAGTGTGTCAACGAGAATCCACCCATTGTTTTAGAGCAATTGGTTGACGAACGGATGCTGAGAAGCATATCCATCGATTTATATGCATATATATAAGGCAGCGAGCCATTATCCGATGAGAGAGTCGTGTATGTGGTGACGAAGACACAGATCCCTCCCCCCCCGAAGGCCGAATTTTGCATAGGTTATTGCGCCGATTTGCATGAGACATCCAACGTGGCAATGTATACCATATGATTCGACTTCAGATAATAAACCTCTTCGTAGCAAGTACTTGAGCTTGGAAGAGGGGCTCTTTCCGCGTTACAGTTGGCCCGCGCCAGATTCTCGTGACAGTCATGCGGGGGGGGTAGGGGGTACCGAAGGGAAGGAGTGGAGACAGGCCGATCGTCAAATACAGATACAAGTTACCATATTTAGCGCTATACCAAACAACCACCTTCGCCCACATGTCAAAGGAATGGATCCATCAACGAATGAACTTGCTTCGCAAGCAAGCCGGTTTCGCATTCAATCAGGACCTTGTCATATCCATTTTACTGTGTCTAATGTCCGGTAGAGACAAACACCTGATACTTACCGCATCACCCCAGCGACTTCCCGAAGTAGCTCACATGGCTGCTCTAGTAAGGATCCGAATCATATATTTCCTCGTCTCTTGCATCATAACTTAATGAGCACGATATATATATATATATATATGTTTTAATTGCAACAGATAACTCGCAGTCTTTTTGGGTTCTCCACAGCAAGTGTTGTCTGTCAAGCCGATCAGCGTCCTGCAGCACTGATTCAATCACTATTTGCCGCAACTATTGAAGATTACATGGACATTTCGACCGCAAATGCAGCGGCCGTAACTCCCATTGACCATCGCCCGAACAGGAACGGCGACGTACACGATCCCGTTCTTTCAACCACAACAGCCCGAGCCCGAAGTGGGACGCAGTCGTTGTACTTCCATACCGATTCACCGGCCTCCCTCTCGAGTTTTCGGAATATGGCTCATCGAAGCTATGTAAGTGACAAGACATCCAATACACACACACACAAAAAAAAACTTAAGGGCAACACATAGAATGAGAACGAAGGAAGCATCCGAGGCTTGCATCCAGTGAGCCCGATCGATTTCACGATGGCATCGACGTCATCGGCGGCTGGACGGCGGCGATCACCACCTCAGATGCGATATGGACCCTCGACATCGGATGGTTTAGGCAGACGCAGCGACGCAACACCAGCAAGTGCGCGGAACAAGGAATCTGAGGCGTTCGGGGCCGATATCAGCATTCGATCAAGTGGTAGACTGGCTCAGGCAGCGATCATCCAGAATCTAAATGCCACTGATTTGGCGGTGCAAGCGACGCTTTTGGAGGTAAAATAGATGGGGGCGATAAAGCGAGAGAAAACAGCCAGAACAGACGCTCACCGATCGCGAACTTGCCCAGCTGATCGTTGCCAAAGAACTCAAAATTGGAAACGCTAGATTTGTTGTACCCAAACCCCATTTCCTTGTCATCCTCGTACTCCCGCGTGAATGCAAGCCGTCCCTTTCCTCGCAACTGGTAAAAAGAAAACGCTACTAGTACTCATAATGAAAAAGATTGGACTCATTGACCATTCCTTTCATGTACAGCTGGACAGATTCTTTGTGAGTTTCGATTTCGATGAAGACGCATTCATTCCTATGCCGCGAGGGACCGGGCGCCGTATGCCTTTGATCAAGCATGAGGCAAGTTCGACATGGGGGGAAAATACAGAAGGAATGCTTGTCATTGATCCGTTTTGCACCAGGAGATCCAAGTGCTTGCCAATCATGCATCCAAGGTCCATATCGATATCGACATTACGCGATACATACGTGACATTGTCGTGGGAGTGCGTGCTCATCCGCTCGTCCAGGGAGGATTGACAGCAAGGACGTCCCAAGACTTGATCCAAGTAACGAGGTAAGTTTTGGGCGATAAAGTGGACGTACGTGCTCTTGGCAGGTCCATTCATCGTGTACATTCACACACTAGATCGCTGGCTGCCATCTTTCAAAGGGATTATTTGACACCAGATTTAGTGTCCATCGCTGCGAGCAAAGTGCTTGGACACAGAATCCGCCTACACACCGCGTCAACTGCGAATGAGAAGAGAAAGGTATCCCCCGCAGACGTTGTTGCGGAAATTCTGCGAGTCGTCTATGTACCCATGTAACAATCTGGAGAGAAAAGTAAAGAAATACTCTTTATATAGAATGAATTGGTACACAGCTTGTTAATCTCTCTTTTTAATTTTATGAATATAATGATTATTTACAACATTAGTGCTCATCACCAATCTTGGGGGCCTGCATTTGAAGATATAATGAGCTCACGGTTTTATGATTTGCCTTATATAGAATGCCTTACCAAGTAGTAGCGGATATAACCCAGATCTTCAAGCTTGTACTCAACCAGCAATGGCACGTCGTTCGACATGCTCAAGCTGACGCGAGACGAGAGGGGAGTGGCTTTGCTAAAGTTCACAAGGTATTTGATGGAGAAGGTCATGCACACCGTCTGCTGAAGCTCAATCACGGTAGCATCTTCTTCCTATAAAGAATAATGAGAAAATGATTAGTTCTCATATTTTCCCGCTTCTCTCGGTTTCGACTTACGTTATCGATCATGGTGTTGGCCTTTAGCGTGACGCTGCTCTTTGCAACTTCTCCCTCATTACCAAACTTGATGCCTTCCTTCGTGCATTCGATAGTGACTGTAGAAAAAAGAGTCAGGAACGTCTGTCCAGTCATTGTCACCGCCCATCGCCAGAAAGAAAGAAAAAAAACACTAACCAGAATCATTCATGGCTTGCAAATCACGGACAATTTCCTGGAACCGTGCAGAAGACATGGTGACGACGGCATCGTATGTGGTCTCGGGGATACCCAAATGCTCGCTGTCAATATCCATCAATTTCAGATCGTATTCACCAATCTTATCACTATCTACATTTCACGCGAATAAGCATATGACGCCATCTTTGTTGGTTGTGTATGTGTGCGTTTTGCTCTCCGAGAGAAAGAGCTGGTGGGTTACCTTTGCTCTCAAAGACCAGACTTAACACGTCGCCATTGTCGTCCGCCTTGAGTGTCATAATATCGTCATTGCGAGCACACTTGAGCACTTTATTCAGGCTGGTGAGATTAATACCGAGGGGTAGGTTGCGATCGCATCGGTATGGATCGAAACCCTCAGACCGCAGCAACATAGACACGAGCGCAACGTGCGAGTTGTCCATGGCCTGGAGGGAAATGCCAGCGTCACTGCAATCAAAGTTGCATTCGGAAACGAGCTCCTTTATGGCTTCAAGAAGAGTCTTGAGAAGTTTGGCTTGCTGGAGACGGGCTTCAAGCATGTCTTTTTTGTTTTGTAAAAGGCCAACACAAGATAAATGAGTACGCGAGAAATATGGTTCTGCCAACACGAGACTTACTGTATGTGCCGTTTGTGTGTATAGAGAGAGAAAGAGGGGAAAAAAGGGGGGGAAAATCTGAACGCGCGACGGGCGCTGTAACAAAAACATAAAACGCGCTCGCGTATTTCCTCGACGTCACATTTGAATCTCAGTCTGATGTAGCCTATAGTGGAGCCCACGTCTCACATGATGCCGTAACATTGGGATAGACTATTCCTGTACTTTATTTACTTTTTATGCACTTTCACCGGATTTTCCCTTCTCCTTGCCCTGTTCAGTGTGAGCAGTGGTTCCCGCAGCGCTATTTTGATCGCCGTTGTTGGTCGAAGCACCGGCTGTCAGGGCACCCTCTTCTCCCTTCAGGTTGTCAATCTTGTTGTTGATCAGGTTGTGCAACGCGATCACAGAGCGGATGAGACTGGATAAATATATCATCAAAAGCTGGTCATTTGTTTTTGTGCTGAATGCGTTGACCATGTCCTGTGCCTCAAGGTTCGGTAGTAGATTGAAGATATCCTGCAGATTGTAAATGATTTGATGGTTCACCGGAAGTTTGCCGGCAACCACCTTCTTGAGATAGTCACCGATCTCTTCGAGGCGTCCCTGTAGACCGGCGAGTGATCCGAGCTGGCTGCTAATGCGCGTCGACAGTGTTCCCACCGCGTTGTCCTTGATGTCACGCAGGAGATGTTCTACGCCAATTTCCTCTGCTTCTTCTGCCACAATCTCGGATGGAACATGCATAAATGTCTTTGTCGTCGCGGTGCCGTCCTATATTTTGCCCCACGAAAGAAGTGTTAATCCTCCGTAACCCTCCTTCCGTCCAACCGATCATACATCTTTAATTTCCTCAATGGCAAAGTATGCATCCGTGGGTATTTCGACATCCTTTGGTTTAACATCCACAATCACAAGCACCGGATTGGGCGTATATCGTTTGAAGAGCTCGTTGATCTCAAGGTCGGAGGGGCGAAGCTTCGGTCCGCTGTGATACCAACCCACCATCTTTTCCTTTGCTATTGTTCCATACATTGCGAATTCTCAGTCATTGATGGCGAAATTTCGACGGCGAGTGGATGCCATACCATTAACCTTTTTGAACATGCTGTTCATGCCTTCAATGTAGTTGTGATCCAGGAACCATACGGACGGATCCTTCTCATCTTCTTCGAATGGTACTGGAAAAAGGATGGGTGGAGAAAGTAATGTGAATATGGGCAATGGGTGCAGACGCATGGGTACTTGAGCGGTTGAAGTTTGTTTTACCTGCAAAGCTGTTAGATACATTGACTGTCTTGCCTTTTTGCTGGCCGAGCAGGACGCCGACAACACGCTTCTTTGTCTCCTTGGCCACTCGATTATAATGGTCGGTGGCAGAGAGCAGTACGAGCGGATGCACCTGGACAGTTGTTGATGGTGAGACTGTAGTAGTAGTTGGCATGAATGCTTTTTTTTTATCGAAAGAAAAAAATGTTAACGAAAAGAAGCATCTATCGTACGCGTAATATCCCCAGCTTTGGATTTTCCACAGCGCTCAAAGCACATATGCTCACATACACTGGCTCGTTTTGCGCTTCATCCCGAATCTGTGACATCACCGCGCCAATCATCTTTTGTCTGGGTTGATATCACCGTATCCCGTAATCACTCCCCCTCATCTGAACTCGTCTACACCATACGTTGGCAGTCAGTGGCAGGCAACGCACGGTCGATAGCGCCATGAACACGGCACCATTCTGAATTGAAGAAATATTTTTCATTCTCGCATGTATAGCAGCATTGGCTGGCACTGAGCTCGTCAAATAGGTATACATCAAAGCGCCCTTGTAAGACGCGTGGTATACTTAACCAGCCATGTAAAACGTTAGAAACGCGCAATGCCCTATTTCTCTTCTTTTTACAGTAGCCGTTCCATCGATGCCAGCATATTGACAGCGTAGGTCTCTTCATCAAGTGACTTTGTATTTTGGTCCGATTGACCGCTGCTTTTTGCTCGACCTCTTGAGAACAGCATAAGAACCGCTGGCGCTGTGGGAGGCGGATGTCATCCCTCTGTGAGTGATGGCGTTGAAGATGCCCTGGCAGATCTGTTTCCGTGTCTTTTCCCACTGTTGTCCCATACGGTACAGCGCCCTTCTAGTTATGCCTAGTTCTATGAGCCTTGTCATTCAATGCCTGATACTCGGTTGTAAGCAAAATAAATAAATAAAGCGTGCATGTGTGGTTGTGCTCCAGCATGGAAGGAAAAAGATAAAGCCACATGTTTTTCCGAATACCTTATAATATATCATTAAGATGCCCCTTTCACGGGGATGGCCCCACCACAGGTTGTGTATCCTCAAGTTCTAATGATCGTTCGATCCATCACTGAGTCAAGGAAACGCTTGGTACGATGGCATGGTTAACATCTCTTGACTGATAGGCACAAGAAAGACCGAACCGATGGATTTTGCCTCTCTTTTACCACAATGAACGAAGATACATCGATGATTACGGCCATAAAGCTGGAAACATGTGAGGATATCTGAGCTAACGCGAACCCTGGCGATGTCCCAAAATGGGGACCGATGTGCAACTTCCATTCTGGGAAATAGTATATGCCCTCAAAAAAATGTGTAGGGTAAAGCAGTTCGGGGGGAGGGGAGGTAAGTGGGCCACTTGGGCTCGCACAACATAGTTTTCTCTTCTTCTTTCTCTCTCCATATACATATCGCTTTCCATTGTTCTCCTTCCCCTTCCTCCTACTCTGCTCCCATGTCCAGCTACAACTACAACTACATTATAAAAGTAAGTCTCCAGCAGCCACATGACCCATCCCGAAACATTTCTCACAGTTTCGTTCCCGTGCTACTCTCTAATCCAGTACATTATGGTCGGCCACAGCGGTGGGTGATTTTGAAAATAAAATAAACTCACCCCACTTTCTCATATCAAGTGCCTTCTCTATTCCTATAATAGCTGTGGGCAAGGTAAGCAGTTGTGCCTCCCTCGTAACGGATGAGACAGCATGAAAGGAGGAAGAGCAAAAAAAAAGAGCGGATATGATGCTAGCTTTGTCAATGGCGGGAAGAGAACATTGAGGATTGAGTTGGGGTTGAGCTGATACGGAGGGGGAGCGAAATAGTGTTTATCGATGCAACATGCGAGAAAGCTTATTTTTACTGCTTCTTTCTATAGTCCTGCCTTCTTTTGCAGTTCACAGATAAACGTTTTGTCACGGCACACGATGTGACGATTGGGTAAAGCGTTTTGTGGCAGGAAGGTGGGGGCAGTGGTTTGGGCTGAATATAAACCATTCTATGGGCGAGTATATTGCCAGCGTATACTGACTTATCGACAACGAAAACCACATCCATACGCTTCCCACAAACCATATACTTGATTACACCATCATCACAGCGTTGGATTCGGCACGCGCTTTGTCACGGTGAATGATCAACAAATCAAACTGCAGATCTGGGATACGGTAACGCATTGTCAGACCAGCAGCGCTGTGCTCAAGTTGGGTGGGATAATAAACTGAGAAAGGCGGGATATATATGCATATCATAGGCGGGCCAAGAGACGTATCGAACCATCACACGAAGCTACTTCCGTGGAGCGGCGGGCGCTTTGCTGGGTAAGTTGCAGTCAGTCAATGAGATGTTTTAAGCGGGCAGATGTACTGAGCCAGGCACCTTTGTGTAGTGTACGATATCACGAGGTAATAAACATGTTTGAATATGAAAAACTCGATTTACATATGCGGTCTTTCTTAGCCGCAAATCCTTCGATGAGCTTCCGACATGGTTGGCAGGTAAACTAGCAATAGAAATTGAGGCGCTGTAATATGGTTTGCAAAAGTAATGTAACGCTGTACGACCCTTTTTTTTTTTATCAGACGTCCGCCAGCATGCGAACCCCAACACAGTGATTATGGTCGTCGGTAACAAAAAGGACCTGGAAAGCAACCGTGAGGTGTCTAGAGAGGAAGGCGAGCAGTTTGCGCGGGATAACGACCTGTTCTTTATGGAGACATCTGCCAAATCGGGCGAGAACGTTGAGGAGGTGTTCGTCAAGACAGCTCAGACGATTTTCAAGAAGATCCAGAGTGGTGCGATTGACTTGTCGCGCGAGGTAAAAACCAGAATGAGTGTACATATCCGATGGCTGATGTTTGCCTTTAGACGAATGGCATTAAATTGGCTCCTCCTCAGGGTGGGTCGTCCTTGCCATCGGCCAATGCTTCGTCCGGTGGCGGTGGATGTTGCTAGATGGAACGGAGGCGTTTGAGGGTGGTAGTGGAGGACAAAGCGCAGAGTGTTCTCGTGATTCTATATATCCTTCTATCTTTTCCTCTTCTTAACAAACCCACACAATATCACCTCTTTAGAAACAAACACACACACACACACACCATTAAAAAAAAAAGAAATGAAAAGAGAGAAAGCCGCCATTCCTTCCCTTTCATCTTAACACCTGCTGTTTCTATATATTCTTTATCTACCCGCTGCTTATGAATATCACATTCCAGTCTACAGTATACCTCTCTTTTCTCTACTTCCTGCCCGGGTCAAATATAATATGTTTCTTTCAGAAAGGTTGCTCGTCCTGCATTTCTCTGCTCTTGTAATAAATCAACAAAAGGTGTTCCTGTCGAGTTTGCATACTGACTCAGCAGATTGGTTTGCACAGGAAATGAATACAAGCGTATGTGTGTAGTGCTGTATTGAGGTGCATGTACTGTAGCAGAGTGAAGGAACTAGAGTATACATAATATAGAGTACGATATTTACGGGCGAGAAATGATTTGCAAAGGCGAAAGGTCAAGAAATGGAACAGGTATTCGGGTGTATGTATGTATGAGGAAAGTGGTGCAGAGTGCGGGTATCGAGCAAAATAGGGAGGGGGCTACAAGTGCTTTTTTTCTTCAAGGGCCGAGCGAAGACTCAACCATGATCGCAGTGACACGGTATGGATCAGCGTTTGAAGCGGGGCGCCTGTCTTCCATGTACCCCTTACCGGCTTTGCCAATATGACGCGGGATGCGGATAGACGCACCTCTGTTACCGATGCCGTAAGAGAAGGCTTCAATATGGCCTGTCTCGTGGCGGCCAGTCAGTCTT
This sequence comes from Dichotomocladium elegans, assembly GCA_025716815.1. Lineage (NCBI taxonomy): Eukaryota > Fungi > Mucoromycota > Mucoromycetes > Mucorales > Lichtheimiaceae > Dichotomocladium > Dichotomocladium elegans. The sequence goes on from JAIXMN010000007.1 coordinate 258,820, forward strand.
AGATCGTTGTCCTCGCCGTAAACGGCAATGTGTTCAAAGTGCTTGAAGCTCATCTTTTCAATGGCCCGGTCCATGGCATCGAGGCCGCCTTCCTCTCGCATTTCCTCGGTAGAGTAATTCGTATGCATGCCCGCCCCGTTCCAGTCACCCTCTACAGGCTTGGGGTGCAGCGAGACGGCAATGCCAAAGTCTTCAGCGATGCGGTCCATGATGTAGCGCGCCACCCAGAGATGATCGCCCATCTCGATGCCTTCGCAAGGCCCCACTTGGTACTCAAATTGGCCGGGTGCCACTTCTGCATTAATTCCAGAGATTTTAACACCGGCATACAGACACGCACGGTAGTGCGCTTCGAGGATGTCGCGTCCAAAAATCTTGCCTGCACCGATACCGCAGTAATATTTACCCTTTGTAAACAATTTGGCAGCACATGAGCTTATCTCTTTCTGTGATACGCTCTCTCCCTCTCTCTACAATACCTGTGGTTCTGGATATCCCATCTTTGGCCACCCATAAGGCCGTTCTGTTTCCGGGTCCATCAACATATATTCTTGCTCGATGCCAAACCATGGGTGCTGATCCGCATACGTTTCCATCACCCGCTTGCACGCGTGACGATAATTGGTAGGGTGCGGTGATCCGTCTGCGTTGACAAGAGAAAAAAAAAATTCAATATGCCATCCTTCCCCGTCCATTACGGGCTTCAGCATGGGTTATTCTCTATCTACTAACAAGCATTACCTGGGTTAAACGTTTCGCACAGGACGATTTTGTTGTCGCCGCAGCGGAAGGGGTCGTCAAAGAGCGCAACGGGCTGTATAAGAATGTCGGAATCGTGGCCTTCCGATTGTCCAGTCGAAGATCCGTCAAAATTCCACTCGGGAAGGTCGCTCACGCTGGTTGGAACTTTATAGACTGTCTTAGTTTTCGATCGTAGCTGGTTGAATCCGTCGATCCAAACATATTCGACTTGAACCGCCCCACGCTGGTCAAGTTTGAGGTATTTATCAAGTAAGGCAGGGTTAGATTTGACGGCCATGCTTTTGAGAGGAAAAGAGTGAAGAAGAAAAGAAGAGTATGGAAAAAAGAGATCTACTTCAAGAAGGGTAGGGGTTTTTATTCTTCCCAATCATCGTCAATATATGTGGTACAGTTTTTTTTTTTTTTCGTTATCTGAAGGGAGTCACTGATAGAGAGTTGATATCAGAACCATCGGACCTATCGCGCTTATCTGTCTTGTTCTGTTTTAAGCCTGCCATTTCAATTTCCCTGGTTTACAACGAGGGTTTCTTGTTTGTTTACTGCTGACGCATTGTACACTACAGGGAGGACGCTGACACACTTCCTCTGTATGTCCCTTCCTGAGCCTCGGGCGTTTACCAAAAGTGCGTTCACAGCAAGCAGTCGCTTTCTGGATGTCCGAAGAGAACCCCCAAAAGCGATGGTGGGGGGGGGAGGGAAGGAAAAGAGGTGGGTGTAGAAAAATTATCCATTGAATGATAGTCATGTGCCATCGCATAAGATTTCATGGCAAACCATCTCCCACTCACCCCTCAACCCCTCCTGCCAGCCCCTCTATCTTACAGACCATCATGATCCATCATCCATATTAGGAGAGGCGTACAAGCGATACCAAAACATCCCAGATGATCTTTTTATCTCGTTGGTTGATTTGATACTACCTTTCATATGTTTACTTTGCAGATCAATCGGTTGCTCGTATAATAACCACCCATACCCCTAGGCTTTTTTCCTCTGCTAACATGAAAATAAAGTATTATAGAGAATTGCCGTAGGGGGTTATGTAATAATTCTGCGTCTGCCTGCTGCTGCTGCTGCTGCTGCTGCTGCTGCTGCTGCCTGCTTCTTGCTGCCATGCAGCGCCGGCTTTCCCCCCCCTTCACCCGTCGGGATCTCCAAGAATAGAAGCAACAGATTTACACACGCTTAACGGGGTTTTAATATAAGGGCAGATGGTCCCGAGTCCATCATTTTTTTTTCTGACCAGGTGGGATTAGGTGTTGTTGGTCGGACGGAGTCAAGAGAAAGAAATGACGACGTGGTCGTGCGTTTGTAAGCCTCAGGCTACTGTACACATACACAGAAAGAGTGATACGCTCAGTCTACTTGCTCTCACTTCTGCTTCTACCATCTTGCCCATCCCACCCTTTTCAGCAATCTCTTTTGCTAATCCCAACCTCATCTAACCAATTTCCTTTTCTTCTTCCATTTCTTCTCCTCCACTCTCTTTCTCCAATCACCACCATCACCCCCCACTTCACTTCCCCCCCAACTCCTCTCCAGGTATAACTGACAACTGGCGTTTTCTTCTTTTTTTTCTTCCTCCACATCAAACAAAGAGATTAAGGCGTTTTAAATTTTTCTTTTTTCCATTCTGGATGACAAGCTGAATCATGGCTGTAACCACCCCACAACAACAACATCAGCAGCAACAACCACCGCAACAGCCTCAACAGCCTCAACAGCCTCAACAACCTACAACAGCAGCTCAAAAATTAGCAGCCATCAATGAGCAGACATGGCTGTCAATGGGTAAGTCTCTGTTGATGCCAATGCGGAACATCCCCTTACATCTTCCATCTAATCATCTCCTGGACACATCTATACTTTTTCTCTTTTCAAATAAATTAGGCAGCTTAGCAGAGCTAATGACAGACTATGACAAGGCTACCAGCTGCTACGAGTCTGCATTGCGACATAACCCTTACTCGGTACCTGCCTTGACGCAGATCGCGTCGTTATGTCGGGGACGTGAACAGTTTGCCAGGGTAATTAATTTTTATGTCGTTTCCTTTGTCGTGTCTGACGAGTATTTTATCTTAGGCTGTAGAGTACTTCAAACGAATTTTGGCGATCCAAGAAAATAATGGCGAGACGTGGGCGGCTTTGGGCCATTGTCATTTAATGATGGATAACCTGCAAGACGCGTATCAGGCGTATCAACAGGCCCTCTACCACCTTTCCAATCCTAAGGTAAAACTACGCGTATCTTTACCTATATTCTTTGCAGTTATTAAGTCTTCTCTTCGCATAGGATCCTAAACTTTGGTACGGCATTGGTATTTTGTACGACCGCTACGGATCATTGGAACATGCCGAAGAAGCATTTTCGGCAGTGATGAAGATGGATCCAAAGTTTGAAAAAGCCAATGAAATATACTTTCGCCTGGGCATCATCTATAAACAGCAACAAAAGTTCGATCTATCCCTTCAGGTAGAGACAGCATTTTTCTTTGATCGATTTCTACAATGCTCAAATCTCCCCTCTATACTAGTGCTTCCGTTACATCCTTCATACACCTCCTCGACCCTTGAACGAGTCCGATATTTGGTTCCAAACAGGTCATGTTTATGAACAACAAAAGGAGGTACGCGCAACAAAGGCGGCCAGGCAGATGCGTGCAATGCTGTGCAGTATTCACATATATTTGTTTACAATCTAGTATGAACTTGCAAAGGAGGCTTACGAGCGTGTGCTGGCCGAAAATCCTGACCATGCCAAGGTGCTCCAGCAGCTTGGTTGGCTTTATCACCAGCAGAACACATCCTTCTGTAATCAGACTCTCGCAATCCAATATTTGACCCGCTCGCTGAAATCAGACAGTAACGATGCTCAGTCATGGTACTTGCTTGGACGATGCTACATGGCTGAGCAAAATTACAACAAGGCCTACGAGGCTTATCAGCAAGCTGTATATCGCGATGCTCGCAACCCGACATTCTGGTGCTCAATTGGTGTGCTCTACTATCAAATTAATCAGGTGAGCGCACATGAGGATGGTATCACACGGCATAGCGATAACCGATCGTGTCTACTAGTACCGTGACGCTTTGGATGCTTACAGCCGTGCCATCCGTCTCAACCCTTACATTAGTGAGGTGTGGTACGACCTGGGTACCTTGTACGAGTCATGCAACAACCAAGTGCAAGATGCCTTGGACGCTTACCAGCGGGCCGCAGAGCTCGATCCCTCAAATCCTCATATTAAGCAACGACTTGAGCTCTTGCGCAAGTCGCAATCGGTACAGTCGTCCCAGGGGTATGTGAAGATACTTGTGAAAATGATGTGTGGCCGAACGATTTTGTCTCAAACCGAGTTTCATTCAGCGTTGGCAGTGCTCCTGCCCCACGCGACGTCAGTAACCCTAATCAGTATCAAAATAACCCTGGCGCTCAGCCGTTAAATGGTGGTCCCTACAACCAGGTACTCGTCTCTTTCTGTTCCCACCTCCCATACCCCAAGATTATTGATGATCTCCGTGTTAGGCACCTGGCCCGGCTCTATCAAGCATGTCAGCGGCATATGGCAGCGGCGGTGCTGTTCCTCGTCAAGGCGAAGAGCGCGCTACGACGCCCATGCTTCCTGCTGTAAGAGATATTGATGCAGACTGAGGATGGTGGCGGAATTATTGGTAAATAACATACAAATCGTATTCTTGTTATAGAATACACCAGAAAATGGTCGTGACCTTCCAGCACTTTCCAATCAGAACGACCGTGCTCCCTCGGGATCACAGCACCAACCGTACCCTACCTCCATGTCGCGCGAAGATGTGCACATACCTGGTATTGGCGGCGGACAGGCGCCTGCGCCATCGGACCGATCTCAAATGAATCCTATTGTGGCTGACGAACCCAAGCAGCGCGTTCGCCAGACACCCCCTCCGCAGTCCCAGGCACAGGTTCCACCGCCAGCAGGCGCAGCAGACCACAGCCGCCACCATTCCCCTTATATGAAAGCCGAAGAGAATAATGGTCGCGGACCCCTCCAGCCTCGCGCATGGCCACCGACCACGCACCATAACTCAGAATCGCCACGCAGCGCTCACGCGGCTAGTTATGGTCGGGACGAGCAACAGCATCATCATCGCTCACCAGCGGCACGCGAGTCACCTATGGATATGCGAGTGGCGCATCAACAGCGAGGTGAACATTCGTCCCCGTATGGCCGAAGAGAATACTCAGAGTCTGATCAGCGCACGCCCGTGATGAAGCAAGAGCAGGATGAAATCACACGGTCACCGCGTGGATACCACCATGAACAACACCAACGACAATCATCGCCGCCACAACAGCCGCAACAACCGTCCATGGATAAGCCATCCGTGCCCCCACCATCCCATGCACCTGCGCCTCCCCCACCATCTGAGGATCATCTTCGCCGCCACCCACACCATGCCGTACCACTGCCGGGTCCTCAACCAATGGATACCTCTCGTGACGACCAGCACTCTCCGCAGCATCAGCATCAGCATCAGCAACAGCATCAGCGACACCCGACGTCTCCTGTTCCTCCTGCTTCGGCTGCGCCTAGCAAGCTGACAATGGAAGAAAGAGAGAAGGAACGATCTGTTCCTCCGCAGCAACACGCTTCAGCTCCGGCTCCTTCAGCGCGATCAGCAGTGGATGAGGACTATGATGAAAACGCTGCAAGCGCCCTGTTGAGCATGGGCAACTATAAGGGGGAGGGACAGAAACGGACATACCCCTCTGAGACACCCGATCCTCAGGAAACGCATATCAAACGAGCACGGTCGGGTGAAGATGACCAGCAACAGCAGGCTGAGAATAACGTGGAACGCGATCACAACGTCTCTGCTGTAACCGCTCCTGCTCAACAACAACAACAACAGCAACAGCAGCAGCAACAGCAGCAGCAGCAGCAGCAACAGCAACAAAGCGCCACTGCTGCTTCCGCGACATCTGCATCTGCATCTCCTCAAACATCACCTGCATTGTCGACGTCAGATACAAAGGAGAAGGAGACGTCACAGCAGCAGCATATCGCAGCAGCGGAAGCAGCCGTGGATGACACAAAAGAAGAAGGCGAAGTAACAGATAAGACCCCAAGCCCTACTGCATAGCCGAAAAAGAATAACAAAAAAAACTTAATAAACAAAAATGAAAGGGTAGATGCTGTGAACGTGGCTTTCTTTCTCTTTTTTTTTTAAGGTGAATGGTGGGAGACCTGGGAAGCAATATTACAATGTGGTTTTGTTGTTGTTTGTCAGATACATACGAAGATGTAAGAAAAAGAAAAAAGTGGGGATGGGGAAGATGAGCTAGGCGCGCTCTCGCGGATGACCATTGTATGTATACAGTTTGTGTATGCGTGTGCGTGCGTGCGTGCGTGCGTACGTGTGTGTGTGTGTGTGTGTGTGTGCGTGCGTGTTCCAATCCATTATTCAGACAAACTCGTCAGGATTGATGGGCATCTCGATGGCAAGTGTGTGCAGAGCCTTCCAATTGTCGCCGAGATGCCTTGAAAACTGGAATTGCTCCTGGACGTACTTTTGGTACATATGAGAAACAAATGCCTGGTGCTTGTGAATATAGGAAAGTTCAGACGTGACGCAGTAACGAATATGCATCGCTCGTTCCTGCTTTCCCCCCACCCCGCGCAAAACCCACATCATGTAAAAAACATGCACGCTCCATCGTCAGTGTACGGTGTCCAAAAAAAAAAAAACCTTCTCCCCTCCGGATTTATTACCGATGCGGACGCTGTTGTCGTGGCAACCCCATCATGCTGGTCTTCCAAACCCTCGTCCGGATTGCTGTCCTTGACACTGTTTCTTTTCACGGGCTGTGGCTCTGTTTGGGTAGGTAACAGCTTTTCCTTCCGCTCCAGCATATCCTGCGAGTTATCAAAGAAAGTTCAATCTCCCACACATTCATCTCAAATTCACATCCATGCATACTTTGAAGGAAAGATAGAGTTCCCGATGCTGCTTTAAACGTTCAACAATGCCATCCGCCAAGGCCTGGGCCTGATTGTCCAGGATGCCGCCGGCATGTTGAATATATTTTGCTACTGACTCGTAGCCTTGTACCATCATTGGACATGACTGGCATTCGGGGATGTAGCATGGCTGCTCTAACTCGCTCATGGACCTATATATTATATACATATATATGTTCCAGAGAGTTATTTGAATGCGTAAGTATATATATTAGATCACCCTTACTTGAGCGCATTACTGTATTGAACAAACTCCTTGTTCTGGGCATGGTAGAGCTCGATCTGGCGTTCAAGGATGCTGCAGAGGCTGGTATAATGATCAATCAATGCAGGTAGTCTCTTCCTGATTATGTCGATACGCATATCCAGATCTCGGGGTATACTGCAGCACAAGGCCTGATCACGGACAAATTCTTCTTGGCCCAAGTGGGATAGTGAGTTGGCGCGTCGCCATGGCCCAAATTCTTCGTGAGTCAAAAACTGCTCCACAACATCGTCACGTTTCAAAGTCGGGTGTTGGACGATGGCATTGATAAAGCGCTTTAGACCACGTTGGCGTAACTTCATAAATGTCTCGTCCTTGCCGCTCATCTTCTTGGGCGGTAGGTGCGGTACCATCCGCAGCGGATACCGTCGCAGCAGCACCTCCCACAGCCAGTAGAAATCGCTGTAGCGCCGAACAACTCGCACTTGTCGCAATCTGCTTGCTACTTCATAGTTGACATGCTTAAAAAAGATGAATCCCTCGCGCTCTGGCCATTCCGTCACCTCGACCGCATCCAATTCTAGGAACCATTCCTTTACTCCGGCAAGGGTCGGGGTTGTATGGTGATGATGATGATGGTGGTGAGGAGATTCGTCGTCATTGTCCGATGAGGAGGATGAAAGTGAATGAAGGTCATTTAGATGTGATGAAGGTGGTATCGTACGTTGTATCGCTGTCCCTTGAGATTTTTTATCTGCTTTCCCGTTGCCATCTGCAGATGTCACCATGGCGCCGTTAGGATTGTCGGGCATTGCCCACGGGTCGTCGACGGGCTTAGGTGGGGGTGGTATATGGTGCTTGTTGCTGATGGGCAGAGCCCGTTTGATATCGAGCTGATCCAGGTTTAGAAGCACTGGACTGGGTAAATCTATGATTCCAAACGGTTAATTAATGCACGTGTTTTCTGCTTTTCGGGCTCCGACAGACCATTGCGATGCAGATACACATTCTGCAGCGAGACCTCTGGCGATTTGAAACGGGTTTGTCAGTCAGGCGTGCAGGAGAACAACGGTTGCTCTTACCCATATTCTTCTGAGCGCAGGCCATGAGCGCAGTGGCCGTATTGAACTCATTGTGGGTCACATACATGGCCCCGGGAGGCACTACCATGTTTTGGATCTTCATAACCGCCATCAGCATATGCAAGCAAACAATTTTGATTAGAAGCTTACCTCTTGTACCGTCCTTGCCGGAAGCTCTGCAAGTGCCATGACCTTTTCTAATGAATCCAGCGTAACCCTTTCGCCGACCGGTCGAGCACGCATGTACGCTTGATCGTAAATCTCGGGCAGCTCAATACCAACTATAATAACGCATAACCAAGTCAAAGCGAATCAGTGTCCTTCTTCAAACGGCAAAATATCACGGCTCCTTTAATACCAAGGACACTTGCTGCTGTCACGCCGTCGCCGAGCATATCGTCGTCCACGGCTGCAGCGGCCGATGAAGGACCAATGTCCGCCACCTCAACATGATCGCCGAATTGGCTGTCTGTGTCCCACGGATTGCCAAGTTGGATCGGCATCGACAAGGACCGGTTGATGGATGACGAGGTGCCTGTGCCAAGCAAATATCTCGAGGCATCCGGGTCAAGAAAGCCATTGCCAAGAATATCGTCGTCTTCGTTCAACATGTTGTGTATATATATCGTAGGTTGTGAGGGAAGATTTGCGAAATGAGAAAGAGCGACTTCCCTGTACGGTGCGTGTGAGCGTGAGTGATATCTATGTACTGATGAGAAAGGAAGAGAGAAAAGAGGACCGACGTATTTCTCTCTCTCGCTCTCTCTTTCTTCTGGGAATTAAAACTTCCAAACCTCTCTTGCAAAAAAAAAAAAAACACGCACACAAAAGGGAGCGAAAGAGAGTGAACGAGGAAGCAAGTGACTCTTTTTTTTTTCCACCTTATGGTTTTTTTTTCCAGGTTGATGTTCTTCTCCCCTTTGTCTCCTTTCTTGTAGTCGTTTTCTTTTCATTTCTGGATTGGCGGTGCCTGAGGATGAAGCATGTGTCGGGTTAATAAACTGTCAAATACGCTGCTCTCTTCCCAACCATTCACAACCTATCACATTGGACCAATACGTACACATATTATCCAAACAAAGGGAAAAGCTTGTGACCACGTGTGTGTGTGCTCGATTTACTATCAAGAACGCCCCGATCCCAAAAAGAAGGGATTCTTAAAACGGTTAGGGAGCAGAGACGGCGAGGGAACAGCTTACGCCAGGGCCACAGAGAGAGGGGGAGAGGAATCTCTCCATAGTGCAGCCCCTCCCACCACCATCACCGCTCACATAGAGAGAGAGAGAGATGGAGGGAGCAGGACAGCTTTACCCCCCCCCACCCAACCGCCCCCTGTGTTCGGCTCCTTGTACGTACGTAGATTACGGTTTATCGGATGATATCTTTGCCCTCCTCCACCGCGCAAAGGGTTTGACAATAGAGATTTCGTACACCTCAGCAAAGTTGACTGACGGGGGCGGGTGTTAGGGGCAGCGTCTCTTTGTTCTAATGGGACATGATGCACCCGCTAATAGTTAAAAGTGTCCTCGACTGTTCGCTCCCCTCCCAAGACTTGAGAGAATGATTCAGACGGCTGAACATTCAGTATTCTGAACTTTCTGCAGTTTGCTTGTTTATTTGTTTGTTTGAGCACGCCTGGCCTTTCTCACACACACACCTTGTTCAGCACGTCAAAGGCTTAAAACCTTGCACTATGAGCATGCTTTCTGACTAGGTCACCGCGAACATTGTAACCAGAGAGCTCACAAGCAAATGAAAAAATCCCTGTTGCTATAGAGGCGGCCGCAATTAAGCTCTCCCCCCTTCCTTCTGTTTGCATCGACTTGGGATGAAGTCATATCGGAAAGACAGAGCTCGTACACGGCTTGGAATAAACCGCTATACCAGGGATTTATTCTTCAGCTGCTGAAGCCCACCTTAAATTATAACCACCGCTTAAATGACCGACGAAACGATGTCCGGACCGGACCAGTGGTATTGCGGTTCGCTTCGCTGTAAAGTTGTGGGTGGGGGTGGGGAGGGAGCGCTCGAACGATGGGGGAGAGCAGCGCCACTGCTGCCCGCGCGCGCGCCCCCCCCAAATGTTGAATGTAGGCCTTGGGATCCGCCCGACCTGGCTATTCCCTTCTCTTCCATCTGGCTCACCATGAAGGTATACTACTCACCGCTTCAGACCGCCATAGGGGAAAAAAGGATGGATGCGAGATGAGACACACGAGATGCCATTCGATTTGTACTGGATGGATGATTTTTTTTTAAAAAAAAGGATGAGAGTGGGGTAGGGGGGGGAAGAGGAAGACGGATTATACAGCATCCACATTCACGCACAACCGTATACACATACACAAAAAAAAAATACGACGACAAAAGACACAATGTTTTTGCACTAAACCAACAACATCTGCTGATATCACGCGTGCACTCTGTGTGTGTCTCTGTCTCTGTCTCTGCCTTATTTTCCCCCTTTGGACGCTCGTCATTTTGCTGTTGAATGCATCATTCTGAATTTTGTGCCATGGCTAATCGTATTTCCCCTCCATCTCCCCTACTCTTCACCGTCTGTAGCTTAACATTGCCAACCCAGCCACTGGCTGTCAGAAGCTCATTGAGATTGACGATGAACGCCGCCTGTAAGTATGACATGCGTGGAGCGAGTGTGGAAGTGTAGACGATCGTCTGTCTGACCTGGCTTGATACAGTCGTGTCTTTTACGACAAGCGCATGTCGCAGGAAGTTCCTGGCGATTCCGTTGGCGATGAGTTCAAGGGCTATGTGTTCCGCATCTCCGGTGGTAATGACAAGCAGGGTTTCCCCATGAAGCAGGGTGTGCTCTTGCCCCATCGTGTCCGTCTTCTCCTGAGCAAGGGCCACTCGTGCTACCGCCCTCGCCGCGATGGTGAGCGTAAGCGCAAGTCTGTCCGTGGCTGCATTGTCTCGTCCGACTTGGCTGTCTTGTCCCTTGTGATTGTCAAGCAGGGTGAGCAGGACATTCCCGGCCTGACGGATGTCACCCTCCCCAAGCGCCTGGGTCCCAAGCGCGCCAACAACATCCGCAAGTTCTTCAACCTGGAGAAGGATGATGATGTGCGCAAGTATGTCATCCGCCGTGAGGTTCAGCCCAAGAACCCCGAGAAGAAGCCCTACACCAAGGCTCCCAAGATCCAGCGTCTCATCACCCCCGTCACTCTCCAGCGCGAGCGCAGACGCAAGGCCCTCAAGCGCAGACGCCATCTTGCCGCCAAGGAGGCCGAGGCCGAGTACAAGCAACTCTTGGCCAAGCGCAGCAAGGAAGCCAAGGAGGCCAAGTTGGAGCGTCGCCGCACTTCCTCTATGCAAAAGTCTGCTTCCGCATAAACATAGAATCATATGTTGCACAGTTTCTTTCTCTCTCGCGCGCGTGTGTGTGCGTGTGCGTGTGTGTGTGTGTGTGTGTGTGTGTATGTGTGTGTGTAGTGTGATGTATGTGCGAGGCGTTTAAAAATACATAACCTTTTTGGAAATATAGACGTATTCCTTTTTATTGGGTTGTAGCTATGCCACTTTCGCATGAATCTGCCTTAGAGCCTGTCAAACACGGGGATATGACTACGGGGAATAGGTGCAGGTATGCCTTGCGAAAAGCCGACCGAGTCCTGAGCTGGCGGCTGATACGTATGGCGTATGATCCGCACTCGCTGATCCAGTTGCTCGCTGATGAAATCATGCGGGTGTCAGCATTCCCATACTTTCTCTCTCTCTCTCTCTCTCTCTCTCTCTCTCTCCTTTTTTCTGTCTTACATGTCCTGATGGCTTATCGCTAGACCGATCCGTTGCGATGCCACGCGACCCAGCAGCTCGTCCTGATGTGGTTTGAGATGGATTAGCTCTTGCGGGGAATACCGATGCTTGGTCTGTCCAGCATGTGCCGGACTTGTCCCCATCCGGTCGGGTTCTGTTGGTTGCGCGGTGACGGACGAGCTAACCAGATGTGGAGAAGTAGGCATCGAACCGATTGACTCGTCCTTCGGATCAAGCGGAGTGACTTGTGCTCTCGGAGGTGATTGGAGGTGTGTCTTGGCCGTGGACTCGTTTGTCACTGAGGGATGGGCAGATGGCTCGTGAGATACTGCTGCATCACTCACGGTTGGCTTTGTGGTAGAGACAAGCACAGCACAAAAGTGATCCCAGTCTGTGACAAGAGGTCCGTGCCCCCAGGCGCTGGCTGCGGCGAGTTCGCGATCGCTTTGTGTCAGAAGCGGACTAGACGCGTGTCGTCGCTTCTCCGTCTCTTGGTCCTGCTCCGGCGCTTGACGGTCGTCCACTCGCATGGGTGGAGCAACAGCAGCAGCCGATGGTCGCTCGGTCGTGTCCTCACACACCGAGGTGGGACCGATGAAAAGACCGGGCAGACCACCATGGGACTCTGGACGCTCCACACTGGCAACGTGATATGTTTCTTCGTCGCTTTGTTTCACTGAGAAGATGGACGGGCTGTAATCTTCTTTTTCTTGGGTCGCTTGCAAAGTGAAATGGGGAAAGCAAAGGTAAAAAGCAAAAAGGATTATATTTGATCATCATTCTTATCCCAACCTCGAGGATGGTATGACCTACCACGATCCATCACCTTTTGGTTCCAAGGCCGGAACTGCTTACTTGGCTGGGACCGTCTGCCGTGGAAGGGCGAAGACATTGCGCACTATTTCATAAGCAGGAGAAAAGAAACAGAAAGATAGGCGCCTTCTCTCTCTCTCTCTTTTTTTTTTTTTTTTTTTTAAAAAAAAAATTGACATGATCAGTCCCCCTCTTTATTTCTACTGCACATGAAAGCCTATATCAGATCACATGATATCTATTTAACCGATGGCCTGCCCCCACACGTTGCCCATAGACTGCATTCCCCAATTGACATTTTGAATGGCCTCAGACCGTCCATCGAGCGGTCTTGGCTCGTTGTTTTCGCGCCAGAATGCAAGGTCGCTCTTTATATGACCACGGCATATCTTTGTGTAAAACCAGGTGAAGCAGGTGAGAAAGAAGGCGCCCAAGCCAAAGATAAGAAAGCCGGCTAGCTCGGCTTTCGCCGTGTCATACTCGGTCAGCACGATGATCAGCTTGATAATAAAGCCAGCGATGAGCATCACACCCCACGAGAAAGTCATCACCCGCATGTCCCGTCGAAAACGGGCGAGGTTCCGGTATGCCCAATCCAGTTTCTGTCTCTTGCTTGCAGGTCGCTTCTGAGCGAGGTGCATGTCATCGTTCGCCGCGAGCGCTTCATCTGAATCGGTGCGCGGCATGATTTGGTTGGCCAGCTCATAGATAAGCGGTCGCATCTTCCAGCGCCCAATGCGGATAGGAATGACGGATACAACGCACAGAATGCCTACTAGCAGCGGAACGAGGCTTTCGCAAATGGAGGCCACCTTATCGTCGGGTTCGGAAATCGACTGCAAACAAACATACGGAATAGCTAGCATCAGTTCTTTACAACCCGTCCCTTTTCTCTCTAAACGGTCTTCTACTTGCAATGATGCCGGATATTAAGAAGCTTACGCCGGCCACCACGCCGAGCATGTCGAACGTGCGCTCGCGTACCATTCGCCTAAAATTAAAACGTTGTCAACATGACGCTCGCTTCGAGGATGGGGGGTTTGCTTTTTCACACTTGCAGGATGACAATCAATAGGGGTGGTGCGGAAGCCACAACCATCGCAATAACTTGCCCTAGATAAGGGCGCAGGATATGGTAAAGGAGGATGGGTAGTCCAATACACCAGAGGATCGCAAGAAAAAAGTTCCAAATAGGACGACCCCTCATGAATTCAAAACTGAATATGTCCTGAAGATCTCCGAGATCTGTTGGTACGTCCTCATTCTGCTCGCGAGGTGCATACTTTTGGGTTGCCAAAGGCTGGCGCTCTTCCGCGTCTTGACCAGAGGTCGCGCCGAAGCTATTGCTTTGTGTATACGCGTTTCCCGGCGGTGGGGGATACCGTTCGGCAAACTGCGCGCCGTCGTTGTAGCAGTTCTGGGTATAGGTTGGAGGCGGAGCAGAAGGGCTGTCATTCTGATTGCGCGACCAAAACACCATTGCTAAAGTTCACATTCGCTGTAACTTCCTCACCCCCAGTTTTTTCTAATGTTGCAAAGAAGATGAAATAATAAAAGGGCACTTCTCCGTGGTTTTTAAAGTTTGCTTTGTTTTTTTGTTTTTTTTTTTTTTCGAAAAGCGGAGCGGGTGAAGAAACAGGCTTCTCTTAGCATATATCCTCGCTTTCGTCTTTCACTCGGAAGAATCGTTTAGCCGCCCGCGCTGAGCACAATGGGACACACATGACACGATTTATGTGAAACACCACTTTCTTGGCATTCAGTAATGGACTTTATCACCAGCAACGCGGAGCTCATCCAGAGTAAGGCACTAGAAGGTGAGATGGAGAAATGGGCTGTAAAAAAAAAACGGCAGACTGCTTGAAAGAAGTACCCTTGCCAGGGATTTTTATATGTGTGGTTGAGCTTTTAACCTTTTTTTTTCGGGAGGGGGGCGCTTTATTACATCATCGTAAATGCTTCACAACATTCCTGGGCAGCACAACAGCAACATAGACCCGCAGTGCTATCACGCAAATCCTTGATAATGAGCACTAGCACAATGCGTAGGATATACGTTCACTCCTTACCAGGCCAACAGCGTTTCTGCGCAACCAGCACCTTGCTGCTGTTGGGGCCGACTCCCATACATTGCCATGGGTTGCTGGGGTGGGTAATAGCCTTCAGAAGATGACGGACGGCGTGAGTTAGCACGTTCATTTGTTTCTCTATCGCATGTTGGAAAGCGCTTCTTTCTATACCTTGAGGCGGTTGCTGAAAGCCTCCTCCTCCTCCTGCGTACCCATTGAAAGGTGGAGGATGGGCGTATTGGTCATTGAAACCTGTCGGCCCGTTGTATTGAGGTGTGTACGCTCCTTGTCCGTAAGATTGCATGCTACATTTAAATAAAGAACAGACCAGCTATACTTGCTCTGCACGCTTTCTTTTTTAACAGCGGTCAGAGCAAGGGTTTTAATTGACAATGTGCTTCCGAGCATTACTAGATTTCCCCTCCACCCCTGCTATACATGTTCTCTCAATCGAGGCCGCATTGATTCAGAAGTAGAAAAACGTTGCGACAAATGATGCAAATGTCGCATATACGGAAATAGCATGGCGAGTAAAGAGCTTGCCGAGCTCATCGCCATAAAAGCATGTCAGCTCGCTCGGATCTATCGATCTTCTTCCATGTCGATGAATCCATAGATTTTCATCGCGCTGTCAAAATGAAGAGTGCGACTAGATAGAAGCAATAGATTCGCCGATCTATGGACTCGTACCACTCTGACAGAAGATGGGCTTCTCGACATCTGTGGCGAAAGAGGCCGGGTCCCAGAGGCGTCTACGAGGTGCTTGCTACTGGGTGTTTCCCAAAGGGGGGTTTGCCGGGGTGGGGCCGGTAAAAGAGCGGCAAATTTTTGGACGTATAGGGGGGGGAATACGAGACCCAGAAGAGAGTGGCGCTTTGAAGAAATAACACGATCTGTGTGATATACCGTCATCATGGCCACACGACGGTTGGTTTCACGCTTACTACCACTTTACAATGTCAGTCCCAATAAGGGCATGGTGCATCACCCAATGCGCCCATTGACGCTCTCTAATGCAACTTTTGGTGTACGCACTGCGTTGATGACGCGCCGTGCTGCCTTTGCGACCACTGCCAAGAACGCCAGAAGCACGCATGGCCGATCCCGGACGATCCGCATTCCTCCTCTTCCGCTGGCGTTTATTGGACTTGGGCTCGGCTGCCTCGGCGTGGGGCTCTATGAGTACCTGACGTCTGACATTCAGAAATACCCTCCTGATGTCCGACAAGCGCTTCGCAAGGCGCTGTACTATCAAACCAAAGGCGAGTCCACGCTGGCGCTGAAATACTTTGGCGAGTCGCTTGATCTTGCGCTGAAGGACCAGACGCTGATGACGGAGCATCCGGATCACGTCACGGGTATTATCATCCAGCTGGGAGCCTACCTCGAGTCGCTCGGGCGGCTACCCGAAGCCCGGCAGACCTTGGTGCTTGCGCTGCGGCATCTCTGTCGGCTGGACAGCCAGCAGCCCGACGAAGCCATCCTCGACCAGACGACGACCAGCCGCCTTGACGCACTTCCGCACTCGGACCAACGCAAAATTGCGGGTGTTGCACAGAAACTGGCTGATGTCCTTGTCGGGTTGAAGCGGGACGACGAAGCCGAGCGGTACTACACCTGGTCGGTCGAGCATCTCCTCCGCCTGTCGTCGAAGCCCGCCTCAGCATACGGAGATCACGGCGACGAGATCGTCTTTGACAAGGAGCACATGCCGTCCTGGCTCACACAGACCGAGGTTGGCGCTGCCCTGGAGGCTCTGGGCGGATTCTACGCCAAGCGCAACAAGTACAGCTACGCGATTCCCTTGTATCTCAAGGCACTCGACCTTGCAGGAATCAACACATGCCACGCCGCCGTGCTCATGAACAATCTCAGTGACGCCTATGCCGCCCTTGGCCGTCTGGATGAAGCCAAGCTCTGGGCCCAGCGTGGCCTCGATTTGGCCCAGAACCCGAACACTCGCAAACTCAACAAGGACGGCGAGATATGTGACGAGACGTGCGGCGTGTTGTTGTATAATACCGGCATGCTCTTTGAGGTGAGTGCTGGACCCACCGCATGCAGTTGGAAAAACAATTGGCTGAAACTCGATAACAGCAAACAGGTGACAAGGCCAAGGCTGCTCAGTTTTATGAGCAAGCTCGAGAGCACGGCAACCGCTTGAAGCTCGTAGAAATCGTACAGCAAGCCCATCGTGGGCTCAAACGAGTAAAGGATTAAGTCGTGATAGAATATATATCTAGATATGCACAGTTCTCCAGAAATCGAAGATGGGCATAGACCATGTCGTTGCTCTCTTAGGGCTTACTACTGTTGCTGGATAATTTCGGCTAGTGTGCTTTCCCCGGGTCAAACTGAGGAAAACAACATGGAACAAGCCGCACAAAAGCAGATGACCTAAAGGAACCCGAATATGCTACGAAACTACGTTTCATCGTGAAGTATGTAGCAGGGATGAGGATATCATATGAGATACATCAGCATCGAGTGACTCAAGCAGATTAACCCATAGTACCCATACGTTACTTGATGGGCTATGGAGCAGAACGTCCTTCCGCTCTTTCGCTTTGCCTTCTCTGCCACCATCGTATCTTCCCGCTTACCCAAGATAACTCAAGGGTGACTAATGAATGTTCAATCCATCGATGCGAAATCTCCTTTCTTGGAAGATAAAGTGTATTAGATGCTAGAATTTCGTGTGTACGTATATAAAAACAAATGTGCAATGAGGTTTCTTTTTCTTATAATATATAAACAAAAAAGACAGTGAATGAGCGTATGCTGCTGGGATTTACTTTCATATTATTGGAGGAGACGGGGATGGGTGGGAGACGAGGGGATCCGGACGTGTGCGCGTAGGGTATGCTTTCAGAGATAAAAGAGGGTAGGTGCTTTGACGGTGAACTTGAGATACGCGTTCAATCCGACTGCAAAAAGAAGGGCAAAACAAATCAAAGTAGGACCGACCATGTCGTCATAAGGACCACTTGCTTTCGCCTGGATGAGTTCTCGGCGGCGGTAGTAAAGTCCCATACCATAAATTAATGTGGTCAGCGAGACAAGGGTGTAAACGACACCGCTCAACTTGCCCACAGCATCCCCTGCGTTGAACAGCGCAATTGAGAACGTCGACATGAGTGCGCCAAGCGACATCCACGAGAAATATGTGCGTTCGTTCGCGAAGAAGACCTTGGGCTCGACGCGTAGGGGCGTGATAACCTTTTTGGGTACCTTGACACCCGGGGGAAGAATGACAGGCGGGTGCTTGTGGACCGCGTGCTGGCCACGGTGGAACAGGCGACTCCAGGCACGTGCCACCTTGTTCGTCCAATCCTCCTGTCGATAATCCTGCGACTGGATTCTATCTCTCACGAGGGGTGCCGTCGCTTGGTAATTTGAACCCGAAGCGCCGGCGCTATTGCCACCAAGGAGCGATGTACGTTCCGAGGGCTGTTCCACCTGAACTCGCGTATCAGCCGACGTGGAAGCACGCTGGGACTGTGCCCGAACCTTGCCTTTGTGCGCCCGCTGCTCTTCTTCTTCCTCTTCCTCCTCCTCTTCCGCAATGCGTTTCTTGAGGTCCTCGTCGTCCATCTGTGCAAGCCAATAGGGAAGTAAAGCAACGCGAGTGTCAAAAATCATGGCAACGCCATGGACAAACTTGTTGAAATGTTCGGCTTCTTCCAGGATACCGCTCTCCTGGAGTTCAGTGACCCATCCTGGCTCAGGTGTATTGGGCGGCAGCTCAAGCTTGATCTCAAATGTGGCGTAGGGATAGCGATTGATCTCAGAGCTGCTGAGTTGGTTGAAAGGGTATTCGATATCAACATCTGGGCGGTGCCAGTGACCCGAGGGGCGACGTTCAGTTGCATCATCAGGAAACAGACACGTGTCTTCTCGAATGAAACAGAGATCCGTGTCAAGCGCCATTCGAATGCGGTTGTCACCAGGGATTTGGAAGGCTGTGCGGCGATAGTACGATCGGAGAACTACACATGCGATCCAATCAGCAACTTTCTACAAACCACGTGTCTGCTTTATACCCGAAGTCTTTACCTGGACAAAGCCCCTTTTCAATGATCATGGCTTGTACTTGTGTGACAAGACGCTCGAACTTCACCACATCTTCCTCAGTCTTTCCTACATGGTTACGCATTTTTGTGACTGATTTGTTGACGAAGATACGCTCGCCTCGAAGGAACCCGTCAATATATTTGTCCTTGATGGCGAACGCCTCCTTCTTCTCGCCTGTCTCCTCGTGCCATGTGCGCCGCTCGAAGGTATATACTGTGCTCTTTTCCTTGGCGCTTCCGTACCATCGTACCCGGAGCACCTGTGAACCCTCGGCTGACTCGACACGATCGTTGTAAAGCTCCAGGTTGCTATTGTCCAAATAAAGAGACGAGATCGGCGGATCGATATTATCACCACCTCGGCCGCCTCGGCCGCCGCCGTTCTTTTGGTTATTATACACTAGGACAGGAAGGTGCCGCAGAACAGCGGTCTTGAGTTCCATGATGTTGTCGGTGTGGACGAAAAAGCGTTTCACCACCAGCTGGGTGTTCCCTGCCGAGCCATCCATGACCGGAGCGTCTCTGCCACGCCGGACTTGAGCGAAGAGCTCGGAGAGTTTGACAAGAAGGACTTCATCATCTTGACGCCAGAACGGACACTGGTTCAGGCGTACCATGAACATAGGCCGCAGGATGTAATTTGTGTGGCGGTCGTGCTTCTTGACAATCTTGAGAAATCCGGTGTAGTTCAGCCGCGAGAATCGCGCAAGGTGGTTCACATCTTTCGCGATCGCGTTGATGCTTTCTGACACACGGGTCATGGAAGATTCGGGGGGATTCGATCTTATAACGTCCGCCCACGAGTCAATACGGCTCGTAAGTTCCTCTTGTTTCTGCTGATGGAAAGCGTATACCTAATCACAGAACGTACCATGATGAGCGCTAGAATGTGCATCACTGCCTTTCCTTTTCTTCTGAAGCAGGTAGAATACCTTTTCAAGGTTATTATCCAAGTCTTCCACAAACTCTGTTTCGTCGTTCTCGGTAAAAGGCCGGTCCTTCTCAGCTTTTCTCAGCCGTTTTTTCAGCCCATCGTAGTCAATGTAATAGACTCGCCATTCGGGGTAAATTGCATCTTTGAGACGCGATCCAAACTTCATTGCCAAATAAAAACGATCGTTGCGAAAGGAGAGAGAAAGAGCAAGAAATTCCCGCCAATCCTCTAATATACCAACTGAGATCCAAAATGCGAATGTGATTCTTCTATCTCACTCTCTATCGCTCGGCTTGTTATTTGCTTTCTTCGTTGTACATGCAGCTATATTATTTTATAAAAAAAAAAAGCATGACGCTTAGGTAGACCTTGTGATAAGTAAGGATATGCATGAACGCAAAGATGGGTTTCAGCATGGGTCACTGTTGCGGTAAAAAAACACTCCCCTACATTCCATCGTCCATGGTCAATCCGATTTAAGATAGTGTTTGTGCAACAGCCCACAAGACTTTGACAGGTATTCTGTCCATATTTAATCAAATAAAAGATCTGCCTGCAGAAACTGAATCCACTGCTTTTGTCGTTTATTGATAATCCCAAACCCCATGGCTATCTTGCATTATCCAGTTCGACCATTCCAACCAGTCAATGGAAGATGGGATGCTTGAGAATGGGTTATCAGGATTGCTCCGAAATGCGGAGGAGACGTGGTCAATTGATGCTGTGTTTACGCTCGGGTCGTCATCATCCATAGAATGCGTCATTATGTTATAAACTTGAGCTCCCTCTTCAATTGGCATTTGTAAACGCGTGGGTGATGACGTTGTGTTGATAATTGTGTCGTTATTGTTGAAATGCAGAGATCGGTTGTCGGTGTTGATGTATGTGCTCTCTTGTAGCTGCTGCTGCTGCTGCTGCTGCTGCTGTTGTTGTTGTTGATGTATTGGCAGAAACAATGCCTGCTGGGCCACAATATAGTCGAATTCTCTACCACCCTCTATCAAAGAGGAATATGGATCGTATCCAAATTGCTTGATCGTATATGCTTCAGCAGGTGAAGAGGCTAAAGTAAAAAAGAAAGTGAGTTTTTCCTTTTCCTAAGATGGCGTATGTCAACTCACAGCTCGCTGGAGAGGATTGCTGCTCCATAAGATGGTGCTGTACATGGGTAAGCGGTGGAGATTTTGGCGGTCGCCCGGTTATGTTACTGTTTGCTTTACTACCCTGTTGTGGCTCCATCTGCTGCCTCTCCCCTGAAGGATTGCTCACAGTAGATGCCGGACCACAGTTCAAATGCTCACTGTTGGCGGGATTGGATATCTCCTTTTGGGCAACGATAGTGTCCGCTAGCTTTTTCCCACCGATGCAAGAGATAAGTGTCTCCACAAGGAGGTACATGAATCGCGTACGTTCTGATACATCTTGGATCCGTTTTAGCAGTGCAACGCTCTTTTTTAAATCAATTTTGCTCTGTTCAGCTATCCGTACATCCGTATTCTGAGCATTGTAAAGATGAATCAAGATGAACTGAAAGATCGGATATGTGTTGAATGGGTAGGAGCACATGACAAAATCGTGGGCTGTCATCCGCTCTGCAATCTGTACACCACAGCTAGCAGCACTGGTACAAATCCTCAAGGAAGGCCTGGTCTTTTTTGAGCTCGCTCGACTGGCTTTCTTGGGATGATTTTCAATAAACGAACGATGAAGCATAATAAGGCATGCAAAGTACGATAACATGATGGATGCTATAGGTTGAGTGTGAGCAAATAATCCAATATACCCTCGAAAGTTGGATGCAGTTTACATATGTAGGCGGAGAAGTAGCTATCTTTTTCGTCGAAATCTCGATGCTGTGTTTTCCGGGAGGTTTCAAGGAATTTATATCGCCATTCTGTCAGCTCATGGTCAAGCATCGCCACAACGTCGTCGCTACCTTGCATGAATGATGCTTTGCGCGCCACGGGTGTATACAACCCAACCAGAATACGACCCAATATGCTTGACAATTTCACAAGATGAATGAAAGCCTGGTAGATGGCCACTTTACCGGTAATAGACGCCGGCCGGTACGTCGCGGAAGGGAACCGCGGCTGCGAACGGTCATCGTCGTCGTTAGGTTCGTCGAGTACCTCTTGCCAACTGGCATAGACGCTTGGGCATCCCACATCATTATCCTGTGCTAAATCAGCCTGATACCCTGTCCCCTTTCGTTCCTTCTTTCATTACCTCGTCCTGGATCGACATTGGGCGTCCAAGCGCAGCGGCCTGAAACCTGTCAACGATGAACAATGCCCACCACACCCTTTTGCGAGTCTCTTTTTCATGTTCCGGTATTGTCCATCCTTCGCAAGAGCGGTTCAAGCCTAGACTCTGTCCCTATAGTAACGTCTACTCTTAGCTTTCCAAGTGGTGGGCACCGCTCTACATGATACGCACCAACCGCACTGCCTAAAAAGAATAACTAAATCGTTAAACTGATTCGGAATAAAGGGGGAAAGAGTGATAAAACTCACCAGGCCGTTCCTCAGCCAACCGGTGGATAATGTTTCGTCGTGGCCGTTGTTTGTATTGTGCATGATGATCATTGATTGAATGATGTCCAGGCTGGCACCGGGAGGATGTTTAATCAGAAAGCTCTCAACCTGCTCGAAGAAGTGATTGGCCCAACCTGGCGGTACATCCCATGCTCTCTCTGGTGGAACGAAATGGTCTTTATCGCGAAGGAGACCCTCAAGCTCTACAAACCGTGCGGCCGCGCCAAACATTGCATTCAGCAACTCTGCAGCGGGATATGTTTCGCTCTGATCTCGGTATTGCTTAAGGAATTCGACTTTATCAACCACAGGCAAGAATGGATGGATGTTTAAAAAGTATCTATCGAACAATAGAATAAGATGCAACAGAAAAGTAACCCCCTCCCCTCTTCGAATTACATTTTCATCAGCCGATCACTAGTATATCGGTCAACACCAGTGGTCGCATAGATCCAGAAATTGACTCCTCTCTGAAGATAAACTCCATCGGGAAACAGGTGATTCACAGGGTCTTCAGCGGTCTGCTCATGTACCTCGACAAGCTCTTGCCCATATTGTTTGTAATGGTGGCCCGATTTACGCATCAGCTCGTTCATCATACCGAGTGGCATCTTATTTCGTAAAAGCAGAAGAATGGATGTATCACCTACTGAACGTAGATTGCTTATCCCTTGGCCCTTGTGCAAAGGATGACTGAGCGGAAGTACGCTCTTTTCCGACAAGGGCCATTGGCCTACAAAGTTGTTCCGCGGGATGTCCTCACCGACATTACTGTTGTCGCGAGTAGGCCGGGCTAATAAATTCTCGATCTGTCGAATGCGTTTCTCCAATCCTTCAATGAATCTTTCGGACGTTCATATCTTAAGAATGAACAATTGGGCATTGCGAACAATCGAAGAGGACCTTACCCTTTTGGTGAATCTTGCCGCTTTCTTGAACTGCAGGTTGTGCATGAGTGTTTGAATGAATGCAGGTTTTCGGGTTTCTGATTTCCTATTTGTACTAAGCACTAGGCCTTACTTATCAGAAAACTCGCAGATAACATCATAAGTGATGCAATTGGAGCAGGCGCTTCCGGGTGTAAAGCGACATTTCGTTTTTTTCCGTCTACAGAAATCGCTATAATTGTTGACAATTAGAAGATTCGCGCGTATGAATGAGACACACGCCCAAAAAAGAGACTGACCAAGCCCGGCTTATGCGCACTCGTTTATTCAAAGAACCCTGGTCAGTGGTCTGGTCAGTAGCTGAAGCATTAACAGTGCCTTCATGGGAAGGCTCGATCATTGGATGTCAAGGAGGTCTTCAACGCCTCTTCTTAATGTAGAAATGAAGTAACTTGGGAAAAAAATAAAAAAAATCAAGGAATTATTCAAAAAATACTTCTTTGGCAATGAATGTCCATATCTTAATTATGCATACTGAGCTGTCTTAGTGGATGGAGGATGTGGTACTGGTGTGAAGAGAAGGTGGCGCTATATCACCATGAGCGGCAAACGCGTGTATGTGACAGAGAGAGAACATCAACCATGCGTCACCTCTGCATCGTCTGGGATGTGTTGCGTACCACATGAGCCTCTGGATGATCTTTCATTGAGATCTCAGACAAACCTCTGCAGGTGGAAAATTAGCATTCGTGCGACATAAACAAACAGATGCACCGTTGGTGCCGATTAATTACAAGAGGTCGAGTTAAGCTGGTGCCCACAATTCAAGCATCGCAAGCCCTGCAACGTGTTTTACTAATCAGGGAAATCGCCCTTTTCGGACTCCTCCCGTACTTCACTTTTCTCACCGCTTCGTTCATCTGCATGATGAACATGCACCCCCATTGCATGACCAGATGGATGCGCCCTCCTGTCGGAGCTACAACTCACGGTGCAACAGCAGTAACGTCCATGACCCTATTCTGCCTTCTCCCCCTTATTCCTTCTTTTTTTTTCAAAGCTTCTCTGCTTTTATTCCTACCTTTCTTTCTTTCTTTCTCGCGGATAAAAACGAGCAGAAAAGGAGTTGCCTTTAAGCATGCAGCATGTCAACGGTATTCCGGTTTACAACGAAGACCCCGTTCTTTTCTATGCCGGTCTCGAAGTAAACGAGCCGACCTGGTTCAGTGCGCAAGGGGGCGTCTACCGCTGCACCACCCGCCAGTCACCATTTACCCAAGTCGCTGTGAAAAAATACCTTGTTGAAGAATCAGACAACCACCCAGACCTCTTCAGGATGCCCAAAGAGCTGGTGGAGAACGAGATTTATACAATGACAAAGTGTCAACGCCATTCCAACATTCTCAAGCTGCTCGCTGTCTATATTCATAAGGAGTTTGTTTATCTCGTCATGCCTTTTTGCACAGGCGGATCTTTGCAGCAATACGTATTTGACCATCAGCTGACCATTGGACAACTTGTTTATATTGTCACTTCGGTAAGAAGCAAAAAGAAAAAAACCAGAGAATGACGGATTTAAAAGAGCCGTATCTGCTCATTTTTTTGGGCGTGGCCGCTAAACCTTGACGGTGTAAAACCTTAGATCGCCTCGGGATTATCGGAAATTCATCAGCATGGTTATATTCATCGCGACATTAAATGCGATAATATTTTCCTTGTTGAGGAAACCAACGAGGTCGTTATTGGTATGAATAAATACAAGTGATGGTGTGGGTCATTTGGAAAGGTGTTGGGTGCCGACGGATTGGTAGCACTAATGCATCTGCACACATGACCTAGGTGATTTTGGCGTTGTATCTATTTCACCTGCAGCAGATTCAAATGTTGAGGAGGCTGGAGTTGTCCTCTTCTGGTCGCCCGAGCTCGTGCAGCGGAAGATCGTAAATAGAAAGGTCGATATCTGGGCCCTTGGTATAGTCATTTTGGAGATCCTAAACGGTGGCAAGGCACCTTATGAAGATGAAAGATTAGAAGAAGAAGAGGTACTACCGAGAAATAAAATGGCACCACCCATTATTTTGTCTCTCGAGTTTCCCTCCTTCCATACCCTCTAACGTTTTTTTAGATCAAAGAGCGCATCCTAGAGGTGGGGAAACCGGCATATCCTGAGAACATACCATCTCGGCTAGTGGATTTGTTGGATCTCTGTCTGAACCCTGATCCGAAGAAGCGAGGATCTGCCACTGACGTTCTGCAGGTAATATTGATTTATTAAGAAAAAACGCCTGCTTTTTTTTCTCAGCCTCCCCATTTTTGCCAACGCTGCTCGGTCCACATTTACCATTTATAGCACGAGTGCTTACAGTACTATCAGCCCGAAAAGCTATTTCCGGGCACTCGAATCGATTGTCACCATAACAATTATTCTACGACAAGGATGATTATGCGGGAGGAAACTGCACCGCTACAGGAGCCCATGGCAGTGGATCCCGATGACGTTGCTATGGCCAATGCGCTCCAGAAGCTGCGGACTATGGAATCGCTTCACCATTTCAATATCGACTTACCTGAGCCACCATTACTGTCACCTCCTCGATCCAATGAGACAAGCACATCTTCACTGAGCTCAACGATAGCCACTAATGCGGCGAGAAAGAGCGATAATAGTAACAACAATAATAATAGCAATGATTTGCGTCGATGCCGCCTGCCTTTGCGCGCATTCAAATTGACGGAAGAGGCAGATGGGACTCTGACAGCAAAAGAAAAAGTACTAAACGTGATCAAAAAACGCCAGTCGATTTCGGAAATCTATTGGGGGCAAGGATCACGGCTGCCAATGTTCAAATCCACCACAAATTTACTTGATACAATCCAAGAAAAGAAAATCAAGCGGGCAAAGTCGTTGCGATTGCCCAAAGAAGAGGAAAAGGATAAAAAGAAGAGGCAACAGCAACGGCCGGCAATTTCTCGAAAGCCATTAACACCAGCCGCGATGTTACCAGCTGATGTTCCCAATCAGCGGCAACAAGAGCCAAAAAACTTTGAAAAGAATTCATCAACAAGGAAGAAAGACAGAATTGAAGCACTGGCACGATTGTCACGACCTAAGCCACGATTACATGACAAAGAACAACAGCAGCAACCATCGCCGCCGCCATCAGCAAAGAAAAAAGCGTCGCTATACCGCCGCAAATGCTTACCTGGCGAGACTCGAACGGCGAGGTTGATGATGGGAATAAGCACAACAGGCCGCGTGCGGCCTTCGCGCGAGGACCCTCAGCAACAGTCATCAGAGACGATATCATCCACCGCAACAACATCGTCCGTCAAAAAGCGGCCGGTGTCGTTTGTGTCACGACAACCAGAGGCCAAAAAGATACACCCTGAGAAAACAAAAACTATGCCGCTCTCCGGATCTGTCAAGCATAACAAATATCGCAATACCACCAAGTCGTCTGTGCGGGTGCATTGAATTTCCATCGCATACCTCCTTCTGCTCAAATATTCATTTATCTTTCGCATGATATCATTATTATTATCCGTATATACTCCCGCTAGTTTATGCATATCTCCTATTCTTACACATACTCCCATATATACACATGTACGTGCGTGTGTATGTATATCCATCCTGTACAGACCACATATACGACCTTTCCCTACGCTGATTAAAACAATATATCTTATTCTGCCATATTGCTGTGATCTCTGTGAATCTTGATTTTCTAAAAAAGAGTCTCATGCGGCTCAATTCAGAGGTATCAGCATGGATGACAAGACATCTACAAAATATGACACATTCAACCGTTTTTTCGGGGGGGCGGGATGCGGGGGCACGGCCCTGAGCGTATGAAGTAGGGTTTTTTGACGAAGAAATGTACCTCTCTGTTCACGCCAGATAACATAGTCCATCCTCGCAAAGACTATGACTTTTGACGCTGCTAATGTTGCTGCCGTGTATATATATATATATATATATATATACAAGGAAAACGTTTCCTGATTTCTCGTGTTGATACTTTGTTCGACAGGAGGTGATGTCTTCGCGTACGTACGTATTCTTATAAAAATGCATACGCGTGTTACTTGGACTACATCAAGCGAATCCATCCAATGATTTGAAAAAAGGATCTGAAATACTCCCCCCCAAAAAAAACTGCGTTCCATCGATTTATGGAAAAAAGACAAAATGAAAGGGCTTGAACGGCCAAAAAGAACGTCTCGATTTTTATCCTGTCGACATGGGAAATAACACAACTATCTAGAAGCGGATGACTGGATGCGGCAATCGGAAACATGGGTTACGTTGATTTATAGGAAATGAATAGATAAATATATGGCATGGTATGGGCCCGAGAAAGTTATCTCCACAATGGTCACAGCATCAAAGGTAACAGCAATGACAGTAATTACGTCGGGGTACGGACTTATTGTCTTCCGTCTGCACTTTTCAATTGAAGGTGTCTTTAGCCGCATTAAACTTAAACCCTACTCTCGTAATTTTTGTAGTTCATTTCGTTCCAGGATCTTATAGTGTCCCACCACTTTGCCTCAGAAAGAAGTTGTAGTATAACAGTAGATATTAATCTCGCGAACGCCACGAAGGGTAGCATGAATAGGTGGGCGAAAGCAGAACTCAAGCTGTAATGCAGCGATGAACGGAAATCGCGACGTTGACATCATATATTGAAGGGAATTACCACGTACACGGAAAAACATATTGGTTGTCTGACGGCGGATTGCCCGCCCAGCGCAACCTGTTTGATATATATCACTTGATAGGTGTACTATGTGTACAACCATGGATGGAAACCAATATACGATGCTGGATCTGTAGACGGGCGGTCGGAAAGGTAATAGTCATTATAGCACTTTATCTCCAGGATGTAGTATATAAAGTGTTCCTGAGAATTTCCTAGACTGCTGTTAACAATGTCAGAGTGAGAAAAATAAACATGCAACGACAATTAGTGACAGCAAGTTTGGTTGATTCAAATAGAGTTTGCAAGAGGTAAATGGGTACAGTATTTGATATATAGCGCAATTCTTACAAACATCTACTGGTATTTTTCATCTTTTTCGCCAAGTAGGTCTTGAAGGGTAATTGACGCTATGAAGATGATTTATGAGCTCTAGAAGACCAAGGTCACAACTTTACTCTTTAGCCCAACCTCACGATACTATGACTCATCTTTGAAATAACCCCGCACTGAGGAGACTCTGTAAAAGTTATAAACGCCTACCTATATGAAGTTCCCTCTTTTTCCTTGATTTATTGCTACTATCGTAGAGTGCACAGCGAGCCAGCAGCCTAATAATTGGGGAACATCATCAACACATCCTACGGTACTCGCGACAATCTCAAAACAGCTACCAGTGAGTACGCTACTGCAAACAGTTTTGACGCATCTATCAAAGATGGTGGTACCAAATAAAAAATGTCGTATTGCTATTTCGCATGAATTCATGGAGGAAAATACCGTTTATGTAAACAGGAAGGCAGGTATGACAGAGGTTACAAAGAGTCCACCATATATTGAGCTAATTGAATACAGATCCGGCGACGAAAAATGCGACAAGCAGAAAATCTGAATACCGCTGCGTAAATGGTGTCGTAAAGAAATGGCCACTACGCTCTACGAAGAAGCTCGGCTGCCTCTGGAAGGCATATGCTACCTGCTAGGAAGGGAGGACTGGACTGTCAGGAGAGAAAATCCAATATTGACTGCAACGAGAACCATGAAGTATCTACTAATCCCTTCATGTACCCAATACTCGCGAACCTAGTGGTGCCACACAAGCCAAGATGGTGATGGCCAGCAAAGGTGTCAGGCCTGCGCAAATCCGCCGCCTGACATACAATCTTAATGGAAGCCCGCCATGATAACCAAGGATATTTTTAATATTTAGCGGAAAAGTGCAAGAAATGATATGTCCAACCAAATCCAGCAGTTGCATGACTATCTTTTAGCAAGAGGATATAGTTTCGATATAAGGCGTCAGACGGCGTCATGAACTCACCTTTTATCATCCGTCCATCGCCGATAGAGTGTGCTTGTATCTTTTCAAAAATTATGCTACTTACAAGACCAAGATCAACAATATGCAATCTGCCAACATTGAACGGGCTCCACATACCTTTTTCATTGCCGCAGCATTACTTTCAAATGAAAAGAATACCGTACAAATAGATCCTAGAGACACTTAGTTCTGTAGTATTCTCAAATATTGCTCGTATTGCAATCAGCCCAGTGCTATATGAAACAGACGATGACGAGGCCTTGCGCGCTGCGCTTCACGCTGGTTTCTCGTCCATCCCCAACCAGTTTAGAGCCCGTGCTGTCAGATGTTGTAATGATGAAGACCTTCAGAGATACCAAGACGCCCTATCAAGAATGGTCTATGGGTGAGAAGTTGACATTTTGAGTCTTCTGTCGAAGAATACCACAATTTAGCTATTGGTACCAAAAAAATCAGAAGAGTTTCACAACTACGTCAATGGTATGTGTTCTTGATAAAAATTATCCATGTATTAATTATCAACTATTTCAGGCTTTTATTATATAAAGAAATATTGGGACGTCCATGGGCCGAGAAGCACCTGCATCTTGGGACCAGAACTCTTCAGAGGGTTGAGGCCGTGCACTGGAGACTGAAACAAATCCTATCGACCTCTGGTGAAATAATAAAGTTGATCCACAGCATGCAAAATGGCTTGGAAAGCATATAAGAAAATTTTGTAAGGATATAAAAAAATCTCACAGTTTTCAAATCTATGTACAGGACTTGGATAGGCATACAAGCTATAGTAAAGAAGTTTTAACGCGAATCATCTACAAGGATAACGGCCAATGTGTTGACATAGCAATGACTAGAGCTCTCAGAAAACTACAAGGAGTTATATGCCAATTCGCAATCATAAACATTCGACAGTAACTCTACAAGCCTTGAGAACACGAACCTGCTGAAAGAGACCCTGACTGTAGATTCAAGTATTGCATCAATTTCAATTTGCCCTGTCGCAATGCTCTTACACAGGAAGGGAATCTCATAGAGCCATACACGATTTCACGTCGATGGTTTTAACCAGCGCTACAGCATCTGAAGAATAGATTGAACTAATTCTTAGATATTCTGCGCCGGTACTGATCTGCTGGGCCACGATGACTCGATATGGTTCCACGCAGTGATACAAATTTCATGCTGATACAGTAGCAGAAAAATACAATAGCGCCAAAGGCGTTCTTGATAAATTATTCCTTGTTTGCTGCGATGATCAACAGCGCTCAGGTCTTACATGTGCCATAGAAGGACTCCACATTGGATCGAGCTGGACAATATCGACCAACTCGAATTTCCTAACAGCGTTAAGACGAAGGAACCCCCAAAAAGGCCCGAAAGAGGCACGGCTTGCTTCGGGCTTCTAAATAGCAGAGAGCCCTGAAAAGAATGTCGCAACTAAACACTCGTCGTCGCCAAAAAAAAAAAAAATAAACCATAACTTAAAGCACGAAGGCAACGATCTTTGACACCTTCCATCAACCAAGAAGTAGTGACTATGGTAAGTATCAGTACATTGTATTTCAATACCATCATTACTGAGATTTTCTTGATTCTTTACTGTAATATTACAGCGATGAAGGCATGCCACAGCTACATGCTGATTTACCTGCAGATGCTATTGTTCGCGAAATTCCGATCGATGCTGATGGATGGTGCGGCTTTAGAACTATTGCCCACGCCCAACTTGGTTTCCAGGATCTCCATATTGAGACGAAATAGCGTATGTATCAATACGCTATGGATAATCGCAACCACTATAAACATGTCGTATGTTTATCTTTAGAGTATGAGTTGCAAAGGCGTATCACTAGGATGCCATACGGCATTACAGTCAAGGCAAGGGCGCCAGGTAATCAAAGTTGCCCGCAAAAGTACCGGTTCGAAGCATCAGTAGATTGCCAGCTTGCTGCGAAGACTTTTAACCGCCCATTTGCCACTTTTTCATGAGGTGGACAATATCATTATCCATCACGCCTTTATCTACCGTTCCAACTACCACCAAAGACCAAGCTTCCGCCTATTATGATGCATTAAATCAGTGATTGCCATTGGGAAACGGTGCAGCTCAAGCCGTCAATCAAGATTGAGTGGCCTCCTGCATTTAACCATGCAGCCAGATGGATGGAACAAGGGCTTCCTGATCACTACAAAACTATCTGGAGGCACCTACATACCAAGAAGTCATACGAAGTGGGCAAACAGCCAGATGTCATCATTATAGATTGACATGCCTTTAGCCATATTTATATATCAGCATTTTACGTAACTCTCTTCCATACTATAAACCCTATCTTGGGCCAACAAAACTCAATGTGTTTATAGTGCGTTTTCTCTAAGATATTGGTCCATCAGATTGCAATTATTGGGCCATGAATCAATCAACGACTTTTTAATCCTGCAGACTTAAGAATTCTCCATATGTTCATGTCGTTAATCAATCCAAATATGTAAGATAAATGATGGATCGCTTTGTCTTCGACCAAAGGGACCGCTTCTTTTTGATAGCACTTTGCGGGATTCTCATCATAGTGAAGTGATTAGCAAATTGCTTACAACCTTAGAACTTTAAGTACATGTCGACCAGCATTACTGATCTTGGCTGGGCATACATGCGTATTTATTTCTCACACTGCGACATTGTTAACGGCAGGCTAGAAAATTCTCAGGAACACTTTGTATACTACATACTGGGAGATAAAAGTGCTATAATGGCTATTACCTTTCCAACCGTCCTTCTACAGATCCAGCATCGTATACTGGTCTCCATCCATGGTTGTACATAGAGTACACCTATTAACTGGTAGATATCAAACAGGTTGCGCTGGGTGGGCAATCCATTGCCGGACCATCAGTATGTTTTTTTTCCCCATGTACCTTGTCTCTGGTCTTCCGTGTACGTAGTAATCCCCCATTTTGAAAGAAAAGTCCTGGTAGAGTTTACCAAAATTCCCGCGAATATCGTCTTTTATCGTATGCTTCCTGGTTTAATAAAGCGCAGCAGCCCCAAAGACGTCATCGGCCGATCAGGGGCGCGAAGAATACGCCATGGAGACCACATGAATGCCTGATGTGGAGATAAGCCGAAGGACTTCGCTTCGTGCCAGCTTCCCTCCCTCCCTAGAGCTTCTCAAGTCTCCACACTTTAGATGCAACATTAACATCAGAACATATGTAAAATCAACCACCCATTCTTGACGCTGATCTTGGGGTCACATTTGTTGAAGAGTAGAGTTTCTCCAAACCATGATTCTCTCTATATGTGATGATGATGGGGCCGCATGAACGGCAAGAAAGTCACGCTGAGATTTTTTTTTTTGTTTCCGGGGACGTTCCTCGAAATCCCCGACTTTGCTATAAAAGGACACACTAAAGGTTATAAACATTTTTTTTTTCTTTATGTCAAAAAAATTTCAAGGGCATGATTTTAGAGTCGCTGCTTGTGCAAATCTTATACAATAGGCCTGGTAGCGCTAGTCATTCTCGCGAACAAAATCCCCGTAGTTTACTACGGCGTGCTTTGGTGTATAGTATCGTGGTTATCAAAATGTGCCATGAGCATGACCAACTGCACATACATTCACATTCTCAGTATCAAAGAAAAAAGGAAAATGAAAAAAATGGGTTGGCCCTAACCACTCAACCATCATACGGATCTCAACTCTGTTGCGGTTAGCACTAAGTAAGAGCATGTCTGTCCAAAATGTGAGGTGATCAATCTGCTCAAATGAGCTGTGGACGTGATAGTAGCAGTTACTGCGCGTTTTTATAAGCAATATCACCCCTAGAGAAAACTTGAGAAAAAAGTTTGTTCTTCGTGGGTGGAAACGTGGGCTTTTATTATGGACAAAAGAAAGGATTTACTCCTCATCAGACTCGGCGCCCTTCTTTTCGTCACCGGTAGCACGGGCTGTTGTACATCATACCCATTAGTATTTCTGTTATCTATGCTATCAGTGTATGTATAAGAAACGTACTGTAGATGATCTGGGCGTGGTGGCGAACAAGAGGTTTGATAAGACCTTGAGCCTCAAGCTCGCGGATAGCAACGCGAGCCAAGGAGCCGTTCAAGCGAAGACGATCGACGAGAACAGACTGCGAGATAAGCTTGTAGGTAGGGACTTCCTTGAACAACCGCTCGTAGGTAGGCTTGTCAAGAACGACCAAGTTGTTGGCCTTGTCCTTGACCTTCTTGGCAGACCATTTCTACACAATGCCGAAGGGTTTTTGGTTCATTTTTTGTCATGTAGACGCGGCGACTGCCATGCTTTGCTAACAGAGAAAAATAACAAACCTTCTTAGCCTTCTTACCGCCTGAGGATGAGCTGGGAGCAGCTGCAGCTTTGCCCTACAGAATGCACAAAGCATAAAATATTAATGCTACCTTTCCACGATTACGTTCCCATCAGCGTCAACAAGGATTGCACGTTATCCTTCTCTCCGCCCTTTCGTTATCCATCTTGCTCCCATTAATCCATCCATCCATTCATCCATCCGTCTATCCATGACTGGGAGGGATGGAGATAAAGCATATCCAATGCACCCTCACAACGAAATGTCGCCTTACCATAATGAAATATGAGGATGAGAGAAGGGGCTCAAGAATGCGCCCAAATCTGGCAACTTTCAATGGGAAACGGTGCCCCCCCCGGCCCGGCCCCGCCCTCCCCCCAACTCCCGTCTTGGGCTGCTCTCTAATCCCGACAACCACCCGCGCGCCCTTTCCTTTCCCCTCTCGCCCTATCTTTCAAAGTTGCACCCCTACCAGTTCTGAAGTCCCAGGACCACAAAAATAAAATCGCATGCATCCACCAAAAGATGTCGCTTCCATCTCTTCCTTTTGACTCTTTTTCTTGTATACATTTTCCATTCTGAAATGAGCAACCTATTTTTCTATGAAGATGGCCAAGGTCATGTCGTTGATCAGTGTGACTATCCTGAACCTATGGACTATCTCGTTGACGAAAAAATGTATCCTCTACAACAGTCCGTTTGTTCTCGCACTGAATATCTGCGTAGCATCGCTTGCAAAGATAACTATCACACACATTCCCAAGCGAAAGGATACAGACATTCAGATGAAAGAAACGGGGATCAAGCGCAGTTACACAGCGTACACTGACCATAGCGAGGTCATATTTTTCAAACAGATGTTTGAGAAGGCCTTGAGTGCATCAGCAGCTAGGAATCCATATTCATTCAGTCCAGGCGATGAACGGTACAGTACGAGAAGGCTACCGACAGCCTCTTTAAGCAACCTAACGCGGAGGGCTTGTTCGTGTATTCTCAAGGAAGAGCATAAAAGCGTCATTTTAGAATGCGTTGATGAGATTCCACCCCATTGTCCTAAAGCAGCTGATGGAGTAACTGCTCTAGAGATTTGAGGGCCTTCAAGTCTCGAAAACAACACTCCATCGATTTATGGAAAGACGAATGCAACTTGTCATTGAAAATGGCTCGGTTTCAGACTGTACACAGGAATAGCGCTGCGAAGATCCAACAGCACCTTGACTGGGTGCGCAGATGGGACAGGACCGCCATCGACTTTAGAAAAAACTGCCTTCTTATGGGTGAGTCTGGGTTCCATATGAACGTGAAATGCAGCATGGCGTGGTCCAAGAAAGGCGATTCCTGCAATGGTTGCAGTGCAGCATCCGGGCATCAGTAAATGTAGCTTGAGACTCCGGCAGCCACCAACCAAGAAAAAAAAAAGAGCGCAGGTCCATCTGAAGCTACGAACAGAGGAACTGTAACTAGATATTATCTCAGTGTCCTTAAGGCCACAATGGACGAGATGGAGAAGTATGAACATACGAAGAGCTATTATTTGGTGGTGGATAATGCACTTATCCATACGGCGGAGGGTATCTCTAAACACATCGACTCTCGAGGATATCGGTGTACTTATCTTCCATCGTGCTCGCCTGAACTCAACACCATGGTTCAAACAGAAACCCTGGATCCGCCCGTTTTATTTCGTAATATCAAATAGACAAGATTTTTAAAAGATTACAAAGTTTGCGTTCATTTGCAAACGAAAGAAAATAGATACCATTGCTCATGATGATCGAACTATGTCCAGATAGCTCAAAGCTGTTATTCTATGCTAATACGTCAAGATAAAAGCCCCATGGGAGATAATGCAGATGTTTAAAAAATATTGGATGCTTGCCAGGTGATTAATTGATTGCATGTCCGCTTTGCTATCTCTCTCTCCAACACCCTCCCCCCAAACCTTTCGGTGGGTCAAATTTAATGTGGCTATGCTACGCAGGTGATCTTTCTTCCGTTTCCGGCCATCTAAGGTAGATAATCAAACCCATACCACCACCATCGATATAAGAATATGAGAGAGAGAGAGGGAGAGAAGGTGGGGAGATAGAGAACTTGTGTATATGGATTGAAAATCGATGACAAAAAAGCAATTGGGAAGACGAACGGATGGATGGATGGATGGATGGATGGATGGATACAAAGAAACCTATGTGTGTCTTTTTTTCCACCCACTATTTGAACAACCAGACTGATTCATTTTTCTACATGTCGAATCGTTAGAATTCGAAGAAATGGCTCACGCCCCCCGTAACAGCTTCCTTGTTCCCGGCGTCACGCGTTACAGCCGTTCGGCCATGTACGCCAAGAAGGCCCTTCACAAGCGCCAAAAGAAGGCTGTCGCTGCCCCTGCTAAGGCTGAGGCTGCCGACAAGACCGTTACGGTCAAGGGCGCCAAGAATGGTGGAAAGCGCACCATTCCTGCCAACAAGGCTCCCCGCTTCTACCCTGCTGAGGATGTCCCTACCCCCAAGGTGTCCCGCAAGTCGCCCAAGACCGCCCCTCTTCGCGGCTCCATTACCCCCGGCACCGTCCTCATTCTCCTTGCTGGCCGCTACCGTGGCAAGCGTGTTGTCTTCTTGAAGCAGCTCGACAGCGGCCTCTTGCTCGTCACCGGCCCCTTCAAGTTCAATGGTGTTCCCATCCGCCGTGTCAACCAGGCCTATGTCATTGCCACCAGCACCAAGCTCAACATTGCCAATGTCAAGGTAATAATAGAATAGAAACAAAGCACTACTCTACTCTGTGTCACTTCTGACCTAACCCATTTCCCTGCCTGCTATTGCTCGCCTTTAAAGGTTGACCAGTTCACCGATGCTTACTTCAAGAAGGACCGCAAGTCTTCCAAGAAGGACTTCCTTGAGGGCGAGGTAAGATTGAACGAGCGAGAGAATAGTAATGGACCGACACACTAATTGACTTGCTCATTTCACAATTAGGCCAAGAAGGCTACCATTCCTGCAAACAAGGTTGCCGACCAGAAGGCTGTTGATAAGGAGATCATTGCTGCCGTCGGCAAGGATGCTCTTCTCGCTGCCTACCTCAAGTCGACCTTCAGCCTCAAGAAGGGTCAGTTCCCTCACAACTTGAAGTTCTAGAGATCGGAAAATAAATCGTAGTATCCTCTTGTCGGTTGTTGTGAAGCCTTGCCGGAATACATGGAAAGACTTTATTTAAGAACTTGTTTACAAACTATATACGACGGATGAGATAAAAGAGAGTGGGAATAGGAAATGATTATATGACAAGTGAAGTCCGATGGATCATGGGTGTCTCATCGTTATCGTCACTTATTGACGTGATCATGCTGTAGCCATAAGGTATGCATGCTGGAGGCGGACTGAAGACCATGTTTTGTTTCGTATAATCAAATGTAGTGAAGCAGTCTTCCATGATCTGCCGCCACTGAGCATCCTCGGTAACCGGCAGGTGATCGGAATGGATCCCGGGATCTCTGCGACTGGTGTTTCGTTGTGCTGGCTCGTCGAGGAGCAAGTCTTCGATACCGTGGATGGTGTCAAAGTGGAAGTCTTTGCTCTATATAATTGATCAGTAATGTGCTAATGTAACGAGCGGAGGATACGCACGTTTGGTATATAAGGTGGCACAGCCTGCTTGGATTCCAAGGCGTTCCAGTCCAGACCGGCAAACCAGCGGTGGGCTTTGAATTTTTCAAAGTTTTGGGCACCAAGTCGTCGGCCCGGGGACTTCTCGAGTAGCTATAGCATATCAACAGGAAAGGTAATTAGTATGAGAGAAATATATATACTCAGAGATAGAGAGAAAAAGATTTACGTACCCCGGATAGAACGTTCACACAGTCTTCTGATACGAGCTGATACACGTTTTCTGGGAACTGTAACGGATCGTACAAGACCGATTCCGTCAATTGCTCATTTGACTTCCCCTTAAACGGCCGCTAAGGAAGGATAGGGTGTATTAAGAACTGCGAGGAAGTAAAAATAACGTCATCCGGGTATTACCGTGCCAAACAACAGCTCGAATGCCATCACGCCTAAACTCCACCAATCTACAGAACAAGTGTAACCTTTCTTGCCCAGCATTTCAGGTGCCATGTAGGCCAAAGTGCCAGCCGTTGACCAGTTCAGCGGCTTTTGCTCACTGAACCCGGCTGCTACATTAAAGTCCACCAGATGAGCATGGCCGCGTGCGTCTAACAGGATATTATCTGGCTTGATATCCCTGAAATGTGAATGTGTCGTTAGTATATACATGTTATCTCTTCCCACAGTTGCATTCAAACACACACAGAGGCGCACATCACAGGTACGTAAAGAGTTACTTTACGATAGCTTGCTTGTTTGCAGAAATATTCTGCGCCTGCTAAGTGCCGTATGTGTCCATCTCCAGCTCTCTCTCTCTCTATGTGTGTGTGTGTGTGTGCCTGCACGTATCTGTGTCATACTACTACTGTACGCACCTGTGAGCTATGCGGCGTGTGTGAAGATAGTTGAGACTCAGGGCGACTTGAGCAACATAAAAGCGGACCTGGAGTTCACTTAGAGGCCCGGACTGCTCCAGAAGGTACCGCAGGTCTCCACCCAACATCAGGTCCAACACCATATAGAGCATGTCGTCGTCTTGGAATGCAAAGCGCAGGTTGACAATCAAGGGATACTCGAGCCGTTCGAGCAATCGTCGTTCACTCAAGACATGCCCGATGCATTTACGCTGAATGCAACGATCTTTCGACATGTATTTTAGAGCGTACTGTCGCCCTGTCTTTTTGTGTTGAACCATGCGCACCTTGAAGAAAGAACCTTTGCCAACAACGCGTAGCTGCAGAAAGTGGTTCAGCTGGACTTCTATGGTCGACCATCATGAAGGACGGGTTGGGTTGTGTGTTTCGGGTGCATACATAAATATACACGTGAGAGTGAGTTAACCCAAGACGAAACGGATAGCATTTCCACCGTTCACCCTCTCTATCCTCGCCTCGGAACAGGTCCCGCTCCCTTTTTTCCAGAAGAATGGAAGAAGAAGAGGCGAGAGCGAGAGAGCGCACCTGGGAAAGAAAAGAAAGATGGCAGATGCACACACACCTTCATGGTCAAAGTCAATATCAGAACGACTGCAGCAAACAGCACCCATCGAGTAAAGTAAAGAGAAGAGAGGGGAAGGAAGCGAGAGGACGAAAGAGCCACCATCATTGTGAGAGATCGGGTCGACCTGTGTAACATGATGGGATCCTTCGTCTATTGTTGTCATTCTCTTTTCTCAAACCTACCTTCTTACTCAGTTGATCTTCCAACAATCCTATCTGACTCTCTTCTTCCCGGGTATGGTCGAGCTATCAAGGAAGCCTGATGCAACAGAGATCGATGATGGTGACGGAGCCGGGGGTTTCGAGGACGGTCCACTAAATTTTTCTCCCCGATATCAGGGATGCCGCTCAGGAACAATACAATATTTACATTCTTAAAATATTGCTCTTTCAAAAATAAATGTCGTACAAAAGTACAAAAAATGATGCATAGGAGTGTATAAAATTGTCATATCAATAGGTAAAAAGAATTCGCATCGATATTGGAAGCAGTAAAGAACATTGTTAGTCAACAAACAAGATTGAGCCTTCTCCAGACCCTTTAATTTACACCCTCGTTCACGGGATTAGTCAGGTATGTTCCGGCAATAGCCGGGACGGAGAAACAGGAGGGGGAGCAGCGGCAGAAGCAGAAGGAGAGGCAATGGCAGATCCGATGGCCGGCGGTGTCGTCTTCGCGGGGCAAATCGATCTGCACGGCGAAATAACCTCGGAGGGACGAGGGGAGCAGCGACGAAAAAAAGGGAGAGCCCTGCCTGAAGGCAACTAAAATCACGGCCCCACCGGGGAGTCCGGTATCCGTCGCACTCCCTTCCATGACCTCGAGTACGGGTAAGATTGGTCAATCTAGACACAGCAACGAGTGTCGGTCACAAATGAAAAACAAGACGATAGCATATAGATTCATACCGGGTAAGGCCATGGAAGAGGGACTGAGTATGGGTTTGATAAAGAAAGAGTTCGCTCAGAAAGTCCATTATTTATACAAAGTCAACGTGGACTAACCCTTGCATGGATTTCCGGTTTGGATTATATTGTATTTGCTGTAGTCTTGTAAGTCTGCTCTTATTGGCCTTCCGACTAAAAGCTACTAACAGCAGCCATTCAAACAGCATAACAATTAAATATCAGTTCCTTTTGCAGTCTCATTCGGAGATCCCATATTCCTTCCTTCCTTCTTAAAAACCCAATACAGGTACCCGCCTAAGATATATTGCGTTGATACAGGTAGGTTTGATAAAATCTTTCACGATGCCATGT
Source organism: Dichotomocladium elegans (assembly GCA_025716815.1). Classification (NCBI taxonomy): domain Eukaryota; kingdom Fungi; phylum Mucoromycota; class Mucoromycetes; order Mucorales; family Lichtheimiaceae; genus Dichotomocladium; species Dichotomocladium elegans. The sequence continues at coordinate 298,681 of JAIXMN010000007.1, forward strand.
GTTCAGCATAATTTAATTTCGTATCCTGTCAGGCGCACTTGTAATTTTTCTTAATGTGGATAAACCGGACTACATGTATATAGTCGCATATCAGAAGATATACTGATGCTAAATCATCGTTAGTATTACAGTTCGCAAGCTATATCTGCGCGTTTGTCAAGTCAAGAATGAAAAGATGTGTAGCAGCACCAGAAAGACAAGCTAATGGTCCATGGCAATAGTGCGACCCACAATTTTGAGAACCTGCTAAGCCCTTCTATATGCTCTATATTACTATATTTTTTCTTATCGAATCCCTCTCTGTTCCCTGCTACTTTTATTGACTCTGGCACATTTTACCGTATTAAAGAAGAATAATAAGTTCTTGGGCATTAAACGCAGTATTACGTGGTTCCAAATCCCATTCGGACCTGATGAATCAGCATATGCTTGTGGAACATCCACGAGACGGTACATACACTATTTTCTAATTCTAAAGTTCCAGGATCACGAAAGTGGAAGCTTTCAAGTATCAAATATATTATGTACGATAGTGATATGTGTCGAATTATCATACAGTAAATCACATTCATGATTGCTGTCTGTTACGACAGTTAGGTAACCATCTGTAAGAATGAGGAACGAAACCTTCGAAATCACTCATCTTTAAGCTGTTGGATCCTCCACTGATTCCAGTCATCAATGTCTTGCTTTCCAATAATATATTGCGTTTTACTTTGCTCTTGGCAACTGACCAAAACTGCTCAATCGAGTTGAGTTAAGGCGAGTATGATAGAAGATAAGCGCACCGATATCCTCGAGAGTCGATGTATTTAGAGATAAGCTCAGTCGTATGGATAGGCGCATTACCCACCACCAAATAATAGCTCTTCGTATGTTCATACTTCTCCATCTCGTCCATTGTGGCCTTAAGGACACTGAGATAATATCTAGTTACAGTTCCTCTGCTCGTAGCTTCAGATGGACCTGCGCTCTTTTTTTTTTCTTGGTTGGTGGCTGCCGGAGTCTCAAGCTACATTTACTGATGCCCGGATGCTGCACTGCAACCATTGCAGGAATCGCCTTTCTTGGACCACGCCATGCTGCATTTCACGTTCATATGGAACCCAGACTCACCCATAAGAAGGCAGCTTTTTCTAAAGTCGATGGCGGTCCTGTCCCATCTGCGCACCCAGTCAAGGTGCTGTTGGATCTTGCGCAGCGCTATTCCTGTGTACAGTCTGAAACCGAGCCATTTTCAATGACAAGTTGCATTGGTCTTTCCATAAATCGATGGAGTGTTGTTTTCGAGACTTGAAGGCCCACAAATCTCTAAAGCAGCTACTCCATCAGCCGCTTTAGGACAATGGGATGGAATCTCATCAACGCATTCTAAAATGACGCTTTTATGCTCTTCCTTGAGAATACACGAACAACCCCTCCGCGTTAGGTTGCTTAAAGAGGCTGTCGGTAGCCTTCTCGTACTGTACCGTTCATCGCCTGGACTGAATGAATATGGATTCCTAGCTGCTGATGCACTCAAGGCCTTCTCAAACATCTGTTTGAAAAATATGGCCTCGCTATGATCAGTGTACGCTGTGTAACTGCGCTTGATCCCCGTTTCTTTCATCTGAATGTCTGTATCCTTTCGCTTGGGAATGTGTGTGATAGTTATCTTTGCAAGCGATGCTACGCAGATATTCAGTGCGAGAACAAACGGACTGTTGCAGAGGGTACATTTCCTCATCAACGAGATAGTCCATAGGTTCAGGATAGTCACACTGATCAACGACATGATCTTGGCCATCTTCATAGAAATATAGGTTGCTCATTTCAGGATGGAAAATGTATAAAAGAAAAAGAGTCAAAAAGAAGAGATGGAAGTGGCATCTTTCGATGGATGCATGTGGCATTTGATCTGTCATCATGTGTATTATGGGTAAAATACGATTTGTTTTTATTATCCTGCGACTTCAGAACTGGATATTAGAAACGGGCCAAGGGCGTATCGTTATTATCCACCATCATCGCACAAAACGGAAGGGACACGAATTCCCTCCCCGCCGCTCTCTCTTTCTCTGTCTCGGCTTAAAGATCTCAACCTATTATTGTAAAAGTTGGATATTACTTTTTATTTTCAATCAAGTTTGCGTCATGCGATCATGGATACCTCGCCGTCAGTATATAGTATTCGCGGTTCAGTAGAGGTAATTTATGCGCGTAATAAGCCGATGAACATACAATGAAATGATGATGCCAGCAGATCGAGCCTATTGTTGTCACACAGCAGGCTGCATTGCTCTTCCCACCCCCACTCACCTATAGCGTGCCTCCCCTCCATACATCGAATCGAGTGTAGCACCAAGTATCTTGCTTATCGCATGATAACCCTTCGATAACAGGACCGGAAAATTCTTTTAGGGGGGGGATTGCGGGAGTCAGCCTTTGCGTTAGCAGTTCACTCGTGATTTCTAGTGCCTTCTGCTAAGCATTCGTATAGGCTTATTAGTATCATAACAAAGAAATAGTGAATGATTTTCTTGAAATATAACAAAGCGCATATAATGTTTAAATCTCCTTCCCCTGCCAACAGGTTGCCATCGAAAAAAATTCCACCAGTAGCCTCTGCCTTCATCAAGCAACAAGTTGAGAAGCATATGATTTGGATCAATATCAAGCGGATGTTACTGATGAGTGAAGTACCATCCCAAGTACAATACAGTATTAGTATTACACAATGAAGACCTTCCTGCGTTGGAACTCTCGTCTATCGCCATCAATGGAGGAAAGCCTACGCTTGTGGGATGTGAACATGGCGACTACAATGTTCCTATTAACAAACCACGCAAGGAAGCACAAAGAAACACTACTCTGCTGCTGACAATGACGTGTTCTGAGGCATGCGGTGATTTCAATGCCTCTCTTGATGTCAAGATAACGATGGCATAGCCACTAGCGGCTGGCAGCAATGATGGCAAGGCACAATGCAATTTCATAGATATTATGCGCATAAAAAAAGTTCCACCGGCTGAATAACCGAGAAAAATACATTGCCCTCGCGTCAAATATTCAATCATGTATTCCAACTTTTAAACCACATCGTTCCCATCCCATTCATAAAAAAGGGTAATTCTGCTCTGTATTTCAATAAGTGCATATCAACTTCGTACAGAATACATAGAGTTTAAGTCATAAGCCTTAAGCAATACTGTAGGTAGGCGGACATCCTACTGATCGCTAAGGCAAAAATTTCTTGAAGAACTTTCCAAACCAGCTGAAAACGCCATTCTCCTGGTCAGCAGCTGTGGCACGCCGCAACGCCACGACCCTCTCCCTTTCCGCTAGCAACGAGCGTAAATCAGAAAAAGTATCATGAAAGACAACATCTTCGTCATCCACGCCCGTCTTCCTGCTTTTGCTTGGATGGCCATGATGCTCAAAGTCCTGAGGGAAATTGCGCTTCGGTGGCCTACCGGATTGATAATCCATTTCGTCAGGGTTGCTGCTAGAGCTCCTCTGATGGAAGATAGATTGCTCAATTCCGCGCTGATACCCCAGCGACTGAGCGCCATTCTGCAAAGAAAGCTCAGCAGGAGTTACATGCGAGAGGGAGGCAGACGGTTGGGCCGATGTGGCTGGGAAACCATGTACGGGATTCTGGTGTTGCTGGTGGATTTGTTGCAGACTTGACGACGACGACGACGACGACGACGACGGTTCACAAGCGCGGAATAAGTGGTCCGCCAGTCGGGGGGAACCAGAGTCTCCAGTGACGAAGTCATCATTATCCGTAGTCAAGACATTTTGTTTCTTCTTAGCTTTAGCCTTAGTCTTAGTCTTCTTTTGTCGAGGATTTTTAAGAACCGTAAGGGCTTCAGGACTATGAATAGTTGACAAGGTAGGGATGTTCAGTGGCTCAATGACTTTTTCGGGGACTTGCATCATTCTTCCCAGAAGTTCCTGACTAAAATATAAGCGTTAGCGCGGAAGTCTCAACAAAACAATATCTTCAGAGAATTGCCATAATTTTCGGGTTGCTCTCGCTTCGGCCTTTATGCTGGAAAAGATGCTCTTGGTGCCCGGCCCTTTCGTTCATAGAGTGTAAGTCATATTAGATGTGACAACAGCAACAAAAAACGTACCTTGGACTTTCATAGTATAAAGCGGAATACGTCTCATTTCAATCAAATCAACTGTGGAGCCCACGACCTCTGCTTTTCTCTTGAGGAAAGTCGTGCGAGCATTCGAATCGCAATCCTTCGTGTACGCTACCAAAACATCAATAAATCAACTCATTCCATTTTCTACTATTATACATACGCAAGAGAAGTCCATGGTAATTGGAAACAATTAGTACAGGCTCATCTGGACGACAATCCGCCAATATAAGTTGGAGTATCTAATTGCATCTCATGAATATTATAGGCTCGTCATTCCTCATCCTAATATTGCCTACCTCGTTCGTGACATGCACAGTAGAGACACCTTCTCTGTAGCGCATAAATCCCCTCATTCCACGACCGGGATAACCAAGCCATGTGAACGCAAAAGACGCAAGATCAAATCTCCCGTCGGCTGTAATTGACAAGTACACAACGCATTGAACCTTGGTGTGATTGTACGCAATTAAAAGAACAATGTCGATATCATAATCAATTATGTAATCTTACTTCATGCAACCGATCAATTGCCTCTTGAAGCGCCTAAGTTAACAGTAAGGAATGTTTATGAGCAACAAGATCAGAAATATCCATAAAGCTGAGCATTCTTACGTCATTCTCGTCCCTAGTGAGATTATTTCGCACCACATGCACGTTATAACTCATCGGTTCAACAGGGGTATTTGCCATAACTTTGAAAAAGGTTAGATGCTAATTATACACACTGCGATTTATGCTATCACCGTTGTTTTGCATTTTGCTGCGAGAAAGAGAGACGGACGAAAAGGAAGCGCTGTTGCTGAGCATTTTATAATTTGCGCTGTTGCTTGAGCACGCGGAGATATAAATACACACTCCCCCCTTACAATGAAAACATCTGATCGAGGAAGCAGTTTCGATGCGCACATGATAACTTAGGCTGACTTTTCAAGGTAAATGTCTGAGAGCATTCTAAATATAACAGCCACCACAAAAAGCTAGGAATACGTAAAAAAAATTAATAAAGTAGCATATTAAGAAATGTGGAAAGAAGATACCAATAAACAGGATAAGGAATGCGCTGGTGGTGATCCGTTCATTGTCCTAGAGTATTTATTGAACAGCTGCTTAAGAGAGGTGAGGTCTCTAAAAGTGTTCAAAACGATGCTCCACCAATGTATGAAAACGAATGCTACCTGCCAATGAAAACGTTTCGATTTCAGCCTATAGGCAGGAAGAGTCCCTGAATGAGTGCACCAACAATAAGTCTGGGTTCCATATTACATGAAGCGCACCATGGGCCTGGACTAAGAAAGGGGACCTCGTAGCTAGCTGCGCTACCAGGACAATGACAATTTGTGGGCAGTCTGGACATCGGGTATCATTCAATGTAGCTTAAGAATCCGGCAGCCAGCAACCGGTGAAAAAAAGAGAGTAGGACAAAAGGCGGAAATCTTCTGGTAAGATTCTACAAGGTTCACGAAGCGCATGAATGGAGCAAAAAGGCATATCTTGCTGGACTACACGCTCTCTTCCATTCTGATAGTAGTAATGTTATGCCCAGGGCTGTAGTGTTGATCAGCTTAGCTGACGTAGACCTCTGAACTGTGCCGTAAAGCTGAGAGGGTATATTATTCTCAAGATGTACACCTTCATACAGAATATATGCAGGTGGGATGACCTATCTCGGGAAGACGAGTACGTAGAACATTTGGAGCAAACAGCTCTTGCCTATTAAATCTGTCAAATTTGCTCACGCGGGGAATTCGCCTCTCTATCTCTATTTATCTCGCGCTCGAGCGCGCTCGTGTCTCTCTTTTTTTGGCACGCAAATTGATTGATCGTCCGGTGCCTTGATACCCCTCCTCCTGTCCAATCTTTCTTTTTGCTCTTCCCTCCTGATCAAACCATGCATCACCATTATTCGTCGTCTTCATCCCAAAAAAAATCCGGAAATGCTTCAAAATCCGGAGGAACTCTTTTCCAATACTTCAAAAAGGTGCCCAAAACCGAATCAGCATCTGAATCGGCTTCAGAGTGCGACACAGCTGCGAATATGACATGCTACCCTTCTATAAAATCGACAGATCAATCCACCTCATTCGCAGCAAAGGTCCCGCCACCCTCTTCTAATCTCTCTTCAGCCGCACCAATGGATCAAGACGACGATCTCGTCTACATCGGCACGCAACCACGTGTCCTTAGCGGCAACAGCAATCACGGTTTCAAAATTACGGCGAATAGCAGCAGCGACGTGACAACAGCAAGTTCCTCGGCCAGGGTATTTGGTAGTCAGGGAAGCAACACAGATCTTCTGGTCATGGAGAGCAAATTCAAGTTGTCCTCTGTGAATGCCGATTACAAGAACAAACCGCGCTTTTCCAGTATCTCCTCCCAACCTGAACAGACGACTAGTAAACCAGGTTTTAATCATGGCTCGAGTAGTAGTCAACCTTTGAAGCGGGTGACATTGGCTGAGCGCACCGCTCCAGCTCCAAAACCGTCTGGCTTAGTAATGGGCCAGCTCGACGATATGAATACAGGTGCAAAGAAGGAACCCACTTTTCCACCCGGCGTCCTCTCACGACCACCGCCGATTAGCGTGAGTGGCACACGATGGGAAATGGCTGGAAAAACAAGCGAACAACCCTGTAAAACAAGTAGAAATCCACGCCAGCCATCGCAGCAAACGAATAAGCGCATCTCATACGAATCTTTTGACAAAAGCATAGCAGAGGCTTCTAAAAAACGGCGCAACTTGGGTTTTCTTCAATCTTTCTCAGCGGTGCCGTCATACGACAATATTAGAAAAGGCTATAATGGCAAGAGCGGGTCAATTAAGGCCTTCGATGTACAGTCGACATCCAGGAATTATAATGTTGGAGCTCCGCATCGAAGAGTTGCAAACGGCGTCAGAGGCCTGACGAAATCCACCGAGTTTCGGCCTGTCCTATCAGATGAACAACAGAAAGTACTTGATCGCGTCGTTAGTCAGCGACAGAGTATTTTCTTCACTGGATCGGCAGGTAAAAAGTCAAGGGGAGAGAGGGCTGGGGTAACTTTAGAGTAATTTATGCAAACACACACAACTATTGTTTTTTGCAGGAACGGGAAAGTCTGTGCTATTAAGAGGTAAGGACATTGTTGTATATATTGGTATTTCAATGTACTTATAACTGGATAAATAGCAATCATTGATCGTCTGAGAGACAAATATGATAATGGTGTAGCTATCACTGCTTCTACGGGCATTGCGGCTTGTAATATCAACGGGTCCACGCTCCATAGGTAAAGTGAAATCTACCAGCAAATGACCTATTTTGGAACTGACGGACGGAGTTGGCATTGAAGCTTTGCTGGCATTGGATTGGGAAAGGAAAAGGCAGATGTATTGGTGAACAAAATCAGAGAAAGAAAGAAACAAGTTGAACGTTGGCGTAATACGAAGGTTCTCATCATTGACGAAAGTAGTACTTGTTCCAGTTCCTTTGAGAGAAGACATCCTGTGCAAAGAACTAATAGACTGAGTCCCTGTTTAGTTTCAATGGTGGACGGCGAACTTTTCGACAAGCTCGAGTATATCGCACGTGCAATTCGAAACAGCACAGAGCCGTTTGGCGGAATACAGGTTGGGACTATCGAAGGTATGGAGATGAATGACAAAGCGAATCTTAACAACATCCCATAGCTTGTGGTAAGCGGCGATTTTTATCAGCTTCCTCCTGTAAACCCAAATGGTCCGACCGTGTTTGCGTTCGAAGCAAAGTCTTGGAACTCTGCAATAAAGAGCACGGTGATGTTACAAAAAGTATTTCGCCAAAAGGACGAACGTAAGTTGCACAATTGACGGTCTTTTGTTCATCCTTTCCTCACGCAATGTTCCCTTTAGTATTTGTCCGCATCCTCAACCAGATGCGTCTTGGTATTCTTTCCGATGAAGCGATCAGCACCTTTCGCAAGCTCTCACGGGTTCCTGAATTACATTCTAATATCCAGCCGACTGAACTATATCCTCTCCGGAAGGACGTGGACTCATCAAACAATGCACGACTTATGGCCTTGCCAGGTATAGCAAAGTCCTTTGTAGCGCACGACACGGGAGATCCGAAACGCACGGACTACTTCCTGGCGCCCGGTGAAATCAAGCTCAAGATCAATGCCCAGGTGATGCTTCTAAAGAATATGGACCAGACGTTAGTGAATGGCTCACTCGGTGTCGTGGTTGGATTTGCGGGAGAAGGCATCTATGGAGACGAGAGGACATTGCGCGGTCGACTGGCACCGAATCGATATCAGGGCGTGATGGATGAGCCTGACATGGAGAAGATCATGGCAAAGGGGTTCCCGATCGTGCAATTCTCCAACGGCAGGGAAGTTGTCATTGAGAACGAAACCTGGTGCTTTGAGATGCCTAGTGAGTGACCTGGAGGGAGCTCCTCCCCCGCCTCCCCTAAAAAAGCAGGATACTCACAAGCAAATTGTTAGACGGTGAGGTGATTGCATCTCGCACGCAGATCCCGTTGATGCTGGCCTGGGCTATGTCGATTCACAAGAGTCAAGGCCAGACACTGGATAGCGTGCGTGTTGATCTCGGCGAAGTGTTTGAGATGGGACAGGCCTATGTGGCTCTGTCTCGGGCCACGTCGCTTGAGTCGCTTCAGATAGTTCGATTTGATCCCTCCAAGGTCAAGGCACACAGCAAGGTGGTTGACTTTTACAAGTCACTGAGCACAATGTAAATAAAGAAAGGATACGTACAGCCTTATTCCGGAATGGACGTCGGGTTTGACCAAAAAATCTTGACGCGCAATGACAAAGCAAATGCCGCATGCACGGCCAAAGATATCGCTTAACAAAAGCTTGTCAAATCCATTTTGCATTCTTGATGAGCGTGGCTGGCCTGAACCTATGGACTATGTCGCTGATGAGGAAATGTACTCACTATAACCCGTTTGTTCCCATACAGAATCTCTGCGTGGTTTACCTTGCAGTGGTAATTCTGATCTTGTTGCTACGCTATCGTCAAGCGAAAGGATTCAGATAAAAAAAAAAAAAGCGCAGCTACACAGATGTAGACCGACAAAGATAAGCTCAGATCTCTTCCCGCCCGCCCTCCCACAACCCCAACATGTTTTTGAATGAATCATAAAAGGGAATTCTGGATCCACTCGCTTTCATCAAGCCACCCAATCACAGAAATAAACTACCACATGTTATAAACGAACAAAGGGCTGAAGTGTCCATCTGTTTTCGTTTGGTAGCAGTATGCATCAAGGAGGTGATAGATCAACCCGAGCTCCTGATTTGCTTTCATCAAGTCTCATGTGCCTTGAACGGTATGTACAACCCTACCATACTAGCTTTTGTTCTGTAGATCACGGTATCAGGGAGGATAGGGGACTCCAGGTAGGACCCGCAATTTGCCAGGTCTCCCACCATGGCTTTGTCGAGATGCCGCTGTCTCCCGTTGTTTCTGCCGCTGGCACTGCCGTTGGCCCGTTCTCGTTCTCCTCACTCCTTCCTCCGCCCCTTCCGCTGTCGCAATGGCATACCTACCTGTCTTCGGGGTAAGTTGGAGGGCTAAGATTTGCTGTTGAATCCATATAATTTTATGGTGATATTCATTTTACTTGTTTTTATTATGTTGAAGAGATAGGTTTGGGTGACATGCAGGACAAGACACTTTCCCATGTGGCTAGTTTTTGTCTTTCGAGATTGAGTTGGCATTTGGCAAAAGATCTGATGGCGTGGACCATATCGGCCGCCACCTGAGGTTTGTAGCACTGCTCCAGATCACGGTCATAGTTGCCGTCGATTCGCTCGTAGCGTTGAAGTGCCTGCTGCTCCAGTTTCCGAGCCTTGGGTTGGGACGCTTTTAGTTCAAAAGCCATCATCCTGTTACTGCTACTACTGCCGGTTGAAACTAACATACCTGGTCCAGTTCTGCAATTGCATCGTTGGCTGTTTCTCGATCAATCATAGACGACGATTTCAGGCGTTCAACGTTCCTCAGACATGACTCGGTCCGTTTGCGGCTTGTAAAGTAGTCGGATAAGACGCTGAGCCGTCGACTCATGATCTGCTGTGCGTTGCTTGCATTCCTTATCTGATAATCAATTTCATCTCCCAAGGTCTCCATACCCGCCAATTCCTTAATAGCGTCCGTTTGGACTGTCAGCGTAATTTCCTCCCCGAAAAACTTCCGCCCTCCTCGTTTTCACCTGTAGAATCTCGATCTGATAGACTTGCTGACATCCCCGAGCAATATTCTTATACAGTCTACATTCAACGGTATCATTAATAACCCAAAAGGAGCTGGCTGCTTGTGCATGCGTAAAGCGCGGGGGTTGTTACATGAAAAGTTCGGGATCTCGCTCGAGCGCACCATAGGCCACCCAGGCCGCACCAAACTCGGCCCATACGGACGTATTGCCTCGTGAAGCCCATAGACCCCGTACCTGGCCGAGATGTTGCAAAAACAAATCGATCTGGTCGTTCAAATGCCAAAACTCGGGCTCCAGATCATCTCGGTGGATGGGCACGCTCTTTTTTTGCCGACTGACCCGCTTTAGCTTGGGACGAAACTTGGCGAAGAGAGATGAGTTTCCCGAGCCATCAAAAAGAAGCGAAGAAAGAAAAGGCAACGAATATGTCCGTGGAAGGGGGAAGAGGGGCGATGCGGTTTTATATATCTTACCTACCCCGATTTCACTCTCGACAAACTCTCGAAGCCCTTCACTTTGCTGAATCCGGTCATGCGCTGTAATCCGGTCCAGCCAAAGCTGAATCTTGGCGTCCAGGAGCTCCTGAAGCTTTTCTTCGTCATCACCAAAGTCTCGGTAATGTCGACTTAATAATTGCCCTTGTCGATCGAATTTAGGTTGTGGGCAGGGCGGTAAGGCCGGGACATAAACGTCATCCAACGTTGCAAGAAGGTGGTCATGGAGTCGCTCTAATTCGCTATAGTACCGAGGAATGCGTCGTTCTTTGTGCTTGTATTTTTGCAGCTTTGTCTAAACACGCCAACAATAAAGTCAGTTCTTGCACATGCGCAATATAGACAAGACAAGAAACGCCTGGTGGCATCACGGGATTTTACAATGGCTTCAATCCAAAACACGGGATCCTTGCGATTGTAGTCGACGGTGGTTATCCTGAGTTCCAGCGGAGCACTGTCGTGTCCATATAAATGCGCCATTGCTACAAGCTAAGGGCGAAGGGATGTTCCTCCACCGACCGATACGTTAACGTGAATGTGGGTGCGTTAACTTGCGTTGTGAAACGGAAAGGAGAAGCAAACCGAAAGAATTCTTTTTCTTGCATTGTTCACCATCCGACCCCGTCCTGCACGCTGCGCCTTCCTTTTTCAGAAGTTATCTTTTTCGCCAGAAGCCCGCGCGCATGGTCTTCACTATTTTCGGGTTTATTTCATTGAAACTATCGATCAGACTCCTTCGCTCCTTTATTCTATAAAAACATCCCATCTTCCTCTAAGCCGTACACTCCAAAATCCAGCACTTCAAACGATGTTACGTTTTCCCTAGATGGGGTGTGTTTTCCGAATTAATCTCTCATTCATGCTGCGATTCTTTCTCACTCAGTCACACACACACACACACTCTCTCTCTTCTTACCTATGAACTGCTGCAACACAGCGCCGATGATCAAACGCTACCCGCCATACTCCCGTCACACCTGTGATCAAGTCCCGAATATGCCGACCGGTCTTGATATCCCACATCTTGAGTCCACCTTCTGAACCTGAGATGACAATCTCTTCGTTATGTTGGAAGCAGGTAATAGCGCCGCGGTGGCCATGCAGCACATGGCGACAAAATCCATTGTCGGGCGACCAGATACGCAGGGATGCGTCTGCTGCAGCCGACACCAGATAATTTGGTGTCAGGCCAAGCAGTCCAACTAAGATCGTGTGACCCTCTAGTACTCGCAGGCAGTTTCCGTATTCCATATCCCAAATGCGCACCGTGCTGTCCATCGACCCGCTCATGCATCGCCCCCGCGCCGGGTCAACCACAACGGAATACACCTTTTGCGTATGTCCTTCCATACGGTGCAGCAATCGGCCTGCTTCGACGTCCCACACGCAAACAGAGCAATCGTAGCTGCCACTCACTAGCTTTTTCCCGTGTACCGCAAGTGCTCGCACCGAATGGTCATGTCCGGTCAATGTGTGCATGAACCATCGGTTCACACCGACACCGTTAAACGTCTCATTGCGTTCAAGATCCGGTAGTCTCCAAACCCGCAGTGTTGAGTCGCGCGAGCCTGTAACGATCAGCGGTACACTTGGCTCGAGGCGTCCGTTGACCATCGTTGGCTGGATAATCTGCAAGCAACGGACTGTTGATGTGTGGCCGAGGAAGATGTGGGTACACACGCCCCGGCGAATGTCCCATACACGGACAGTCCGATCTGTGGAACCGCTTACAAGTGTGTTATCGAGGTATTGCAAGGCCCACACACCGCCATCGTGGCCTGCCAGGGTATGCAAGCGTCGGCCTGTTTTGGTATCATAGATGTTTATGTAATTATCATCTGCGCCAGAGATGATCTTCTCGTCATCGAATTGGAGACACGTTACAACAGTACCGGGTGGATGCCCGTCAAAATTCATGCGCTTTGCCCGTCCCTTCCGCCAGTTTTGTCGCAGGGTATAGTGGCGTCGGTAAATGTCCTTGTATGGGTGACTAAGCTTGGATCGCATTGGCAGTCGCCTGGTACTATTGTGGCCAAAATCATAGTCAATTTCCATGCGTGTAGTGTCTCTAAACGCCGTTGATGGCGCCGTGCTGTTGTCGTTGTGTCTGCTGCCGAAATGGGACATATTCCCAATGTTCGGGCCATCGCCATGTGCATTTGGAGCAGGGTAGCCATCCGCACCATACCATGCCTGCCGCCACTGTGTTGGGTATGCTCCACCTTCCTGGGATTCTTCTTCGTCATCCTCATCGTCACCCTCCATCACCATCTCCATCGCCATCTCACGCGACTCCTCCTTTTCCTTTTCCTCTTCATCATCCTCATCATCATGATGGTCCAGTATTGATCCCAGCGAGGTTGATTCGCTATCCTCTTCCTCGTAGAGGAACCCACTTTGATCAAGTAGGCGTTTCCATGTTGTCGCATCTGAATCAATAACTGAACGCCATTTACGGCTCACACAAGCTGCCCGGCATAATGAGTGCACATCCAAGTACCGAATTACATGAAGCGCTAGTTCGACCGGGAGATGAGCTAAAAAATCACGCTTGAGGGCAGGAGTAATCAATGAATTGACAAACTGGAGCGTATCCGTCGATGATCTCTTCAAAAGCTGGAACATGACGAAGCTTTTCATCTCTTGGGACAGAGATTCATAAGCATTCACCATATCAGGTAATTGCCGGATTGGATCATGGATCATGTCGCCATTTCCAGGGGTGGCAATCACACCACTGCTAGATCCAATGGCACCATTTGCATCGTATTCGTCATCTTCAATATGAGATGGAGAAGGCATGGCGTATTGGTCAATATAATAATAGGCAGCGGCTGCTGCAGCGGCTGCTGCCGTTGCGGCAGGATTGTCATGCTGATGTTGTTGCAGGAAGTCCAGCCGGGCGCGCTTATTGAACCCGTTTGTGGGGGGTGTTGTTGTGGCTGATGAGGTATCAATGGTGGGAACGAGTTGAAAAGTAGATGAGCTCCGTCGTTTGCTCGTGAAATTCTATGAATATAAAATGAGTGGTTTGCTTCCAATATACCCTTCTCCCGGGTCCATACACATATTGTATAAACATACCTTGGGATCTGCGCTATGGCTATTACTATTAGTGCTGTTACTACTACTACCATTGTTGCTGTTGCCTGTCTGCCATTTGACATTTTCAAATAGCTTGCACAGTTTTAAGCTGGGTGGTGTTTTGGCTTCAGACAGCGGATATTTTGATTTTGTCTCTTGCATCGTGTGGGAGTGTGGGTGATGGTGAAGCACAAGGGGTGCTGCAACGAAAGATGCCGGAGGTACGGCTGACATTATGGATAAAGGTGGCGGTGCGGATTGCGACACTGCTGTGGCTGTGACAGTTGTGTTACTGGCGGATGACGGAAGAGGCGAGTCATGGGATGAAGGGAGGTTGTCGGATGGTGATTGCATCAGTGAAATAGAGGTGAGTTATTGATAAAGGGAAAATCGGGTTATTTACAGAGTGAAACGAGAAAGAGAGAGGGGAAGGGGAGAGTGTGTATGTGTGAGGATGAGAGAGGGAGGACAAGAACAAGTTTCCTTGCGTGAGGACGTAAATGAACAACGAGTTAAAGGAGTATAAGAATGAATTCCAATAGCATTCAAAAGCTCGAACTGGAGAGATGCCCGAGAGAAAAAGCGTGACTGAATGCGTACGAGAGAATTAATGGTAGTCAAGTAACCACAATCTGAGAACAAGAAGATGAAAAAGAAAAAAGATTGGGTGATGGTTAATAGAATGGGACAAAAACAGGGGCTTTGAAAAAAAGAACAGCAGGATTAGGTACATCAACCGATCCCAAACAAACCTAAAAGAGCAACCGGGACGCCGCTGAGTTTGCGCGTCATATGGATGGGGATCAGCCAATATCGTACAAATAACCCTTACAATTCGGACTACGTTTAGATCTCCCACCTCCTTGCACAGCTGACACTGCCAGTCTTCCTAATGTACATTGCAACAGTTTGGATAGCAAGATAACATTGTGTGGGAAGCTATATCAACAAACAAGAAGAGGCTCCAGCAGTTTGTTTGCTATCAGATCCTGGTGTGCCCAAGCTAACAACAGCTGATAATGATATGAAAAGAGATTTACATACGAACTCCCATCCCAATCCAACCCCTGCTGCTGCTAGTAATATAGACTTCCAATCCGAATAGCTTTCCTGTTATTATCAACACTACTGCCACCATCGCGGGCGAGTTAGAGATCTTCTCACGCAGGTCATATGGGCTCCTTCCACATATCTTATTGCGTACATCAGTCCTCTTTCTATATTACTCCAGACTGTCTGAAGGAAAATCATGCCATTACACCGAGAACTCGAGGTTACTATTCTTTTATTCTTAAAAGTTTAAAAACACCGAAACATTTCAATTCATATTCTCGATTAGAACGCAATTTTCGAAGTTCACGACAGCCTAGTCATTTTATTTACACAATTTAAGAATAAAGGTACTTGAATTCGCCTTGCTGCCATCTCTAAATTCCAGAATCTTCTTCGAGCATCGTCCCGAGTATTTCATAGCGGGGATTGGCAGCAACGGTATCACTATATTGAATGGTCAGTGCAAGGGGTACGATTCACATGCTGCCGTGCGGGTCGCTCAAAAGTAGGCTTATATCTTCATGCTTGAACAAGGCTTGTCTGAAATTCTTTGAATGGAAATTCATAATGATGAAGTCAGTGGAACGTGATGGCAAAAAAGTCATTCTAAAAGCATAAGGACATAAAATTAATTTTAGGGATTACACTGGCCGTCCGTTATTATAATATTCGTTACAATGATATTTCGCTATAATAGTGCGCTTTTACGGAACCATATTGACTGGGCAGGGCTTATTCCAACACGTTATAGTGGTATGATTTGGTGGGAGCCAAGGATATCAGTATAACGGGCGGCCACTGCATCTTCAAGTAGCTGGTTAGTCATTATTTCATATCGATATTCACGAGGTGGTATGCTAATAAATAATAAATAAAGATGATACTCGCCAGCAATAAACGCGAGGAAACAAGGTACGTGTTGTCCTTTCTAATATGATGCTGTATGAAAATATAGCATGGCTTCAGTAAAGTTTTCTACAAGCACATATCATTTTGGGAGCTACTACAGATAGAGTCACTTCTGGTACCGAATGCCCATGTCTGGAGTATTTTGAGATGACTCATAATAATCAACGGCGAGTCCAGCCTGGTGCATAATTGCAACCTTTCAACAGCAAGGAGCACACCCAATTTAATATAAGAGCAATTCAAAACTTTCACCCAGGAGGCAATGTTTTTGATTTGTTCAAATTGAAAAGGAAGGATGAGGTGGGGTTGAAATAATAATAACGGCTTAACAAACTTTGTTCCAGAAGGATAAGCTGGAATACGTTGTCTTCCTGCTTTTCGAAAGTGAATATACCAAACTGAGTAGTCGCTATGCACTAAAGTGACATTGACAACAAGCACAGTTATGCAGTCGTCTATTTTTTCGGCCCTACCCTCTTCCTTAATGAAAATAAAGTAAATGTTGGTTATTTGTAAAAGACTGTCTGTCGCAACGTCCATTTCATGTCAGCTGATATATAACATTTACCTCATGACGGATTTAAACAGCCACAAAGTTATTTGAAGTCGATAATATATATGCGCATAAAAAGAGAGTGAGGAAGACTTACCTTACTCAGTAGATGTTATTGCTAATAGCGGACCAGGTAGCGCTCAACCTGCGATACGAAATATGTATACTTTTCGTGATATGGTTTGCTCCATTTCTGTAAACCGACATAATCTGATCTAAGAAGGACGCGCCCACTTACAGTAGTTCTTTTTTGTTATAAACAAATACGTTTTTGACGAGTTATAACATGTTAGTGATGGAAATTATAGTATAATGAGCATTTGGGCATAACGACCAATCGCATAAACAGCCCAGCACGATGCACCTAACAATACGAAGGCACCATAGTCATTGAAAATGCGCATCAGATGTGGATCTTTTCTTGACAGAACACTTATAAGCATTCTACTGAAATTCTTGCCGTAAATCTTCAATCCAGCAGATTTACCATCATGTCATGACGGATCAGCTGGGGTCGAAAATATCAAGTCATTATATACGTTTGATGGACAGAAAATGGGACATTACAAGGAGAACCGCTTGAATACCCCCTTTCATGACGCTGATATTGACAAGGCAATGAGGCGCTGTAGCCTTCTTCTCTTATGGAACGAAACTCCTCTTCTACCTGAAGCTAAGTCTCGTCTTCTTGAAGACGAGCTTTCTTTGGATGGAGTCACTGTGTAGCTGTATACTCGCTGAGAAACAGTACTGTTGCTCCACATGAGGCGATCTGCACTTTTGCGCCCTTTATTCTTTTATATACTGCACAGGCAACAATCAGCTTGTTTATCTCCACACCATCGCTAGGGGTGTTGTACTAGCGATTGATTCGCATAATTACTTGCTTGGGACATATCAAACACGGATTTGTCGGTCATAATACCCAAAATGAGCGGCAGAAGCAGCAAACATACTTCGCGAGATAGGGGACGGCTCAGTCTGCCTGACCCCGTGCCTTCAGCATCAGTCTCGACTGCCCAGCTTTGGGTAAACAAAAGTCTTTCATCGGAAACAATCGGCTAAGCAACAAGGTTTGCGTCGTGAAGCGGATTTCTGTTGTGTGAGGATTACTGAACGCCTTGACCGTGCTGGTTCTCATAAAAGAAAGTCACTGTGCATATATCGGTGAATAATGTGCGGGAATGTGACTGTATACAAACGCCGTGATAAGATTTCATGGCAAAACCACCGTGTCTTGGCAGGGTTACGTGCACTCTGCACTGCCCCCCCCAGAGACCAGGAGAAGATAGAAAGTGCACACAAATATACCTACGGCGATATATAACGACCTTTAAACAGGCATGTGTCTGTATACAATGGGCAACCTGCTAATCCGGTTGGCTCCACGAAAGGCTGAACATGCCCGGTTCAGCGGGGGGGGAAACTGGTTGACAGTGGCCGCCCGTTATAGTGATACCCTTGGTTTTCACAACACCATATGACTAGAGCGAATTATCACTGTAACGAATTGGAATAAGCCCTGCCCAGTCAATATGATGCCGTAAAAGCGTATTACTATTGCAAAATATCTTTGCGAACGAACATCACTATAACGGGTGGCCACTGTATAGAATCTAGAGGCAGATACTCGGTCTGTACATCCTGTGTGAGCTTCCCATCTTGAGCGTTCAACTTGCCATAGTCCTGCTACAGTAGCCATAGATATTACGCTGCTACACCTATTAATAAGCGGGATTACAGGTTAACATCCGCCTTGACGTCCCGACCTTCCTAACCATTTGGTGATTTCTCTTTATTGAATTTCTGAGGAAACAGAAGCCCGCAATAACTATTGCAGAAAAGAGCAGTGGAGAAGTCGACGGCCATCTCGTCTGTTCAACACTCGAGTCAGAAGAGGGGAGGGGGAATGCACAACAACGCACACGTCGCGCATTCCTGAAAAGTCTGCTCGGTGCCCGGTCTACAGGCCATTGCCTGCATATAAATTTGAAAAAGTGCAATCCTGGCCAGAATGGCGAGAAACCGGGTTTAAAAGTATATCGGATTTGCGGGTACCAACCGTATTTTCATTTCTGGTGATTGGGCGATGATGTTTGAAAAAGTGGAACATTGTATACAGTGGAGCATGGATGGTGTTCTGTCCACGATATGGCTAACGAGATTTGACAACGAGGCAGGTTTTTGAACAGTGTCGTCACCGTGGGACAGACAGACGGATAGGCATGGTGCAACGTAACAAGGAAGCACAAAGCATACCCTTGGAACTACTGTATCATGAAAGGAAGGAAACCTCAAAGACTACTGAGTTTGACGTTCGGAGGAGAGGATACAAAAGGACACCCGACAGAGACACAATTCCGGGTCTGGCCTGCTGCAAACGTTTGGAATCATTGGCACTCGTTACTACTCCAAAACACGCTTACATTTTCGACATCACTGGTCTCGTGATTCCTCGGTCATGACAACTGATGAGCGATAAACACGAGTTACGTCATCCTATACAGCTGCATCGGTTTATAGTCCTTTTCCCCGTTGCTCTGAGAATTTAGACGTTTAGCCGACTTGTCGTTACTCTTTATCTAGCTTGATGGTTTCCAACGTAATGTTTTGGCCTTTTTGGAACAGGGATCATTCTCACGTATGAGGAATATCAGCAGGGTATGCCGAGCTGCATCAGCCACGTGCCCGCGCAGCTATTTCTTCCGGCATGATCAGGATTAGCTAGAGATAATGGTGCAAAGACATATGCGTTGCTGTACGCATCCTGGTAGAGATACCAACTACAACAATCAAGGATGGTTGAAGTCTCAAAGAGCCATAGTTTATGGCAAATGTATTCTATATATATATCCAAACAGGATAAGGCAAAGGATGTGACTATCAAGGATCAGGTGGGCGCTGGGTGTAGTGTGTGAGCGTGTGAGAGTAATGGATCAATATAAGGTTCATCACACACTTGGGGAGGTTTATCTTTGATTTCTTTTCCTTGTTTTCCTGTCTTTCCAATCCCTTCACGATGCGCACATTTGCTCTTCTACTTGTGTGTCTGAGCCTCATTGCCTGCAGAGTGGCTGCTGCTCTGTCCTTCGAAGTGCAGAAAACGATCAACAGTCTTTATCATCTGGAGTGGTCGCCTTTAAAAACAAGACTGATCGAGGATTGCAGTAGGTGTCCTTTTCCGCGTCCCCGATCCTCTATCACTGCTGACATAGAGAAATAGGCGATGAGACATTTATTTTGGATATTCAGGATATAACGCTTACACCTGCCCAACCCGAGGCTGGAAAGGAGCTGTTAATTGAAGCCGAAGGTGTTTTGCATGAGCGTGTGGATGCGGGGGCAAAAGCACATGTGATTGTGAAGATGGGCGTTGTCCAGCTGCTCCGCCGGACCTTTGATCTTTGCGACGAAGCTGAAAAGAACGATATGGAAGTCCAGTGCCCAGTCGAGAATGGCTATGTCAAGGTAGGTGTAGCAGAGGCAACCTGGCTTGTGGAAACGGGGGGACCGAAAGAAGCACAAACTGACATGCATATTGTGCGCAATCCTATTCAGATAGCCAAAACGGTCACGTTACCCAAAGAGGTTCCAAAGGTTTGCTTTTATTTTGTCATTTTGGTCAGCACAATCCCATTTAATAAGCGACGACTAGGCACACTATCGCGTCCAAGTGCGAGCCGAGAACTATGACGGCGCACCGCTTGCGTGTCTCAATATCAATGTAGATTTCCGACGACATCGTTTCTTCTAAATATACTGGGTTCGCTTTTTATTTTGATAAAAATGTCCGGTGGGGGGAGGAGGAAGAGGAAGGGAATGTCCAATTCAAGGCTTTGCGGGTGCCAGCCCCACTGCCTTACGATCAAAGTCATAGACGGAATAATAACTCCTCAAAAAGGTATCACCCAGAATGATGAAGGGAGTGCGGGCCTCTGCGATGCCGGAATAGCAAAGCTTCTCGGTCTTGTCGCCAGCAGCATTGGGTGCTGCCCGTTCACGGATGAGATCGGACATCTTAACATGGAACTCGTGTTCGCCGAGCGAAAACGCCACAGTCATGTCGTCCGTTCCGCCGTTGACCTTGTTCGTCGAGCGTAGCTCACACGGCATGCGCCATCCATATGTGGTGCTGAATCTGGCACCCGGGATGGCCGCATGAATCGCCTTTGACAATTCAGTGGGCAAGACAATCAGGGTGGTGCCGGTATCGACGATGGCTCCGATGGGTCCCTTGAGCGCCTCGACACCGGCAATCTTCATCGAGTTCAGTTCCACTTGCCAGTATCGCTCGCTCGTCACAGGGACGTATTTGAGCTCGCCTTGGTAATGGGCTGGGTCCGTTTTTCCAAACGTAATCTGACCCGAGCCGCCGTCCCGTGCGCGACCGAGGTAGACGCCCACAATTGCCTGGTCAATCAGATTTTGCTCCTTCATGCCTTGGACAATCGATTGCTTCTTATCGATCACGGCCAGGGAAGGAAAGCCCAGGCCAAAGAGACCGTCCAGCTCCGTGTCCGTCACAAAGTCGATGGATTCTGCCGTGGCAAGTCCGATCGTTTGGTTCGCATAGCTCAGATCGCTACCGAGATGGATGGTGTCCTTGCCCACCTTGCCCGTCACGCCCGAGCCGTCGCCGTACCGTAGCGACCATGTGGCATTGGACACACGGGAATAGGTCGACGACTTGGTATCGTCAAAGCGTGCGTGTTGGCTGCATCGCTCGCAGCTCACATGAGGTACCCAGATGTCGGAACTCCCTGTGTCAAAGTCCATCTGAAACATTTTCGGTGGCGTGCCGATCCCAACGGTGCCGACATACTGCATCATCGTATGATCTGAGTACGTTGAAAACTTGAAAGCGCACTACCCGCCACTAGCTTACCTCAACATCGACATTCACGCTCGAGAGATCGACGGTCGACGAAGCTTTGATGAGTGTGTCAGCATTAATGCGGCTTGTCAGGTTGTACTTGTTCAGCGCCTTCAGGATCCGTGCCGGTGTATTGAGGACAGGACCTTGCTTCTGGGCCAGTTTGATGCTGCATGACGGACAAAAAGAAGTTATTTTACCGATATATATAGATGCAAGTGAAACTTACTTGAAGCTATTGCTGTCTGTATCGTCAAGGATCGCAGCGTCAGCGAAACCAGCCCTGAACAGAGTGATGGCAGCCAAGCAATAGAGGAACGTCTTCATGGTGATACGAATTTCCAGAAAGTGTCAAAGAACACTATTTTTTTTATATTCGGATCCATGGCTATGAAACGGGGGTTGATTTCACCGAGTTCACAAAAACCAACAAACTGAATTCTGGAGCCTTATTATTATTTGCTCCTACGGTGATAATAGTATCCAATCTCAGCCGAAGTGGACACACCTCAGCAAGAGGCAGAGGAGGAAATAATAATGCCCGCTCCCGAACTGCCTCCGGAAGTCATTCTGCACATTTGCTCCTGGCTTCCGCCCAATCGACGCTGGCTGCTCCCGCTGTTGACTGTGAATCGGCACTGGCATCGTGTCATTGTCTCTGAGCTCTATACAACAGTTTCTATTCGTAGTCTTGCGGACCAGTACCATTACCGCAACCTGTTTCGGGAAACGCGGCGCGCGCGACAGCATCAGCACGATGCCCACTTTTATTCGACGACTGATTATGCAGGTTACGTGCGGTGCGTCGATATGTCGTTTCCGTATCCGGGAAAAGCTATTTCGGACGAGGTCCTGCTCGATCTGGTGCGCGACTGCACGCATCTCGAGCGGCTGAACATTTACAATTGCCACCTGATCTCGACGCGCGGGCTGCTGGCAGTTCTTGAGCAGTGTCCTCGTCTGCGCCATCTCCACTGTGCGATGGCCACCGGGCTCACGGCGAAGGCGTTTGAATACTCAGGTCGCGAACTCTTGACGCTGAACATCCACGGGCTCTCGACAGCTCATGTTTTCCGGCGGGGACGCAGGACGTTGCCGCCGTCGCTGACCCGGCTGAGCGCGACGGGCTGGCTTCCGTTGACAATGCACCTGCCGCACCTGAGGCAGCTCAGGCTTGACGGGTTGCAGCAGCAGACGATGCCAGGTGCGCTGTGGCTCGCGTTCCCCCACCTCGACCACCTGAGCCTAAAACAGGCCTCGATCGTCGACGCCTTTCCCTACACTCGCCTTGACACGCTCGAACTTACGCGCTGCTCCGTCGCGCCATCTGTTCCTGCTATTGTGGCCACGCATCTGCATCTTGCACACACGCCCGTCGGCCATCCCAGAACCTGGATCCATCCTCGGCTGGTGTCGCTGACGACGCCGCCGAACACATCGCCGGAGGACCTCGAGCACCTCATCATCACGGTTTCTGAAGACAATCATCTGAGCAAGAGCAACAGCAGCACTAGTAGTCATTGCAGGTTACGGCACCTCACGATCGTCGATAGCCCCGGGCTTGCGCACACCGGCATCCCACCTGCGATGCTCAAGGGCCTCGTGTCGCTAGACACGGAGATCGACCCGATGTCCCACTTCCCTCCCGAACCCTGTCGTCAGCTGACAGATTTGCGGATGCGAGCGCACACATGTCGATGGTCCATGGACATGATCCCGGAGGTCTTTCCGTCCCTCAGGATCCTGTTCTGGTCACCGTCCGTGGACCCGTCTCTCATAGCCCACATCGATCGTCTTGGAGATTTATGTGCGTTGATGATCTTGCCACTTTATTATCGTGAGCCGACAGCTCGTCTCGTGATGTTAAGAGAAACATATCAGCATGTAGACTTGGCCAAGGACATTTGGTAGTCAGTCGATACTGGATGTAAAAGAGCGATTTTAATGCAAGAGGAAGGTATACGATATACATTTCAAAACAGAATGGATATTCAAACAACAGTGTATGTGTGGGTTGTGCCACGCGGCGGCAGCGGCGAAGTAATGATATTACTTGGATATATATATATATATACAAAAGCAAAAAAAAAAAGAGGAGAGGGAAGCGCACATGTTTGTATACACACATACGCACATGTATGTAGATGATGTATTCAAGTGGGAGGAGGATGGGAGCGGTGGTTAGTGGAATAAGGCTGAAAGGCGTTTACGAGCTTTTGAGGGCTGTGGTTGTGTTTTTGTGGAGGGCTCCTCCTGTTGCTGTTTCTCCTTCACGGTCGGACGTCGCTTGCTCAACGAAGGAAGAGGGAACAAGCGAAGGGATTTGTTCTGCTTCTGTTTCCGTTTCTCCGGCACCTGGTCTTCTTCCTCAGGCTTTTGCCGTGCTGCACTGATCTTGTTGCGCATATTACTTGTACTACGGCTAATGCGGATGCTAAACGAACGGTCCTTCCTAATCGGCTGACCGGTGGTGGGCGTGGGCATCGGCATGGGTATGGACGCGGGCACGGGTGGTAGTGGTGGGACATGCTTTTCAGATGTAAGATGGGTAGAAAAAGTGGCAGAGGTATGCGAGGTTGCCTTGCTCTCGACCGACAGGGCTTCTTCTTCGCGGTGGCTCGAGGTCTCGTCATCACTACCATCAGCAACAGTAGCAGCAGTGATAGTAGCAATCTCAACAGGAGGTTTGGGTTTCTCGGCCGACGGTTGCACAAGTTGTTGAGATGGGTTAGACACTTTGTCCGCGCTCACGGGCGAGTTCTCCACAAGAGGTCGATTTTCCTCCGCCTGGGATACAGCCGTGTCAACGGTCGGCTTTTCTTTCTTGACTACGCCAACCATTGAAATTTCGCTCAGCTGAGGCAATCGCACAGCAGTAGGCCATTTCTCCTCCTCCTCCTCCTCTCCCTCTTCTGGAAGGACAGGTAATTCTTCAACAAATGAGCTGGTAGATAAGATTTTGGCAGCCGTAGCAATAGCAGCAGCAGGAGCAGGAGGAGGGGAGAAAGCAATAGTCTTTGCCGCTTCAAGCGCCGGGATTGCAGAAGAAGGATGATGACAATGGCTCTGCACCGGTAAAGCATGAGCATGGACAACCGCTGGCTCTTGCTTATCGATTATAGAAGCAACGGTCGGTTCGATCCCCATGTTGTCGGTCTTTTGTGGCGGGCTTACGATGGCCTGCGTAGGTAGTGGTGTGGATGTGTGATGGATGGGGTCACCCTTTACGAAAAGAGCCGATGTATAGTAAAGCGAGACGGCGACGATCACGCGCAAGGGTAAGAGGATGATGAGATGAAATGCGAGACAGAAGATAATGTCGATATTGTTTCTGCTGTTGGTGCTGTTATTGTTGCTCTTGTGTTGGAGATGATCCAGATATTGAGAGGTTGAGGTGATCAAAGCGTGGATATCTTGTGGACCGAGGGAGCAGAGAACGAAGAGGAACAGTTGACGGATCATTGTACAAAAAGAACGTGTTGGGGGGAGGGCAGGAGAGAAAAACAAAAAGGGAAAAAAAAAGACAATTGGTGTGAGGGTTTTTATAAGTCGTGAAGGGTCTCGTTTTTTTTTTTGGGCAATCGTGGCCTAGCTGACTTTTTATTTACTAAGGAGAAAGAGGGACCCAGATACTGTTGTTGTTATTGCTGTTGTTGTTGCGTCAAATGCAATAGGTCAAGATCGTAGTAGCACCTGCCAAAAAAAGCAATAAGCCTAAAACGCTGCTCTCTCATGTGTGTGTTTTAGGGGGGATACGGTTTCTCAAGTAGGCACCTTGTTATCCTTAATCATACCACATGCGTTTTGTTTCGTCCATCCCCATGTACGTTTACGCATTGCTATTTGTGTATTTACAATCCTATGTCGTTGACCCTCACTCTTCGCTACCTTTCTTCGAATGCACAGCATTTTATTTTCAAGGCGCGATGAGATCCGAGTACACAAAAAAAAAAGTTAAAAATAAAGGCATAACAGAGAGAGGGAGGGGGGAGAAGAAAAGGGCCCGCGCGCACATCGCAAAACTATCAAACCTAAAATGGCCAAGAATGGAGGATGCGGGGATAGGTGTTTTAAATGGAGCGGTGAGCACTTTATTCGTAATTAGCACGATGATCTTTCGGCTATGTCCCGAGAAGACACACACACACACACACGCACGCGCGCGCTTTCGACGGCCATCGTCATAATTAAAAACGTCACGGGTTCCTCTCATTTACAAACCCAACCTTACCCGTAATGTCCCCCACCAGTATCCGTATAAAACGGAGAGTATTCGGATGTGTATAAAGTGGGTCACAAGTTGGGCATTCGAAGCAACATAGTTTATCTTTGGCCAACATTGCCTCTCTGCAGACGTACGTACATATGCGATTTCAAAAATAGCTTATGCACGCTTTTGCTAACGGGGCAGCAATACTGCTAGCCCGGTACAGATCGCTCTGGAGGGCCAGCATCGTTTCTTTTTCTTACGTCGTTAGTGGCTGTATCATATGTACCCAACAGCGTCTGCAAGCCTACATACATTTTACTCTTTCCTTGCGTCCCTAACCCCACTCCCCCCCTTTTCCCAGACTCCCCACCATTCCCCCTTGCATTCGGACGGGTTCAAAACCAGCTACATGTACATTTTCATCATGTCAATAACGAGCATGATCAAGCCCAAAAAATGAACAATGCGAAGGGAGCATGTATGTATGTATGTACGTGTGTGAGAGTGTGTGTGTGCGTATGGGTGGGCGTGCGTGCCCCGCTTCCAGGTGATACGAGAAAACACAACAGCAACAGTTGCAGCAAAACGGATAGAAATCATGTTTTAAAATGTGCTACGTGCACGCTACAAGTTTTCTCGTTTCTGATGGATGGGTGCGTATCACATTCTATATGTAAATACATAAAAGATGGTCCTCACGCGTTGAGTTCAGGAACGTAGAAAAGGAGAGGCGCAAAGAATTTTTATGCACATTGCTACCAATGTGTGCAGAAAATATGAGGGGGCGGGTTTCTTGTCTGTCCTAGTTACTTGTTGACCTTGTCATCGTTGTCGTCGTCGTCGTCACCGGTCTTTTGCTTTGTTTGCAAAGGACATGTGTGTGCCGGTCCCAGAGTCACCACATAGTCATTATTAAAAATAGAGTCAAATCAGATCCACTGTTCTTTTCTCGCTCTCTCTCTCTTCCCATTCCTACAGCTGCATCTTCCAATCCCCACCCCCTTCATTCGCGCAGATTATGCCAGCAGCTAGTGTAATTCCACGACGCGATCCGCCCAACAGGTAAGAAAAATGATGGTTATTGGCCAAGCTGTTCCGAGGTTGGTTTCTAGTACTCTTTATATATATATATATACCAACGAAATAATTTTTTTTTCTTTTGGCCATGTCAAAAGGAAACCGCTGCTCGGCTATTCCACCTGGTCAACTCAAATTCTAGACGATGTACCTGGATATGGCGGTCGGCATACCAAGCCATGGTGAGTGTAAGAGAGAGGTTGGCGGCGGAGGAGTTACCAGGTAGCGGGGGGAGATAATATTCCTCACGCTCTAACTTTAGGTTCAACGAATCCGAACTACGTGATATATCTGACGTGATGAAGGCCAAGATGCCCCAATATGAATATATCAACCTTGATTCTGGATGGTAGGTCTATTTTTTCCGCCACCTACGCATTTGCGTTCGGAACTCCTTCCCGTCCCAACCAGCTGTTATGTAGGAGCGACACATGTGACCGATACGGCCGGTGGACCTACCGCCAGGACCTTTTCCCCAGCGGGCTAAAAGCCCTCGCGGATCACTGCGCAAAAAACGGCCAAAAGCTAGGTGTTTACATCCTGCCGGGAATCCGACAGGACGCGGCCGAGGCAAATCTCCCCATCCGAGGCGTATCTGTATGTCGACTCGGCGACCTATGCAAGCAAAAGAAGGAGGGCAACGCCTTCAAGGGCGCGACGTACATGCCCGACGAACACAATGGTCATGTGCAGGCATACTATGACTCGATTGCGGCGCTCTTTAACGAATGGGGGATTGGCTATGTTAAGGTTGACGGATGCGGGCCCAATAAGGATATCCAGCACCCTGCCCCGGACACGCGCAAGGATCTGGATATGATGCACAAAGCATTTGCGCGCTATCACATCTGGATGGAACTCTCGTGGTATCTCGACCCAAAATACATGGATGACTGGGCCGCGCTTGCCAACGGTGCCCGCGTCTACACTGACATCGAGAGTTACTCTGCACGCACCATGACGTCCTCGCATCGTGTATTCCAACGAATGGCACCTGCCAGCATGTGGACCCGTCTGCCCCAGGGCTTTTATGTTGACCTCGACGTCGTACTCGTCGGCATGACAGTCGAGGGACGAGGATGCATTGACGGTCTTGATAACGACGACATCAGGATAAGCTACATTAGCTTCTGGGCTCTCGTGTCCTCTGTCTTTTGCATTGGATCCGATCCGCGCCGCATCCCCGACAAGTATCTCTCCCTTCTCAACCATCCCGCTATCCTCGAAATCCACCAGAGCGGGATCATGGCCCAACCCGTCGGTTCAGGAAATGCGTGGGTCAACCGCAAGCAGGTCTGGTGGAAGCGCTTGTCCGCCCATCGCCTATGCGTCGGCCTTTTTAATGCACACGTCTACCCCTTCATGCTCGGTATCTCTCATGAGGTCAAAGTTTCATTTGACAGTCTCGGGATCACCGAGGCAGATATCAAGGATGCATGGACAGGGAAGCATCTCGGTACATTTACCGGATCATTTGCTGCTATGCTCCGGCCAGGTCAATGTCAGATCTTGCTCTTGACGACGCGATAAAAAAAAACCGTGAGTAGTCTGGTTCCATTTTCTGCTCTTCCTTTTTTTTTTTGTTCGCGTTTTCAGCAATAGGTGCAAGCAAATGTACATATAAAGTAAACCTTGTGATGGTATTATTATGACTTGTGCGCCTTGGCAATTAATATCATGATTAATAGAAATATAACAAGAATGAGTAGCAAGATCAGCTTGCGTCGCCGTGTCTTGCTCTGGTATTTAGCACCCTTTATAGATACCCACACAGATCCATCAGTCTTTCTCTTCGTTTGTTTGCCCAGAAGCGCTCCCCTTCCCCAAAACATGCCTTATCCAACTCTACTGTTGCCTGCTTGACCTGGACCGTCGTCTGTTCAATATTGTAATCGATCCGGTCCAACATGGTCCCTTGATCGATAACCATGGTTTGTAAATCTCGAAAAATCTCGGCTAGCTGGTGTATTGACTTTGCAATCTGATTGACCTCGCGTTCTCTTTGCGAAATGATTGCTTCGTTATTCTCCAAGACCGCCAACTGAGATTCCGTGAAGCCCTATCATTTTGGGGATGATGGGCACATTTTCCTTGCACATCTCTCTCCTTTTTATGTATATATACCAACTGAGCATCCTCATCGAGTAGCAATTCCGCCGCATCGTTACTTAGATTGGTTTCCAGGCCAAGAATATTAGCTTTTCGATTTTCTTGGCCTTGCATTTCTAGTATCAAATACGTCAGGCTTTTTTCCTGCCATCAAGTGTTTACCAAACACCATTTGCCTGTCACTTGCTTTGTAGATAAGAGGACTGCATTTTCCGAAATGATGTGGATACTTCCTGGACTTTGGTTGCTAGACTTGTCCGGATGTTCTGTGCGATTCGGTCTTCGGCTCCTGTGCTACTAGAACGTCCTACTTTTTGGATATCTTGCTTGATGCGGTAAAATTCCTAAATCATAACGCGGAGGAGTAGGAAGCTTCAGTTCTCGGGGATATGCGCTGTGTTTTTATACACATATGTGCACGCGCTCGCGCGCGACTTGAGCGCGCGAGCGCGTGCACAGATATTTGTTGTTGAATAAAGCAAGTTACATTGGTAATTTCGGTTGTGAGATTTTCAATAGCAGCTTCGTCCGAGGATCGGTCGTCGAATCCCGGTAAGAGATGTTTCCGATGCATGCCCTGGAGTCGATTGACTACAGCACGCAATTCATTTCTTCGTTAGGAAAGAACACATGCGAAGAAAAGAAAGAGCGATAATGCGGTGTGTGTGCATAGGCATGGATTGGAAGCTAAGCGCAACTTACTCTTGTCCTTGATCTGATCGAGTGCCTCGTCCACTTCTTCGACGATATCCACCCTTGTTTATAACAATGGTGAGCATCTCTCTCCTCTTTAAGGATTCCGCGTGGTGATGTATGTGGGTTGATGCGTACCATTGCGGCGGCAGTACTGACATTTCAATGACGCTGTCCGAACTCTCCATCAAGCCCTGCGTCTCGGAGGATGCCGCCATGGGATGGTGGTGGCCGGATCGAGCATAGGAGTTGCGGAATTGTAAAAACAAGAGTGTCCGGCTGCGCGTTGCCATTCGATTTCTTTTGTCAGAGTAGATAAGTACACGCGCGAGAACGAGAATTAGATGCAAGTGGAACGGGAGGGGCCGGACAGCAAGGATTCGGGATAGAAGGCAAAGCGAAAAGAAAGAGTGCGTGCGCGAGGGGTCCAAAAAGAACTCCACCCCGCACGTGTCTTATTTACAAGTCAGTTTTGCATTGTTCGAATTTGTCCGTCGGAGCTTGTTCGTCCGGAGCATCATGGTCTGTCTTGTCGAACACGACTCCTCCGTCGCTGGCGTTTCGACAAAGACAACGGGCATTGTTCGAGTCTCCTCGCCAGGTGGTTAGGAAGAATCTCGCACCGCTGTTGCTGCGGGCTCTTGCAATATTTGGACTGGTCGCTGCAGCCCGTTTTCCCGGAATGAGTGTACAATCATGCCTTCTGGTGCTTTCTTCGGAGGCCTGGCTGTAAAAGAGGGTTCGTAGTGTTGTTCATTTCTGTTCCATACTATGGCTAGCCGGTTTGCTTTTGCTGCCGCTTCTCTCAGATCAGAAGCTCACCCAATTTTTCGCTTGAGTGTGCAGGAGCAGCTTTGTATCACAGAGACATTCCGGGATACAGACAGATAGTATCGAACTGCGAGATTCCGTTTGTTCTTTCCTCTCCGACCAACAGATCGTGGCACAGACCTAGGATAAATAATATCACTTCGATGCCCATGAGCATCCTACCAACTCGGGGAGCGTACGGTAAACGGTTAATATGCAACGTCGGCTGCATAGGAATGGTTAGGCAAATCGACTAGAAAATCAAGGAACTCGAAAGGATACTGATGCCAAGCGTCTCATACACGCCCATTCAAATCCCATAAATCACCGGCTGCGACTGCTTAAACGCACTCTACTGCAACAAGCCGCTGCACACTGTCTTCCTGTGCGTAGCAATCTTAAGCATCGTATACATTCCATTCTCTGTGCACGAAGGCCATGTCGGTCTTAACAGATATACCCCCTTATAGACTGCCATAACGATTACAGGAATGAATAGGCGGAGCCAAAGAAATAAAGCCCGAGGAACCAAATGCGTTGCTTCAAACATATCCTCCATTGATAATGAGTATTGTATACAATGTAAGCATATTTGTCCTGTTTCTTCGTTGCTGAAGATAAAAGAAGGAAAGGATGGAATGATGGGTGAATATGGGCGACCTTGCTGTTGAAAAAGGAAGAAGAGAGAGAGAGCCGGACAGAGGTATGTGCTGCGTATGTCGAGGTTTCTTCCTGTATGGATTAGTATTTATTGGTGCGTATACCGTAATCCCTTGCGTTTCAGGATCTCGTCGATGCTCTTCACGTAAGCGTGATACCCCTCCCAGTCTTTGTCATTTTGTTCCACAGTAAGCTGATGTCGCGTCAAACAATTATCAATGTGCTTATGGCTGATCCATGTTCTTGTCAGTCATGTTCTTTTTTCTATGTCCCGCTCTTTTACAACTCACATTTTTGCAGCATCCCTTGCCCGGTTTAGAGGTTTAGCAAGCGTAGACAGCACGCGGAAGAACTTTAGAGGAACACACACCGCGTCACTCTTGCGATGTTCTTTGTATTCCGCAATTTTGGAGAATGCAAACGTGATACCGTCGATATGAATGCGATCGCAGATCACCTGGTCAGATACATGGCGCGCAGGATCCTCTTGATCGGCAAGAGCGATAACTCTGTTCATTTGCCGGGCAAGCGACAGTGTTTTGTCGATCGATCGGTGGCTTTGATTCACATAGGTCTCAAAAGACTACGCGACAGTTGACTTCCTTTGGTCTGTAATTGCCCTCGCCATTTTCTCGCCTTACCTCTTTAAGCGCTCCAAGAAACATTTGACAAATCTTCGACGCTTCCTCTTCATCGTAAAGAAGATCATCCTTTAGATTTTCGATAAACGCCTTCATGATCTCGTCAGCCTCTGTGTCGAGATGACCGTACTGTGCGAGTATGCTGGTGGCATGCTCATAGCGCAATACGTGTGCAGCTACGGCCCGTGCAACATTTGCAACCAGTAGAATACCGTGGCCATCTGATTCCGTCTTCCGGGCCCTGGTCCCTCCACCCTCTTCATCTTCGCCGTCCATTTGGCTATCGTCTTCGGCTTCCTTCTCGTTCAGGAGGTTTCGCCACTTTTCGAGCTCAGATGTGATGTAATTCTTGCAGCGTGTCTGGATAGCTTCCGGGCAATCTAATTGCAGCACACCCAACTCTGTGTTGCCACTAAAGAGTTCGCTAGAGAAGATCCAGTAAAGATCCATTAGGATACCAAATGCCTTTGCGTTACAGAATAAGTAAGGGCCAAATAGAGTTTGCTGTTGCGTTCAATGCGACATACCGTTGAACGGACGATAGGTACCGGTGTAACATCCGGTAATGTAGCAAGGTCAATCAATTTGGTGAAGATCCAATCTCGTCGTCGCTCCATCCGGCCAAGCGCGACTCTGCCTGGACCGTCAAGCTCAGGATCCGACCATATCCGATCGCATTTCCAAGTAAGATATCGGAACAAAATGCTTATCACAGAGAGTGACATCTATGTGAGATCATCAGCGTGGAGCTCAGCGGAGCGCTATCCTGAAATACAAACCTGTTCTTCGTCTTTGTCACCTGCTAGACTTCGGTCGACAAAAGATCCCATCAGATCAATAAGATCATCATTCGCATTTTCACTCTCCTCCATTGCATCAGTGATATCCATGTGGTTGATGAGGTTGTCAAGACGGAGCAAGTTTATCGTAATAGAGAACTTCTCCTCCCTGCTTAATTTTGCAATCGTTATGTCCTATAGACCGTCTCGTAGTTAATTTGCTGTCGTAGAATTTTCTATGTTCAGTTAATTACCTTTCCAGCACATGCATCCCGAATCTGTGCCGTAACATTTTCGGTCAGCTCAGGAATAAGTTTTCCAGTCACATCAGACAAGAGGTTTGCGTTCTGCATCTGATGTAAGGATTTCGCACAGTTTTCAAGCAGACTAGGCTCAGTAGCACCCAGATACACTCTGGTTAGAATTTGAAGATGCTCCTCATAGGTCTGTAACCCAGAACGACTGATGTCAGTATATCTCGTTCTGCCTTGCATCATTTCTGAAAACATACAGGATTCATTCGCAGGTCCGAGTAAACATCAAGATTCATGAGCTGTGGAATGGCGACCAGTTTGACCATTTTGCCGGGACTGTCATTGTGCTTTGTGAGAAGGCGCGATAAGATTGGCACGAGATAGCTGGATACATTGGTGCGATTTTCGACCAATAGCAAATCGTCCTGATTAGGAGAGGTGCAGAGGTTTATCAATGTCATATCCAAAGCACATGTGAATCCACATACCTGTAACTTCTTCTTTGTATGCCCTTCAGACATGTCGATTCCTCTCCCGGTTAAAAGTTTAAGACAAGTGACGAATACACTGATCAAAACCATCTCCTCCTGTTCTGTAAGCCGATAACAATGATTAATCTCCATAGATCCTTCTTGTTGCGATGTTGAATGATCTCGACACAGGTAGTCCGCCATAGCTTTATAATCCTGTATTGTTCATCAGTGGCGATGCATATTTAGAGAAAACACTTCTTGCTGCTTACATGAAGAACGGCAAGTTGCGACCACAAAGCTTCAATAGCACGAGCTATGACACTATCATTCTCTGCGTCCTTTATCGATACCTCGTTGATATCAAGACTGCTAGACTGAGTATTCGTAGCGTTGTCCGCGTCAAGGTGTTTCACAATGAATCCTGCAATGCACTTGAACGACACCCATGATTTTTGGACAGCAGTATTTTGAGTAACGTTCGATGCTTCATTGACGGACATGGAACGCAATGCATCTTGTACTTCATCAACCATCGGTGAGAGAAGTTTTGTTTCCAATACAGCTCTCACGAAAGGGGCAACTGATCGTTGAATTCGTTCATTGTCCACAAAAATTAGATTCATGAGGACAAGTTGGTTTTCTTCATCGAAGATATCGTGGTTCTCTTTAAACATCGTGTTGCATAAATCGATAGCATGAAGCTTGACAGAAAGGTCGACGTCATAGAGTGCCATCTCTTGGATGCGAGCTTTGAATCGCTCAATGAAGTCGGATAGTTTCTCGACAGTAGATTCCACACGATAAAGGCGCGACACCGCTTTGAGCGCCTCTGAGCGTACATGTGGGTTCTTTGTAGAAAAAGAGCGTGAGGGAAAAGTTTAGAGTAGATCAATAGCCAGTTATTTACCAGGTCATTCAAGGCCCATCCAAAATATCTCAAATATTGGTTCTCGACGAAGTGTGAAGCATAATTCAGCATCCAAGAACATAACTCCTTGATACATTCGGTCCGAATAACATTCTCAACGTCCCGGGATCTATGTACAAACACACTGCACCCAGAAGAGAAAGATCATGAGCCGAATGGACATCTCGAACGCACACTCTCCACTTACCCTTCAAAAAACTCTGATATACAGCCGTCTAGCTCTGTCTTTTTGCGCTCCGCGTTCTGCGCACGTTGACGGAGAATTCGCTTTTTCTCCTGATTCCTGGCACGATTTGACTTGGCTTCTTCTGTAGCCAACTGCCGCTGAGTAACAAAAAGTGTACTGTTAATCTTGTTGGCAAAAGAGCAAAGAGACTCCATAATTTTAAATGTCAATATGGTTGCCGTATGACGGAAAGGACGATAAACGGAGCTGTCAAAACCATTGTTAGATATCATTTGGTGGATATTAGGTCACATTACTCTACCTGGACATAACTGTGAGCCAGGTCTGTAATGTCTCAATAAAGGTGCCATCGTAAATGATATTATGTTGGCATTGTTCAAGCAAGTTCTCGAAGAACGAGAGAATATTGCGCTTCAGATCTCTTCCGGCTTTCGATTTTGATATAATGGGATATTCTGGTTGCGGAAGCTAAAGAAAACACGCTTGATCAGACACGCCCCCGCTTCAACTTGGTCCAGTATAGGTGACATACCTTTGCAAGCTCAGCTTCAAGTTCTTTCAGGACTTCAACGGCAATGTCCTCCTTCGTAAAGGCATCCTCCGTAACAGCTGTCATACATCCACAGCTCTATGGGTCACCACTGTGAGCATTTGAGAAACTTAGATTATCAGCTCACTTACGCGGATAAGGAAGTTAATTAAGTATCGGAGAGCCTCTTGATCGTCAGCTCGGTAACTGTCTACCCAGCTTGTAGTAATTTCTTCCACATCTCCAGCCGCGCTTGCTACTTTATCTAAACCGAGAGCATTCCAAACCAGTTATTATCAATATGGTGACCAGTATATACTGTTCCTTTCCAATCATGTCTTACCGTAAAGATTTTCGCTCCCGTCCAAAGACACCGGTTCGAGCAATTGGCTCGAGTGTGTTAATGATACTTCGGTAACTGGCGTATTAGTGTTACTGTTGGCACCTCGTTTCCGGCGGTGCTGCGGCTGTGATTTGGAGGATAGTCCGCTGCGCTTGGACGTTCTTCGCCGCTTTGAGGAACTCACTTGAACGTCGCTGTCATCACTCTCGGCGTTGTTGTCAGAGTCGTCGTCGTCGGAAGCCAGCTGATCATCGTCATTATCAGTTGCATTGTCATCGGATGGAACAAGTGTACGTTTTCGCAGGGCTGCGATCCAAAGATAAGGTTAGTGAGCTACTGAGTTAAAGCCCTATTTTGCCCTCACTCCTAAGGAGTCTGAAGAAGGTCAAACGGTATAGAATACCTCTTTGCTGCCTAAACATATCGGCCACATCCCTGTTTTTATTCGGTTTGGTGACATCCTAATTGCAACAGTAACAGTTAAATACGGTGCAACAAGCAAGAAAAAGGACGGTATAGATATTGATCCTGTTTAGCTTACAATTACTTTGGATGCCGAAGGTTTCTTTGGGCGAGTCATGACAATGAAAGACCTGGAGAGGAAAAAATGGAGACGAGAAAGATGGGTGTATAAAGCGCGACACGCGCATTTTAACGCGACTCCGATACTCTTACGCGCTTCTTTCAGCCTTACTGCTATTCTACTGCCATTTCCAAAAATAAATTTCGCACAGAGGAGAAAATTATGGCGCACACAAAAATTACGCATAGATGGGTAAAAGAAAGGTAGATGTTCGTTGGACAACCTAAAGACATTAACGCTACTTTTCACTCTTTCACTTACCCCGGAGGTGGCTAGATACAGCATTGGAAGACGCCAAGACGGTTATAATGGGAGCTGTGTGCAAGCTCCACGGAGACTCGAAAATGGTTGGAGGGGTGTGCTTTAGCGCCGTAATAAATACCATCTTTCTCAGCAGGGTATGAATCCAAGGCCGGCCGGATCTGGTCGTATGTCTTTCTGAGGAACGCTGGCTCTGCGGTGATGTCTTCCCCCCCTCTGGACACTTCGGCAGGCATTGGCGATTAATGGTATTGAAGATGTCCTGGCGAATTTGCTGCTCGGTCCAACCAAGCGCGTTCAGCTCTCGAAGGTTCAAAACAGCGTTGAACAGGTGTCGAAGATACTGACCAAACTACATGTTGATACCGTTGTAGTATGCAACAAACATCTTCTTGCCTTCGTAGTCAGATCATTGTTGTGAACACTTGAATACCGACCGTCGGTACTGGATGGTCTGGAGGTATTCGTCGAAATAATCACCGATCAATGTCAGTCAATCACTGACAAAGTCATCGGTGGGACAGATCTCCTTTTCGTGAATGGACAGCCAGGCACCCGCTTTCGATGGAAGATGAACTTGGCGAAGCTGTAAGCATGTGTTGTTGTTCTACGGTTAACAGACACCAAGTCCATCAGCTGTTGGTGGTAGCGCGGTTTTCAGCGGATGGCGCGTATGCTACGTTTGGACCGCCAACAAGCGTTCAGGTGATCTAAGGTTGTGGTGGGTAGGATTTAGTACATCACTCGCCCTGACAGCGTCGACAGGTTCTTTCATGCCTTCCCCTATGGCGGGTTATAATGCGACTTGAAAATTTTGGGACCAAATGTGCTATTAGAATCCTTACTGTTCGATTTCCGATACCTTATTGTTGGCTTTTCGCCGGGTATATGGAGTCTTTGATTTGTAAGGGGCGTGGGAGTAAAGGAATGTACATGTCGATGGGCGAGGTCTTAGTAGTTAACCGATTTGGTGCTGTTGTGTAATGGATAAGTAGTTAACCCCTCCCCGCTCTAATCTAGTTCTTGACTTGTTTCCTGCTCCTTTCTTTGTCCTGACCCAGTATTGGTGTATTCGAAACTTGCTTTATCATCACGCGTATTGATGGTCTTATGTACATGAGTATCGGCTTATATTCCTTCTATTGCAGAGTACCCATTCTAAATTACACACCAGCCTTCTCTCTATTATTCCTTCATTTTTCATAACAGGAAGCAAACCATCCGCGCGTCCAACTCCAAACTTAAACACAAAATAAGCATATTATTCCATTAATTGCTTCAACTTTACTACGCAGCCCCTGTATTTTATCATCATAAAGAGATAACTCAGGTTCGTCCCATATTACGAGGAACCAAA
The DNA here is from genome assembly GCA_025716815.1 of Dichotomocladium elegans. Lineage (NCBI taxonomy): Eukaryota > Fungi > Mucoromycota > Mucoromycetes > Mucorales > Lichtheimiaceae > Dichotomocladium > Dichotomocladium elegans. The sequence goes on from JAIXMN010000007.1 coordinate 335,883, forward strand.
TGCCAGGAAAAGAAAAAGGAAATAGGACTCAGGCCATCCATTATAAGAAACAGAGGTGAACATGCTTTGAGCGAACCATATCTTCTTGTTATTTAGATTTGATGGCAAAAGGGTAAATTTTCAAAAGGCTTCTTCCACCACGAGCGCGCAGTTAAAGACCCTAAGTACAAAAGTCTAGAAGCGACGATTACTATATCAGACTATGTAATCTATTATTCTTAGAGAAAAACTCTCGTACCAAGGAACAGAAACGAGCTACTCATCTGAAAGTAGCATTTCTTCTCCAGATGTATCCATGAACTTGGATAACGATCACCAGATCCAGCGAATGGAGTATCTGGAGAACTAGAAGATCAACACCAGATTGTGGGGGTTTTTTGTTAAGCGACGACTACACCGTGACGTTGGGTTATGAGTAAGACGGGAGCATAGAAACAAGAACGAGCGCCAGACATAATAAATATTGATTTGATACGAAACAAGTAGACTAGAATATATATAGAATACAATACACTTCTCATCAACGATGTAATCCGTGTACGTACAGTGCAGTATTCAGGACATTCATGCTCATCGGAAATGAGGCGCTGTCACTCTTTGTAGAAAGATATGCACCTATTGAACCAAAATAGCTGAGCGGCCAACGAGATGGGTCTGTGAAGTTTCCTTGTGTGTTATACAAGATGATGTCACATGCAAAGAAATTTACGGGTACAGTAAATGGCAATGCGTGAGTGCGCAGGGCCCAGCGCATTTCCATGTGGAAGGAGATCCCTCTTTTTCACAATCTGTAGGGCTCATCTCTCGTCAGCTGATGTTTTTTTTATGTTGTAATGACCCATCCTTTCTAGAGTCTATGAAGGCAGATGTGTGCGTTTCTTGTTAGTCAACAGAAATGGGTTCTGGCAGTGAAGACTGAACACATCTCCCCCCCCCTTGTACCCATTCCATAAAAACGGGATCTTTGTAGCACCTGCTTCCCCGCTTTCTTTGTTAATGAGGCATGTTCGTTCTTTTTTCTTTGCTTCTTTCTTCTTCCCTCCCTCTTCTTTCTTGTCATCCATTCTCCAAAGCACACACACACAAACAGATATTGATGCCCGAAACAACATCAGGCGTTGCTCGTAGCACGAAGAAGAGTTTGGCAAAACGGGCCACGAAGCGGGTGCGTCACTTTTTCCAGGTGTGTATATCCATCTCTCCGCTACGTAGCCGCTCCCCACCCCGCATACGTCGGCTGACACACCAGAATTGTCTGTGGGAATCAGCGTACTATGTCACGCAAGGAGAACAAAAAACATCAGAAAACATCCATTGCTGCTGATACTATTACGACGAAACCTGACAAAACAGACGGCAGTTTGAGCTCCCATATTGAGTCACTGAATACTTTGGGAACCACAATAAGCATATGCTCTTGCTCCTGCTCCTCCTCCATCACCGTCCCTGCTTCGCTTGAGAAAGACATCCCCGCTGTAATCAAAGACGCAGTCAGCAAGTGGGACCATGAGACCGATACGGCGAGTATCATCGGCTGCTCGATCAACCAGAAAGCAGACAAAGATGGACACAGATCTGAGAAGGATGTGGTATCAGCACACAGCAGCAATCGCAGTGATACCAACAACCCGGTGTTGAATGCCATTCCAGATGAAATTTCACCCCCACTGCATGTCGCATACGATATTGCATTGGAAAGGCAAAGGGGACAACAACAACAACAACAGCAGCAGCAACATGCAAGTCTGCGTATGATTGTGGCCAGTAAGTGAGAACCGATTTGATATAGACCCCCAGGTCATTTTGCAAACATTGGCATTTACTGTATGCAAAATATCTACATATTCCTCCGGCTTTTATCTTCGCGCGCGCGTGTTTTTGTAAATGCATCCTAATGTCAGCACTTGCACATCTGGGGTATCACTGGACAACTGCCATTCCTGCAGCTTTGGTCATCATCCGCTTTGGGATGCAGGACTATCACGCCATGATGCGCTGGAGCACGCTCATGGGCTGGATCCAGCAGTTTGGAAGGTTCCACGGCACTTCTATTCAACGTCTCGGGTTCCTGGATGGATTCCGGGCACTCCGGCAAACCGAAAGGAGGATAGAATACGGTTGGCGGCAGATTCGATCATGGTGCGTTCATTGTTCTTGTTATACAGTGCTCGCAATGCGACTCAGGCGATTTCTGTTTTTTTTTTTTCTCTAGGCTGGTGCGCAGATTGCTATGGATTATTACATTCACAATGCTTCATGACCCTGCGGCCCGAATGCTGGCACTCTCGGCGGCGAAGCGATTTCATGAAACAATTGTATAATATATTCTGTTATCCATGTAAAGAAAAAAGTAATATTCGTATGTGTATATTGTGTGATCTTCGTTGGAGACCGAGCGAAGAAGGGAATTATGGGAATGGCAAGGGAGAGAGAGTAAGGTAACGGCGTCAGTATACATGTAGAGAGAGTGTGTGAGAGAGAGATAGCGAGGGCATGGGGTAAAGAGTGATATCGTCCTGATGGATTAAAGAAAGTTAGGATGCAGGGGTAGGTTGTGGTGTTGTTGATTGCGATACTACAGGAGACGGTGGTGCCTTTTGAACGATTTCTACATAGTTTGCGGGGAACATGCCCATGCGGCCATCCCTTAACCGGCCACGCCACCACTGGCTGGGCTGGTTTGTAACTGCATCATTTTTGGACAGGATGGCGACAATATCGCCCTTCTTCATGGTGAGTTCGTTCGGGTTTTCTGCGGTAAAATCATAAGTGGCTCGGGCAAACTCAAGCTTTGCAGGATCCACCTTGCCCATCATCATCGGATTCTGCTGTTGCTGCTGGAGTTTCATCTGCTCCTGTTGCTTAGCGGTGATGACCTGGATAAGCTTATGCATCAGGTAAGGGAGCCCGACGACCATGAACAGGAAGATCATGATGGGTTTGCGTGACATCTTTGGCTTGCTGGCAAGTTTACTCTCGTAGTGCTGGAATTCCATGAAGTTCATTTCACCCGGTCGGCCAGGTTCAACACGGCCGAGAGCCTTGTTGATCATTTTGCGGGCGAGACGGTAAAGAGCGAATACGCTGAACACCTGGCCGAGGTAGCTGCGAAGATAACCGAGCTGCTCTGCCATGCCGACAATGGCCATGAAACTCGAATGGGTGGCCATAAAAGTCGAATCGAGCATTTGCGCAAAACCTCCAAATGCTCCGACGATCTGCTCAATTACTTCGAAAGCCGGTCGGGTTCCCATTTCCATGCGCTGTGTTAATCCCATCTCGCCTTCGGGACCTATTCGATTGCCATAGACACCGCCGCCACCGTACATGCCCGACCCAAAACGGTTGTAACTGCCGTAACCCCCGCCGTAGCCCCCATATGAGCCGCCGTACGTCCCATAGGTGCTCCCGTAGCCGCCCCCGTAGCGAGTGTACGAATTACCGTAGCCACTACCGTAGCCCCCATATGAATTGCCGTAGCCACCATAGGATGAACCATAGCTAGTAGCACCGAGAGGCATCGGCCCATAGGTGGTTGATCCGTATGCTATAAGAAGCGAAGCATAAATAATAGAATCCAGGCGTCGAATGGGTTAGGATTTAATTACCTGCTGGGCGGCTTAATGCAGTAGACGTCCCTGTAGCTGTCGTAGAGCGATCAGGAATGGGAGGTGCTGAGGATAATTCCGAGGTAACAGTAGAAGTAGCAGCTGATGGCGAAGTTACTGCGGTTGATCCAGCACCATTTACTTCCCAAGGTTTAGGTGGAGAAGGCATTGCAAACAGAGAGGTGAAAGGTGGGAGAAACAGGTGATGATGAAATTGTTTATGGGCGGCCCAAATATCATTTGTCATGAAAATTGCAACCCCACACACCCAATCATGTACGGCCTTCTCACCCACCTTTCTCTCTTATCCTCACCCCCCCAACTCCACCTATGCACGTGACAAACCGACATTATCTATCCTTAAAAGGGTCAAATAATGTGTATGATATAAGTGAAAATCAACTGCGCCGCATGGTTGCAAAGTGAGCGTGAAAGCGTGCGTACAGCAGTGTGTGTTTGTGCGTGTTGAATTTTTTATTCCCCAAATCAAGAAGTTAGCTAGAAAGAGGCAATTTACTTGCGGGACTATCGGGGAACGGCATCGCGTTAAAACCTGTCCTTTGATCCGATGTAACCTCTCCCCCTCCAAAAAAACCAACTGTACCTTGATCTTCTTGAGATAGAACTCGAGTTCCTTACCCTCAAGAATGTAGCCGTCGCAGCGGCCGCTCTGGCCGGGGCGCGAAGCGATGATGGCATAGAGACGACCAGCAGAGAACTGGTCATCAAGGAGAGGGTCGACGGCAGCGTGCTCCTTGCGGGCAGCGAACTTCTTCTGGACGCTGTTGGACTTCTGGGCAACAGCGGCAGCGATCTCCTCAGCCTTGGAGGTAGCGAGCTTCTTCTTGCCGATGGCGAGAGCATAGTGGTTCTCGTACCACTGACGGAAGGGGGTGGCATCGATCTGAACAACGGCGCCCTTGACCAAGGTGTTGGTGCGGACCAACTCGTTGTTGGTGGCGTTGTAGACGACAGTCAAGATACGGGTCTTGCGGGTGACGCCCTCGGAGCCCCAGGAGTAGTTGCCGGCTTCAAGGCGGAGACCACGGAACTTGGTGTTGCCACCGCGGGTACGGACAGCGTGGACACGCTTACCGCCGAGCTTGGTGTTGGCTGGGGGACGACCCAACTCAAACCTTGTTTTTTTGACAATTAGATCATTGAATTCTTTTTTTTTCGTGATCGATGCCTGTATTCTTACTTTCTCTTCTTGCGGTACTGAACACGTCTGGCACCGGTATGCCTAATTGACAAGGACAAGAGATAAAACAAAAAAAAAAAACGTCAAGATTCTGTTATGAGACCATGCCAGCGTGGTAGCGAAACTTACGAACGCTTGTGTCTCCAATCACGGCTGATACCTGAAGGCGAACATTGATTAGCATATTGAAAGGGATAGATGAATGGATGGATGGATGGATGGACGGGTGTGCTGCATCTTTCTCTCCCTTACCCATATTGGTCGATGGATGAACGAAAAGGAGGAGCCAAGTATTACCATGGCACCAGCCTTTCAGCACGGCCAGCCCGGACGTTCAGACTCCGGCACTCACAGCAATCGCCGTTTCGCCAATCAAATTATCTTGTTATTTCCGCCTTGCACCAGTGATGGTGCGTGTGTGTGTGTGTGTGTGTGTGTGTGTGTTGGCGGTGGGGTTTGTCCAGGCTTTTGAGCATGATGTCGATGTTTATTTTAGCGAGGCTATGGCAAAATGGAAGGGAAAACGCCCGAAAGTGATAGCGATTGCAGTGATATGTATATGTCTATGGCGACAGCTCCAGGCGCAGCATCCGCGCCATTCACCATGCAAGTGTGTGTCTGACTGTGCTTGGATATCCATCTCGCATTGGGGGATGCTGGCATTGTAACCACATAAAAGGAAGGAGCACAATATTGTGAGCAGCCGTCAAATCGTGCCACGCTTTGCTACGAGAGTTCAAAGGCAGAGATATCCTTTTTATTTCGTCTTCTACGCAAGAGATGCCCCTCTTTGTCTACATGTTTGGCAAATCAATGATGATCGCATAGCGGCATAATAAAGGAATTTTTATGGTACAAACGCAAATAAAGAAGAAAAAAATGAGCGAAGGGGATGGGAGGGGAAGAAGACCGACACAGTGCCAAAATCTGCTTGCTTTACGCCTTCTCACCTCCCCATCCCGTTTTACTTGCCCAATATTGCACATGTGTAAGGTAAAAAAAGATGGCTGAAGTGATGTATAATGAGCTCGGCTGTTGTAAGCCCGCATATTGTATGTTCCATGTTGCAGTGGTGTAAATATGAGTGTGGTACAGAGAGAGAGAGAGAGAGAAAGAGAGAGAGAGAGAGGGAGATGCCAGGGGGAAAACGGGACTAGGCCGTTGTTGATGCGAGCGGCTCTGCCTTGATTTGTGTAATGTCCATTTCGGCTTCCTTCTCCTCATCCAAAAGGCCGACCGTGCATCTAAATGAAACGCCTCCATGAATGAGCTGCACAGCCCCACTCCGATTCCTCCATGCCTTATGCATCAAAGCAACTCACAAGCTATCGCCTCGGATAAGATAAAGGCCAAGAGGGATCACCTCTGTGCCATCCATGGAAAACGCGCGCTCTTCGCAATTCTGGAGAATAACATTGGTGCTTTGATCGGTGCCGAGCAGAGTTCCCTGTAATGCAGATGCAGTGAGTCACTAGTCAGCTCGACATCCATGCTGGACTGTGTAGCTTAGGTAAGTGAGAGAGGAGGACAATGTGCATTGCTGCTGCTGCTGCTGCTCATTGTCCCCTTCCCTCGCCTGCGATTACTCACCACCAAAACGCGCCCGTCCAGCGTCACCACGAGGACTTTTTCTAAATAATCGAGCCTGTAAGCGTTCAATTTCGGAAAGCGAACAGCAACAATGTAAGTGCATACGGTTAGAAAATGCTTGGAGTAGACTCATGTGTGATGGAGCGAAAGAACGCGGAAGAGCAAGCCGATGGTGGTGGTAGTAGTGAAGGATTTGGAACAAAAAGCGCAGTGCAAAATTTACTTTCCATTTTCAAAATAATAAAAAAAAAATGTTCGCATAAAACTTGCTATTATCCCATAATTAAAGCAATCAACCTGTCAATGGCGTGCCGTTCTGGGATACTTGAGCCCTTTTCTCACTACTAAATCAGATGCACTCCGATATTACTTTATGCCTCTTCATTGAGAACGCTCGGGCGACTATGTTATTAGGAGCCTCTTGGAATCTCGGCCTCCATCGTTGTACGTACTGAACGAACCGTTGATGCATCCCTAGGTCATCTTGCTGCAGCCAAGACAAGACCACGCGGATAATTCCCTCCTGGAACACAGACACATCATCACCATTTAACATTATCCCACCCATCTTACTTGACGGAAAAGGATAGAGTGGGCAATTCTCAGAAAGGTTTACGTATTGGGGTTAGAGCTTCGATGGCTTTATGCGTCTAGACATTGCACTGTAGCATAGTAGATTAGATAAAGTTATTTGTGAAAGGAAGTCAAAGACATTAGTATATATAATGGATACAAAAAAGATTATTATCGTTATTAACTAAATATATAGAATAATGTTACTAAACAACAATCTTATCCGAACCGATGCTACTGCTGTGATCATAATCATGCTGTGGTGGTGGCATACTCGAGCGTGAAATGAGTGTTTGGCCGCGTGCGGCGATCTTGGTGTTCACGTACTGAATGGCCTCGTCCTCCACCAGTTCACCGAGTCCTACCAGCTCTGAGAGCGTATAACCTGTTGCTGGATCACTTAGGCTTGTATCTACCCCATTTTGGAATAAGAGCTCGGCCATTGGGAAAACGTGCTCCCTGTCATCGTTATTGTCGAGTACTGCTCGGCCATGGAGCAGTGCAAATTGTAGAGGGTACCGTATAGCATACTCGGTCGAGCTCTCGTCAAATGACCATGTGTCGTTGTTGTCGCCTTGACCTTGGTCTTGCTTCGGCTGCTCGTTCATCATAGGACCATTATTGTCATCTAGCTGGCATGCGTTCACATCAGCACCCAACGCAATGGCCAACATGGCTGCAGGGATGTCATCGTGATTGATTGCCTGGAATAAAAGTGCCTGCGGATTTTGCGCCTGGTCGCTACTTTTATCGACAAAAGCGCGATCGACATATTTCGCCTGGATATACTTCAGTTTGACATTCCGAGGGTCGTCAGGCTTAGGGCAGACCGTTGCATTTGCGGCCCAAATGGCATTAGATCGCTCATTGCCAAGAGCTCGAAGTAAAGCAACAATGTCGGGCGTGTACGACGTGCTATCAAGTGTCAACGATCGAACCTTGGATATGTGCGTACCCAGCGACCGATGGATACCCGAGCATTCTAAAATAAAACAGACCATTGCCATGTTAAATGGATTTCCAAGGAGATATAGATACTGCCTACTTGCCAATACATAAAACAATCCCAAGGTTAAGGGAGCACCATTCGGGGTTAGGGTCTTTACACTCTGCACAAAATGCGTTAGATGGATCTTGCTTGAGTTGGGATAAGAGTTGGGTATTGGGAAGAGCTGCTGCCGATTCTATAGTGTAAGAGGACGATGGCGGTTGCTGCTGCTGGTTTATGGATGTCGATTTGCCAAAGCTCAATGTTGACCAACGGAAGCGCTGTTGTTGTTGCTGTTGCTGCGAAGATGTGGGCTGCTGCGATGCGGTTGGCGGGGTATAATGAGTACCAGTGGCAATGGTTGAATCATTGGTTGGTGGTGATGAGGATGTGCCAGGAAAAAGGTCATGCGGATCACCAAGTAGCCCACTCTGTCGCTTCCCCAGCCCACTCCTTAGAGCTCCACTCAGCGTGCGTACGTGATGTCTCTTCTTTTGTGGTTGTGACCCTTCATTTCCAACGTCACCAGGCTTCAATAAATCGACTGAGCTACCCATGCCGTTCAGCAGGCTCTCGATGGCATTATTGATTGTCGCGACCCAGCTCTGCATTTCTTCTTGCGAGGTCGCTTGATAGACGCGCCGAAAATGAGTTGTGATGATTTCAAAACAGAACCTGCGGTCTGTATGGCGAGCCTCTCGAGCAGTCGCGAAACGCAAGTTGATAGGATCAATGTGAGTCTGAAGTTGCCCCTTCCAGTTGCTGTACTCATGCAACTGTCCTCCACTTAAGACACACCAGTATTTATGCCACTGGAGACCAGGTGCGCTGCTGACTCCTGTGTTGTTCTTTGATGGCTTCGATGTTGCAAATAAAAAGCCCTCTTTACGTCTACCACTACCCGAGATCAATTCGCGATCCTGCTGCTGAAGATCGCGGATTCCACGAAATCGATCGTCGGATGACAATGGCGGAACCTCGTCCACTTCTTCTTTTTCCGAGCCGATTCCATACTGCTGCAATGACAGCTGTTGTTCTGAGGCCTGTGGAAGATCAAGATCACCTATGACAACCGATGGCTGTGGCTGTTGTTGTTGTTGTTGTGTTGTTGATGAAGCTTGAAAATCTCCTCCGTTGCGATTTTGCTGGTCAGACGAATGCCGCGTTGGTGGCCGCTCGATCTTCAGCTCGAGTTGCTTCCGTTTTTCATACCGCTCCTTATTAACCTGATTCTGTTCACGCGATGCATCCGCCATCACGACTGCCAGTTCATCTAATCCATGTTTGTAAGGCTCCAAGGTGGAGGCGATTGTTTGATAGAATGCAAATTGCTTTTGCTGGTAACTGAGCAGGTGGTACAGGATCTCTTGATACTTCTTGCCACCGTGGAGATCCATGAGGAAAGAGTAATAATCAAAGCGACACAGATCAAAGTGTCGTTTTCGGTTCGTATGGGTTGTCGTCTCGGCCGCAGCATCGTCCTTTCGAGAGGAGGACTTTTTAAGGTACTTTGACAGGTGCGCGTAATAGTCTTTGCTCTCCTCTTCGAATTGGCGCTTATGGGTCTCGGCAGCCTTGATATCCATCTCATACAGCTTTTGCAACGGATCGACAAGGAGTGATTGCATCGAGTGCTCGAGTCGCTCCCACTGTTCGTGGATTTTCGGCCAGGTGTCGTTCAGGTAGTGAGTGAAGAGTGGATCAGCACACGGGATATCGCGCAACACTCGTACGAATTCAGCATCGGCCTCGAGCAAGGCCTGCTTCGTCTCAAGCGAGCGGTTTGCCGCTCGGAGTATGCGTTTGACATTCTGTTTGAGAGTACTGGTTTTGCCCTCTAATTGGGTCACAGTTGCGCGAAACAATGGCCCGTCGTCCAAATCTTGCTCCTCAATCCGAGCGAAGGGATCAGATGCCTTGCTGGCTGAGGAGGCAGGTAATGCTGTCTCAGACATATGCGAGGGAAAAAGTTGCGACTAGGAGAGAGAAAAAGAGAGAATAGAGAGAGAGAGAGAGCGAACTATGTGGGTGGGTGCGTGGGTGCGAGGAAGAGAGGAAAAGAAAGCAATAATGTGTCACTCAATACATCGTGGGTGGGTAATAAAATAGGAAAAGATTCAAAATGACAAGATGGGGGGACTTTTTTTTAATTTCAATTAGGGTAAAAGCAGTGTGTGTTGTTGCATGGGTGTATTATACATTTTAGATTAGGCAGATGCGGCAACCTTTTCACTGATAAGATTCAGTGCACTACCCTTCTTGAACCATTCGATCTGATCAACGCTCATTGTATGCTTTGCATCAATCCTGAGCTTGCTCCCGTCTGCCTTTGTTACAAGCAGTTGTACGGCCTTGCCAGGTGCAATATCCTTAACTCCCACTGTTTCAATGACATCACCTCCGGAAATCTTCTCCCAGTCTTTCTCATCTGCAAACGTCAACGGAAGCACACCCTGCTTCTTCAGATTGGTCTCGTGAATGCGCGCAAAGGAGCGGGAGATGATCAGAGGACAGCCGAGGAAGCGGACCTGCAAAGCCGCGTGCTCGCGAGCCGAACCTTCGCCGTAATTGTGCTAAATTAAAAAATATTAATTTTCGACAAAAATAAAAAAACCATCTCGACAACTTACATCAGCAATCACTGTCCAGGGGATATCTTGGCTCTTGTAGCTCTTAGCAACAGCGGGAATAGTATCGTCCTTGCCATTCGTCACATCATGGACCAGGTTGACTTGATTGTTGTCAGCATTGAGCGCACCGATCAACGTGTTCTCAGCAATGTTCTCCAGATGCCCCTTATATTTGAGCCATGGTCCAGCTGCAGAAATGTGATCCGTTGTGCATTTGCCCTGCACCTTCACAAGGACGCGAACATTTTTGAATTCCTCGCCGTTCCACGGCCGGAAAGGTTCAAGGACTTGGAGTCGGTTAGAGGTAGGCGAGACTGCAACTTCGACAGAGGGAATGGGTTCGGGGGTCGGGGAAGGGGGTTCATAGGTTGCGCGGCCGGTTTCGAAACCCTGGATGGGCAGATCATCACCTTGGGGAGGCTGGAAGCGGAACTCTTTCCCATCCTTGTCCTTTAAGGTATCTACCATGGGATTGAAGGATAACTTGCCCGCAAAGGCCATAGCTGTGACAAGCTCGGGTGCAGCCAAGAAATTCATAGTCTTCGGATTACCATCATTACGGCTGCGGAAGTTACGGTTGAATGAGGTCATAATAGCGTTCTCCTCCTTCTTGGACTTGTCGATATCGTTACGGTTCCACTAAAACCCGGTATTAGCATAAGCAAACGCACGTCGGTCTAACTTGCCCACATACCTGGCCAATGCAGGGGCCACAGGCATTTGCGAGCACCTGGGCGCCGGCCTTTTCAAAGACAGCTGTCTGGCCGTCACGCTCAATGGTTGCACGAATCTGTTCCGAACCGGGAGTCACCAAGAAGCGCGATTGGAGAGGAACGCCGGCCTCAGTAGCCTGTTTTACGATTGAGGCCGCTCGAGACATGTCTTGATACGATGAGTTCGTGCAGCTACCAATCAAACCCGCAGAAAGTTCGTCCTTCCAACCATTTGCCTTGACAACGTCCTTGAATTTGCTGAGAGGCGTGCTCAGATCAGGAGTAAATGGCCCGTTGATATGGGGTTCCACCTCCGACAGATTGAGCTCGATAACCTTATCGTATTCAGAACCTTGGTCCGCACGCAAGTAATGTGCGTTAGCATCAGCTTCCTTTGCGACATCTGAGCGGCCAGTGGCAGAGAGATATGCGCGCATGCTTTTGTTATAGGGGAAGAGAGAGGTTGTAGCACCGACTTCCGCACCCATGTTGGTGATCGTGGCCATACCAGTGCACGACAGTGTGTCGACACCTTCGCCAAAATATTCGATTATGTGACCAGTACCACCCTGCATATGCTTTATCGTCAATCATTCATCGAATATTTACTTTCAATTTATGCTACTTACACGGACGGTGAGCTGACCAGCCAGCTTGAGAATCACATCCTTCGGGGAAGCCCAGGGATTCAACTTGCCAGTGAGCTTCACACCAATAACGTTGGGTGCCTTGAGCTCCCATGGAATAGCCGCCATCGCATCTACAGCATCGGCACCACCAACGCCAATAGCAACCATACCCAAACCACCTATATCGAACATTACCAATAAGCAAAGAGCGTCCAAGTCCCCAGTCTAAACGGTTTCTCGCTCCTTTTTTTTATAAACCATACCTGCATTGGGAGTGTGACTATCCGTTCCTAGCATCAGGCCGCCAGGAGCGGCATAGTTTTCAAGTACGATTTGGTGGATGATACCACTTCCAGGTTTCCAGAAAGCAATGCCGTACTTCTTTGCAGCGCTCTCTAAGAAATCGAAAATTTCCTTGTTGTTGACAACGGACGAGGCAACATCTTTGTCAGCACCATTTTCGGCTACAATCAAGTGATCACAGTGGATTGAAGAAGGGACTGCAGTCGTAGACATGCCGGAAATCATGAACTGGAGGAGCGCCATTTGTGCAGAGGCATCTATGTAGATCAATGTTCAATCGCCTTCCCACCCATTTCTTTCCCTCCTCACGGGTAGCTTGCAGCAATACCTTGCATGGCAACACGGTCTAACCAAACATATGAGTTTTAGCATTCAACCCTACTACCTTTTCTTTTGCTCTTGAGCCAATACGCTGTACTACATACCAGGCGACAGTTTCAAGTAGGTCTCACCACGGACAGGAACCGTTTCCTCTGGGTTTGTCAAATGGGCATAAACAATCTTCTCCGCCAAAGTGAGAGGACGATTGTTGAGAATGCGTCGTACTTTGGCGAGATTGTCATTCAGCTTGGCGTAGGGTGGGGTAATCGAACGGCAGTCCTTCTCCGCCACCGGGTTCACAGCAGTAGCGAGGGTCCTACTTGCAGCTCTGAAGGCATGTCTTGGAGTCTATATACATATACATATATATATAAACGTGCGTGTGGTGTGCGTTTCAAAGCGAGAAGTCAACAATAATGGTAAAAAGGCGGATGTAGTGTGCGGATGTTATCCACATAATGATGTATATTAATACTTGCCCGTCGGATGTTTTGCGACAAAAATGTGCTCGCCATGTGAAGAGTTGGGGGGTTTGGTATAGAGAAAGAAAGAAAGGAAAGACAGAAGTGATTGAGAAAAAGAAAAATAGAAAGAATATATACACTCTTGTTGACGCAAAACACAAGAGTTGACAGCGCAAGATCAAGATGTCGCTTCCAAATATGGCATGTCGGAGATCCTCCATGTTCCGCTGAGTGGACATCCCATCTAGCTGTATAGGCCCGAGAAGCGCACTTTTGATCTCACCCCCGGTTAGCGGATAACTTCGTTTATTTTGATAAATTTCCCAGAGACGGTGTTCGATTCAGGGAAGCAGCCTTAGTGGATGGATTGGTCGGTTCTTCCCATCGCTCCTTGCTGTTTGAGATGCTGCTGCTACTAGCTTGAGAAATTTTCTGTTGCGCTTGCTGTTTCTGTTGACCTGGCAAATTACTGGCCTGGTTACCAAGCTGTGCTCCTGCTGCTGCTGCTGCTGATACAGACGAAGATTGAAGAGATATCCCTGACTTTTGTCGTTTACGTTGCTTCGACTCAAATTCATGCCAATCCCCGGTAATGTCCAATAAACTAACGTCAACGGAATATATAAACATTTGTGATCTGAGCGCATTTTCTTATCAACTTACTTTGCTGGTGGCATGGCTTCTGGTTCCTCTTTTGTGAAATAATCATACTGAAGTGCCTGCTCTGCAGATGGACGCTTTTCGGGATCCATAGAAAGCATTGCCTCCAGGAGCTCTAGAGCGCCAGGAGACATGGTCCTGGAATTATCGCACAACGTATTAAGACCACATGATAAAGATATCGCGTCATCTTGCCTTACTTTTCGTATAGTTCTCGGAACCGATTTGGATATTGTTCTTTTGGACGGACAAGTCCGTACCAAGGGAGTTTTGTTACGGATGGCCACGACTCGGGAGTTGGGGTTCCCATAGTTTTATAAATGATATCCAGTTGGGATATCTCGTCCGCACCATTAAATACGTGTTTTCCCGCGAAGAATTCAATCATAATGCATCTAGATTGAATAACGTCAAAATTTAGATGCATAAAACAACCGAAAATTTCTTACCCCGCACTCCAGATATCCACAGCCGGACCATAAGCAGTGGCTCCCAGTAAGAGCTCGGGTGGGCGATACCACAAGGTAATGACGCGGTTGGTATAATCATGAGCAGAATTACGCTGGAATATCCGTGCCAAACCAAAATCAGCAATCTTGAGAGCGCCCTTGTTATTGATCAACAAATTGGATCCTAAATTTGGGAGAAGACAGTTTGTTATAGTTCTAGTCAACTCCAGTTCCGAATACCTTTGATGTCACGATGGAGGATGCCCTTTTTGTGCAAGAAAGCCAACCCCTCTAACATTTGCTTCACGAGCGATTTTGCGTGCGCTGGTTCAAATTTGAAATTAGGGTGGCTCAATATTCCCGATAGGTCGTGGTCCATATACTCGAGCACCATATAAACAGATCCTTTTGCAACCATGATTTCCTGGAGTTCGACTATCCGTTCATGTTTCAATCTCTGCAGCAGCTTGATTTCCCGCATTGCAGTAATTGGAAACTATACATAGAACCAGGTTTGAACCTTTAGTTCAAAGAAGAAGCAAACGCGCAGGGATACCGTATTTTACCCCATCTTTATCATTTTTCATTCTGATGCGTTTCAAGGCCATCAAGTTGCCAGTCTTGCCATTCCTTGCCTTGTACACCTTCCTAGAAGATACGTACTTGTTCAGAAGATGCTTATTCTTCTTGATTCTCTCATTCTCATATAATACATTCGTATGACCTACCCATAGTTCCCTTCACCCACTTGCCCGATTTTTTCAAATAAGATACTGGGGTCGTCTGGCGTCTTCGTCGGATACCCCACGTCATCTAAAACAGAGTCGGGTACCCCTCCCATGTGGTCCAGGCTCGGTTTACGCCGCGTATTAACGGTTTCTTGGGATACTGATGCGTTGAATGGCAAGTGCTGGTCGGACGCCCGAGTCGACGTGCCAGCTGTGGCTTCAGAAGGTAGAGACGAAGAAAACGGGCCGGAAGGCGGCGGAGGCGGTATTGACGGAGGAGGTGGTGGCGGGGCCGCGGCAGAAGTCACTGTAGGAGCATTGTGGGCTGTCTGTGTTTTATCATAGTAGCCTTGCGGCTGATAGTAGCTTGAATAGTAAGCTGCGGCGGCGGCAGCTGCTTCTGTCGAGCCGTAATAGGACGCATAATCATATTCTGACCACCCACTCCAATCACCCGTATTTTTAACATCATAATATCCCCAATGCTGCTGCTGCTGCTGCTGCTGCTGTTGATGTTGATGTTGTTGTTGATTGTGGTGATCTCCGTGTGCGTGATAATAAGTTGCGGCTGCAGGAAGAACTGCAGCCGTTTGAGGTTGTGGTTGCGGTTGTGACGTTTGCGATTCAGATACAGCAGGTATAGGATATGTATGTTTAGGTTGCGGCGTGTTTGAGGAAGAGGAAGTCGCGGTATGCTGAGTATGATGGTTTTGGCTATGGCTTACGTTAGAGTCGTTTGTTTTCGAGGGAATTTTGTCGTGTCTACTGCTCCGGTGGTATTTATCGTCACTTCGTCGTTCACGGTCTCGCTCACGGTCACCCCGGTCCCGGTGATCATGATGGTAAGACGACTTGCTGCTGCTGCTTTTCCTGTCTCTACTAGAACGTCTTGAGTATGATGATCGTCGACTGCTACGCGGCCGATCGTAGTCATGGCGTGAGCTGCGATCATCATGATTTCTGCTGCGCTTCTCATGCCGATGGCTGCCACTGCGATATCGATCGTGGTACTCGTCCCTAGACCGCTTTTCACCAGCAGGACGACCATCAAGCGATTCCCGGTGCTTGTCAATGCCCGAAGCGGGTGAGTCGGGCGTGGCAAGATTGTTGTTAACCTCTGACTTTGAATGTCGCTCCATTACTATAAGAAAGTGAGAGGTATGGAGCTGGAGAAAAGTGTGCTGTCTGTCTGTCCAAGGTTAAATCAAGGCGAGAGGGTGCGTGTATGTGAAAAGAGCCAAGAGAGAAGGGGAAAAGTTCAAAATCGACTGCACACTTATTTCAAAGCGAAGTTGGGCGCGCAATGAGAAGTTGTGACTGGCCGTAAATCCCAAAGACAATGAAGACATTCTTCTCACAAAAAGCATCTTTCCGGAGACAAAGAGGATATTCCTTTTTTCTTTCCTCGGGTGAACATAAGTGCTGGGAAGTTATTTACCTTAGGGATACCTCGTATTGATTGTTTGCATTCCGCTGGAGCATGTCCTGCGTAGTGTTCATGCTGTAGTAGCGAATCATAAAATGCGGGACGCTTCTTGGTTTATGGAATACCCAGCGATTCTACTATTCATAATTTCACTCTAATCCCAAAATAACCCCATAGCACCCATGGCAGCAGAGTAACTAAGATAATGTAGCATGAAAGGACTCCCAAACTGACCGCTGTCGATGCATAGAGTGTCTGCATACTCAAGTTCACCAGGCCGGTGAGCACGTTAGCCTATCATACCGCCAGGTCGCCTACGTTATTTTTCTAATGAAGATGGCATGCGCTTGTGAGATTAGACTCTTACCCAAAGAAAGGTCACCAGGCCGTTAACGTTAATCGCATCGAGGAGCGTTGGGCCCCGACCAGGGATAGGGTAAAAATAATCTGCCCACATTAGGGCTACGATCAAGGACAGATTAAATGCAACAACCCAGATTACATAGGGAAGATTGCACTTAAAGAAGGTCAGACCTATGAGTTGACACGCATCGTTCTTTCAAGCATGAATACTAACCATTCGGCGAGAGACCTCTAAATCCGTGCTACCATCGGTTATGAAGCGCCACACCGCCAGGATTAGCCACAGGCTACCAGCCCGCACAGTTAAACGAGTTGCTACGTTTTTCGAGTTCGACGTCGTCTTGTCCTGCCCTTTACAAAACGCAATCAAGCCCGAATCCAGGCCGAATAAAAAGATAGCTAAATAGCCTAATAACACGTATGCCATGCAAGCAGTTGATGAGATATAATGATATACATTCAGTATGGCAACCCTAACCTGCGAAGCTGCTTATTCCCTCCTTATTGGCGCTCAGAAGATCCGTGCGGGGTGCCTCAAGTAGCCAATGCTGGAGACCGCCAAACATCAGACAAAATTGGTACGTTGCTATAACGGTGAAACCAATAAACCCAAACGATGTCCAACGGCGCAAGAAGCTAGCCAACGTTACAAAGGGTGGTAGAAAGCCAAGAGTAAAGAAAAAATTCCAATGGAGTCCGTATTCAGACGTGTGTTCCTAGGTTTACGGAATGAGCAATTGATGTACCAAAGGGTACTCTTCAAGAGGGAGGGGTGGAAGAGAAAAAACCTGATAGTCGACTCCTTTAGTAAGGACAAGACGCAAAAAGCCTAAGATAAGAATAGGAAGAGCAGACCGCATGGACTTGTAAAGCGCTGCCCAGTGCGAGCTCGTTTCCTTGGGCAAGTAAGCCCTGGATGAGACAATCCCGGATGAAAAAACGACCGAACCTACACCGACATCCATCTAGATAATATGCATAAATGGAAGAAGAACCCCTTGGTTTCTTTTCTATATATAATCCACTTGCCAATGATGTACCAAAGGTCTCCACCTTGGCGAATCGGCGCGGAAACACAGGAAAGTCGACGGCTAGAATCGCCAGGCAAGTAACCAACATGATTCCGGCCCGGTAGATTGTCAAATAACCCTTGTGATCTGCCTGACGCGACTCCCCTTCAGATTTGGCGGATGGGCGAGAGCGACTGCCAGGGAGAATTAGGCAAAGCGAGAACAATGACAACGGGATAAATGCCGAATAGTCGGCAGCGATGGTTTGGCTGAAAAGAATTGGGATAACATAAATGATCATCTGGACGAGAAAACCATCGGTGGGAATAGTGCGCCCCAATGTCAGGACGGTCCACAGTAGATGCGATGCCTACAAGACATTCTGATTTATCTGCGAGGAGTGCAAGTGAAGAAATGACGTACGACAAGGGAGGAGCACACAGTAAGGATCTCAACGATCGAGCCGCCTGAGCAGTTGGACACCCATGCCTCTTGGGCGCGTTTATACTCCTCGTCACGTAGCATAAATATGGGAAACGAGAGTCGTGGTTGATTTGTACCCGCGTATTATGGAGGTATTGCAAAAAGAAAACGAAAAAGGGCATACATTTTTATTCCAGCTATACATTTTTTAATAATCAAGGGGAGAAAGAGAAAGAAATCAGCATCCTGTACACATGTTCATACATGTGTACACGTCGTAAATGCGCTGTGGTGCGTGCGTGTGCGTGTGCGTGTGTGTGAATGTACGTGTGTGCGTGTACTTATGGCTATGCATGTCGTGACATGGTTGTTTTGTACTATTGTTCCTCTAGAAGCGATCCCGTCGACCACCACCAAAGCCGCGGTCGTCTCGTCGGAATCGATCACGGTTCCTATCACCTCCTCCGCCAAAACGTCCACCTCCACCCTGTCCTGCAGCACCAGCAGGTCCTCGGCCGCGGTTGCCATTATCTCTGCCTCCATAATCGCTGCCTCTGCGGGGACCACTGTGTCGGGGAGGGCCTACATAAACTGCCACATCAAGGTAATCACCAATGAAGAATCGACAGTCATCAAGCGTCTTGGCGCGATCGTTCGTAGGTTTTATGTTGACCACGCGACCGAGGTCTTTGACCTGATACGTGGCGCGTTGGCTGTCGAGGTAAACAAGGCGGAATGAAATTCGTGCATCAGGATGTCGAGCTTCCGGGACGACTTCTTGAATGAGTAGCGCCAGTTCTTCAAGCGTAGCGTTCTTCCTAGTCCCAAAATGTTAGCTAATTTGAATATTATCCTTTGCCAATGTATCCATATTACCAGGTGTAGAGTTGAAGTTCATCGTTAGTAGGCACAGATCGAACAGTGAATTCGCTAGGACTATACACAATAATGTTGGATGAGCAAAGAAGCGCGAGCAATGGGCAATTCAAAGCTTACGCGTGATGACCGCCGACGCGCGTGAAAATCCGCAACAAGAACGGGCATTCCTTTTTTATAGGCCGGTCAGATTGATTCAACGAATGACACGCTAACTGCTTACTTTTTCTCGATCGATTGTTGCAGCCATAGTATGCAAAAAGAGGACGGAGAAAAAGTGTAGGAATACGCAGCCCGTTCCCCCTAATAACGCTGCGTGACTAGTAAAACCCACCCTGACAGCATTAAATCCAATCCCAAAAATTGAATGTATGCATCACTAAATATCAACGCTCATCCTCAAAAGGTAACTAATATACAACGTTCTCAATCATCTAGAAGCAAACCGTAATCGAGATGGAAGTAAAAGCTATTTTTCAACAATTACGTCCTTCATTAGAACGTTTGAACGATTCATGCGATATTTATATAGTTAAGCAAGTGTGAATCACCCTAAACACCGTACCCATAAGCACAGCAGCTATTACGACAGCCACCGCCATCCATGGTGTCCAACGCGATGCTGTGTTGGCCATCATTTCTTCCAAGACGCCTTGTAATTTATCCGCAAATGCAGATAATGAGAAACTTGCACGTACATGTTCTCTGCCCTTGCGACCCATTTGCCTCGCATCGTAGTGTCCGGTGACGATATCTTTGATTCCATTTCCCCAAGTCGCAGGATCGGGGGGAAGAAGTAGTCCGGTTTCCCCATGTATCACAGTTTCCATCGGGCCACCTGAGTTAGTTGCTATCACCGGTAGGCTAGAATACATGCCCTCCACTGGCGTGATACCAAAATGCTCATTTGACGGGGTGTACAACATTAAAGTGGAATGTCTGAGAAGGAAGGTACGTTGGGAATCATTAAAGGAGCAAACAAATAGGACCTGGGTATCGTCAGGAGGTGGTGATGATGAATCTGGGAAGAGGATAAACGTCTTCAATCCAAAATCATTCCGGGCCAAGTGTTCAAGCTCGTCCAGATATTCGACATTTTCAATGACACGACGATCATAACCGCCTATTGCAATCCAAAAGAAAAATGAATGATTTCACCGTTGTCATCTACTCGGTTCTGCTTTCATTGTTACCGGCAAGGACAAGGCGAAAATGATAAAAGGCATCTTCGGACAACTGTTCCTTCAAGTATGCAAAAGCGCGCAGCGCCAATGCGACATTCTTTTTTCTTTCGAACCGATTGATGGACAATAGCGTGTTTTTGGATCTGATAGCTCAGCATCAGCTTATACTCTTTGGAGCGCCCAGTATCATTCCTTACGTACGTTTTTAGGATACGGACAAACTGATCGTCAGCCTCTAACGTCCGGTCATAACATGCAAAGTTGATTGGCGGATAGAGGATCTTTAGAGGCTGGCGGATGGAAGGAAACGATGCGCGTGTGACGCTTGCTGTGTATTCACTGTTGACAGCAATTCCATCGGCCATTGCTAAAGCATCTTAGCGTTAATCAATCGACTTTTGTATTCTACACAGTCTTACCAGTTGTCCACTCTTCGAACAGATCTACCGGAGTACGATAGATCTTTTTAAGAGCACTTTCGCGTGTTGTCAGCAGCTTGTCCGGATGATGACAATAAAATAAAATCTGCGAGTACGACATTGGAATATGTCAACCATCGCAATTACATTCGTATGCGGGATTCACCCCGGATCTTACTCGAGATGAACTAAATAGCTTAAAGAGCGGAATGCACGCGCTGAGCTGGTCGATGAAAAGTACATCGTAGGTGTTTCTGTGCTTGTACAGGATCGTCAAGGAAAGGAACAGCTGCCGGAGGATGGCACAAAGAATGTAAAACCTGCCGAACAAGGTACGAGGAAGGAAGTCGCCTTGAACGATCACCTCGAGTGTTCCTGAATCGGAAGAAAGTCCTGTAAAATCCTTCAATTCCTTGAGATTCCGCGTTCTTACCATCACGAGTCTCTTGAAAACAGTGCTTAGGATCATGATGGCTTGTGTAGCATACAACTTGATGGCCTTTGGATTGCATGCCAACTGCAGCGTCGACTACTAATCGCTCAGCGCCGCCTAGGAAAAATGATCACATATTAAGACTGCATTAAGTAGCAAAACGGCTGAGCAAGCATACCAATGCCGAGATCAGGATGAACAAATGCGATCTTTAGTGGCCTTTCGGTCATCGTGAACTTTATCCAGGTTTGTAGCAGAATAAAATGACGGGAATAACGAGATGATCCACTCTCTACAGTATCTTGTACTCCGCCATCTTTTTGGTAACAATGCGTCTGTACTGTTTACACCATTTGCAGGCATGTGGGACTCTGAGCTTTTCAGAAAGAATGATCACCATTCCTATTACCCCTGCATACCAATCAATTGCAAGCTTGCTGTTTGCTTAGCGTCTACATTACAAGTTACAGACATGCATGAAGCGCCCGATAATAAGGTCTGATTATTAGTGAGCTTATGTCCAAGGTCCGAAATCATCGTATTTCATAGGATGTGCCTAGTAATATCCGTCACAAATAAGGAAGATAGATTTCCGTAGTGATATAGGGGATGCTCAAGGAAGTGGACCGAAGATATAAGAAACAAGAAGATTGGAATCCAACGTCTCCTTTTGCCTGCAATCACGCTGATATTCAAGTTTTCAAAAGAAAAATCTTTGCTAGACTCGATACATATGCTTCATCAAAGACATCCAAGTCACAATAAGTACCCTCCCTTTAGCGAAGGAACATATTAAATATCTTTTCTGTTAAGGATTTGGTTTATCTGGCCCGTGTTGACGCTGTAGCACGAGAATATAGAAGCAAAGCGAATGCTATGTAGTTATCAAACATGCAAAGGAAACGCGAGTGGAAATAATATTTTATCCAGATCTCTTTTTCGAACCACAGCAATCACTCGTGATTCTATTATACAGAAGCACATGAACGACAGGTTTGCATGGGCAACCAGCCACGTATCGAGTAGGGGTTGCAAACGAGTTTTAATTCACAAGATTCACCTCAAGAACGGAAGGAAAGCATGTATATATAATGAAGCCTGATCCATTGGTCTTGTTGATGTCTCCTGTCCAAGCTATATCCTGGAAACGACGGGGGAAAGTATGGGCAACGGCGATATTTGTGGGCTAGTGGATTCTCCAGCGTATATAAGCATTCCAAACATCCCCCGATAACGAATGAGCTGAATTCAGGATTTCAACAGAAAAAGCTACAAAAAGAAGCCATACGTGTGTACTAAAATAATAGCTCAATCCGATTCTACTTGGGCATCATGATGGTGGGCTAAAATGACTGAAAGGTTTCATGAAGGCTATGGGATGAAGGGAAGACTGCAATACATATCTTTTTCTTTTCCTTCACCACAGGTCCCCGAGTTGTGATTCAATCTCTTGACAAGGCCAAGTTGGGTCTTTTAGTGCAGCTACCGATCTCTCTTATCTAATTTTTATTTCATTGTTGAGCTTCAGCCATCATTAGTGATTGATATCTCCGGAAGTGGCTTATTTCTATGGAATATGTACTTTAGACTGCTGCTGATATGCGTAAATAGTGAACTCATGCTCTCTAACCGACGGTATGGGAAGCAGCGATAGAACCTTTTATACAACATTACGCATGTCTGAATGTGTGCGTTTATAATTAAGGATCAAGGATTAAGCAAGGCAAGGGAATGGTATTAGTACGTTTTTAAAATACCAGCTTTCAGATATCCTACTTCGGGGATTCTTTCTCGCTAAAATGCGGGTCACGTTTCTCAGCAACTCTTTCGTCGCAGAAAGTTCGAAATTTTGCTGTTCCAAGGCAGTTATCCACTCTGCCTACACATGGAACAGTGACAAATCCACAGACAGTTTATCAGTATACTATATAGTCTGAAGACGATATAGTTCGCATTGGAACTTCCTCCGACATAGCTTACGTTTCTTAGATGACAAGCCATTACTTTCTGAAGTATGGGCGCAGTAGATAATACGGAAACTGGAAGTGTCACTTGCTCATTCGATGTTTAGTGGTGTGAAGTGCTAACGTGCACCGGCCATAGCTAACAATTGATTGAAGTGTTAGAAAGGATCTCCTCATTAAATAATAACATTAACTAAAGATATTTATTGGGTGTGTATATATCGACGAATAAAATGGTGACTTTACTATGAGCGTTTGTGACAAGATGAAAAGGAAAAACACATGCATACTGTGAATATGAGAATTGAATTATGTGTGCGTGCTGCGTGCGTGTTCGTGGAGACTAGAGAAGACATAAAGGGATTTTTGCTTGCTTAAAGGGACTGGACAAAGAAGAAGTGATAAGATATGTGGCCTTGCTTCCTTCTTCGCTGGAATGTGTGTGTGTGTGTGTGTGTGTGTGTGTGTGTGTTGTTGTTGTTGTTGTTGTTGTTGTTATTGTTGTGCAGTAAAAGGATCAACGGCGGTGAAATTGGAAGGAAGGAGCATAGCAGTAAATTAGGAAGAGGCTGGAATCTATACAAGCTGGGAAGGAAATATAACGTGGATATAAATGTATAGAAGAGGGGAGTTTCCCTGATGCGGTAAAATAAATTAAGAAAGTTGAAATAGTCATCGTGAGCATTACGGCCACAAGGTCTCCTCATCTTTAATATCAGACATGCGGCCATCAAGGCTACAGCTGTTTTTGCTGTCATTCGATCCACGCCGGAGATTGCTGTGACGTTGATGTGTCTTGATGTGCTGAGAAAGATTATCTGAACGCGAGAAAGTCTTATGGCAATTTGGGTGAGTGCATGCGAAAGGGCGCTCGAGTGTGTGGATTCGCATATGACGCTTAAGGTGCTCAAGACGCTTGAAGGGGCGTTTACACTCGGGTATTGGACATACATGTGCTTTCTCCTCCTGAACTGCTGGAGGGCTATCTTTGGACAATGGTTCTCGGCGTTCTAACATGGAAGCATTGGGTGATTGAGGTGGTTGCATCACAGTTGCGATTGAAGCGCCAGGAGTGGCCGTTGTGTTGGAAATAGCTGTTATAGGGACTGCTGATGATGGAATGACGGGAAAATGAGACTGCTGTTGCTGTTGGAAGTTGTAATGATTGGGTTGGTAATAGGGAGCATAATTCAAAGTGGCGTGTGGAGATCCACGTGCCATATAAGGATTATGCTGGTTCATATACGAGCCTGCAGGAAACATTCGCTGCTTAAATAGTGTATCAATCAGATAATAGTATGAGAGCAAATTCATGTTTTCCTTACATGTCCGTGCTCTTGTCGCTGTTGCTGTTGCTGTTGCTGTTGCTGTTGCTGTTGCTGTTGCTGCTGAATGACGGTATAATGGTTATTGTCGTTGGTATAAGATGAGCCTTCTAGCCGCTGATGTTTTGGATGTTGCTGTTTGCTGGCGTTGTATACCTTCTTAGAGTGGGTACGACAGTGGGCACGAAAGTTGTCTGACCGACTGAAGCTTTTTCCACAACCTGGGAATTGACACATGTACGGTCTCTCGCCAGAGTGGACGAGCATATGCCGTTTGAGATGCTCATACCGCTTAAAGCTCCAGCCACAGAAAGCGTATTTGCATACGTGCTTGTGATCTTTGTTGTTCTGCTGGAGCGGGGGAGCACGTGCTGAACCTCGGCGACTACCAATACTGCTGCTGGTTTTATTAGAAGTGTTACTGGTCCTGTTTGTGTTTTCAGGGTGTATTGGAACAGCGTGATGGTAATTGACAGGACCATGCCCCGTGCCGTCATACATTTGATGCTGATGATGATGAGTGTAGTCGGCTGTCGCTATTGGATGATAGACTCCATTCTGGTTATCGATTGCATGACCAGCCGACGCACGTCGATAAGCCTCATCCACTGATTGTTGCTGGTGCTCTTGGCTTTGTGCCGCTGAAGAAAAACCGAAAGGTCCGACGTCAACTGAATACCTACGTTTCATTTCCATGAGGTCCATCAAATATGAAGAAGATGTTACGGTCGGCGTTAGAGGAGGAGTCTGGTTGTCAAGCGGGTGTGAGAGCATCCCCATCCCCGTTGCCGCCATAGGAGCAGGTTGGAGAAAGCATGAAGATGAGGCTGATGAGGGCAAACTGGCGGTAGCAGGTTGATAACTGTGAGCGTAAAAAGTACCACTGATATTGCTGCTGATGCTGTTGTTACTGCTAGTAGGAATGGCAGCGTTGGTACTACTACTCATTGTGTGGTGGCTGCTTGAAGGGTCGAGGGATGGGAGCATAGCAATGCTCGGTAGTTTGTCTGGTTGCGGTAGGCTATTGTGATGCTCGAAGTCAGGCATGATAAGACGCGTTGTGAAAGAATAAAATAAAGAAATGCAAGGGAAAAAGCGAAGAAAAAAAAAACAAAAAAAGGTAGGCCATATAAATATGAAATTTTTAGTGATCGACAACAAAGGGAGATAAAAAGACTATGCGTGATTTGCCTTCACAAAGAGTGCCAAAAACACAACATTACACACCAATAATAATAACGGTTTTCCAATACAAAAAAGGACTATTTTCATATAATAAGGATGTATTTTTGTTAGGGTCTGTTGTGCACAAAACAAAAGTCCAATCAATATACGCCTATGGTGTCCTTCATTTCTTTCTTCGGCTATATTCTCTGCCTCCTTATTTTTCCATGTTTAAAAGGAGCGATGCGGAGAACAAGAGCAGATCAGAATATCCTTAGTAACAACTGAAAAGAATGGGAGGGGGCTGAGAAAGTATTTCTTCGGATGCTACGTGCAAATCTTTGGCTGCCCCTATAACGAGCGTTACTTGTATATATCGCAACAGGATGGACTCCTCAGCATGATAACTTTCCCTTTGCTACAGTAGCTTGTTTACCTATTAGTCTTGGGGCTTAATCAGGCAATACACCAAGAAAACGAAATAATACGTGCCTTAATTCAGCACGAATTAACATAATTCGTTTCTATGTGTACAATCCTATGTATCGTGCCGAAGACGCCGGTGCTAGAACCCATCAAAATCATTGGACTGCTAAGCTATTGTATTCCGTTCCACAAAAGTGGTGAAAAATACAACTTTAATTCCCCTGCTCTCGCTGTGCCCTCGAGGCGCATGGAATGGTTTATGCACGTTTCTTTTCCGTACGCGCTCCTGTTGATGGCCGGAAAAGGAGCTTGTATTCCTCGTGCTATTAAAAAGACTTTCTTCCACATGCGATACTTCTTCATTTCCACTATTGTCATTGCACATACTGCGCAAGTGGTATCGCACAATCATTTTGTAGAGAAAAAGCAGATTTATTCGGGGTAATGGCATGAATATCACCTAACCAATCAATTTCCCAGGTTATCTGATCCGAAACTAAGCCGACAAGGTTTTTGTTTTTTCATACAGTAACCGAGCAAAGGCACCAATTAAGGGAATCAGGAGACGATGGCAGAAAGGAGGGGAAGAGTCACTGGTACTACGATCCCGAGGTTCTTCGGAGACCTCTTGTATCTTTAGCTTTCTGAGCTTCCAACCGCTGTCCATCAAGGGCAGGGGCAAGCAGCTTGAAGAAAGGACCCTTTAAAGGACCATTGCGTGTAGTTCTCTAAAATTAAGCATCAACCTCCCCTTATTTCAAACTCACTAGCCCATTCAGTGCATGTAAACGGCTGCTCACACTTCAACACTATCAAAGTGAACATGTAGATGCCTAAAAATACATAGCCCCGTACTCAAGGATGACCGGATTTTGACAGAAATAGACTCTTCCCACGTACTTTCTACAGTGATACTCTCTTTTTTTTATGGAGCTGATCACTCATCAAACTGTGATCTGCTGCATTTGCTGGGACGACTGCGGGGTATATCTAGGTTTGATGCAGCAAAAGTATATCATGTTTGTTTGCCGAAACGTTCATTGGGCGGACACTTTGTATAATGCTATGCCCTTCACCTCAATAATGACATGGTGGTATTGTACGCAAGACCAGGAACCATTCAATGACTGGGCATTACCTTTCAAGAAGGTAATTGAGAGATTTTGTGATATGCTTTTGGGAGACAAGTCTAGCTAGATATTCCGAACCTCCATATGTTGGAATGTGATTGTGCTCCTAGGGTTGACGGGTTAATTTGAATTCCATCGCTTCTTACAAGTCTACACGCGTTTTATTTTTGTTTGTGGATAGCTTTTTGGCAGCATGCCATCTTTCAATGCACTCTAATCTATCTTCCTGTGGTAGGTAATTTGGTATACACGGGATGAAATGGCTCGGGTTCGATCGATAAATTCTCTGATGATAGTGGTATGCTCCTTCTGTCGTACGCTGGGTATTACTTACTAATATCTCTTTCGTTATGTGAGGGAACAGAAAAAGGATATGATACATTGGACCGATGTTATCACAGACGATTGAGCATCATTTTGAAAGAAGCTTTTTCTCCATTTCCCCTTGATCGAAAATCCTATTGAGGCGTATCGATCCATCACTGCTGCTGTTTGAAATACTCGCGATATACACAATATTTTCTCCATATAGCTCCATCCACTAGCAAAAGTAGTCCGCTATGCACCAAATACAAAAGACGATGTCCGGCCAAGAAGATAACTGTTAGGGGAGGATATAGAAAATACCATTTGGCCATAGAAAAAAAAGAGGACACCATATGCTGTTGTTTAACACAATACATTCCTATCTTTTAGGAGACAACTCATCTGACAATGGAGAGTTCTGAAGATCCAGTATCTCAGTGAGCAAGGTGAGGTGCTAAACGTTCGGGAGAGGGAACCATGTAATGGCTGCTGATTGACAGCAAAAGTCAAGAATGAAAGCAAGATCAATTAGGCATAGTTTTAGTACATAGATGTTTGCCGCTATTGCTCTGGAAAGCCACCACGTAGCGTGCTATACAATGTTTCGTATTTTGGACGTCATCATGCACGAAATTTATTTGGAAAATAAAGAACGTCATACGCGTCTTACCTCCCTTTATCGTTTTCTTTGTTTCCATTTGTGGATGAACAAGATACACACAGGTAATGTGTCAGGAAAAAGTGTGTTCAGCAGCAAAGCATTGCATCAAGGATTATCCAATCGATCAGAATGTCACCGAAGAAGCGATGTCGTTGAATAAACGATATCTTACACTGAGGTTACAGTTCTTTGTGTTGACACTCATAGCAGGGTCTGTTTAAGCATGTGTGCAATTGTACATATATTCCTCGACAATATTTTGCAGAGTCGAGTTTGCCAAGCTTTTCAGGTAACATTTTGATTTGTCATCGCAGCAAAGATTTCTTGAGAAAGGCATGCGTCTTTGATTTTTGAAAAATAAAGTACGTGAAACCTTTAAAAAGATTTGCTCTACCGTTGAATTTCCCTCTTTCTTTATGGATACCATTCTTCCCCTTATTGTCCTTCGCTGTTTACAGTTTTGCATACATTCGATTTATGTTGAAATAAGCTCAGCCAAACCCGTTCTTGTTGCTGTGCTGCTAAAAGATTGGTCTCCACCCTTCCCTCAACGACCAGCGAATATGGAAAGAGTATAGACCAAATTGTCCTGGTCGTTCTTGTTCCCAGCAAATGACTTTTATGCATCCCATATGGGAAATGACGCTGTCTGTGGCATGAGAATATCCCACTTGTATCAATAAAAGCATGTTCTAACCATTTGGCAGGTACGTCTTTATCGGCCAATGTCCGGAGATTTAACTTCCATCCACGAGAACAAAGACTGCATCAATCAAACAGCGATTCAAAAAAAAAAAATTACGTTCGAGAAAGGCAAAAAAATGTAAACTTGAGTGAAATTGAGCTTCTAACGAGGGAGAGTACACGTGCGAAAACCTCTAGGGATTAGTGTGTGATAAGCATGACCGGGAATGGTTTGATGAGATACTTTTGTGAGAGTAGCCGATTGAATCTACTGTCTCTGCTCCAGAAGGAATGAGTCATTTTCCCTCTAATCCGCTTGATTCGCTGTAGCACAAATTCGCATTTATTTCTTTTATCTTACACCCGTTTAAAACCGCAAAAAATCCCCCTTTTCCCACCACCAGCTCCACTGGTGCCAATGTCTACAACAGCACTCGCCATCGACAAGAAGATCTGGTCTAGGGACAAACTGTTGTGTCTGTACGGGATCGACCTTGCGGCGGCAGCGTCCTCGTCGGTTCTGGTTTCGCCCTTCATCGCGGTGGTTGACAGGTTCGTGGTGGAGATTACGCTCTCACTCTGTGTGTGTATGTGTGCTGCTTTGTGAGGTGTCGTCTCAAAGTTAATTTTTTCTTTGTATTTTTTTTTCAGGGCCATTATTGAAAATGCAAACGGCAAGCGACCGCTCAATCATGGACTTATCCAGGGTTTCCGTCGAGTTTTTACTCGACCACTTGAATTTGCTGGGACGCCTCAATTCCGTTTAATATTTGGTCTTTACTTTAGCACGTACATCACCGCCAATATCATGGACACAACGAGCGAGCACCTCGGTGTCTCTGCAGGAACGGCGTCATGGTACAAGTTCGTGACAACGACGGTGGTAAATATGGGCGTGTGCATCTACAAGGACGCTGCGTTTACGAGGATGTTCGGCGTCACTGCCGTCCGTAGCCTACCGAAGCTAAGCTACATTCTTTTTGCTGCCCGTGACTCGCTCACAATTGCCGCGAGTTTCACCGCACCGTCCTATATTGCCGGTTGGCTTGAGAACAACCACGCGATCGAACCGAACAAGGCAAATGTATCTGCTCAGCTGGCATCGCCCGCACTAGTCCAATTCGTCAGCACGCCCTTTCATCTCCTCGGACTCGATCTCTACAACCGACCAACCGTAACAGCGGCCGACCGGATGGGTTTCCTCAGAGCAGAATATTTGAAGAGTTCAGTTGCCCGTGTTGGCAAGATCGGTCCGGCATTCGGTATCGGAGGCGTGGGAAATACCTATTTTAGAAGCTTCAGAAAAACTGTTGTAGACAGATACTAAGTTGTACATAGAATTAGAATCGTTTGCTTTGTTACGTTAGTATATTATCTCTTTATTACCACAGCGATTCGTCGCTCAGCTGCCCTGCTGTTTCCAAAATTGGTTACATGAATTCATATCTGCATAAATGCTTGTTGCTGAACCAAGAGCTCACGTGCCGATCTTTGTCGCTTTCAAATGAAAGGTAGGTGTCGGTGGCTTTAGTGTTCTGAAAAGGTTGCTCTATAAAGAATCAGCCATTATTACCAATTGCTTGCCCTAATATTCCCGACGGTGTGTTGTTCCACGATTGCTTACTTGTGTTGTTGAAGCAGAAGAAAGCTACATGAAATCTTGACGCTTGATCGCATTGGGGGGGGGTTGGAGTTTGGTTGTTGCTGGCCGCCTAATTAGTCACATGCTTTGCAATGGATGGAAAAAGTCTATATACATTTCCAACATAGACATCTTTTCAGATCGAATAGCACACACCATCGAAGTCACTTTTTTAGGACATCGAGTCGTTCTCCGTCTGCTGATTCTCGCTATGAGGCATCATTCCGGTTTTGAATTTATTTCAATCCGGAATATACAAGCTATCGGTTTCAGTGTTACACTATTCAGGTACATTTCATAAAATCAAATGTATCAATGATTGACTGGAAGGACGCATTTTTATTCGTTAGAAATACATATGTATATTTATGTTATTTTTTCTTTGTACGTAAATCAAAAAAACTTGACGCCATCAGCTTCAGGTGCAATAAAAACGTTTCCCGATTTAAATCCACCCTTAATTGCGAACACGAGCGCCATACTTTTACTATGCTCGTTCCTGATCTCGAGATTAACGACACGGCCTATCTGCGAGATAGAACCAGAAGAGACATGCGTGACGGTGATATTAGCTGGCATGGTAATTTGGATCGAGACTAGGGGGCCAAAAGGTTCGTTGGTTGTGCGACGGGCGTTGATAATAGCCTCGTATGAGTTTTTGGTGAGGTGGGTGACAGAGAACTGGGTAGTGACGTTGTCGTTCGTTGAGCTATATGGCTTTGGGACATTAACCTCAAAGAGAGGAGGGACTTTTGCATATTCAGCTGTCGGGCAAGAATCAGCCGTCAATAAAGGCTGGGCACAATAAATGGAACTGCTATCGGTGGAAGTCATGCAGGCAAAGCCAGGAGGACATTGCTCAATGAACCATTTTCCGTAGGTGCAGACAGCATAATCCTCAGCGGTGCATGCGTATTGGCCCTCCATGGAGCAAACAGCGCCATGGGTGATGCACGGTGCCGAGACTGGGACAGAAGTAGCAGAAGATGATGATGTCGTAGTTGCTGTTTTGCTTGAAGCTTTAGAAGTCGTTGTCTTGCTAGGGGGCCTCGGCCCATTGTGGACTAGGCGCCCGACGGCAGTGGCATAATTAGGAGAAACCTCACTATTTCCGTAGGATTGTGATGCATCTAAACGATTTTTCGCACGCATATGTATCTATGTGCATGAGAATGGGCCCCGAAGAGCTACAACTGCAGTAATGATTATTTACCCCACATTGCAATGCCGCCAAAACTCGAGTATGTGGACATGACACTGTTAACGATGGGCACGAGATTGTTGAAGTGGACATAACCTGAGCCGGCAGCAGTTGGTGAACCGGGAATACCCAAGTAGACCTTGACATTTTTATTGGGCGAGATGCTCCTAGCCCACCTGTCCCAGGTTTCGAAGTTAAAGTTCGGCGTTGTGGCGGCGCAGTAATTGTTGTAGAACTGAACAATGACTGCGTCCATTTCTACCGAGTCAATCACCGTGCCAAGTATGGCGTCTGGGTATGGGCACTGATGGGAGTGGAGAGATTGGGGGGGAGTTTAATTCACATGACTAGACCTATTATCTACTACCATCGAAGCTTATCTACCTGAGGAGCAGCTGTAATATAGTAATCTTTCGAAGTGTCTGATGCAAAAAGAGAACGTAGTTCTCTGACAAGCGTCTACACGATGATAACCTTGTCAGTTGGAACGGTTGCGAATGGCCTTAAACAATCCGTTGTTGTATTTGTACACACTGTATATCCCGTTGAGCCACCGCCTTCGATATCAAGGTCGAAACCGTCAACAACGGAGCTGCCAAACGGGCGAGTATTACTGCTACCCGCACCAAAAAGATTCCAGAGGGTTTTTGCAAAAGTCTTTGCGTCGGCCTCATTCCGGAAGCCGTAGGAGCCGCTGGCACCACCAAGGGAAAGAAGAATTTTTTTACCTTTTGATTGGCAAGTCTTGATATCTTTTATATATATATATATATATTCCCCACCCCCGCACGCGATCAATGTTTGGTCAGATCGCATTGTGATGTGAAAGCCTCGATTCATGTTATCTTACCAGCAGCTATTTTGTCACACTTGAGTAAGGAGGTGCCCTCAAAATAGGTGTCGACACAGGCGTTTGCAAAATTGAGCGTTGGAAGCTTGCCAACATTGAACTCGACAAGGAAGCTGAGGATGAATACATCGGTGTTATCGTCGCAGTAAGCAGCAAGGCTCTTTTGAGACGAGCTCGAGCCGGCAGAGTTCTACGAAACAAAGCAAAATTACCGTAACGGTGTATCAGAGAAAACAAAAAAGCTTTAGAGTCCGTACGTTGCTATCTGTTCCCGTACCTGACCCCAGTACTGGATGACATTGTACCCGCTAGGGAATGCGGCTGTCGCTTCGGAAATTAACTTCGCAAGCAGGAGCAAACTAGTCAAAGAAGACTTAATTCTAAAAAACATAGTTTCTTTGTCCAAAAGAAACGGAGCTGGGTAAGAGGCACCAACCATCCTGAGTGACAAAATTGCTTTTATAATCCACAGTGACATTATTTTTCGCCGAGTATAGGGTGGACGATAATACGTAAACCTCTCGTAATCCGATTAATGCAGTCCAAAAATGCATTAAAGAAGTGCATTTACAGAATCACACCTGGTCAATTATCATGTATCGCTCCCCATTTACTTCTTTTTCTATCTCTCCAGCCAGTATGCGTACGGCGAGAGTAAGATGTTTCCTGTTGGACCATTCGTCATGATTTTGAGTGTCTGAAAGAGCATGTACCATGTCTACAAGCTCTGACCAAAGCTGTCTAGTTTATTCTCTTAACGACATTCTATATATACGCGTCGCATTTTTAAAGACAATCAACTATCAAAGCACCTAAGTACCCATCGACGACGGATAGCATTATATATCGGGCCAATTACCTATATCAGTTTTGCAAGCTCGCAGAGGCACTAACCCCATTCCTCATTTCTTCAAAGTGTAGCCTAGCCATCCATACAAGGCGTCTGGCTCAACGCGAGTTTGTCTACCCTGCGGTTGCCCATCTTCTACAAAATAATGGTAAAGTGGCATTGTGTCGAAACTGTGAAGGCTTTCTAAATGTTTCCTCCATTTAATGGAAATCGCGTCATCAAAACCCGATGCATGCCGATTATTTGCATGGTACGCTATCGGCATACGATAGTCAGTACTCAACCCTATCTTTGCACTATCTAAAGCAATTCAGTAGGTTAACATTTCACAGGGTTACTAAGTTGAAAACAGTCACCTATCCAAGAACCGCGTCTATTATACATATGAATATTATCTGTTTGAGATGCCCGTGATCCAGAGCAAGAAATGACGTCTATGAAGTAGAACCAACGGTGGTGTAACTCCTTTTGAACAAATAAAAATAGGTTCTGTGGTTATTACAATAGCAACCGAAAAGCATTGTCAAGCAACCACCTGCATAGATCGTTAAGTCAATGGGGGAAGACCTGTCTGTGTTGTATACCATTTCTCAAAATTGAAGTCGCGTTCTAGCCGTCCTTTGAAATTGCAAGATCACAAAAAATGGAAGTCGAATTTGCCCAGAGATCTTTACGCCTATGACAAACCAGATGTCGCATGCATGACGAAAGATAATGAATTTATCTCGAAACTAACACCTTCAGCCTTTTGTAGAGTGACCAATGATACCTGTACTCGATGAGCCATGGAAGAGAGGCCAAAAGGAATCGCATCATCCTGTGGGGCTGCGATTTGGTAAGTCATGCGACTTCTTTTTAAAAATAAGTGTGTCTTATCCCTTATGTTACAGTTTAATTAACCCACTATAGGCTCTGTTGTCCTCTGACGGGATGTGGTGCACAAATTTCTGTCCATAATCATACTTTTATTTTCGATCAAGTTTGAAGCAATTTATGCGTGTAATAAGCCGACGAAGATACAATGAAATGATGATATTTGCAGATCGAGCCTATTGTTGTCGCACGGCAGGTTGTACAGTACTGCTCTCTTCCTACCCGGCTCACCTATAGGGTGCCTCCCCTGCATTCATTGAACGGAGAGTGGTTCAAGTATCTTGCTTATCGCATCTTAACCCTGCGATAACAGGGTTAGAAAGTTCTTTAGGGATTGCAGGAGTTAGCTTTGCGCTAGCAATTCACTAGTGACTTCTTGTGCCTTCTTGCTAAGCATTCTCATGGGTTTATTATTAATAAAGACATCATGAGCCATTATACCGCAATTTTCTTGGAATGTAAAAAAGTGCATATAGTGTTTGAATCCCTTTCTCCAGCCAACAGGTTGCCGGCATAAAATTCTACCAGTAGTCTCTGCCTTCATCAAGCAACAAGTTGAGCAGCATATGACTTGGATCATCTGGCATACGTTACTGATGAGTGTGAAGTGTCATCCAAGTACAGTACAGTATATTATTACACAATGAAGACCTTCTGCGTTGGAACTCCTGTCTATCATTATCAATGGAGGAAAGCCTTTGTTTGTGGGGTGAGAACATGGTGGCTGACAATGTTCCTATTAACAAAGCACGTAATAAGCCATTGATGCAAAAAGAAACACTGCCCTCGCTGCTGATAATAATTCGTTCTGAGGCGCGTAATGATTTCAATGCTTCTCTTGATGTCAGGATAGCGATGACGTAGTCAGCAGCGGCTGGCAGCAAGAAACCAAACATGAAGGCTACTCTACTGCCAAGCTATATTCATATTCCGCCAACAAAATGTTCCCAACGGGGAAAATCAATAGATGGAGGATGTTCAACGTGCTGGATGTGAATTTACCCAAACGGCAGCAGATCAATTGGAAACGATTGGTCGGATGCAGAGTATCGATCAAAAGAGACTTTCTTTTTCCCGAGTCACTGCGGGGGTTGGGGGAAAATGTGTTGCGGGGTATAGATGCCTGGAGATGAAGCTTCATACAGAGTGTTACCACCACCCCCACGCCTACTTACAGAGCCCGTGCGCGCACGAGAGAGAAAAAACACACCATGTCCAACGCGCTTCCAACCATTGCTGTTCTAATTTCCGGCTCGGGCTCTAACCTTCAGGCACTCATCGATGCCACTGGGTCTGGCCAACTGAAAGCTAAGATTGTCCTTGTCGGGTCTAACCGCAAGAACGCATACGGGCTTGAACGCGCAGCCAAGGCGGGCATTCCAACACGTACCTGGTCCCTCAAGCAATACAAGGACGCCGGGAAGACACGCGTCGATTTCGACATTGACGTTGCACGGACCATTCAAGAGGAATATAAGCCCGACCTTGTCGTACTTGCCGGCTTTATGCACATTCTGTCACCCGAGTTCTTATCCTTTTTCCCGCGTTGCAATGTCATGAATCTTCATCCGGCCCTACCCGGTCAGTTTGACGGCGCCCATGCGATTGAACGCGCTTATGAGGCGTTCGGAAAAGGTCAGATCTCTCACACCGGTGTTATGGTTCATAAGGTGATCGCCGACGTCGATCGCGGCGAAGTCATCCTCCAGCGCCAAGTGCCTATCGAAAAATCGGACTCCCTTGCTGATTTGGAGGAGCGCATTCATTCTGTGGAGCACCAGATCATTGTGGAAGGAGCACAAAAGTTCTTGGACGAGTTGCTCAGCAATAAATGAGAGGCAAAGAAAGGGGACAAAGGAAAGATGATCTGATCTCGTTTCTTGTACAAGCCGGTGGTTCTGCTCCTTTCTTATTTTTTGTATTCGCGTGCCAGTCATCATGATATTCCCCGGTGGTTATGCGTGTGTGTGTCTGTGATTTGTGTGATTTGTGCGGAAGAAAAGGGGTTTTGGTGTCTATCTCCATCGTACGCGTGTAGACAGTACAAGAGAGCGCTTTTTAACTGAGCAATATTTCACATTGATTTGACATGTTTGTCCCTTTCGAGACCGGCACTAAGCAAGGGATGATGAATCTAGCGAAGATACTGATTTACGCAATCATACCACACGGATTACTGTTCTTTATTTTGCAAAATAACTTTTGTATATAAGATAAAAGAATGCCATCATATTCTCGCCTCACAGATCTGGCGGAACTCCTGTTCATTGTACTAACCATTTCCTTGCGTAGATCTTCTTCCTGCTGGTGCACATTCGGCCGAGTATTAAGGATGTCATCTCTATCCCCATCGAGAAGGTTTGCCAGAATATCTATCTATCCTTTGCAGAATACCTACATTCGCAAGGCTGAAACCTTGAAGGCTCCTAAATTCGATGTCTCCGCCTTGCTGGCTCTTCACGGTGGTGCTTCAACTGCTGGTGACTTGGGCCCCCCAAAAGTTCCCAAGGACTTTGTTGAACTTTCTGTTGTGAACTCTGCATAAAAGCGCTTCTCCATAACCCAAAAAGTATGGTATCTCTGTAATAAGGATTGACGCAATGTGTGGCTCGTAAAGTGGGAAAGCCCCTAATCCCGATTCTGGGTTAAGGGGTGGTCTAACACCCATGTGTGCCGTTTGGTAAATAAGTTGTTATTCTTGCATTACTCGATTTGGGCATTTTGCATTCGATGGTGACATCGTTCGTGGACCTGCTCAGGGGCTGTGATGCGACAGAATAAGCGAAAGTCAAGATTAATTTGAGTATTATTAGAGAATAACAGCTACAAGAGACAGGCATACAAACAAGACATGATCCTATTTGGCGCATGGTATGACAGGACGCCCCACAAGGTGAACCTGTATAAAAGACCAGCATTGTGCTGTGGAAGACGCACTCAATGTACTTAGCTTTTCGCATCACAAAAATGTCACATTTCTCCTTTGCACGCGACAGGCGTTCTCGTATTTGCAGTTGCCACAGCCATAGAGGAGCAGCCGTTAGTAGGACTACGCCCTCTGAGATAGCAGACAAACAGCTCCAGCGGCAGCGCACTCCTCCCCGCCGCTGGCTCGAGCGAGTGCTCCGCGGCGGCCGTCTGGCGGCACACGAGGATTCTTTTTTCGAGACCAGACAGGAACAACAGGATCGATATTATTCGCTCTTGGACGAATATCATCGTCTTTTCAAACTTGTCGAAGAGGAGGTAAGTTCCACTTATACGCAAACAAAATTGGCTAAGCATAACACTGTTACGCATCTTCCTATTGCGTAGCTCTCCTACGCCACGGAGACTCAAGGGTCCATTTATTACGAAGGAGATCTGGCAGCAGCAAAAAACGCACTCGAGCAATGGTTAGACTGTTATGACGCCTTGGTTTCAATCATGCTTGATCGGAGCGAACTCGAGGCCCTTGTCAAAGGGTGTGAGCGAGCCAAACAGACCTTTTACGACAAGCTCAAACATTTACCTCTGCCGTGAACACCCCCATGCATTGATGTAGATATTAACATATACCCTCCACACACACATCCAAAAACAAACAGAAAATAAAACATGACTCCAGATACTCCATGCATTGTATGCGGTGGCAATGAATGCAACACTCGCTTATAATTATGACTACCCTATGTAGCTTGTATGTACTCCTGAGTCTCATGGACTATGTCACGCTATCTGAAACCTTAAGCACAAAGGGAAACCACTGTACAAATACAGACTCTCTTACACAAGTAGTACAATGACATATCTATCAATGACGTGAGTATGCTTTATTTTTTAAATAGTATAGGAGAGCATATCTCTCGTTTTGTAACTCTCTGCAGAAGGCTCCTCGACAAATCTCTCAAAAGAGGTGACCTTCTATATCGAACGAGTAGGCATGTATGAAGAAAGAACAGGCTGAAAAACCGGCACGGATAAAATAAAAGAAAGATAGATACTGTTTTTCGCCTCCTTCATTCCCCAAACCAAGGTGTGTCCAAGAAAGAGAGGAAAAAATAGTTTGTTGTCAGGGCAGCAAAGTCGAAACTTGTTCCTTGTATTAGCAAAAAGGAGGTAAGCTATAGTACATAGACATTGGGACGCGAGCAGCATATGAACAACATGAAGACATGTGCGCGCTGTTACATTCATTAATATCCGTTGGTGGCTTGACAGAGGAGGAGGAAGAAGAGGAGAGAGCACACATGGGAGCCGAAAATGAGGCAACTGAAAAGCGGCGCCTGTGAAGTGAAAATAAGCCCACCTTTCTGGGGATCTACCTTATGACGCAGCCACACTGCCTACAGAATGCATTGAACGCTAATCTTGGCTCCACCGCGTCCGTTCGCGCTACGTACGTTTTCGTCCTCATGACTTTTGCCCTGATGGAAATAGATGAAGTGCATCTTCTTTATCCATCGGCGATCATAAAGCATTTTTTGATTGAGCGCAACCATAGATTTCCCTTCCTTACGCACTGAAATACAGTACCACGTGGCCGTTCCTTGGAGTCAGCGGTATAAGCCCCTTCTTTCCCCCCCCGGGACCCCAACACACACCAATGTCATTTTGGAGCACATCCAAGGCACACCCACACCCATACACAACTAACCAACCCAATCAATAAATAAACACACCAAGCAGCGATGACCCGTTGTGATAACAAGTGTTCAATCAAACGATACAAACAAGGTTAGTTGATATTGTATGCTTTTCATTCTGCCGCGGGGTACCGATCTGTTTGATATATTGCCGGGTGTTCT
The DNA here is from genome assembly GCA_025716815.1 of Dichotomocladium elegans. Classification (NCBI taxonomy): domain Eukaryota; kingdom Fungi; phylum Mucoromycota; class Mucoromycetes; order Mucorales; family Lichtheimiaceae; genus Dichotomocladium; species Dichotomocladium elegans. Next base: position 374,737 of record JAIXMN010000007.1, read on the forward strand.
CTCGCCAATAAAGCAAGGATCGAAAACCGAATTCCGCAGTCAAGGCGAGCGTACAGATTTGATCCAAGTGGGAGTCACATGGGGAGAGGGTTGTCAATATCAACCAAGACACTTGACCATCATGCTGTGATTCTTTTTCTCTTTCTTCGTTTCTCCTTCCCTTTGTTCCTTCCTACTCTCTTTATTTGCCCTTCTCATGGTCGAAGCATCAGCTCCTCTCTTTTCAGCAACCATATCACAGCCTATGATCGAAACCCACTTATTGTCTCCTGTATCGCCACAACCAACGGATTGGATCCTACAGCTCCCGGATGAACTTCAGATAAAGATCCTTGGCCACCTTCCGCCAGTAGATCGGATCCTAGCTGGAGCGGTACGCAAGAAGAAAGGGGAGAGATATATATCTGTGCACGGACATTGGGGGAGGACTTACGAGCAAAGTGAGCAGGTTTGTCAGAAATGGAAGCGACTGGCTTTCGACGGCACTCTCTGGGCCTGCACAGATGCCACACCGTTTTATCGCACCATCCCGGCCGATCAACTGCTTCGACTAGGCGTGGCAGCTGGCAAGTACCTTAGAGTGGCGAACTTCAGGTACAATCCTCTTGGGGATGGACGGGAAAAGAGCAATGTCTTTGTTGATATTGAATCTTGCATTTGTTTATTTTCAGAGGATGCATTCAGCTGACCGGGCATGAGTTGCGCACGCTCTCCGACCACTGTCCGAACGTGGATGACCTGAACCTCCGAGACTGCCGAAGCTTATCGACACACAGTATTGCCTGCTTTTTGCAAAGCGTAAAAAACCTTCGCACACTCAACCTGTCCGGGCTCGACACCGTCACGAATTCGACGCTTCAGCTGGTAAGCCAGCTGATGAGGCTCGAGAAGCTCGATATTAGCTGGTGCCGGAATATCTCTGGGAAGGGCGTTCAGGCAATAGGGGCCCATTGTTTCCGCCTGTCGAGTCTCAAACTCAATGGATGCGCTTTGCTGGACGATACAGCAATGGGTGCGCTGGGCCGGAACCTGCGCCATCTATCCCGTCTGAGCTTGGCCTCCTGTACAACTTTGACGGATGATATGCTCCTGACCTTCCTGGCATATCAACGCCACCACGGCTGGCCGCTCACACACCTCAATCTTTCGGGATGCGCTCGGCTGACGGATGCGTCACTTCGTCATATTGCTGTCCACTGCACATCACCCGATCTTCAGCAGCAGCCGCATTTAACCCATCTTGAGCTGACAGAGTGCGAGCTTCTCACTGACCAGGGATTCAGCTACCTCGCGCCACGCCTACGCACGTTGGTACACGTCGACCTAGAAGATCTGCCGCAGATCACCGAGATCACCGTTGCGGCGCTTGCCAACAACGAGCCCAACCTGCGCAAGCTCTGTCTTTCGAATTGCACACAGATATCCGACGATGCTATTGTCCATCTTGTTCTGCACGGCGTCAGTCGTTGCATCGAACATCTAGAGCTTAATAATTGCACCGTGACCGATCACGCCCTCGAGATGATATCATCCTTTCTTAGAGATCAGCAGGCGCAGCGCAAAAAATCAACTACACCTGACTCTGGGCTTGAGCTGGGTATCCCGGGCGATCCTGTGCAATCGCTTTACATGGAAGTCCTTGATTGCGCCAGCATCTCTGAGGACGGTGTCAAGTCTGCCCTTGCCAAGGCTGGTGTTCTGCTGACGCTCAAGAGCTTTTATTCCTGGCAGGATCAGAACATGGGCATGTCCCGGGATGACAATGACGGCGACGATGGCGTGGTCCATTCTCACCGGGTAAGGCGGCCGGCGGTGTCAGCCGCCACAAGCGCGAGGAGAAGGTATAACACCATTGGATTCCATCGGCGGCGTCCGGAATCTGCAGGGCAGCTTTCTGCGTCGAATTGCGTTATCCTCTAGCCACACTTTTCTCTCTCTTTCGGGGCGTGTATGCCCTCTTCTCACAGACCATCATTGCTACATATTTCCATCCTCAACATTGAGTTTTGTCTTATCTAATTGTATAGCCGACGTCGTTCCTCGACGCTTAGAAAAAACGGGGCCTGGATTAAACAAAAATAACTTTATCTTTTTGATCCCCGTCACTCGTTGGGAAGAGAGAGAGAGACAGGTATCATTCCGTAGAGCCTAGATTCTCGCTACAGCCCCACCAACCAAGCAGACAAAAAAAAAAGAGAGAGTAAGGGTACAAGGCTGAAGATGGACCCAGAGAGGGGGAATGGATATAGACGAGGATGGAAGCATGATATCCTTTTACCTAAATGCGTGCACGGCCTCTGCCACGGAAACGGGATCACCCGTTCTCCCTCATTGATCACAACAACCTGCTCCCCCTCCTCATTTTATTCCTTGCGATATTTTCATTTATTTTCCAACATAAAGTAAACCAAAATAAGGGGTGGGGAGGGACAGAGACACAAGCCGCTTCTCTCTCTCTTTCTCAGCCCTCTCTCTAGCGATTGAACAAAATGAAAGGATACATTGGGTGTAAAGAAAGAGAAAGAGAGAAAAGAAAGGGCATAAAGATAGGGTGGGGTAAAACTTGAGCGGTCGGTCGATAAGCAAGAGAAAGTAGTCATCGAGTCTGCCTGGGGATTCTGTGTTTCTTTTGCGTATATGTGTGTGTGTTATTCATGACGATAAAGAGAGAGAGAGAGAGAAAGAGAAAGAGAGAAAAAACATGCGCCATCACGTTGGTGCATAATTGTTGAAATCCGGGTGATGGGGTGTGTGTGGGGAAACATCTTGCTATTGTTTTACTGGCAGCAGGGACCCGATGAGCCGTTCTTTGAGGGAGCTGCAGCATCGAGTCTAACTTCCTCTTTCTGGCGTGTCTGTTGGGCCTGCTGCGTATCGATCAATCGCTTCTTGATATCCCTGTATGGGTAGATCAGCAAAAGGGAGAGAAAATGTGAGTTCTACAGACATACGCGTCTCTAACGAAACGGCATCATCCCTTTCCCCCCTCTCGATTGTCTTACCGCGCCAAGTCGAAAAAGGCTTCCTCGACGCCGATGTTTGCCTTGGCGCTCGTTTCCATGAAGCGGATGCCAAGTTCGCTCGCCAGAGCCTGGCCCTGCTCTGTCGTGATAGCCTGCGGAGCATATGTGAGGAGAATCGCCAGCATCAAAATATCAGGCTACTTACCCGCTTGTCTTCAATATCACATTTGTTGCCAATGAGGATCTTGTTCACGCCCTCGCTAGCATGTTGTTCAATGTTCGAGAACCAGTTTCGGACGTCTGTTCCACCAGGAAGTGTGTTTATGGGAAAAAGGGGGACAAGGTCAACGGCTCTATCCTTCAATTGAAAAAAAAATAGACACCCCCCCGTTTCTCGATATTTATACATACTTCCAAAGGATCGCTCGTCCGTAACGTCGTACACTAACAAGATACCCATGGCACCACGGTAGTAGGCTTCATACATATATTGCCGCAAAAGAAATGGGCTTAGTCACCCTTTTCGCTTATTTTCTTCTTCTTCTTTTTCTCTTCCTTTTTATCTACCACACCTGTCGTAATGGTACGGAAGCGTTCCTGACCGGCGGTGTCCCAGATTTGCAGCTTGATGCGCTTGCCATCGAGTTCGATGGTACGAATTTTAAAGTCGATGCCAATCGTTGTGATGAACGATGGCGTGAAGGAGTCGTCCGAAAAGCGCAGCAGCAAACAGCTCTTTCCAACACCTAAAAAGAAAAAGTTTTTTTTTTGGAAAGAAAATGAGAGACCCCACGAATGCCATCATCATCATCATCATCATTTATGCTGGGAGACGAACCCGAGTCGCCAATGAGCAACAACTTTATCAAATAGTCGTAAGATGCGCTCTTTGCTGTTGCCATTGTTATGTTCTACAGAAAGGGGTTGGTGGATAAGAGGTAAGGTGGGGGTGGAGGAAAAGAGAGTTGAGAAAGAGGAAGCACAAAAAAATAAAAAGTGCGTAATGTGTGTGTGAGAGCTGTTGCGTGTGCGTGTGTGAGTTGCGCGCGCGTGTGCATTTTGCAGAGTTGGAACCCCTCCCCACACGCACATACACGCACACGGCACCCAGTGCCCTCTCTCCCTCCCTCCCTCGCTCCCTTCCTCCGTCCGAAAACCCGATTCAGGGGAGAATGAAGCGACGTCGGGCTCTGTTGCTTCCACCCTATGCAGGGCCCCTCCCCCCAACCCCCATTGCGAACCGCCCCGACGCTGAGAGCTGGTTTTTTTTTTTTTGGAGACCGTCATTATCTCGGACAGTAAGTTACACTGACACCAGAATTTCGAGCCGTTCGTTCATGTAAATACGTGCTGTACCATGATCCTCATACTGTGGTCCCTTCTCTTCCGGTGGATCCAACACAAAAGGTTCCAAAGCCTAAACAAAGCCTCGCGGGGCTGATGGAACACCGTAAACAAGTCGGCTTGACGGGGGTGGATTAGGGTACTACTATTGGCGTTGGCTTGAACACCTCGCAGTCAACGTCATCCACCCACCTTGGTTTCACTCTTCCATTCGACACAGAGGCGCGCGTCTTGCCCACCCAAAAAAATTTCATTGGTGTTAAGCTACTTGCTTTGAGCCATCCTCCCCTTTTTATTTCCTTTTGTTATTTTGCAAATCACGCTCCGTTTCTTTGTTCAATGTCAAAAGACACGATCGATTTCGGTTTCCCTTATGAGCCTTACCCGATCCAGAATGAATTCATGACAGCATTGTATCATACCCTTTCGGAGGGCAAGATTGGCATTTTTGAGAGCCCCACAGGCACTGTAAGTCAAGGTGTATGCAGCCCATTGGGCGTATATAATGACATGGTGATCTCAGGGCAAATCGCTCAGTCTGATCTGCGGATCGTTGCGCTGGCTTCAAGATCATCCTGACGCTGTCAGAAAGAATGGAGCAGACGCGGTCGAACGTAATGTCGCTGCAAGTGGGAGAGGAAGGAGAGAGCGGGAGAATGCGATGACTGAAAGAAAGAAAGGGTTTCTGGGAGTACAGCCAACGATAATGACGAACCGGAATGGTTGCGCACATTCCAACGCATCGATCGGGCCGAGGAACGACGTCAGGACCTCATCAGGGAGCGGCGACAAGCATTACGTGTCCGCATCCACCGGATACAACAGGGCAATGCACGGCATACGGCGGTCCAGTCAAATCCTCGCAAGCGGCAGAAAAAGGTACGAACGCGGATGGTATCACTCCTGCAACAACAAGTGATTGAAAAAGAACAGAGCGGAACATCCGATCACGATCTCCTTCAGCAACATGGAGACGATGAATTCTTGCTGCAGGAATACTATAGCGATCATGAAGAGGACCACGGGGTGAAGGAGAATGGCGTTCTTTCGAAGCAAGTACGCGAATTGATGGCAAAGTACGTGCGCGATCTTAGGTGCTTGTCATCAAAAAAGATTGACCGTTTCTTGTTGTTTTTTTTTTCTGTCATAGGTTGGATGAACCTCCGCTCGCAGGACACCATGATGAGGAGGAAGATTTCGGTCAGAGAAAGGTTTGTGATCAGGGCCTTGTGGAACCATGTCCTGTCGGTCTTACAGTGAAGGTGTTGCAGATCTTTTATGCCTCAAGAACCCATTCGCAACTATCCCAGTTCGTCCAGGAGGTTCTCAAGACCAAATATGCAAAAGACATCCTGTTGATCTCTCTCGGATCAAGAAAAAACATGTGCATCCACAAGGATGTTCGAAAACTGAAAAGCGTTCAGCAGATCAATGAAGCATGCCTCGACATGCAGAAAAGTCAGTGACAAGAGCATCGGAGGGAGCATAACTGACACAAGATGGATTGATGAAAGTGAATGTTTTTTTTTCCTCTTTGTCTCTCCTTACAGGTGATAAATCACGATGTCCTCATCTGCCACCCAGGACTGATAAACCTATCTGGGATGATTTTCGGGACCACGCTTTGGTTAGAAACAATACCGTGTCCATCTTTAAAGAAAACGCCGTGCAATTGATGTGTGATAATAAATGGCAACATAGGCGCAAGTTCGGGATATCGAGGACCTGGTCAAAATGGGCGAGGAGAGGAGCATGTGTCCCTACTACGGGTCAAGGCATGCGCTGCAACCGGCCGAGGCAGGTGTCACAGGCAGAGCGGATCAGATTTCAACAAGGCCTGAGGGCCTATTCTGACACGTTGTATATAGCTTGTCGTGCTCCCATACCAACACCTCCTCCATGGCAACACACGCGAATCACTCGGGATATCTGTAAAGGATAACGTTGTCATTATCGACGAAGCACACAATCTCATCGAAACGGTCACGGCGATCCATACCGTCTCGCTCACGCTGGACCAGATACGCAGTGTTCTTTCACAGCTGGCCATGTACCTCGACAGATACAAATCCCGATTGCTGGGCAAGAATGTCGCTTACATTAAGCAAATCATGACCATTGTCAAGGCTCTTTTGCGGGCACTGCAAACAGGCGCTGGACAGTCGGATAAAGACCAGGTCTTTGGTGTGAATGAATTTGTTCATATGCTCAACATTGACCACATCAACATGTTCAAAGTCGAAAAGTATCTCAAGGAGAGCAAGCTCGCCCAGAAACTAAATGGCTTTATAGACAAGGAACAGCAGCAGCAGCAGCAGCAACGGAATGGACTAGCCTTATCCGGGGTGCCAACGCTCTCCCAAATCGAATCGTTTATCCTGACGCTCACCAACGCAGATAAGGATGGTCGGGTGGTACTGACATATGGAGAGGAAGGACCGCAGATCAAATATATGCTCCTTAATCCTGCAGAGGTATTCCGACCGATTGTCGAGGAAGCCAAGAGTATCATCCTCGCGGGCGGTACGATGGAGCCTGTAAGTGAGCCGGAGGGGAGGGGGAGGAGGACCGGGCGGGTGTGCGTTGGGCATGGGGCTGTGGTATGCTATGCTGTGCTGTGCTGCGAAGGAAATCAAGTGCTGATTTGCATGCGTTGTTGGAATCAGGTCTCTGATTTCATCCGTTATCTTTTTGGGAACGTCTCAGCTGAGCACATCAGTCGACTTTCATGTGGGCACATTATCCCGTCGACGAACATGGCTGTCATGAGCATCAACAACGGGCCAACGGGAAAGCCGTTTCTGTTTAACTTTGAAAGTCGCCGTGATTCAAAACTGGTAAGGAGCTGATCCCTAGGAAGGATGCGTGCATGAAAAATTTTCTGTATAGAACAAAAACCTAAATGCATGCGCACAAACATACGCACGCTATCGTAATTGTGTGATCTTATTGCTTAGATGGATGAAGTCGGTTTGGCTTTAGTCAATCTCTGCAATTTGATACCGGACGGGGTGGTATGTTTCTTCCCTAGTTTTTCGTATCTCGAACAGATGTATACCCATTGGCAGAACGACGGTCTTCTTGGACGGATCTCCAAAAAGAAGAAGGTAAACGGATGGGAGAATTGGGGGGGGGTTGCGAGGGCTTTCGGAATGGAATGAATAAATAAATAAACAATGGATAGATATTCAAAGAGCCGAGGGAGAGCAAGGAGGTTGAGGCGACCCTTACGGAGTATGCAATCCAAATTGACCAGGCAAGTAACAACAACCCCAAAAAAAAAGGAGTGGCTAAGGCCGCGTCAGCAGTGTGGGTTAATCTTTCTTGCGTTAGACGGGTGGGGCAATGCTTTTATGTGTCGTAAACGGCAAAATGTCTGAAGGCATCAATTTCTCAGATCGGCTCGGAAGGTAAGCAAGCGCTTCCCCTATTTATGGGCTTCAGCGTGGGGTGGGATGGGGGGTTAGAGAAGGACGAGCGCAATATGAATACTTTTTTTTTTTTCTAGAGGAGTCATCATGATCGGGTTGCCGTTTGCAAATGCTGGCTCCGCAGAGCTTCAGGAAAAGATGAAATATGCTCGCGACAAGGGAGGTTCGGTAGATGCCGGGAAAGAGTACTATGAAAACCTGTGTATGCGCGGTGTGAATCAGTCTATTGGTAAATGTCTAGTGATGATTGATTTAGGCGTTGTGGCTCTCATATATATACCGATATCCTCCTAAAGGCCGAGCCATCCGCCACAGGAACGACTATGCGACCATTGTGCTGCTGGATCAGCGTTACTCGACGAAGCGCATCCAAACCAAGCTTCCAGATTGGATTCGTGACCGCGTGGAGAAGCATGACAAATTTGGCAAGGCGCTCGGCGATGTTGCTCGATTCTTTCGGCAATGGAGAGGGCCACAGCAATAAATCAAACGGAACCGGTTCTGCCTCGAACTTTTTCAAGAGATGCTTCGTTTGTAAGGCTGCTCGGGGGGGTTGTGTGTGTATGTGGGGGGGGGGAGGGTGGAAACGATATTGATGAGTGACTCTCATGGGAGCTGCTTATGTGTATTTCTATAAAATACTGAAACGCATGATTTTGCTCCGGAAAGGCCGAGGCCCCCTTTGTGTAAAAAAATTTTTTATGTGTGTGTGTGGGGTAAAACCGTATGTATTATGTCGGGCGACACGTGTATGATCGTCAACTATAGACCGCAAACGTGTGGATATGTGTGTATCCAAACCGATAACAAGCGCAATGTTGATCATTGCTATTTGTCGCCAGCGAGCTCTAAACGAATCAGCTGCCTTCACTTGCTTGTTTTGGCAAGTCTTGAGAGTTCCTGACAGAAACAAGCCGTTTTTGCTTTGATGGGACGCTCAGCAAGTGCTGCGACTGACCGTGGAAAAAGCTAAAAGGGCGGTTGGGTGTAGAGGGAGATCATCGGTCATCTGACTCGGCTTTTTTTTAACAAACAAACAACCCAGGAAGTATTATTATAGTTGTTCGGAATAGGGGAACAGCATGCTATTGTAAAACTAAATATACAGAAAAGGTAGATGCTCCAAATGCAGGAAGGTTAGGTGTGACGCGCTCTCCAAAAAAAACACACACACACAACAGAAAAGAAAAAGGGCACCCCATCAGGTTACTTTAAAAAAGGTTTGTTGCTGATCCCAACCCGCAGTTCCAAGTGGCAAAACAGGAACGGTGGCTCTTTAATCTCCAACCAATGAGCATCGGAGGATGGAATGATCGGATAAAGATAAAGCCATTCTAACAAGGAACGCGGCTGATTATTCGACGTGATATGATTGGACCGATAAGAATTCTTTTTATCTATTGGCCTGGAGGGAAGAGTGGAATGGGCGGGTTCACTTGGAGGTGGTTATTTTGTTGGGGGGGTGGTGATGAGGAAGGAGGTACGCAATAGCACCCATTTGGTGTCGCTGGGTGTACGTATATGTATGTGTATGTGTGCAACATTGAACAAGCTGTCGCGTGGACTTTTTTTTTTTTTTTATATAGTCGAGCTGTCTAATGTATAATGTCTTTTGTTTAATAACCTTATATACGTACGCGTTTTAAACAAAAAAGGTCGCATCCCACATTTTCTCTCCATCCCATCTCCTCGAATGGTGCTCTTTTGCATATTTCGCCTTGGCAACGCGTAAACGGCTTTCTAGCGATTAATGACTCAGAGCTGCACCATTTGAACCTTTTTAGACTCGAGGAACTGCACCAATTAAGCAAGAGAGCCGAGGTTTTCGGGACAAGGAGAGGACAAAATTGGAAGGAGTCGAGAGGGCGGAGAGGTTTTATTTTATTTTATTTTATTTTTTTGGGGGGAGGGAGGGAGTGGATGGGATGGAGAGACGAGAGCGTTTTTGGGGGGGGAGAGGAAGAGGGGGGGACCCATGATTTAAAGTAATCTGTATAAAAGGGACAAGCCGTTTCACTTGACTTCTTTTTCTCTTCCTATTTGAACTTGTGTGAATAACATCATTCTCTTTCGACATGATCGAGTCATCAGCCAGCTATTACTTTCCTGACGACAAGTTGGGCCTTCTGCAACACGAGTTCCCGTCGCCTCCCGACAGCCATGCATTCGCAAGTTCATTTCCATCGCCCACCTGCTCCAATACCTCGTCATTGGACAGTCCGAGCGCACTCTTTGATCTGAGTACACTCCAGAATCTGCCGATATCTGTGCTTCAGTCCATCTCTGCCTTATACCAGCCCTCGTCCACTGCGGGCCTTTACTTTGACGAAAACACACACACTGATATATTTAACACGATGACGACGACTGCTTCTACTGCTACCACAACAACGCCGCCATCTACCATCGTCTCGTCTCCATCCATCACTATTCCAGCCAGGACGGTCGCAGAGACAGCAGCCGCATCTCCTCCACTTGCGAAACCCGCAAAGGCACAACGCCCACCCCGCCAGCTCGAGTGTTACAACTGCCATGTCACCAAGACACCTCTCTGGCGTCGTACACCCGACCGTGCCCATTCTCTGTGCAACGCTTGTGGGCTCTATTACAAGCAATATGGCACCCATCGCCCGCTGCATATTCGACAAAAACAACAACAAGTCCAAGCACAGCCCCAACCGTTGGGCAAAAAGCGGCGGGCAGATGAAGAGGAACAGCAGCAGCAGCAGCAGGTTGTTTTGCCTTCGCCCACACCGTCATCCATCACTGTCCCATTCTCGACCGCAGGAACAGCAAACATACCAGAAGCAGCAGCATCAGCAGGAGAAGAAGAAGAAGAAGAAGAAGAAGAAGAAAAAAAAGAAGGAACAAAGCTGCTCCAGTGCAAATATGAAGAACAAGACACCGTGAATGATGACCAGAGCTGCTCGAATTGCAAGCAGACCAACACGCCGCTGTGGCGTAAGAACGAGCGGGGCGAGTCGGTCTGCAACGCCTGCGGACTCTATGCGCGTCAGCACCAGCGCGACCGGCCATCCACAATGCACAGACAAAAGGCTCAGAAACGCCGCCGGCAAGATACTTCTTCTTCTTCTTCTGCTACTGTTGTTACTCCTAGCCCGGCCGATGAGCGCTTTAACGATTTGCTTGGCAATATGACTCCTGAGCAGATGCAGCGCTTCTTGGTCATCCTGGAGAAGCGGTGCGCTCTGTTGCGGTCCATCCTCTACGGAGGTGCTGATTTCCAGACCCAACAAAATATATGAGTATCCACACACATACACGCACCCCTCTCCGCAAATATAACACACAGTCTTTCTCGATACACATATACCCCCCCCCACCTCTCCTCGCATGCTTCTTCTCCTCCAGAAACACACAAAAAAAAAACACGCTCTCCCCTCCCCCCTGTTCTCCTCCGTCAACCCACTATAAGCTATGGCTCTTGTTCTTTTTCTCTTTCTATACATGTACAGCCTTATTATTTTGCGACGTATTCTATATATATTTATGGCTTTCATTTCGTCCTTTTCCTTCTTTCCTCTTCGCTCGAGTTATATTCTTTTTGTCGATATTTCTATATTATATACATATATCATTTCTCAATCTCCGTGTTTTTTTTTGTTGTTTTTGGATAAAAGAAATGCATGCAATGGCTGGCCACTTGTACAAAAAAAAAATCACTTTTTTGTTATAATTTTTTATGCTCCTTCCATGGGACATGGGGACTTGAAGAATGACAGATGAGGGTACAGAGTCGAACGCTTTTATTGTCTTTTTTTTTTTTGCCTTGGCCATTGTTTCTTTTTCGAGCCAATTGGCGCTCAGAATCCACACACACACATACATATATATATTGGACAGCGGTAACTGGGATGAAAATGAAAACTTTACTAATAAGAATGTAATAAGTCGTCCTTTTGAATATCATCGATATCCCGACGGAGGCGGTGTGAGAGGAGAGAGAAAAAAAGTACTTGTACTATGAGAATAGAACACATGTGGATGTCGAGTTTGGGTGTGTAGGGGGTTCCTCTATAGAGAGATGCGAGTTGACGTGAAGCAGAGTAGAGCAGAGAAAAAAAAAAGAAAGGAAAAAGTTGTACACGCAAGAAGAGGGCGGTTGGGGGGGGGGAAGAAGAAGAAAAGAAGTAGAAAAGCATGTAAGATGTGGGTAATATTTGGAAGGGTGGGTGTGGAAATGTGTGTGTCTAACGGCCGCCATTATTTACTGCTACTACTGTTGCCCAGAACCTGGGCAGCTTGGTTTGCCTAATGAATGAGAGTGATGTCAGCATAAAGGAAATCCTTACCAGTGTCCTTTTGCGAGTATAGAGATGCGGCGGGGAGGGGGAGCAGAGAGGTAAGGAGGAAAGGGGAGGGGGAGAAGAGGAGGCAAAGGTGCATATCACATTACCTGAACAAGGGAGAAGCGATGCATTTCCTTCTTGTCCATATTCATCTTCTTGTTCATGCTAAGCAACCGCTTGCCAAAGTTGCGCGGCTGTTCGAGTGACCGCAACGAACGTGTGCGGTTAGCATAGTAGCGAGCGGACGACGTGGCCGAAATGACAGAAGCGCGGCGTGAGCCCGTGCCTGCCAAGGGGGTCTTGTTCTCGGCAAGAGTATTGCGGGGAGTGAAGATGAACTGCATAAAGAATTTGCAGAAGTCCATAGGGAGGAACCAGAGAATGTTCCAGATCCAGACAATGCCAGCCCAGTGCCAGCCACAGCCACGCATAAAGGTAAAATCCCAATCGGCGTAGACAGCGATGAAGGTAGCAACGAGCTGCGCGATGACAAAGGCGAAGAGAAGATACGTCGAGGGACGTTCCATAAAGAACCAGGAGCGGGAACGTGTAATGAAAATAAGCGCCTGAGAGATGGTCGATACCTGGAGATAGATGATCGAATGGTAGATGCTGTCGTTGACGTCCGCCGGGAGCTCAACGCCAAATTTGTCACGGAAGAAGGTTGAGTGGAACATGACGCCTGCAAAGGCAAGGGTAGAAGCAGCCTGGTAAAGACCGTACATGATGGCGTACGAGAAGATCTCCCGAAGGTTCCATTGATCAGGATAAGGAGATGGCTTGACACGGTCAGTGGAGATGGTCATGATGGTGCCATCGTTCAGCACAGCGACGATCAGCACAGGGAACGGAGGGAAATCATGCTCGAATGCAAAGCAGAGAACTGCAAATCCGACTACGACACGGATCGTAATAGAGCAGGCGTAGATGGCGTAGTTGCGCATCCGCTGGAAGATCTGCCGTGAGCCAATGATGGCTTCCACAATCACAGACAGACCAGGCTCGGTCAAGACAATGTCTGCCGCCGAACGCGCTGCATCGGATGCATCGGCCACAGCAACGCCCACATTTGCCTTGGAGAGTGCCGGAGCATCGTTCACACCATCGCCTGTCATGGCAGTCATATGGCCCATGGCCTGCAAGCGCTCGACAATCTCGTACTTGTGCTCAGGGTAAACGCCCGCAAATCCATCTGCTTGCAGGACCATGTCGTCGATACTGTCGTAACCCGAACCTGCAGGGGGGCCATCCTTGAGCGCCTTCGAAAGAAACATATTGTCGCCCATGCCAAGGCGTCGGCCAGTCTCCTTGGCAATCGCTAGCTGATCACCCGTAATCATCTTCACCTGGACACCAAGCGCAATGGAGCGGTCAATCGTCTCTTTGGTGTCCGAGCGCGGTGGATCGTAGATGGGTAAAAGACCAATCAGCCGGAAGCCTTTGCCCTCGCCCTCCACGTCGCCAGATGGCACCTCATCCACTGCAACAGCCAGTGCGCGCAAGCCGCGCCGTGCGAACTCGTCAACGTCGTCATTGAGCGACTTGATCTGCTCAGGGGTCTTATCGCGGCTGCACAGATCGAGGATTGTATGTGACATGCCCTTCGTCACACGCAGAACCGCCCCGTCGGACTGTCGGCGATAGGTAATCTCTGTGCGCTTGACAACAGGGTTGAAAGGCTTGAACTCGAGCTCTTCAATACCGGCACGTGCGAGATGAGGATCCGAGAGCGAGTTGACAATGCAAAAATCAATGGCGTCTTGATTTTCAGTGCGAGAGGCGTAGGCTGACAAAAGGATGATCTCCTCGCCGTCAAACTCAGCATAGGTCTTGATCGTAGGCTTATCGACAATGAGTTTATTCAACGTCAGCGTGCCGGTTTTGTCTGAGCATAGAATGGTCACCGCAGCCATTTCCTCAATGGCTGTAATGCGAGTAACAATCGCCTTGTGCTCAGCAAGCTGCTTGGCGCCGATGGCAAGCGTGACTGACAGAACGGTGGGCCTAACAATAGCAAAAGGGACGATTAGCAATCCAACAAGACCCTGACATTGACATCACTACTACTACGTACATCGCAATCGGGATACCGCCGATAAGCAGGACCAGGATATTGTCAATGCCGCGCCTGTATTCGTAGTGGAAAGCGGGGTACATGACAAGGATCTCAATAACTACGAAAATGCCGATCGAGATAAGACAGAAATTGCCGATCTTTGCAAGAATGGTCTGCAAATGACCAACGTCGTCGTTCGCGTCTCCGACAAGCTTGGCAGCACGCCCGAAAAACGTGTTAATGCCCGTGCCGATGACGATTGCATCAGCTTCGCCTTGCTTGACAGTTGATCCCGAAAAGATCTCATCGCCGGCCTCCTTTCCCACAGGCAGAGACTCTCCAGTCAATGCAGCCTGATCAATCGAGACTTGTCCATGCGCCTATATCATATAGAGGGAACGAGATAAAGAGAGAGAGAGAGAGAAAAGACATTCGCAGGGAGAATTGTTGCAGATTAGTACATGGTATTTCATTGTCGCACAAAGAAGCCCAAATTAGTTTACATTGAGAAGCCGGCCATCTGCTGGGACCACATCGCCGAGTTTGATCGAGATAATGTCGCCCGGAACGAGCTCGGCAGCTTCCATAGTTTTCCATTCTCCATCGCGCTTGACTTTACACTCTGGTGCGAGCGATTCCATTAGAGCCTTAACAGCGTTACCGGCCTGGCGCTCTTCGTAAAAGCCGATAAGCGAATTGGCGAGCAGGAGAAGGACGATACCGATGAAGTCGGGGTAGTCTGGCGGCTTGCCGCCACCATTGGCGAGTGCGATCGAGACAATAGCTGCAGCCTCCATGACCCAGGAAAGCGGGTTCCACATGAAGCTCAGGAACTGAAGGAACGCATTGACCTCCTTTTGCTCCAGCTTATTGTGGCCAAATTTTTCTATGCGTGCTGCGGCTTCATGGGACGTTAGGCCCTCTGGCTGGGACCTATCAAGTAGCAAGGGGTGTTGGTCAGTGCATGTAGAAAATAAAAGTGAGGAATAGCGGATATATGCGCTGCTGTATGCCATACTGGAGGAGCTGCAAAACGTCATCGGTTTCCATGGTGGACAAGTCGAACTTGTCCTTGTCATAGAGCTCCTCCACCGTGAGCGTTTGTACGGTCTCCATCAGCTTTTCTGCCATCGATTTTGATGATGTAGCTGGTAGAAGACGTTAAGGGAGAGAAGAGAGAAAAAGAAAAGAAAATAAAAAAAAAAAGATAAAAGGAGAGGGGGAAGAACCAGTCTCCGGGAAGCACTTGGCCTTTTTAAATAGGAAGATATAGTATATAGCCCAAGTATGTTTCTACACATACACACCATCTGCTTTCTATAGACACCCCTGAAATGGTCCAAAACAACGGGGACATCTTACATGTACACGCGCATGGCGTAAGTTGGTTTTAGCCTTTATCATACGGTTTCTATTTTATTTTGGATAACTATGCAGTAAGACGAATTGTCTGTAGGAGTGCAATAGATTCAGGGCCAAGCGCAGCCGCAAAAGGGACTCGACTCATACGTATTAGAAAACAGAGAAAAATCCGACATCTGATATGCAGTATCAATGCAGAAGCCCTGGTAATTGCAATGCATTGATTCCTTAAATCGGTAAATCACCCCTTCCATTAGGGAGAGTGGCGGCTGGAGAGAGTGCGGCGAAGATAGTTTTCTTCATCCATTAACCGTAGAACGAAGAAAGATCTACTCGAACTCATACACCTCCGTTTTTTTTTTTTTTTGGCTGGTATATCGCTTCCCACACCCCAATTTAACTCTCTACCCCCCAAACTGTTCATTTGCTCGACAGCATTGCCAAAAGAAGAGAAAGAAGAAGAAAAAAAGGCTGAGCATCAGACAGGTTTCAAATGACAACTTACATACAGAATGAATGCAATAGATAATAATCAATGACATAGTGTCATTTTCTCTCATCATCTCGTCATTTTGGATTAATATGCAAAGTGAAGAACGAACAGTAGTACCACCACAAACTATGCCTTGCATGACAGCCAGTCATTATGCCACCGCTCCCATAGATATGGTCGACCATCCTAGTACCGGCATGTAATGACATGCCTACCTATTTTGCCAGATGGATAAAAATGTGGGTATCGCGCTTGTGTGAGGCGGGTTGATCGACAATCCATCTGAGTCTGTCAATTATCGCAATTCATTAGAAGTTTTCGTCAATAAAAAAAAAAACTCAATATGACGTGGGGGTGGGGGCCAGCATCTTTGTTATATTCAAAGCAGTAGAATGCTCGTGAGAACGATGGGTGTCTGAACCCGCAACATTAACCAAAAAAAGGAATGAAAATAAGGACGGTTCCCACCTTCGACAACCATCTTAACAGGACCGCCAAGAAAAAAAATGCACTATTACAACAATCAAACCGATTCTCAGTCCGCATGGCATTGCCAAATGTATTACTGTTAATTGTCCAGCCCACATTAATTTAGCTCATATACCTTATATCGTATCCACTTTTGTAATTACAAAATATTTTGATGAGTCAGATTATCCGAAAAGCCAAAATATTTGATAATATCGGATAGCTAGGATTTGATGACTCGGTGGTACAGTAGTATCCTGTGCGTAGATTAGACATACATGCCTGGAAATGTGTGGCAATTTTCATGTAGAGTGACAGCAGCCCGGGCAGACTGCAAAATAATGAATCACACCGCAAGACGAGAACTCGTGACTTTGTCATCACAACAGCCGATCCCTATCATACACACACCCATTATGATCCACGAAGCCAAATCATGTAATGGCACGATAATTACACATATCGAACATATCAAGCTTCGATATGGAATACGGCCTAGTCCATGGTTTTAACAATCCCGGCAAGGACGGCCTGTGAACGACTAGCTAGAATGACTTGAATCTGAGTATTGTTGGGTTGATTGGCCATTCAACAATAAACATATGCAAATGAGGTTGATGGATGAATACCCCACCCCCAAACCCACCGGTGCCACCTTGGAGAAAATCTTGGCTTTATCTCCATTTAAAGAGCAACTGACTAGGAAACGAATATGCATGAATCGAAACCCAGCAGCGAGACTCCGACAAAAGAAAAAAAAAAAAGTCAAGGGGGTGTGGAGGATCTGATGGACTGCAGTGTTGTTGTACAGCTCTGCCTTTTATCACTTTATTCCGGCCACTGGTTTGAGCAAGTTTGCCTGTTGCATCTGAAAAGCAGGGAGAGAGATATGCAAAAAGTTGACTTTGATGTGTATGTATTGTGCATGGATCTACTCCCTTCCCTCCCCCCATTCCCGAGATCCACTTAGCAACTCCCTGTTCCCTTTGCTTAGCAAGGAGCGTGAGTGGACCCATTAAAGTAAAAGAAAGTCTTTATTTCTTTGTGTTCTTCGAATGGAATGCCTTGTTCCTTTTTTCTCAAGGCGGCTGTGCAACAAATGCCATGAAAGACTCCGGCTGGTCTTCCGTGCAAAGTGCAATCGGATGGCTTTCCTGTTCCGCATTGAGGAGCGTTCTTGGTGGTGCTGTTTCTGACGACTGCTGTACAGTGATAGATCCTCGTCTCATCAGTTTAGAATAATCTACAAAAGAACACAAAAGGTCAGCCTTCGGTGCCCGCCTAACAATGGTGGGAGGGGGAGCATTGCTACCCACGTAAGCCACAAGCATTGCACAGAGTTCTCGCACCATCTGGACCCCGGCGCCACTCGGGAGTCTCAGTCGTATGGCAAGAGTGACATCTCTGTCCTAGACTAAAATAAACAAAAGCCCCTCCATTGTTGCTGTTAACAAGTTTTGCTTTCACCGGTCCATCAGGTCACTGCAAATACTTGCGTTGTTTTCTTCTGCAGAACATCATTGGTCAGCTTATTTTTGGTTCTTGCCGTTCTAGCAATCGTTCACAATCACTTACAGTCCGACGTCGATAACTTGTCCGTACACCATCTTGCAAGTTTCGCGCCCGGCGAATCGCTGCATATTCAGGCTGACATACGCATATGAGCTTCCCACATGCTCGTTATGATGGATTATTCATTTCCTCTCTTTTACTTTTTGGTCATTTTTATCCTGCGTTAATAACTGCAGCAGTTCATTTGCTTTCCTTGCGATGTCATCCAGTGGGCTTGGATCGGGCGAGTCGAGCCTGAGTTGCTGGATGTCTTGATACAGAGATGTGCAGGTGGCAATGGCCTTCATATATACCAATGAGAAGGATCAACCGAAGAAAGGGTGAGGAAGAGATGGTTGGTTTGTTACGTTGCTGTTAATACGGTTGATTCAAGGCGAATATGCGTATGTGCGTACGAGAGAGAGAAAGCAAAAAAAAAAAAAATACCTCGGAGAGGCGCTGTGGTAGTAGCAGTAGTGATGGTGGCGGTGGTGGCGATGGTGAGGGATCATTTTCATTTGTAGTCGACGGCGCTGCGTTGATCAGAGTTGTCGTTGTCGTCAAAGGTGGAAGGAACTCTGGTGAGGATGAAGGAGGTGTTTTGGATAGTACTGATGCTGTTGAAGGTATTAATAATGGCTGTGCAACGGGTGGTACCCTTGGGATGGCAGCTGTTCGAGTTATTATCATATCATGTAGTTGCTGCTTATTCAAAAGCTGCGTTGCTCTTATTGGTCCAGCTGCGAAGGAGATTGTGGTCGTCGTTGCCCGTGGATCCCTTATAGACGGTAACCGGCTATGTCAAACAGGGCGCTGCAATAAGAAATAACGCATTTTATATCACCCGAGCTTTTCACACACGCACACACACACACGCACGCCGATAGACTCCTGCTCTTTCTCGTCCTCTGGCAAGGTGTCGTACACTAGAATGACGCGAGCCAGAGAGCAATGGAGAGGAATGAAAGTCAACATACTCAGGTATTCGAGGATCCAGAGGCAAAGCTTCAGATGAAGGACGACACAATTCGGAAACGTCCATTGAGCAGGGACAACAAGGAAGGGAAAGAGAAAAGGAAAATGCAATTGAGTGGAGAAGGGGCTAAAAGAGCTACACAGAAACTGGCTGCCTAGTTTCTGTATCCATTTAATCTCGATTGGCACAATCACCTTTGTCGTTGGTTTTGTTAACCCAAAATGGTATATAAGCCGAGATTTTTTTTGTCTCCTTCCATCTTTTTTTGCTCGCCTCTTTCTCGGCTGGCTTCCGCTAGATAGAATCATTGGCATGCAAATGATCGATGTGACTGTAAATTCAATCCTGCTCGCCATCTTTGCCCCTCTTCTAACACCCCCATAGTTTTCGTTTATACAAATACTATCCCTCCATCACTTCACCCCTCTCTTTTGTGATCAAATATATCGTGAAACATCCTTTTTTACAAGAAGGATCGACAAATACTTTCTATATTAGGCAATGGAATGTTACACGTTCTGTAGATCTTTGGTTCAGGTTGGTGAATTTCAATGTTTCGAATCTTTTACAAGAATATTAATGGCATCGAGCTCTTACGACGAAGAGAGAAAAATGTAGTGCGACTGAAATAATGTGTGTGTATGTGTGTACATGAACTGATAAGGAGATTTCTGTCAAAGAAAAAGAGGGAATGTAATGAAGTATCATAGTATGCAAAAAAAAAATTGTTTAGGCCCCAAGCAGCTGCAAAGCAAGCTTTTCCTGGTCTTGCAATGTCTGCGGCATATCCACTTGGATGACTCGTCTTTTTCCGGGCTGTCTGTCTTCCTCGTCAGATGATTCAGCTTGTGCCTCCTCCCATTTCCGCTTCCATTCTTTGCGTTCTTCATCGTCTTCCGACGGAACATCATCTTCAGAGATCGCTTCAAACTCGCCCTCTTCGTCCGACGAGCCCATGTCAGCCCCCTCTTCTGCTAGTTGCTTCTCGCGTAACTTGCGCTTCAACTTCTTTTCCTTTCGTTTCTCCTTGGCAGTTACCCGATCTTCAACATCTGCAGACTGCATCTGTTTCGACTCTATATCAATATATTGCTCGCGCTGCGTCTTAGCATCTCCAGCCTCCAAGAACGCTTTTTCATCGAGCATCTCATAAAGTTGATGTGGCTAGCAAAAAAAATATCCAACATTAATCGGATTTAATCCGCCGTCATCCGCCATATCCACAATACTCACGTTGCCTTCTTCATCAAACACTATACGTTCACCCTTGGCTGCACGTTTTGCTCGTTCCTTCTTGGACATCTTTTGTTGGCGATTGGATAAATTCTCGGCATGGATAGCCTTTTTTGAACACGCGTTAGCAACAGCTTCATTCTTCCCTTGTTTATCCCCTCACCTTCATATCGTCCTCAGACTCTGATTCGGAAAGTTCATGGTCGGCCCGCTGTATCGTCAAGAAACCATCGTCTTCATCACCGCCGATGGCATCATTAAAGTCGACAAGCTTGTGATAATGCTCCGAAAGAATATCCTGATTTTTGCGTTGGAACATGCGATCGTACTTGGTCTTGACCCCCTTTTTGGCTTCTTCCTCGTGTTCGCTCTCTTCCTCCACCACTTTCTGTGCTGTCTTTCCTTCCTTCTTCTGCTTTGCTTCAGCTTTTGAAATGAACTTAATCTTCGGCGCACCAGCCAAACCGAGAGCATGAGCAAACTCCTCAGCAGGAAGTTCTGCAGCCTTAAAAATGTCTTTGTTCCGTTGAAGGTATACAGACCGCATGTATGATACAAAAGCCTAAAACCTCATTAGACAAAATTTCACATTTGCCTTATTGCAGACCATGTACTCACTCGTTGGCCGAGATACTTCATCTCTGCATCTTGGAAACAGAAACTCTGGAGCTGATTTTGGATGGATTGCTGTTTGCTTGCACGGATTTTGATTTCTTCGATTGGAACCTTTTTCTTCTTCAGTTCCTCCAACATGCCATCTACTTCAGTGGGTAGAAGCATCAAGAGCGCATACCCCTGAGCATCATAGCGGGCCGTGCGGCCAACGCGATGAATGTAAGTATCCGCATCTTCGGGGCAGTCAAGCTGTATAACCCAATCCACTGCAGGGAAATCGAGACCGCGGGCCGCAATATCAGTGCTGAAGAGAACCGCATGCTGGCTTCCCATAAACTTTCGGAAAATCTCTACACGCTTCGTTTGCTTTTGTTTACCGTGCAAGTGTAGCAAAGGGACACCAGGCTGAAGCTTACAGAAGGTTTCATAGACGTATCGAGTTTGTTTACAGCTCGACAAGAAGACAATCGTCTTTTGCTTAAGATGGCTCTTGATGAATGACCACAGGATATCCAATTTCTTAGGAAGTTCACACACAACATAATGCTGTGTCAGCTTCTTCGGCGTACTGTGCTCAGCTTTCTCGTGAACTGATACATATTCGGGATCCTTCAAACTGAGACGCGCAAGGTCTTTCACGGAACGGGTCTGGGTAGCAGAGAAAAGCAGAGTCTGTCGACTGCGTGGGAGGTTATCGACAATGGCATTGACTGTCTTCTGGAAACCGAGGTCCATGATACGATCAGCTTCGTCAAGGACTAAACATGATCATTAGCAAATATCTCCACCTGCCTCTTCTCTCACATATCCAGATCATATACCTAGTATCTGAAGGTTATCGCAGTCAAAACCAGCTGACTGATCCATATGTTGAAGCAAGCGGCCGGGGGTTGACACCAAGATATTCATACGTGCGATACGCACTCGCTCCACATCAAAGTCTTTACCGCCGATAATCAAACCAGCAGAGAAGGAATGCGACTTGCCGATCTTTTTGAGTACCTCAAAGATCTGGACGGCCAACTCACGAGTAGGTGAAATGACTAAGGCACCGAGTCCATCGTCCTGGGACCACTGAGCACGCTCAAGGATTTCTAGGATCTAAACGATCGTGAGCAATTATCAGCGAGATCCCCCTCCTTGTTGTGTATTTAATATACCGGGACAAGAAATGCAAGCGTTTTGCCGCTTCCGGTTTTCGCTGCGCCCAAAACATCCCGTTTAGCTAATGCGAGTGGGATCGCTTTACGTTGGATCTCGGTTAGCTGCAGAAAATTCGCGGCTTTCAATCCCTGCTGAGTCTTTGAGGTAATCGGAAGGTCGTCAAAGAGCTTAGCATCGCTGTAGTTCTCCTAAACAAAGATCGATTAAAAATACTGGATCAGAAAGATCAAATTGATAAATACAACAGCTTTATGACATACAGGCTGAGAGCATTTCACTTCAATCGCCTTCAACTCTTCCTGTAGCTGAAGGCGACGTTCCAGTCGCTTCTGGTGAGAGCTGGAGGTCTCCTTTTTGCGGTTGTACATCTCAAAGAAGCAAGGCGAAGGAGAAAAATTTTGGGAAAAGTATCAAAGGCTAGATGGTTCTTTAATCAGCCTCCGCACCAATTATACGTCTTCTACCGTTTTCTTTTCAAACGACTCTTGTCCATCTCCTCTCTCTACGGGTCCTGCCGGCATGTAATGATGGGGAATGGGGCACTGGGAAGGGGTATCCTAGGAGCTGATATAGTATTGGATCAACTCTTTGGTGAATAAACTACTGTACATTAAGGCATCTCAAAAATCTTTATGCATTTTCGTCTCAAAATACCCAACTCAATTTTGCTTAAAACCGGTTGTTCCGAAGACAGGAACTTATTGTCAAATGAGAGCATGGCGAATTGTATTGATTATACCACGTTATCATCGTAAGCGACAGTGTACGAACGAAATATTTGTTTGACTGATGGATGAAAAGGAGATACCATAGAGTAAAGTCAATGAATAGACATGCGGATCCCAGAGCTCGTGCTTTGATACAATCAGCGCTCGATATTCCGGTTTGCTCTGTCAGGCCCAGATGCAACCGGCAAACTGGCCATTGGTATTCATTGTTGTACGCCACATTGATTGACAGCGACTGGTTCCGTTCCTGTTACGTATAATATGGCAAAGCAAATGTCGCATTCACAGAGAACTTTATAGATTAATAAATCACATCTGCACTTGATAAATTATGGAAAAAAGGTCAGATGATACTGGACTAATCGGTAGAGCTTCGACTTGGTTGTCTTCGGGTAGGGCCATTCCTTTTTTTTTACCGAGGAGCCGTTGCTCACACCCGAAGTTCTCACTTTTCTATCGCCGTCTGCCTTGAACCCGGATTCATAGGCGTAATTTGCCGTCGGCCTGCCTTTTGCTTGTTTCATGCCGCCTTTATGCCCCCAGCGTGCACCTGCAGCTGCTTCTGGCATTTGCTCAAAATTTGTTTCTGCCGTCGCGTCGCCGCTGCTCTTGATGCACAACCAATTCTCCGCTATGGTTATCGCTATGCGCACATCTTGATGCGTCTTGTGTGAGCCGGGTGGTAAGTAAGAGTGTAAAGGGGCGGAGTTGATGTTTCCTGATGCTGATGAGATCTCTTTACGTGTTGATACGACACTTTCATATAATTTTGTGCGATCTTTTTGGGGAAATAAAGTAAAGACTGCGAAAGAAATGCTGCCGCACAATTGATGTAACTCTTTCGTCGTTGAGCGTCGTTTTCGACATAAGGACTGTTCCCAGTTTATGTTCTGGGGGAATCAAAAAAGCAGAAAGAATATAATCTTTTTACAAGCGGCCTAGTAAGAAAAGGAAGGTTTTATAAATTTCTGATAAAATCAATGCTTATGCAGAGCATTTATGAGAATGCCTAATAACGCCTTTAAGATCACTTAGCTTCAAGTGATATATCGCTTCATTGATCCATGTCATCAACGTTTCGCGTTTGAGAAATTTGTTACAATTCATTTATTTTTGGCCAATGGCTAGGATTTCTTAATTGGATTGAGCTCAGGAGAATATAAAGGCAAGCATGCACAGCGGTAACTACGGTAATCTACATATTCAGCAGTGTCGACTGATATATGGATAGGAGCATTATCCATCACGACATAATGGCCTTTCATCTGCTGATACTGGACAATTTCATCTAAGGTAGTTTCCAGAAAGCCGATATATGTTCTGTAATTGTTCTGTTGCTCATACATCCGACACCATCTCTTCGAATTTTCTTTTTATTGAATAGAGGCTGAGAAATCTTGAAATTACATTTATCAGACATTCAGCAGGAACTGCGCCTAAAATGGTTATTCTTATTGCCTGTGTTTTGCGGAACTGTTACTGGCGCCGACGTACCTTTTTTTGACCATGCCAGATTAATATGAAATGCAAATTCATCAAGAAAGGCACGGTTTCTCATAATATACACGTCTGCTTTCTCCATGTACGAACCGAATCCAGATATCTTTGAATCTTTTCTTCGCTGATATGGATCCCGGTTGAAACCGAGCTTTTTGAATGACAAGTTGCAGCGTTCTTTTACAAAAACAAGCAGAGTACTTTTAGATATCTTCTATTCTATGAATATCTGCATTAGCTTCTTCAGTACCTTCAACTAAGACGAAGGAAAGGTTCTCGTCAATACGCTAAAGAACAAGGGTTCTATGTTCCTCATCAGAGAGGGCGTGGACGAGTAGTCATTTTCTGCGGCTCAAAAATATAGTCATGGTCCTTCTCTTACTGCTTAGCCGATTATTGTAATGTACGGAAATGAATCTCAAGCTGCTTTGCTGCTGCTGCCGCCGCGCTCAGGCGCTCTCATATAACAACTTAAAGAACGTTGCTTTGACCCAATTAGAATATCGTGTATAATTTCGCCCCATTGATGTTTCCCTGATAATAGCATCACTACTAGGCATTTCCTCATTTCCCATATACATTGTCCCCGTTTCTCTCTAACTCTCCGGAGGTCGTTGAGCTAAATGGTGTGTATGAGAGCTCAATTTTTCAAGGCGAAATTGCTCCTCATAAACAATATAAACCATTGGTTCAGATCTTCCATATTCGTCGACGAGAGAATGTATTCCATTTTCCAATAAGATTGAGTGTTTTATTATCTTTGATTTCTAGCGTAATTGCGAAAATGATACACGCACTTGAAGCAAACGGCCGCTATTTGTCTTACGTTTTTCTTTTTTATTTCGCTAAGGACTCCGTGCTCTCACTGCCTTTTTTGTTGGACACGACACTTCAATGTCATCCAGATATGAAGCCTGCCTCGTATTTACCGGATTTCAAACTGGCAACGTGACCTGTGTTTTATATTTCCATTCTAGCATCTCTGTCGTAGCCCTCCTGTTCATGACACTGCGCTTTCACAGTCAGTAGCGTGCGGAACTACTACTCATCCAACACTTCCAGCAAGTACGTCTTGATGCCCTGACTTCTTCCATCTCACTTCTATCCAATCGGTGATTTCCTCTTAATGAAGGCGGAGGGAACAATTGCCTGGAATAATAACTACAGATGGGGTGTAGGGGAGAAGGAGTGTCAACGGCTAACACTTGTTCCGTCAAAGCTAACCTGGTCCATCCCAACGCATATAAAAAGAGAGTTGTTTTTATTCAATAAAGAGGATCCCGTCTCAGAGACTCGATTTTGACTCATTGGTCTACACACAACAACACAATCTCGACAGGCAGCTTGCGACTAATGCACGCTTGCGATGGAGTCTCTATTACTGATCATCAGCTTGTTATTGTGCTGGAAACCATGTAGAGTATGCCCAAGTAGTTTTTAAGACCGTATTGCTGAAATAGACAGCAAAGTGGATTCCGCGCATTTCGATTTTGAAAATCTTATACTACCCGAAAAAGAAGAACTAGCGTTGAAATAGGGCAAGCGGGTGGAAGTGGTAATGGCTGTGGTTTTCATGTTTGATAGAGATGAATATGAAAAGGTCAGAAGGACCGAAGGAAAAAACCAAAGTGGAGCCCGGGGATGACGCGGATGGCAGCTTTGCTGTTACACAAGAAATCAATAAAGGATGTGCCAGTTGAGATGTGCAAGGATGGCGAATGGGATGATAGAAGGAGGTGAAAGCCTGGTTTAGGGTAGAAGGGACACCTGTTATTGTGTGTAATGAAAGCCGAGATGGAACATGGTTTAAAACGAATGAGGGCCGGATCAGGGGGGATCTCTGAATTAGCAGCAATTGATGAATTTGAAACCGATATGGCACGGCGAGGCGACTGAGGCTACACTGGTTAGAAGTGATTAGGTGAGCAATACGTGTTTTTGATTTTACGCGATCGATCTTTATTGTAGCTAAAGAATGGATGGGTATGATTTATTCCTGCAATTGGATTTCAACTAATGTCACGTGCTGTGCTATCGTAGCCCCTTGTTTTACTCTAATTGCTGCGCTCCATTTCGCGTGGAGCTGATAAACTGCAACACAGTGTCGCGAAGGGAGGACCAAGAAAATATAATGAATGTCAATCTGGGACAAGATAGGTTGATTTATGGTCACCGCATACGACGTGTAAACGCGCGAAAGTATGACTACAGTCAAAGAGTTTCTGGTTTTTCCTTCTTCGCACTCCTTCCTTTTTTTCTTCCACGTTTCCTTCTGTATTTCCCTTTTCTCTTTCGCATTTTCCTAGTAAGTATCCTTTCTTTTTTTAACTGCATATTCCATGCACTCGAATCTTAATAATGAATAATTTTATTATTCTAGGCAATTCATCAACAAGGTCTCGATGGAATGATCTGTCCCAAGACGTAAAAGCCCTCAGATGCGAGGAATGCTCCGCTCTAAAGGCTACTCGCCAAGACAATGTATTGATTGAATCCAGATGAGCTTGGAGAGAGCGCACGCATAAAGATGCACTGGTGGTCAGTATAGTTGGTATCGAGCAGCATAGTGTTGCATGCTGGGACTGGCGAGTAAGTAGAAAGAATGACCGCGGCATATCAGTGGATGGCAAGGTCCTCCCCGGTCAGGAGAACGGTAGAGCAAGAGAGACATGGTCTGGATGGTATCTTACACCGTACCGTCCACCGAGCCAACACCTTGCCCAGATTGAAAGGGTCACGCGTGCCTTGGGCGGTATCACTACTATTGATTCCATCCTGCCGAAGGCGTGCCAACATTCCTTATCTACACAACCACAGATTGTGTTCAAAAGGTACGGTATTATGCTGTACCTTCTTTTGTTGCTGATGGTGGATAGATATTGTTTCTAGCAGTGTTTACGGCGACTGGGCGCAGGAAGATACTCCAACAAGCCAACATTATGCATCCTCCAGGTATGATACCATGCTTTGTATTGCAACACTGCTGATGAATGGCGTATATCTATGGTAGCAATACACACGACAACCGGGCCAGATAATAAATGTCGTCAAGCATCTTATATCTCCAAGATAACGATACCATCCTCTGTCACCTCAATCGCGGCACTCATTATCATTATCAGTACATGATACATGATGCTTACCAGCCTGCAATGACTAAGGAGGACAAGGAGGAGAAAAGCGCGCACAAGTACACCTCGTGAATATTAAATTTTATTTTATCAGCGGCATTTGACACAGCCCACAGCGGTAAAAACAATCATCAAAGTACTCACTGTGGTTTCCGCAAACATGAAATCATTACTCTACATGACTTTCTTTACACCATCATAGTATTGCAGTCGCGAGACCCACAAGAGAATAAAAGTCGGAAGCCAACATTTTCATTATGTATAAAGCGATATATGCACCTAGCAAATGGCCATCAATAACCAAGTCATATGGAGAGATACAGTACTAATTAGATTCACAAACTATCTGGATGACGATGTACGTTTCAATTTCCTCATCCTTTGGCAAAATGCCCCAAGGACAATAGGTCATACAAACGCAATCCGGTTTAACTTCACAGAAGCCCAATTCTGATGCTCTGCAGAAATATTTAACGGCTTCCATACAGTACTTGTTTGCCCTATTGGTATGTTTGCAGATTGTGCAAAAATAAGGATAAAGAATCAACAGAGAGCGCTTTAGCTCTCCTCTATATAGTTTGAGCTGCCACGCACCATCATGATACTATGCCCGCAAACCATCTGGCGCAGACCAAGATCAACCCGTCCCAACTTCGGAGCGCGACCGCCAGGACTGGCTATTTTCCTGGGTATCGTAAAGGTCCCAATGATTTGCAAAGGAGATGCGATGGTCACCTCTTGATAAAGCGCATACGAGCTCCCCTCTTCATCCCTCTTGGTGGTGAGGGCTTCTAAAGCAGTCTCCACTGACCCTTCATCATGGATACTTCACATTTGCTAAAGAAAACCCAATGCCAAATTTGAGCAGCTTACTTGGTAAATGCCGTTGGGCAACTGAGATGGAGCTATGGTAAAAACGAACGTCCATTGCGACAGGTTGCCGGAGCTTCCTTTCCACCCAGCATGCCATCAGGTCGATCGTAGAAGCAGCAGTGGTACTCCTTCTACTGCTCTATCGTCTTCATGCTTCGTGCATGATCGTCCAAGTTAAGATCTAAGCCAGCGTTGCATACGGTCTCTCGCACTATCTGGCATCAAGAGGTCACCACCCGGGTTGCGCAACATGCTTTCCAGCCTCCCATTTTCTTGCCTAGTCAATGAGGTCATAGAGCGTCGCCCAACCTGAGGAATGGTGGAACCAGGAGTGCATATACCGACTCCAAATGGCCAAGTCTTCTTGGCTTCCTTCGAGGTAGTCAATGGATCAATCAGTCTGGACTGTGGCGTCGCCAGAATGAGGGAACAGGAAGCGCGCGGGACCAGACAAAAATAAATATTGACATCATAAAAAGAGGGGATGGATAAAATGTCTTGGCCCCGTGCTGCTGAGAATTACTTGGAAAGGCGATCGACGTGCCACCTTTATTTTGTTTACCATCACATATAACACTCGGCGCTCTCTCCATAAGAGACATTGGAGTGTTATCAGTAGATCTCATCCCTCATATATCGTACGTGCTACTCATTGATGGAGCAGCTATGAAACATTTGCTGCAACAGTAAAGTTCAAAGAGAGAGCAACCTTCCGGATTCATGGTTTATTGACATTTTCACATGCTTTCCATTTTGGGGGGAGGGCGTGACCTGTGCACCATAAATGATCTCTGTGCAACCTTGCAGAATGTTGATCCCCCGCACGTAGCCACTGTGACAGCCAGAGTTATGGTGGTAATAGGCGAAAGTATGTCAAAACGCAACGGAAAAAGACGAGACTAGTACGAGGAGAATCGCAAACATCGATTTATGGATATTGTAATATCAAGCAATGTGAAGGAAGACATACACGGCGATGGGGAAAGAATGAAAAAAGTTTATATCATATATGTTGCTCCCTTGGGGGGAGAGAACGTTTCTTAAGAAACTCTTTACACTCGTTAATTGACGTATGGACCAAATACTACCCAGATAGACAGACTGGCTATATCGTCATCAACCAGAGATGAGACTGTTCGAAGGTAAAGAATAAGGTGAATCGCCCATGGGTGGAGTAGGAAGTAAATGATTTCGTTTTTCGCGGAAGACGGTTAATCCTGGGATCCCCCCCATCGATTTTCCTTGACCCCACCGAAAAAAAAGCATATAAATACGGCAGAATGTTAGTTCAGATTTCGTAACAGTTATGCAACATGTTTACAGCACCTTTCTCTCGCTCTTCGCCTTCTCTCGCTCGCTCGCTTCTCGGTTCGTGGGCTGGTCCCGAACCAATGGAGATCTGCCCGGACTCTCCTCTTCCGTCGGCTTGGGCTGGTCCCGAGCCGATGGAGATCTGTCCGGAGACTCCTTTTTCTCTGCTCGGGCTGGTCCCGAGCCTATGGACATATGCCTTCCCTCGCCGCCGCCGTCGCCTCTTTCTGCTCGGGCTGGTCCCGAGCCTATGGACCTATGCCCCCGTCACCGTCGCCGTCGCCGCTCCTTTTCTCTGCTCGGGCTAGTCCCGAGCCTATGGATCTATGCCCCCCTTCGCCACTGGCTCATTCCTCTCCTTCTTTGTCGTCTTCTCCTCCGCTTCCGTCGTCCTCTCCTTTTCTTCCGCCGTTGTCTCCTCTTCTTCTGCCTTCGCCCATTCCGTTCTCTGTACCTTCCTCTCCTTCCTCTCCTTCTTCGACTCCTCCGCTTCCTTCCTCCTCTCCGTTCCTTGAGCCAGTGTCTCCATCCCTTCTCCATCTTGCGTCTCCTTCCTCTCCTTCTTCCCTATCATCCTATCCTTCCTTCCTTACTTCGCCTTCGTCTTCTTCTCCCTCTCCGTCCCCGCCCTACATGCCTGCCTCCCCCGTCCGCGACGAAGGCATGTAGGGTGATGTGCCTTCCTTCCATTCCTTACCGGTATGTTTTAAAGTCTGCCTTGTGGTGTACGATATTATGAATGCTAAAAGCTTATTTTTGACTCCATCGCTTCTGTAGCTTCCGCTCCTGCCGCCTTCCTCTTCTTCCGTCTCCTTATCCTCTTTCGTTCCTTTCCGCTCCTTGGTATGTATTAACAGTTGGCGTGTAATATATACTATGAAAATCAAGGCTCATCGTTGTCCATCTCTTCTATAGTTCCGCTTCCTCTTGTTCCGCCATCCTTTTCTTCCTCTTTTCCGCCTCCTCCGCTCTGTGGTGGCTTCCCGAGTCAGGGGCTGTCGTAAGTCAAATCGAGAACCAAATACATAGCCATGTTACTAATTAGCGCACATTGACCTGTGTAGTCCAGCAGTCTCTGAGGGGACCATTGGTGTCTTTCCATGGTCCCTTGGGCGGCGGGTGAACCCTGATGGAAGTCATCCATGGCTGGAGAGGATGATCTTTCCTGCATCTCTCAGTGGTCTCCGAGGTGCTGTCGAATCGCCTACCCGATGATGCCCCTGTGGGATGACGGAGAAGCCACGCCGTAGCAAATCCTTCGTGAAGGAAACACCGCTGGAAAGTGGGTATTGGCATCCACGAGAGCATGCAATACTATATACCCGTTAGCACACCGAATGCAGATGATGCACATACTGTCATTACACGCATGCTGAGCAAGAAAGATTGTTCGAGGGCAGACACATCAGCGCACCAGTACTGGAGACCATGGCAACCCGCTCCACATGTGGACGGGCTGTCTTGGTCTCCTCTATGAGAAGTATACAAAGGTACGTTGAGCTTTATATTCCATTGTTTTGCATGATATGGCTTTACTAACTACGCTTTAGTATGGAATAGCACCCAGAGGCCGACTGGAGCGTTGATGTTTCTATACCTCGAATCCTCTTTCTTGCGAAGCATGTTGTATACTGACGGTATGTACAGCATCTGCGTTCAGTGTAATAACGGATATATAGCATTGCATGTCCTTGTGGATGTCAGTATCCGCTTTCGGGCGGGGTCTCCTTCACGAGGGTTTTGTTGCGGTGTGACTTTTCTGTTGTTCTGCAGGGTCATCATTGGTGTAGGTGGTTCGGCGGCGCCTGGGAAGCCACAGAGGGATGCAGGGAAGATTATCCTCTCCTGCTGTGGGTGACTCTCTTGACGGGGGATCCCAATGCCCCTCGGGAATGTGATCATGACGTGCTTGTGCACACCCTTTCCGTGCCACTTGCACTCTTTGGGCGAAGGCAGCGAGTTTATATTCTCGCATGTGCGGCGGTTTCCTCGTTACTACGCTTACAGACACTACGCGCTGTTCTCGGGAGATCTCTGATCAAGGCAATATCGTTACGGGGAGAATTCGCTACGGCGGTCTAATTTAACCGGAATCATTGGCATTATAACAGCGGGTGGCCAGCGCACTTTTACTTTGAACCGAAACTACTACTTTGGAGACACAACATATTGACATGGATCCCAGGCGGTGTATTTCACAAGCAAGGATATCTACTACGTCAATATCCTTGTCCACAAGAATACTTTTGGCGGAATTATGCATTCACTCAGCTGCATCTGAGCATAACACGAAGGCGACGACTACCAATGCCATGTCGAATCAAGGAGCATCTTATGATAAAGTCCATCAAGCAAACCTGGTCATTGCTCTCATCCTCAGAGAGGGACAACACTCCACCATATCAATCATCACATAGAAAGTGTATACAAATAGCCGAGAAGCACAAAAAGATCGAGAAAACCAAGAAACACACCAATGGACACAAGAACAGTTCCCACCGGTCTTCGCCGAATACAATCAGCAGAACTTATTTCAAGAACATCCAAGAACATTTTGGACATGTATCGTATTCACGCCCATCAAACCACAAACCGGTTGTGCTACGGTTTCTCTGATAAACCGCCTTTACTTGTCGATCTGGAAAGACTACCTAGTGGGCTACTGTTTACAACTCACAGATTATTATACAACAAGTGAAAAGCTTAAGAGGCCTCCCCTATGTTGAACTAAATCATCAGGTATGTTTTAGGCGAATATCTTCATCATCAATTACCTCACATGCTAACTATATCGTTTGTCTGATGCAGAACACATTAGATT
Organism: Dichotomocladium elegans; assembly: GCA_025716815.1. NCBI lineage: Eukaryota > Fungi > Mucoromycota > Mucoromycetes > Mucorales > Lichtheimiaceae > Dichotomocladium > Dichotomocladium elegans. The sequence continues at coordinate 407,064 of JAIXMN010000007.1, forward strand.
ATTACTCTGGACTCACGGCGGCAGTCCACATTGAGAGGCCAGAAACATGATCTCCAGATGCTTGCGAATATACCGCAATTATACCGTATTTTTTATGTATTATAGACGACAGATATAAATAATAGATGATGTAAATAATAGAGCAAATCACATATACAATTTTATGCCACGTCTAGGACTCTCTCCAATAGAGTACGAGCATTATAGAGAACGTTCGGAAAGATATTTAGATGATTATCCTACAAAGCACAAAACACAAGGCGGATGGCAGATGGCATATGGCAGATTGCTGATTGTATGATCGGCGCGCTGGGCATAGCTTTTCCTTGCACTCAACGTTACTATATGGGCGGTGTGCATATATCAGACCAATCTTGGCGCTCTCAATGATTGGCGACATAAGGAACCACTGCCGTGCTCAACCCAAACCAAGTATGCTGTTTAAATCCCAAGACGAGCTACAAACGGGTGCTAAAGCAATCCCATTCCACGCTCCAACAGCCTAGAAAAGAAGCAGAAGTATTACCTTTTAAGAACCGTTAAGCATGTGACCGCGTTCGTAGCCGATGCAGGTCACATGTCACCGCTGGGGATCATGTGAATGCCATTGGTGCTCTCTACGTTGCTTTGAGTTTCGAGGTCCTGATCATTGATACGCTCCCTATTTTTTTAAATGCGTCGGTCAACCTCTTTTGTGTTTGCATGTAAAGATCAGGAAGAGCTAGGAATAATCTACTCCAAAATCAGAAAGTCGCTGATGGCACTGAGGAAATCAGAGAGCAACGTGGTGACAACATACCGCATTCTATGGAGAGGGCACCCTGCAAGCAATCACAAGAATTCATGCAACCGCGTAATCATTGGATCTTGACTCTCGACGGCTTGTTTATCTTGTCTTTTGACTATCTTGCGCTTCTATACAACACGGGAGGTCTGATATGTAGAGCCATTAGGTCGCGGGAAAAGGACTCGGCGTACTCTAATAATTGCTACTAGTCGGACAATGGTTACGATCGAGCTCGAAGCAGAAGCGTAGAGTGGCATCGTATTTTTTTCGTGCGCACTTGGAAGAGCGCAAGAAAGATGTTTCTTGTTGATTCCAATGGAAAGCGCGGTAAGTTTATCTTTCCATCCGTTCTCCTTCAAGCAACAGCTCTGGCAAATTATCTCAAATGTACAGGCGGTCTGCGTGAAAGGGATGCGTTAAGCACGTTTTCCCGTCCTCTCCAGGGATTTTAGGCCTATGTGCCCGGCTTGCGTTGTTGCCGTAAATCAGCCTGCCCTTTTTGTATAGAATCTGCCCTGGAGTTCACGCGACCAAATTGCCACACCTCATTTTTTTTTTAAAAAAAAATTATAAAAGAAATCGTTCTGTGCTTTGTAGATTGACCAATTGCACCCGCACTTGATGAGCCATGGAAGAAAAGTCAACAACGATACCGAGCTACCTGGTGGGGCTGCGTCGCCAGTTCTTGTCCCTGCCGTTGCTTCACTGTTGCTCATACCCGAGTTGCTCCTTATTTTGCTGTCCGCTGCCTTATTCCCGCGCTCGCCAGGCGTAATTTGTCCACTGGTCTGCCTTTTCGCTTGCTTCGTCCGCTTTTGGGCCTTCGCCCGCCTTTAGGCCTTCGCCCCCAACGTGCCCCTGCCGTTGCTTCCGGAGTTATCCTACTCTTTGCTTCTGGCGTCGCCTGTCCTTGCTCCTGCCATTGCTCCTGAAGCACCATCCATCCGTCCGCCATGGTCACCCGCCACGCGCACATCTGGATATGCCTGGCGTGAGCAGTGATGGTAAGTCAAACTATAAAGGGGACGGCTTGATGTTCTCTGTTGAAGTACGAGGTCCGTTTAACTTATCAAAGGACATTTCATCTAAGTTTATGCGACTTTTTTTTTTTTTTACAAAATTCATTTTGGGAGATAAAGTAACCGGCTGTGCGTAGCTACAGTGTAGTTTTACAGAGGTAGATGCCCGCACGGGAAAGTATTTGACCTTCTGCTTCATCGATGGTAATTGCTAAACGGTACAAACAGGGAATTGGCGGCGGCAGAGCACAAATCGGATCTCATTCTCTTTTGGGCACAGAATAACTCAACGAAGGATATGCTCCGCGCCATGTTGTGCATGGGCAATGCATCTGGCGGCAACGCAATGGTCCATAATTCTTGTAACGATGACTGTCGTTGCAGAAACGTGAGCCTTGGTTGAAACTTAGCAGTACCAAAGACGTACTGATTTTAGCTTGTTGATAACATCAACCTGGGCATTCCTGGTTGTAAGGGTGGTACCATGATGAAATTGGAATAGGCGGCTAGCCGTGGAGGGCAAGCGAACGGTAGACGACAATGATTGCTGCTGTTGACCTTAACGCATTATTTTGTGGAAGTCGACACTTTTGTGATACGTGAGACCGGCCGCCACCGACAGCAGGACGCATGTTGAGAAAGAAAGAAGCAACGTGAGCTGAAATAACATCAAAATATCGTGTATACACGTTCTTTGGTAACAATATGTTATTAGAGATGGTAAAACAACACATAGCAATAGGCGCAGCCATCAATTAAGCAAATAAAGGTCTTCGGCAATCGTGGATGCTGTCTCAGGAACAAAATCCGTACCAATGTTTCTCCTCCATTTACCCGAGATGACTGAAGAAACACAGCTTTTCGAAAGTGGGCGGGTATTTAGCTCGAAAACATTATGAGAATCATAATCAAGGGAACAACAAAGAAATGGGATGCAAAAAAACAAAGAAGGCGGAAAAGGTCGCCCTCTGGTTGGTTGCACAAGACAAGAGCAGACAAAAGAAGAGTCAGTTCCGCGCACTCTTTTCCACTTTCTCTTGTCCAGCTCACGGTTTCGCGATGAGTGCTTCTGTATTTCTGGACACATTAAGAAAACATGACTTAGACCAGGTAATTACTCTTCTGCACCGTCATTGTTCTTTCGCTAACACACAGCAATCTTTCGTTATAGTTCTATACGACGTGAGTGGAGCAGCAACGCAAAGGACCGCTTAAAGACACTGACGATGACTCCTTTTTCAGCTTTTCGACGCACGGCATCACACAACTGCAGAACCTAGTTCAGGCAAGTGGCCATTTATCTCTTCCTCAGCTTTTTCTTTCTTCGTCGATTGCGAATAATAAACAACTTCAACATTCTATAGCTTTCAGTCCAAGACTATGCGGCGCTAGGGATAACCGACATAGGCGACCGTAAAAAGATTTTTAGCCTGATCCAAATGTTACGGAAGGAGACCTTGGGCCCTGAGCGGCTAAGACTCGTCACATCCTCATCATCCACGACGAGTAACACTAGCAATAGCAACACCAGCATGGGAGGACCCTTGACAAGCGGCCTTCGACAGCCACAGAGCTACCGTTCAATGTCCTACCACGAGGCTGCTGGATCTGTTCAGTCACCCACTTCTCCCAATGCTGTATCAAGCAGGTTGCCTCAGCTTCACACCGCCTCCCCCACCGTTGACCACGGCCAGTACACACGTATGCGCAGACAGAGCACGGCGCAGCCTCCGCCTAAGATGCCCTCTTCTCCTGCCACCCGCCATGTCCGAAGTCGTACCATGTCCGATGCTGGGTCTTCTTTACCACGCGCGGCAGCAGCAACAGCCGCCGCCCGGAGAACGGATCTTCGCCGCTCTGTACTTGTAGAATCGTATGCCACTACGACCATTGGTAACAACGTCTCATCAGAGGAGGATGAGGAAATCGAATCACCAAGGTCAACGAGGCGATATCGTACTTCGGCTCCCATGCTTAACGCCTACGGTGTTCCTGTGTCGCCGATGAAGTCCCGTGCCAATGTCGGCGCTTTAAAACAAGCTACAGACATCCTGCCTCCGAGTGACCTCGATCAGAAAATCCGTGTCTGTGTCCGCAAGCGACCGCTCAATCGGAAAGAACAGGAACGCAATGAAAAGGATATTGCCCAAGTCACCGGCACAAGAACTCTGCATATACATGAGCCAAAGTAAGTTTTCAGACGATCTTGCCGAGCTGGCTAAGGAAGAGGTTAGAGTATTAGGCATAGTCTTGACGGCTAAACATTTCTGAACTAAGGTTGAGACTCGACCTCACGAGATACATTGAGCAGCACTCGTTCACTTTTGATGATGTATTCGATTCAAGCACGGAAAACTCGGTTGTCTATGAACGCACGGCGCTCCCTCTCGTCCACTATATCTTTAAAGGTGGCAAGGCCACCTGCTTTGCGTAGTATGTTGCAATGGAAAGGATGAGTTTGATATCATGGTAGTTGTTAAATTTCACCGTAGTGGACAAACAGGGTCCGGGAAAACTTTCACCATGCTTGACCCGCGGCATGGTCTTTATGTACTGGCTGCTCGGGACATTTTTGCTCTCTTAAAGACACCGGAGTACCAGCATCTTTCTGCATGGATTGGTCTGTACGAAATATACCAAGGTCAGCTGTATGACCTACTGAACAACAGGAAGAAGCTTTTTGCACGGGAAGATGGCAAGCAGAACGTTGTCATCTCAGGGCTGAAGGAGTATCTCATCGACAATGTCGATAATTTGGTTCAGGTCTTTGCTTACGGCAATCAGATCCGTAGTACAGGTAGCTTGCAAAATGATCATGAGTGCTGTGCAATCTCTAAACATGTTCTTCTACTATTAGGAACCACGGGAGCGAACGATACGTCTTCTCGGTCGCACGCTGTTCTGCAAATTCTACTTAAGCCTAAAAAGAATCGAAAGTCTATTCACGGCAAGCTGAGCTTCATCGATCTGGCTGGATCCGAGCGTGGTGCTGACCGAGGCGAGTCTGATACGAAGACGAGGTGAGAAAAAGAGAGCCATGAAGAGAACCAATTTATAATATGAATTTCCGCATAGAATGGAGGGTGCGGAAATTAACAAGAGCTTACTGGCGCTTAAAGAATGTATTCGTGCGCTTGATCAGGATAAACGCCACACCCCCTTCCGACAAAGCAAACTAACACAGGTAATGCATATTAGATCAATGGAAGGTGTGGATACAGCATTGACAGGCGTATATCAGGTTCTGAAAGACTCCTTTGTGGGAAACTCGCGTACATGTATGATTGCAACAGTTTCGCCGGGAGGCTCAAACAGCGAACATACCCTCAATACCCTTCGATACGCTGATCGGTATGCGAGCGGCATAAAAGATGCTTTAACCAGGTGTGATAACTGACGGATGGTCTGTATTAGAGTAAAGGAACTTAAAGGCGAACGTGACCGTTCGCGAAAGAGCAGTAAAGCGAACGTATTTAGCGACTATGAAGACAAGAGATTGGATGACGAAGAAGACGATGGCGATCTGAGCAACGAGTCCGATATTCTAGATGATCGTGACCTGGATGCGGATGATGACATCTTTAATGTGGACTTTCCACACGAGCAGGACGCACTGATCAGCTCGAGCAGTTACCCTCTATCCCTGCAAGGGCAAATGGCGCACATTGACGATGGCAACGACTCGTACGAATCATCACCATCACCCTCGCCTTTTGATGTTTCTCAGATGGAGAAGATAATCAATCTCCATCGAGCGCAGCTTCGCCAAGTAACGGAATACACAAAGATGGAGAACAAATTAGTAGGGCAGATGTCTCTTGGTCTGTCCAGTCTGGAATTTGACAGCGAAGCAGAAGCTAGTTCACAATTTCGGGACTATCTTCGAGAGCTCGATGAGATCCTAGAAGAGAAAGCTGGTGCCATCGATGCATTCAGAGACAGAATCAGCGAGACTGTCAGCCAAGTGACATTATAAAAAAATGAATAATGAAATGTTTCCCCACCAGCCAAAATACCCAGTTTCTATCTTCCATCTCATGTCCCCTCCCCAACAAAGACGATATTGTACACCTACACTACGTTCTCTTCCACGCAAATGTACATCTCTCTTATGCATGTTTACTTTCTCATTGCACTTCCCCACATAATCCGTCGCCTTCATTAAAAAGGACAAAGAAGAGTGAATGAATTCCGTCTTTATTCCAGATCATACTTAGATGTTGGAGGGGTAAAGCATCTAGAATTGAAGTAGACGAACGACTGTGAGTATTCGAATGGAACGAAGGTGTTCAAGAGACTTACGATGCGGACGGAGGCACCGAAGGACTTGGGGGGCAAGTTCTTGCGGAAGCGAGCCTTGACGACACCGCTGGTGCCGTGGGGGCGGGCAATGCGACCCCAGATGACACGGAGCTTAGAGCCGTTCTTTTCCTTGTTGGCGTAGTAGACGTAGGCGACACGCTTGCCGAGGTAGAAGCGGGCATCCTCAGTGGTCTGAACACCCTCAATCTTGAGGAGCGATACATTGGGATTCTGGGTACGCTTAGCGCGTTCGTAGCCCAAGACGCGGCCCTTGGCGTACAGACTATGGTTGCAAATATCAATTCATCCATCCATTCATTCATCCATCCATCCATCGTTCGTTTGCGGGGGGAGATGTGCGCTTCGGTCTGGTGGTGTATGTATATATGTGCATATATGTGTTTATGTTGATTGTAGCTTCCTTACCGAGAGGTGGATTCAGCAGCCATGTTTGCGACGGATGAAAGGAGGAAGGCCCGCTCGTTTGCTGGGCCTGTACTCGCAATGGAGCCTCTGCCGCCACCTCCACCCCCGATCCGCGTTCCTCCCCCAACTTCCGTTTTCCGGTTAACCCAGCCCTGTTGGTCAAGTCAGATTGCTTAGACGCAGTCACTTGCACAACCCATTCCTGGATTGAATTAAATCGGTTTTACAATTATAGCCAATCCGATTCTCTGAAACGGAGGCTTATCCCCGTGGGTCGACAAGCTCGGCATGCACCAGCCTTATGGCATTTTCTACTTTAAAATTTCGTACACAAGAAATATTTCGACAATCATAAGTCAGCTGAAAACAGCAATCCTTCCTACACTTTATAACTTGCACAAAAGGGTCTCGAGGGATCCAGCATTTACCCGGGTAGTCCCGGCGATAACCAGCGTAAAAAGAACAAGAAAAAGGTCCCCAGCAAACCAGGAGAGAGGAATGGGAAGGCGTAAAAGGGTTCCTTCTCTTCCATGTCTCATCAAGTACGGATATATACGATTGGCCAATCTGCAAAGGAGAGTGGCTGTTAGGATGCAATAAATACTTTAGTATGATAGTGATTGTACCCGATAAGAGCATGTATTTGAAGCTCGAATCTCTTATTCTTTGTGGTTTAACAATGCTGCACCATACTGCGATGCGTCACATGATATCCTCCTTTGGAAAACTTACAACTTTCATCGCTGCTACTTCACGATGCTCACCGTCTATCAAACGTTTAACAAACAGCGCATATATTAAACGAAACCAGACTCACACAAGAGCACAATCTCGTTCCATGCCCGACTACAATGCAGCTTTATCAATGACCGTATTCTGTTTATCTAGATTAGCGGGAAATATATTCATCATAATAAAAACCAAGAAACCTTCCTTCTTCCTCCCGTGCCAACGACTAGATTTCTATCCCTGCACAATTAGCTTACTATTAGGCAGAGGCTAGTACTTGGATTCCAAGGCTTCAAGAATACGAGCAAAAGCTTTGAGCTTTGTTTCACTCTCTTGCAGTCTTTTATAGCGCTTTTCGATAAAGTGTCTTCCTGCAAAAGAAAATGCCGCTTCACCTCCCTCTTTTGCCACAGCCCAAATTTGTCCTACGGTATCGAGTTAATCTAAGGGAGGCACGTAACGAGTACCCACGATACTAATGTCCTTCTTCATCTTTCTATGCGTGTGGATGGGTGCTTTATCCTCGACCTTACCGTCCTTTTTTTCGACAGAATAGAATCCTGTTTTCTGTTAACGAAGATAGGAACAGTGCTGTGCACAGAGGTTCGAGTGTAAGTAGACCTAGCCATACTCGTTTTACATGTGCCCCTTCGGTCGAAATAAAATTATGATCTACTTACAGCCCCTAAAAATGCTATCACGGCACAAATTATGTCGTTTTTACTCATCTTTGACCAGTTAAACACGGATGCACGACAAGCCAATATTAGTCAGCTTCCGCTCACAATGCTCGACATGTGGGGCAATGGGGCTTTTCGGCGATTTGCTGGCCATCCTATCCAGCATTCAACCAGCTAACGGGTGATATTCCCGCGGCCTTTTCCAACACCACTTTATGCGATCTCCGCGATAATCCTATGCTATGTGCTGGTATTGGAAACCCGTGAGGGGCGTGTACGACTCTACACGACGGCTTTAGTCTAGTGCTTGCGCCAACAATAATTGGCTTTGGTATCAATGTTTGGATGTAAACCTGTCCGCCTGTCGAGAATCGACTGGTATGAGGATCTCGACTACACTTGGCTGGATCAAGGTCATATTGGTCGATGTCCCTCATACCGGTATCTCCATCTTTTTGCTTATGCTGCATGCACCTTTCGTAACCCATCCTACTGACATGTATCACGAGCAGCACTGCGATGATGCAAAGGCACCCAAATATTCATCTTTTGTTGCCGTGCTCGCAAAGAGCGGAAGCTGCATCCGGTACGAATGTGTGGAACGCAAGAGGATCATTGCATTAATTGCTCACAGTGGGTTGACACAAGACGTCACCATTCCATTGCTGTAAGCCCTGGCGCAGCAATGCCATCTACCGGATTTGGAAGTGACCATAAGCAACATCAGTCAGATGCTGAATTCGCCCAACTGATTGATAGTAACCGACGTTGTAGCCTTTTCCAATGTCCTTTGCAGTTTAGGGTACTATTTACATATATCCATGAGCACTTGTACCAAACTAAACGTACGGGTCTTTCCTTCTCTCTCTGTGTGCGCGAATTGAGTGAGTGAGTGAGTGTGTCCTATGCAAAAGTTATGACCATGAGCAGGTTTTGAGACTGGAAAAAAGATCTTCCATGCAGCTCAGTAAATCAGTCGGCTCCATCGAGCTGGAAGGGTGAGTATGGACCGCGGACAGATGAATACGTCGCGCCATCTGGTTTTCTTCCCCAAATCGTGCTTCTCATGCTCTGAACTTGTCAATCGGTATTGCGCAAGACGACACCTGGATCACCTGCAAGGCTCATGAGAGCAATGAACTGTTCCACAGCGACCTACTAATACGGCGTTGGCTGCCTTTACCATCTACAACGCCCGGTGCGGGCTAACAGTGACAACGGTTGCAGCAGCCATGGTTATGACTGTAGAACTTTATACATTTGAACCGCCAGGTAAATTTAATGCCGTACGCGAGAAATACGTGTGGGTTCGTATATTGCTTTGTGGCCCCGAAAAAAAAAGGTGACCGAGAGAGAGAGAGAGAAATCATGGGGGAACCTCACCCTAGGATTTGTAATAACTAATTCATCTTTGCTTGTATCTTTTGGTACTGTAACGATTATAGGAGTCACTTTTTTGTACCATGCCTTGATGCGCTTTATGCTAACATGGAATCCAGACACATCGGATAGACAGGTTTTTTTCTTCTAAAGTCAATATCAATCATATCCATTGTTGCACCCAGTCAAGACCGCGCTTGGATGTTTACATCATTCTTCCTGTCCACAGGCTGAAAGCAAGAATTCTTTAATTCATTTTTCATAAATCAACGGAGCGTAGTTTTCAATACTTGAAAGCTCTCAATCTCTGGACCAGTTGCTACATCGGTCACTCTGGGACAGCTATGTTTCTTGAAATACATCCTGTCAGAATCTTCGTCATACTTTATCACATATTCGTTGTGTTGAACGAACATGGATTCCTAGCTATTTTGTACACCTGATGCACTCAGAGCTTTCCCCCTAATACATCAGCTTGAAAAAAAATCGAACCTTGTCTTGGTCAATGCAAAGTTGTATAACTGATTGTAAAACTTGCTTCTTCCGCTTGAGGAGTCTGCGTTGGCAACGAACCCCAGAGTTGCCGTTGCAATGATAGGCTTCACCAAATACTCTGTGCCGGAACAAATAGTTGGAAGACAGTATCTTTCCTCAGCAACATCATAGACCATGGGGTCAGGACAGCCATGCTGCGCAGCCGCTTGGTCCTGTCTGTCGATAAGAAATTGAAAAAAGCTGACGTATTATTTTTGTGCGACATTCTGATTGCCCGAATTGGAGGGTAAGTCTACCTGTTTCAAAACCAAACACAGCGAAACCAAGCGTAAGACGGCTTGCGCGTGAGTTTGTAATTAATTCCCCTTATTCATGCTGTGCCTTTTCATTACCATATTGCTGCGTTCCCCCCCCCCTTTGCCCTATTTCATTATGCCTCCCTACTTGAACTTCCGGTCGTGCATCTAGATGCTAGAGCCTGTGGTGCAGTGCAAACTGGGAAGGGAACGATAACAAAGTCTGCACGGTCGTTACAGACCAGGATACTAAGCTGGCCAGAAAGTCAGAGCCGTTGTCCGGTGAACAAAAGAAATGGCCGTGTGTTCAACACACACTACGCTATAAACTCCGTGAAATGATCGCTGCGCAAAGTAAAGCTCCGCCCTTTCCCTCTATTATTTTTTAATACGGGTGTATGTGTGTGTGCACGCGTAAGAAAACTGCATACTGTACCGATGCCCTTGGACCAACTAATACATGAGCCTGTTACGGCCTTGTTACTGGTAGGATGCACATAGTGATTATTCCTCCTCTCCCTCGCATCATGTGCCTGTTTTTGGAAAATATTGTAAATAAGATGAAAGAATATAGCTAAACCTTTTTATGTCCTAAACACCACGAGGAAAAGGAGGGCAGTGAAATATCTTGTGCTTGAGGACTCCAATTCGCGGATCACCATTAATGCTCTCTCGAGCGGAGAAGATCTTATTTTTTTTTTCCCTTTCCGTACCTCGCTCATTTTTACCCTCGCTTGTTCTCGCGCCCCTTCCTCCCCTCTTCCTCGATCCTCCTTCTTTCTAATCCATTTTCTTTCCTTTTCCGCTGTCTGGGTCCATGGAAAGCACTTGGAGCACAACCGCTAATGCAGCTAAGCAAACGGTCGATGAGATAGCCAAGCAACTCAACACCAACACGGTGTCTGGTCTCCGCCATGGCGACATAGCCTCTCTCCGGGAGCGACACGGTTGGAATGAGCTTGAGAAAGCCGAAAAAGAATCACTCTTTAGAAAGTTCCTACAGTCCTTTACGGAAAACCCTCTTATTCTGCTCCTCCTGGGCTCGGCCCTCGTTTCTTTGCTGATGGGCGAGTACGATGATGCCATGAGCATTAGCCTGGTAATTCTGCAGCCCCACATTTTCTTCGTCCACGACCCCTTTACTGCTCTTCTTTTTCTGTTTCTCCCCTAACAAGCGCGCGGATAACTGAGAAACATATATGTGTTATTGAAATAGGCTATTATGATTGTCGTGACAGGTTAAGAATGACAGAGAAAAAAATCAGGTCCCATTTGTGCATCTATCAGTGTATTGATGATATGGTTCACTATAGTTGCATTTGTCCAAGAATATCGATCCGAGCGATCTCTCGAGGCACTTAACGATCTGGTTCCCCATTATTGTCAGTTAATTAGGTATGTTATAACTCCTTGCGTTCGTACGCATTTTAACGGATAAGGAGTATTAATTTTTTTCTGTCTTGTGTTGCCAGGGACGGACAAGTGGTTACTGTATTGGCGAACGAGCTTGTCCCAGGCGATCTTGTTCGATTTGCAACCGGTGATAGGATTCCCGCTGACTGCCGGATCATCTCTGTAGGTTAAAGCAGATGTCATCAAAAGGAAGAGAAAAGGAGGGAGGAGTAGATCTTGACAAGCTGTTTTGGGGGTAGGCGGTTGATTTGGAGATCGAAGAGTCCAATTTCACTGGTGAAGTGCGACCAAGGAAAAAGCACAGTAATGACATTAAGACAGAAGTGGAGCTCGACCTGTCGAAGCGAGATAATATTGCTTTCATGGGCACCCTAGTTCGCAACGGTATGGCAGCAAACTCTCCCTCCGGGAACATGCAGCACTGAACTGAGTTCTTTCCTATCAGGCTACGGCGTAGGCGTTGTCGTCGCGACGGGTGATAAGACAGAGTTTGGGCATGTCTTTAATATGATGAGAGAAGTAGAAACCCCGAAGACGCCGCTGCAGGTCAGCATGAATGAGCTTGGAAAGCAGCTATCGTTCTTCTCGTTCGGTATCATCGCGGTGATTATCCTGGTTGGTCTCATTCAGAAACGTCCTTGGTTGGAGATGTTCACCATTGGAGGTAAATGCGAAGCGCTACGCAAGGGCTGCTCGTCTATCGATTTTTCTTACAAATCATCCCCAAGTGAGCCTCGCTGTCGCGGCGATCCCTGAGGGTCTGCCCATCGTTGTCACAGTGACACTTGCCTTGGGGGTTCTTCGAATGGCGAGCAGAAAGGCGATCGTCAAACAGCTGCCGTCGGTTGAGACGCTCGGATCAGTGAACGTAGTCTGCGCAGATAAGACCGGAACACTGACGAGAAACCAGATGACGGTCACCCAGGTGTTTACTGTGGATGGCCAAACCACATTTGACTTTTTGGGACCCCACGCATCGACAGTGGCTTTCACAGAAGCGCTTCGACAGACACTCCGTATCGGTATGATCGACAGGGGATCCCGGGAAGAATATTCTTGATCTTCTGATCTGATTTGAAATATTGCAGGTAATTTGTGCAACAATGCCCAACTTGCCGAAAATGGTGTCTTTGTGGGCCAGCCCACAGAAGTCGCTCTTCTTGACATCTTAGGCCAGGTGGATTTGCAAGATGAACGAGAAGTGAGTATTTGAGACATTGCTTTGATCGATGTGTGCGTAATGCTTACATTTTTGTCGTATCAGAGTTATGTGCGGATCAATGAAATTCCTTTTAACTCGGACAGCAAGTTCATGATGGTTGAATGTCAGTCACCGGATACGAGACAGGTTGCTCAGTATTACAAGGGTGCAACAGAAGTGCTCATCGAAAAATGCGCGACGTTTTATGTTTCCGAGACCGAACAACCTATGTTGACTGCCGAGTTAAAATCGGTCGTCCTGGATCACGTTGCCGCAATGAGCTCTCATGGTCTTCGTGTGCTATCCGCAGCGTTCAGCATTGGGAATAGCGAGAAGCTATGTCTGGCCGGCTGCTTTGCAGTGCATGACCCGCCACGCCCCGGTGTTGCTGAGACTATCCAGTCCCTTCGGCAGGGCGGTGTTAAGGTCACGATGATCACCGGCGATTCCGAAGCCACTGCACTCTCCATAGCACGCAAGCTTAACATTCCTTTCAACATGGACAAAACCAGCTGTCTCAGCGGACCCGATATTGAGGCCATGACGGAGCGCCAACTTCAAGAGATTATCAATAACGTGTCCGTTTTTGCCCGCACCACGCCGAAGCATAAGTTGGCAATTATCAAAGCATATCAGGCGAATGGTGCAGTGGTTGCGATGACTGGAGATGGTGTGAATGATGCGCCTGCACTTAAGATGGCCGATATTGGTATCTCAATGGGCAAGAGCGGGACAGATGTCGCCAAAGAAGCAGCCGACATGATTCTCGTCGATGACGATATCTCAACCATCCTTCACGCCATTGAAGAGGGCAAATCGATCTTCTACAATATCCAGAACTTCCTGACGTTTCAGCTCAGCACGAGCGTATCGGCACTGACGCTCATTGCTCTCTGTACCCTGGTGGGATTGGCAACGCCCCTTAATGCAATGCAAATTCTTTGGATAAGTATGTTGGTGCATATGAAACAAGACACACAGTACGTGAGAGAGAGAGAGAGAGAGTCTGATGTTATCATGTCGCAGATATCATCATGGATGGGCCGCCTGCGCAGTCACTTGGCGTTGAGCCTGTCGATCCGAGCATCATGAAGAAGCCGCCGCGGTCGCGCAGTGCGAATATACTCACGGCGCACCTTATCACCCGTGTGCTGACTTCCGCTCTCCTTGTTGTCATGGGGACTATGTACATCTACGTTTCCGAGCTTGAGGATGGTGAGGTTACGAACCGTGATGTGACGATGGTAGGACCGGATTGATTGGTTGAACTCTAGGCGATGCCGGCTTGCTAACTCCACTCGGTCGATAGACTTTCACGACGTTTGTGTTCTTTGACATGTTTAACGCACTCGCATGCCGCTCTGCTGGAAAATCGATCTTTTCGATCGGCTTCTTTTCGAACAAAATGTTCAACTTCGCAGTCGGGGGGTCCATCATTGCTCAGCTGCTTGTCATTTACACACCCTTCCTCCAGGCTATCTTTCAAACCGAACCCCTTTCGCTTTATGACCTGGGCAAGATCGTCCTTGTGACGAGCTCGGTATTTATAGTTGACGAGCTGAAGAAACTTTGGGTTACTCGCGGCAGACATGTTGGCCTGACAGGAAAGCAGGTGGCGCCGAAATATGAAGAGCTCGACATGGCAAGCAATGCTGTGTAGAACTTGCATCTCGAACGTAACCCCTTTATTTTCAAATTTTTAGATAAGATAGACACACGTAATGTACTTTTTTTTTTCATATTGTTTTTTTTTTTTCTCTTCTTCTTCAACGAAATTCTCCTCCATCTCGTCCACACACATACACATATCGTCATTTCTTGTAATTATGTTAAATATCATCGAGTAAAACATGTCTGAATATACGGACCGGATGCATAATCTGTTCTTATATTCTTCCACGTACATAGTGTACCAAACTTATATGGATGTGCTGCACGAATGGGCGCGTGCAACCGATTCGGGTAAGCATGATGGATATCCCCAGTGGATTGATGTATGATCTATGCAAGCATCGGGAGTCCGTTTTTCGTTGTTGCGACCTTGGTTTTTTATGTATATATCCATACAAGCAAACCAATCAATATGTACAGTAAAAGCAGCCTTATTGTCCTAGGCGTTTTTCTCGGACAAAGAGGGACAGTACCTTTTGGAGACATTGTTTCTTTCTATGATGATGATGTATACTCAGCCCTGTACGCGAGAAAACCAAAGGTGGTCGTACGTATATATACGTAATATTCATGGCTGTGGCAAGAAAAAAAAATCTATGGCAGAAGCTCTTCAAAACAACATTCCAAGCATTGCTAACCGATGATACAGTGCGATATACTGTATATAAACACCGGGAGGGGCAAGGGCATTTTTTATGCATTAGGCCTACAGCAATGGAATATTTTGCAAATGTATTTTTATACACACACAGGAACGGACAAGGTTTATGGACCTGACTCATTGTCCGACTTGGTTTCCACGATTTCGTCGATATCAGCGACCCGAACATACACCACAAAGTAAGGATTAGCAGTATGTCCGGTGGTGTCCAGAAAAATTTCTGCCTCCTCGACCTAGTGTCGAATATATACCGAGAGAGTGTGTGTGTCAGTCAATTCCTTCCGCCCGCTCTGTCCTTTTTATTATTACTACCTTTGATACATAGGAGTCATTGTATCTCCACCATTGTTCGGCCTTGTGATCATAAATATATACCCAATAGTGGCCGTAGTTTGCTTGACCTTTATGTATGAATACCGCGTGGAGTTTGTATTCGTAGCATGTCAAGTCATCGTATTGGGCGCGTATTTTTTGCTGGAGGTCTTTAATCAAACTGATGCTCTCTGCGACGTAGTCAAACAAAATTAAGACCGATTCATGGCCAAGGGAAGTAAAAATAAAAGGGGGGGAGAGCTGCAGACATACCTGCAATTTTACTCCGTGCCTGGTCCGCTCTGGAGATCAATAACTGAATGGCCTCCTTGTATGCTACCGTTTGTTCCTCGTTGTTCTTCCTGCAATGTTGCGCAAGTATCTCAGCAGTGGCTTCGAGCATTTGGGGTATCGGCATTGGGTAAGCCTGTATTCAGATGAAGCAATTTCAGACGACGTTATGTCTTTTATACATCTCAATCCATTACACTCACCTTATCTTCTGTCAGTTGGCGTATAATCGCCTTGTGGTGGTTAAGCTGTCTTTGCCATTCAGCTACTTCTCTGCGACGCCCAGCAAGGGCCTCAAAATTCTCCTCGCTGTAGCGGTCAAGATATAAAGTCTTTTCTAGTTTTACAAAGGCGTTGCTCTTGTAGATATTCGAAGTTTCCCTATCAAATTGCACGCGCTACATATGTCAAATGCGTTAAAGAAATACAAATCTGACAAGAAAGTGGACATTTTCATTCGCAGAGGGGAGTTTTACACCTCACCTGGACTTGTATTTGTAAAACAGGTGGAAAGGCAGAAACGGTGACCTCCCTTGTGGCGTCTCTCCCTCCGTGAAAGTTTTCCACGCGTCCTGCAAAGAAATATTCATCCAATCCATCATAGAGCTCTTTGCCTTCGACTGCATCAACAATCACATGAGCAAACTCTTCTTGCTGAACCTTGCGGACGACTTGCAATGTGCTCGTATCTTCGTATGTCAGGATCTGCCTTGCTTTGAAGTAGAAAAGGTCGCGCACAATATCCCGGGTTTGCTCATCGCCTTTCCGTTCCAGCGGCCGCAGTGCCGCCTCGACGAGGTACATGACATTGCTCATGCACTCTTTTTTTTTCAATCAATAATAGGATCAGTTTTACCTCTATGTGTGTGTGCTTGTATCTCTGGGAGTATTTCACCTGTCACATCCTGCTGTTTGCCGAGCATCATCGTTGCTGCGCTTGGCCTTCGAACTGGCTTTGACTTTTTGTCCTCAATCGTAACCGGGTTTTTCGTTCTGACAGCTTCATCATATGCCGGAGGGTCTTCATGTTCGGGCTGCTGCTGTTGCTGCTGCTGCTGCTGCTCAACATCCCCGGATGGGTCTTCTGGCCGGTTTACGCTCTTTTCGACTTTGGATGGCGCCGATACAGCCGTGCTTGAATTATTAGATTCCTCAATCTCTTCAAACTCCTTTCCGTTCAACAGGGCCATGTACGCGAGATCGTATGTGGGGGAAATCGCCCACTCTGTAGTACTGCCGAGATTGATGAAGAGGTCTCTCAGATTGGAAACAACTGCTGGGAGGATTAGGAAGGGCGATTTCCGATCCAACGCCATTCACCTACACTTTTTGGCTCGCTTGACTTCCTTGCGGTCGACCTCCATACCACCTATCTTCTTGATGGTCCAATCTGGATCTTCTTCGTTATCCGCATTTTCGTCCAAATGTAGAATAGTTTCACGGAGAGGTACTAACGTGTAGTAATACTACGCAGCGTCAGTCCTGCTAAAGCAATGTAAGGTCTTCAAACTCACCTGCAGCAAGCTGTTGAGGTAACAAGTGTTTCCAATGTTATTCAAACCAATGGGCCTGCCAAAATAGAGCGGAGGTTAACGAATCACGTTGAAGATGTTTGATACACCTACTTGTCAGGCCGGGTGGGAAGATCTAAAGAGGATCGCAAGCGTTTAATACACTTCTTCCTAAATATTCAAAAGGCACATACCAGGGCCCTTTCCAGATCCTGCAAAGGTTCGCAGTTTGTCATTTTTCCGAAGATTGGCAATAATCTCCAGCTGTACGCGGTGCGTTTGCTCATTCCCAGGATCTTCTTTCATCTACTCAGCATGTCGTTTATTAACGCATAGAGGGTAATTGATTCCACACCCGGTTAAGTACCTTTTGTTCAAATAGATTCTTCAGATATTCTTCATCCACATCATCATTCTGTGACAAGCCGTAATAACTAAACGCATCGCTGATGTCCGTATCACTGACACGTCCCGTACTCGATTCTATGGCAACCTCCGTCAAGAGGGTCTCACTCTCCCTCAGATGTGCCAACCTGGCAAGAGTGCCCATATAAGCCGAAGCCTTTTCAGGCTCTTCCTGAACCAGGCGGCGGTAGAGCCATATAAGCAAATCATCCGTCGCTCCGGCTGTGCTTCCCAAATAGTCTCCAATATCTTGTTCGCCAGGCTCATTAGTGCACGACACGTGTTCCACTGCATCGTTCACACCCGTTATGGAATGGAGGTCATGCATGGCTATCCTGATTCCATCGAGTTCGGCAGCAAAACTCGGAATAGATCGCTGTATACCCTGTTGCAGCGTGTGCAGGCATAGCAAAAGCTGTGCACGGATCACAAACAGCCGGTCCTCGTCAACATACTCAGGTGCGTCGAAATACTCGGTCTCTGTATTGAAGTTGTATCCAATCTCTGCGATGATGCATTTACTAAGCTTACTCATCAGTTCTCGGCTGCCCTCATCATCTATCTTCCTTTCTGGTTTACCTGCTATCGTCGAGACCCATCTTGGCTTTCACATTCGGGTTGTTTGTATTGATGCTCCGCCTGTCTCCTTTAAGCAGGTTCGACACGTAGGTCAATAGGATGATCAGCGTGTCAAGCATATTTGGTACATTCTCTTGAGCGGATTCTTGATAGAGCGTACGGGTACTGATCAAAGCCTCGAGGTCCTCAGGCCTGAGCACCGGATTCTGCAGTTCAACTTCGATTACTCCCTGACAACCGCAGCATTCGAAACGCCCGGCTAAGTTGTAGTGAAAATGGTGTGTCTCGAGCGTTGGGCATGGTTTTCCTTCAAGCGTAGATCGAATGCCGAGACGTTGATGGCATACACTGCAAATTATCAGAGTTGATTGGCCATTGTCGTCTTGCTTTGGAAGGGAGCAAAATTCATGTGGATGCAAAGCTCCGTATGGTGAAGGAGTATTGTCACTTTGCCTGCGCTGATCAAAGTGCTGGTACAGAAATGCGATAAGACCAGCGGGCGTAAAGCTGTAATTTGTCGAAGCGTATATGGTTCTGTTCCGCGGTGGAAGTTCAGGAACGGATGGCGGAGGAGAGGACTCGTCGAGCGACATGGGATATAGAGACAGTTTCTTTTTCGGGGGAGGGGGCGCGCAGAAATAGCTTTTGTTCGCTCTATGCGTTCAGCTGGGGGAGGAGGGGGGTGGGCCAAAAGAGCAAACTAGACCCAGCCCTGCAAAATTTGGCGCGCGCGCGGGGGTGCAAGGATAGCCAATCAGTGTCAGCTTTCTGATCCCAGCATAAATTTCAATGATCTTTGTCACTCCCCAGGGCCTGCTTTTATCAGAACAAGTCCACCTTTTGCAAGGCAAATCCATCGTTTTGGACAAAGACTAATCATTCACTCACTTTCTGAACTTGTGTATTCCAGACCAAGCCGTTTAGAGGAAGAAATACGTATATATGTACACGTCTCAGGAAGTGAAGGTCATGGTGGAAAATGACATGTCCATCTGCCCCGACCTTCAGCGTGTTTAGCTCATTTCAGCAAAACAGGCCCTCCGCATAAGTCGACTCTCTTCCAACGGACCATGGACATTCATCAAAGAAAGTACCACGCAAATCCGGAGGAGTTGCTTTCATTGAAGCCCCAATCGACAGACCAGAGTCCTGCTACGTAGACTAGGCGAATGAAAGTTGCCTTGCGCATCAATAGATTCTGCACACATCGTGAGAGAGAGTATTCAAACATTGGAACAATGTACATGGAGCGCGAGTATTAGCGATGCGATGAGCGAGTGACGAAATGCTTAGTCTGTACTTAGAATATGATGTGGATATTCGTGCATATTCGTGCAAGGCACACCTTGCGCGGGCCAACACCCCCCATCCTTTTCCAGACATCCCAACACCGCCCATCCGAAAAACTCCTCCTTTCGCGCGCCCCCCCCAAAAAAAGAAACTTCGCCCACTGCATGACGGACGGCCTTTCATTACTTTCCCCCCCTTTTTTTTTTTACTTGCTCACAAAAGTTTCTCTCGCCATGAGCTGGTAATAGAAAGAGCATAAAAATGCGCATGCTGCTTTGCTACTAACAGCAAATGGTCCTATAGGAAAGGCGTCACGAGGGCAATTTCACGACTTCCGCATCAAATGATGAGTCGAAAGCAGGATGGTAAAAAGGAGGGCGGCGCAGGGACCGGTGAATGGACGATGTGTCCCATGGCGCATGAGCAAGCAGATCCAGGCACTGATTTCCAATGGACCTAGCAACGGTTGATGAGGATTTTGTTCGACTGGAGAAGCGCTACAATGAGGTTGTGCAGCATATCAATACGCTACGCCAGCAGACGGGCGCCTTCCGCGACGCCATTGCAGGTAGGAAGAAGTTATTCTCTCAGTAGTGGCCAATAGCAATTAAAAGAGGCGGTGGCGGGGAGCTATAACGACCATGCTGTATGCGAGTTGGACAGGCTGACACTAACCTATTTTTTTCGCCCTGCAAAGCGCTCTTGGAACACCAGATGCACTGCGCTATCACCATTGAAGAAATTTATGCGCTCTATGACGATCAGCCACTGGAACCGCTTCAAGCCTCGCAAGATTACGCTACAGCGATGACGTATTCTCGAGACGAGATTCTGGAGCAGCTGGTAAGATGTATAAACCGTATTGGACACGCCTAGCGATTGACTCTAAGGCAACAAGATTGGCGTTGTGCGTGCGGACGGGGGCGGTGGCGGTGGCCGGAACTATATTTTCTTTTTTGGGGGGTGGAATATAGGACAAACTGGATAGTCAGGTTGTTCAGCCCATTGAGGAAATCCATATGACGACGAAACAAATTCAGAAAACGATCGTGAAACGCCAACATAAGCTGGTTGACTATGACCGCTTCCGTGTTTCTTTCCAGAAATACCAGGCAATCCAGGATCGCAGTCCTTCGGAAGAAAAAAACATCATCAAGCTCGAGGGTCAGCTTGCAACGGCAACCCAAGACTATCAGTACCTCAACGACTTGCTGAAGCAGGACCTGGTCCGATTTTTGCGGTTGGCGACAGAGTTTATTACACCCATTCAAACTGCATTTTTCCATCTTCAGTGCAGTCTTGTCGGCAGCATGTACGGCCGCATCTACGAGGTCGCACAAAACAAGGCCTATTTTACCACGATCGATCGACCTCTCGAGGAAGGTTACGCTACACTCGTTGCTCAGAACGATGTCAAGGCCGAGATTGAGAATTTGGAGCTCTTTCGAAAAGGCGTCGGAAGCAAAAATAGTGAGTCATGATCTGAACCTACCATGCAAGAAAAAAAGGGGGGAAAGGTGTGGGGGAGGATGGGGGCGGCGGACGACTAAGAGGGTTTGGTGAGGTAGGCATGATTCGTCCTGGTCAAGCATCGCTCCGCGAACGCGTCGCTGCCGCCACTGCCGCTGCTACTACCGCTCCTATGGCTGCTAGTGGCGGTGTTAGGACTGGTAATGGCGATATTCCTGGAACAACGGCTTCCATTTCCTTGAAGCAGCAGCAGCAGCAGCACCAAGAGCAAAGGCAACAGTACCAGCAACACAGACGTGCGCCACCAGCGCCTCCGCCCCGTAACAACACGGCGACCTACGTGATTGCTTTATATGACCTTGATGCTCAGCAAGAAGGAGACCTGTCCATCCGAGCCGATGATCGCATTGAGGTACTTGAACGTACCGAGGATACGATGGACTGGTGGAAGGGTCGTATTGGCGACCGTGTCGGGATGTTCCCAGGTGATAAAGATGCCTTGACATGTGACCAAGTGTTGAATGATCCTGCTAACTAACTGCTTAGGCAATTACGTCAGGGAACTGTGAACCGAAGCAGTTTTTTCTCTGGCATGGGAATACGGGATTTTTGTACGTCAGATGCGTACGTAGGTATACAGGAAGATAGCCTAACAATCAAAACAAAAGTAAATCCGTTTCTTCCGCAGAAAATTTACGCACTGATGCTATATCTATATGTGTGTATGTGCGTGGGTTGCAGTGTGCAAAAGTGCAGGCAAGGGGGGTCTTGCGGTATAAACGATCAACCGTAAAACATGAGTGACTGCATCCCTGCACCCAAGAAATCATGTTTTCCGTCTTGGCCGTTTGCAACATCAGAGCTTTTCCATCCGCAACCCCATGGATGAAAGACAGTCCTGGAAATCATATGGTATTTTGTCGATGTATATAAAAAACGCCCATTCGGTTACCGTCTGTACCTGGACGTGGCCCCCAAAAAAGAAAATAGAAAAGCCTGAGACCAAGTTAAACTTTCGCTTAGAGATTCTTATTAA
The DNA here is from genome assembly GCA_025716815.1 of Dichotomocladium elegans. Taxonomy (NCBI): domain Eukaryota; kingdom Fungi; phylum Mucoromycota; class Mucoromycetes; order Mucorales; family Lichtheimiaceae; genus Dichotomocladium; species Dichotomocladium elegans. Next base: position 429,018 of record JAIXMN010000007.1, read on the forward strand.
AAAAGGAAAATGCAATGAATGTGGGAATGAAACGGTTGTGCTGTGATGCATGGGTGTATGTGTGGAAGGAGCTTCTAGCGAGTTACTTTGAGCGGAAAGGCTCATTTGCTTTCGAGATGCTTCGCTGTGGCGACTTGGAGAAGGTCGCTGTACTCGCCACTGCGTTCGCACATCTCGTTGAAGATACCGCCCTTTCGTGTGATAAGGTTGTAGGGTGTATCAAACTCCTTCACCCTGCCCTGATCGAGCACAAGGATGCGATCATAATCGACGACGGTTCTGATCCGATGGGCAATGCAAAGCAGCGAAGACCGGTTGAACTCCTTACGGATTGTCTGCTGGATTTTGTGGTCCGTGTCAAAGTCGACGGATGATGTTGCCTCGTCAAGGATGATCAATGTGGATCGTTTCACTAGAGCACGTGCAAGAGCGATCAGCTGACGCTGACCTTGCGACCAATTGCTCCCGCCCTCAAGCACAGGCGAGTCGAGCGTAATCTTCTTCTCGCTCTCGCCATTCTTGTCGTCAATGAGATGCGAGCGCTTCAGCGCTGCCCACAATTCCGCTTCGTCGTGCTGGTTAAATGGATCAAGATTGTTTCTAAGCGTGCCTGAGAAGAGGACCGGATCCTGCGGAATGATCGTCAACCGTGATCGGAGGTCGCCGAGGCCGAGGGTCCCGATGTCGACGCCGTCAATCAAGATACGTCCGTTGCTCGGTTCCATGAAACGGAAGATAGAGAGCGTCAACGTGGACTTCCCACTGCCCGTGCGTCCCACAATGCCGACTTTCTCAAACGGTCGCGTCTCAAAAGAAACATTATGAAGCACAGCAGGAGAATCGGGTGAGTAGCGCATCACAAGGTCCTCCACCTTCACACTGCCAGTCTCAGGCCAGCTCGCGGGCGGTTCGTTTTCAGGAATTCGAGCAGGCGCCTCCTCCTCGATGTTAAGGTATTCATGCACACGTTCGATAGAGTTCATTTCCATCTCGAGCTGTGCGTACATCCGGACAATCCAGAGCACGTGCGCCGTGAATGTGAGCGCATAACTCAGGCAGAGACCTGCTAAACCTGGATCGACAGTGTTTCGGGAGATCACAACCACCAGACCTGTGCAGAAGCTTACAAAACTGCCTAGCAACTCAACGCGAATATGGAGCCAGCGGTTGGTTGCCCACATCCAGAGGAAGGGTCGGTTATTGTCGTCGATGCGCTTGAAATTCTCGCGGAGGAACCGCTGGTTCGCGCCAAATGCTCGAATGGTCGCGACGCCGTTTAGACTCTCTTCAAACTGTATATAGATCGGACTCCGGGACACCGAGTTGAGGCGCTTCATATCTCTCGAGGTCGCAATATAGTACGCACCAATCATCCAATAAAGCGCGGCAATCACAACTGCGGGCATGATAAACAATGGCATGACAGCAGAGATCAGCAGGACGACGCAGAGAGTGGAGACCACTGAGTAAAGAAACGTGCCAAGTGACATGGTAAGTTCTTGGTCGATTGTCCCAATATCAGACGAGAAGCGGTTGATAACTCGACCCAGAGGGGTTGTGTCAAAAAATCGCACCTTTGCACGCAGAATGCTGTGGAGGAGTTTTTCGTGCAACTGGTAGGAAGCGACCATCGACGCGTGCACCAAAGCAATATATTTGCCCGTGCTCATGATGAGTGCCACGACACCGATGATAATGTAGATGCCAAGATAATAAACAATGTTGACTTCTTGCTTGCCGCTCTGCGGCACCAATAGGTTGCCTAACGGAGGTTCTTGAAGCCTGAAAGACCCAAGAGAGCTGACAGCATCACTTGTGATCACCTGCGTATCGCTGCTGTAATCTCGGTAAGCACTCGCCCAAACCTTAATCCAGTAGTCCTGCCCAAGAGTTGCAAGCTGCGTCGCGCCAAACATGAATATAATGATGAACCAGAACAGGTATCCTCCGGATGCGTGGAAATACGTCTTGTACACAGCCCAAGTCACGCTTCCTTCTGCGCGAGCCTCTTCCTTAATAAGTTTACCAGCACCATCTTCGAGCTTCTTTTTCACCGTCTTTGGAACTAGGGGAACAGCTCCATCAACAGCCGCTTCTTCAGCAGCATCATCTGCTTCCTCGCTTTTTCGGTTCAGTTCGTCTCCAAGCGCACCGCTTTGGATTACCATTTGCGGATCACCACAGCTCACCACTTGTCCGTCCTTTAGCGCAACAACGTAGGACGCGTCCTTGATGCAGAGCCCAACATGGTGAGTCACCAGGATAACAGTACGGCCACGCACTGAAATACAACCGGGGCATTGAGTACATTGGACTTTTCCGTTCTAGGAGCTAAGGGCATTACTTACTCAGGTCGCCAGTAATGCAATGTTCATAAAGGTGCTTTGCAGTATGAGCATCTACTGCACTTAGACAATCATCCAATATAACTGTTGCTGCCTGGGAGTAAACTGCTCGCGCAAGCGCCAATCTGAGCGATGATGGGGATGTCTTGTAAGCGACAGTACCCGTGAAAAAATATGTCTTCACTAACCTTTGTTTCTGACCACCACTGAGCGTTACGCCCTTCTCTCCAACCTCTGTAGAGTCGCCGTATTCGAAAACGTCGAGATCTTTTGTCAGAGCAGTCGCGTACAGAACCTTTTCGTAACGGTCCTCATCGTATGGCAAGCCGAAAAGGATATTGTCCTTGATGCTGCAATTCTGCAACCATGCGGTCTGTGCTACATAGGCGATTCCGGACACGGCGCCTCCAAGAGGACTGCGGCGGTTAGGCAGGGTACGCGGGAGCCGGCTCTCGCCCTGGAAGCAGTAGGTCTCACCGAGAAGGCTCGACAAAAGCGTCGTCTTTCCGGACCCAGTCGGACCGCAGACAATGGAGAGTTTGTTCTGCGGGAAGGACAAATTGAGATTCTTGATGATTGCCTTGCTTTCGTCCTTTTCCCATCCAAATGTGGCACCACCGACAAAGCCAATCTTAACGCCGTCGAGGATCATTTGGCTGCCCTTGATTTCCACATCATCCTGATCCAAAAAGTCCTCGATACGCTTCACAGAAACGCGCGCCTGGAGAGCCCATACAAACATCATGGGAAGCTCGTCGAGGGACATGCGTAGGATGTTAAAGAGGGCCAAAGCAGAGAAGGCGGTCGCTGCAGTTAGTTCATTTGTTCTGGTATACACGTAGAAGACGACCACCATGATCATGATCGGGATGAAGAACCATGCGTTTGAGCTATGCATGAACAGCATGAGACGTTCACGAAGGACTTTGAGTTCAGCCGTTCGCGCCTTCAGCGTGCGTGAGTGGAGCTCATCCTCCCAGGCAAAAAACTTGACAATACGGATAGCCTGGAGGAGCTCGTTGACGACCTTGAGGCGCTTGTCTGTGGCAGTCATCACCTTGTCCTGTACTCTCTCAAATTGCTTGTTGAGGTACACCGTCACAGGCTGCGCAAGGACCATTACCAAGACGCCCCATAGAGCAGCTACACCCAGAAGCTGGTAAAGACAAATAATGCTGCCAATCAGTTGGACGGGGTATGAGTAAATGAAGAACACGTAGGATGAAAAGTCGCTGATTTTTTGCGAGTCGACAGATAGTAGGTTATTGACATTTGCCTTGGCCTTTGACTCTTGTTCTTCGTCCTCTGAAAGATTCACGGCACGCCGTCTCAGTGCCTTGTCGAACACTTCACCAACAACGATTGCTTGGATTCGGATACAAAGGGTGCGGCCAATATACAAAGCTTGCTGGCTGGCTAACGTTTCTGCCGAGGCAGTCACGAGCAAGGCAACCACATAAAGGTAAGCAGTCGATACGGGTTCGGTTTGATCAACGGCTTCGATGTAATTAACGATCTTGTTCAAGAAGATCGGAGGGCCAAGCATGCAAACTAGTTGTTTTTTTTTTACCCACGCCGCCGTTCATCACACGGTGAGTAAGAATGATCACAGTGGTATTGTTTTCTTTTTCGCATCGTTGACTTACCAGACCAGACCATGCTGAACAGGAACTGAGCAGCCAGCTCCTTCTTAAAGCTCTTCACAATACCCCACGCGACGGAATGGGATCGGTGCTTCTTGTACTCTCTAAGTATATGCTTTGCTCGGTTCTCTGCCAAGAGCTCGTCCAGATCGTCTTCGTTCAGGGTATTTTTGAACCCTTTGCGCATCGTATCTTCCATCCAAGAAAACATATATCGGGAGTATAGCGAGGCCCATCGTTCTCGTGAAAGTGGACGCCCCTAATAACGCAATCATCAGCCATCGATGCTCCTTGCAAATGCCCCGTATTTTACTTACAGTGTCTGTGATAACCACGGGGTCTTCAGGTTCGCTTCCTTCGTGCATGAGAACTGCCAGCATTGGGAGGGTGATACATGCCGAAGCAATAGACAGCGAGTATCCGGTCGAGCCGATGGTCGTGTAATGTACAAGATAGAACGATCGTAAATCAAAGCAGTTGATAAGAAAATCACACACGAGCAGAACATTTAGTTGCTTGATGATTCGGGGACAAATGGCCTTTTTGCTGGAACCAGCAAAGGATAGATTGAGGAAGGACAACAGAAAAAGGGCGCCCTGATGAACATTGTATCTATCGTCAGCTTTTTTTCTGTTCCCTTCCCCTTCTCCCCATTTTTCTTTACCCAGAAAAGAACGTTGGTTCCAACAGAAATCCGCACGTTCATCCAAGAGCCCTCCACTCGTTCATCGAGCTTGTACTTCTGGTCACTGAGGTGACGGAAGGTTGCGCATGCCAGTCCAAAGTGAAGCAGCGTTCCCAAAAGCCTCGTAAAATTAAAAATTGTCCAGCGGGCCGATTTGGGTTCGAAAGTCGAGGCGATTGTACTTGGTGCGCGCGATGATGCAGCAGAGATGTTCTCTTCTTCTTCTTCTTCGTTGTCGTCGTCGCGGGCGGTGCCATAGGAAACAGGGAGCGTATCTTTTATTAATGGTGAGTAGGCGGGTGATGAGGAACGTCGATATTCAATAGCCGATCTCGTAATTGCACCAATGGCCCAAGCAAGGACGACGGTCGGAATCAAACTGTCAATGACACTAGAGAAATAGATTAAGCGGATTGTTCCCGAGTGACGATTTGCGATCTACGTACATTGCGCGGAAACACGGTGAGAAATCACCGTTCTCCCAGACGTCCTGCTGTTAAAAGAGAGAGAGAGCATATATTTCAGTCCACGAGTTTGTCTGGTGGTGGGGGGGGGGAAGAGCGAGACTGCGAGTATTTACGGATAGGCTGCAATGTGCCATTGTATAAAGAAAAAACGCTAGGGCAATTTGGAAGGACACAAGAGGATGGGCTTTGCTAACAGATCGGCGTGGTTATAAACCGATGTCGATTGCTGCGGATGGGATAATGGATTCAGGGACCGATATCCGCAGCAGCACTAGCAGCAGAAGCAGCATGGATGATGTTTTCAGGTAAGTCATAACGTGGTAGCTCTTTGCCATCCTCGAGTCTTCATCGGAGAGAACGGCAGCCAACACCCTCCAACCCCACCTGTTCTCAGCAACCACCGTCTTCATACAAGACTGATGATACTTTTGCATTTTTGAACGCTTCAAGCAACAGACGACACCCATCTTTGCAAAGGAATAGCGCACAGTCCGTGCTATCGATATGAAAAAGGCTCTTGTGCTACTTATTAAACCTAAAAAGGCAGAAATATACAAAACTGGAAACTGACATTTCCACGCACCACACCCCAAACCCAGCCATCCACGCACAAATCCCCCCCCCAAACCCAACCTTCTCCCACCTGTCGCCATCTCACGTGGGGAATCAAAGTTTTTTTTTTTGAAGATCTCTGCTGCGGTCAGCGAGAACGGAGGGCGCTGTGTGTAACCAGCAGAATGGGCCTCCACATGCATTGTCCAATCAGGTTTCTCTCCAGCTATTTCCTTTTCATTGCACTGCTGTGGATCTTTTGGATAGGGAAAATGTCTGATATACCATCCACACAGAGGGGTGTATTTTATTACTACAGCCAAGACCATCGTTTGGAAAATAAGGAACTCGCCATACATTTTTATAAGTAGCAAAAGCATCGTATAACCGGTTTAAGCGTTAAAGGAAATAAACTATATTACATGATCAAATATCTGCAGGTGTCCAAGGCAAACAATACGAATACTACTTTTTATGTACAACCTCAGGGCCAGGTCACCTTCCCGCAATGATATGGCCCCATCGACCAGATGTTCGAGTTTTGGTCGACTATATTAACAAAGACATTGAGCCAGCCTTCCTGCTGTACAGAAGGTGCCCCATGTGCTCCTTCAGGCCCATCAACTGTAGGCAGATGAAGAAGCCCTTTGCATGTAAAATAGTTGTTCATGATATCTGCAGAAAACGTAATTGGAGGCTGAAGGAATGTCATCTGCCCACCGGAAAAGTTAAACTTTTTTCGATTCCGCCGTAATCTCAGCAATGGCTTACCCCGTTTGGCTTCTGATGTATCATCTCCGGTGGGTCGGACAATATCATATCAACTCCAAGTAGATCATGGAAATGGCGTGGGTTTTCCCGGGTCAATGAGCAAACAATAAATGCTTTTGAAAAACGATCGGTAATATCTACAAATTTGCATCAACGAGCACGCTCCTGACCATCGCCAGCGTCTAGATCACCTACCTATTCCGTCTTCACTCTTCACAAAACCCTCAAACTTCATCACGAGATCCTCGTTTCGCTGCACAGTTTGTGCCGTCTGATCATTCAAACGGGGATCTGTGATGAGCTGCTCATTGATAGGACAATAAGATTACTTCCATTGATACCAAAAGGCTCGCATCATTCTAACCTGGACATTCACTTTTGCTCGACCGTTGAAGAAAAACGACGGTAGACTTAAAGGGCAGCTGAGTATGCTCTTACTGAAAGTCGATATATTCGCTGTTACGTGCTAGAAGAAGTTATTAATAACAACCAGACTACGGGGTCCATACACACTCACTGATTCTAGGTCAGCTCTATTGTCGGTCACGCCATCCCAATCGACTATTGTACGCAGGAAAGTTTGGCATATTCCAAAAAGAGGCGCAGCAGCATTTGTATCTTGAGTTAGCGGTTTTTCAGTGTCGAGCACGGGAATAAGAGTAGGATCAATGTGTACGCTATGCTCATTTTGGAAAAAAAAAAATGGTGAACCCCACGACTCGCAAGCAGGCATAATTTCAACCGACTCACCTTGTACCGAGCAATACTTGGATTGCATAGTCAAATATGAGTGCACACGTTTTGAGACTATCCAGGCTTGAGAGCGTAGCCTGGTCTAGACCATAATAGGACCTGTGCAGAAAATCATATCGAGACGCCAATTCCCTGAACCGGTGTGCGCTATCAATGAGCTAAATGGTGAACCCACTTTAGTATTGATTGTCTACAGTGGCCTTAAATCGTCCTCGAGCTATCTTACCATCTTCCTTTTTTTTCTCTCAGAAACCGTTCGGTTCGCGCCATGACTAAGGCGCTTGTGCATCTGCTCGATTGCGCAAACAAACTCCATTCGTAACTGAATAAACCAAATCCCAAACACTTTTGCACCGACTAGAGCTCGGAAACCCTACATCACCCTTTTTTTAGCTAAAATTGATCTATGACGTGTGGACCATATGCTGTACTTACCCGAAACTGAATGAGACTGTCAAGATAAGCTGTGGTTATTTCATGCGCTTGATCTAGCGTACTCTCGGCGAGCGTCGCTTCAGAGCAAGCGAAATGGAATAATGAACTTAACCAGTATTTGGATGCCTCTGTCTCAACCTAAAAAGAAAATAGAAGATTAGATTGAATAAGGAATGCAGAAAGAGAAGTCATTTGTTATTCTCTATACCGTGCGACTTAGATCCTTTGTGATGTGTTGCATGATCAAGTGCCATCCGCAGCTCCCTGCTTCCTGAGCGATCCGATAAAGATACCACCTGTTCTTCGTATATACTTGATGAACCTTGTTCCACTCGCCAAACTCTTGCAAAAGCGACATCAAATTTTCAGAATAGAGCTTGATGACCGACGAGTTTGATCTTGTAATGCGGAGCATTAGCTTAACAATGTTAACCTATGAAGAAAAACAGCATTAGAAACATCCCCTCCATTGAAGCCAGATATGTGACATACAAACACAATTGGGCGGCTGATACAAGTCTTGAGCGATACAAGTGCCTTGTCTGGAAACCAATCTAAAATACCTTGGCATTTTCGTGATATGGACGACAAAAATGCCGGTAGAAGTTTTGCTACTGGTTCTATGCATTGTCCCTATGTTGGTCAGACAGTCATACTACATATCAAACAAGCGCAAACCTCGGGTGTTCATCATCAGATTAAAAGTCTCAAGGAAAGTTTCATTCCCATCAAACCCATCAAATTGAGCCAAAAGATGAGCCTCCAATTTGAGGACTTGCGAGATCTAAGTCAAAGGAACTGATGAGCGCAAATTTTCAACAAGATTTAGAAATAGCGAAACTTGCATTGCGCTATGCCTACCTACATGTTCACCGTCCATAATATTCTCGAGATTAATTGTCCTCAGATAACCACTAAACCGCATAGAAGCATCCGAAAGTATTTGCGCCATCCTGTCCTGTTGCTTGTGCGATGGCGTTGGTTTGCTGATCTCTGCTAGGGTGACTATGAAGCGGGTGCATGCGATAACAGCCGCGATGTCTTCTTTTGATATTGACTCCAATAGCCGTTTCTCACAGACACGTATCGCATCTTCGAAGATTTCGCCGTTATCTACCCAGGTTTCCCGCAACATGTGCCCGACGACGTCCCGATATGACCAGATGACTTTGCGAACACAAGTATACCTCTTGCGAATTAACCGAGGGCTAGTTGCTTCGGCTGTCACCAGCTCGAACAATTGCTATTTGTTGGATGGTGCATATCAGTTTCTCAGTTCCAGGTTCTAATACAACTTTTAACATACGTGTATGGACTGTGGGTCTAAGGTTATGTCGCTCTGAGCGATAAGGACAAGGTCATAGAGCGCAGCAGAGGATACACTCTCTCTGGGGTCATTCAATCCGTATTTGAACAAAAGCCTTATCTTTGGTGGGTGTGCGATTCAGCACTAATTCCTTCTGTATTTCCTATTGTCGACACCTACATGTTCTTTCCGGTCCAGCAACGCTTCCTTTAACAGAATACTCAAAGTCCGTAAGGTTACTACCGTTAACTTCTCGTCCATGGATGAATTGTCCAGCATATTAATACAACTCTTCTTTGCCTGGATAATGTATCTCTGGAAATCAGCTGCAGACAGAGACCATCAATTTACATCCCCTACCATACGTGTAAGATCGATATCTTTGTGCATATGTCTGAAAAGCTGCACAAGCCGCAGTTTAGTATCGCATGGAAGGGTGACATCTAGAATCCATATGTATGAGTCGTACGTATCAAATAAAAACGTCCATTCAATTCTACCGTTTAGCTTGTCTTCTATCCTTGGAAAAATGACAGGTGCAAAGCGGATCGAACGTGCGCATATCCGATCGGCTGCCCATATGGCTGATTCCATTTCTGTGCGATCTGTCGCAGACTCTAATCTTTGAAGTACACTGTCGAAAGGTCGTCAGCTCCTAATTTCACCTTACCCCACAGGAGGTCAGTTCAGAAACGTACGCATAATGTATTTCGATCTTGTCGGCGATGATCATGGACATGCATCCTAGAATACTTCTCACAATCGGTCAGTCCAAACAACACGTAAACACATTCTCCTGGAGGACATGAAATCTACCGTAGTGCTATAGATCGGGCGATCGGATCATTACTTCCGAGCACAGGTAGCACGCGCCGGACGGTTTCTTCGACATTAATGACCTTTGTAAGATGCTGCTTTGACGCTTGCTTGAAGACACGATAGACGTAGAATTTGATGACATTATTGCTGTGGTTTTCGATCCTTTTAGTTTCATTGCCTTGAAGGTAAGCAAAAAGCATACCTGACGCGAAACCAGTCAGCTAGTTTAAGAATGGCAGCGTTAATGATGACCGGGTAAGGATACTGATCGAATATTTCAATGAAACTAGCAAGGGCCTGGATTTGCGACCCTTGTATTCCTAAAACAACTCCATGTAACTTTGCGTTGAAGCGTGATTCAACGTCCAAGAGCGCACGATGGCCTTTTGCTTGCTCCTGCGTTGCCGACATAGCGTCACTAAAACACACAAAAGAACACGCAGAGTGCGACGCTGGGAGGGGGGGATTGTGGAAGACTTTCCACGTCCGCCGCAATTGGATGGGATGTGCGGAAGGAAAATTTAGAGGACAAGACCGTTCCACGCATAGCTTTCACCCATTTCCGTAACGCGAGCGACTATCCTTCTATCTTTATTACCCATCACCCAGCGAAAACGACAACAGAACAAGAAAATCAAGTGAATTTCAAATGAGCGAACCAATGAAGCGCAAGATCTCAAGTACAGACAATACCATTCGAGCAAAGCGATCTGCAAAAGCCCCAAGCATTGCAACCACAAAAGCAACCCTGGCCCGAGCGGCAGCAATCAAGTTCAACAATAGCCAATCCGCCGGTGCAGAGAGCAGGACACGAAATTTGAATGCAAAAACAACACCAGGATCAGCAGGCAAAAGCGATAGAAAAAGCCTGGAAGGAAAAGTGACCGGTGGTGGAAAACCTGCCATTAACGCAAAAGAAACGAAACGTCCTTCTTGGGATATTCGGGTAAACAGACGCGAGTTTCTGATAATCCACTCTCGCTAATCACAGCGGTATATATATGTATATATATATGAATAGGGGCGTATGAGCGATATGGAAAGTCAACTACAAAAAGATCGAGAAAAGAGTAAGTGATCTATTTATCCATATTTTCCAGCAATGATAGGGAACTAATGTACATTCATAGTTGGGAAACTCGAAACGTACCGTGATGGACTCATGAGCACAGTGAAAGACAAAGATACGGAAATCTCCACCAATATTCAACAGATTGCAGAAATTAAAGCAGACATACAGGTTCATAAACTCCAGCCTTTTCTGTTGCCCTAGTGTGTGGCTAACTGTAGCTGACTTAGTTGAAAGAACGAATGTATCAGCAAATATCAGCAGATACACGATCACAATACCAGGACCGAATACAAAGATTGGAAGATCTACAAAGAAATTCGAAGAGCGAGATTGACGTCTTGGAATCCGACCTGGCAGACGCCAACCGCAACCTACAAGACATAGATTCAAAAGCTGATAAGGAAATGAACGACAACATTATGCTTAAGGTGAACATATAGAACATTGGAAAATACACAGCTATTGATCGATATCTACAGAAAACAATATCCGACTCAACCGCTGCTTTCAAGGATGTGGAAGGTCAAATATTAGCCCTGAAATTGAAGTTAACTGTAAGTCATGCTCAGGGGGAGGGGCTATTCAATTGCAGTCCGATTAAAACTAAATTATTTTTATAGCGCGCCGACGACACGCTCGCAAGCCGTGAGCAGCTCATTCAAAAGCTTCGAGGTGAATTAGAGGCCGAGGCTGCAGTGACTGACAAGCTTGAGGCCAAGTTTGATGAAGAGACCCGGAATCGGAAGCGACTTGAAGCGACTATTGCAGAACTCGGCAATCGCACTGAGCTTGTCACGCAAACAAAAAAGAAAACGCTGTAAAATAAAAATTCGCTACAACAATTGTTGCCCTCCCGGTTTGGGAATAAAGCCGAAAATTAGGTTCCTGCGGGTGGAGACAGCGTTGTTTGTCAAAGCTCATTTCCTCCCACCCCTGCGCGTGCGCTGTATTCTTCGCGTGCTGAGCTTCCTCATGCCTGCATCAAACGATCCTCGTTCGCCTCTTCTTCCAAACAATCGCGCCAACGGCCGAGATGACCATTCCAATTGCGACAGCAATGAAGAAGCTTCCGAGACGGATTACGGCAGCGGGGTGTACAGATACCCTCTTTATCTCCAACCTGGACAATTCACGTCATTGGAGAAATTGATGTTTTTCATCAGCTCGATCCTGCTTATTTTTTTGTGCATCTTTATAGGGCTTTATGCCCGAAGCAGTTACAATGGTGTTCTGCCCCCCAGGCCAACTCCTTCCCCGACAAGTATCCCGGTTCCAATACCGTCTCCAAACAACTCTAAAGTAACTTAGATATGCATAAACACAAAGCGGGAAGAGAAGGGAGACAGCCAGTAACTTTCTCTTCCGAGTAGAGCTACTGTCTAAGCCCTCGCTGTGTAATGGTTGCCTCAGATATACTTCAGGTACGCTGTGAACCAAAGGACGAATCCAAGACTTTACGAGCGACTTGTTCTGTAGGATCTGAATACAGCAGTGGACCCGTGTGGCGATTTCTACACTTATGCATGTAAGATATTGACGGCCAGTGCATTCCTCGCGTCCTAAGTATTCGAATGGGGATAGGTGGCAATTGGGTCAACCGACAGTATCTGAATGAGGACAAGCCAAAGATCAGCGTCCTAACCCTAGCGGAGGAAGCAATTCAGCACCGTCTTGCTCAGCTGATCAACGGTCATCCGAGCAAGACTCAACCACATGACCAGCTACCATCACCGGATGATATCATTGACAAGCAGCTCAAATCAAAGCTGCGAGACTTTTACGGGGCATGTATGGATGAAGACGCCATCGAACGTGCAGGAGTGCAGCCGTTTTATCCAACTTTCCGGGCCATCCGTGAGCTTCTCCCGCTTGATCGAAATACGTTAACCCGACCCATCGCCAGCAACCTCAGTCGCACTCTGAGCTATTTAGCTCAGCGCAATGTATGGGCTCTTTTCACACTTGGGATCCGTCCAGACCGTCGACAACCGCAGCGTTTAATGGTGTCCTTGGGTCCTGGAGAACTCGGGCTACCTTCACCGAAATATTACAATGACCCAGAGATGGTTTCTACATACATGTCGGTTGTGGCAGATATTCTGGAAGCGGTCTTCAAGAAAGACACCAAGAACGAGTTTGGGTGGGGATCATGGAGCAGTGTGGCGACAGCTCGGCGTATTGTCGAGTTCGAGCAACGGATTGCACTGATGGAAGATGGGGACCCATCACCACATGATTTTGAATATTGGACCATCGAGCAGCTTCAGCATGCAGCCCCAAATATTGAATGGGCTACGGTCATGCACGGTCTTGTACCCCCGGGTATCCCGAAAATTCAGAACATCCTTGTTGCTCGACCTGCTTTCGTCACCCAGCTCTCGCAGATAGTCGTCGAAGATGCAAACACCCGCACACTGCAAACATACCTGATATGGCGAACGGTGTGGAAGTACCTTGATACTTTAGGCGAAGAGTTTATAGCACCTCGTCGCAGACTCTATGCGAAACTCCTGGGCCTCGAAGTTCGTGCAAGACATCCACGCTGGCAATTCTGTCTTTCTCAGGTGGACGCATCACTCGGTTTTCTACTAGGGCGATATTTTTTAAAAGAAAACATGGATGAACGTGCAGCTGTCCAGGTCGAGGATGTCATAAAAAGCTTAACAGATACATTCATGAGCCGTCTGGACCAGTTGGATTGGGTTGCGGCCAAAGACGAGGATAATATTGCCAACAAGGTATCCGCACTGACCATCCCCACGCATTTAATGCTCGATGAGGATCTGCTTAATCCAACGAAAACCAATTCACATTTAGATGAAGTACATGGACGCCGAAGTTGGGTATCCCAGATCAGGCCCAGATATGGGCTCGAGCATATCACTTGCCGAGTACTATGAAAAAGTGGATGTTGATCGGGCCCATTTTTTTCAAAACGTTCTTGGAGCAAATCAGGCAGCCGTCAAGCGTAGTTGGGCTCACTTGCGTGAGCCAACTGGCGCATGGCCTTGGGATATTACACCGCAGCATCTCGGACTTGAATATCATCCGAGTCTGAATAAGGTACAGCAATATCAACGTATCAAAAACGGAGATTATAGAGTGGCCATATAATACGTTCGGCAAAAAAAAAAAACTTAGCTCGAAGTACCCGGAGCGATGCTCGGAGCTCCATTTTACGAAACATATGCGCCAGAATACTTGAATTATGGTTCTCTTGGTGTCACCATTAGTCATGCCACCTTGGAGGGATTCGACACGATCGGAAGGCTGATCAACGACGAAGGACGAATCGGCTCCTGGTGGTCAAACGAAACCCGGGAAGCTTACGATAGAAAATCGAAATGCTTCGCTTCCCAATACTCCGGTTTCTCTGTACAAGGACCGGATGGAAAAGAGTACCATGTGGATGGCGAACGGACGCTGAGCAGCAATATTGCAGACAACGGTGGTTTGCTACTAGCGTATATTTCGTGGCAACAACGGTTTGAGAGCGGAAACTATAACAATAAGCTGCTCCCAGGGCTTGACGCCTGGACACGAGATCAACTATTTTATATCAACTTCGCACGCATGTGGTGCAGTAAGAGCACTGCGGAAAATGACATGCATGACGTGAGGGTTACACGGATATGCGGCGAGGCTCAATGAATGTGTGGCTGAAACAGATTTCGTTAGGTATTGGTTGGGATGCATGCACCCGACAAATGGCGTGTAAACGGTGCGGTCATGAACTCTGAACACTTTGCATCTGCGTTTTCGTGCCCCGTAAATTCCGCAATGAACCCTCGCAATAAATGTAGTTTATGGTAGCGCTTGCAGATATTTCTCCGGTGAGGCACTCCTGTTCCTTGAATCAGAATATCCAAGTAATAGATGCGATAAAATTGCACAGAGGCGTCCTTCCCCAGTCTCCTGTCTCGCAGTACGTTAAAATGATTCGTTTTCATATCCCGCACGCTTTAGCAACCCGCTCTCTCCGCGCAGCAGCCATACTCTCCACCGCAACCCCCAATAAAAGTAAGGCGTGCGGAGGATGGTTTTGCCGAGAGCGGCGATTATGGAACGCATTGACCGCATGTTTTCGGGCATGCTTGCATATGAGCGGAAGCAGTGGAGAAGATTGGATGATTGAGCAAACACCGCCTGTGATGCACCCATGTCCAGGGATCGATTTTTTTAAGACAATGCTGACTTTTTTCTCATCGGGCTAAAAAAAGGTGACCCAGCGTTCCGCACAACACACCCCTCCCCCCAAATGAGTTTTTTACTTTCTCACCCTCTCCCTTCCGGCCCTTCCACAATCAGCCGATACTTAATCTCTCTCTTAATCGCTCTATTTATCTCACTGTAATGCAATGAAATTCGGAAAATTGCTGGAGAATGAAGCCGAAAGCTTTCCGCCCGAATGGCGGCCGTATCTGATCCGCTACAAGACACTCAAGAAGCTGATCTCCAAAGTGACGGACGAATTAGAAAAGCATGGTCTTTCGGCCGCCGTTTTACGAGAGTATCTCGACGACAGCATGGACGACGATCCTAGTGGTGGCCCTAAAATACAATATTACTTCTCAGGTGCCTATCGTTGGTAGAGAGTGTTTGCTAGGTTCAACACCAACTGATCCGACTGTATCTTTGGGTTGGGTGGGGATGGAAAAAAGGCGAGCCTCCCAATAGTCACCCGTGCATCGAGATTATCTACGATCCGACTCAATCACGGCTCGAGGAGCTTCTAGGGCAAATCACTTTGGAAAATGGGAGCGGTGCCGAGACGGTGACCCCTGGACCGTCCTCAGCAAGATCCCAGCTGCGATATAAACGAACAGAGAATGACACCGACTTCTATACCCTCGGCGAGGAGTTTGGGAAGCACGCCAAAGTGGAAGACGGCATATCCGGCAGGTGCAGTGACATCGATGACGTTCGTATTACAGAAATTACCGACGGCGAAATAGCTGAGACTGCACAGAGTCTGCCGGCCATCAAGAAAGAGTTCCGAAGCCTCGTCATCGAACTCGAACGCGATGATGAGTTCTTTCAGATCTTGACAGCTGAACTGCAACAAGGATCGGTCCTACAGGACATGACTAGGAGGCGCTTTGAGCAGGACGTTAGCGCACTCGAAAAAAGAATGACCAAAGTGGTAAGTAAGCAAGTTAATGATATTGCTGGACCAAAAAAAAATCAGGCAGCAGAGAGAAAACGGCCTAAATGCGATCCAGGTTTCTCCAGGGCATGCAGCAGACATGTATACCTGGCGGACCATCTTTAGCATATACATGGACGCTCAGATCTTCAAAGGTAAAGTAGAGCACGACCGAAGCATCCGTTCCGTCGAGAAATCCAAAGCACAAATGGATTGGTTCCTTGGTCAGCTGGAGGAAAAGCGTCTTGTGTCCAAGTTTAAGAAGGGCGTCTCGAGGGAATCATTTGACCAGTTTATTGCTCTAAACGCCGAGCTTCTCACTTTAAAGCACTATCAGCTTTTGAACCAGACTGCCGTGACCAAAATCCTCAAGAAGCACGATAAACGCAGTGGACTCAAGTAAGACACGCGTACACACACACACATATATATATATATTCTAATGGATACTTCCACATCCATGGATAGTGCGAGCACTAGTTTCCCGAGCTTCATCAAGGAAAGCAAATTCTTCAGCTCTGGCCTTGCGGATATCCTGTGCGCTTCTGTCCTAGGGGAATTGATGAAGATCATTCCCCAGCCAGATGACTATCGTGAGTACATGCTCTGGACTAAAAACAATGATATATAGATATTAATCGAGCGCAGTATGTCCGGTCTGTATGTCTGTTGCTTGGCGTCCCATCCGTCTGGTCTGTGGACATGTATTCTGTGTTCGGTGCCTCATCAAGGCACAGAAGAAGAAAATGGAGAGCTGTCCTCTCTGCCGCCACCCGACTGCTGTCAAGCTAGCCAGCTCGTTAAACCTCGATATACCAATGCAAAATTTCCTCAAACTCTATTTCCCAAAGGAGATCAAGCAAAAGAAAAAGGAGAATGAGCGTGAGCAGGCTATTGAAGACGTGCAGGCCATGACTGGACGCAGATATACGGAAGAAGAGCTGATGCGCATGCACGCACGCTCCAAGCATTCATGTTACATTATGTAAAATATCCCACCTTTTCATTTTCTGTATCCCCCCTTACACATATACGAACGTATTTACGTATCTACACTCATACAATTCTAATATCTCAATAATCCGCTTCTTCTTTGAAACGGAAAGTTATAACTCGGCATTCCCGTTGAGTGACTATAGCGATAATAAGCACACTCTTAATGGCTGAATTTACCACTGTACATACACATCCTTAACCACATCGGCATCGAACCAGAAGGCCATGTGCTGTATTTATTGGGCTGGCATTGGTTGCATCCGCCATACCCTCAAATGATGATAACAAAGCTGGAACGCTCTGTATAGCATGATACTATTGCTCCTACCATAAATATGAAGGACGCTAATGCAATGGCTCTACCATCCCATCCCCGTTCTTTTTTTTTTTTACCGGTAACTGTCACATCGGGCCAAGATTCGTCTCTAGGGATGGTGCTGTGCTTCTCCAAACCCATGGAATGACATATACATGTTGATCAGATATCCAATATGAGAGAGTAAACATGACATGGGCCGGATTCTAGCTATGAATGGCATGGCTGTTATAATAGGAGAGGGTTCGAGACTAGGTCCATCTGCTTCTTATCTTTGATCTGTTCCCATTCCCCAGCGGTTTTTTATAACATCAAGCATACGAAGATGGTGTACAGTACAGTGCTCAACCTCCATATTGAACATCGTCCGTAGATTAGCGGATACCGCTTGACAATGGTTGTATCCAAATTGGCAAGATGTTACCGGGACCGCTTAAATATAGAGAACCGACTCCTCCGTGCTTTGGGATACCCAAAGGATCGCCGTACTAGACAGCCGCGGTTGATTGTTCAATAGCATAGCAATTCAGCAGTATGAAAGTAATCATCCTACCTGATCATGATCAGTGTACACTGAGCCACGATCCCGTATCCAGCGTATGTCTGTGCTAGCCCCAAGTCTTCTGCCTCGTATTTTACTACGAGGACGCTCTTGGAACATATTGAAATAGGCGTGTCATCAGTGTCCGATATTGGGGATGGCTCCTGTTTGCATACTCACGACGGATCCAGCAAACCCTCCAGCTAGCATGGTGAATCCCTTCAATCATGTTTTGTTTTAATCATATCGGGACGCGGTTGTGCGAAACCCTACTAGCGCATCAGCATACCAAAAACAAAAATAAACGTGCAACGGGTGACGGCCCATCCCCGTAGGAGCCTCGCAATGCTTCTTTATCTATCAAGCATATTCTGCTCGCTCCTTGTTAGCAAGAAGTGTCATCCGAGCAAGGGACACGTACGTAATCATGCCCAATGTCGTAATGATGCCGGGTGCCCAGTCTTCGAAGCCAATATATACTGTTCGGTCGGATAGTTTGCAGGAGAATGTTACAGCATCGATAAACAACCACCATGCCACAGCGAACTTGAAAGAAAGAAAAAAAAGGGGGGAGAGGAGTGGAGAAGCTTGCTCAAGAACAAGCCAAGAATATCGGTGATCTCGCATGGTCCTGTAGCTTACCAACATTCCAGACAGATAGACACCAAACTGCCTCCCTTTGCCGCTGAAGCAGCGCGCCATGCCACAGATGAAAACAGAATTGCCATTCTCAAAAGAATTCATCATGAAAGGATTCCGCAGGTGGAATAGGTTTCCTCTCTCCCTATCTATCTTCCGCCGAACATCTGCCTCCCCACGCCCCGCCCCGCCCCGCTCCGCTCCGCTCCGCCCATTCCGGTTGGGGAAAGAGATTGTGGGGCCGTGCGGGCTCCCGCGGATGGATTGGACAGTTGCGCACGCGCCCGTCAAAAAAGAAAACACGAAAAGCGATGGGAGACATCCTGTTTTGTCTGCTTGTCATGTCTTAATTCTTTTCTTGATCTCGTTGTTATCCTCTTTTTTATATATATCTTCAGAAGATATATCTATCATAGAAGATCCAAGAAAATCTTGATCATCGACATATGGCTCTAGGTTCTCTATACCAAGACTTGTGCATATTCGCTTTTGGGCGCAGGGGTTGAGCGAGAAAAACAGACACCTGCACTACGAGATATCCACCTCTTTCGCATCTTCAGAAAAGCCAACAATTTTAGCTACTGAAGTCATCAAAAGAACTTTATATCCATGATGGTAATGTTGACTGCTACTGTAGACAACATGACAGCATCAAGGGGTGTTCATATCCCGTGCCATCATGAAAACGCTCTATCGAGAAGCCTTCTCCATTTCCCGAAATTTTTCTGGGCGTACCGTCGAAACGGACATCACCGCCTGTTCGAAAGAACAAGCATATTCCAAAAGTGTTATGTAGGTGTACATAGCCAGCCGAATTAACATGTAAATTCATACCGATACGTGTTTGCTACAGTATGTATGTATCTATCCGTTAGCACAAAAGAAAACAGGAACATAAGCCCTATGCTTATGCTGACGAGGAAGCATGTCCGTGAGAAGAGAGTGTAGTGTATTGTGTGTGCGTACCAGTATGAGGTTACATACACCTCATGACCTCAAGTGCATAATACATAGTACAGTAGCGAGACGGTGCAGACATTCTTGACGGGTTACCGTATTAACCCTTCAGACGTTTCAAGCACATTGTTGATGACGGAATCTTGGACGGCAATGCGGGAGAACTATGATAACTGCTCGAGGGAGGGGGGAAGGGAGATGATGAAACTAACGCAATGCCAGAGGCAACTGCCTGACCCGTGTTTGTTTTACTTCAGAACGTCCAAATTGGGTCATTCAAAGGCCAATATGTTCTAGGACGGTCTGTGCTCGACATGACTTCTGGTAAAGCTACAGTAAGAGGTATATATAGAGAGAGCTGCATTTCATTTCTCTTTCCATGTGTGTCCTATGGTCCTTCCTCGTCCCCTTTCTTGAGCACGGAAAGAACAGCGGTAAGAGATAACGCCACCGTCCCATGAGATATGGATGCTGACGGATGCGCTGCAGCCATAAGAGGTACAGTAGTGTACAGCAGGTGTTTTCAGTGGTGCGTGTTAAAGTCCAGGAATAGATCCATGGGAAGGGTCAGATGACATGGGACGCTTGTCCTATAAGCGTATGTAATACATACACGGTATGCGCATGTTTCTTGCGGTATAAGAAACCCTTGGCTGTGGGGTGCATACCGAGAACTCCACACTTCTTTTTGTCATGACAAACCTGCCCGATTATTATAGCATTCTAGAGGTCGCAACTAGCGCATCTCAGTCTGAGATTAGAGAGGGTGGGTTGGCCTTTGGCATTTTCCATGAACCTGCTTCATCTGATCTGTTAGGGAATCATAGCATACAAGAAACAAGCTCTGCTCCATCATCCCGACCGACTTGGAGATAATGTCTCTACCCACGAACGGGAAGAGGCGACCAGACGATTCCAAGCTATTGCTGATGCGTATTACATTCTTGGAGATGCAGATCGACGAGCAACTTATGATAGAGCTAGACGGCAGAGTGGCTATGCATCAGCGAGGGATGAGGTGCCCAGAAGTGATGCCAATCGCGTCTTCAGCGATGTTTTTGAAGAACTTCTCCGTCCTGAAGGTGATGATGCTACCTCCCTCTCACGGTCTATCAGCGATCATATCTTTTGTTTCTCATCGCAACAGTTTGTCTTTAGTCGAGCATCCGGGCCATTTATGGCGCATTATGGGAGCTTCAGCAGGCATTATTCTCGGATTCATCGTGGGAAACATTGGCGGCGCAGTACTGGTTGGCAAAGGATGAAATGGGTGGGGAATACATACTCGTGGCTTCTTATTTTCTCAATCCCGGAACAATAGGGCGGTGTCGCCGGAAGATCTCTCGGTAAAATCAGAGACAATAAAGGTACGCAGAGTAGAGCAGGGCAGGGCAGGGCAGGACAGGACAGGACAAGACAAGACAGGACGGCCGAGTCAGTGAGTGAATGAGAGGGATCTGCTATTCATATCCAACAACAATAGGAGTCTCCGTATATACCGCCTTCCAGCGCCTCTCAATAAACGAACGAAGAGACATCCTGACCGCCTTGCTTGCGAGATTTCTGACGCAAGGAGCGTCAGGTATGATGAAATAGCAAAACTCATTAATAAAGAGCTATTCGCTATCCTCACAGAAATCCTGCTGACGCATTTATTTTACCATTATGATTTCATTAAGATATTCACATGACTTTTAGAAAGTCGTGCACTCTCATCCATAAACTTGTCCTTGTTCTCCAGCCGATTCAAGCCCGTCACAACCCTATCTTTTGATCCAAGACCACCCGCTACTAGCAGCTCCTCGACAAGCTCACGACTGTGCTTTATGCAGTCTGGGACGCTCACACTCAGATAACTTGCTCCTGTGACGCTGAGGGAATGCCCATACGATTGCTGCAGAGAATGATGGATATCACGCAGCCGTTGCTGGTGACCAACCAAATATTGTGGAATGCACTTCGCCTGCATGTGAACCATCGCGTACTCGGGTGTCGCCTCAATTCCCAGGTAAGCTTTCATGGCTGCAAGAGCAACTGAATAGGCGTCTTTCGGATCTACTTTGTCGATTGGCGCTCCTCCAAAAACGCTATTCCACTGATGTCCGCCAATCATCACGGTGAGCTTGACCCGTTCATCCATATCTTGGCCCTGCATCGCATTCGAGTCGAACACGACGCCGAGCACACCAGGAACAGGAAGTGGCTTTTCGGGATAGGGCGTCAGAAAGCCAAACCCATCATATTTCAGCTTGACGTCCGGTGTGTATGCAAGATTAACAACAGCGACATCCGCATTTGGATTATGGCAGAGATGCGGGAGCGGCTTGTCATGCAAGATGCCATCAAGCCTGGCGGATGGGATTGAAGATATAACATGATCGACATGGATATCTTGTTTCGATGTGGTAATCTGAACAATTTCATCGGTATGCCGTCAAGGTTCTTCAGATGACGCCTCCTTTGCTTAAACTTACTTTACATCCTGACCGGTCATCATTCACTTTAATCGTCAATGCAGGCTCACCCAATATAATCTTTACATTCCTTTTTGTCTCAAGCCGCTTCCGCAATCCGTGGGTTAGTGTTTCCGCTCCATCCTTAAATCCGATGACGCTCATTGTCTCCATCTCTCCGAACCAATCAGGGTCATTCTTCCGCGCACGGGCGGCGATTCCCCTTTCACGAAAACTCTCAAGATTGACGCCGCCCTTCAGCAGTCCTTTGACAACGCTCCCGTGCACGCGCTCGTTTTCGTAAATCATACGTAGTGTAGATTGGGCTGAAAGGGCTTTGACGTCCCCTGCATATATACCGTGCACCATCGCACCCACGAGGTTTAGTGCAATGTGGTCATTGAAACGTCGTGACACCAGAGAATACAATGATTCGTCGTCGCCCGTGTATCCGGAGCGGATGAACGGCTCTTGCAGTATAGCTGGGATGACAGACTTTAGGATGGGTGGTTTACGAAGAAGCATCTCTGAAAGAGAACTAGGGAGCGCATTAATCGAGCCATCATAATATATGTATCGGTTCTTTGCAGAAGGATGCGTCTTGGGTACAGTTAAAAGGGTATCAACGAGTCGTAAATCTTGAATCTATTTGAGCGTATGAGAGAATGTGTCAACAGATCGATTTTGCGTTTTTTACCATGTCTAGTGTAACAGCACCACTGCTACCTGACGGTCGTAAAGTCCGTGGTCCAGCCTCAAAAAGAATGGCGCGATCGTCGTGATTAGGAAGTAAAGAAGCCGCAGTAGGGTAAAAACCTGGACCGACGCGATGGCTGCGGATCCAGCCGCCAAGACGCTCAGAACCTTCGATGAGAACAATCTGGGTATTGCGCGGGGCAAATCTTGCCAAGTAGTACGCTGCTGAAAGGCCGGATATGCCACCTCCTAACACTGCTACTGAAGCCATTCGAGCAATGCCGCCAAACAAAGATGAACGGATAAGATATCGTTGAGGAGGTCACAACGATGACGTTTTTTTGTGTGCCCCTCCCGCCCCCCCCCCGAATCCCAGTCAAAAAAGGGTGGCCAGCTTTTTGTCACGCGTTAACCAAACCCACCTTTCTCTTCTAAAGAATAAGCCATTTAGTCACATCACATATAGTTGCTACCGCGGCTGCCAAAATGTCAGATCCTGAGGGCTCCAAAACTCCTGAATCAGCTTCATCACAAGTACTGTCAGAAACTCTGGTGATGAATTCATCACCTATAATTCGCTATACAAAGCAAGTACTACTGTCACTGCATGACAGTCCCCTTGTCGCCAAACCTGCCGACATGCCACCGTTATCATCTTGGTTCAGGTAAGGTTATTCATTTCCTCTTTCTTCATTTTGTCCATTTCTTCGCTATTGTTTTTTCATTGTGTGTGCGTGTCTGTGTGAATATCAATCAAATTCTAAGCTCTTTTCGCCTGCTAGTGAAGACCCGGATACACTCATATCAAAAAATATCCTCAACGGATCAGCACCCACACGAAGCTCGGGTATGTAATTTTGACATGACCGCACGGCATGATACATTAACCTTGATGCATGCTTAGTGTCTAATGTTTTAGATAAAAATGTCCTTCTTGCCCCGAACAAATCTGTTTTTTCATCGGCCGCTTATGGAAAACGGCAAGAAGAGTCATCCAACACCCGTTCATCACATACCTCATTAGTTTCTCGCCAGCGACATGTATGTTGTGTTACGAGCCTGGGAGGTACCAGAATAATCGAACCACCTAAAACCCCGAGTTCATACTAGGCAGCGGATGAGTTTCGAGCACGAGATTACGGATTGTCGAGCAAGGACGCCCGGCCGCCACGGTCCGCCGAAAAAAGCTATACAAATCGAGGAAACGACAAAACTGAAAGACGTTCAACTCCGTCTCAGCACAGCACAACGTCCTTAAACAATAAGCGGCAACAACAACAGCAGCAGGCAAATAGTACAAATGATGCAGGTCGGCATCGACGGGACAGTATGTATTTTTCACTATTATCTTCTCCAATGCTCTCCTGTCAAAAAGGAACTAATGATCAATGTTGACCACAGGTCGCACAGCGCGGAGCGCAGCGACAGATAATACAACGTCTCGCTCATCTGATAGATTGCCGGAATGGATGGATTACAGTCCGACCGTGGATTCAAAGAGCCACACCATTGAAAAATCAAAACAAAGCCGACAAAACACGCGGCCCGAGACTATAAACGATCTGGAAGCATGGAAGAGGAACATGAAACAAAAAGAAAGTGGTAACGGGAACAATCCACCTCCAGAGAAGGACGCAGCGGACGAAGGTAACTTGGTAGAAAAAATACCTTTCGAGGACAGGCCGCTAAAACTCGAAGCTAGTTATTCGGAACGGGAAGACAGATTTGGACCTGACATTGGGGATTGGTGGTCTGGATCTGCAAAGCCCTGCGTTCCTACCACAGCAGCAGCAACAGCGACAGATACAAACCTTGGATTTTCTATCCGTAAATATCACGGAAGGTACAGGGGCTCTGTCAACAGTGAGCAGTCGCCTTGAGCGAGGATCGCGCTTTGCAAAATTCTTTGCAAAGAGAGACGAGGAAGCACACACCTACCCTGTGCAGAGTGAACCCCAGTCCAGGTCGATAACGGTACAGGATCTCTTCCGCGGCGTCGAAGGGCAGGCGACTGCCTCGGAGCCGACAGTGGACATGCATCTGCAGCAACCGGCTCAGTTCGTTGCGTCCGAACCGACTATTGCCTCGCCAGGCACGAGGATGTTATCTGAGGAGGAAGTTATGTTAACACTTGGGGCTAAAAAGTCGTCTCCATCAACGCAGCTGAATCCACTGACTTCTGGCGATGCCTTGGGCTTCGATAAGGTGCTTCAGATTCTTTCTCAGCCAAAACCGACAGCGGCAAACCAGCAGCCACAGCGACCGTTAGGCAACCTGATCGAAAAGGATGGCGACATGAACGAAAATCCAAGTATAGACGCAGACGATGTTTCGTCTCCTAATTCTGCGTCTGCCGAAAAGCAGATGCCTACAGAAGGCAATCATCATCAGCCGCATCAGATTCAGAAACCAAAGATTGCAAATAGTCGCTTTGCAGGCAACCTCCCAACTTCTGTGTTACGTCAGATGAGCGCCAGATCTTCAGAAGGCAGGTCTCCATCACTCTCGTCAAACAGGTCTGCACGATCGCTCGCTACCGGGGGCAGCTCGTCGCCTGCACTCTCGAAGGGATCTCCGTCCTCAATGAAAGGAGGTGTTCCAATTGCTACCCAGGAGAGTGCACCGAACGGCCAGCCCTATCCCACCGCACCTATTTATCACCGCATACCGCCCACTTCACCTGGTTACTCGCTCGCAGGAACCGTGAACCCAATCACTGATCCATCTATGATACCTGGACGGCAGCCGCGTAATAATGGTCCAACGTATGATTATTTGCTCGAGTATGTGGATCCTGTGATAGGCCGCGCTGGGCCGATGAACCCGATGATACCACCGCCCCTATCGTATGGCCAGGGCCAACAGCAGCAACCGCGACAGCAGCAGCAACAACAGCAGGGAATGGATCAGTTCATGAGACCGCATGTCATGCAACCAATGCCACCACATATGCCACCGGTTGGCCCAGGTAGTCATATGATTCCACCACATCACCTCCCACTCCATTTGCAAGGCCAAGTTCCTCCACAGTTCACACCGATACAACGCGAGATGATTTCTCCACCCGGTGTTCCGCCGCCACACATGATGGGTAATGATAAATAACATGTCTATAGTTGAAACGAGAGAGTTTATGGACGGTGCATTTTTCTATAGGTGGCGCTGGTCTTCCACCGCATCTCTTCCCGAAGGGACCTGGTTGGGATCGACAGTAAATCCATTCAACTTTTTCGCAATTCAACGACGCAAGAGAAAAATGAATGGAGTAAAAATAGGACTCGGTTTTATGGCAAGGGCGCAAATGCGACTGTGCAGATTTTTGATCCTGTTTGGCCTCCAAATGAAAATGTTGGATATTTAACATGGGAATGATACTTGAAATCTATTGGAAATACCGCTTAGCGACATGGGAGGGAGGGGGAAAGAGATCTGCTGTTGGGGCTTACGTTTTTGGAAGATACTGATGAGCTCATCCATGGTCCAGTTGCAACTGGTGATCAAAAAGATGCCATCCGATTGCATGATTTTGCTCACTGCTTGGACATATTGCTCTCGCGGCCCATCACGGCCCGACTCTTTGGCGGCTTCCTGGTCAGGATGAAGCGAGATGGCATCAAATGTTCCCTTATCCAGCACAAGTTGAAAGCGGTTGTTCTCGTCGCTTGTCCATGCGTTCTCCGCGACCGATAACAAGTCCACGGCTTCGTAGCGAATCGAGTCAAGACCGCGATCGTGGGCAACTGCTCTAGCAAGCTCAATGGCTTGCTCAGAGTAGTCGATGCCTGTAAGATTGTTATATCCTTCGGCGGACAACTCGAGCAGCAGGTGGCCATTGCCGCAGCCGAGGTCAACGATGCTGGTTTCCGGCTGAGGAATATTTTCCGTGATCCAGTCCACCATGCGTTCGACGCTTTCTTCACCAAACCTTAATTGCCAAAAAAAAAAACAGGAACACAATTAGCTGGCTATAACATTATATGTATATATATATGTGTGTGTGTGTGCGTTTCTCAGATTGCCCAACGAATAAAGACCAACCATACTTCGCCAATGTCTCCGATTTCTTTAAAGTTTTTGTTCTCGCGATCGTAAACTGAGTCCCAGCTGTTCCATTTGTAGGAATTATAAGCATGCGCAGGTTCTGCTTACCCTCTGCCGTTCCCATCGCGGGATGAAAACAATACGTACTATTCCTTAGTTCCAAGCTTAGAGGCTTCAAAGTCATTAACGGCACCCATCTTTTGACTTTCGATAGTTCAAGAAGTATAATTATTTTTACGTCTTTGAATTGAAGCTATCTCCGGACGTCTATCCCGCCCCCGCCCCCCCCCCCGAACAACACTTTCCCTACTGCCACCTTTCCTCCTCCCCCCCCCACCCGCCCCAAATCCTCTTAATTATTTCTCGTAGATCCTAGACAAGCTCACTTGGTAAAGTGCTAAGGTACGGGGCATCCAGGGTTTTCAAAAATAAGCCTGGATCTATCTTTTTTTTTTTTTTGACAACTGGCAGGCTGTCAAAGAAGAGCGTCCTCGCCCCGCTTTCATGACTCAGGGCCGTTTGTAGAGCAAATGTTCCTCTCGATCAGACCAGACCATATCCCATGCGACATTCGGGACGTGCTTTTCGAATACACGCTCTGTATCGGAATAGCACCCTCCCCTCTACTCCTTGGGGGTGGGGCAATTATAGCAGGATAGGGAAAAGTTGGGGGAATCATTAGGCACAGTCCCTCGTTTGGTGGCTTGGACAATCTAATGTTACTCGCTCCGTCCATATATATTGACAGCTAGGGCAACGCCAGGGTCCGACTTGGAAAACACCCTGTAAATCGTATCCGACATGTTGAGAACAACCGGACAACTGGGCTTCAAGAGGTAGATATGAAGACCTCGCAATGGTTAGAAACTACAGCACACTCAATAACAGTACCGTAGCATGAATAGGTTGACTACTCGTTTGGTAAAAAAAAAAAAAACATAAAACGCTTTGCTTCCAACCTAGAGCCCCATGCGGAACAGAAAGCCGGGGAAAAAAAAAGGATACATGGCTAATGGGGAAATTTCACACCTTTATTTTTACTTAGCTCTCGGCAGCGCGCCCAGCAACGAAGGCTACTCCAGCATCTTTCTCTGTGGGGCGATCATCCGTGGTGATCGGCCAGCGTCTTGGCGCAATGGGCTTTGCACGAAACTACTCGACCACGGAAAATGCATCGGAGCCTGCATCTGCGATCACAAATGTGTCTGATGCGGTGAACCAGGTGTTGTCGCCAGAGACGCTCGGCGAAGCTGCGGCGAAGATTGGCGATTTTAAGGCGATGGGTCTGTGTAACTTTACGCCGGTAGGCGGGTTGGAGGCCATGTTGGAGGCACTCCATGTGATGAGCGGGATGCCCTGGTGGGCGACCATTGCCACCGCCACCGTCTTGGTCCGCCTTGCGCTCCTGCCGCTGATGATCAAGATCCAGCGCAACAACGCACATATGATGAACCTCAACCCGGAGGTGACACGCTTGATGAACAACTTGAAGACCGCCCAGCAAGAAGGCGACTCGGTCGGTGTGGGCAAGTATTCGGGCGAGCTGCAGGCTTTGTTCAAGAAGCACAACTGTCATCCGATGAAGTCGCTCGGTTTGCCTGTGATCCAGATGCCGGTCATGATCTCATTCTTCCTGGCCCTTCGAGCCATGGCTGAGATCCCCGTGCCTGGCCTACAGACCGAAGGCACTGCGTGGTTTACGGACCTGACGGCTCAGGACCCCTACTACGCCCTCCCTGTGATCAGTTGTGCTGGTGTTCTGGCGGTGTTGGAGGCTGGCACTGAAGTAGGTGCCGCAAACCCTCAGAGCCGAACGATGAAGAACTTCTTCAGAGTGGTGTCGCTAGCAATGATTCCCTTCACGTACTGGATGCCTAGTGTCAGTATCAGCTTCCCAACTACAACGCAATCGATCCTTTCTGGCTGACACGAGGCTTTATTTTTCATTTAGGGCGTATTTGTCTATTGGATCACGTCAAACTGCGTCTCGATCACCCAAATCTTAGCGCTCAAGAATCCTGCGATCCGCAAAGCTCTTGATATCCCGCAGCTGGTCAGACCCGCCTCCGAATTGCAGAAGAACAGCAAGAGCTTCATGGAGAACTTCCGTGAACAGACTATGCACCACGAAAAATTGGAGAAAGAGAAGGCCCTGCGTGAGCGGCAACGAGCAGCGGCTATGGCCAGACGTGCTGCCAAAAGACGCTTCTAGATCGGTTGGGGGGGTTTGAACCGGAATAATTTTGATTATTTTTACCTCCTCCTCCTCCTCCTTCCCCCTATCGCCTCCTCGTCCTCTCCATCTCCACCACGCCCACATCCAGCTCTTCCGCTTCTCCCACGTGCAGGCCCACACTCTCGTTCACACCCGTTCATATATAGACATTGACACGCATGCACGCACATATTTACTGTATCCAGACATCCATTAACACATCTGCCAAGTGTTCTCCGTATCAAATAACAGAAACTTAGAAGTATTCGGCTTCTTATTTCGCTTCGAATACGTCACGTGCATTTTCAATCGAAAATGGTGTTTTAGTTCAAGTTTAATAGTACATTGGACTGCGTCAAGGATGGGATGAGGGCAGCTTTTTTTTTTCACTGTAAATTGTTTAGGAGCTTTCTTGTCAAGATGATCGAATGGGAAGAGCAGGGAAGGCAGGAGTTCTTTTTTTCGAGATATTTAGATTTCGGACCAGGTAATGGATCCAACGCCGATATCAAAGTCGCCAACGACCTTCTTGAAGACAGCAGGCGTGAGGTCCTATCGATGTAGATTAAAATGATTGATCGAGTGGGGGGACCCTCGTTGTCCTCACAGAGAGACTCACCAAATCACCATAGTCGCAGCCAGGACAGGCATCGTTCACAGTAACAGTCGCGGAGCCATTGGGGCCCTTGACTCTCAATTTTCTGCCGCACCATTTGCTCTTTCTGTTCATGTTGCCGTACTGCTTCGCGTTCATGGCAACAATCATGGACTTATTGCCCTCTTTGGGACCGCAGGCGCCGTA
Organism: Dichotomocladium elegans; assembly: GCA_025716815.1. NCBI lineage: Eukaryota > Fungi > Mucoromycota > Mucoromycetes > Mucorales > Lichtheimiaceae > Dichotomocladium > Dichotomocladium elegans. The sequence goes on from JAIXMN010000007.1 coordinate 458,668, forward strand.
AACGCCACCTTCAGTCGCGGGGATGAACCAGGTGCCGGTGCCATGGTATGCCTTTCGCTTCTCCAGTCGAACTGGAGCGGCTGTGACAGCGACGATGGCCATCGAGACCAAAACAAGGAAAAGAATGACACGGAGCATGGGTGGAAAATATTGCAAATGAAAGGAAAATGTGAAGGGGGGGTTTACTCTAGGACCGGGGCGTTAAGACGCTACAAAAGTGATGGAGAAAAGAGAGGACGGGGGAAAATAAAAGAGAATGTGGCAAGATCCACGCTAGAGCAAATCATCCTTATATACTAGTGAGTTTTCTTCCGTCTTTATCTCTCTCTCTTGTTCCATGTGTCGTTCGAAGAGCGACAAAGCAGGCCAACTGCAAATGAAGTAAAAAAAAAGGGCCTAGGTCGTCTCGAGCGGACATCCCGAGTTGGGTGGTACAACATTAATTATGGTCTTTTTGTTTAAATTGTCCGCCGACTAACAGCGTATGCATGTCTGTGTGTCACCGGCCCTCCCACCCCTAGGATATTGCAACTTTGAAGGAGAAACGAAGGAGTTGGTTTAGAGAAAGAGAACAAGAGAATGAGAGTGAGACGGATGAGGAGCAAGTGTATATGAGCGCGCATAGTTCGCCTCAATGTGGTATGTAAAACAAGAGAAATAACCGCTGGATTACCTCAAAGGATGACAGCACCTACATCCCTGAACTAGCGTCTTTGAAATTTTCACGCAATATCTTTGAAGCGCTAAAGGCCGATCAAGCGTGTAACCTGTCCATTTTCGGCCACAGACGGTCTGCCAAATGTTGATTGCCAATGATTTGTCCCAAGTGGCTTTTCGGAATGGGAGCTAAACCTTTTGCTTGGTGACAAACTGCACGTTTTTCTAGAGCCCATCGCCGACTGTTATCTACATCGCATCATGTTCGCCCTCCTCCCCCCACCAAAAAAAAAACCTACCCGGTCCTCATCGCGGAGACCGATCGAAAATACTGCATTTACCTAATTGTTTTGCTCCCGTAACCTGAATCCACTGAAATCTAATAAGGAACCGTGCGACAACGTTTAAACGGGATAAGCTTACTTGCAATCGATTCATGCTGGTCAACAATGTATTTCGGAGATGTTGCGAACCCGCAAAACGTCTGCATATACTGTGAATTGGCTTCTCAGGGACCAATGCTTGACGATATCTCTAAGGTAATCTGATCCAGCTACAAGTGCTTGAAGGAGCGTAAAACACTGGGGTATGATTAAAACCACCACACAGAGGCCCTGACTGAGGTTGCGGTGGTGGGTTACTAAGGGAAATAGACTGTCACGATAACACGGGGTTTGCCTCTGGATGTTCAATTTGAGCATTCTGCCGTTAATACGGCTTTGTCAACTAGCAATCATACGTAGCTCGGTTCCTCTGACTGCATTTCTCGTGCCCTGTTTTTGACTCTTCATGTTTTGCCTTCTCCCTTTGTAGAAAACCTTAAGACTCCTGTCTTGCCAATGGCAGTTTTTCTTTCTATGCATTCTGCATCCGTCTTTGAACTTGGCCGATAAACATTGAGCTTGGGCATAATTATTCGATTGCCGGGCAAGTTGTAGACGATGTAATCTATCCGACGCCAAAGCTATGATAGTCTGCGATCTTTTTGTAGTGTGGACACGCTTGAGAATGCACGTTACATCATCAGTAGTCTCAATTTGTTTATCACTATTACTGTTACGACGTGGAATTTTTCATATTTCGACGTATCACCAGTTGGATTTTTGGATTGTGTTTATACATTATTTTCAAAAAGCAATGTCGGTATAAAATTGTATAGAGCTGTCTGTTGCATTAGAAAGCAAGAGGCACTTCCCCCCTTCCCGTGCCCTTTGCTGCAGGCTTTTGAGGTACTATAACATCCAATCAATGAGCTCCTCATTACCGGTGTAGGTACGTGCTGATGTTAACGATATGGACCCGCATGGGGCATAGATAACCAAAGGTCATACCAATTCCTTCTATCAATTGTCTCAGAATTCCCCTCAGTGGCCTGAACCCGCAATCACTGGATCTACCGAAAGGCAATGGGGCATTACTCGAACTAACGATTGACCTCCACATCGCACCCCCCACATTGTCTCAAATAGCACAAGGTGAAGTTTGCATGTGAAATAATGAGCCATTTCAATATGGTTAGAATAAATATGGAGGGACGATGATACTATTGCTGGATCTAGTTTGCATGGTTTATGCATGCCGAAACCCCGCACAGTGACAACCGCACCTGTAAGAAAGGATCTATGCGTTCTTTTCCTTTGCAAGATGCGCTTCTTTTATTCATTAATATCGTAAAGCGTGGCATTCCATGCGACAGGCCTTCACGCAGGACTTTGTTAATGGCGCAACCTCTACAGACTTTGCAAGAACATTCCGTCCAGCCTGCGGCAGCGCACAAGAAAACCCGATATCTTGCGCTTCACCGCAAACACACACACACACACACACACACACACACACACACATACACACATGAAAACGCGCGGACAACTCTGGGTTTCCCCAGGGCGCACATCTCACCATTGCCTTGCTAGTATCTATCCGCGTGGATTCCAGTCGGAAGCCCTGGCACCAATAACACTCAGTTTCTGTCGATTTTGCGCGCTTCGCTGTGGTTGCTCAGTCAGCGAGCGAGCCAGTCAGCCAGCCAGCGCGACACCAGAAAAATCGAGAATCGACAGAAGAATCAGATCCGTTAGAAGAACGGCTCATTACTATGTACGTTGATGGGGCATGATGTGCAAGGGCAGCACATGAAACCAGGCAAGATCAATGTCAAGATTTGTGGACTTGAAGCACATAAAGAGCTGATTCCACATCCGATTGGACGACATGCTTGGGATCACCAGTACCTTTGGTCACTGGAAGCAAATAAGAAAGGCCCAGTCGAAATGCTGGAGGAGTTCGATACTCCATGGAGAGGCGAGGCCGAGACTATTCCAAATGAAACCATGAGCTACCTAGCTGTAAGCGGTGTTTCTTGAGCTACACTGAGGTCATGTGATCTCTGCTCCAGGGGGGGATAACTACACGAGAAAACATTCCAGAAGATTGATCTCCTTACGTACTTTATTTTCAAAAACAAATGTCGTAAAAAGTACACAATATGATGCATAGGGTTGTATAAAGTTGCCGTATCAATAGGTAAAAGGAGTTAGCATCGATAGTGGAAGCAATAAAAAAAAGTCATGAGTCAACATAGAATATTGATCCTTCTGCAATGCTGCATTTCATACTAATATGGAATCCAGACTCATCAAGAAAACGCAATTTTTGTCTAAAGTCGATGTCGGTCCTGTTCCATCTGCACATCCAGTTAAGGCGCTCATGAATCTTTGCATCGTTATTCCTGTATACAGATTGAAACCGAGCCATTTTCAATGATACTTTGCATTCGCTTTCATAAATCGATGGAGCGTCGCTTTCGAGACTTGAAGGGCCTCAAATCTCTAGAGCAGTTGCTCCATCAGTTGCTTTAGAACAATGGATGGACACTCATCAACCCATTCCAAAAATACGCTCTTATGCTCTACATTGTGGATACGCGAACAATCCCTCGCTGTCGTATCCACGACTACTCTTCTTACCTAGCAGCAGTGTCCCTGGTTTATACGGAACATCAACACTTTGTTTCACTCTTTGAGCGCCGTTATCATAATTACTCTCGCGCTATACAGAGTCATAATTCATATCCCAGGCCTGTCTCAGGGCGCAGTTACAATCACAAGGGCAAATGATGAACTTCTTCATCAACCTTTTAACTGGTCCACCGTCCCGGGAGACCGCCTAGATGATTATCCACACCTAGCCTCCAGAGTGGCCGTTTTGATAAGCACTTCTTATAAATAGGCCCGTTGTTGACACTTAATAAAAAAATCCTTTTTTCGAGTCTCACAGAATCGTATTCTGTCTCTTTATTCTTCAAAATCCCTTGATTTACACCCGTACTCTGTTGGAGAGAGTTCTAGATGTAGCATAGACCAAATATTGTGTATGGCGCGTAACGGAATGGTCTCACTCATTTAAAGACGCTAATAAAACACATAACGAGGGGATATCTACTACACTTCACCACAGCGGCCGCTGAGGGTTGCGCAACCCACCACGTCAGGAAGGAGATGCGGATTATGATCCTTAGCCCTATTCCGCCTTGCCAAGTCATATGTGGTATGAAGGAGCAATTCAGAACGTACGAGTGCCCGACATATTGCCGGATACTCGTAGTAACAGAGATAAGGGTGCTTCGTCATCAATAAACATTTAATCTCTTATTTATAGCGTAAAATTATATATGTTATTTGCTTTATTATATACATTATCTATTATTTACATATGTCGTCTATAATACAATAAATGTGGTATATTCGCAAGTATCTGGAGATCCTGTTTCTGTCCTCTCAATGTAGACTGCCGCCATGTGTCCAAAGTAATAGTTCTAACGTGTTCTGCTTCAGGCAAACGAAATAGTTAGCATGTGAGGTAATTGATGATGAAGATATTCGCATAAAACATACCGGATGATTTAGTTCAACATATGGGAGGCTTCTTAAGTTTCTCACTTGTTGTATAGTGGTCTGTGAGTTGTGAACAGTAGCCCACTAGGTGGTCTTTCCAGATAGACAAGTAAAGCCGGCTCATCAGATTAACCGAATCACAACCGGTTTGTGGTTTGATGCGCGTGTATAGTATGCATGTCCAAAATGTTCTTGGATGTTCTTGAAATAAGTTCTTCTGATTGATTGTATTCGACGAAGACCGGTGGGAACTGTTCTTGTGTCCATTGTGTGTTTCTTGGTTTTCTCGATCTTTTGTGCTTCTCGGCCATTTGTATACACATTTTTGTAATGATTGATATGGTGGGGTGTTGCCCTCTCTAAGGATGAGAGCAATGTCCATGTTTGCTTGATGGATTTTATCATACGATGCCCTTGATTTGACATTGCAATGGTAGTCGTCGCCTTCGTGGTATGCTCAGAAGCAGCTGAATGAATGCATCATTCCGCCAAAAGTATTCTTGTGGACAAGGATATTGACGTAGTAGATATCCTTGCTTGTGAAATACACCGCCTGGGATCCATGTCAATATGTTGTGTCTCCAAAGTAGTAGTTTCGGTTCAAAGTAAAAGTGCGCTGGCCACCCGCTGTTATAATGCCAATGATTCCGGTTAAATTAGACCGCCGTAACGAATTCTCCCCGTAACGATATTGCCTTGATCAGAGATCTCCAGAGAACAGCGCATAGTGACTGTAAGCGTAGTAACGAGGAAACCGTTGCATACGCGAGAATATAAACTCGCTGCCTTCGCCCAAAGAGTGCAAGTGGCACGGAAAGGGTGTGCACAAGCACGTCATGATCACATTCCCGAGGGGCATTGGGATCCCCCGTCAAGAGAGTCACCCACAGCAGGAGAGAATAATCTTCCCTGCATCCCTCTGTGGCTTCCCAGGCGCCGCCGAACCACCTACACCAATGATGACCCTGCAGAACAACAGAAAAGTCACACCGCAACAAAACCCTCGTGAAGGAGACCCCGCCCGAAAGCGGATACTGACATCCACAAGGACATGCAATGCTATATATCCGTTATTACACTGAACGCAGATGCTGTACATACCGTCAGTATACAACATGCTTCGCAAGGAAGAGGATTCGAGGTATAGAAACATCAACGCTCCAGTCGGCCTCTGGGTGCTATTCCATACTAAAGCGTAGTTAGTAAAGCCATATCATGCAAAACAATGGAATATAAAGCTCAACATACCTTTGTATACTTCTCATAGAGGAGACCAAGACAGCCCGTCCACATGTGGAGTGGGTTGCCATGGTCTCCAGTACTGGTGCGCTGATGTGTCTGCCCTCGAACAATCTTTCTTGCTCAGCATGCGTGTAATGACAGTATGTGCATCATCTGCATTCGGTGTGCTAACGGGTATATAGTATTGCATGCTCTCGTGGATGCCAATACCCACTTTCCAGCGGTGTTTCCTTCACGAAGGATTTGCTACGGCGTGGCTTCTCCGTCATCCCACAGGGGCATCATCGGGTAGGCAATTCGACAGCACCTCGGAGACCACTGAGAGATGCAGGAAAGATCATCCTCTCCAGCCATGGATGACTTCCATCAGGGTTCACCCGCCGCCCAAGGGACCACGGAAAGACACCAATGGTCCCCTCAGAGACTGCTGGACTACACAGGTCGATGTGCGCTAATTAGTAACATGGCTATGTATTTGGCTTCTCTATTTGACTTACGACAGCCCCTGACTCGGGAAGCCACCAGAGAGCGGAGGAGGCGGAAAAGAGGAAGAAAGGAAGGCGGAACAAGAGGAAGCGGAACTATAGAAGAGATGGACAACGATGAGCCTTGATTTTCATAGTATATATTACACGCCAGCTGTTGATACATACCAAGAAGCGAAAAGGAACGAAAAGGGGAGAAGGAGACGGAAGAAGAGGAAGGCGACAGGAGCGGAAGCTACAGAAGCGGTGGAGTCAAAGATAAGCTTTTAGCATTCATAATATCGTACACCACAAGGCAGACTTTAAAACATACCGGTAATGAACGGAAGGAGGGCACATCACCCTACATGCCTTCGTCGCGGACGGGGGAGGCAGGCATGTATGGCGGGGACGGAGAGGGAGAAGAAGACGAAGGCGAAGTGAGGAACGAAGGGTATGATGACAGAGAAGAAGGAGAGGAAGGAGACGCAAGATGCAAAAGGGATGGTGACACTGGTTGAAGGAAGGGAGAGGATGAAGGAAGCGGAGGAGTCGACGAAGGAGAGGAAGGAGAGGAAGGTACAGACAAAGGAATCGGAGAAGGTAAAAGAAGAGGAGACAACGGCGGAAGAAAAGGAGAGGACGATGGAAGGGGAGGAGAAGACGAGAGAGAAGGAGAGGATTGCGGTGGTGGCGACTGAGGGCATAGGTCCATAGGTTCGGGACCAGCCCGAGCAGAGAAAAGGAGCGGCGATGGCGACGGCGACGGCGGGCATAGGTCCATAGGCTCGGGACCAGCCCGAGCAAAAAGAGGCGACGGCGGCGGCGAGGGAAGGCATATGTCCATAGGCTCGGGACCAGCCCGAGCAGAGAAAGAAGGAGTCTCCGGACAGATCTCCATCGGCTCAGGACCAGCCCAAGCCGACGGAAGAGGAGAGTCCGGGCAGATCTCCATTGGTTCGGGACCAGCCCACGAACCGAGAAGCGAGCGAGCGAGAGAAAGCGAAGAGCGAGAGAAAGGTGCTGAAAACATGTTGTAATAACTGTTACGAAATCTGAACTAACATTCTGCTCGTATTTATATGCTTTTTTTTCGGTGGGGTCAAGGAAAATCGATGGGGGGGATCCCAGGATTAAGCGTCTTCCGCGAAAAACGAAATCATTTACTTCCTACTCCACCCATGGGCAATTCACCTTATTCTTTACCCTTCGAACAGTCTCATCTCTGGTTTGATGACGATATAGCCAGTCTGTCTATCTGGGTAGTATTTGGTCCATACGTCAATTAACGAGTGTAAAGAGTCTCTGTAAGAAACGTTCTTCTCCCCCCAAGGGAGCAACATATATGATATAAACTTTTTTCATTCTTTCCCCATCGCCGTGTATGTCTTCCTTCACATTGCTTGATATTACAATATCCATAAATCGATGTTTGCGATTCTCCTCGTACTAGTCTCGTCTTTTTCCGTTGCGTTTTGACATACTTTCGCCTATTACCACCATAACTCTGGCTGTCACAGTGGCTACGTGCGGGGGATCAACATTCTGCAAGGTTGCACAGAGATCATTGTATGGTGCACAGGTCACGCCCTCCCCCCAAAATGGAAAGCATGTGAAAATGTCAATAAACCATGAATCCGGAAGGTTGCTCTCTCTTTGAACTTTACTGTTGCAGCAAATGTTTCATAGCTGCTCCATCAATGAGTAGCACGTACGATATATGAGGGATGAGATCTACTGATAACACTCCAATGTCTCTTATGGAGAGAGCGCCGAGTGTTATATGTGATGGTAAACAAAATAAAGGTGGCACGTCGATCGCCTTTCCAAGTAATTCTCAGCAGCACGGGGCCAAGACATTTTATCCATCCCCTCTTTTTATGATGTCAATATTTATTTTTGTCTGGTCCCGCGCGCTTCCTGTTCCCTCATTCTGGCGACGCCACAGTCCAGACTGATTGATCCATTGACTACCTCGAAGGAAGCCAAGAAGACTTGGCCATTTGGAGTCGGTAGATGCAGTCCTGGTTCCACCATTCCTCAGGTTGGGCGACGCTTAGAAATGCGACAGTCGCACGCAAGGCTGCAGCGACGCTCTATGACCTCATTGCCAAGGCAAGAAAATGGGAGGCTGGAAAGCATGTTGACGCAACCCGGGCGGGACCTCTTGATGCCAGATAGTGCGAGAGACCGTATGCAGCGCTGGCTTAGATCTTAACTTGGACGATCATGCACCAATCATGAAGACAATAGAGCAGTAGAAGGAGTACTACTTCTGCTTCTACGATCGCCCTGATGGCATGCTGGATGAAAAGGAAGCTCCGGCAACCTGTCGCAATGGACGTTCGTTTTTACCATAGCTCCATCTCAGTTGCCCAACGGCATTTATCAAGTAAGTGCTCAAATTTGGCATTGGGTTTTCTTTAGTTAATGTGAAGTATCCATGATGAAGGGTCAGTGGAAACTGCTTTAGAAGCCCTCACCACCAAGAGGGATGAAGAGGGGAGCTCGTGTGCGCTTTACCAAGAGGTGACCATCGCATCTCCTTTGCAGATCATTGGGACCTTTACGATACCCAGGAAAATAGCCAGTCCTGGCGGTCGCGCTCCGAAGTTGGGACGGGTTGATCTTGGTCTGCGCCAGATGGTTTGCGGGCATAGTATCATGATGGTGCGTGGCAGCTCAAACTATATAGAGGAGAGCTAAAGCGCTCTCTGTTGATTCTTTATCTTTATTTTTGCACAATCTGCAAACATACCAATAGGGCAAACAAGTACTGTATGGAAGCCGTTAAATATTCTGCAGAGCATCAGAATTGGGCTTCTGTGAAGTTAAACCGGATTGCGTTTGTATGACCTATTGTCCTTGGGGCATTTTGCCAAAGGATGAGGAAATTGAAACGTACATCGTCATCCAGATAGTTTGTGGATCTAATTAGTACTGTATCTCTCCATATGACATGGTTATTGATGGCCATTTTCTAGGTCCATATATCGCTTTATACATAATGAAAATGTTGGCTTCCGACTTTTATTCCCTTGTGGGTCTCGCGACTGCAATACTATGATGGTGCAAAGAAAGTCATGTAGAGTAATGATTTCATGTTTGCGGAAACCACAGTGAGTACTTTGATGATTGTTTTTACCGCTGTGGGCTGTGTCAAATGCCGCTGATAAAATAAAATTTTATATTCACGAGGTGTACTTGTGCGCGCTTTTCTCCTCCTGGTCCTCCTTAGTCATTGCAGGCTGGTAAGCATCATGTATCATGTACTGATAATGATAATGAATGTCACGATTGAGGCGACAGAGGATGGAATCGTTACATTGAGGATATAAGATATTTGACGACATTTATTATCTGGCCCGGTTGTCGTGTATATTGTTACAGTTGATATACGTCATTCATCAGCAGTGTAGCAATACAAGGCATGGTATCATACCTGGAGGATGCATAATGTTGGCTTGTTGGAGTGTCTTCCTGCGCCCAGTCGCCGTAAACACTGCTAGAAACAATATCTATTCACCATCAGCAACAAAAGAAGGTACAGCATAATACCATATCTTTTGAGCACAATCTGTGGTTGTGTAGATAAGGAATGTTGGCACGCCTTCGGCAGGATGGAATCAATAGTAGTGGTACCGCCCAAGGCACGCGTGACCCTTTCAATCTGGGCAAGGTGTTGGCTCGGTGGAAGTTATAGTGTAAGATACCATCCAGACCAGTTCCTCTTGCTCTACCGTTCTCCTGACCGGGGAGGACCTTGCCATCCACTGATATGCCGCGGTCATTCTTTCTACTTACTCGCCAGTCCCAGCATGCAACACTATGCTGCTCGATACCAACTATACTGACCACCAGTGCATCTTTATGCGTGCGCTCTCTCCAAGCTCATCTGAATTCAATCAATACATTGCCTTGGCGAGTAGCCTTTAGAGCGGAGCATTCCTCGCATCTGAGGGCTTTTACGTCTTGGGACAGATCATTCCATCGAGGCCTTGTTGATGAATGCCTAGAATAATAGAAATCATTCATTATTAAGATTCGAGTGCATGGAATATTCAGTTAAAAAAAGAAAGGATACTTACTAGGAAAATGCGAAAGAGAGGAAGACGAAAAAGACGAACGTAATCCATCCATTCCAATAGCTCAAAGATACATCTCGAATGCAGTTTTAGGGCATGCCAGAACCAGTCGCCTGTCGCCGCTCGCCAGTCGTAGGTCGCCGCCGAAGTTGATACAAGAGATGCCAACCATCAGCAGCAACATGATACAAAGCATTGTCTACTATACCTCATGTTAGGCTGCCTGCCTTGTTTAGCGTCCTCACTGGACCAGAGGTTTGCGCACCGATCAGTCCTTCTACATACTTACTGGTACAGCACAGCAATACACCGTCGAGGTGTTGCTATGGAAGGCTTAGACAAGCGAATTCGTTGAGCGCACAGAGTGTATGGGACATTCGTGAAAAAAAGGAAAGAAGACAACATGGCCAAGAAACCAACTGGCGTGCTCCCAACACCTTGCTTCACCCATACCACACCCGAAGGATAAAATACTTCAAGAAGCGCCATAGTAAGGAGGAACAGTGTAACAACTTCGTTGGACAGCGGCTCTGTGGGTCGTGAAGCTATAACATTCAGTTGGCCAGCAGCAACGTAAAGCGCTCAGCGAGATATGGAATCTTCTTCTCAATATGGATTCGTAGATCACAAGAAGGGAAATACAGAAGGAAACGTGGAAGAAAAAAAGGAAGGAGAAGAGGGAAGGAGTTCGAAGAAGGAAAAAGCAGAAACTCTTTGACTGTAGTCATACTTTCGCGCCTTCACACGTCGTATGCGGTGTCCACAAATCAACCTATCCTGTCCCCGATTGACATTCATTCTATTTTCTTGGTCCTCCCTTTACGACACTGTCTTGCAGTTTATCTGCTTCACGTGAAATGGAGCGCAGCAAATAGAATAAAGCAAGGGGCGACGATAGAACACCACGTGACATTCGTTGAAATCAAATTGCAGGAATGGATCATACCCGTCCATTCTTTAGCTGCAATAAAGATCCATCGCCTAAAATCAAAAACACATATTGCTCACTGTGGTCTTTTAGTTGTTATTAGGGTGGACAGTAAGAATACGATGAGACTCGTGGATATCTTTTGTTCGAATGAAATCGGAATCAAGATCCTCCATCACCACACATTTATCTACTATTTATATGATTTACGGAAGAGATCCTAATTATGTCAACTGGATACTCCGTCTTGACGCGGGTACTTGGAGATGATAGCACCATTACAGATAAGGTGCTCGTGTGTGTATAGGTGACCACTAGCATAGACTATGTGCCCTTGTTTCTTTCAGACCATCCTCACGTCGGTAAAACCTCATAAAAACCCAGTGGGAGAAAAATAGAGGGAAAAGACTGCGGAAAAGGATCTGGTTATAACGCGGTGTCATGGATCCTTCAATCCGTAATCACCTATGCGACATTACCCCCTCCAGATTGGAAGAATCGGAAAATAAGAAGATTACGCGATATGGACTGGATTATAGCCGTTTTCTTTGGGCTTCTCCTTGAAGGAGTATTGTGATTAGCATTATCGGATCGCGAGCGTTTCTTGCATGGTGAACTGTCCTTTTTAGGCGATAGCGTATTTGGAAGGAATTGCATCAGACTTTGATTCATCTTTTCCTAGTCGATGCCAGTATTCGATGCTAAAGCCAGGATCGGTTAACTTATTGAGTGTTGACCACTGGTCATCTTCAGCGCCATAGCCTTTCCATCGTACTACGTATTGACGTTTTCCTGGTTGTCCTTTTGTGCGCAACTATAGTTTGTACTTCGTATAATTCGTCTTGAGGGATAGCTTCCTTGGTTAATAAGCTTCATCCCAGAAGGTGAATAGTCTCTAGGCACTAAAGCTCCTGTTTCATCTTGCAGCAGGTAGGATCCTCCTTGTGTCTTGCGCAGTACTGTGTAAGGTCCTTCCAAAATGGGGGTCAATTTGGTTCTTCGGTTCTGGACTCGCACCATCACGTGGCTCCGTTCCAGCAAATACTTTTTCTTTTGTTTACCGGCGTGTTCTTGCACCCTTTGTTTCAAGGCAGGAAAGACAACGTCATGCATATACACGGCACATTCCATAAGTTCTTGATGTGCCGAACGCTCTGTTCTCAAAGGCACCATTACGTCGGTAATCCTTCATATTAATTCGTCGAGCGAACATCGGTGAGAATGGCGAGGACCCAACCTCTCGGAGATACGGCTATTGATCTCCAGTTATGTGCTGGGGACGTAGAAGTCCCAGTCTTTACCTGCGCCTTCAAATTTCTTGCGAATAACACTCAGAGTCGTTTGTACCCAACGTTCGGCAATCCCATTAGCGCGCGGGTGGTATGGTGTAGTAAGTCGGTGGTCGATACCTAGGCTGTCAATAAATTTCTTCATCTTGAAGTTCTTTGAATTCGTTTCCGTTGTCTGATTGTATGATCTTAGATAAAACCAAATCGCAGAATACAGATTTGAAGACTTCAACGACGGTATCAGCTCACTTGTCTGGTAATGCTCGCAGTATACAAAAGCGTGTGCATGCATCAACAAAGACGATGATATAATGTCGCCTTTGTTCGAAGTGCGGTGGAAATTGATCAACTGCCCAGTGATCGCCTGGTAAGTAAGCATAAATTGGTCTCAAGGGATTGAAGCCTCGTTTGCCAATATTGTAGCGCTGACGTTGAACGCACGATTTTGACATACTCTAGGGCATCCTGGAATAAATTCGTCCAGTGGATACCATCGGCATGCAATGATCGTAGAATGTGTTCCGCTCCTTCATGACCACCTGTCAAGTGTGCTTTCTCTAGCAAGGCAGGACGTTCCGTGTCTGGTGGACACATTGTATCTTGTGGGGACTCGTATGTTTTGACCAGGAATACTCGTTTGTTGGGCGTGTTTTTCTTTGCCGATCGAATTATGGCTGCATTACCCCCCTCCAGCTGTTCGTCAGGGGCGAACAAACACGAACGGTTATCGGGCAGCACATTGTCAATACCAGACAAATGGACAACGCGGAAACTGTAGTCGAGCAAAGTGTCTAACCAATTGATCATCATCGGATTAGCACTCTTCTGGGTGTGCAAGTAAGGAAGAGCCTTGTGGTCAGTATACAGAGTAAAAGGATTTCCCCATAAGCACTGGTGAAATTTCTGGAGTGCGTAGACAATGGCCAGCAACTCTCGCTTTGTCGTGGAATAATTGCGTACGGCGTTGCTTAAAGAACGAGCCATAAATGATACATACTGCTTCTGGCCATCTTTCATCTGGAAGGGGGCGGCACCAATCCCATAGTTCGAAGCATCCGTAGCCACATAAAACAGCAGTGTGAGATCTGGGTATAGCATGCGGGTACGTTCAGCTAACAGAGCTTTCAGCTTCTTAAAACATTTGGTGTGCTCGTCAGTCAAGAGTTGGTTCAGGATCCAGCGGAACGTAACGCGTCGAGCGGCGCACTGATCTCGGAAACTTTTGGCATATGGTCGCGGAAGTAATTGATAATGCCCATAAAACGCATTGCATCCTTGCCCGTTCGTAGTATCGGCCACCGTAGGACATTGGTAAGTTTTCATTCATCTGGGGTAACAGCACTCTGCGAGATACAGAATCCAAGTAAATAAACCGATTGTTGTGCAAAATGGCATTTCGCGGGCTCGAGGAGCAGGTTGACGTCGGTCAGCGCTTGGATAGCACGTTGAACTTGATGGGTGTGTTCGTCCATCGTTCGAGAATGGACCACAAAATCGTCGACGAAAGTCTGTACAAATGGTATATCTTTGTAAATGGATGACACTCTTTGGAACTTGGAAGATATCGGCTTCAAACGGAATGGACAACCTTGGAACATGTACTGGATTCCATTATGAGTGAATGTGGTCTTGTGCTGGTCTGCTTCATTGATCCGGAAACGATGAAATGCGCTCTTGAGATCTAATGTTGTGAATACAACAGAACCACCCAAAGACAAAAAAGTCTCCTTAATCAATAACAAAGGGTATCGATTGTCAGGAATATACTTGTTGATGTGGCGTGGATCAAGACATGGGCGCTTTCCAGTCTTGTTACCATACTCATCCTTTTTGTCTGCCAAAGCGAGAGGACGGTTCCAGTTGGAATTGACAACGGCTTTGACAATAATGTCATCTGCTAGCCAACTTTTGACAGCATCATCAACGATGGGACACATGGAATAAGGTAATAGGTATGGCCTCAGATACGCAGATACACCTTCCGGAGTGTTGATGTAGATGACTGATTCAGGTACAGTGCAAAATGCATTCTTCGGGATATCCGCATTGGCCTTTTTATAGGGCTCTAACGCCTGTTTGAAAACAATGTATTCAGCAGGTGTACCAGCAGGAGAGTTGTTCGGCTCGGCTTTTTCTTCTTGCGGCACGGCATTTTCACCCTTGCTTTCATGAACGTGATCGTCATCATCCCATCTTGTCGCAACGTGTGTCAAAGCGATGCCAAGCCTTGGTAGTAAGTCCAATCCTATTATGACATCAGTGTCATGTTCGAGGACCATGCCTTGCAATGCATGCTTGATAATGCGCTGATTGTAGCGTATAATGAGAAGTTCAGTGATACCCATACGTGGTAAACGATCGTTCTTTCCCGCATATGAAATAAATCCATAAGCTTTCTCTATAACCCAATTGTTTTGGGCATGCAACGTATATAAACGTATTTGCTTACCGGAGGAATGCTTTGCCAGCTCTAGACTGGCATCAGCGTCGAGATCCATGTCTTCGAGGACGTCGTCGGCGGGGCGACTCTTGCCGCCTCCTGCCGAGAGGGGCGCGAATTGATGTTGGTGGTGGGGCGGTGGTGTCGGCGGCAACGGAGCAGTCTTGACGTGCGAGGCGGTTGAGCCACTTCTGCTCATGTTGTACCTTCTTGGCCTTGACGTACTCGTGTATAGCCCTACCGTTTATAACACTGCGCTTCTACAGACAGTGCTGAGCAGGGTTATCGGCTTATCCACCTCTTCTACAGCGCGTCTCGACTGTCCTCCCGTTCCAACGTTACGAAGCCCGCTAACTGGTAATGACTGGAGGACAATGCTCGATGACTACCGCTTGTATCACCACTACCACTCTGGTCCGAAATCATATAAAGGAGAATTGTTTTTATGCAATAAAGAGGATCCCGTCTCAAAGTCTCGAACTTGGCCTTAACGGTTTTAACACCTGCGAATAACCCTCGAACCACCACACGTAATCACCTATGCGACAATCAGTTTGAAAAATTTGACCCTGTTGTCGTATCTACTACTAATCTTCTTACTTACCAGCAGTGTCCCTGGTTTATACGGACATCAACATTTGTTTCACCCTTTGAGCGCCGTTATCATAATTACTCTCGCGCTATACAGAGTCATAATTCATATCCCGGCCTGTCTCAGGACGCAGTTACAATCACAAGGGCAAATGATGAACTTCTTTATCAACCTTTTAACTGGTCCACCGTCCCGGGAGACCGCCTAGATGATTATCCACACCTAGCCTCCAGAGTGGCCTTTTTGATAACCACTTCTTATAGATAGGCCCGTTGTTGACACTTAATAAAAAAATCCTTTTTTCGAGTCTCACAGAATCGTATTCTGTCTCTTTATTCTTCAAATCCCTTGATTTACACCCGTACTCTGTTGGAGAGAGTTCTAGATGTAGCATAGACCAATATTGTGTATGGCGCGTAACGAATGGCTCACTCATTTAAAGACGCTAATAAAACACATAACGAGGGGATATCTACTACACTTCACCACAGCGGCCGCTGAGGGTTGCGCAACCCACCACGTCAGGAAGGAGATGCGGATTATGATCCTTAGCCCTATTCCGCCTTGCAAGTCATATGTGGTATGGAGGAGCAATTCAGAACGTACGAGTGCCCGCATATTGCGGATACTCGTAGTAACAGAGATAAGGGTGCTTCGTCATCAATAACATTTAATCTTTATTTATAGCGTAAAATTATATATGTATTTGCTTTATTATATACATTATCTATTATTTACATATGTCGTCTATAATACAATAATGTGGTATATTCGCAAGTATCTGGAGATCCTGTTTCTGTCCTCTCAATGTAGACTGCCGCCATGTGTCCAAAGTAATAGTTCTAACGTGTTCTGCTTCAGGCAAACGAAATAGTTAGCATGTGAGGTAATTGATGATGAAGATATTCGCATAAAACATACCGGATGATTTAGTTCAACATAGGGAGGCTCTTAAGTTTTCACTTGTTGTATAGTGGTCTGTGAGTTGTGAACAGTAGCCCACTAGGTGGTCTTTCCAGATAGACAAGTAAAGCCGGCTCATCAGATTAACCGAATCACAACCGGTTTGTGGTTTGATGCGCGTGTATAGTATGCATGTCCAAAATGTTCTTGGATGTTCTTGAAATAAGTTCTTCTGATTGATTGTATTCGACGAAGACCGGTGGGAACTGTTCTTGTGTCCATTGTGTGTTTCTTGGTTTTCTCGATCTTTTGTGCTTCTCGGCCATTTGTATACACATTTTTGTAATGATTGATATGGTGGGGTGTTGCCCTCTCTAAGGATGAGAGCAATGTCCATGTTTGCTTGATGGATTTTATCATACGATGCCCTTGATTTGACATTGCAATGGTAGTCGTCGCCTTCGTGGTATGCTCAGAAGCAGCTGAATGAATGCATCATTCCGCCAAAAGTATTCTTGTGGACAAGGATATTGACGTAGTAGATATCCTTGCTTGTGAAATACACCGCCTGGGATCCATGTCAATATGTTGTGTCTCCAAAGTAGTAGTTTCGGTTCAAAGTAAAAGTGCGCTGGCCACCCGCTGTTATAATGCCAATGATTCCGGTTAAATTAGACCGCCGTAACGAATTCTCCCCGTAACGATATTGCCTTGATCAGAGATCTCCAGAGAACAGCGCATAGTGACTGTAAGCGTAGTAACGAGGAAACCGTTGCATACGCGAGAATATAAACTCGCTGCCTTCGCCCAAAGAGTGCAAGTGGCACGGAAAGGGTGTGCACAAGCACGTCATGATCACATTCCCGAGGGGCATTGGGATCCCCCGTCAAGAGAGTCACCCACAGCAGGAGAGAATAATCTTCCCTGCATCCCTCTGTGGCTTCCCAGGCGCCGCCGAACCACCTACACCAATGATGACCCTGCAGAACAACAGAAAAGTCACACCGCAACAAAACCCTCGTGAAGGAGACCCCGCCCGAAAGCGGATACTGACATCCACAAGGACATGCAATGCTATATATCCGTTATTACACTGAACGCAGATGCTGTACATACCGTCAGTATACAACATGCTTCGCAAAAGAGGATTCGAGGTATAGAAACATCAACGCTCCAGTCGGCCTCTGGGTGCTATTCCATACTAAAGCGTAGTTAGTAAAGCCATATCATGCAAAACAATGGAATATAAAGCTCAACGTACCTTTGTATACTTCTCATAGAGGAGACCAAGACAGCCCGTCCACATGTGGAGGGGTTGCCATGGTCTCCAGTACTGGTGCGCTGATGTGTCTGCCCTCGAACAATCTTTCTTGCTCAGCATGCGTGTAATGACAGTATGTGCATCATCTGCATTCGGTGTGCTAACGGGTATATAGTATTGCATGCTCTCGTGGATGCCAATACCCACTTTCCAGCGGTGTTTCCTTCACGAAGGATTTGCTACGGCGTGGCTTCTCCGTCATCCCACAGGGGCATCATCGGGTAGGCGATTCGACAGCACCTCGGAGACCACTGAGAGATGCAGGAAAGATCATCCTCTCCAGCCATGGATGACTTCCATCAGGGTTCACCCGCCGCCCAAGGGACCATGGAAAGACACCAATGGTCCCCTCAGAGACTGCTGGACTACACAGGTCGATGTGCGCTAATTAGTAACATGGCTATGTATTTGGCTTCTCTATTTGACTTACGACAGTCCCTGACTCGGGAAGCCACCACAGAGCGGAGGAGGCGGAAAAGAGGAAGAAAGGATGGCGGAACAAGAGGAAGCGGAACTATAGAAGAGATGGACAACGATGAGCCTTGATTTTCATAGTATATATTACACGCCAGCTGTTGATACATACCAAGGAGCGAAAAGGAACGAAAGAGGAGAAGGAGACGGAAGAAGAGGAAGGCGCAGGAGCGGAAGCTACAGAAGCGATGGAGTCAAAGATAAGCTTTTAGCATTCATAATATCGTACACCACAAGGCAGACTTTAAAACATACCGGTAAGGAATGGAAGGAAGACACATCACCCTACATGCCTTCGTCGCGGACGGGGGAGGCAGGCATGTAGGCGGGGACGGAGAGGGAGAAGAAGACGAAGGCGAAGTGAGGAAGGACGGTATGAGGACAGCGAAGAAGGAGAGGAAGGAGTTGCGATATGCAAGAGGGATGGAGACACTGGCTCGACGAACGGAGAGGAGGAAGGAAGCGGAGGAGTCGACGAAGGAGAGGAAGGAGAGGAAGGCACAGACAAAGGAATGGGCGATGGCAAAGGAGCGGAGACAACGGCGGAAGAAAAGGAGAGGACGATGGAAGGGAGGAGAAGACGACGGAAGCGGAGGAGAAGACGACAAAGAATGAGAGGACTGAGCCAGTGGCGATGGGGGCATAGATCCATAGGCTCGGGACCAGCCCGAGCAGAGAAAAGGAGCGGCGATGGCGACGGCGACGGCGGGCATAGGTCCATAGGCTCGGGACCAGCCCGAGCAAAAAGAGGCGACGGCGGCGGCGAGGGAAGGCATATGTCCATAGGCTCGGGACCAGCCCGAGCAGAGAAAGAAGGAGTCTCCGGACAGATCTCCATCGGCTCAGGACCAGCCCAAGCCGACGGAAGAGGAGAGTCCGGGCAGATCTCCATTGGTTCGGGACCAACCCACGAACCGAGAAGCGAGCGAGCGAGAGAAAGCGAAGAGTGCGAGAGGAAGGGCGCTGAAAACATGTTGCAGTAACTGTTACGAAATCTGAACTAACATTCTGCTCGTATTTATATGCTTTTTTTTCGGTGGGGTCAAGGAAAATCGATGGGGGGGATCCCAGGATTAAGCGTCTTCCGCGAAAAACGAAATCATTTACTTCCTACTCCACCCATGGGCGATTCACCTTATTCTTTACCCTTCGAACAGTCTCATCTCTGGTTTGATGACGATATAGCCAGTCTGTCTATCTGGGTAGTATTTGGTCCACACGTCAATTAACGAGTGTAAAGAGTCTCTGTAAGAAACGTTCTCTCCCCCCAAGGGAGCAACATATATGAGATATACTTTTTTCATTCTTTCCCCATCGCCGTGTATGTCTTCCTTCACATTGCTTGATATTACAATATCCATAAATCGATGTTTGCGATTCTCCTCGTACTAGTCTCGTCTTTTTCCGTTGCGTTTTGACATACTTTCGCCTATTACCACCATAACTCTGGCTGTCACAGTGGCTACGTGCGGGGGATCAACATTCTGCAAGGTTGCACAGAGAGCATTCTATGGTGCACAGGTCACGCCCTCCCCCCAAAATGGAAAGCATGTGAAAATGTCAATAAACCATGAATCCGGAAGGTTGCTCTCTCTTTGAACTTCACTGTTGCAGCAAATGTTTCATAGCTGCTCCATCAATGAGTAGCACGTACGATATATGAGGGATGAGATCTACTGATAACACTCCAATGTCTCTTATGGAGAGAGCGCCGAGTGTTATATGTGATGGTAAAAAAATAAAGGCGGCACGTCGATCGCCTTTCCAAGTAATTCTCAGCAGCACGGGGCCAAGACATTTTATCCATCCCCTCTTTTTATGATGTCAATATTTATTTTTGTCTGGTCCCGCGCGCTTCCTGTTCCCTCATTCTGGCGACGCCACAGTCCAGACTGATTGATCCATTGACTACCTCGAAGGAAGCCAAGAAGACTTGGCCATTTGGAGTTGGTAGATGCAGTCCTGGTTCCACCATTCCTCAGGTTGGGCGACGCTTAGAAATGCGACAGTCGCACGCAAGGCTGCAGCGACGCTCTATGACCTCATTGCCAAGGCAAGAAAATGGGAGGCTGGAAAACATGTTGGCGCAACCCGGGCGGTGACCTCTTGATGTCAGATAGTGCGAGAGACCGTATGCAACGCTGGCTTAGATCTTAACTTGGACGCTCATGCACGAATCATGAAGACGATAGAGCAGTAGAAGGAGTACTACTTCTGCTTCTACGATCGCCCTGATGGCATGCTGGATGAAAAGGAAGCTCCGGCAACCTGTCGCAATGGACGTTCGTTTTTACCATAGCTCCATCTCAGTTGCCCAACGGCATTTACCAAGTAAGCTGCTCAAATTTGGCATTGGGTTTTCTTTAGCTAATGTGAAGTATCCATGATGAAGGGTCAGTGGAGACTGCTTTAGAAGCCCTCACCACCAAGAGGGATGAAGAGGGGAGCTCGTGTGCGCTTTACCAAGAGGTGACCATCGCATCTCCTTTGCAGATCATTGGGACTTTTTACGATAGCCAAGAAAATAGCCAGTCCTGGCGGTCGCGCTCCGAAGATGGGGACGGGTTGAAAAGAGAAGGGGGGTGTAAAAAAGGAAGAGAGAGGATATAAACAAGAGAACGAGCCGCCCCCCGCCTTGAAGTGATCTTGGTCCGCGCCAGATGGTTTGCGTGCACAGTGTCATGATGGTACGTGATAGCTCAAACTACGTAGGGTACAGCTAAAGCGCTCTTTACTGATTTTTTATCTTTATTTTTGCACAATCTGCAAACATACCAATAGGACAAACAAGTCCTGTATGGAAGGCGTTAAATAATTCTGCAGAGCATCAGAACCGGGCTTCTGTGAAGTTAAACCGGATTGCGTTTGTATGACCTATTGTCCTTGGGGCATTTTGGCAAAGGATGAGGAAATTGGAACGTACATCGTCATCCAGATAGTTTGTGAATCTAATTGGTACTGTATCTCTCCATATGACTTGGTTATTGATGGCCCTTTTCTAAGCCCATATATCGCTTTATACATAATGAAAATGTTGGCTTCCGACTTTTATTCCCTTGTGGGTCTCGCGACTGCAACACTATGATGGTGCAAAGAAAGTCATGTAGAGTAATGATTTCATGTTTGCGGAAACCACAGTGAGTACTTTGATGATTGTTTTTACCGTTGTGGGCTGTGTCAAATGCCGCTGATAAAATAAAATTTAATATTCACGAGGTGTACTTGTGCGCGCTTTTCTCCTCCTGGTCCTCCTTAGTCATTGCAGGCTGGTAAGCATCATGTATCATGCACTGATAATGATAATGTGTGTCACGATTGAGGCGACAGAGGATGGAATCGTTACATTGAGGATATAAGATATTTGACGACATTTATTATCTGGCCTGGTCGTCGTGTGTATTATTACAGTTGATATACGTCATTCATCAGCAGTATAGCAATACAAAGCATGGTATCATACCTGGAGGATGCATAATGTTGGCTTGTTGGAGTGTCTTCCTGCGCCCAGTCGCCGTAAACATTGCTAGAAACAATATCTATTCACCATCAGCAACAAAAGAAGGTACAGCATAATACCATATCTTTTGAGCACAATCTGTGGTTGTGTAGATAAGGAATGTTGGCACGCCTTCGGCAGGATGGAATCAATAGTAGTGGTACCGCCCAAGGCACGCGTGATCCTTTCAATCTGGGCAAGGTGTTGGCTCGGTGGAAGTTATAGTGTAAGATACCATCCAGATCAGGTCTCTCCTGTTTTACCGTTCTCCTGACCGGGGAGGACCTTGCGCTCCACTGATATGACGCGGTCATTCTTTCTACTTACTCGCCAGTCCCAGCATGCAACACTATGCTGCTCGGATACCAACTATACTGACCACCAGTACGGCTCTATGTGCGTGCGACCCGCAAGCTCATCTGGATTCAATCAATACAATGCCTTGGCGAGCAGCCTTTAGAGCGGAGCATTCCTCGCATCTGAGGGCTTTTACGCCTTGGGACAGATCATTCCATCGAGGCCTTGTTGATGAATTGCCTAGAATAATAGAAATCATTCGTTATTAAGATTCGAGTGCATGGAATATTCAGTTAAAAAAAGAAAGGATACTTACTAGTAAAATGCGAAAGAGAGGAAGACGAAAAAGACGAACGTAATCCATCCATTCCAATAGCTCAAAGATACATCTCGAATGCAGTTTTAGGGCATGCCCAGAACCAGTCGCCTGTCGCCGCTCGCCAGTCGTAGGTCGCCGCCGAAGTTGATACAAGAGATGCCAACCATCAGCAGCAACATGATACAAAGCACTGTCTACTATACCTCACGTTAGGCTAACTGCCTTGTTTAGCGTCCTCACTGGACCAGAGGGTTTGCGCACCGATCAGTCCTTTTACATACTTACTGGTACAGCACAGCAATATACCGTCGAGGTGTTGCTGATGGAAGGCTTAGACAAGCGAATTCGTTGAGCGTACAGAGTGTATGGGACATTCGGTGAAAAAAAAGGAAAGAAGACAACATGGCCAAGAAACCAACTGGCGTGTTCCCAACACCTTGCTTCACCCATACCACACCCGAAGGATAAAATACTTCAAGAAGCGCCATAGTAAGGAGGAACAGTGTAACAACTTCGTTGGACAGCGGCTCTGTGGGTCGTGAAGCTATAACATTCAGTTGGCCAGCAGCAACGTAAAGCGCTCAGCGAGATATGGAATCTTCTTCTCAATATGGATTCGTAGATCACAAGAAGGGAAATACAGAAGGAAACGTGGAAGAAAAAAAGGAAGGAGAAGAGGGAAGGAGTGCGAAGAAGGAAAAAGCAGAAACTCTTTGACTGTGGTCATACTTTCGCGCCTTCACACGTCGTATGCGGTGTCCACAAATCAATCTATCCTGTCCCCGATTGACATTCATTCTATTTTCTTGGTCCTCCCTTTGCGACACTGTCTTGCAGTTTATCTGCTTCACGTGAAATGGAGCGCAGCAAATAGAATAAAGCAAGGGGCGACGATAGAACACCACGTGACATTCGTTGAAATCAAATTGCAGGAATGGATCATACCCGTCCATTCTTTAGCTGCAATAAAGATCCATCGCCTAAAATCAAAAACACATATTGCTTACCTAATTACTTCTAACCAGTGTAGCTTCAGTCGTCTCGCCGTGCCATACTCATCGGTTTTGAATTCATCAATTGTTGCTAATTCAGAGATGTCCCCTGATCCGGCGCTCATTCGCTTTAAATCAGGTTGCATCTCGGATTTCATTACACACAATAACAGGTATCCCTTTTATTCTAAACCAGGCTCCCACTGCTTCTATCGTCCCACTCGCCACCCTTGTACATCTCAATTGGCATATCCTTTATTGATTTCTTGTGTAACGCCAAAGCTGCCATCCGCCTCATCCCCCGGGCTTCACTTTGCTTTTTTTTTTCCTTCGGTCCTTCTCACCTTTTCATATTCATCTGTATCAAACATGAAAATCACAGCCATACCCACCTCCACCCTCTTGCCCTATTTCCAATTTTCTACCGTTTTCGGGTAGCTTGAGGATTTTAAGCGAGATGATTGGTAAAAGCTTCATAAAAGCGACTTAAATGCTTGAATTGGGCTGTGGGTACTGTAGTGTAATTGGCGGAATGTACTGAAAAAGAACTCTGTACCCATCAAAAGCCCCAAAGTCTATCTCTGTAGCAATTCTCTACCGATGAACTTGATAGTTTGAAGAATAGTGATTTCACGACCACCACCAACGCCCAAGCTTCGTGAAATAAATCATGTTCCTGGCATTTGCTTTTTCCGCATAGCGATTCAGTGTATTTACCCTTTGCGATAATTGTTCTATTGATGCTATACTGTATATCGCTGGGTGATCTGCACGTCAGCCATCCAATGTTGCATTCCCATATGAGTGCTCTTCTAGCTTCCCGCGGGTTTGATCATTTTGCTTATTGCACATCGTTGTAGGTGCACACACGGCGCGTGTATTCTGCTGCCAACCCGGCTTTCAAATATCCCATTGAATAGACCAAACTCGTAATACTTCTAATCATGTATGCGAACGGAAAAAGCGTCTCTGAAAACATTTACTCGATTTATTTGCGACCTATTTATCCAAACAGCGTTTTCACTCGGCTTCAAAGACTGCAGCCATGCCCATACCAGTACCGATGCACATTGAGGTGACCCCGAGTTTCTTCCCCTGCCGCTTCAACTCAGGGAACAATGTGGCCAGCTGACGAGCGCCGGTGCATCCCAACGGATGGCCAAACGCGATAGCGCCACCCTTGGGGTTAACTTTCTCTAAAGGTATCCCGAGCTTTTCGACGCAATAAACGGCCTGGGATGCAAAGGCTTCGTTAATTTCGAAAATATCAATGCTTTCCAAGCTAAGGCCGGCGCGTTCGATGGCAATTGGAATAGCATAAGCAGGACCCACGCCCATGATGCGCGGGGGAACCCCTACCACTGCCGAAGTGATGTATTTTCCCAAGATAGGCAGGCCTAGCTTCTGCGCTGTCTTGCGTTTCATCATTAATACAGCTGCAGCACCATCCGACACCTGAGATGCATTTCCAGCTGTGGTTGAGCCATCTTTGGAAAAGGCTGGACGGAGCTTCGCAAGCTTCTCAACCGTCGTATCAGGCCGGATACCATCATCGTGATCTACAACGATCTTGCTTTCGTTCCCTTCCTTGTCAGTCACATTCACCTCAAGAGGGACTATTTCCTCTTTGAACCAGCCGTTCATCTGCGCCTGGGCAGCCTTCGAATGCGACAGCGCTGCAAACTGATCCTGTTTATCACGTGACACTCCGTATTCCCTTGCAACATTCTCCGACGTGATACTGCATGAAGCCTATATTAACGTACTTCATCCACTTCTTTTATTCGTTTGTCCTCGTACATACCCCATCGGCAATAGACAGTCAGCCGCGGCAGGACAGTCCTCGACAATCTTGTTGGAGCTAGGGGCCATAGACGCAGCCCCATAATTCTTTGTCATTGACTCAACACCAGCACCAATGCCGACGTCAATTATACCAGCTTGAATAGCTGTAGCAATTTGCACAACTGCTTGAAGTCCTGACGAACACTGGCGGTTTACTGTGTTGACAGAGGTGCTCTCTGGGAAGCCAGCATAAAGGGCAGCCATACGAGCATTTGTTGCTCCGCCTCCAGCTGGCAGCACATTGCCGACGGCAATGTCGTTCACAATGGCCGGATCAATATGTGTTTGGTGAATAACAGCTTTAAGAACACCAGCGAGTATTTCTACAAATACGCTGTAAAACCTCATTGCCTTCCAATGGTATGCTGCGCGAGGCCAGGCTGATCCTTATCTCACCTTCAGGGAGTAACTCGGCAAACCGACCCTTGCGGGCGCGCGTAATGGCAGAGCGAAGTGCAGAGACAATGACAACATCCTCAGACGACTTGACACCAACCTTGTTGGCCGTGGTATTAGAGGAAAGAAAGTGAGAAGTGACTTGTTGCAGACGAGAAGCCATCGCGCGAAAACGAAGAGAACGGGTAAAGGTGCCGAAAAATGCAGGATTTACGCTACCTAGCTGGGCGGCGTACCAAATTCGGTCATTCAAATCCTGCATTTTGCATGCATCAGTTGCTGTTGAAGGACCGTGGGTGTCCTGAGCCGATGGGCTATGTCAGTGATGAAAAGACACACACACTTCAATCCCATTTGTTTTCATCATAGCCTATCCCAAAACGGTAACCCTGAGCTTGTTGCTGTAATGTACATACACTCCAAGCGAAAGGATCGAGGCATTCTGAAAAAAGAACCAGATTGTACGCGCAGCTAGACAAGATGAACCGCCAAAATAGAGTCATATTTTTCAAGCTGACGTCGGAAAGGTTTTTGAAGGCAGAAAAACAGCTAGGAATGTCATCTTTGGAAAATATTTGTATGAACCCTTGGTTCGTGCTGTTGACACCTATCCTTGTTTCTCCACCGTGGATAGCTCCTCCAGAGATAGGATCCCACATATCTGGCTACATACAAGAGAGATAGATTATGGAAACTGTATGATGCGGATGGTGGCTTGGTGAGGCTTTAAATATGTGATTATGTTAGGACAGCACTCATTGATCATGAACCTGCTGGTTTTGAAGTTGATGACATACGTACACTAGAGTTTGTGGCAGCATTTTGAGATTATTGTATCATATACACCGCATGTGATTGATGGCCTATCAGCAAAGCAAGGGAATGTCACATAATCTGACCTTTGGGACAGTATCAAAGTACGGAGATGATTAATAACCCAACCTTGAAGAGGGCTCCAAACGAGCAAGGTGATTCGGCCGCAGAAAACAAAAATTGATTGGTCCTTCTTTCCTGACCCTATTTTTCTACCTAATTGTCTCTCTCTTTTTTTTGTTAACACAACGCAATTCATTCGAGATCCTTTCCATAAACAATACACATTCTGGAAACAATGGCTGATTCTGCTACGTCACCGCACAATGATCCTTCGCTATCACAATTAAACCCACCATCAGACAAAGTGCCGTTCTTTAAGAAGCGCACTCCAAAAAAGAATTTGCGTAAGCGGAAAAGCAGCACATCGCCTTCTCGATCTCAGGGAAATAGCGATGCCGACAACGACGACAACGATGAGCTTATTTCTGAAGTGGTGACAAAGGAACGGAAAGCAACCACCACGCCCTTTGTACAAAGTACTCGTCGGAGCAGAAAGAAGGCTCATGTCGCGCAGGTTGACGAAGATGATCAGAGCGAGGAAGAGAGTATCGTGGGTGTTCGTTATGCAGCAGACAGAACAGCTAAAACCCAGCAAAGCGATGCCACCCGATATGCAACAGAATGGGAACTCGAAAACGAGGCCTTGAGTAAACGGACACAGACGTCTGCATCAAAGAAAACCACCAACTCAAAAATGCAGGTCGGTCCTCAACGAGCACCTGCGAATATTCGAGTCACTGCCCGTTTCGACTATCAGCCGGATGTCTGCAAAGATTATAAGGGTAATTACCACTGTATCGTACAGCATCTATACGAACCAGATGCTAACCAATTTCGCTGTTGCGATAATCACCTTTAGAAACGGGATTCTGTGGTTATGGTGACTCGTGTATCTTTTTGCATGACCGTGGTGACTACAAGACGGGCTGGCAACTCGAGAAGGAGTGGGAGGAAGCCGTAAAGAATAAGACCAAGTATGGCGCAACAGATCCCAACAAGTACGCTGTGTCGGATGAGGACGAAGATTCAGACGAGGAGCTTCCATTCGCTTGCTTGATTTGCAGGGAGGAATTTACAAACCCGGTGGTAACAAAATGCAAACATTACTTCTGCGAGAAGTGTGCACTCGATAATTACAAGAAATCTGTCAAATGTTACGCCTGTGGTGCATCCACAGGAGGTGTCTTTGACACGGCTAAGAAGATGATAGAACGTCTTAAAGCGAAAAAAGCTCGGACGCAAGAGAGTACTAGCGATGCAGATGCTGGAGAGGACGGTGGCTTCCAAATCGAAGGGTTAGAAGATCGCAAGGAGAGTAGCGATGAAGATGATAGTGATAGTGAATAAAAAGATCCTCCTCTAGACGACTTGCAGTTGTGGGTTTTCTTTTCATCATGCATTGCACGCTCTGAAAAGCCTTATAAGATTGGCCAGATAGAAATATTCCTGTTTTTTGAAGTTTTTTTATAGAGATATCGCGCTGTACAGAGTTCTCCGAAATTGGTCGCAAGCTATCAGCTCTTAAATCGCAAGATTACGAAAATAGAAGCCGCGTTTTGCCCAGAAACTTTACGCATGATGACCAAGCAAATGACACATCCTTTTCTTTTTCGGCCATGACAGCAAGTAAGATAGAGGACATCTCCATATCGATTGCCAGAACCGGTATATGGCGGTCTTGCGCAATATCTTTCAAAGGAGTCATATACAAAATAGTTGATATCGAGTATGATAAAACAAGATAAATGCCATGTCCCAACTGCCCTTGTAAATGGATGCCGTGGTATGTGGTATTCGTATATATCTGGCTGCTTTACTACGCTCAGTATGGCTGGAAAATCTGACGTAGTCTTGGCCAGTGTACATTGAGTAGCGGTGCTTGAATCCGGCCAACTTCGTCTGAATCACTAATGTACGTAGATTATCTATGCAATGCACATCCTCGTCAATTACCTAGCCGTTCAAACCAATGAAGACATGCACATCAGCAAGATGACCCTGTCCATGTTCATAAACAAGTTGAGATCCCCGACAGTCTATAGAATGGAAAAAAGTGGATCAGGAACCCTGAAACATTTTCATTCTTTCTTTTACTCGAAAACGATTTTTATGTACTTCTCATAAGATAACGCTACGAAGGACTCTTGCCGAGCAATCTCATCAGTTTACCCTTTTGGATAATTTAAGTCTTGTAAGACGAAGCTTTATGTAGCTTAGGCCCAGTAATGGCGCGCTGTTCACAACAGATTTTGGACAGCCAAAGGGCAGGATAAGGTAAGGTACCTGGCCTTCGTACACATCACCGCCACTGTCGATATTAAGATGCTCCTTCCGTAGAACGCTGCTTAGTTTATCTTTTAGATAAGAAACGGCATCTGTTGACAGCAAAACCACATTTGTCTGTTAAACAACGCGAAGTAACATCAACAAGTGTTGCACATGTAAGCTTTCTGAAGGAGGAGATCATTTAAAAAATCAGATGACTGCGGCAACATTGTCAACCTATACGTATAGATAATGGAGGTTCTGCCCAGATGATTTCTTCTTTAATACCTTCATACTTAGTCTCGCTTCCATGACCTTACCCAGTATCAATCTATACGATATGATCTGCTTTTATCTGCGTCTGACACTCGTTGCTGTTTCTATATTGGCCCATATTACCCATAAGCAAGGTCATGAAAGGGAGTGCAAAGATACGGGACTCCCTCAGTTGGGTCGCGATTTGACTAATTTGCCCGCGCCAGCTGATTCGCCAGTAAATGATGCTGCTGGCCATCCGCGTCTACGGTTGCTTGCTGGTCCGTCTGCCTCCTCCCCTCCCCGCCGCATACTCTGTGCTGGATATCGCCAGCGCACATCTGGCTGACCCTGTGGGCGGTGGGTATAGGCAATGTGTATGGAGAAGGATTCATATTTTTTTAGGCTAATGATTTCCTCTGCACGGCGCGAAATCCTTTTTGGCTTGTTGGGATACAATCACTTTGTCTATAATTTATTTCCGAAAATAAGCTGCGCAGCTACTCCGCAGAACCGTGCATCATCACCAACCGGAATTTTCAGGACTTATTTCTGCCTTTTGTAATAACAAGAAGGTGCACAGATGTATTGGGAGTTGCAAGATCGTCTTTTTCTTGTTGTTTTGCACAATACCCCTTCGGGTGGCGCCATTATTGTTCTGCTAAATTGAATGCGTCATGGTGCAACAAGGGGGGTGGGCGGAGCAAGAGTCGGACTCGCTATGGGTTGTTTCAAACAGGATGCCTATTCTATCCACTGCAGATGGTTTTATGGGTGCTTAAGTTTGACGGGTGACAGAAGATGAGTAAACAGATGTCAAATACAAAAGGAAAAAGTTCCAAGTTGGGCGAAACAGAACGATCGACGCGGGACATAAACGGCAGCCAATGGTGTGATGAAAAGGGAATTATTAAATCTGAGGTTGCACATGTCATGGAAAAGAAAGGTAAATGTTGCTGAGATCTGCAGGCGAAGATCCCCGCACAGGCAACGTGGTTGGCCGAACGCTTTATTGCCTGTACTTCATAAACTTTTTTTTTTCGGCTTACCCAACCTCCTTCTTTCTCTCTTCCATATTCATCGATCGATATGTCATCCTTCGTACAGGATTCTCGATCGCTCTGTTCCTCATACATCGCTCCCTTGGCATTATTACATCCTACATCCTATTTCGATCCCTACGCCCATCACCTCTACACCGCGTATGATCCACAAAAACAGCCTCTTCATGTTAGCCACTCTCTCCGGCCAGCAAGTATCCCTCCTGCTTCCCCTGAAGCAGTTACCAATCCCGCCGCCGCTGCAGCGGCCGCATCCGCCTATGTTGACATCGCACACACCGGTCCATCTTTACCGCCTCTCTCCCGGATCCTACCAAACCAGGAGAGCCACCAACAGCCTCATGTACGAACAATTAGTGAACACAAGATGATCTATGCTCTTCCAGATCGGTATGAGCTGCAAAGCAGGGTCGTTTCTGATCACCGTGAGCACAGCCGTCGCCATCCCACCCCGGTCGTACCTTCGAACGTGTACGTTCCTGCCAGATCCTCTCTACCGTCACCTCCGTGGTCGACCCTCGAAACGACATCTCATCGCCATTATGAGCGGCAAAAGGTATTTTCTTTTGTCTGCCTTCCCGGTACTACGCAACAAAAGCGCCCGCGGCGCAAATTCCATGAGATTGAGCGCCTTTATCATTGCAGCTTTTCCGGCTGTAACAAGTCATACGGTACCCTCAACCACCTCAATGCTCATATTTCTATGAAGCAACATGTAAGTCGAACCACAGCTCATCTTTTCATTGTCAAATCGCTAAATGTAGCCTGTCATTGTCTCGTTCTCCTTCCCCCTCCTCCATTTGACTTTGATTCTCGGTTTGGAGGGCTCTAAACGACATCCATCTGAATTCAAGGAACTCCGCAAACAGTGGCGGAAGCAAAAGAGCGAACAGGTAGCCGCCGTCGCTCAGGAACAGCCGCAAGCAATGGTGGCCCATGATGTTATTCCCATGATGTCCGCTCCGGGCCACCCGGATACTCTGTACTAATGCTCGCCACAACCCATCGATACCAACACAAGTCAAGCTTATGCACCTACATGCTATTATCGCTCCTTCTCCCGTACGCGCTTCATATGTATATATATATATATTACTTTATTTCCTGTACCATCATAAAATAAAAGCGAAATGCTCCTATCAGAATTCATCACCAAAAAAGAAAGTACGGATGAATAGATTGGGGGAATGCGAAAGAAGATAACAGAAACTGATGGGAGGCGGCTAAACCTTCTTTGGTTTTGTTTCCCCAAAAGTAGGTCCTGCAGGATTAGGTAACCTGCATTTAACATTTATCTAGCTATACTTTCCCTCCCCCATCGAAACTTTTTTGTCACCCCGATGACATACATACAGGTATGTAAAAAAAATTGGAAAAGAAGATTGTGCTAAATCCATTTCAATGGAAAATTAATAAATGGTCGCATTTATAGAGCGGTCCTTTTCATGAATGGAAAAAGGCAAGCTCTGTCATTTCGACTTGGTCTTCATTTTTTTTTTTAATTTACTGTGCATTTCCTACTCCGCTAAGCGATCAACCTATTGGCCGACTTGGGGGGCATGCACCGCAATGTCTCAGCCGGTCAAATTTAAGCCATGAAAACGGGTTCGAAATGGGGGAAAAAATCCCAACTGGCAACGCGTCCTGTTTTTCCCAACAGTCTGATGCTGCTGCTGCTGCGAGTCTTTAAACTAGCGATAACATCCTGAGATAAAGGAACGGACTGCGGGGAGGGGGGTGTTCCAGGGCAGAAGGTATAGAAACAAACCGGTGGTCGACCAGGCTGCGTAGCTAAAGATTCTGAGGTTTTAAGCAAATGAAAAGAATTCAAAAGTGGGATAAAGCAAAAGGGTAAAAGAAACAAACGGCTCAGAGCATCGACCCCAACAACTCCAAGCTCAACAAGGATGGGCGGTTCTGTCTGTTGCTGTTGGGGTTCAGTCACACCCCGACAACTTCTTTGCAACCCAGATCCCACACAATTTGGGTTGTTTTGGCCCATCCAAAGTTCATCCTTCATCCCTCCCTTTCTTCTGCGCCGGACTCCATCTCTTCCTCCCTTTTTGCATAATTCATACACATATCATATACACATCATGGTCGATTCCAAGAGTCTGCCTTCCCACTTTTTAGGTACGCTTGCCCACCTCTCCATCTCTCGTCGCACAAGCAGGTTCTTGCGCTGACTTTGCTAACTTTTTTTTTTTCTTCCAAGGTGGCAACTCCCTAGAGACCGCTGCCGAGGGCCCAGTTCGCGATTTCGTCAAGTCACATGAAGGCCACACAGTGATCACCAAGGTCCTCATTGCAAACAATGGCATGGCTGCCATGAAGGAGATACGGTCAGTCCGGAAGTGGGCCTACGAGACATTTGGCAATGAACGTGCCATCGAGTTCACGGTGATGGCCACACCGGAAGATCTCAGCGCAAACGCGGAATACATCCGTATGGCCGATAACTATGTTGAAGTCCCTGGTGGAAGTAATAATAATAACTATGCCAACGTGGAGTTGATCGTCGATGTGGCAGAACGGACGGGTGTCCATGCTGTATGGGCAGGATGGTAAGTTCTTTGTCCTACCATGCGTCTCACACACGTCAAAATTGACAATATTTGTGTGTATGCGCATGCCTTTTTTTTTTTGAAGGGGTCACGCATCAGAGAATCCACGTTTGCCTGAAATGCTCGCAAAGTCCAAGCACAAGTGTCTTTTTATCGGTCCTCCCGCATCGGCCATGCGCTCGCTTGGTGACAAAATCTCCTCTACAATCGTTGCTCAAAGCGCAGATGTACCCACCATGAGCTGGAGTGGTGACGGCATATCCGAGACTGCAAAAACACCAGAGGGTCACGTTGTTGTCCCAGATAATGTCTACATGGATGCCTGCGTCCAGACAGCAGAGGAAGGTCTGAAGGCCGCAGAGAAGATCGGCTATCCAGTCATGATCAAGGCCTCAGAGGGTGGAGGAGGAAAGGGTATTCGTAAGGTGGACGATCCTGCCCTGTTCAAGCAAGCTTTCCATCAGGTCCAGGGAGAAATCCCCGGCTCTCCAATCTTTATCATGAAGCTCGCCGGAAACGCGCGGCATTTGGAAGTCCAGCTCTTGGCAGATCAGTACGGCAATGCCATCAGCTTGTTTGGACGTGATTGCTCTGTCCAGCGCCGCCACCAGAAGATCATCGAAGAAGCGCCAGTAACTATTGCAAAGCCGGATGTGTTTGAAAAGATGGAGAAGGCTGCTGTCCGGCTTGGTAAGCTGGTCGGCTATGTGTCGGCTGGCACTGTCGAGTACCTGTATAGCCATCAGGACGAGAAGTTCTACTTTTTGGAGCTTAACCCTAGACTTCAGGTGGAGCATCCTACGACCGAAATGGTGTCTGGCGTCAACCTTCCCGCTGCCCAGCTTCAGATCGCTATGGGTATTCCCCTCCACCGTATCCGTGACATCCGTGTGCTCTATGGTGTTCAGCCTACGGGTACTTCGACGATCGATTTTGACTTTTCTAACCCCGCTTCTTTTGAAGCCTTCCGTAAGCCGACCCCGAAGGGCCATGTCATTGCTGTCCGTATCACAGCAGAGAACCCCGATGCTGGCTTCAAGCCATCATCTGGTATAATGCAGGAGCTGAATTTCCGATCCAGCACCAACGTCTGGGGCTACTTCTCCGTTGTTTCTGCAGGTGGTCTTCACGAATACGCCGATTCTCAGTTCGGTCACATTTTTGCATACGGCGAAAATCGCCAGCAGGCTCGCAAGAACATGGTCATGGCTCTCAAGGAAATCTCCATCCGTGGTGACTTTAGAACCACGGTGGAATACATCATTCGTCTGCTCGAGACGCAAGAGTTTGAAGAGAACACGATCAACACTGGCTGGCTGGATATGTTGATCACCAATAAGCTGACTGCTGAACGCCCCGACCCTATGCTTGCCGTCTTCTGTGGTGCCGTCACGAAGGCTCATTCGCAATCCGTTGAGTGCCGCCAGCTCTATAAGCAAAACCTCGAGCGCGGCCAGGTACCCGGCAGAGATATGCTCAAGACCGTATTCACCGTCGACTTCATCTATGAGGATCAGCGTTACAACTTTACCGTCACTCAGTCCTCGCCGAGCATCTACACGCTCTATCTGAACGGCAGCAAGACTCAGGTCGGTGTCCGCGATCTATCCGACGGTGGTCTTCTTGTCTCACTCGGCGGCAAATCCCACACGACCTACTCCCGTGAAGAAGTTCAGGCCACACGTCTCATGATTGATGGCAAGACCTGTTTGCTCGAAAAGGAGTCTGACCCTACTCAGCTGCGCAGCCCTTCGCCTGGCAAGCTTGTTAGCTTGCTTTTGGAGAATGGCGATCACGTGAAGGCAGGTCAGGCATATGCCGAAATTGAGGTATGTTTTTTTGGTTTGTTTGTTTGTTTGCCAGGAGGACGAAGCGAAATGGTTCCAAGGGAAGATGTCTTAACCAATACAACTAGGTCATGAAAATGTACATGCCTCTAGTCGCGTCGGAAGATGGACATGTGCAGTTCATCAAACAGGTGGGTGCGACCCTCGAGGCAGGTGACATCATTGGTATCCTGTCCCTGGATGATCCCAGCCGCGTCAAGACCACCCTGCCCTTCACGGGCAAGGTTCCTACGTTTGGTCCTCCGCACATCACGGGTGATAAGCCTGTTCAGCGCCTGCATGCTGCTAAGCGCACGCTTGAGCACATTCTCCAGGGCTATGACAACCAGGCCCTTGTGCAGACGGCTGTCAAGGATCTTACGGAAGCGCTTCATAACCCCCAGCTTCCGTACTCTGAGACTGCTGCGCTCATGTCAGCTTTGTCTGGCCGTATTCCCCAGCCATTGGAGCAGAACATCCAGAATTGCATGAAGGCCCACCCAACCGAATTCCCCGCTGCTTTGCTACTCGAGATCATTGACAATTTTGGCCGCTCTAATGTCTCAACCCAGGCTGAGGCTAGTGCATTGAAGGCCCAGGTTGCACCCTTGGTTGCTGTCTTTGAGCGCTACCGCGAGGGTCTGAAGCATCACGAGTACTCTGTGTATGTGGAGCTGATGGAGCAGTACTATGACGTCGAGATCCTTTTCAGTGGTGGACAACGCGAGGAGGAGGTTGTCCTGGCTCTCCGTGATCAGAACAAGGATAATCTGCAGAAGGTGCTTGACATTATCCTGTCCCATGCCAAGGTTTCCAGCAAGAACAACCTTGTGCTTATTCTGCTCGAACTCATCTCGCCTAGTGTTGGCGGAAGTCTTGACAAGTTCTTCACGCCCATCCTGAAGCGTCTTTCGGAGATCGACAGCCGCGCATCCCAGAAGGTTGCCCTCAAGGCTCGCGAACTTTTGATTCTCTGCCAGTTGCCGTCGTATGAGGAGCGTCAGAGTCAGATGTTCAAGATTCTCGAGAACTCTGTGTCCGAAAGCGTGTACGGTGGAAGCGTCGAACGTCGCACGCCCAGCTATGACTCTTTCAAGGACCTGATCAACACCAACTTCAATGTGTTCGACGTGCTTCCAAACTTCTTCTTCCATGCAGACCCTTACATTGTGCTTTCAGCGCTTGAGGTATACTGCCGTCGCTCTTACCATGCCTACAAGATCTTGGATGTGGCCTACAATCTCGAACATGAGCCTTACGTCATTGCCTGGAAATTCTTGATCAAGACCGCTGCTCGCAGTCTCGACTCAAACAAGCGCATTGCTTCGTATTCTGATTTGACTTTCTTGTTGAACAACACCGAGGAGGAACCCGTTCGGACGGGTGCCATGATTGCCTGCAAGTCGCTTGAGGAGGTTGAGAGCCAGCTGCCTCGCATCATGACCGCCTTTGAGGAGGAACCTCTGCCGCCGATGATGCAGAGTCGTCCTAAACCGCCTGCTCGCATGGAGAACATTCTCAACATTGCTGTCAAGAGCGAGAGCGACAAGGATCAGGCCTACTGGCAGCCCAAGATCGCCGAGCTCGTTGCCAAGCACAAGGCTGAGTTCCGCCATGCTCATCTTCGTCGCATTACCGTGATCGTCTGCCGCAACGACCAGACACCTGATTTCTACACCTTCCGTGAGCGCGAGGACTTTGTCGAGGACACAACCATTCGTCATATTGAACCTGCATTGGCGTACCAGCTTGAGCTCAGCAGACTCTCCAACTTTGACATCAAGCCATGCTTCATCGAGAACCGACAGATGCATGTGTACTATGCCGTCGCCAAGGAAAACCCTCACGACTGCCGGTTCTTCATCCGGGCGCTTGTGCGTCCGGGACGGGTGAAGGACTCGATGCGCACCGCTGATTATCTCATTTCCGAGAGCGACCGCCTCCTGAATGACATTCTTGACACGCTTGAGATTGTCAGCCATGAGTACAAGAACTCGGACTGCAACCACCTGTTCATCAACTTTATCCCCACCTTTGCTATTGAGGCGGATGAGGTGGAGACTGCGCTCAAGGAGTTTGTCGATCGCCACGGCAAGCGTCTCTGGAAGCTTCGTGTGACAGGAGCCGAGATCCGATTCAACATCCAGTCGAAGCGCCCTGATGCGCCCATCATCCCTATGCGCTTCACGGTCGACAACGTATCTGGCTACATTCTCAAGGTGGATGTGTATCAGGAAGTGCAGACGGAGAAGAACAGCTGGATTCTCAAGTCGGTGGGCCGCATTCCTGGCTCGTTCCACATGCAGCCTGTTGGTACGCCTTATCCTACGAAGGAATGGCTCCAGCCTCGCCGCTACAAGGCCCATCTGATGGGGACGACGTATGTGTACGACTTCCCGGAGCTTTTCCAGCAGGTCATCCATAACCAGTGGGCCGAGGCGATCAAGAAGGATCCCAGCCTGAAGGAACCTGTGTCGGTGATTGAGGGCAAGGAGCTTGTCCTGGACGACCACGAGATGATCCAGGAGGTTGACCGTGCGCCTGGCACCAACACGGTCGGCATGGTCGCCTGGCTATTGACGCTTCGCACACCCGAGTATCCCAGTGGCCGCCGCGTGGTTGTGATCGCCAACGATATCACCTTCAAGATAGGCTCGTTCGGCGTTGCCGAGGATTTGGTGTTCTACAAGGCTTCCGAGCTTGCTCGAAGCCTCGGCATTCCTCGCATCTATCTGTCTGCCAACTCGGGTGCTCGCATCGGCCTCGCGGATGAGTTGATCAGCCAGTTCAAGGCTGCGTGGAAAGACCCGAAGAACCCTACGGCCGGGTTCAAGTACCTCTACCTGACGCCCGAGACGTATCATGCGCTGTCCCAGAATGGTGAGAAGAGTGTCATCGTTGAGGAGATCGAGGATGACGGTGAGAAACGCTGTCGCATTACGGATGTGATTGGTTACCAGGACGGGTTGGGTGTTGAGAACCTTCGCGGTTCTGGTCTGATCGCGGGTGCCACTGCGCGTGCTTACGACGATATCTTCACGATCACGCTGGTGACCTGCCGTTCGGTCGGCATCGGTGCTTACCTTGTTCGTCTTGGTCAGCGAGCGGTTCAGAACGAGGGCCAACCGATCATCTTGACGGGCGCACCTGCACTCAACAAGGTGCTGGGCCGAGAGGTGTACACGTCGAATCTCCAGCTTGGTGGCACGCAGATCATGTACAAGAACGGTGTCTCTCACCTGACTGCTGAGAACGACCTGGAGGGCGTCGACAAGATTGTCCAGTGGCTGTCATTTGTGCCGTCTGTGCGTGGTGGTCCTGTCATTACGCGTATGGGTGTCGATCCCATCGACCGTGAGATCGAGTACCTTCCTCCCAAGGGACCTTCGGATCCCCGCCTGTTCTTGAACGGCAAGGAGGAGAATGGCAAGTGGCTCTCTGGTTTCTTTGACAAGGACTCGTTTGTCGAGACCCTGAGCGGCTGGGCCCGGACCGTTGTTGTTGGTCGTGCCCGCCTGGGTGGCATCCCGATGGGTGTGGTCGCGGTCGAGACGCGCACGGTCGAGAACATCATCCCCGCGGATCCTGCGAACTCGGAATCGACGGAGCAGGTGCTGATGGAAGCCGGTGGTGTGTGGTACCCCAACTCTGCGTACAAGACCGCGCAGGCAATCAACGATTTCAACAAGGGTGAGCAGCTGCCGCTGATGATCTTTGCCAACTGGCGTGGTTTCTCTGGTGGTCAGCGTGACATGTACAATGAGGTGCTCAAGTACGGTGCGCAGATCGTCGATGCGCTGAGCAACTACAAGCAGCCGGTCTTTGTGTACCTCGTGCCGAACGGCGAGCTTCGCGGTGGTGCGTGGGTTGTGATCGACACGACGATCAATCAGGACATGATGGAGATGTACGCCGACACCCAGGCCCGCGGTGGTGTCCTCGAGCCGGAGGGCATCGTCGAGATCAAGTACCGCAAGCCCCAGCAGCTGGCGACGATGGCCCGCCTGGATGAGCGGTACGGCAGCCTGAAGCGCGAGCTGGAGGCGTGCACCGACCCCGAGAAGGCCTCGGAGATCAAGAAGCAGCTCGACGCGCGTGAGCAGGAGCTCTTGCCCGTGTACCAGCAGATCGCCATCCAATTTGCCGATCTTCACGACCGCGCGGGCCGCATGGAGGCCAAGGGCGTCATCCGCAAGCCGCTCGAGTGGCGCTCTGCTCGCAAGTACTTCTACTGGCGTGTGCGCCGTCGTCTCGCGGAGGAGTATACCTTCCGCAGCATCGCCCAGGCGACAAACAACCGCCTCTCGCGCGAGCAGCAGGTCGGCCTTGTCAAGCAGTGGTTTGCGGCGGACAGCCAGGCCAACTGGGAGGAGGACAATGCCGAGGTAGCCGAGTGGTTCGAGAAGCGCAGTGCGCTTATTGACCAACGCATCAGCAAACTCAAGAGCGAGGCCACGGCCGAACAGGTTCTCTTGCTCGGCACCGCAGACCAGGACGCCGTCATCGAAGGCTTCAGCAAACTCATGGAAAACATGACGCCCGACGCACGCAAAGAAGCCCTTCGCAAGTTGGCCACTCGTTTCTAAGCCGTCTCTTTTTCCCCTCCCCCCCCCATCCCTACCTTCCCTCTGCACTCCCATATAGATACATATACACCATCCCCAAAACCCTTGGAGAATCATAAAAAAAAAGATCAGAAATCGTTATTTTTTATTCTATGTATATTTTTTTTACACGTATATTCATTAAAAACTTCTGTTTTTGTTCAGTTTTTATTCTACCACTCGGCCATATTTTCTTGCTCGGTCCTGGCCAACCAGTCTGCGGCGCATATCTTTGTTGCTAAGCTTCCGGACTGTGGGGAATTTCTCAGTGATGGCCGGCTTCGGACTCCTGGAGCCCAGCGGAGCACACAGCAAATCGCCCTTCAGCCCGTCCAGAAGCGAGGTGGCAAAGGGACATTGGTCGAGCGGCATGAGCTGGCCATCAATGACACGCGAGCCGAGAACCTGCACATCGATCTGGAGATAAGACGAATTCTTCTCTGGCAGCGGGGAAATGAACGAGAGGACCGCGGCACGATCAAAAGCATTGTCGGTTTGGGCACTTTCACAGGCTGGGATGTTGCTGTCATTAAGCGGGACCGGTGCGACCTGGGAGAACTCTGGGGAATACAGGTATATTTGTGGTACAACCACTGTATTACTAGGAATGATCCCTGCTGCTGATGTTGCTGCAGGTCGCGAGTACTGCACAAGACCCTTTTCATCACCCACGGTCAGCCTATCCTGAATCCAGTTGCGAAGCGCATGGGGCTGTACAGGATCAATCAACACCAAGTCCGTGATGACGCCCGTTGAAGGACCTGGCGATGATGGTCTGCTGTTGTCACTACGGCTGGCATCACTGCTGCTCGTACTGTCCAGCGTAGGACAGTTGCGGCAATTGTTATTATTGTAGAACGAAAGACCTGTGGATGAACTTTATGTATATATATATATATCGCAAGTTAGCAATGAATGAGGGGAGGGGGAATAATGTATCACTCACGTTGATCCAACCAGCTGTCTTGGCCCAGTACCGCCCACAGTTAGCTGATTCACTGTCCGTCCCGGCAGTGAGAACAATGCAAATGAGAACAACATGATCTGTGGTCACAAAACAGGAATTTTCGGTTACCCCGTGCGTGCGACTCATCTCCCGCCCCAACCTTACCATGAACACAACCCCCGTTGCCTTATTGGACGAATGCTTGGGTATCGACGCTACTGTGCGGCCTCGTCGTAGTTCCTGATTCTCCTTCTCTAGCAGATCCACCTTCACTTCAAGAGCAGCCACCCGGGCTTTGAGTTGTTCGTTTTCATTGGAGAGAGCCTGCTTCTCCTCTTCTAACGCGATCAAATGTTCCCGTTTCCTTTTTCGTGACAACAGTGCTGCAGCGCGATTCTTGATTAAACGCTCTTGCCGTTTAGCAATGGCAGCTGCTTTGTGCGTCTCTTCTGTAGGTTCTGCTTTGACGACCGTGTGCTCTGCAATCGGCTGCCGTACATCATTGCTGGGGGGTGCTGGAGAAGATGTAATGCCTGCTGGCGCTGTAGTCGGTACGGGTGGTGCCGGGGGATGCTGTGTGTGTTGCTGCTGGTGAGGAGGAGCAGTAGATGGTGCGGGAGACGGAGTGGACACATTGGCCGTAGAAGCAGGTAATAGTCGCGCGAGAGGACGCAAGGGGGGTGCAGGTGCAATATTCAATGTATCCCGTTTCTTACGTCCGCGTTTCTTTTTCGGTTGTTCAGAATCGGAAGAGGATGAACAGGACGCATTGTCCCTCGTGGGCTGTAATATAGGTTGTGGGTGTTGTGGAAAGTAGCAAGGTGGAACAAACGGCTGAAAGAGATCGGGCGCGGCGGCCGCGGCAGCCCAGTACGCAGCATTGTTGGTGGCGGAAGGGACGACGCCTGGTTGTGCAAGCCAGGGTGTAAAATCCATCATATTGATATTGGGACCAAAGAGGTCCTCAACTTTGCCGCTGAATGAGCGGTCTTCATGCGAAGTCGTATGTACACTGCCATCAGAAGACGTGGAGTATGGTGGTGATGGGGGCTGATCATCAGTGGGTATAGGCCAGCTATCGGCCGAAAGACAATCTGCATTCAGGTAGGACATTAACTCGTCCTGCTCTTCTTGGAGGTCGGGATCGGGTTTGACTGTTGTCATTGGCGAGGTCATTTAATTTGTTTGTATACAAGGGAGGAAAAGAAGGAGAAAAGGGTGTGCGGTCTGTCTGAATGGAAAGGTAAGGAAAGTGAAGGAAACGAGGGGGTGCACAAAAAGGGGGGTGCGAAGGTGAAGGATTTAGGGAGAGGGCGAATTACCACACGTATCATGGATATCGAGTGTTTTGGTTCCCTCAGCGGGATTTGAACGTGAATTTATTGGGCCAAATATGAAAGCTTTTGCCATGCTTGGGTTTCGGTCCTATTTCCTTTACTTACTTAATCATCTGCCACACTCCTTTCCCCTTTTCTCACACCCCACCCCAGCGAAAGAGGGTGTCTGAAATGGGTGCATAGGGCACAGCCTGCACAGGGGTGAGGGATGTATTATTAAAACACGCCCCAGGGATAGCATACCGAAACGATCGAAAACACTGCGGGAAGAATGGCGTCGAATTGCACGTGCAGATATCGCAATCTCTCCGATAACGAAGCCTCTTTATCATACTTGCCCAGTTGATGGGATCGTGCAACTTAATAGCACTCTGAGCTTCCATAAAAAGATTGGGTGAAAAAAAAACAATTTACCCCTTATATTGCCCAGTCGCATGCTGCCTGAATGTCTGTGTCAATGTGAGGAAGGTGGGCTGGCGGGCCTGGTTCATCGTCGCCAGGGATGGCGCACGCTGAATCGTCGTATTGCAAGGGTGGCTGCTGTGGTTGCCGTTGTCGCTGCTACTATTTTAAACTTTGCTTTGAGGACCTTAAAAAGGCAGAAGCTCGAGAAAACTGTATACAGGTATCCTGTCTGTTTGAGGTTTCCGTTTCTCCGCAAGTCGCCCTTTTTCCCGATATCTTCAGCATAATTGTGTCGGGGAGAGAAGCCTGGCTTACTCCGTTTCATTCATCTGAAGCGTGAGTCAGAATAGACACACCGCGCGCGCGCGAGCACGAGAAAATCGTGGCGAAAAAGCCGCCTCCACCCACGAATCGGAAATAAAAAAGTGAGAACGGTAGCCAACATGGTCTGGTTGCCGACAGGAGTAAAGAGATAAATCTAGATTATCTTTCGCGGTACCTCCAACCCCCCCCTTGACAGCAGCCTTAAAAAACACACATTCCCAGGAGGTTACGTGATTCATTGATATCCCCGGGTTGATGGCACTTGCGCGTTTGAATACCCCTACTTTTATTACATGGCGCTTCAGATATTATCTACAGCACCTCTCTGAGGACATCACCTAAACAATACATTGCTGAAGCGAAGAAAATATATTATGTATATATATATTAACTCGATGTCTCTCAATTAGGTTTGGGATGTGTATATGGTTTCTGAGTAACCACATGATACATGCGCTTAAAGATGCCCAAGTTCGAGTGCACACGGCCCCAATCCACGAACAGGAAGACGGGGCGCCGTGTATGCTCTAAATGCTCTGTAAAAATGCTAAACACGATTCTATCTTTCAATTGGGAAATCCCACGCATGTCTCGGAGTCCGCGTCTATATTTTTGAAGGCGATCCCTGAGTGATAGCTTGCTATTATTCACAACTCTACGGTTCAATGTCCCCATACACATTTCTTCCATTAATTCACCCCGGAAACACAGAACTTTGGCGAGAAAAAAGACGACAGGGGGTGGAAAAGGAGGGCATGGATGGAGAGAGAATATTGATTGTACCTTTGTGGCGCTCATGCCAAGAAGACAGTGCAACAAAGAGTGCGGCGTGTTGATTACAGTTAATGCTCAGCCTCCTTCTCCGCCCCCCCCCCATGGCTTTCTGTCTTCATCTTCTATTCATCTTATTGGGTATAACTCTCAGACGAACATGGAAGACCGATGCATATGAGATATTTTAAATGTTGCACAGCTATTCCATGAAATGCTATATAAAGCCTCATGTTGCCCCAGTTTGTTGGAGCGTATATCATCCTGTATA
Source organism: Dichotomocladium elegans (assembly GCA_025716815.1). NCBI lineage: Eukaryota > Fungi > Mucoromycota > Mucoromycetes > Mucorales > Lichtheimiaceae > Dichotomocladium > Dichotomocladium elegans. The sequence goes on from JAIXMN010000007.1 coordinate 501,806, forward strand.
TATAATACTATGTGCGGTAAGGAACATTCACACACAAAGCGCGGGATAGATACGGCGGAAAACAGCCCTGTCACTTTTTGCACACGTAACTAACATGTCGCGCCTGATGCGTCATTGATAGACGACGAGTGCTGTGAGTCTTCCTTCAACTATGGCAGCCGTGCCGAGGGCGTTGTGCGCTATGGGTATTTCATGGAACCATTCTTCGTCTTCTGTGGTATATTCCTCATTCTTCCTATTCCTGATAGAAACACGATCACGCTCTACCATCTTGCCACTGGCAAGTACCTCAACTCGGACGAATATACCTATCAATCCGGCAGCTATCAGCAGAGGGTAAATTCTCATTTACTCACGCGCAGCTTGAGGGCATGTGTTATCGCTTCTTTACGAACCAACAAATTCTTCCCTCTTCTATTTGGCTCAGGTCTATGCAAATGATTGTAACGAGTGCGATGCAGAATGGATTGTCCTGCCAATCATTGGCTCTGACGAGTGTATGGGCAATGAAGTCGGATTTGATGACCCATTCCGCCTGAAGCACGTCCGAACGGGTCGTTACCTGCACTCGCACCCTGACATCGCAAGCCCTGCTTCAGAGCAGCAAGAAGTCACCGCCTTTGGCTCAGATGAAGAGTCTGATCAAAACGATGTCTGGCGCCTTGAAGCCCTTCCTGAATATGAATACCCAGAGGAAGATTATGCAAGTATCCGACAAAGGGACTGTATGTTTTGATGCCTTTGCTGACGCTCTTTATAGCTTTGGCACTTGGACTTGCCTCACGTTATCCGCCACGTGGAGACTAATCTCACCTTGTAAGTTTTTGTGGCAAAATCGGGAAGAAGTGTGGGAGGGGTTGAGAGACCATTTTCTCATCTTACGATTGCGGCACGTGTGGTATATATCTGTATACCCATATAGGCACAGCCACGACATCGAATTTGAGGGCTCCAATGAGGTCACTGCCTACCCAGGCATTGATGAGAACGATCAGTGGGCCGCCAACTAAGAACATGCATATTTTGAACGCTCAACTCCATTAAAATACTGTCGTTGTAACAGGTTACTTTATTTTCAAAATAAATGTCGTGAGGAAAATATATCGCATAAAAAATAACGAAACGGAGGAAGCAGACGAACAAAAGCTTCTCAGCGAAGCCATCGTGGGAGACCTGGCCGGGTGTAGTCGAACCACGGTCCCCCCCAAAGCCCATATCCTCTCCCCTCGAGTCACTTCAGTTAGGCTGATATCATTATCTAAAGAGAATCCGCAATACTAGAAGATTGCAGAATGGAACAAGGGTAACCTATTGCTTTTACTTGGCTCTTGACAACTGAGCGAAACTGCTCAGTCGGATCGAGTTCAGGCGAGTATGGTGGAAGATATGCACATCGATATCCTCGACACTCGATGTGTTTAGAGATATGCTCAGCCTCATGGATAGGTGCATTATCTACTATAGAATTACGCTCTTATGCTCTTCGTTGAGAATACGCAAGCGACCCCTCGTTTAAGGTCTCTTAAAGATGCTGTCAGGATCTTTCTCATACTGTAATGCCCATCGCTGAGCTGAACGAACGTGAATGCCTAGCTGTTTTGCAGCAGCTGATGCACTCAAGACCTTCTCAAACATCAGTTTGGAAATCTGACCTTGTCTTGGTCAGTGTACGCAGTGTAGCTGCACTTGATCCCCGCTTCTTTCATCCAGATGTCTGTATATTTTCGCTTGGGAATATGTGTGGTAGTAAGATCAGAGTTATCTCTGCAATGTGTACTACGCAGATATTCAGTGAGAGAACAAATGGATTGCAGAGAGTACATTTCTTCATCAATAATATAGCCCACAGGTTCAGGACACCCACGCTCATCAACAACATAACCTTGGCCATCTTTCTGAAAAAATAGGTTGCTCATTTCAGAACGTAAAAGTGTATAAAAGAGAGAGTCAAAAGGACAAATTTTAATAGAGATGCAACATCTTTCCGTGGATGCATGTGTCATTTGATTTATCATCATGCGTATTTCTGGGCAAAACGCGATTTGATTTTTATCCTGCGACTTCAGAGCTGGTAGGGGTGCGACTTTGATTTTGGAAAGTAGTGTATGTTTGCTTTATTCTGTACAGAACTTGAAAATGAAGTCGGCGAGAGAGAGAGAGAGAGAAACGGACGTGTGTGATGACAAATGTTGAATTCGGAGAACTTTTTTTTTTACAAACATGGATGTGGCAGTAGTGAAGATAGTGGGTATTTCTACCGGCCATTGTTTTGTCTTTTTTATGCGAAAGCGGGAATACCGGTGATGGCCTTGCCGAGGATAAGTGCGTGGATGTCGAGAGTGCCCTCGTACGTAGCGACGGCCTCCAGATTGGCAGAGTGACGAATGATGTGGTATTCGTCAGAGATACCGTTACCACCGAGCATATCACGGCAATCGCGGGCAATTGTCAAAGCCTTAGCACACGAGTTGCGCTTGATCATTGAGATCATCTCAGGCGCGAGCTCCTTGGAATCCTTGAGGCGGCCGACCTGGAGACAGGCCTGGAGGCCAATAGCGATCTCAGAGTGGGCATCAGCAAGCTTCTTTTGGATCAACTGCTTGCTAGCCAAGGGGCGGCCAAACTGCTTGCGGTCCAAGGTATAGTTACGCGCAACCTCTAAGCACGCCTCTGCCGCGCCGAGAGCTCCCCAGGCAATGCCGTAACGAGCGTTGTTCAGACAGCCAAAGGGACCCTTAAGGCCCTTGGCGCCGGGCAGCATGTTATCGACGGGTACCTCGACATTGTCCATCATGATCATACCAGTGATGGAGGCACGGAGAGAGAACTTGCCCTTGATGGCTGGCGCTTCCAAACCTTTCATGCCCTAGTGCAGGCCAAAGCATGCGCACACAACATACCATTTAGCCGTCTATGATTTCTTTGTCCGCCCCCAATTATCCCACGCTCTCTCGTTGCTTTTTTACCTTCTCCAAAATGAAACCACGGATTGGAGCACCTTCCTCATCAAGATTCTTGGCCCAGACAACGAAGACATCAGCAATAGGGGAGTTGGTAATCCAAGTCTTGCTGCCATTGAGAACATAGTGACCGTTGACCTTCTTCGCGGTAGTCTCCATACCAGCGGGGTCCGAGCCATGGTTTGGCTCAGTTAAACCAAAGCAACCAACAATCTTACCCTGAGCTAAAAAAGACAGATGTCAGTCCTACCGTTCTGACGACGGCCCCCGTCTTGTGCTACTGCTCACTTACCAAGGGAAGGAAGGTACTTCTCCTTCTGCGCATCAGTACCATAGGCGTTGATGGGATGCATGACCAACGAAGACTGGACAGACATAGCAGAGCGGTAGCCAGAATCAACGCTAAATCACAAAGGAAGGTGATGGTATGAATAAATAGACTGTGAAACGTGAACATCTTTCTTTGAAACTTACCGCTCAACTTCGCGGGCGGTCAAGCCATAGGCAACGGAGGAAACGCCAGCGCAGCCGTAACCGTCAATGGTAGAGCCGAGAAAACCAAGCTCACCCATCTCGTACATGATATCACGGTCAAACACTATGGCATTTTGTATCATTTTTAGAATTTAGTTTTTCGCCATGAACGACGACCACGCGGTACTGAATTACCTTCGTTGCGGTAGCCGTTAGTCACTCGGGGAAGAAGGTTGCCCTGACAGTAGTCTCTAGCAGCGTCTCTAGATAGAGCAAATATATGCGCGTTACATGCTGCGACAAAGTTTTGCAGGCATACAATGTGCAGCGTACCTGACCATGCGCTCCTCATCGGTCAGGAGCTTGTCGAGATTAAGGGGATCTTGCCAGTTGTATTTCACAAAGGAGCTGCCAGCGCGCGTAGCGACCTTGGTATGGGTAGCAGTGCGAGCAGCAAGAGTGGTGGGGCGAATAAGGCGATGAGCGAACATGGCAAAGGCGAAGTAGGTACAACGGATCAGGCTTTTAGAGTCAGGATTCCCCTTTTTATATTAACAGTTTCGGAAGGCAGGAATACGTTTGGCTTGTGTGGAGAGGAAAATCCATTTTCCGTTCACACGCCTTTCACGCGGAGAGGATGGGCGACGGTGCGCGGTTTTTTTTTCTCTTTCCTTTTAAAAAAAAAGGACCTCTGAAAGAGATCAACCCAGTTTCTTATTCGTTCTGATATCGTTCGCACGACACAATGCGGTATACTGATCCTTACGCAGTTTGAAGAAATACTTTGGTTTTGACGCGGCAATAGGTTTTGCAGGATCTTCTTGACTAATAAAGTTTCGTTTTTTAATCGCCACTCTTGCTTATTCATACATACGAAATGATTGGCCCTCTTTCCAGTACACGATATCGGAAATTCTTTCTTGCACCTTGACAGCTGGTCCGATCGGATACTTATTGTAATCCTCCCTCCCCACTCTCATCCTAATTTTCATCTCCTGGATCGGACCAAAAAATTATATTGCTTAGGAACAAGACTGCCCACAGCAGGATACGTGCTTCGACAGACCTCTTCTTTCCATCGGAGAATGAGCTGGAGGCTGTATATGTCTTTTGGTGTATACCAGAACATGCTTTTGGGAAAGACCGGCATATTGTACACTTCAGCGGTAGATCGGCCGAGGCAATGAGCTACGTCATACGCAGCGATCGTATGCAAATGATGTCCTCGACTACTATACTACTACTTCAGCATTTGTTGAAAGAATGAATTGCTTTATTACTACTATGTATAAGATCTACATGTAACAAGCACAAGAGGAATAACACACCATTCGTGCTATGTATGAAGTACATTTTGCATAGATGGCAATGGAACTAGAAGAATGACCTGTCCGCAGAGTAGTCTTCTGGCGAATCAGAGATCCTGAGAATCCCTGGTGATCTTTTCCCGTTTGAGGCTGAGGGATTGGATTTCAGATTGCATGAAATAGCTATTTATAGCTGACATTTTTCTCACCATTCTTCTGACGGTCACGATACACATCTAAACAGCAGAATCCTTCCGCGGAGAACGAGCGAGCGAATAATGGTAAACTATTGAGGAAAGGTTTGCGGTGATTCTGTGATCCATGCGCGCCAGAGAGAAAAAAGAGAATCCTGTGTCCTTTTATGGCAGCACATGACCTTCGTGATTCGACCCTCCCCTGGGTCTCGGTACCTCTCTTGCCTTTTTGAGCGTTAACTCGCCGTATAAAATTTCTATATATGCGCGCGTACTTCGATGCGCAGTTGTATCTTTTTTTAATCGGCTTGATATAGCACACGTACAAGCACAAGCGCACAAAGTCCAATGGCTCCTCAGGATACTACAAAACCAGCTGCAGAGGATTCACCCATGGACGTATCGGAGCGATACCTTCCCGGCGGCAAGATTCCTCATCTGCGCAAGTTTATAATCCGACAAGTCTGCTCTCTCGGTCTGATGGTCCTGATCGACATCGCCATCCCGCTGGCATTGTACTTTAGCCTAAAAAACGTTATCGGCGTCGTATATGCCCTGATCGTTTCCGGTGCGCCGCCCTTCCTCTTCGTCGTCTACACAGCTATCGCGAAGCGCACGGTTGATCTGCTAGGCTGTATCATCTGCCTCTCCTTCGTTCTTTCGGGTGTGGTTTCCATTGTCAGCGGTACGTTTAGGAACATGTCAAATACGTGAATCGGAGAAGCTCATAGAAATGTTATAGGTGATGCTCGAGCCGCTTTGATCCGCGATTCGGCTGCCAAGGGCGTCATCGGGTGCATGTTCCTCATCACACTTCTTCCTATCCGTACACGGTGGTTGACCTTAAAGCCGCTGACCTATATCATGTCCGTCCAGATGCTATCCGAGGCTCTTTGCACATATACAGACAAGGATGGAAAGGTACACTCGATGAACGTATGCGAATGGCAGTGGGAGCATATTCGATACTTTCGGATCAGCATGTACGGACAAACCGCTGCATGGGGTTTCCTGCTGGTGATGGAGCTGGTGTCCGTTGTATTGATGGTCAAGAGCACCTTGACCGTAGATGAGATTGTCATATACAACAACATCCTCACCTCAGTGATCACGTCCACCATGATCGTCATTAGCATTACAGCCGGCCTCTATGGTCGCCGTATCGAAAAGCGCATTGGAGCCGCATGGGTTCGTGAAAACGATTATACCGATTTTTATGCAAACAAAAGGTGTAGCTCATCCGAAACTTCCACGAGTCAGCCAGATCAGACTTCTGTCAATCAAATGGTTTAACCTTACTTACTCCCTGCCACCACATCCCCATTGCCCCTAGACCTTCCGTTTCAGTAATATACATATTCCCCTTCTTTCTGTGCAGTTCTGTATCACTCATATCCCCTTATTCATGTATTAGATGAACATATTTTATTTTTCCGCCTCTTTTTCGTTAATAGAGCCAGTCCAAGTCAAGTGAGCATTCGCTAACTCTAAAACACTCAGACTCCGCGAGGAGCATTTCCAAAAATGTCGATCTCTGCTTTTCCTCCTATGTTGCATTAATCCCAAAGTAGAGAATACGTACATACGCTACCCTGAGTCTCGAGGTGTAACCTCGTTGTACGTTTGTAGTATTAGGAAAGATGACCAGATTCGATGCTGGATCGGAATTTGGTTCGCAGCCTACACCGCAGCGCTCGGTTCCAGAACACTTACTCTTAGCAAAAGCTGTTACTATTTTTCCGCTGTTTCCAAAGGGGATATATGATTGCGAAAGAAAATAGGAGACGAGAGAGAGCGCGGTTGCAGTCATCGGCATGCATGTTCTGAGCTGGAAGAGCGATTTAGAAGACAATGAATTATACTCGAGGATATAAACCGGATGCATTGTCAACAATGTGTATAGCACACACACACACACACACACACACACATTCTCTCTCTCTCTCTTTAATTCCTCTTTCTCTCTATCAAGCGACAAATGTTGTTGATTATTTCTCTCGGATTCTTTGGTGCTATAATCCATTGGGTCTGGAAATGGCTTCAAGAACGTGGCCGGTTTATGCAACAGATGAAGGATTTTCAAAGCAGCATCAGCTTCTCGAACACGCGTCAGGTGCGAGTTCCCATCTGGGTACCTATGAAAGAAGGTGTAATTCCTTCATGGCTGAACGGTGTCATGTACCGCGTTGGTAGAAGTGTGATATGTTATGTTTGTATTTCAATTCGTGGAACTCATTCTTCACCGATCAAGGGCCCGGAAAGTATCGGTTAGGCAAGGACGAGAGATATATGATCAATCATGCATTTGATGGGATGCCGTTTATGCATCGGTTTGAGCTTTCTTCCGCCCGACAGTCGGTACGATATAACTCCAGGCATCTGTGCGAGGCAGTCGAGCGCGATATTGTATCTGGAGCGCAGATGCCCGATGTTTTCTTCGGCCATGTCCCTGACACCCAAGGTTGGAGCAAGTGGAAGAATCTTTTGGCCAGATTCAAGCTGGTGGTGCCTCTTCGGAAAGTAGCATTTGGTGATCCTGGGTCGTCCATGGTCGGTGTGACAGCAACACCTAATTATCCAATCCCGACAAGGTGGAATGCGGTGCAGATGAAGGAGAAGGACGCGCACTTCCTCGTTTCAAAGACTGACGCGAATATCCTGCAGCAAGTTCAATCTGATAGCCTCGGTGAGTTTGGAATAAGAAGAGAAGGATGCCTCGGTTCATGTTGCGTATTATCAGCTAGAGCAGGAGAGAGATAGCTAACGGCAGATTTTAACTAGAACCCACCAGGTTGTTCGACTATAGCGCATACGACCCCCGGATTGAGGGGGATCTCTCAGCTGCGCATCATCAATACGATCCTGTTACCCAAGAAATCTTTAATTTTGCATTGAAAGTGGGTCCCATCACCAAATTGACCGTCTTCTCGATCAGCGAATCAGGTCACGTCACTATTCTTGCCGAGATAACACATCGCAAGCTTCCCGATGGTGAATGCAGTGGCCCACCAAGCCGCATTGGCCCGAGTTACATCCATTCGTTTCACCTCACCAAAAATTACGTTATCATACCCGAGTTCCCTCTCCAGTTTGACCCGCTGGAATTATTGGTCACAGGAAACGCGGTTGCAGGAATGGTCTGGAGAAAGGATATGCCAACCTACTTCCACATCGTTAGTCGTCAGCCCAACGTGGGCCACATTGCGTCTTTGCCGACAGATCCCATCTTCAGCTTTCACAACGCGAATGCTTGGGATAGTACAGACGCGAGCGGCAACCCGGTGATTGAGCTGGACACCTGCACCTATCCAAACGGTGATATCATCTACCAGGTGCATTCTTTTGGTGCCTTGTCGCCCCCGTCGTGGGAGGAGTCACGAGTGCCACAAACGCAGCCAAAGGGAATCACCGTGCCGCCCACGCCACAGTCCTCCTTTGGAGATCTACGCCGATACCGGCTCACTTTAAGGAATGTCACTTACCGCACACTTGCGAAAAATATCGAATTCCCGCGGTTTTCGATGCGCAAATCCCTCATGCCGTACAACTACCTCTGGGCGTGCCAACTGGTGAAGTCCATCGAAGGAAAGGTCCGTTTTGCGCTGGTCAAGGTCGATTTAACATCGGGTCAGATGGTCGTGCATGACAATGATCCAGCAAAGACCTTCTCGGAGCCAATCTTTGTTCCCAAGCACGACGCGGATGACGAGGATGAGGGTGCTCTCGTCGCTCTGGTAAATGAAGAGGACAAGGGATGTTCCCTGGTTATTTTGGATGCGAAGTCAATGGAGCCTCTCGGCCACTGTTCGCTTGGGAATTTTCATATCTCTACTTTTCATGGATCGTTTGTGGACGAGCAATTCCGGAATGTGTCCGTGAATTAATCAGCATAATGCGAGGCTTTTCGTTTTCTTTCTTTCTTATTAATAAATAATGAAGGTTATCTATGAGATAAAATATCTGGCTCCTTTACTTGGGTCAGCAAACAACGGTGGTACGTTAGCACGCTATATGAGAAAAAAAAACATGGGAATAGCCCGTGGCGTTTGAAGAATCCTAAGAGGTGGTCCTCTTTTCATTCGGACACGTACACACACACACACACAAGCAAGCGCAGGTGCGCGTAAACCATATTTGTCGCGTAACGGGGTAAATCGGAAATACTAGCATCATGATAGATATACAAGTGCGCAAGTAGGTTATTTGTCTCAGTCGGTCGTCCGTTCTCTATTTTCTTTACATAAAAAGGGAAGAGAGAGAGAGAGAGAGAAAGAGGAGATCTTTGGCCATGTCACGGGCATCGCAAAACTTCAATGACGAACAAGGCGTCACCCCAAACCACCCAATTGGTATATATATGATCTTGCTGTGGCAATCTTCACATCCAGCATCAAAGCCGTGAATGATGTTTCTAAAAAACTCAAAGCCGGCCTCTGTCCGTAAGTAAACGCCCCCAGCTTGGTACAGTAACAAATATTAAAGTTACAAACCGAAATGGGGGAGGAGGGGGAGGGGAGGACATAATGGTAAATTTCTATGGCATAGTTGATCCTGCCAAACCCTTCCTTCGTAGGGTTTACAAGGAGAACGGTTCAAGAAAAGAAACTATACTAATAAAGATCAAAGATCTGAAATATTTATTAAAATTCTCTAATTTTTTTGCTCTTGGGAATCGGGAGCCAGAAGGAACATGGACGAATATTGTGGCCTTCCGTTTCGCCGCAAAAACTGACTGATCTTCGCTTTGACACCGTTATCGCCATGTATTAATTGCCATAACAATGGATGAATGGTGCTAACCATCACTCCCCGAATAGCGGTATCCAGATCTAGAAACCATTGCATATAAGCCTCCGTATACATTTTTATACTTTCTCTCTCACCTTGTACAACAGACACAAAGCTATCTGTCGATAAGCTACAGTTCACCATATCAAGGACCAAAGTAGCCGCCAGTAGGGTACGGTACGCTCCCAGGAATATGGTCGGACGAGAGGTAATGCCAAACGGACCATGCGTCATTAACTAGTTTTGAAAAACTCATTATGGCATCTGTCCTTACAAAAACGAAAGGTAGGGAAAGGGGGAAAGTTGTAGATTCTTGTTACCTCAGTTGAGTATCTCTTAATCAGAGTGAGGATGTACTGCATATCATCAAACGTCTTTTGGATAAAGTCCTTGTCTGCTACAGCAAAGCCAGTGTTCTTCAGAGAAAGACGGTCGAGGTTTACAAACAGCCATTGCACGTCAATAATATCTTCCTTGTAAATATTCGGGTTTTCTTTTGCAAAGAGTGCCTTCACCACAGAGAGCTCCTCATTGCAATTGGATCCTGCACAGATCAATAACAAAACAAAAAGGCAAAGGAAGTTATTACTGGGTGGAGGTCACATGCATACGTAAACTTACGGAGATCATGCTCGCCTTGCAAGTGTCCTTGGAGTAGGGTTTGAATCATACGCAAATTGTATTTAACGTTGCCGAGATGACTGTACACCAATTCGGTCGCTCTCTCGGGATGCACTGGTGTCTATGTATTGGTGTGAATACGGGTTTCGCCTCTAAACGCATGTCCAACTTACCGGGAGCAGCAGTGCATCAGACACAATAGTTGCAGTGGTATGACGTATATCAATATCATCGTCCTGTATGATTTGGATTCTTTTTAGATCGGGGTATGTGAGCACATTTCAACCTCCTCACGGTTTACCTGAAGCAGCTGGGTGATCATGTGCTGCACATGGAGCATGGCTGGCTCTTGATCATATTTGAAGATATGTTTCGCCATGAATCGGATCGATCCAACAGCAGCTTCGCGAAGAGGAAGGGTCTACAACAATCTTGGATGTGAGCTCACTCCATCGACTCCTCGTATTTCTTTCCGGAATGAGTTAGCCTTACAATTTCTTTGTGGCTGTTAGTGACCACAAATCGACTCCAGGTGGCGATGACTGCCTTAGTCCATTCGGTATCCTCTACTTGTTCATCCAAAGTCTCGGCAAGGACCGACCCCAGGAGAGGTAGTACAGCCTCAGCTACAGATTGTGAGCGGCTGTTTTGGAAGCGCTCAGCGAGGCTAGTCCAGTACTGAACACGTGTAAAAGGTAATTTTTTCCGGAATAGCTCAGAGCTCTCAAATGACAATAAAAATTGAGCAGCAGAAACAAAGCAGTACAGATTATCTTCACCATGATAGGTCTTGATCATAAGGCGCTCACGCAAGGCATCCGCACTATGAATAATTGCGTCAATACATTAGTATTGCGAACAATCATGGTAAAGGACTAGATAAAGCAACAAACCCATCATCTGTCGTTTTCATGTGTTTCTTTAAAAGCTCCATGGATGTCAGGCGAACTTCATAATCGGGATCATCTAACAAGAACATGATATCCACCACCTTGACAGAGCTGCGATAGCCTCTCAGTGCTGTCCAGACGATGATCTTGGCCATGGATTCGCGAGCAAGATAGTTGCCGTAGACAATAGCCTCCTTGCGCGGAACCTTGATCTCGCTCAAGCACGTGTCAATTACCACTGTCCGCAAAGGTGTGAGTTCGGTTTGAGCCACCACCTCTAATTCTAATTGTATCGTCAATCCAGATTAATCTCCCGCATCCTTGCTAACAATATCCTATCTGGTTACCCTGAGTAAAAGTTGGATCCCGATCTGCACGTATCCAGGCGCAATCAAAGAAGAATTCGCTACAGATGTCCAAGAGCAAAGCATAGGTCATGCGACTCATTGTTCCTTGACGTACTAAAAGTCTTTGGAAAGCCTGTGGGACATGCTTTAGCAAAGAAACAAGCACGTCCTTAAGCAATGGATGGTACGCGTGGCCGCGAAGAAGGAATTGAGTCTGCAGAAGACGGCCATGTATCTCGTTCTGACCGATCGCTTCCGGAATATCCAATAGATTAAGGATTGTCTGGACCAAATCAGCAGAAGTAATCAACGGAACTAACGCACGGGCAGCCATCTCCCTTGTCTACAGGCATTTTAGCATTTTTTTTGAGATCGAATCATTTGGTAGAGGCGCCTCCTTTTACCTTGAAAATGGAACTAACTGCACATGTCATCACAAGGGGAACAAATGCTGCCATGGCAGTGACTTGATCGGACCCATCCATGACCGATGGGTGCAGCCGAGACAACAGTGTTAGGATAGGGAAGAGTCCTGGATGCACACTGGCGCCCTGTTATCACGTGTCAGATATTATTCACTTCGATTTTCTCACTTATTCTCCAGATTTTCTTACCGCCGTCTGGGTCAAGAGTTGCTGAACAGCAGCACCCAATTCCTTGAGTAAATAAGGATGCAGTTGAGGGTAGCGCGTAAAGAATTCGCGACCCGTTAACTTGTTCACATTACTGTGCTCGTCCTTTGTCTTTTTCGTACCAAAGGTCCTCTGCAGAAGAGTGGAGAAGAGCATCACTGCACAATTGCGGATAGCCCAGCTTATACATATGGTTGTCAACAGCGTATTTCTTCATTGCTTTACGATTACAACCTTACCTTGAGGATGAGAAACCATTGATCGCAAGTGAAAATCCATCGGCAGCATAAATGAGAACATTAGACGCTAGCTTCGCATCCATGAAAATAGTACGCAAGATGTTGTAGGCATGAACTTGGGGAAGATCGATACGCTGATCAGCGTCAGCAGGAGGCTCTTGAAATGCAAGGCTGAAAAGTCGTTTCATTGCTTTATCCAGCAGGATCTTCTTCGTGGAACGCTCGCTGCTAAGAATGGCCAAGATACAGAGCGGCAGACCTGCACTGCGACGTGTGATTGAGATGTTGCTCGCTGTGAGGCTGTTCAAGTTTTCCTTTTACAAAGATGTTGATTAATCTGCTTGCGTCCAGTGAGGATGTGTACTGCGGTTCTCATACATACATCAAGCCACGTTGCTGGGAGATCGGTGATGGTTTGGTCGCCTGAGGTCAGCATTCTTGTGTTCAGCGACACATAAGCTGGGTATACCGCAGAGAAAGCACCGCGGTGGCGAATGGTCGTTAGCAGCGACCGGAGAAGAACACCGCTATCCACCATATCAGATGAAGTGATAATGCCCTTTACAATATTATTAGAATGATTAATATCTGATGATAGCAGAAACTCACTGTCTTATCGTTCGATACAGGCGCACGCGACATAATAACCTCAAGCAAAGAGCTAATTGGATTTGGAGTTTAGTGAAAGGATTATTAGCTGCAGGCGCACTATGTGATACCTTGCTTCTTTGACGGCACGCCAGCAGCAGCTCAAGATGACTTGGTGCTTCGGTCCGGTGCTTTCCTCGTCAGCATCATCCCCGTCGTCAATAAGATCATCGATGGCCTCTTCCATCTCACGGAAGGAGGCTGGGACATTGCCTTCGGGCGATGGATTCGACAAAACATCCATCACGGAGTCGCACACCGCGTGAACCATCTTCAACGCGCGCTGGTGCACCTTTTTCCATTCGGATAAGTTAGCTGCCACCGCGGAATTGTTGTAATCAAGCTCGCGGAAGACATATCTACACTCGTGTCATGGACAAATTAGCCATAATCGTCCAGAAATCTTCCTGTGCGACTTACTGGAGGGCTAAAAGAGTTCCATGCATGGGATGCTGCTGTGCAGCGATGAGCAAGTTAGACTTTGCAGCTTCCACCTGCTTGGCTAGATGGTCTAAGAGTCTTCCAGTGAAAACAACTATTGGATAACTGAGTACATAAAGAGCGTTTCTAATCTCCCGGGTTTCATACCTGGTGCCATCGAGCTAGGTCTTTCATTCAGTGCCCTATTGTCTCGCTCCGGATAAAGATCATAACCAAGCTCCTTGACATATTTCGTGAAGATGAGTCGGAAAATCATCGCTCCACTGTCGCTTTCACCAGCACGCGTGCTCATCACGTTATCCAGACCCCACCACAATAGGTGCTGCGCATCCTGGCGCGACTCGATACCGGGGAGGGGGTTAGGAAAGTTGTTGAGAATTTCAAGCGCTTGCGCTCGATTAAAATCATAGGGGTTCATCAATGTGTCAATCAGAATTTTTGTCATAGCTGGAGTACCGATAGGCAAAAGGAATGGGAATTCTGGTTGAGTGGCAAAACCTTCAGGGGTCGGAAGTTCATTAACACCAAATGTCTTGACTAGGATGTTAAGAAGGCGCAAAGCAGTCGCGACGCGCTGATAGGATGAACCTGGATAGAGTGAGGCACCAATGTGTTCCAGAAGCCAAAATAGGAACTCTTTAGCTTCCTCGATCCTGCACGCAGCCTCTTCGGCTTCAGCTTTTGCCATCATCTCTTTTCTTGAGTCGACTCCCGCCTTATTCTCAACATAGGAAAGGCACGAACGGTAAGTACGGAACTGGGCATACAAATTGCCGCGGAGACGGAGGAAAAGCTTGGATAAGTGCGTGCAGAACATTTGCCGAAATTCGGGTGAGGTGCAGTTCATGTTCAACGGGATAAATTGGCGCAGGATATCCATTTCAATCTTTGTTACGGGGGAAATAGCTTTGCGTGATTCGCACAATAAACCTAGGACATCAAGGCGAACCTGCTGGTCCCCATGGTAGATTGCCTGCTTGAGTGTATCGACCGATATCTTGCGAGCGCTCGGCGGGAGTTCATCTTTTAACACACAGACATATGTGAGCTGATGCATGTACATGTCTATAGTATCCTTCTAGGATCTAATGCATACCTAACGTGTACGCATTTCCGTCCACAATATCCAAACTACGACCGACTTTTAGGACAGCAATAATTGCATGAAGACGGAACTCGCGGTCGATATTGGACCATAATTGATTCTTTTGATCCAATTGCAATCTTTCCATAAGGTACCAGAACGCGCGCCCGCAGATATTGAATAGCGGTGGTAGAATAAAGTTGCTCACGTTTTTGCGCAGGACTTCCGAAGGAGATGTCAGACAGCGCAGAACAGGAGTTGCCCATATCTCGATCCAATTCAATATTGCAGCCTATCATTTAAACACTGTAAGAAACATCTCTACGATTTACTCTCATTTTTCACATACCTGCGTGGACTCTTTTTCTACGAGCTTTGTGTTCTGACCTTTGAACTTGACACCTGGTATTGTCTCCTCGATTCGCTGGTACAAAAGCCCCAATATAACAGCCGTGATCTGAGGTGAGAGCACTAGACTGTCCATGGAACGAATGCATTTCCATATAAAGTCGGGGTCCGCCTTAAAGAAAGCATTCGTGCCAAGTTTTGGAACAACAATGCTCAGCAAGGCATACTTCACCTGTGCAAATGGTAAATAAAACAGTTATCCGATATTAGCACAATTCATTTACGTGCCTTTCTGTGAGCATCCATCTGCATGAGATTGTTCAATAAGCGGATCAGAAACTGTTGATGAAGTTCTTGTTCGCTAAAGAATGATGCCTTCAACTCAAGAACTTCTAAAGCAGCTTCAAAGATAGCTCTGACCTAATATAGAAAGATATTATAAGAAATAATCACAAAGAGCTGTTGAAGGTAGTTTATACCTTGTGTTGGATTGCATCAATAGGGTCATCCCAATGATCCCACACATAGTGAACAAGACGGTCTGTGTTCTCCGGTTTCATCGCTGCAGAGACACTTGCCATGATGCGCTTGTCACCATCCGAAGAACGTATCATGCTCTTGCATGCTAAAAGCCAGGTCGCCATTGACTCAAAAGCAATCACACGAGAAGGAGCCTCAAGGTCAGGGCGAGAGCAGAACCAATCGATACTGAAAAACAAGATTTCTTGAAGATTTATAGGTGCGAGCCCCCTAAGAACAAGAGTTTTGTTAAAGTGTGTTCACCCCTTATCTCGCCTTACATTATCTTACTTTGGTAAATATTCTACGAGTACCAGTTCGGGCGGACAGGGAGAGAGCAGGATCTCATACCGAAGACAAGACACCAAACCGCGAACGACCGAGAGCATCGGCACCGATCGATCCTTCCATCCTCGTTCGCCAACCAATGACCTTTTTGGGGCCACGCCGAGTACCTCGCCAACACGGCGAGAAGCCTCCACCGGCTCTGAGTTTGAAGCAAAGAACCAACCTAGCACGAGCTGACGAGCAAATGATACGTCTTGGATCAAATTGATGATTGCAGCGATGGCCATGCCAGCTACTTGGCTGCAGTCCTTGATATACACATCCGTCTCGGCGCACATATTAAACAAAACCTTGAAGAGCTGGGAAAAGAGCGGAATATCAGTCCCATCATCCACGGACGAAAAAAGTTTCTGGGCATGCTGTGGATAGCGTGACAGCAAGGTGTGGATGGCTTTCGTCAGATACTGAATGTCGTTCATCATATCGGCGACTGCGAGGGTGTTATTGGTACCAATCCTTAATGATACGTGAGTGCTGCTGTTATCATCTCCCTTAATAACAAATCCTGCAAGTTGTGTCTCTAGTCTGGTCAGCGCATGAGTGAGGAAGTCCAATGTCGCGTGATAGCTGTCGAGCACAACACGTCGCCCATAGTTAAAGTCAAGCGTTGCCATCACTGTAAGCGCACGTTGCGCAAACGAATGACCACACGGAGCATCGATGCTAATGTAGCCTTCATACAGCCTGACAAAGGTCGCGTTATCCGAGTGCTTTGAACACGCCTCGACAAGGGGAATAAAGTGTCGGCGGGCGAGGTTTTCGTCGCACGCCAAATAGCCACTCGATACGATCGGTTCGACTACCTCGCGTACAAGAGTCCGGTCACCTTCGTCTAAACGGCCTATCGCCTTGCCTATTTATCGTTAGAATATATAAAAGAGGTCTGCGATCGCAAGACAAGGTTAAAACACCACATACTGGCTTCTTTTAGATATTGTGCTTGTCGTTCCCAGGCGTCATTGGCGCTTTTCGCGAGCTTTCTGAGCGCATTAATGATGGGAACATCTTGATCAGCAGCTGCACCAGATGAGTCGAGAATTGCTTGCCATTCCTGAAAGAGAGGAGCAGGTAACTTGATCGGTTTCGCGCCGGCCTTGGTCTTCTCGGATCTCGACATGATCAAGCGATCCCGTGGGTCATGTAAGCTCGGTGGCTTGTAATGCTATCTCAAAATTCATGCCCTACGAAGTCCGCTCGTGCAACTTCTCGGCTTTTTATTTCACATCAAAAAAAAAAGGGCGCAGAAAGCTTTCCTTGTCAGAGCTCCGCCGCTGGCCGTTCGATGAACTTTTACTTCTTTAAGTCCATGGAAACCAAAATACGTCTAGTGCAGCGTCTCGGTGCCAAAAATAGTAGCGCGCCAATATTTACATCACACTGCACTCTGGTTTGGTAAACATAGTTGCCGCTTGGGTTTTATTTGCCTTTTGGTATGGGCACCTTATTTAGCCAGATGTAGCCGGCAAAAAGATGAAGGAAGTGATGAAAAAGGCGGTGAATTTGACAAAAATACAATAACAATAACAAAGTGCCTTCCTGGGCGCAGCAGCAGCGGTGTCTAGAAATTTCGCAAGGAAGGATTACGAGGAGCATTAACGGCTTGTGTTGACAACGTTCTTTTCATGCAACTCTTGCAGATCAGGTGATTGCACCGAAAGAGGTAGCACAGGCTTGTTGGCCCTGTTAGTCTTTTCAGAAAGCTCCACCTTTCTATTGTTAAAAAAGGGTTAAGCCTACACCCATCTGTCGCGCTCTTGCATCCCAAAGTTAGCCGACCAACTTACCCATACCACGCACCGCCAATCAGCGTCAGGATGATGCCGAAGGCATTGGTGGCATTAATAGTCAGTTTGAAAATCACCACAGCCAGGACAATTGATAGGACTTGTTTTACGTTGCCTGGAAACAATCCCAAGAATATCAGTTTGCCAAACTTCTAGAAAATATTCCCTCTTTTGCCCCCAATCAGTTCACACAAATTACCAGCGACTGTCATGGTGAGTGCACTGGTCTTCTTGTTGGCAGTAAAGCTGACGATATTAAGAGCAAAGGCCATGGCTCCGTTGATGAAAAGACCAGTCGCTAGGCTGGCCGTCATATTGATTGATGAAAATTCCCGCACATGCTCAAGTTCACCAGTGAGATAGGCATACGCGACGCATTGGATGAAAGCAAGAGGCGACATTCTGAGCAAGAGATCCAAAGGTTCAAGCTTGAGACGCCCAACAAGGATACGGTTCGTTACAACGGTTTTAACAGCGGCAAGAATCGTGCCGAGGACGGTGAGGAGGAAGCCGATAGCTGTGTAGCCATAGTCACCAAATGTTGCAAAAGCAACACCCAACACAACCTAGCTCCTATTCGATGAGTGTTCCTTTTCTATAAGCAGCGTAGGACCAAAGTACCGGCAAAAGCGACCAGTAGGTCATGGCCGAGTAGGATTTCTGCAGAAACATGATCGAGATCATGACAGTAAACACAGGCGTCATCGCCCGTACAACTTGGTGGAACTAAATTGAAAAGTGCGACAAAAAGAGTTTAGCTCGACGAAGTACAAGGCTCATGTCATCACCCTATAAGAACATAGAAACGTACTGCAACAGAAACAAGATTCCTAACGACAGGTATGATAAAGTTAGCAGCTGGTATTTTTTTTGCTATTGCCCATCAACAGCATATCGTTTTTTCCCATATCCTAGTAATTTATCGCCAATATCCCATGCTGAGTGAAACCGGGACTTACAGAGAGACATTGCTGATGGCGATATTGATGGTATATAGAACAGAGAACATGATCATCACCATATTCTCTTGCTCATTAAGTTTAATCGGTGTGAAAAAACCAAGCGCATAGAGTACGTAGCAGCCGACAGAGCCACAAAATGTATGAATAGCTGTCAGGGACCACGGATAGCGGAAGTCCAGTAATATAGCCTTGTTGAAGAGCGTCAGGCCAAGGTTGAGGGCAAAGTATAAACCGAGCCAGACATATCGCTTGTCGATAGAAGATTTGGCGGCTGACATTTCTCTCAAAGGGTAGAAGGATGTACAAGGAATGTAGAGAAGACGTAGAGAGGGGTAAAAGAGAAACAAACGCTGAAGAAAAACTCCGGGAAAGCGATGGTGTTTTAAAAAAAAAAGAGGGTGCTCCTCGCTTACTCCATATGGTTTGCCTACTCCATCTTTTTACTCAGCCCTCTTTTTAGTGCTTCATCTCACAGAACCCCCTCCTTCCCTATCTCCCTTCCGCTCCCGCCTCGCAACATCACCCCCCAAATAAGTGTCACCGAGAAAAATCATTGACTAATTCAAGCCACGCCCCGGCCTGATTGGCTACAGCGCCTTTCGACCGATCCACGAAACCCTAAGCGCTCCGTCAGTGAAACACATCCCCCCATGCCAGATTTACAAAAACAGATGAGATAGAAACCCATAATTAAGGTATCTATGATAGACATAATGTTCTGATTTGAACGATCATCCGCTATGGGCAATCACATGGGCCGAAAAAGAGAGAGAGGTTGCCAACGTAATGAACGGCGGTCCCATTTAAGAAAGCCTGCATCGCCCAATCGATCACTAGCACCTACTCCTACTTTTGGAATTCTATCCCTTGCCCTGGTACATTTGCATTTGAAGGTGCAGGAAATGTTGAAAAATGAGCCCTTCGCCTTGGAAAACTATTATTTTGTGCGACATAACCAACAGAAATCCAAATATGTCAGAGGGTAAAAATCCCCGGAATAATCTCGATCTAGATGCTGATCAAGCTTAAAGTAGCATATGCCTCATTATTGATTCGATATTACTTCTTTATTGAGGATACTTTGTCCGATCATTGGGTTTTATCATCTCGTTATCATTAGGTAAGAGTTTTTAATCCACCATAAGCCTTTCATATCGGTCTTGCCAGCTTTCACGTTGCCGAAGACTTTTATTGAACATAAAATTCTATCTGCAGGGATGCCTGAAACTCTAAGATCTGTTAATTTGCTGCCCAGATCATGACTGTCCCAAATGGAAATATCGTATGAGCTCACATCCCAAGTAACCCTCAACCACCATCTCCACAAGAAAACAGAATGATTGTTAATCATTGCTTCTTTGACGCCGTTGAAATCGACCTTCATTTGTCAAACATTTTTTTTATTTTATGGTTATACATTACTTATTTTTGTATCACGCATACGGTCTGCACCACATTTAAACATGCAAAAGCATGTCGAGAAGAAGGCACCGGTGATTCTCCATAACGACTTCTGCCTGCAATGTTCCGAAGCATTGCCCAATGTTGATCTGTAGCACTCCCTTTCATCTATGCCATAGATTCCATAATCATTTCTATGGATCGATTTTTATTATATTACTAGCTCGATCATATCATATTCCAAGGGTACAGTTTTCCTATCTATCTCTCTATCTCTATTTTATGCTCGCTGATCCGCCTTCTAGATAGTGGAAATTGCGCAAGCCAGCTAAAGGTGAGCCGACTAGCGGTACAGCGCAATACAGCCTGCTGTATGGCACCATAGTAGTAATAGAC
Organism: Dichotomocladium elegans; assembly: GCA_025716815.1. Taxonomy (NCBI): domain Eukaryota; kingdom Fungi; phylum Mucoromycota; class Mucoromycetes; order Mucorales; family Lichtheimiaceae; genus Dichotomocladium; species Dichotomocladium elegans. The sequence goes on from JAIXMN010000007.1 coordinate 522,189, forward strand.
TCGATCTTGTACCGTTCTGCAAACATCCTTCATATCATCCGAATGTTTCATCGACACACACTCAAACTTTCCGGCTTATTATACGCATAAATTGCCCTTTCTATCGAACCGTAAAAATTATACACTGGCTGGTGACATGATCACATGACGCAAACTGGATTAACAGTAAAAGCAATGGTTTGTTTGCCATTCTGAGCTATCGATTTGCAAAATGTGTTAAAGAATCGCATATATCGATAGATCAACTTACTTTTAGAGCTATTGACCCGTTCCCAACAAACCGAAAGGACAAAAATAATCAGGAAAACGGAAACAAAACTGCTCATCCTTTCCAACAAAACACAAATGTTTTCCTTTCTTTTTTTTTCTTATTATTGCTTTTTAAACAATGGTTTATGGGCATATACACACACTTTTCTCTCTGTTTCTCTCTAATGACCCTCAGCCTCAGCGTGGCCAGCCTTGGAGGTCAAATAGGCGTGCTTCGTCTTGGCGGTGGTGTAGATGAGATAGCCGATACCGAAAGCAGCACCGACGTAAGGGATCTGGGAAGCGACACGGCGAGCAGTGTTGAAAATGGCATTGTGGAGCGCACCAGCAAAAGGCTTCTGTTCAAAGGCAGACAAGCTGTACGTGACGACGCCCTACGCATTCATCGCAATGTCAGTATTGTCCTGATATTCGGCTCTGTGATATGCCAGCATTATACATACACGCTGAGTGGGACCGCCCATATGACCCCACCTATATACATTGTTTATCGTCAGTGAGGTTCAATGCGACAAATCAACATGGTGCCCGTCATTGGACTACACTTAGAGCTTAAATGCTTACCAGCCCATGTAAGTCTTTCCTTTAGCACCACCCATGATGAATGTCTACAGAGTGAATTCGGTCAGAAATGCACGTCGCACGACGTTCCAGCCATTTATGTTTACCTTGTTTTATATGTTTCGAGAACAAAAAATGACTGAGCTCACCAGTTGTTTTCTCAGCTACAACCCTGCTATGAGCCAGTAGTCACGGTGACGTCCGCATCGGATTTAAATTTCGGGGCAATCCACTCGCTTTCCCAACCACCCTGCCTCCCCAGAGTCCGGACACTCAGCTTGGCTGTGTCCCACCCAATATAATTTTGTTTGCTTCGTGTCGCATGCGGGCAATCGAGAAGCATTATCAGAGGCTGTTTATAGTGGTTGCATATGGCCGTAGCTTGCAATGAACGTCTCCTGTTTCCTACACTCACACCGCACGAAAAGCATAGAAGCAGGGAGAGCGTCTGGCAAATCACCGATTGATATGTGGACAGTGAACGTCAATCTCTCTATTCAATGGAATATCGACGGTAGGCGGATTCTTGAGACGGCATCAACTGTTTTCAGAATTGCGTTGAGCCCAAAAAAATTCGCCCCGACCCTGATACTATACTCTATCAATTCAACAGTTGGTGTTGCTAAGATATTTATTCTAGATGGTTGGATGTAAATATTGCCTTCATCATCTACGTACCAGAGAACAACACACTCTCCGATGAGTGTTGGTTGCATACTCTACAGCTTTGCATGCGACCATTCTTCACACTTAGTATTACGTATCGATGGCATACGTAGAATACTGATATCTATGAATCATGAACTCGATGTTCGTTCCTCGAAGACATTACTACAGTACTTCCCTGTGTATCTCTCAGTTCAGTATTGAGCAAAATGGAATCCCACAAGGCGGGATACTGTAACTCATAGTAAGAAAAGGTATACTGGGATGAATTGATCAAAGTAGAAAGTAAGGCCGTGTATTTCTTTCGACTTGTTGAGAAAGAGCAATGGATACTCGAAGGCGAAGGGAGGGGCACAGGCTTACTTAATGCCATAATCAGTAAAATGAGGTCAAAGGTGTTTGTTGTAAATATCTTGGAGAGCTATTTTTTATTACGTAAAGCGCGGTATCCCGATTCCGCGTCCCCTTCCCCCCCTTGGGGACTAGCGATATCAGCAAGTACCGGACAGAAAGGGGCTAAAACCGGGGTTTGAAAGGCAATCAGCAAGACGCCATCGAAAACGTGGAGTCGGATAAGCACACACGGGGAATTAGCCGATCCTAATGAAGTGCGAAATATTCTTTAATCAGGATATGTTTTTGTTTTTATTCGCGGGCGTTTGAGGATGATCCAATTGACTACGCCAAAAGTGTCGCTGTGCTGAATAAAGTACAGGATCTCCTTTAGATCAAAGGGGTCACCGCTGCCGCGTTCAGGAGGGAAGCATTTGTGTAAACAAATAAAAGCTCCATAATTGAATGGAGGCGAAATAATCTATTTTGGTGCCATCATCGCAGTATTGCCATGACATGAACAACAAACCAGTTGGTCGATCACTTGTCTCGGTACGCGCGGAATTAACACGCCCCCTTGTCTGCGTATTTCCTGGACGGTTTTCCATGACAACCGAAGCAAAAGAACTGGTAACATGGGCACACCCTTCTGTCAATGATCTCTTTCTTTATGTTCGTCACGAGGAAGTCGCTGGCCTGGAAAGTAAGAGAAAGCGGGAAGGCCAAAATGTGCCACGCGTTGTGGAACGTGAACTATTTTTTTTTTTGTTGTTGTTTTACTCACAGGCAGATTGGCAGGATCGTTGTTAAGATGGATCATGCAGATGTGACTACCATAGAAAGAAAAATAGGTAATGCGCCAGCTGTAACCTATCCAACAAAATAATAAATGGTTAATGCATAGTAGATGCTCGAAATATGAAATAAAAATATGCAAACCTGGCTGTGATTGATTGAGAATGGGTAGTTACCGGATTTGTACAGTCTACTCGCGCACTTCTGGCCACCCGTTCATTCATACGGTACTGTGTTCTTTTGCAAGTGGAAAGGGCGGCCAGAGAAAACTTTGTTTTTTTTATCTCTTTTTCTGCTGTACTTTTTTTTTTCTTTTGCTTCCTCTAAAGGGAATTCTCACTTAGCTTATTCTCTTCCTTCTTTCTATCCGTCTGGTGGGCCTTGTGCTTTCGCTGCGTAGTTTGAATGGCATCCAGACGATGCCACGATTTTCGCTCGGAACACATCGACTACAAGAACAAAATAAGACGAAAAGACAGTCTTTCAATCGCATCAGAGAATGGTGGCATCGATTCCGCGACAAGCTTACGGCACCTGCGCCCGATTTTGGAGACCTCTCACCCGACAGGCCCCCTTTGCCTTATATTGGATCGATCGCGGACGCAGTCAGCCAGACCGACAACGGAAGGTTATCCCGAACCATCAGCAACACCAGCCCAAGCTCGGAACGGGGGACCTCTTCGGTAAGTTGATCAATGATTATGTTTTTGTTTCTTTTCAAAAATACACACACTATGGCTGGGCAACCCAATTCGGCCGGGATATCGGGATTTCTGCTTCAAGAAAACGGGGGGGGTAAGAGAGGGGAGAACCATTGACATGTTTTCGCCCTCAACACACACACACAGAGAGAGAGGGAGCGTTATATTACTGCACTTCGCCAATATCACCATTTTGCTATAAATGGCGTTCGTTTTGGTTACATCATTTTGAGCATGGTTCTTGAACGGATCGCTAGCTCCGAGCACGCGTGTGGGAGGGAGAGAAGAGAAATGGAGTTGCCCAAGCCAGATCACGAAGTTCCACAAAACCCAAAACTAGGAAATATGCTTCCATGCTTCTCAAAGAAGATTACATGTTATTCCAGCATCATAACTGACGAACACTTGCTTAATTTAGAACATGTCAACATCAAATCTGCTGACATTCGGTGATCGGACAAGTAGACAAGGCAATCTATATACTATCTACGAGGAGAGCGAAACTGTCAAGTCAGAATCTTCGATGGCGCCTCCGAGATCAACATTCGAGGAAGAAAACAAGTCGAGACCTCTCCCGCGCGAGAGCCACGCCAGTGAAGGAGAAGAACCTGATACCGCGACCTCTTCTGATGGTCCGTATCATCCACGCTTATTCTGGCCTTACCAGAAGGTTGAGCCGACATTCGATCGTGCGCTTGTGGGCGACGAAGAGGCGTGCCGACAAAGATTTATGCAGATGATCCAGTCAGTTTATGCTTCCCACAATGAATGCAAAGATCCAGTACCACGCGATATTGAAGTTGTCTTTGATGGGCAGGATAATGTGCAATTTATCCGATTTGCAATTCATGGGCGTACTGAGCAACACAAATTCACCGGGTAAAGTAAAAAACTATGGTTTTTTTTTCTTTCGTTTGTCAGCTTTGTGTTTCCCTAACGTCTTAGTTGGGCTTTATAGAATCTCGCAATTCATCCCTCCCGAGGTGGCAATGGCTGAGGGTCCTCGCAGCTGTGAGCTTGCGGATGTCTGGATTCTAGGCATCAATCTCTATCGGATGCTGATCGGCAAATTCCCCTTTGCGGGGTCAAACGACCGGAAGATATTCAAAAAGATGCTCCATGCGGAATTTAGAATCCCTCAAGGTTACTCAGAAGGTATTGATCGCGTGTTATTGAAGCCGCCACCCAACACACCTCCACAACCCCCTCCTTTCCGCTCATCAATCCCCTCGCCCTCCTTACGATTTGCCCTGTGTGTGTATGTGTGCATGCGTATATACCCAGATGGAGGCTTCTGATTTAATAACCTACAGATTTTAATAGATGTAAAAGATTTATTATTACGGATGCTTGCCCCAGAGACAACACGCGCTTCCCTTGACCTAATTCTCTATCACGAATGGCTCAAACCTTGTAAATCCTCTCCTCCAGCTCCTCTACCAACTTTACCTTTTCCGCTTCCGTCTACTGGACCATCAGCGCCTGATAAACCTGTATCGGCAAATGTCGGACCCGGCTCTCTTCCGCCGTCACCATCTCCTCCGCCATCATCCCCGCCGTTAATATCATCACAGCCAGCATCAGCAAGAGGCAAATCAAAACATCGTCGGTTCCCCCGAGCATTGGAACATGCGGTTGTCTTTCTGGTTAAAGGACCTTACCCACCTCCCCGGCGACCGTACCGTGACCTTAGCCAGCCGGTACAACTTTGACAAAGAACAAAAACAACCGCTTCTGCAGCCACTTCCATGCGCATATTGTTGTTATTTTCCTTTTCTGCACAGTGTATCTTTAATCTAATTCTGGTTCTAATTCTACTTTCTTTGTTCACTATAATTTATATGTTCTAATATGTATTATACCACTACCACCCCTCCCCCACCCTTCATACACATGTAATTTTACATTCCCATTATATAGAAAAAGATTCATATCCATTGAAATCATAGAGCTTTTCTAATCTGGAAATGACGCCATCAGTCGCCATGTTGACTATTTCTGAAAGAATTGCCTGTGCTCAGGAATGGGGGTAAGGAGGCTGTCTTTGGTCAAGGCAGCCTCAAAATTGCCCAAGCAGACCATTTCCATTTTGTATGCGGTTTCCAAGGTATTTGTTCCAATATGCGGCAGCAAAGTCGAGCGCGGATGTCTAAGCAATCCTGGGTGGATTACATCGGGTTCCTGCATAATCGACGTGCATGAATGACCTTCAGCTGACTGGTGCATAATCCCCGGTCAGCCCCTCCACTTACTCCTTCAAAGACATCCAAACCAGCCGCAGCCACTTTGCCGCTATCCAAAGCATCTGCCAGAGCAGCCTCGTTGACGACTTTGCCGCGCGCGGTGTTGACAATGATCACGCCGTCCTTCATTTTAGCCAGCTGAGGAGCATCGATTAAATGATAGGTCGCCTTATTGAGAGGGACACTAATAAAAATACAATCGGAGGTCCGGAGCAGCGTATCAAAATCGACATACGTAGCATGGTACTTGTTTTCGACTACCACGAAGAGGTTTTGTATTAGTATGTAATGTTTGTTTATATATACAAGCGTTAGCTTCGTTACCTTCTGGTGTTAATCGGGTTCTATTGTAATATTGGATTTTCATCTCGAATCCGAGCATGCGTCGCACGACTGCTTTTCCAATGCCACCCATGCCCAAAACGCCCAGCGTTTTGCCCTCGGGATCATTTCCAAACGGCACGTCCCCTCGCCACGTTCCTAGTGAATGGCAAGAGCGGTTGAGATTGGGTTAGATGGGGAGGGAAGAGCGACCGAGGCATAAATTTGGCTTTTCGAGGATTCACGCTAGCAGAATATGGCATCCTCACCTTTGCGTAAAGCTCGCTCAAATTGAGATGCTCTGCGGAAGCACGACAGAATCAGAAGACAGGCAACGTCAGCCGTCGCCTAGCAATAGAGTGAGACTATCGCACAACGAAATGGCGTGAAAATAAATCCCCGTTTGTTACCGCGTCGACAGCACCGGGGGTGTTCGATATGTAAATTCCTCGAGCAGTGCAAGCGTCGACGTCCACAAAGTCGTATCCAGCGGCGTTGTAGTGGAGATATTTCAAACTTTATACATGGAGTATAAGCGATTTCCCACGATTGTTGATGGGAATAAACAGGATAAGAACGAACCTTTTAGGGAGATGATCAATAAATTCTTTGTCAAAGGGCCCCACGGTCTGGTAGGAGGGAGTGAATGAGCTATCTTGTCTCTCTCTCTTTTTTTTGCTGGCTACACCTCTTGTGCTTTAACCTACTGGATAAGCTTCGTATAAAATCGCCGCTGCTATCGCACCCCGGAATCGTGTCTTGCACTCTTCAAAAAACTCTTCGCGGGTTTTGGCCTTCGAGTAGACCGCTCCATGCTTCAAAGCGAATTCATCAAGCTCTTTGGCGGCATGTTGAAATGAACCGACAATGATTCCGCGTGGCGAAGAAGGACTTGCCATTGCAATAAAGAGAGGCAGCGCAGAAAGCTGTGGAAAGAAGCTGTCTCGAGCATGAACTTTTAAAAAGGCTAACACAAAAAGTCCGGAGTTGGAAATGATGACGCTGACACTATACCGGTTGCTTTTGCAGTGTTTTTTCGTATTATCGAGAACAAAGATTGAATCATTACTTAGGATTAATAAAAGAAAATAATTTAATGAATCTCAGTATATCCATGCAATAAGAATACCATAATTCATAGGTGCACGTTCTTTGTCAGCCTGCATAAGGGGGAAGCATTTGAGCGGCGCACGTGACGGAGGTAGTTTTACTTTTTTCCATTGATTCCAAGGCTTCGGATTACTTTATTTGCGTTTGCTTTGGACATACTTTAGGCCATGGAGATAAAGTTTCTAGGTTTGCTATGGACGCAATAACTTCAATAGCAATGTAGGTGATGTATCCAATTTACGCATCATGTGATAAATATCGATCTATTGCAGGGACGACTTTCGGCCTGAGAATGAGAGACACCAAAGATAGCGCTCAGTCTAATAGGCCATCATGTCTGGCAACACATGTAGATCTCAGTGAGAAGAAGATGGGATAAAGATGATAGTATGGCAGAGTGAAATATCTTAGCTAGCTTTTTATCTACAGTGATCTTTCAAATTGGCATGACCAATGGTAATGTGAGATCCCGTATTGTGTTCAAAGATTGAGCTTTGCCCCACAATAGATGAGCTGGATAAGGGACTTCAACGAATTTGCACATCATTCAATAAAGGATGAAATACCGTGATATATCATATCATCAGGCCCGTACTCACCCGCCTCTCTTTCCTCCTGTGCTCTTATGCTATACAATTTGGTTCCGAGCCCATCATTAATCATACCAAGTGAGCAATTATTGCTGATCACCTGCCTTCGTGTGTATTTTGACTCGCCTTTTTTTAACCATTTTCTTCCAGTTGCTTTCTTTTATTTGCTGCTGAACACCACGTATACTATCAGCTCATTCGCAATCATCGTCTGAATCACAGCTGTCTTTTGAGCGGTCATTTCCTTCATTGAGGGCCGGAATTCCGTTAAAGTAGTTGCTTGAACGACATCAGTGTTTGTCTTCGTTCATACACTTGGTAGGAATCCCCAATAAAAAGAAGGCAGATAATACGTATATAACGATATGTATTGGGTTTAGCGATCCTGCGTATTATTCAACGATATATATCCATGACGGATAACCATCAGCCGTCACTAGACCATATTTTAATAGAGCGAGCAAGCGCAAGCGAAGCTAGGGAAGGTAACACTGCTGGCAGCCTTCCTTCCCTGCCTCTTCCTATCTCAGCATTTATCGATGGCGCCCAGAATGGATATAGTTCGTTTCCGATCGAGGCACAGACACATGGGCCAGCTCAGATGTTGGTGAATCAAACGCGGTTGCGCGTGACCAGAGCGCCCGACATGAAGGTATGAAGTCATCCTTCTTTGTTGTTTTTTCATGCTTGCTTTTTAACTGTAATAGCACCCATCGCCCAACCGCTGTATCAACCAGGAACAGCCTGCCTGTGGCGATCTTCTCCGTCAACGACACGTCCTTTCTTCTTGCGAAGACATAAACTTTGTGCGACCCTCTCCTTACCAAGTCTCGCGGTATCCACCGAAAAAAAGTGCACTTTCTGGGGACAGTATCGAGCAGAATAATTACTATCCCGAATTGAGTCCCTCTTCACGTGTCGCCCTATATCATCTTCCGCCCATTCAGGTTGGGATATCCAACTTGGCCAAGAACAGCAGCAATATCGAATGGCTCACGGAACACTCATCAGCATTAACTGCTGCTTCTGACGTGAAACAGCAGCAAAAAAAGCACCTTTATCATTCCAACAGCCGTATACTCGCTGAACCCATAACGAGGTCAGGAGGGTATCAGCATCATCATCAACACCACATGTCGAGTAGCGGAAATCTTGTCCAATTGTCCACCAATACACACTCCTTTTCGTGTGAAGCTCATCGAAGCATGTCCGACTATCTTCTGCACCGCGTTTCCGACCAAAGGAGAGAACAACTCGCGAGTAGCAGAGTTACAAAGAGTGATTTAACAGCCGATAACTTTTGGAAAAAACCATGGGAGAGAAGAAAGAGCTTTCCGCTACAGGTGCTGAACGTGATCAAGTTGCATGTCTTTCTTTTTATCTGATTTCTTCCTTTCTTTTCTCTCTCACACTCTCTATCTTGGTTTCTTAGGCAGATAAAAGCCCTGCCATTATCATTGATGCCCGAACTGGCGAAGATGATCCCTTGGACAAGAAAAAAAAACCGATCCCAGAGATGGAGTATACTAGCGCTCCAGTCTCTGACACCAACGCAGACGCCGCAGCAGCAGCAGCTGGGCCATCGCATCAGCGTTGCCATCACCAGTCGCCTATGGGGAGTCCAAAGCATCTCGTGTCTCCACACGCTATCCAGAAAGCCGAGCAGGAGGAACAAGAGGAAGCGAAGGGAAAACATCCAGACCATCCATTTTTAACCTTTCCATCGTTTAAGTTCTTGAAACAGCTAGATGAAGATCAGATCAAGGCGTATTACCACCGCAACAGCAGAAGCGTATCACCACCTTCGCACATCTCTACTCCTGCGTCCACAAAAAGTCCGAACTATACGACTGAATTCCCCTCCCCTTCATCCTCCATTATCTTTAGTCCCGTGTCGGGACAACTATCATATTACATGCACCATGAACAGCCCAGTTTATCAGATTCACATCGTTCACATGACGCTCATCCTCCTTCTTTAGTACTTGAGACGTCTCCGCAAGACAAAAGTAGTCAACAACAGCCACAAACTAAGACGCGCGAGCGACTCAAACGTCCACCCAATGCTTATCTGCTATTCAATCGTGACATGCGCCGCAAGTTGCTTGAGATATCACCAAAGATGACAGTCGCAGAAATCAGCAAAGAAATCGGCGAACGATGGAAGGAACTTTCGAAAGTATTGTGCATATCACATATAGTCATTATGGCATTAACGAAGACTGATATATACTATACCCATATATACATATATGGTAGGATCAACGCCAGTCTTACATAGACCAAGCAGCCTTGATTAAGCAAGACCACCTGCAGACCCATCCCAATTTTATCTACACGCGCCGCTCCAAAGCAGAGATTGCTGAAGCAAGAAATCTATCCAAATCCCGTAGGTGCATGAAATCGACTGTCAAAGCAAACAGCCCATGGGCAGCTTTTACCGATTGCCCGGCCGGGACGGTTGCTGCAGATCAGACAACACATTGCAGACGGAGACGGCAGCAAGACGCAAAGGATATAACCCGTGATCCTCGCGGCCGGAAGAAGAAACGGCACAAACATCCAACTGCGCCGAAGCATCCCATGTCCGGATTTTTGTTCTATCTGTCGGCTGTGAGACCCCAGATCGCCCAGAGATTTCCAGGATCAACGGTAGGCCCCATCTCGAAAATCATTGCTCGGCAGTGGCGCAATATGTCCAACCAAGAGCGGATCCCGTGGCTTGAAAAAGCCGAGCAGGATAAGGCACGCTATGCTCAGGAAATGCAAATTTATATGGGCACTCTTGGTGAGCAGCGTGAGGATGCATCTCAAGCCGCAGTACAAGTAATAGATGCTCCAGGTCATTTCCAGGAGCCACAGTAACAGCGAAAAACAATAACAGCAGTTACACTCCTCTACGGCCGTTCAACACTCGCAAGATTTGCCCTCCTCTTCCTGTCTGTGGTGGAAGTAAAAAAAAAAAAAAGACGTAATAACCCTTACGGCATCGAAATTCCCGATATAAATCTACAAAACTTGCCGATCACATATGCTTTATTGACGAGCAAGCTTATGTTCTCTTTTTTTTTTTTGGCGCGTGTCGGTGTATGTGTGGGAAAAGAAGTATGTCTGTGTGTGTGTGTGTGTCATGGTACCAGTTACCGAGTAGCGCCAGAGTAGCGAGAGATGATTCGATCAAGTTATCTCAAAGGGGAGGTGGGTTTGCTATGCAATATCCAATGAACGAGGCAACAGGATTACTATTGGTGACTCCATATTGTTCTTTTGTCACCATGGCGTCCCTAAAAGTGTTGGTGGACAGACAGAAAGTGGGCTATGATGACTTTTTATTCATTCAAAAAAATATATATAAATATATAATAAAAATCGCTCCCCACCCCTGTTTTCATATGATCCGAATGTTTCATGTGGAAATATAGAGAACTTTTTGTTCAATTCATGTCATCTTTCCAACAGCAAGCGCAACTGCAGCTGTTTCCTTTTGGTATCCAAGTGCGTTCCCTAATATCTCCGTTGTTTTCGACCGAAGCAGCAGTAAAAGCAACAGCAACAGACCGGAAAACGATAATGGCAGCTGGAATGGGAGCAGGCGAAATGCCTTTGTTCCTGAACATCCCTTGCAAAACAACCATGCCTGTGAAATGGGCGCCAGTGCTTCTCCAGTACATTGAGAAGGCCTACGCCGAGGACCCGGCGAGGTATGAACCAGATGCGCACGAACTAGACCATTTGCGCGAAGTCTTCATGGACAGCCTGGAACCTTCGCTCATTACTTTGAATCAGTTCTTCACGTAAGCAACAAACGCAAGGAACGGGTTACAAAACGTTATGAGAGCATGTGAGACGATGGCTAATGATGCTTGTTTTTTTTATGATGTTGTCGTTGTTGTTCATTTCATTCCTTTTTTCTCTCACACACACACTTTTAGCTATTATGCTCAAGTCGCTTTTGTGTGCACTCGTTTCCCGTTTGATGTGAGTTTTTTTTTGGGGGGGAGTGGAACCTTTTTTAATCTTTTCCCATGATTGATCGGGAGTAAAAAAATTAATGCGGGATGCTAGGTTGGGCTCGAGTTGCCCTGGCATCTGCTCTTTTCGACATCAGGATCAAATCCAGGTAAACCAAAGACCGCTCCTTTCTCTTTTGCTTTCGCTACAGCACAACACCTCCCTAAAAAAAAACGATCCAACCAAACTAACGTCATGCGTGTTATGTGTGGCGTGTACATTCTATTTGTATATATCAAGTGACTCTCAGTAACCTTAAATTCGAAAAGGCCAATGTGTTGTTCTGCATCGGAGCGATCTATAGCCAACTGGGCTGCAACGAAACTCGGATATCCACCGAAGGACTACGAAAATCATGCAATTTTTTCCAGGTAGAACAGGAAATAGTCCCTTCTTCTCCCCCCCCTTTTTTTGCTTCTTCTTCCCTGTCTGTGTGTGATAACATGTCCCTTTTTTAGAATGCCGCAGGATGCTTCAAATACATTGCCAAGGAAATCATCAGTGATTTCCAAATGACAGCTCCTACGGATCTCCTCCCGAGCGGATTAACCGCGCTCATGTCTCTCATGCTTGCCCAAGCCCAGGAATGCATTTGGCAAAAGGCGATGATGGAGCACATGAAGCCGGGCACAATTGCTCGACTTGCGCTCAAGGCATCTGATCTTTATAAATCATCGCTCGACGAGCAACGAGAGGCATCCTTGTTCCCTGCTGACTGGTGTACATATCTCCAGATCAAAGCGAACTACTTTTTAGCAGCGGCGCAGTATTACAAGGCAAACGAGTGCATATCGCAAGGTCGATACGGCGAAGAGATTAGCAGGCTGCGATTGGCAAGGTCGTACAATACCAAAGCGAGCGAATCAATCGCCGGTGGTCTCGGAGATCTCTTAAAGAGCAGCACTGTGCACGTCCACGACTCATTCGCTAAGGATATCAAGACGCTCGAGGAGTCCATCAAGCGCGACCTGGTGCGGGCTGAGAAGGACAACGACCTAGTCTATCTGGAGACAATCCCTGAACCAGATCAGCTTCCGCCAATCCTAAAGTCAGACATGGTGCGCCCGATCGTGCCTCCTGAAGTTGTCGAACCGACTGCGCGTCTGAAGGCTACTCATGAACGACCGTTATTTGAAAAGCTCGTCCCGTTTGCTGTGCACCAGGCTGCGAGCGTATACATGGATAAAAAGGACTTTATCATGAAGAACAATATTATCGTGCCCTGCACCGAGATGCAGGAAGAGTCCCAAAAGCAAGTCACTTAACCTAGTCGATAACTGATGACTGGAACGCTGACTCCTTTCTCCTGCTTTATTACTTACAGGCTCATCAAAGAGATGAATCTCCCCGAGTCCATTGACGTGGTTGACCCTGAAGTTATTCCTGCGAAGTTGATAGCGTGCGCTGAAGAAACGCAGCACGAAGGGGGCGGACAGGCAATCCGCGATATGCTCTTCAAGGTGCAGCAGATGTCGTTGAAGAACACAGAGCTTGTGAATGAGGGATTCAATGTGCTTGAGGAGGAGAATGAACAAGACGAGTTTTTCAGACGCCAGTACGGGAACCGTAAGTTGTCCTGAGACGCTTGGCGGACCTTTTTGTGTGAAGGGACTAGACTAGCTCACGTGACTTGATCCAAAAAATAGTGTGGACTCGACCACCGTCGCAGCAGCTGACATCGACGTTGCTTTCTCAGGGCTCGAAATACTACGACACGCTCCAGGCCGCACAGAAGGCGGATCGCATTGTGCATGCGAAGGTGAGCAGCTGGGGCAGGGCCATCGACGTCCTGTCCAAGCCGGTTCCGGAGATCATTGCCTCGCTTCCCTCTATGGTCGTGGAAGATGAAAACGCCGCACAGCTGCCGGATTTGATCCGACGGCTCCGTGATCTTCTACAGGAAGTGAAGGAGGCTGAAACGCGGCAGAAGCATGTGTTGGAGGAGGCCAAGTCGCTCGCCGAGGCGGATGATATTTCCGAGGCGCTTCTTGCAAAGGCGACCGAACTCACAGGAGGCTCGAGCGTCGTCAAGATTGAGCTGGAGCAATTCAACGAGGTGTTTGCGGAGGAACTTCGCAAGTACGACGGGCTCCAGTCGCGCGTGCAAGACTTCTGCCATGAGCACGAGCGTACCTGTTCGAGGCTGCAGGAGACGTACGAACAATATTTAGCCGTCGTCAGGAACCATCCAGTTGCAGCGAAGCGCGAGAAGGCCATCCAGAATCTCGAATTGGCTTTTGTCAAATTCAAAGAGATCAGAACGAACCTTGTGGAGGGCATAAAGTTCTACTCGCAATACGCAGATACGCTTGCAAAGTTTAGAGATGCTTGCGTCGAGTTTGCTTACGCAAGGAGAAATGAGTCTTCGGAGATCGTTAGGTAAAGATGATTCGATCCAACAACCGTGGTGCTGTGCATATATATATATATATATGTATACAGACAGAGGGAGAACTCATCCACTCTTTTTGTTTATTTATGAGCTAGAGAAGGCTCCATGAGAAGACCGTGAAATGGTCATTTAGCATTTACCCACACACACACTTTGTTATACACTTATCTTGCATTGTTATCCTTTATACTTATTCGACAAATATGTTATGTATTCATTATTCTCTTCTTTCCGCACCTTACCGAATTACATGCAGCATTTTCCAAACCAAAATTGCTTTGCGCATGATGATGATGATACATCATTCGAAATAACGGACTTTATGGATTTGGGATAATCGGCACTACACTTGGAAGCCGTTTGTATGTCTGAACTTTCGACATCAAAAGTGTCCATGTACTGCAGAAGATATTTATCGATGCACTCCGACTTGGGATTAAAAATGATATCAATCTATTGCTTACGCGTCTACGCAACTTGGGAAGCTTTTACGTAACCATCCAGAGACGGTTGTTGCGTACGCGATACCCAATAGTTCACCGGTGATGTCGTATTACAAACTTGGCCTTTTCGAGTACTGACGCAAAGGATCTTTGGTGATTGCACTGTATATACGTACCTTGGCATCGTCTATCATGCGAAAAAGATATGTACTGCACGCATATCATCGAAGCGGGGGCAACGGCTCAGGTAGTCCAAGCCGGCGTCGAGAGCAGCATAACCGTACGGCATTATTTTCCATCCGCATGGTTTCTAACACAAAATGCGCTGGGGGTGCGCACATGATGAGTCCCAATTTGTCCAACGCTCCGTCGTCTCGGCCTGGCGTAGTTTTTCCTTTTGTTTTTCTCTCTTTCTTTTTTTTACTTTTCAAACACAATGAAGAATCTAACTATCCTCGCATTCCTTGGTCTTGCTGCAGTGAGCACCGCTGCGCAGGCTCTTGAGCAGCCGCAGCTCGTTTTCAAACAACGGGAACAAGGTCGGCGTCTCATTCAACTGAGGTACGCTAACTGCCAACAATAGTTTTACGACGGTTTCTCTTTTATGTACTTCCTTTTTCCCGTGTATTGTATGCTAAAACTCGATCCTGTTCCTTAGCCTTACGGATGCGGGTACTTGGCTATCCGAGCGCGAGATACTGAGCCTTATCAAGGAACGCGTCCCTTTTATGGACATCACCGACCATCCCTTTGATGTGAAACGTGCCCTGAACGACGCCAGTAAGAGTCGGCTACAATTGGCCAATGCCGCGAATATTTACTTGTCTACATATACTCTTTTCCTTTTGTTATGTGCCTGCAGAGGTTCCTGTCAAGACGGCGTACGAGTCTGAGGCTGGCCGGTTCTTGGAAGCCCTGGACACAAGCAACATGGAGAATAACTTGAAAACCTTCACAGCCTTCCACAACCGATACTATAAATCGAGCTGGGGTGCCAAGTCGTGCGCTTGGCTTCTTGAGAAAGTAGCGGAATACGCGGAGCCGTTGAGCGATCGACTGTCTGTTGGTCCATTCAACCATTCCAAGGTCTGTATGTCTCTTCTCTCTTTTGTATTCTTTACTTGGCTCCGATATTGAAGTGCAAATGTCCTCAGTGGAACCAATTCTCTGTCATTGCCCGCTTCAACGGCTCGAACCCTGCCCTGGACAATGAGGCCGTGATTATTTCTGCTCATCAAGATTCAGTGAACATGTGGCTTCCCGACTTTGGACGCTCGCCCGGTGCTGATGTAAATAGCGTTGCGTAATTTGCTTTCGGAACAAAGCATTAAAAAGGGAACATATTAGGATGATGGCAGCGGTACTGTGACCATCCTGGAAACTTTCCGCACCTTAGTCGACAACGGCTTCTATCCCGAGAGACCGGTTGAGTTCCATTGGTACAGTGCCGAAGAGGCAGGTCTGCTCGGCAGCCAAGAAGTCGCTAAACAATACAAGGAGGAAGGCCGGGAAATCGTCGCCCAGCTCCAGAATGACATGACTGGTTATATTGGCGCGCATGGTCAGGTCATTGGAATCGCTACAGACCAGGACGGTGTGAGCCTCAAGGTAAAAAAGCGGTGGTGAAGGAACCTATTCCTTTCATTTTCTTTTTGCGCAATATTGACACTCTCTTCTTTAAATTATGCCGGTCCCCCCCTTCCTTTATGCAAAGCTGACTGAATTCATCAAGCAGCTGGTGAATGCCTACGCAGATATCCCATTTGTTGAAACTGCATGTGGCTATGCTTGCAGTGGTACGTTGCCCTTTTTTCGAAGGAGGGAGGGAGGGGAATTGCTAAGGACCAGGCTAACTTGGGAAGTATCGGATAGATCATGCCTCATGGCGTAAATACGGTTATCCTTCATCTTTCGTGATGGAAAGTGCTTTTGAGGACTCTAACCAGCACATCCACACCTGGGGAGATACTATTGATAAGCTTTCGTTTGACCACATGAAGCAATTTGCCAAGGTTGCTGTGGGCTTTGCGGTTGAACTCTCCCACGAGCGCAGCGACGTTTAACAAGAGCGCGTGCCGAAATGTACACGTTTAGGGTGCCAGGATGTCGAGGAGGCGCGGGGCGGGGGTGAATAAAATATATAAAAATTACACATTTTTGTATTATGCAGCTTTCTCGTATGACAAGTAGCTCGGATCATTGCTAAGTTTCCGACTAAGGTTATCGTACCAGGTCTGGAATGCTTTCAAAGGAAGGTAGCCTTTGTCGGTGAGCGTGGAGAGGGGGATTGCATTAAGCGGAAGATCGGTTTGGACAAACGAGGTGGTGTAGTTGTAAAGGTTTTCTAGGATCTTGGCCGCTAGCTGGCCGGCTTGGTTGAGGTTGATAGCAGGAAGCCCAGGTTTGACTAGAGCGGTTGAGTCCGCTGTAATATCCATGGCGTTGTTGCCGTTAAGGGCATCTAGCTGCTCTTGCACTATGTTGATAGGGTCGATTGATATGCCGAGGGTCGCACTCGTAGGTGTCATGGGTATATTCGTGTTATTCTTTTGCCGAAGGCGAAAGATCGCGCTTGGTTTTTCATTGAAGAGCCTAAGCAGTGGAACAACCCCCCCCAAAAAAAATCTGAGCCTTCCCTTTCCTGTCTTTTCTGTTACGAGCACACCTGTGGAGGACGTGGATTGATTTACTTACGCTCCTAAAAGCTGCCACTCCTTGTTTGGCCATAACAGATGTACGGTTGCTCCAAACCCTGGTTGAAAGGGAATTGTGCCGAGAAGAAAGACGACAATATGGTTGATAGAATGGGCATCCGAGAGCTCGAACACGTATTTGTTTGTGTCTACTTGTTGGAGGTTTGTTTGTACCTATGCAAGAGACTGAGCGAACAAGAAGACATACACATATATGGACGTAGGGGGAGTTATTGGTGGGTTTCTCTTACCAGTCTTCCTGCAACAATGCAGCCAAACATTTCAAAGAACCAAAAAGAAAATTCAAATTCAAACTCGGATAAGGAAGCGAATCAATTTTAAGCGTGTCGGTCTTTGGGAAAACAGTCACAGCACCAACCTTTTTTCTAGTGGTTGCCGGATGCTTCAGGAAATTTCGGGCCGCTACCCTTTTTTGGATGGTCACAGTTTGATGATGTAGTGGCCCATCTGAGTCTTGATTATTTGTACTTCTGCCCATCAGTATATAGTATTTGCGGTTCAATAGAGGCAATTTATGAGTGTAATAAGCCGAGCGGTTTGCGTGTGCGTCAATGAACATACAATGAAATGAGGATGTTTGCAGGTCGAGCCTATTTGTTGTCACACAGCTGGCTGCATTGCTCTCTTCCTGCCCCGCTCACCTATGGGGTGCCTCCGCTCCATACATCGAATGAAGAGTGGCCCAAGCATCTTGCTTATCGCATTATAACCCTTCGATAACAGGGCCGGAAAATTAGTTTAGGGGGGGGATTGCGGGAGTCAGCCTTTGCGTGAGCAATTCACTCGTGATTTCTAGTGCATTTCCTATGGATTTACTATTAACGAAGAAATCATGAGCGAAAAAATTCCGTTAGCAGCCTCTGCCTTCATCAAGCAAAAGGTTGAGCAGCATATATGTTAATGATGAGTGAAGTACCATCCAGGTACAGTACAGTATAGTATTACACAATGAAGATCTTCGTGCGTTGGAACTCCCGTCTATTGTCATCAATGGAGGAAAGGTTTTGTTTGTGGGTTTGCGAACATGGTGGCTAACAATGTTCCCATTAAGAAAGCACGTAATGAGAATGTCATTGAAGCACAAAGAAGCACCGCCCTCGCTGCTGACAACGATGCGTCCTGAGGCACACAGTAATTTCGATGCCTCTCTTGAGGAGTGTGATTGTGACGACGACGTAGCCAGCAGCGGCCGGCAGCAAGCAGACAAACATGATGGCAAAGCACAATGCAAAATCATAAAAAAGTTCCCCTGGCTGAATAGCTGAGAAAAACCCAATAGATTGGGCGGATCGTGCGAAACCGGATCAACTACCGAGATCGCCTGCTTCATTTTCAAAAATAAATTTCGTAGCGGAGGGAAAATTATGGCGCATATAAAGTAAAATTTGTCGCATGCATAAAGGCCGGAGACATATCCTTTAGTTAACAGAAAATATCGGCCACCTTCTTATTCTTTAACTAGCCCGAAGGTAACTGAGGGTACCATTGCCGTAACAATGACGGAAGAGGAAGGGACGAGGAGGGATGACGACGTCGGACCAATAACAGCACCGGCGGCAGAAGCGTCGGAGGAAGCAGACGAACAGACGCACCTCGACAAAGCCATGGTGGGAGACCTGCGCGGGTACAACCAAACTACAACCCCAACCAAAGCCCATATTCTCTCCTCTAGAAGCACCTGGGTTAGGCTAATATCGTGACCTACAGAGGATCCGCAATCTTAGAAGATTGCAGAATGGAACAAGGGTAACCTATTGCCTTTTACTTTGCTCTTGACAACTGACCAAAACCGCATAGTCGGATTGAGTTCAGGCGAGTATGCTGGAAGATAAGCACATCGATACCCTCAGACTCATGGATAGGTACTTTATCCCTTACCAAATAACGCTCCTATGCTCTTCGTTGAGAATACGCGAACGACCCCTCGCTTTAGGTTTCTTAAATATGCTGTTAGGATATTTGTCGTACTGTAACGCCTATTTCTGCCCTGAACGAACATGGATTCCTAGCAGCTGATGCACTCAAGACTTCCTCAAACATCAATTTAAAAAAATTTGACCTTGCCTTGCATCAGTGTAAGCTGTATAATTGCGCTTTATCCCCGCTGTTTTCCTCCGAATGTCTGTATCCTTTCGCTTGGGAACGCGTGTGGTAGTAGGATCAGACTTCTCTCCGCAAGATATGCTACGCAGATATTCAGTGCGAGAATATACGTATTGCAGAGAATACATTTCTTCATCAACAACATGACCTTGGCCATTGTATAAAAAATAGGTTGCTTATTTCAGAATGTAAAAGACGGGATTTGCCAAGCGACATATTTTTCCGTGGATGCATGTGACATTTAATTTGTCATCATGAAAGACAGCATAGGTTTCCTATTTTACGAGAGAAGGCGCGAGCGCTAGTGTGATCGGGGAGGATGCTGGATGAATCTGCATTGTTCGGGATCCGAAAGAAGGCCGGATGGGCATTGATAAGGGCTGCGGTGTGTTCATCGCACCCACCCACCAAACCCCAACACCGTCCCCCCCCGGTCCAAATTCGAAATGGTTAGGGTAGGGCTGCTGCTGAAACATGAACAGATACCGGTGGACTAGAAAAGGAGGGTCGGTGAGTGCACATCATTCAAAGGAGCACATGGCTCATCCTGTGACACAAAAAGGGAAATCTGGACCCGTGCGTTTAAATCGACCGGTTTTGTCCTAACGTCATATCTTTTCTCTCTTTCTTCCTTTCGCTTTCCCTCCTCCCTTCCTATGGCAAACCATTTCTCTCAGAATTCATCTCGCAAGGCAAGGGATAGGCTAGATTACTATTATCATGCCATCACCACCACCATCATTTCTAAGCAGAACGCCGTGAGCGGTCTGATTCCCGCCTCTGTGGCAGTCACGGTACGTTGCTGTTTGAGTTGGTCTGTCCCTCCGCTCCTTCCTGACGTATGCTCATCCCCTCGCTCCAGACGCACGGCGACTATACAGATGCCTGGGTTCGGTATGATTTTTGTTAATACGTAGAAAAACGAATCCATATGTTTATGCGTGCGTGTGCGTGTGTGCATGTGTGTAAAGGAAGCAACGACGCGCGATTTTCCTTCCTGACATCGGACTCTCTCTCCCCTCCCCCCAAATTTTTAATCCCTATTTTTCACCTGCAGGGACAATGTATATTCCATTTACGCAGTCTATGGACTGGCACTCGCCTATCGACGGATTGATAGTGATACTGGAAGGTCATGTAAGTACATAGGATCTGTGGTAACAAGCAGGAAATGAGAAGAAGGCCAACACGTCGTATGTCCGCACAGTCGAGCTTGAGCATACAGTCATCAAATTGATGCGAGGGCTGCTGTTTGCCATGATGCGCCAGGCAGAAAAAGTTGAGAAATTTAAGAAAACGCAAGCTCTTGAGCATTCTCTCCATGCAAAGTACAATACCACCTCTGGCGAAACAGTCGTAGGCGACTTTGAATGGGGCCATCTTCAGGTAAATGAATATCACCTTTTTTTTTTTTAGCGCCGGAGCGTGCAGGCGGGAAGGATTGGAAAAAGCGGCCCGTGTACATCACATTCTTTGCATTTACAATGCTGTAGATTGACGCCACTAGTCTGTTCCTCTTGGCCATGGCCGACATGACTACCAGCGGCCTACACATTGTCTTCACCCAGGACGAGGTTGATTTTGTTCAGAATCTGGTGTTTTACATTGAACGTAAGTTTATGCCGGAGAAATTAAAATATCGGGTGGGCTGACAGGCGGAAATGATGTCTAGGCGCTTACCGCACCCCCGATTATGGGATCTGGGAACGCGGGAATAAATCAAACCATGGTCAGCCCGAGCTAAACTCATCGTCCATTGGTATGGCACTGGCTGCCTTGCGCGCGATCAACGGCGTCAATCTCTTTGGTGCACGCGGCGGACCCTCGTCGGTAAGTAAAAGAGGAGATAATGCTTTATCTATCAGGAAATCCGGTAATGACCCAACAAATGGTTCGCTTTTTAGGTCATCCATGTCTTACCCGACGAACTAACAAGGAATGCGACCACTCTGCACAGTTTCCTCCCCCGCGAGTCAAACTCTAAAGAGATCGATGGCTCCGTCCTCTCTGTCATTGGTTTTCCAGCTTTTGCCGTGACAGATCCAGAATTGATCAGACGGTCCAAGCAGGAAGCAAAAGAAAAGCTGGAAGGCAAATATGGTATGAAGCGATTCTTGCGAGATGGCCATCAGACGGTGCTTGAGGACACATCACGCTTGCATTACAATCTGAGCGAGCTCAAGATTTTTGAGAATATTGAATCCGAATGGCCATTGTTTTTTACTTACTTGGTCCTCGAAGGCTTGCTCACAGGCGATCGTGAACAGGCCCTTGAGTACCGCCGTAAGCTGGACCCTCTTATTATCGACTCAGCCACGATGCAACCGGCAGCTTCCATGTCAGGCGCAGTCTCGCCAGGCGGCGCTTCTTTAACCAACTATTCATCCACGTCTTTCCCCGATACCGGCCCGAGCATTCCCCTGGTGGCAGAGTTGTACTACGTTCCTGCAGAGAACATTGAAGCTGAGAAAGCAAATCCGCATTCCCAGGTCCGATACCCGAATGATAACATCCCTCTGGTGTGGGCGCTTTCTCTCTACTTCTTGGGCTGTCTCATCGAGGAAAACCTTCTCTCCCCGTCTGAGATCGATCCTCTCGGCAGAAGATTTGCCGCCAGCAAGATCAGTACCCAGCATATTGTTCAGGTTGTGCTACTGTCGGAGGATGCCTCCCTCCAGAGCACGCTGGCTATGTACGGGCTAGAGACTCAGACCATGGAGGAGGTCGGCTCCGGTGTCACTATCCTCCATCCAAAGACGTTGGCCGAAGTGTATGCCGGCCTGGGGCGGAACAAGAAGCTTGGCCTTTCGGGTAGGCCCATGCGGTACAGTCAGGAATTCTTTCTTCCATTTCCCCCCCACGCCATGTCTGGCTCACCGAATTCCAATATATCTGTAGCCCCGTGGGTGTCATGGGAACATCTCGCTTTTATCGTATCCAGGGCCAGCTCTATGCCTTCACACCCCATTTCATGGACAATGAAGAGTTCTATCTAAACTCCGATCCGGATTACCTGATGTCTGCCTTTGAGAGCGAGATCAATTTCACTGCGCAGAACTGGATCTACCCTGGCCGTCCGACGATTGTAGTCGTGCTCACCAGATCTTTAGTTGGCTCGATGCATAACCAATTCAATGCATTCCATCAAGTGCCAAACCAGTCGAAAAGGAACTTGTTCAACTTCTTTATGAACCTTCGATGTGGCCAATGTGGTGGTGTACGTGTACGACTCTGCCGCCTCGCGGAGGCGGTCAATACAAGTAGTATAGAGTCGCTCGACTTTTTGATCAACCAGCCCGATATGGATTGGGAAAGCATTCTGCTGGGTGCGAATCGATCAGCCGCGCGCCGCCGCCGATCGATCCATCGAAAACTCGGTTATGACGAGACCGAGACCCAGGCTACCACGCCAGGTAGCTCGCGCACACCTGGCACAAAGACACCTCGCCGTAGGAACACCGGCTTTCATGGAAAATCACTCATCTCCCCTCTCGATGATCCCGCTCAAGATGGTTATTTTGAGCAGCTCGCATCTGCCCTGGCACGACTTGAATCTTCTGGTGACACAGAACCTCGGTTCCGGCTCAAGTCGCCCGAGAATAGCCCCGTGGTCCGCAAAGCTGTCGCGCATAATGAGTCGCCATCGCGTCTCGCTGAGGATAGCAATGCATCACCCGCTGCTGCTGCTGCTGCTGCTGCTGCTGGAAGCCGTGGGAGCACCATTCAGCAACCACCACTCACCGATTCTCCTCAGGCAGCCGATATGCTCTCGCTTGTGCTGGGTGATCCGTCACAATTCCAACAGGCTGTGGAAAACCTGGTTTCATCAGTAAACTTGTACGATCAGATTGGTAAAGTAAATGGGCAGGTTTGCAAGAGAACTCAAAAAGTCGAAGGGTATACATCTAAAGATGTTGAACTAAACGGATATGGTAGATTTACTTCAGTACCTCGCATCATGCAAGCCTTTGGATTTCTTTGTCCAAGAATTTGATGCGACTATTAAAGAATTGCTCGAGGAGGTCTTTGTGAAGTCGATGCAGCTGCAGTACTGGGCCATTGCGCGTCAAGCCGCTGGGCTCCTGCACAAGATTGTTCCTTCGCTAACTATCAATATTACGGATCTGGTCATTCGGCAGAAGCAGGTCAGTATTGGCTCTGGTCCGAGAGAATACCTCATGTCGATGCCGACTGGTCCGGATGCATTGGCCAAGATGATTGCAGAACATTGGTAAGGACGATACATGAGGAGAAATACGTGTAACAGAAAAAATAACTCTTGTGTCATTCTGAAGCAATGATGATGTTCGGGAGGGCCCTGTTGTTCAAGAGATCATCATATACCTGGGCAGTTTTATCCGTACGATCCCACACATCTTTGATGGTATTTTGCGACTCCGGACACATTACATTATTATTGCCCTCCGCGAAGAGATTAGCCGGATCAACGGCTGTAACGAGGAAGAAGCCGTTGAGCATTTAATGCAGCTTTCCCCGTATGAACTAAAGTCCCTACTGGGAACGATTCTGTCTGGTCCCAGTCTGTGTGATGCCCGCACAAGCGACATTATGGTCCGCGATAATCCCGGAGGTTTCATTATGCTTTCGATGCCGCCTGATATAGCTGGCACAGCAGGGATAAGCCAGGAGAATTTGCACAATCGCCCAAGAGTGATTAATTCAGACGAGAACAACACCAACCGGCTGACGATCAAGGCCCAATCTGCAGGCTTCTCATCCGGCAACTTTGCGCGCGTCGAAATTAATGGCAACGTAATGGAGGCTCCATCGCGTGGTATCCACGTTTGGGCTATTGACCGCGGTGCCAAGGTCATTCTGGAACGTGCATCGTTCGATACCCATATTGCAACCCAGGAGAGCCACGAGTTCAAACGGTTCATCGACTGGCTTGCTCTGGGCACCATCGTAGTCATTGCTTCTAAGGACGATTTTACAGAACACCTTGACGAAGCGGGCATTTCTGCGTTTGAAAGCTTAGGCAGCAAATTGATCCGAAAGGTCGGCTACCGTGATTCTTATGTGCTGATAGCAGAAAAAGGCAAGCTACAACGGGATAGATAGGGGGTGTGTTTCTGCAGTGCTCATTATAACTGAACGCCGTGGATGCTTCCAGGCGGACCACCGGAGGACACGATTGAAGTGCATAAAAAGTCTGACATGGGTCCAACGCATGTGGTGGAGAAGCACGTTGAGCTGGCACCGGAGATGGTGGATGGCATAGGCGCGGAAGGCATTCACTCGGGAGAGAATCACCTGACGAGCAACTTCCCCAAGAGCAACGGCCGGTGGCTGCGTCGACGCAAGAACGATGGAGCCTTCAACCGCGTCCCACGCAATTTCTTCCCCAATACTTGGCATATTCTCGACTGCTCCAAGGGCCTGCGGATTAACAAACACGAATTACCGCGTGACCCTACAGTGCTGGAGAAGACGCCAGAAGAGTTCAATTTTGCATTAGCAGTAGAGGGATTCTTGGGCTATTTCAAGGATCCGGCTGAACGCCAGATTGCGGTAGAGACCCTTACGGTGGTGCATAAACTCAAGGAACGCAATCCGGAGATGAGGGTGATGGACAGCATGATTGACCTTTCGGTTATCATGAATACCGCAGTGGAGTATTTCTGGAACAAATGGGCGAAGGAGGGTGAGAGGTACGAGACGCACAAGGAACTCGCTCACAAACTGTTTTATGATCTGCCACAGCAGGGTGCGACTGAGAGCACCTTTGCATATTTGTCCAAAGCTGCTCTGAAAGTCCTTCCTTTTGAATTTGATTATCAGTAAATAAATAATACATTTTGTTGTTTTGGCATGTTCAGCGACGATGATGTAATAAATCCTTCAGACGCGCACGGGCTTCCTTGACCGTGTCCGCATTGCAGCGAGGCAGGCCAACTTGTTCGACCGCAAAGCTGGCAGACACGGCGCCATAGTAGCTGCCCAGGTAAGGGTCGTAACCCGTCTCCTCGAGTCCGACGCAGAGACCGCCGCAGAAGGCATTGCCGGCGCCGGTGACGTCCACGACGCGAGCAGGGTCTCGAGCCCAATAGGCAGGGACCCATCGCGGGTTGGGGTGCGTGCTTGTGCACACGACCGCGCCAAGCTTACCGGCGCGTACGATCAGCGCAGCGCCTTCTTTTGTACCCTTGTCGCCGTAAAGGTCATTGAAGAGTCGGGAACAGCACGTCTCTACCGATGCGCCGTCGCAGTCGGGCAGGCCCAGGCCGCCGCCGCCGCCGCCGCCGCCGCCCAAGAGTGCCGCGGCCTCCTCATGGTTCGGCGTGACCACATCCACGTACTTTGCTGCCTCGCGCACCTTGGGATACTCTTCCGGTAGTGCAGACCATGGCACAGGTTCCCATACAAACCGAGCTGGCGCGCCCGGATATCTCGCTCGCCAGGTCTGCACAATCTCGATAGCCCGCTCAGGCATCGAGATGATATGAACCGTTCGAATCGACTTTATCCACTCGAGCGGAGGATCATTGGCATCAACGCGAATGATGGGATGAATGTATTCAAAATCGCTGTTTTGTTGATGTTGTTTAAGTATATGCACCTATATACACACACACAAATACATATATATATATTACCGATGGTCATTGGGCCTAAACGTATTCAGCCCACGTGTGGTGGGCTTGTCCAAGTGCTGATTGTGCTGCAGTGTGATGTTGAGATCGTCTAATTCCCGTTTAATCTCGGGAGGGAGGTCATGCCCTTCTTGTGCAATATAAGCGATACGCCGAGACTCGGGTGGATCTAACCACACACGCATGCCTGTGCATAGCAATAACATGCATGGTATACACGCACATGCACACGCACAGCGATGGAGAAAAACATGAGAGAGGTGATTAATCTTTAGGATTATTCTTCCCACAAGCGAAGGATTATATGTACCGTAAATGGCATAGATGCCTCCACCACCGAGTACATTGCGCTGCTCGGACCCATCCTCGTAAATAATGTCATCAATGATGAGACTCCCGAGTGAGAATAAAGTTGGAAGAGGGCGAGAGGAGGACATGACCGCCATTGGCTTAAGAGCGATATATATATATAATGATTTTTGGAAATAAGGGAAAGAAAGCTATCAACACAACGGGAAAGAGCGGGAGAGGGAGAGAGAGATAAAAAGAATATAAAAGAAAAGAGCGAGAGAGAAAGAGAGAGAGAGCGAGAGTAGGAGAGTAAGCTTATGTACAAACTATACGAGTGTGCGTGTGCGTGCAAATAGTGCAAGAAGAAATAATGCACAGGCGGACCGTGGCGATCGAGAGGGGAAGAGGGGCTTTTTGGTTGGTTTGTTTCTCACTTTCTCAAGCAGAGTCAGCAGCGCCTTCCGCACGGACACGGCGTCGTTTGGCAACGGACTCAAGATCTGACGCAGGCGACACGGGCGGCGGCGGCGGAGGCGTAGTAGGCGGCACTTGCTGCTTGCGCTCCCGTGGCCGCTGTTTACGCTCCTGATCGAGTCGTCGCTTCTCGGCCGTTAATCGTCTCTGCTCCAGTAGGCGCTCCTTCCTGGCTTCTTTTTCCGCTTGGAGTTCTAAACAGCCACGCGTTTGAGAACTTGGTCCGATCATAATAATCAGATACTTACTTTGATTGGCAGCATCGATATTCTTCATGTTGTTCTTCTCCAGCGTCGACTGCTCAGAAAAGTCGAGCATCTGAGTGCGTTGCGGACGCTGGAATCCCTTGGGCATTGCTGTCGATACCGTGTTCGACGCACCGTTATCGTCGACAGAAATGTTCGCGCGCTGCAGAGGCGGTCGGGACAGCGAATTTTTGCGATTAGACCGGATGAACAGGCTAGACGCACCTGCTGGAACGGCAGCTGAGGGAGGACCCGCTGCCCGCTGCGGGTGTGGTTGTGGATAGCGGGAGGTCGTCGTATTAAACAGACCCGCTGTTGTTGGTGCTGCCCCAGATGATGCTGGTGTTAACATGGAAGACCTCCCGCCGGGGCCGGGTCGGCTGTTGATAAAGAGGTTTGACGAGGGAGGTGCACGCATCGGTGGACGAGGAGGAGCAGGAGCCATCGGATTATATAGCGGAGTGGAAGTGCGTGATCTCTCAGCGCTAAATGGACTATCGGTGGTTGGATGCGTCGGTGATGACGCCTGAGCCTTAAGGATGTCGTCGAACACTTTGCGGCGGTTAGCGAGGTTGGCCTCCATGGCAGCTGGGTTAAGCTTGTAATGGTGCTGGAGCGTAGGTTCCCTGGATTTGTACGAATCCGACCCGAATGTAAAGTGAGGCTGTGCTTCGGGCTTGAGCAAAGCAAACTCGGTGGGATGGAAGCTGATGCCGTGCTCTTGCACTGCATGAAACCAGGTAAGACGAATACTCTATGACCACTACCTTGTCTCCCTGTCCCCTTGCATACCTTGCTTTCCAACCTTACTCAAGGCCTCAGAAAATGCAGGAGACCAGTACTCCACCTGGAGGTTGAGCTTCCTGGCACCCAGGGCATCCTTGAGTATCTTCGCAGTGGTGGCAATCCAGTCGTTGGCTTTCTCTTCTTCCGCGAGCATGAAGATCTAGAGAAAAAAAAAATGTCATGTTAAATCTCCGCTTTCAAAAAAAATCTGTGAGAGAGCCCCAAGCAACGATGATATATTTTTACAGCAGTAAACTGTCCTTTTTATCTTCTTCCTTTATTATCAACAAAACACACGGATAAAAACGAAATATCCGGATGACACCAGATGGAAGCGTTTTTAAATGGGTCTCTACCGATAGTAAAAGGAGCGGAAAAGGAGAGTAACGACAGAGACAAGAAAGCAATAAAAAAAGAAGAATTTGCTGACGACAAAGACAACAGAGCGAGAGATGGGAGTAAAAGGAAGCTTTCTGCAGTAAAAACACACACGATCGATGCAAAGCGACAGCAGCAGCCACGCGCGACAAGACGCTAGGATGAACGATTGCGTCGAGTCCACCCACCATAGCCTGCTGCTGTCGTGGTGTCTCTTTCATTGTTTTTTTTTGAAAATTGACAGAAAATATACATACCTTATTAATATTGTCCGTCATGCGCATGATGTCTCCTTTTCTGATATAAAGCAACGCAAAGAGAATACCAATTCGAGTTGCCTTATCCAGATGCTGATATTTTTTTTGGACTTGCTGAAGGATTTCACTGGACAGCTGATGGCCCACCTTGGCCGATCGCCAGCCTGATGCATTATGAGCAAAGTCTTCTGAGAATGGAGCCGATTCGTTAAACATGGAAATGAAGAAGGACGTGAAAAGAAAAGAAAAGTCGAGAAGGTGGCAGAATAGACTGCAGTACCAAAGTGTTGTGCAGGGATAAAAAGAGTAAGGAAAATAAAATATTAAAAAAGTGTGAAAAAACACGGAAGAGAATTATGGTAGACACAATCAAATTCTTGGCTCTATTTATACCCGTTTGGTGCGTTTGTGTGGGGCAGACTAGCGACACAAATGGGATGGGAAGCAGTGTGTTTGTGCAGCCTAAAAAGGAGGCTTGGAGAACGTCACGCGAAACAACGTCACATATGATATTTTATCACATGTCACACAAATCCAAATGGAGTTTGAATGGGAAAAACTGAAACATCGATGGAGTTCACTACTTCTTGGGTGCAAGTGTATATCAAATTTCCATCTAAACCGAACACCGTCATGCTACCACAGCCACAAACATATACTCTTCTCTCCGGTACGCTAAAAGAAATATTCCTTTGTATGGTGCGATGATATTGTATAAAGGTCATGCTGTTCTTTGTTACTTTTGCATTAAGATTGTTGTTTGGCTGGATGCATATACAGGTTGTTGGGTGTGTGACGGGTGGGTGTAAATTGGGAGAGAGAGTGTGTGTGTTAGGAGCCAGTAAAAATAAAAGAGATGAGAATGTCTATAAAGAGCCACCCACAGTCAAGATATCGTTGGCTTCGATGATACTAATTAGACAAAAGAGTTAGACTTTCCCCTCTTTTTCTATTCCATTGTTCAGGACTTACTCTACAACCGTGAACTCAACTGAGCCATCTTCGCCGCCCACTGCCATTCCAGTAGATTTATCAACCCATTCACCATACTGACTGCGGTCAGTTGTGGGAGCCACTTCAGTTTCGGCTTCTTCTTCATCATCTGGTGTCCCAAGCGCATTATCATCATCACCATCAACAGCATCTTCACGAGCTGCTTGTACGGGCACCTTATCTTCAGACGGACGCCACTCGTACTTGTCATCGGGTATGCGTGCACGTGGAATGGATGCGTTGAATGTGCCAAAAATTAAAAGACCAATATGATCCTGTGATTGTAAGTTGATACGTCCGACTATCCGAAAAGACAGAGAGATATGTCAGAAAAGAAAACAATAGTCAAAGCAATCTGCATGCGTCGACGTTCTGCTTACTGAGCTTGGCGCCCTTCTTCGGCTTCCACACAAGGAACTTGACACGGACAAAGAAGTGGCAAAACGGGGAATCGTATAATATTCTACCCTCCTTGGTTATCAACTCGGCGTTCGCGTGTGCAAGCACAATGCCATCCAATTGAGGTACATGCCTAAAAAATGGAAATGTCAAAACAAAGTCGATATAATCTTCAATTTGAATCGCTTACTTCATGAGGAATGCATTGAGCTGTTCAGTAACACCTTCCATAACATTAGCCGCCCACATTGGTGCTAGGTGCACATAGAGCTTGGCGACAATCTCCGAGAATGAGCTGTGCGGTGTGGCCTGCGAAGAAGCATGTTTGGCAGGTCGTGTCGTGCTGATAATGTCGACCTTCGGGGGAGTTATTTGACCTTCTTTCGAGGATTTTATTTTCTTATGCTTTTTGTGCTCATCTTCTGATTTGCTCTTTCGTTTTTTTCCTTCCTTTGCCATGTTAATGAGATTTACTTTGGCGTTAGGGGGGAGATTATAAAAAAAAAACTTTTTTATATTTCTTGAATAAAGTGAGAAAAGCGGGCTTTTTTTTTCTTTGAACAAACGATAGCCTATTCAGATCTCCGCGGTGCTTACCCAAAGGATTTCATGGCGAGCTACTTGACACCCTATATCAACAACAGTTCAGTCAGGATAAAGCTTGACGATCGTGTTCGTCAACTTTATCGGTGCTTTCTGTACCCCTTTCGTTGGGGGTTATAAGGGCACCGTTCTCAGTGTTTCTTCTCCATCTGGCTGTGTTCTTGCAGAGATCACGTGATCTCAGAACGGGGATTGGTGATAATGCCTACCACGTTTGAATACACCCTTGCGGATATAAGCAAGTTTAATCGCGCGCGGCTTCGGTTTGTCCTTTCGATCAATAAAGCTAGGATATCTCTTGCACATTATTCCTACCATCCTGAAAGGATTTTTTTGGGGGGGTGGCGGAAGAGAGAGCGGCGGTTTATATGTATATACGAAAAATAGTAGAGATGATGGTTTTTGAATTGAAAAAATACTGAAATAAAAAAGCACTACGGAAAGTTTTGCATCCAACCGACGGGAAGCGAACTACATAACTACTATTGCTTTGGCGCCGGCGAGTGTTGACGGGGGGGGAGGGAAAGAGAGGTAATTGGGTGTATGTCATTTGTGAATACTTTTACATCGGCAACGGGGGGAAAGGGTGGCAAATTTTTGGTTAAATATGGGGGTAAGGTTTTCGCGCGTGCGCGCCCGTGCATTGAGACAAATAGATAAAATGATTTGGCTGAATCTAGAAGAAGAAAGCAGTGACAGCGATAGCGGCCATGCCCATGATAGCGGATGACATGAGGGGAGCCACGACAATAGCTCCATCACTACCGGTGTTGCTCGAGGACGAATCTGTGTTGTTTCCTTTTGCTGAGTTGGTGGAGTTGATGGGGACAGCAGTGTCTTTGTACGCACAGCTAGACGTGGTGCACAAGCACTGGCCGGCAACTATATAGAGGTATAGCATCATTAGTTAATCTAACGAGTGTTTACATTACACGGGTCAGTATCTTACCAGGGTCCCACCAGATACTGTCGCAGTTATCAGGGACGGGGTGGCGGTATTTAGCATCGGATGTCTGGACGGTAGAAGGCGGGGTAGGGTTGTCAAGAGTCGGGGAACTGCTTGGGCAGTTGAAGCAGGTGCCCCAGTTGGTGGTATTAAAGTTGCACATGTTGAGAAGAGGAGAGGAGACAACGCCAACGTCTGAGATAGTAATATTTTCGAGACCGTTACAGATTTCCTTGCCGGTGTTGGGTAGTTCGCACTTCATGTAGCTCTGGTTGGCGAGTTGGCTAGCGGGTACCGGGTTCTTCATCCACTCGAGCAGCTGGGCGTTGGAAACAAACCAAACATCAGGTTTCGCGGCAATCGCTTGAATGGCCTCAACGACGCCTTTCTTCATCTCAGAAGGATCGGGAAGACCGGTGTACGTTGTAAGATGGGCTACAATAATGATTACCCGATGCTCTTAGAAAGAAAGATACAACAGCCACTTCCCGCCAACCATACTTACTCGGGTGAACGTAGATGCCGAATGGCTGGCGATTGCCATTGTAATGTCTATCAAAATTCGTCTGTGTCCATGACTTCACATCCGACACGCTTCCGGCAAGGTAGACGTCCATCAATTGGGGCATGTTCGCTTTGTCAAGGACAGCGTACATGGGGATTTCCCACACGCCAGGTAACTTGACGCCAGCTGAGCAGATACCGGTCCAGCAATCGTTGGCCATACCGTTGTCAAGTGTATAAGGCCAGTTGCAGTCATCAACAACACCGGTCGAAGAGGAGTCATAGAGGAAACCTTGCTGAGCAACCTCTTTAAGAGTGTCTGCGGTGTAGTTCACTAGAGAAGCGATCTGCATTAGCATGCATTTGTACATAGGTGCGTTTGTCCATCGAGACACAGTGCTGTACATACAAAAGGGAGCACGGAAGCCCTGGATCTTTCCAAGAGGAATGCCGGCATACTCGTGTAGCATAGCCCGCGCAGCTGATATCTCTCTGTAATCATTAGAATAATGTAAATAAAGATTTTTTCTCCGTTTCTAAACATCACATGACGCAAGAAAACTTACTGGGCTGACGGGGAGCCTATATTGGAGTGGCGAAAGGATAAAAGTGAGGTGATGTTAGTCAGCATACAGAACTGTATTTCTTTGAAGAGACAGGATACGCACCAACATGAGAGAACGTATGGCTAGAAGAGAGAAAAGCTCGGGGGATGAGTATATGATGAACATCACATGCGATGAAACAACTTACTCTGCGACTTCGTTGCCGTTCGCGTACCACTGCTGAACAAGCGAGAAATCGGTGTATTCCATAGAGACATACCAAGAACCCTATTCGATATGTTTGTAGAATCTTTTTAGATACCCGCCTGACACAGACAATTCTTCCCGTCCCATGTTACACACACGCAAAATCAACTTGCCTTTGCGGGACAGCCATTAGGGTTCCTGTCAGGCAAAGGAGTAAAAAGGGCAAAAAGGGGTGGCGGGTGAGTGGGAACGGAAAAAGGAGATGAGACCAGCTGCATGAGTAGAAGATATCCCATCAAAAGAAACTTACTTGACATTCAACAGTTCATGAGCCGTCTCCACCAGCTTCGCTTGGATTGAATCATCAAAGGTGACCGTCACGAACTATTAAATTATTGAACAAGACAATAGAAACTCAGTTAATCGAGATTCATGTCATTTAACAGCAA
The DNA here is from genome assembly GCA_025716815.1 of Dichotomocladium elegans. NCBI lineage: Eukaryota > Fungi > Mucoromycota > Mucoromycetes > Mucorales > Lichtheimiaceae > Dichotomocladium > Dichotomocladium elegans. The sequence continues at coordinate 555,133 of JAIXMN010000007.1, forward strand.
ATGAGTGTGTACGAATCAACTTCGCTTGCTAAGGTTCGAGGCCCATTTCTCCGTCTATCTCTCTTTTTTCTTTCCTCAAACGCATGCGGCACCAGCATAAAAAAGGGGGTGTATGCCAAGGCATGTTTATGTGCAAGGAAGGGGGAGGGAAGGAGCGGATAGAAGTTTGAAGGGGAAAAATGAAGATGGGATCCAAACCTGTGGGACGTCGGCAGGCGCGAGACCGCCTGGAGGCGATTGCGAAGCGCACAAGCAAGTAGGCAACTTGCAAGTGTTGGGATCACACGAATAACTGGATGCTGTGCTGGTAGCAGGAATATTAGGTGTGCCATCCTGAGCAAGGACGGCAGTCGCTAGGGCTGCAAATAGGATGGCACTGGTGATTTTCATATTCGAATGATATAAGGACCGAGAAGAAGAAAAAAAGAAAAAAGAGAGGGGAAAAGAAAAGAGAAGAGCAAAGAAGTAATAATAAACGCTTCATCTTTTATATGTCTTATCCATAAAGGGGAGTTTTTACGTTCGCCTTCTATTTTTTACTCAAGGAGAGGGAACAACACATAACTAAATAATAAATAACAACACACAAAACGTACAAAGATGCCTTCTTTTATTTTTAACTTGCCGGGTTTTCTCATCCTTTTCCTTATCCGCATTCACCATTTTAGGCGATACTCGGCATCATAGCGATCCGCCCTTTGTGCTAGGCCTATTTGTTTCATTTACGGGCCAGGCCGCCCATCCACACCCATTCATCTCCAGACAGGCCCGGGCAACAAAAGGTTTAAGACTCTAATGCCTCTATATATGGAGGCAGGACACCGTGGTGGCATATAATTTGTGGAACATTTCAATCCAAGAATCACCGTTAAAGAGAACTGATTCATGGGAATCTGGTCATACGAGTGCACAGTCAATAAGACGACCTATCGAAGCGGACGCAAGAAAAAAGAGTGTGTGAGAAATACACACGCAAGTTTTATTCAGGCATGATCCTGCCCCGCATCTTTCTATTATCTCTTTCATTCTTGCTCTCACTTTCTCTATCCTTTTTGTCTGCGATTGATTGCCCTCCACCGAGGGTGGCAGATGTATGCAACAGGAGACTATCGAATTCATTATTTTATATACGGGCGAGATTTCTGTTTTCTCATTAAAATTCTATCTCCGTTCTTTCACAAAGAAAATGAGCCAAAGAAGGGAAAAAAGAAGAAAAATGCTAAACATAACTCCGAGCTTGATAACGTCCGGCCAGTAATTCCTTGCATTGAAACCAAACGTAGACAGGATAGTTGCTCCGGGAACCTATAAAACACACAAACACCCACCCAAAATAAAAAGAAAAGAGTCCAATTCGCTCATTCGCATCTCCTATCTACTCGTTGTCATCATTTGATCCTATCTTACATCAATGTTTAGGCCAAACCGTTCCTCGACCAATTGCAAGAAAAGCATTTCATTGACCAAAAGTGCTTCCAGTGCGTAGTTGAAAAACGAAAGGTGCTTCAGCCAACCAAAAGAGGGTGGCATCGAGTCTGGGAGTGTCACAAGGTTATTAGAATATTTGTGTCCCACACTTTTGTGCGATATATATATATATATGTGTGTGTGTGTGTGTGCGTATACCTTTGTTTAGCAGAAGACCAGCAAATAGCATAGAGAAGAGCATAACCATGCAGCAAATCAGGTTAGCCATCGATAGGTCCTTGAAAACCACGCCAGCAGCGAGACAAAGCGCCGCGGCAGTGAGGTTGAATAGGACGAGCACCAATAGAAACTTGAAGAATTCGGCCCAACCCTCGACAAGACCGACCATGTAGTACGAAATTAAACCCATCATGAGTGGGGGTACAACTCGAAGAGGAATGATATCAAATAGAACCTAGATAACATTCCATTGAACAGCGCGTCACACGAGCAGCGGGGTCCCCAGTGTGAGTCGCTTTTTTGTTTGTTGTTATTGTTTTTGATACCTTGGAGAGGAAATAAATACCAGGGGAATAGTATCCATTCGCTCGTTCTCTCAGGAACAAGATCCGTTCGTTTGAAAACACCTGGAGCGATGTGAGGCACAGAAACCCAAGGAGCGCTTCGTAAAAAAAGAACAGACCCATTCGATTCTGGAAACCTGCAATCGTGTTCGATACTTGGTAAAACAGTCCACCGCAGATCACTGTTTGCCACATACATGCATAACGAAAGAGAGGTAGCAAGGAGATGAATAAGTAGGCGTATAGAAAAAGAGAATATTTTTAGATTGTCACATCCTTACATGCAAGGGCTACAGCAATCGCATAGTGTGCAAACATCAACATTGGGTTGCGATAGAGATTTTTGAGTGTACGGTCGGCAAGGATGGCGAACTGTGAAAGCCATCCCGGCCGTTCATGGATGCTGATCGGCTTTACAGTCGACACTTGACCCTGCTCAGCACCACTACGCCTTGGAAAGGAATGGTCTAATGAGGGGGCGAGAGTGGCAAATGATATCGTCTAGACTTACACTTCATTCAGCACTCTGGCAATGTCATTGCGAACAAAGCCTGCGACCCTGCTATGGTTGTATCCCTGAACAAGGCGACTAAGATGAGCATCTTGTGATGTCCCAACAGCGACGTCAGGATGTAGGATGTGCTGGCGCTTTTTCATCATGCGTTCAAGCCGCCGCCTATTCTGACGAGCATTGACTACGGGAACCCACTGCGCGCTCGTATTCACGATCCCATCCTCATCCTCTATTGGCCCTGGGGAGGTAGACGGTTGGACTACATCCAAAGCACCATTCTCCCGTTCTTCCTCCTCTACGTCTTCAAGCGGCATACCACCTGTTACTGCCGACTCTTCCATTTCCATTGTCAAGTCTATAAGATAGTCTGCAATATTGAAGCCCGGAGGGCAAGGGTAACCAAGCGTTTTGAAGTGAGTTTGGACCCCAGACTGGGATCCCGAATAGACAGTCTGACCCTTGGCAAGCACTATCAGCTGATCAAAGAGCGTGACAATGTTGGAGCGTGGTTGATGGATGGTCAATATGATGGTCCTGTTGAAATCCCGCGCAAGTGTCACAAGTGACTCGACTACGCTGTACGCATTGTAGGCGTCCAGTCCGCTGGTTGGCTCGTCAAGAAACAAGATAGACGGCGATGTGACAAACTCGCAGGCAATGGCAACGCGTCGCCGTTCGCCGCCGCTGATGGAGCGTTCGTCGACCTGGCCAATCTTGGAATCTTTAATCGAATTAATGCCTAGTTCGTGCAGCACATCGAGAACACGGAACTCCTTGGCGGCCCGGCTCATCGATCGTGGAAGCCGTAGGAGGGCTGAGTAGAGGATGGTTTCGTACACAGTCAAGGTCGGAATCATCGTGGTCTCCTGATCCACATAGCCTGTCAACCGTCTATAGTGAGATGACGCCAGGGACTGTCCATTCACATACACTTGGCCAGTGACTTGGCCGGTCTTGGTCCGATTCGCCAAGATATCTAAAAGAGTCGTCTTTCCAGACCCAGAAGGACCCATGATGGCCATGACCTCGCCCGGTCGGACAATTCCAGTAACTCCCTTTAGTATATGGCGGTCTTTGAACGTATACTGAATATTGTCAAAAATCAAACTTGTCGGCGTATGCTCTGCCAGAAGCTTCCCAGCTTCATCATCGGCAAGTTCAATGTGGGCCCCTTTGGTCGATGTTTTGGCAAGGTATGTGACAAGTCCAGTAAGAACAGCAAGGAATATGGCCACTCCGGCGATCCCGCTCGAGATCATAACCCAGTTAATGGGACGGTCGGGCCGCTAAGCAATTGCGAGAGTGATTTGAGAAACAACTTTGTCTCTCCAAACATCTTTGCATGGACGTTACCTGAAAACCAGGCACCATGGAGTAATGGAGACATTCCCCAGAGCGGCAGCCAAGGAAGATAGACGGATCTCCAAAAAAGGACATGATCAAGTCATCCATTGCGGCCTCTATAATGGTTGTGTCTGTGTTATTCAGTCTGTGCAATTCCGTTGCTTTTTGTCCAAGCACTTTCCAGAAAACACGCATTGCGAATTAATGCATTTGAAGGTGGCCGGTCCTTTGATCTCATCCTTGAGAAGATCGGTCAAGTCTGCACATGTGCTGTCACGTGTTAATTTCCTCCTCTTCCCGCAACCAACCAACTCATGTTTCTTTTTTTGTGGCACTTGCCAATGGATCCATGCTTGCCACAGAGCATTTCATCTTTAATGCAACGGCATTCTATGTGCTTGCAATGAGAGCTGGTCACGTTCTGGTCGTATCCAAATTCTTCGAAATGTCATAGATGAAAATGGGATTAGTTAGCTTAGAAGGCGCGCATGCAAATGAAATATGGGACGGCTGCAAACCTTGATCGAAACCACATGAGCTCAAATGGCAATAGAAAGATTCGATTTCACCCACCCAGACTATTGTATGTGGAATGAATTTATGACCACTGTCAACATCGAACTTCTATTCTTTCACCTACACTGGAAGTCACAAGTTTCACTCTGGCTGTTGCAGGTGAACGTCACCTGAGGCTTTTGATCCTTCAGTTGGTCTATAATCTTTCGATCTAGACGTAGTGTTGGGACGGACTGGACTATCCGCACCTTTTGTTTATGCACTTACTTGTGACGTCGCACATTTGATGGTTCTCAAACACTGTCAGCCCGCCTCGATAGCAAGTACCGTTCTGGCCTGTAGGGACGAGTTGATTGCATACCGAGTCCAACGTACAGACTGGCAACGGGGAATTTGAACAAGGCGTTATATATGTGCGTATGTATGTTTGGAGGACATTTCCGTCGAAACTCACCGTTGCAATTGATACCTTCCCACCCTTCGAAACAGTCGCAATGGTCTCCCTCTCTAGGTTCTCTATTTCTACCTTCGGAAAGGGCACCACATACTATATATATAAATTAGGACCGCGCGCACACACACGCGCAGGGATTAGCAGTGATAATATATGAATGTTTGTGCAAGTGGAGCGGGTGGGCAGGCAAGCAGACAGGCAGGCGGGCGGAGGAGGAGAAGGGGGACGGGAGTCGGTGGCTTTGTTGCCCAAGAATCCCCTGATATTATCTGGCGGGTTCACGTACAGGGTTGTTTACAGTTATCACCGCCAAAGCCAGGCGGGCAAGTACATTTCCCCGTGTATTCACTGCAATTCGCGAAATGGAGGCATTCAAAACCTGGCAGCATGCAGTTGAAGCATGGCGGACACTCGGGACATTCGCCGTTTCTGATACTGGCTGGGGACGCTGCCAGACCCGCACACCTAGCAGGGTCCAGTGAATAGCCGTTTATAGTGGCGAGCACTACGCTGTATCTAAGCCAGACCAATAAGACTAAGCCTACGAGCTGGCGTAGCATGATGATTTGGAGGTGGGGGGGGGGAAAGCAATATAAAAAAAATAGCCAGAAAGAAATCGACCTTATTATATATAAAAGCGAGTGAAAGAATGCGACCGGTTAAAAGAAATGACAAGGCCGCATCAGGTTCATATATGATCGTGCGCTCATATATGAAAGAGCGAGACATGCTAGTGGCGAAAGGAAGGGAATGCTTGCGAGAGTGCATGATTGAAATGACGCAAGCAAGCAAAATGGGGGGTGGAAGGGGATCGAGAAAGCCGTTCTTTTTAGGGTTCCGCTCCTACGCAACAGAAAAACTTTTTTCTATGGAATCCATTGTAGAAAAAGATCTATGTATTTGAAAAACGCAACGGTGGAAACCATTTTCCAAGCACAAGTAGTCAGATGTTAAAGAACAATAGACGTAAAGGGTATAGGCATGGTTAATAGGGTAAAAACAGCCAAATGAATGAATGCAAAAAAAATCTCTGCCTCGTTGCTGACCTCTAAAAATCCCTATTTTTTTGGCTGTCTTTTCTTTTTTTACAACCCCCCTTTCTAACTTGGATCTTCTCTTTTTTGTGTGTTTTAAATTTGTTTTCCTGGAAGAAGAATAACATTTATCCAGCAACTACCTTAGAGGCAATCATCATGGTAATAACTTTGGGTGCAGATGCAGATGAGCTACAGTATAACAAGCTCTAACCGCTTTATTGCTGTATGATTAAATAGCTGCAATCATCATCATTATCATCATCATCCACATCATCATCTACATCATCACCTTCAAAACAATTACAAGATCATACTCGTTTAAAACGAAAATGGACAAGAAGAGCATCTTCAAATGGTTCCATCCGACAGCAACCTCCTCGCAGTGCCAAGGTGTCGTCTGCGCAAAATGGAGACTGCGAACAGAAGGACCAGATCCCCAGACCCGCACGTAAGCGCCGGTGCACAAGGACATCTCAGAAGGAGGTCAATGGAAACGGTGAGGTCTTGAAACAAAGAAAGCAGACCGGCCGGCCTGCTCGTAAGTTTATCTGCAGATTTCTATCGTTCTATCTCTCTCCATCTTTAATTAGGCAGAGAGAGTGGACGCAACAAGAATGGGGGAGATGATTGACTCACATTGCATTTAGTCTCAAACCATGCTGATGATCTAAACCACAGTACACCACAACATCATCGATCGCTCAGAGCTGGTGATGCTGTGGAGGCGCTGAAATGGACGGAGGATTCGAAGGAGTGGTACTGCGCCCGTGTTGTGACCATCCTGGGAGACCCACCTGAAAAGAATCACGGAGACAAAAAGAATGGGGGCGAGGAGTATCTGCTGTTTGTACACTATGAAGGGTTTGACGCTGATCACGCCGACTGGGTGGATGGGTCTTCGGTCCGGCCGCTATCAGGCAGTCGTGACGCCTTACGGTATGGTCCGAAAGGCAAGGAAAGCGATGCTTCCTGGGCGGATTATCGGACTTTCTATTATTCCAAAGAAGCCGACCTTTATGTAAAACATCACACTGGTCTCGTCCAGGATCTGCGAATGCTGTGGCACACCTGCCCTTGTCACTCCAGAAAGGCTATCCACCCAGAGCGACCGGATAGGATCTGCTGTATTGTTCAGGCCCTCCATGCTGACCGGTAAGAGTAATGGCAACAGAATGGGTATCTTTCTCTCTCTTTGTGTGTGTATGTGTGCGTGTGCGTTTGGTTAGTCATATTGTTATGTTTTGTCGGTCTGATCTTTTTGAATCTATCCATTTCCAGCACCCTAAGATATTTCCAACGGATTCGTGCGCGCGAGGCCACCCTCGAAGAGCTGCTCCTCGTCCACAGACCATCGCACGTCCGCAACTACTGCGCGGTCAACCACGAAACAGTCGCTGATAACCTTATGACTGAGTCAAACGCACGTCGTACAACCATTCTTGCGCTGCTCAACGCTCCACCTCCACCAAGCTCTGAAAATACCACTCCATCGCCCTCCTGTCCCAATTCCCCCTCACCACCTCCACAACAGAAAGAATCCATCGTCCGACGCACCCACGGCGTCGAGGGCGGCGAGGTTGTCAAGGCCGACAAGAACCATATCAAACAGCAACGCCGTAGGTTTTCGTCCGCAGCTGCTTCGGACGCTGTGCGCAATGGCGCTGTCCATATGATTACCCCTCCAGGTCTGATTTACGAAATGACATGCGGTGAGCTTGGCATAGGTAAAAACAGGGAAAAAAAAAAGAAGTGAATGCTGTCCAACCTTCCACTCACGGAAAGCGCTATGTTGGTTGTTGACAACATCGATTTTTCTAAACCAAAAAAATAAGCTGTTGATACACCATTCCATCCTCTATACACTTCTATCTCGGCTCGTATTGCCGCAGGTGCCTTGATGGAATTGACTGATCAAGTTGTGCAGGGAAAGCTGCGCAACGGTTTTGCTCTGATTCGGCCACCTGGTAAGCATACTTATATCCCGTCAGCTCCTCCATCTTTCGCTCCTCCCCCTACCCCCCAGAAAAACAGAAATATTCGGTTCCCGTTCCAGTTTCCGGTGTGTGCTCATAGCAACTGATGACTAGGACATCATGCTGAAGATGATGGCGCAATGGGCTTTTGCTTCTTTAACAATGTTGCGGTCACCGTAGCTTCTACACTTGAGAAATACCCGACCAAGATAAAAAAGGTCCTCATTATCGACTGGTATGTAACAAATCATTTCTCTGGCTCCGCCCCCATGTGCGATTGAAACCCGAAAAATTCACACATCCGTTTATTTATTAGGGATATACAGTAAGTTCAAAGATTAACGATACAAAGCAACGTACTAACTCCTATTTAACCGACCACTACACCCTATTTCTCTTTTCTGGTTCATGCTTAGTCATGGCAATGGCACCCAGAAGATCTTTTACGAAAGTCCAGAAGTTTTGTATATCTCACTTCATCGATGGGAAAACGGCCACTTTTACCCTTTTAGTGGATCACCAGACGAGTGTGGACGAGATGAAGGTCTCGGGAAGAACGTCAATATTGCATTCAACACAGACGACGAAAAGCCGAGTAAGTTTTCTTGTTTGTGGTTGTTGTTTTTTGCACCTGATAAAACGATTGATCTCCCATCATTTTCAAAGAGCCCATGGGCGACGTTGAGTTTATTGCGGCGTTTTATCATATTGTCCTACCTATCGCACGTCAATTCAATCCCGACATGGTAAATACGCCTAATAAGCAAATACCCCATTTTGCTGAGCAAGCAGTCGATCGAGTAGATTTTTGTATCAGCAGGTTTTGATGCAGCTGAAGGCCATCCGGCAAATGTAAGAATGAGGCAGGCTAGGTGGACAAGCGGGGATACTCATTGTAATTATTAGATTGGTGGCTACCAAGTGACACCGCGTGGATTCGCCATGTTGACAAAAATGACAAAAGAACTTGCTGAAGAGGTCTGTGATGGTCGCTTGGTTTTGAGCCTTGAAGGTAAACGGATATTTTGAGAATAAAACAAAGTTGATTCATATTCCCTGGTGGATAGGAGGATACGAACTTCAACCCCTGGCAACGAGCGTTGCTGCATGCGTCGCACAGCTGCTTTCGCCGGTCTTGGTCCCGGATGTTCAGATAAATTACAAAGGCTCACTCAACACCATTAAACCCAATCGAGGGGCAGCAATTTCTCTTAGGCGTGTTGCCGAGATCCAGCGTACGTACTGGAAGCTGCCCGAAGAGCTTGTCGATCCCAACTATCGCTTTCTACTCCCTGCTGACTGGCGAGCCAAAGACAGCATCTCGACCCGACCGAAGCGATCCGCCAAACCCGCCAATCCGTCCATCGTTGAAGGATACTAATAACGCTAGATTCACACTCATCACCTATCTTTCGTCGCCACTCTCTCCTCCCATTCTATGCCCTCGTAACCATTCGTCATTTTATATATTCGATTTACGTATTTTAAATCAGAGCATGAATTACAGTAGAATTTCTTTATTGTGGTTAGCCAGCCAGTTGGCCAAGAGCGTCTATCAATATGGCATCGCTCGTGTTTTCGTCGCTATTTGATGTGTGCATGTTGCAACCGCCACATACACGTTCCTTTTTTCCTGAACTATAGAAGCATGCGCATCTTGCCTAAAAGAGGCTTCTCAGCTGATTCTTCCATAGTCGTACATGAGCACGGTCTGTAACGGATACTGCAATTGTTTTGGCAGGGCATCTCCTCCAAGCACCCAATCCCCTCACGTTCACCTTCCTCCCCCCTAAAAAATGGACCTTAGAATTTTAACCGACCCTGCCTCGTTGTCTTATACACACGCCTGGTTTTCTAAATTATTTACGTTCCATCGCATCTGTCGGAACACACCATTCATAAAAAGATATATGTATGCACCCATTCCACAGCATCGCCACCAATTGAAAGAAGTATTCTTGATCTACAGACACAACTATAGCACCGCAAGCTTAGATACGATCGTATCGAAACAGAACGGCTTAACAAGGAGTCGACGTCTCTTGACGGCATTCAAGTGCGTTGAGACTCTATCCTTCTACAGCTGACTAATCTCGTCAATACCCCGTATCGTTTTACCAAGCCCGACAGACATGGGGTCACAAGAACGCGATAGATGACGTCCGCTGTATCTTTCTCTCTCTCTCTATTGGATGCTTCCTTGTCAAGCCGAAACATAGCTTGATTATCTTGCGAGCAAGCCATTTCCGCCGCCTCTCTCTTTCCCAGCAGTGTGAACGCGTTGTGAAATGCAACGAGGCAAAGTGGTAGTCCTAACAACTTGGTGGGGCCGCTTTGCCTAGTTTGCAGAGAAAACGTAACGTTTGCCGAAATATATGACATTTTTGATGCGGCGATTGTTCCTGGAGCTTTTCATGCTGAAAGATGCTTATAGTCCCATTGGTCTTTGCTTTGCGGCCCATGCCTTATATAATGCATTTCTCGACCCCCATTGGGGGATACAGCCGTTATCTTTTCGGTGCTCAGAAGTTGGATTACTAAAAAGATGTGAATAAAACCCAGCAGACACATCCTTATTCATCATGGCCTCGCATTGCCATGATATTACGTTGTCGCATCTATTAGGTACGAATATGTTCATATATGGAAAAGCAGAGTATCGTTTTACTTACCCCCATTGTTTATTGCCACCATGTGGTATTAATCTACGAGGTACGTACATGTGCCGCAGTGGGAAAATGTCAACTGGAAGCGACATTATCGCATTTCCTCTACTTTTTGCTCTTGTTATGTCAAGAGGAGTAATATTCTAGTATTGGGATTAAGCGTAATAGAGCTTTGAACGATAATAATCATTCCATACGTAGAGAACATGAGAAGTGAGTCGCTGTGGAGAATCTGGTACTATAGTCAATGAATGCATTCTTTAAGTTATACCACTTTTTCGTTTTTCACAACGAATATAAGCGAAAATAATTGTCATTAATGACGCATAATATATAAAACGAGCATCCTGTGAAACAGGTTTTGACTGTATATATTAATGCAGGTACCTTTGCTGTGTCAGGCCAATGTGGCCTATGTCTTGCCATCACAATGCATCTGCCGATGGACGCCCAAAAGCAAAGTCATTCCATTCAACGCTGTATAGGCTGAGTCTCTAGCCCCCCGATGCCCAACCGGATGCCACCGAGTTAGTTCTTTTCACGATGCTCCCTCGCGGGTTCTCAATCAACTGCCACTTTCGCGTTCCTCACATGCTGAGAGTACATCCAGGGGGGTGGGGAAGTGCTCTGCGGTATACTAATCTTGCTGATACCCCAGGCATTTCGCCTTACTTCTGAGACCGCGCTTTGTCTATCTCTCTTGTGTAAACTGAAATGCCGCAATAACTTCGGTATGGCATCACTCATATCCCAGCGAAAATCACAAGTGTGTGAGGTAAGGCAATTAGTGTTCGGAGCAAGAAAAGCATGTATTCTTTCGCACGAATCATGCAAAATTAACTTATCCATGCATGGCGGCTTCAAATCCTTCTAGATCGCAAAGTAAAAATGTAGACGAAATAACGCAATGCCGTGACTAGGATGTCTCTTACGGTAGAGACACATAACCGCATACAGATCAAGGCCGGCAAGAAAGGCAAAAGTAAAAGTGTCGCGATAGGAAGAATCCCGCTTTCCTTGTGGTTGAACGCTGCATCACAGTGGCCGCGAGGAGGATTGGTGGTCGCTTCGTGATGACTGGATTTCGTAGCAAAAGAATGCATCCCCAACCACGCAATTCCTTCTAGGCTGTGCCTTCCCATCCGATTCTTTCCCCAATTCGCAACGATGCGTGCCCTTACCTGCTTTATCTGACTATCTGTATATATTCGCTTATGGATACATACAGCCATAAGCTCATAGCTCCTGCTGAAAGATACATGATCTGGATATTTGATATTGGGAACAAAGAGACGGAAGAAAGTGCACTTCCTCCGTCGACGTGATGGCTTATAGAGTCAGACATTGTAGGCTACTCTTTCTCCAATAACATGATACAATCTATCTTTGTAATAGAAATAGCACGGTTGGGTGCTGCTGGCTTAAAACCGACTAATGCTAACCCAACCAGTGTCTTTATATTACTTTGGTCTCGATGAGGCCTGGACGGGAAATTGATCAAAAGAACCGCGATCGATGGAGGGTTTAATAACCAGACGGTCTGTGCTTCATAGGCAACGGATGTTTCCCCTTAAGAGCGCGATAATCTCCTTCAAAGTGGTGTCGGGAAGGAGAGGACCGATCAAAGTAGGTGATCTCGAAATCATTGTACCGCTTTCGTTCCTCCACATACTGTGTTCCCCTCCTCGGTTGAGCAACGGATCCGCAGAAATTTGGACCCAGTACTGCTGAAAATTCTCATGTTAAGAGCACCTCACTTTTTTTTTGCCTTTATCAAACCACCGGATTTTCCGAGACGCAGATCCCGGGTTTGTAGAGTTGTTCATCCTCGTCTTTGACGAGGTTTCAGCATTTTTTTATGAATTGGCGTGGAAAGGTTCAGCAAGCGATTCGGTATCAGACATGGTACGAAGATGTGGACTTAGAGATGGAAATTAAGAGTGCAGGGTTTATTTCCACAGATCCCTCAGCTTGCATTCCTTATTGTATCTTCATTTTAGCAGATGAGATGCAAAAGAAGATGGTTAGGTATTTTTTTTTCACATATATCCCAAATTCATAATCTTCTGTATTTACTGTCGGTGTCATCATCGTCGCTATCCTCCTCTCTGTGTCTTTTGCATATTACCAAATCGGACGACAATAGTCGGAAAAGTTCCCCATTTTCATCGAACGGTCGCAATATGGCGCGCTCCCCTAGAACTTGGTCACCCGGAACTGCGTTTTCCTGTAGGTGCTGGGTCTGCTTTTTGATCAACGATAATTTAGCGGCGACAAATTCTTGTCTCGCTTTTTCGGCTTCGTGTTGAATGTTTTTAATGAGTCCTTCAAGTTCTTCGATTCGTTTGGCCATTGGGTACTTGGTATAGGTGTTATCCGATCCAAGTTTGGCTTCCTCAATTTGGGACATGACCTATTACATATAAACGGAATTAAACGGCGATTTGACTCCCTTTTGTGCCATATCCATGCCTGCTTACTATCACTTGGTGGTCCAACAGATCGCGATGCATCTGTAACATTCTTTTGTCGTGTTCAAGAGCGTCCTTCTCAAGTTCTGTGGAATGCTTTGCTTTCAGCAACATGACTGCCTCGTTTCTGAGATCATCAACCTGGATAACATGATGAATAGACTGACAATCTTAAAATTCGCACTGCTTACGAGGTATGTACCATGCTCATTAGATCGCCTTCGCTTGCTTCCTTCCTCTTGATTTCGGCTACAAGGTCGTTTGCCTGCCGTTCAGATGTATCCCTAGCCTCACGGTGATGCAAGAATTCGGATATAATTTGGCCGGCGGTACAGGATCTGCTTATGTTAGTTTTTTGGAGACAGAGTTTCCTAGAAGGTAGTGTAAATAGATGTACTACCATTATAAACAAAAGCATGTACCACTCGAATGCCTGTTGTTTCAATTGTTCATTTTCTTGCTTGAGTTGATCATTTTCGTCGCGTACTCGCTTGGCTTTGAGGAGTTCACGCTCAATTCGGTGCTTTTCGTTGTCCAGCGATGCAAGAGTAGGGTATATTCGTTGATATTCAAATAAAGTCGACTTGAGCTTGTGATTACGGTTTTCGAGCTGTTGTATAATCTCGGCTTGTTCTATGACACGATCAAAAAGTGTTAAGTAATAATGTCAGGTTTGTTTCACCAATGATATACGAACGCTGGTCCTGCTCATCCAAACCCATGACAAAGTCTCGGTCAAACTCTGCCTGAGAGGCCATCACGTATTCCTCTTCCGCTTCTACCCATTCTTCTTCTTGCACTTTCTCGACAAAGAAACTTTCTTCGACTCTTGTGTTCTTCTTTATATACATATATGGGTGTTGTGCCATCATCAAATGGGTACTTGGATCTTACCAGTCTTTGCCCATACTCAGGTTTACACTCGGGCTCTTGTTGCTCCAGTGACTGTTGGTGTTTGATAACGGTGATTTCATCTTCCAATTCACGCAAATGGCGCTTGGCTATATAAAGCTCGCCGAATAGATCAAGCTCTTTGTCGGTCATTTTCTCCATAGTACCCTGAAGTCGATTCTGCAGCGCATCAGAGAAATGACTGCCATTAGTCCGCAGATAGTGCGATCTTGTTTTTCTACTCACTGTGGTGAAAGCGTACTCCTCTTTAGCCCTCTGCATTCTTGAGCTAGTATTCAGGAATTTTTGATAGTTGCAAATCGCGCGATCCTCGGCATCCTGATTACATGTTTAAGGACATCATTCAGCCATCGCTCTGCCATGAAGGGAATCAAGTTTATGTGTTGCGTACTCTTTTCTCGTCGATCAAGTTCTGAATCTGAACGTTGGATTCTTCCTTCTGGACCTCGATTTCTTGTGACAGTCGTCGCTTCTGTAAATCAGCAGCTTTGAATTCACTGTAAAGCGACCCAAGATTCTCAGCTGGTGTCTTTTTTATTTCTACTGTCGTATAGGAACAGTGATCAGAAAGCGAAATAGCAACAGAAGGGAGTATGCAGGTTTGGCACTCACTAGCTGCGAGTTCTTCATGAGTGGGAGTATCAATCTGGTTCAAAGGATTGTGCCATGAGACAAGCTCTTGGGCGAGGCGTCGGCCAAACTTTTGAATGCCTTCCATTGTTTTGCATATAAAAAGTGTGGAGGAGAGAACAAACTGGAAGGAAAATAGGTTCCAGTCTCGCGCGTGCGCGCTTTCTCTTTGGTTTCCTGGCGCACGCACCCACTGGCATAAGATTTAAGCTTTGCATAAATTCCCTTTCCGTCCGACACGGAGTGATCTACTTTTGCAGGAGAATTCGCTATGCTTGTTGCAGTTCCCCAATGGCTTCAGCTGCAACTACAGTCTATTCGCTCAGCACATCGATGGACATCATAATATGGAAAGGATCGTATTTGAATCCTGTTTATGTTTTCTGAATGGTGATGCAGCTGGGTTAGGTCACATGGACGCGAAATAGATGCTATACAACAGAGTATACATCCTCGTCAATGAGCTTGCCCTTCGATTCAGGGAAGTCATACCCATCAGCGGCATGATCCTGTTGTCCAGTTGGTAAATCTGGAGTAAGCGCCGCACTAGGTTTTCTTAAGATACCTATCCTCTGGTCTTTTTCTTCTCTCCGTGTAAAAAGAGAATCTTTGCCTCTTAATTTCAGCACTGTCACGGATCGTGGCAGCCCAGTGAGGGGAATGTTATCCATGTGCTAGCCGTTTTCTACTGACGAAAGCATGAATGGGTAACATGAATCTGAGGTATATCACAATGAAATAATCTATGTGTTATTTCTGCTGGAATTATGTACTATGCGCAGAGGGAAGAAGAAGACACCTGTAAGATTAATCTGGCTGCCACATTCTCGGGAAAAAAGTCTACGTAGCCATTAATGCCAGTATCCTTTTCAATTACAATCAGGATCGTCTTTGCAGAAAACAAATTCGATTCTTAAATCCTATTAACACTGCTTGGTACAGTACCATACATCATTAGTACTGAATGATGGCACAATCGTCGGACGTCATTCGTCAAGCAATTGGTACTTTGGATATATCTTGCCCACCCATGTCCACGGTGACTTGGAAGTTCAGTGCACTCTGATTCCAGCTCGTTCTTAAGAGAGCTTACCCACGGACGGTTCAAGTTGATTACGAGGAAGAGGATATGCTTCTAGTTGTGATCTATGTATATTATGTTATATGATCCATGTATATTTCAGTAGCCTGAAACCCGCTTCCAGGAGTCTGATTTCTATGTATTGATCTATTCATGTATACATTCAACAATGGGAGAGATCAAATAAGCAATGCCGCTGTTCGCTAGCCGTTAGATCGCACTGTTGTAAAATTTGCCTTGGTATTTTAGAAGACTTTCGAAGCTTGTAGACCACATGTCAAATGTACAGGTGGCAATGTGCGCAGCTTATGCTTGAGAAAGACATACATTGATCGAAAATGAAACGCATTGCGGCGCGACATCTTTCGATTGCAGCCATAATGGGTCTCATTTGGGAGGGACGGAACGCATTCGATCCTCCCTCTCCAGGCCCGTTTTGATTTATACAGAATCCCCTAAAGGCGTTGGATTTTATACCCTTCCCCGCCCCATTATTCAGAACTTTCTTACATGATGCTCCCTTGCCTCATAGGCTTTGACTTACTCCTAGTACATTCAGGTATGCGCGTCATGGATAAACTCCATTGGGGAGGGGGCGGGAAGAATAGGCTGTTGATGACTTGGTTTCCCTTGTTACCGTGATTACTTCTCATCTCTCAGCATTTGGTCCTATTCTATTGTTCCATTTCATTTCTCTCGCTGTTTCCGTTTCACTACGACATTTGTATCTACGTTCACTTAATTTAAAACAAACTATGGCCAATTGCATGCCAGATGAGTTCCTCCAACATACATAACACGTTGATTGTGATATTACACGCAGAATTACGCCCAACCCGTTTATAGATAGGGGATAACGCAGCAGCAGCAGCAGCAGCCAAAATGGTGACTACCTCCCAGGAAGAGTGGATGAGGAGTTTGAGTATCTTTTTGATATTTTTCTTCTCTATTCACGAGGCAACGGGTGGGATTGGGATAATTTATGCGGAAAGATGAAATGCATCTTGGGCATAATTAAAGAAAAGCACGAATTATACAGAATCATACGGGGCAAAGCCATGGTATAGTGACGATGCAAAAATCGCATTATTTATGAGAATCAGTCTTGAGGGATGTACACTTCCTCGCCCATGACATAGTCCATCAATTCAAAGCCGCCCTTAATCGTCGTTAACCTTAGCAAAACACCCGACCTGTCTATTTTTGTATGCCACACTTTCTGGTACAACGTCAAATACGTTCGTCGCGCGCGCAGAGGGATTTCTGGGTAAATAATGGCTATCCCTTTTCATTTCATTTTTACCATATTCAGTTGGTACGCGGGCTGATGAAAAAAAAAAACTTATCTGATCTTTTGATGCAAGCGGGTCGAAAGGTACACGGCAATGCCTGTCCCGTTTTTCTTTTATCCTCATTGTGATATGATTAAACCTATTTCTTGTACGTACACCAAGTATTCAAGAATTCCTGATGAGGATGATTTCGGCCGCATGATACTTATATACTTCATAATGTCCAGCGAATAATAATTCGGGCCCACTAAGTTCCTCTCCTAACAAGACTATGTACGATCAGTATCGGTTTTCAACTACGGAAGCTTCATCAAAGCGCTTTTAGGACCTCCTCTTCGAATGTAAAAAAGACCCCGGGAAATCGGACAAATGAAAAAGGGGGCGCAGAATATACGTATCTTGAACCAGCTCGCTAAGCCAGCCTAATTTGGGCTTTTTTTTAGTGCCAACGCGCGGGAATAAAAAAAAAGACACCTCTTATAGTATCAAACTGAGACAATGGGGTACAACATATTGATGAAGATGCCGAGGTTTAGAAACCAAAGCAGACCAATTCGGCAAGCAACAAGGTTTATGTACGACCGTCTTCGTGCGCAGGTTCTATGTTTATGGTTGCATCTATGTACGGAAATGGAGAAAAATAGAAGATGGAAGGAGAGAGAAAGAACCGATGGAGGGAAGGGGTTATTATCACCCGACAGTCAATGGATGAGTTGAGTATGAAAAGTAAAATAAACAGATAACTAAACTATATGGTTATTTGGTTTTTGTACATTCTTCCACTTCTCTTCCCATGCTAACGCATATTCCGTTAACTGAGCTCGACTTCCTCATATTTGATCTCGCTACGGGGATGTCGGCGCCGGCATGGCGCACGCCATGTACACTGGCTAAGGTTTCCAATGCCTTGTATCACCGCTGTGAAGAACTCCTTTTGGATTATTGGCTTATTTGTATGGATTCGCTCATGCCGCATTAAATGACGCTCATCAAACAAAACAAGAACGCAAGCCTACTGAATGAATTGAGTATTAATGGGGAGGAGGAGGAGGAACGGGAATCTCTTGTCAATATTGTGTAGGAAAATCACTTGCCAATACCGCCAACGCGACACTCAGGGTACTTGAGGCAGCAATCATGAACATGATGCATTGCTGATAGACAACGGCATCTCTCATGGGAGTTCCTGCCATCAGCTGTCCGGTCATCATGCCCGGTATATTGATCAAACCCATCACACTGAGCTGCATGATGACCGGGACCAGGGATATTCGGATCGTTTCTATGGCAAAAGGCCTAGCGGCCTCGAACCGACTTGCACCGAAAGCTAGCCGGGTCTCTAGGACAGGCGTATGGTCACTGATACAAGTGCAAACAGGAAACCAAGACTCCATCAGTACACTCAAATAAAGCTACCATTCTTACAAACTAACCTCAGATTGTCCAAACATTGCTCAGTCGCCATTGCCACGCTACCCATGGAATTGCCAAGGAGCATACCGATAATAGGCACAAATTTGGAAGGTTCCCAGAAAGGATCTTCTCTTAATGCTAATCCAGACCCGATGACGGCGACAAAGACATTGCTAACCAGAAGAATAAAAAACATTGCCACAAACTACGTTTGCCATTACTTGAGCATAGATGTTCCGAGACGGGAAAAGACGTATCCCCGTTCCTTAATTCCATTAACATTGTACCAAGCCATGAAAAGTTTTCCGCGCCCGATTAAACGCGATCTCGTAGGCACCCAGGAGCAGTAGCATGACTGGAAATACAAAATGACTGTGAGCAGCTTATAAAAGGCACGTCCACATCCATGCGAGGAGTTCCGTACTTGTCATCAGGAACACAAGGACACGGTTATGGGCGCCTAGGACGACATCAAGGACATGCCCCTAGATACAGACTTTCATTTTAACTAGGCCCGCTTTTTGCGTAGCTTTGTCGATATATATATATATAATACAAACCATCAGAGTGAGTTGCAGAAAGCATCGAATCCCGGATATGATAAGGGATAGCTCCAGACGAAGACCCATGAAAAAGCTAACGATGGCTAGAATGGAGCGATCAATAACAATGACATGTATATCGCGGGAAGACGATACCAGCAATTAGCACAAAGACGGATGCTTCAAGGACGTGCCAGCCGTCAAGCATAGGGAGTTGATGCGCCTCAGACGTGCCCATGATGTATTCGAAAAAAAAAGAAAGAGCGGCGGATGAGGTTAGGAACGTCGATTAAGAGTAATCAGATCTTTCGTTGGTTGCACAAAGACGGGTGTTAAGTCGGAGAGAGGTCGCATGGTTAGAATCTAATGAAATATTCGCTGGCAGAAAACTGTCTGCGCGGGCGATCCCCCCATCGGTGGATGCTATCCCTTTTCCCCTCTCCCCCTCGGGAAAATAAAGTAAAGTGTAGTTGTAAATAGCTAACCGACCAAGAGCAGCGTCCCAAATCGATCGCAGACATCTCACGATTTCATAATTTAAAGTAGCAATGCAAACAACCAGTAACACTGAAGTCATCCTCCGGTGTGGTGGTACATGGTTCCGGTTTGTTGTGCTCCGTCATCGTCACGAGCTGTGCGACATGATATTATTTGATGATGAAAGTTCTCAAGGTGGATGAAAACAGCTATTATGTATAGTGATTGGATTGTGTGTGTGTGTTGTGTGTAAAATAGAGAACGAGGCTTTTTCTTCACGCTAATTAGTTGGCCGATCCATAAACTTCTGCAGTATAAGCTCTGATCCTTGCTACTAAGCCGTTTACTTCTCCCCGGCATTTCAGGACTTGATATTCAAAATCCCTCTGGCTCTGAGCCGACCTGTTCATTATCTCCAAAAGCGGACCTGCCTGTTGCCGGATTTGGTCAATAAATTGCTTCAAGTTGTCATGCATCTCGGCCCGAACGGCTTGCATACGGACGATCAATTGCTTGCGCTCTTTTTCAACGGCACATATCCGTTCCTCGATGACTCGCGCGATCTTCATGCTCTTGTCGGCAGTAGAATCGACCTTGTGACGCACCTCGTCAAGATCAGCCAACAGCTGTGTCACCTCCCGTTCGTATCGTCTTGACAGATTTTCGATTGCATCTTTGAGCACAATCTGTTGTCGTTCGGTCTGCTCCTTCTCGGCCAGCGCAGCGTTTCGGTCGCGTTCGAGAACTTGCTCTTTGCGCCGAAGCTCTTCGAGCTTTTTACGGGACGCAAGCGCCTCATCCCGGAGCTTCTTTACCTGAGCTTCCATGGACTCCGAAGACCTCTTCGTCGAGTCGAGGAGCTGCTGCTTTGATTCGAGGGTCTTCATGAGAGCTTGGATCTCGACGCGATAGCGTGTGTTGGATTCGACATAGGCGCGCGAGTCGGACTCGGATTGCGCTTTCGCCTGCCGTGCAGCCTCGAGCTACATGAGTGTAGTCATATAGACAACAGGCGAATAACAGAGAGAAAAAGAGCGTGTGAGCCTATTTGTCCAAGGAGGTGGGGAGGGACGAGGGAGTATGTAGAAAGTGGGAAGGGGCAAAATAGACTTGGTTTTCTAACTATTGGGCGCTCCCCTATAAGTTAAGTACCTGAGACCGGGTCGAGGCGAGTTCTTTTTGAAGAGACTCTAGTGTGTCTTGAAGCTGTTCAACCACTCGACTAGTTCTCGTTGATGACGACGATGTCGGCTGTGGATGTACTGAAGGAGTGAGCATAGGCGGTAGCAGCAATGCGCTGTGGGAAGATTCCTGGATTTGAAGCATAATGTTATTTTCTCGAGTAAATGAGAGGAAAGGCGAGAGCTAGAGAGAAAGCAGGCTAGTGAGAGGGAAGGAAGGGAAGAAGGAAGGAAGAAGGAAGGAAGAAAGGAAGGGATGCTCATTCTCTTAATCTAAGACAGGTCGGATAAAAGCAAAAGTATACTTGCAGTTAGGGGCTCTAGGAGAACAAAAAGGGAACATTAAGGACCGCAACTTGCTTTATGAGCGTGGGTAGTTGAAGTCAGGCGATGAAGAAGAGGATCAGCTTGTTGAAAGAAATAGGATGGCTGCCGTAGATAATACACGCTGCAAAGATACAAATATGAAGTGCAAGTGAAAGCAAGAATAAAAAGAGCAAGGTGCTGTGGGGGGGGGGCGGATGGCTGGGGATGTTGGGGAGGGTCAAAAGCGTGGTAAGGCTCTTAGATCCACACCCGTTTTGATAGATGTAGCACAAAAGGCTTTGAGCGATTTCGACAGGACATTCCAAGTAGATAAGGACGTATAATAAGAGGAATAAGGAACAGATCGATTGCTCTTTCGAATGGTCGATTAACGACGCTTCAAGGGGTGGCAGAAAGCTTTCAAAGAAGGGGGTTGTTGTTGGATGTAGATGTAGATAACGGGGGGGGCTGGTGCGCTTACCTTTGCGTCGTGCCAGTACTGTTCGACAAAGAACCTTGATGCAGCAGTGCGGCTATGTATAGACGAGGACCCTTGCGGTTATTGCCCGTTGTTGCTTATGTATAAATCCTTTTAGAAACCTTATGAGTATTAGTTGCATGCATAAAAATTGCTGCGTAGTTCGGTGTTTGTATCTAGTTTTGCTCAGACACAGAGAGACGATTGCTGATCGTCCATTCCACACCATTGAGCATCTCAACGCATTCTTTTCTGTTCAATCATCCATTTCTTCTTGATTGCTGCCTTGTTAGGTACCCGCAAGGTTTTGCAATTGGATACATAGTTTTTTCTTTAAATAACTTGTATCTACCCATCGTCCTTCCCCTTTGTTGTTTTTTATCACCCCGTCAACTCCTCTCTCCTCTTCCCCCCTCTTTTCGAGAATGACATCCAATTCCAGCGCTGATCCAACAAATCAAGAACTAGAGGCAACGACACAAAGGCTCCGAGCCTTATCTTTCTCGAGCTTATGCTCCGATTTAAGCGATGGAAGCAAGGATATAGTTATTAATAAGCGATGGCGCGTGATCGGGAAAATCGGCCAAGGCTCCTTTGGAGAAGTGTTTGAAGGTGCCTATCTTTTTTCGCAAGCCACATCCATTTACACGTGCATAACATATTAAAATAGCTCGTGACATCTATACCGGGAAGGCATATGCCATCAAACGAGAAAGCAAAACCATGCGGCACCCACAACTTCTAAACGAGTACACTTACTATAATATCTTGCAAGGAGGTCGTAAGTAGAAGAGGGAGGTTATCTGCAAAGTAAAGAAACAACAGACTAATGGGATTTGTGAAGCTGGTGTACCGAATTGTTATTGGCACGGTGAATATGAAGACTTCAATTGCCTTGTGCTAGATTTATTAGGCCCTAGCCTGAAAGAGCTGCGACAGTGCATCAAAGGATTTCCACTGGATATCATTGTCGACCTTGGCTGTCAGATGGCAAGTGTGAACAAACAAAGAACAGGAAGAGGAATCTAGAAGGGGATCTAATGCATTAGAACCAGGTGGACATCCTTCACCACGTCCACGATAAGGGTTTAGTTTTCCGTGATATGAAGCCAGATAATTTTTTATTCAGCAGTTCATGTCACCTTCCTGAGATGCAGATGGTCAAGGTGGATGCGGAGCTGCCTCACTACAAATATCAAGTGCCAACCTGTCGAAGCGTTTTTCAGCAGTGGGAGGAACGCCAACCAAAGCTCTACATTGTAGACTTTGGACTGACGACGTACTGGCGTGATCCTGAGACTGGACAGCCTTTTCCCGAAGGTAAACGCAAGACTAGGAACAAGATCGGGACTGCCCGATACGCATCGTTGAATGTTCACCATGGCCGTATGCATACACGTCGTGACGATCTGGAGGGCCTTGCGTATATGATCTTGGACATGATTCTTGGTTCTCTCCCTTGGTCTGGTATTCAGGCACGGAATTCAAAGGTCGGATGGGACAGGATGCGAGGGATGAAGAAAGATATCTTTATGAGCGATCTGTGCGCTGGTCGCCCGATCGGTATTGTGGAATTTGCCGAGTATACCAAGCAGCTGCGGTTTGCAGAGGAGCCGGACTATGAACTGCTGAAACGATATCTACGAGGCTCACTTCCAGGAGGAGAATTCTCAAAGTTAGCCGTTTCACCTTTTGGCGGAGGTACGTCTCCGGTGGACACGATCGGCAATTTCAAACAAACGACGTCGGAATTCGGTCCAGCCATGCAGGACGGCAGCAGCAATAGCTTTTCTTCTGAGAAGATCAAATGGAAAGATCGAAACGAGGAAGCCAAGATCGGCTGGAATACGTACAAGCACGATCTCGAACCCTGGAATCCAGAAATTGACTGGGATCGCAAATCTATCAACCAGACGACAGTTTCCTGGGGTGAAACACAGCCTAATGCATCCTGGGGACAGTCTCCGGCAGAGCAAGATGCGAATGATACCGTAAATAATCCCGCTATGGAACAAAATGATGGATGGGGCCAACCGCAAGCTACGACTGCTTCGACAGCAAAGAATGCATTTGAGGCATTCTGCACAAATGATGCTGTAATTGAAAATACGACTATGCCAGCTGAGAACGCATATTCATGGTCTGCGCAAAAAGGGGATTGGTTGAGGTCGAAGCCTTCCCAGGCGGGCGCCTCATGGCAATCCACATCAGTAGAACCTCAGCAAAGTCATACTGCAAATGAACAATGGCAAATGGTGGGCCAGAGTCGACAGCAGCAGCAGCACCAGCACAGTCGATCGCACTCTAACCGGAGGACGAAGCCCCAAGGTCCCGGACGCAATGAGAGTCGATCCAAAGTAACAAGGCCGAAAAAGGAGGACCTCCGGAGCACAAAAGACTTTGATGGTAGTTGGGTGCCAAATCCTAGTGGGGATGGATGGGTTGTAAAGGATAGTCAAAACAACTCAGCCCAGCGAACCCGTCGTGTGCCTTAAAATTAGGAAAGTAGGTTGTGTTTTAATAATACGTCCTCCAGATTTTCTCAGTATTGTTTATTGAAAGAACTATTGGTATGAAACGGTCCTGTATTTATATAGCTCTCGTCCATGTAGCGCTGAAGCTATTTGGAGTGAAGAGTCATGGGTGTAGGTCAATGACCCCATTCGCTATCGTGGCCCAGCGATAGTCTCACTAAAGAAAAAACAGACATCTGTTCACTCTCACTCTTTCTGGCAAAACATCATTCGAGATACGTACAAGCAAAGTTAGCAGTGACCGCCAGCACCATAAGAACAGTCAACACAGCAGGTCCGTACTTGTCCGAGTATTCGCCCATGTCATTTTTGGTCACCCTATCAGCCCTGTCGTGATAGTTATACAGAGCATAAAACATGACACCCACAGCTAGAAACGTAAATAAAGCTGCAGATACGCGTCCCACATTATCGGAAAAGTTGAGCAGGCCAACAGAGAGGCCGCCTAAAAGCAAGGTGAACTGAAGCCATGCCAGGAAGGTGCGTTCGTTAGCAAAGAAGGTTTTGACGGGAGGTGTCTTTTCCATGATGGGTGCACGGCGCTTGTTTGAGCCGCTGTCGGCCTCCTCTAATTTGACCGGGTTTGTGGCCCTGTGCTTCCTCAGAAATTGACATGAGATCCATCCCAACCATTTTTTCGGCGCCCGGGTGCTGAGGAGTAAAGGTGTCGATTCATCTGCACCGATACGAATCTGAACGTGCTGCTGCGGTTTCCCGGTATTGCTACAGCTCCCGCTGCTGGAGCTACTGTTACTTGCCGTTACCGAAACTTCGGCAGGCCTGGAAACACCGGAAAAGGAGCGGTTCAGTGGTTTGCGAATATCGATATCCATTTGGGGCAGCCAGAAGGGTAGCAAATTAATCTTATCCTCAAGAAGCGACGCACAGCCGTGGATAAATTTCGAAAACTTGGGGACTGACTCGACGAGATGTGAGTTGACCAGATCAATCACCCACTGGGGCGGTTCTTGGCCGACATGTGTCTGCAGCTTGACTTCAAGAATTGCATAGGGGAACCGGCAGATATCCTGCTCAGGCAATTGCTTGAACGGGAAGTCAATGCCGATATCCGTCCTTCGCCAGTTCTTCCCGGCTCTCGAACGCCCATCGAAGTTGTCTTCCCGAATCAGAGAGAGCTCGGTATCGAGACTAATACGTACTCGGGCATCCCCGGGAAGTTGGAAGGCGGTGCGATTATAAAAAGTACGCATGACAGGACGAAGGTGCTTTGTCAGTACGGTGTACTGAACTTCCTCCGCAAGCTGTTCCATCTCGCCCAACTCCTTTTTGGAATGTTTCCCTTGCTCACGTATCTTGGCGAAAAGCTCCTCAGTCGTGTATTCACCGCGCAAATAAGAATTGAGGTACTTTTCCTTGATCGGAAAGCGTGCCTTCACAGAAGGCTCCCCCGTCCAGTCCTCTCGGTGGGTCTTCCGCTCGACGAAAATGGTGTTTGCGTCCATGCCACCATACCAGCGCATGCGGATCGCTTCAGCACCCTCTGTTTTCTCGATGCGGCCCTTGTAAAGGTCGAAATCGTCGTTGTCAAAGTAGATGCTTGTGATTGCCGAGTCTTGTGCTTCGAATTCCTTGTTTGGATTGAAAACCAGGACAGGTAGGTGCTTGAGAATGATGAGCTTCAGCTCTGTAATATTATCTGGGTGGACCCTGAAACGCGCATGATGTGTTATTATTGTCCGACTCGGGTGTTCCGCACGACTTGCCAATATTTTGTCGTATTCCGCACAAACGCCGACTGCTTACCACCAGCAGCCGTGTCCCCGTTGCGCTCCTTGCCTCTAGTACGCACACGGTCGTATAGGCTTGAGATACGCACAATCAGCGCATCATAATTTTCCTTATAGAATGGGTTGCGATTCAAGCGAGCACTAAACATCGGCTTGAGTGCCCACTTTGTTATTTTCTAGAGAGGGGGAAGGAAACAGTTAATCACGTGCCCCTTCTTTGAGAATCCTGAATATAACTTGCATCGTGCTTCTTGATAATCTTTAGAAATCCGGTGTAGTTGAGCCTCACAAACTTGGCCAGATCATGCACGTCCGCGATTATATGCCCGAGTTCCATCTCGGATGCAGTAAATTCGTCTTCATCAGGTGTCTCGTCTCGACGACAGAGCATGTCGACCTCTCCGGCTTCGGCCTCGATTCTTCCATTGATCTCGCCTAATTTGACCCGCTGGAAGCTGTAAACCTTTTCGAGTTCTCTCTCGAGCAGTTCTACAAATTTAGACTCATTCTCCTCCGTCCATGCACTGTTTTCCGATTTTTCCTTCAGAAAAGCCTTGAGGTCGTCATATGCTACCAGAGAGGAGGGGGGCCACAGCGCCTGTCAGGCCGGACTTTTCTTATGACGGAACCCCCGCCTCTGTTGAGCACAGTAGTGTGAGCCTTACCGAGGTAGTAAAACGTCCATTCGGGGTAAAGGGATGTCCGCAAGGTCTGGCCAAACTTCATTGTGTGCGGAAAACAAAAGGAGGTTAGTGGAAAAGGAGAAAGGTAGAGACGTGAAAAACGCGTGAGTCCTCCTCTGTATCCGATTCATCCACTTTCATGTTGCAAAAAAAAAAAAACAGGTACGAAGGATGTGTGATACATTGTTGACATGTTTCGATGCGTAGGAAACCCAGCGACAAACGCCACCTGCGCTTCTTTTTATGCAAAACACATTCTTCCCCCTTTTTGCGTTTCCAAGACTCTTTGTAATTGATACTTGGCGGGTATCATTATGGGAACACGTGTGCCTGTTCGTTGGACAATACCCATCGCATAATGCTGATGTCTTCTTGTAAATCATATCTTTGTTTATGCAGAAAAGAGAGTTTTTCGTTTGAAACGTCGAGAAGGACGTTCTTTAATTTTTTATTGTATCATAACAAAACCCAGCAATCTTCCAATAACAATGCTTTATTTAGTTTTCTTCATCATGGGGCTCATTCTTCCTGATTACTAGAGACTGGCTCATCTTGCGTGTATCCACATCCTTCTGGAGAGCCTTACTACATGGGACATTGATGAAGTCAACCCCATCATATCGTGTGTATCACGATCAAGCGGGCTTATTTATGTATATCTCCCCAATACCAGGTCAGCAGACCATGCATGGTTGAAATCAGAATCATAGGGGCGGACTCCGGAACTACACTTGTACATGCATTGTTATTTATTGCAATGTGTTTTCTTCCCCTCGGGATCGTCACATTCCATTCGCCTCTAGCACAGATATTACATGGAGTACTCATAGGGTTGGCAATGAGGTATGGAGTGAATCATCCACTGGCACGGGATTGCCATATTAAGGCAGACGTGCCGGTGAAAGATCTTGAGGGTGCAAATGAACGTCTTGGTCAAATGCGACCTGACAGCTTCTTTATTGGTAGCACAATTCTGATAAGGTTTTTTTTTCATTTTTAAGTCTTATTTTTTCTGCGGTCGTCCTTTTGGGTAAGTATAAGTAAAACAATGCGAACCACATATTATATGTTTTGCAAGAGCTCTGAAAAAAAAAGTGGGTGCCGGCGTATAGCTTATATTTCAAGTGAGGATATAGGTCGATTAAAATACCTACAATAGCAATGCCTCCGACAGTATCGGGTAGTGATACGTTTGAAATGCATGTCAAACCCCATGTCCAAGGTCAAATACGTACAACAGCAAGCTAAAGTGACACCGAAGCAGCCGATGTTTGGAAGGAACAGGGGGGAATCACGTTACTTCTAAAGCATGTAAAGACCCGCCAATTACACCTCCGGCCTTGCAGACCTCTAAACAGACTTAGCAAACCGTTGTGTGCTTCCGAGGAAAAAATCTTTTGGGAAGATAGAAAGATTGCACTCGTGCGCATTTTAAGTTTGGCCAAGGGCCAACATACGGCCCTTTCCTGGAAGATCAATGATGAGTTCATACATCTTTACCCCCCCAATGTTATCAGGATGCTTCCGGGGTTTCTTTTGTTCCTTGTTCCTAAGCTTCCATCAATATCACCGCTGTTACAAGAACTCGTTAATTCATTCATATGATCTATCTGTCCACCCAACATGTACTATCGGACAGACCGCGAAAACACAATACAGCGACTCAACAATCGCTGATCGACCTAATAGATTTAAGCCTATTCATCCGATGCTGAACGACATCGGGCACTAAACCTGAAATCAGTGTTTTGTTATCTGACCACGATCTATCTACTGTGTATGACACACGACGTACATATCTTTCCATTAATTACAGCGCTAGGGGCCATTTACTGTTTCATGGCGCGCTACAGCCCCTCTTTTATTTCTTTAATAAACGCTTTGTGTTGTTTTATTTCAATGGTTTCGTGTATCAGCTACGTATTCAAACTGCAGGTACTTGACGCCTTTATTAAATTGGCCTCTCACTGAAAGCCAATCCCACCTCCCCACAGAGCGCATCCAAAAAGGTACCGAATTTACCGAGGGATCCAATCCAATTTTCACGACATAAAATCACAACTGCTCCTCTATTGATCGGTTAGTCGTCTGAGAGAGCTTCTTGATCATGCCTACGCCCCATGTTTGGCCGTTCAGTTTACAACGGTAGCTCGCTATAATGATACATGTGGTCGCTTTCAAATCACCTCATTGCAACGGACAGATACTATAAATACTACCGCTTCGTTGCACAGTTCGGTATTGCCGTTATAAAGTCTCAATGAGACGTTCAAATACAGTAGCAGGAATGAATACATACCTCGCTGCGAAGACGGATTCGAGAAGACAAGCCAGAAAAGATTAAGACGCATGAAGATGATCTCATTGAATTTTCGCTAAACAAACCCAATTTCTCTATGCATGCTCACGAATACCAAAAACTGTCAGAACAAGCTTTGTTTCTGTAGGCTGCTGTGGTGAATGGTGAAGATAAATAAGAGCGTACAGAGGAACAACGCAGGTTCTTGCGGTAGGATTCCAGTATAATTGTAAATTCTAGTGCGACGGCGGCAGATGTACTTTAGACCGAGAAGACTTAATGGCTGTTGGCGGTGTCTTTCCTTTTGCATGTCGCGCCATGGTTCTTTTCCGTTGAGAAGACTCTTGTGCCTAGCGGGGCGTAAAATGAATGATTAAGGTTCAACAATACAGACCATCTAACGTGTTTTTTCCTGTGCAAAGTACATATAAAATAACATGGACGGTCTGAGATATTCTACATCCCCCAGTACCAGTGCCAAATAACGTGGTACTACGATAGACAATAGCTGAAGGCTTAGTATCTGTTCATGAGCACCAAACAATCAAGCCGACGTCGAAGATTTTTCTTGTGTTACCTGGCATGGCACGGTTCATCTTTCGCTCTCAGCCAACGGTTGCTTTCCGATCTGGCCCATTTAGCCGCAACCACTTGCTATAAGTGCGTGGTGGAGGTCGTAAAAATGCTTACAGTACTGTACACCACTTAAAGGAATCAAGTACGGGAGGTACCAAGGCATTTAGTGCGTTCGAATGCCTCCCAAATCCAGGCAGAGGCTTTTTGCTGCTTTGTGGCGGAGCTGATTTGGTTGGGGTATGCGTCTATGGGTTGTCTTTTGCCCGGACAGAGCGATTGGGCTCGGCTCCTCCCTCCTTACCCGCCCAGTTTAGTTCGCGTGACCTCCTGGCTTCCCCCCCTTCTTTTTTACAACTTTCCATCATGATGCCCACCATACCGAGAGTGAGGACAGTCCTCGCCCTCGGTTCTTTGCTGATTCAAACATGTGCAGGGTTCTATTTGCCGGGTGTTGCACCTCATGACTTTGCTATGCTAGACCCTGTCCCACTCTATGTCAACTCTCTTACCCAAATGTCCAATCAGCGAGTCAAGTCTGTCCTTTCGTATGATTACTACGATGAACGCTTCCATTTCTGTAAGCCAGCAGGTGGGCCGGAGAAGCAATCCGAAAGCCTTGGTAGTATCCTTTTTGGCGATCGCATCCTCTCATCAGCTTTTGAGGTATGTATATCCTATGCATACAAGGCGTATAACTGGAGGAGGAACCTATACTGTGCCGGGAACAAACAAAACCTAAGCTCACGTCTTTCTATCTCTCTTCAAGCTGACGATGGGAAAGGATGAGACGTGCAAACTTCTGTGTGAGACGGACGAGATCCCCAAGGAACATGTTGCTTTTATCAATGAACGCATCGCTGATGACTATGCCATCAATTGGGTGATTGACGGTCTTCCAGCTGCACATGAAGACCGGGATGAACACACAAACGAGATTTATTACAATATTGGATTCAGTCTTGGCTACACTAGCGGTGATCGTATCCTGCTCAACAACTACTATAAGATTAATATCTATTACCACCAGCGTCCTGATGATAAGCGTCGCGTCGTGGGTGTGGTCGTCCATGCCGCCAGCAAGGATATTAAGCTTGATCAAAACAACAAACCAATCTGCAAGCGGGAAGACTATGCGTTCCAGCTGAAAAGCGAAGGCAAACAGAAAGTGGTGTACGCTTATGATGTGACCTGGGTGGTAAGTGGCAGCTGCAACGAAGAAAAAGCTGTTTTGGACGGATAGCAGCTCACATGAGTGTCGAATATGCTATAGCCATCGGATACTGCTTGGGCTACTCGCTGGGATATGTACCTTCACATTCTCGATCCCTCAATCCACTGGTTCTCGCTTGTCAACTCGATTGTCATTGTCCTCTTCTTGACCGGCATGGTTGCCATGATCCTTCTTCGCGCCTTACACAAAGACATCTCTCGTTACAATGCGGCTGAAGCGCAGGTTAGTGTGCTGATGTGGAGATTAAAGCCATGATGGATTCCCTAAGTAGCATTTAGGAAGAGGATGTCCAGGAAGATTATGGCTGGAAATTGATTCATGGCGATGTGTTCCGTCCCCCGAAGCATCCTATGCTTCTTTCCGTGGCTGTTGGTAGCGGTACCCAGTTAATAGCCATGGCTGCCCTGACGCTTGGTAAGGATTAGATTTGAACTGAAATGCGAGACAGAACAGCGGCTAGAACAGTATTATTTTAGTGTTTGCTGTCCTTGGTTTCCTTTCACCTTCGAACCGTGGTTCTTTGGCGACTGTGATGATTATTTTCTTCATGATCTTCAGCTGCATTGCAGGCTACGTATCGGCTCGGCTTTACAAAATGAACAAGGGTGATGCGTGGAAGACGAACATTATTTTGACAGCCGTTCTTTTCCCTGGGTATGTATTCTAGCAAAAACAGTGAAGAATGAAGGCTAGTAGTCTTATATTGTTAACATAGTGGCATCCTGGGTTCTCTTTTCGCTCTGAATTTCTTCCTGATTGCATCGCAATCGTCTGGGGCTGTTCCCTTTGGTACCATGATGGCTGTGCTTGCGCTGTATCTACTGATCTCGTTCCCCTTGAGCGTGCTCGGCTCCTACTTTGGCTTCCGCAAACCTGTCATCGAACATCCGGTGCGTGTCAACCAGATCCCTCGCCAGATCCCTGATCAGCCCTTGTACTTGCACCGAATCCCTTCGATCCTGATGGGTGGCATCCTGCCCTTTGGTGCCATTTTTATCGAGTTGTACTTTATCATGAACAGCATCTGGTTCCATCGTATTTACTATGGCATCGGTTTCCTGTTCCTTGTGTTCTGCATTTTGCTCTTGACTTGTTCGCAGGTCACTATTCTCATGTGCTACTTCCATCTATGCAACGAGGATTACAACTGGTCGTGGCGCTCCTTCTTCACAGCCGGTGCTTGCGGTCTTTATGTTTTCCTGTACTCTATCTTATACTACGTCACCAAGCTTGATATCAACAGCTTTACGAGCACGGTTCTTTATCTCGGTTATTCAGCCATTATCAGTGTTCTCGTCTCCGTCTTGACAGGTAATCCATCCATCTGGAAGAGGGTGGATCCTCGAGAAGGACTGTGGATGTGGATATTCTAACTTTATTGTTTTCTTAGGCAGCGTCGGATACATTGCGTGTCTCTTCTTCCTGCGCAAGATTTTCTCGAGCATCAAAGTAGATTAAAAAAATTTATAATTACTGGAATAATTCAGAGTAAAAATAGAATGGGCCTTCCAGCATTTGACTGGGTGGGGTCATCTTGCTTCGGCCATACGTAGAATGGGCTCTCGTCGAGGGCCGCCATTCGTATCACTTCGTACCATCATCATGACTCTCATGACTCCCCAGTCTATGAGGATGGTGAGCGTGTTTTGAGTAACAGATGCAACACACATCAGAGGGTGAGAAGGGACCGCGAATGTAGACACGGCTCATCTTTTGAGCATGTGTTTTATGTCAGCTGCAATAAATTTGCATAAGCACAATTCTTCCCCCCCCGCTTCGCGGCATCTGTGTGTGTGTACGACACAAGGCTTTCTCTCTCCCTTGTTTTCTCTACTTCTTGTACCTTTTTCTTTTCGCATTTCCTCATGACTTCTTCATCCTCAGCAAACGATCGTGTCGGTCAGATCGCCGCGCATCTAGCGGCCATTGGTCCTTCCTTAAAGGACAAGATCTGTATTGTGACCGGTGCTGGTTCCATGTGGGGCATTGGGTAACATATATATATGACAAACGAGAGGAACACACACACACACACAGAGAGAGAGAGAAAATCGCGATAGCATGTGTATTCATAATGATGGTCTTCCCTCATATCAATGTAAAGGCGTGCTACTGTCTATGCCCTTGCCAAACGTGGTCCGAAGGCTATCTACGCGACAGACCTGACCCTCGAGAACCTCGACGAACTCTCGAAGGATGTCGAGGCCCAATACCCTGGTGTGCAGT
The DNA here is from genome assembly GCA_025716815.1 of Dichotomocladium elegans. Lineage (NCBI taxonomy): Eukaryota > Fungi > Mucoromycota > Mucoromycetes > Mucorales > Lichtheimiaceae > Dichotomocladium > Dichotomocladium elegans. The sequence goes on from JAIXMN010000007.1 coordinate 587,708, forward strand.
GCATCGGCCGTGCTGTCAACGCGGCCAAGTCGGAGGATGTGATCCGGATCATCGACGAGGCCATAGAAACGTATGGTCGCCTCGACGTCTTCTTTGCGAATGCAGGTATTGCTACGGGAACCACCTTGCAGGCTGAGGACGAAGCGTCGTTTATGAACATGATGAGCGTCAACGCCTTGAGGTTGGTATCGAAGAACAACAACAAGACGGTGGGTGGGTAGGGGTGCGTGGCCGGGAAAACGCGTGAGCAAAAAAAAGTCCGGTTTTATTCACGGCGTGCGTGGTTTCTGTGTGCATAGCGCATTTTTGGCTTGCCGTTATGCAGGTCCGGCTATGCAAATCACCGGCAAGGGTGGAAAGGACCGATCGGGTGGTTCCATCATTTGCACCTCCTCAGGTAAACTTATCTCGGGATCCCTGTTTCCTCCCCCTCTCCACCTCCCGGTCCAACGATCTTCGAACCCTCCCTGCGCAACCTTTCTTAACGTTCATATGTATATATATATTGCTTTGCTTGAAACAAAACAGTGGCAGGTATCCGATCCGGTGCGGGGTCACCCGAATATTCAGCATCCAAAGCTGCGTAAGTTGGAAGAGGTAATGAATGATACACGGAAAAGGTTATTCATCTCTCGCTCCCATGGCGTTTTAGGGTCATCAATCTTTGTCAGACCAGCGCTTTCCAGTATGCCGGCACAGACGTTCGCGTGAATGCCATTTGCCCAGTATGTGTGTGAAAATCCGATTTTGACTCTTATTTTGCTGATGAATCGACGTCAAGGGGTTGATCGAGACGGGCATGACCAAGAGCACCTTTGACTATGCACGATCCCGAGGAAGTGCAAACAAAATCGGACAACTGAATCCTACTCGACGCTATGGCGTTGCTGCCGAGGTAACGTTTTGCCCTCCCCCCTCATCAAAACACACAAATACACACACACATATATATATACATCCCACGCTAACCGCGCACCACAACTTTTGTGATTGGGGATGGACATTGTCTATAGATTGCCAACGTCGTGGCTTTCCTGGCCAGCGAAGAGGCGTCGTACGTGAATGGTCAAGCAATTGCAGTCGATGGTGGTTTATCAGCCAGTCTTCCCATTGTCCCTGGCAAGTTCCACTAAAAAGCCTGCTTCGCTCGAGAGGACAGGAGTGGGGAGGAGGACATACCTGACATGATGTAGACCTTTGTATTTAAATTTACATATAAACAAGGGAAGGTTGGGTGGGTCCATTACACGATTACTGGGAGATATACTTTTATACTTTATACTTTATTTTCAAAAAAAAATTGTCGCATAGAATTATATAAATTTGTGGTATCAATAGGTAAAAAGATTTCGCATCCATGGATTAAACCCTGTTAGTCAGCAGAAAACAGTACGCCTTCTCCAATCCCGTTAACTTACAACACACCGTCCTTCCAAAGGAAGGGGGGGGCTTGCCCCGAAGGGCTGTGGTTATCCTGGGTGCGTCAGCGATAACTGACGCGGAAAATTCTTGGTCGGGCTTACGGTCGTCTCGACCCGCCAGAGCGTGCACCTCGTGGCCTTCCATCAGCTGCAGACGCTTGTGCATCATTTCTTCTCTGAAACCTTGCTGGGATGATACCATCTTCCCAAAGACCCCGGAGGATAGGATGCATGTTGAGAGTCGCCGCCAGATCCCGGTTCCATAACCTTGGTTGACCACCACCCTCTGCCATGCCTGCTGTACAGTTTTGATTTGTGCATCTATTGAAACATCAAAATATTAAAATCTTTTGGAAATATAACACAACATGCCCGTCCTTTATACCGTAGCAGGGCCATGACAGATCGTCGGGTCGTCGATATGGGCGTGGATTAGGAACTATTTTAAAGGTAGCAAGGCTTTCATTGTCACATACAGGGGCAGCACTTGGCTTGTCTTGTACTCGTCGATCAAATAAATATTGCAATTGTTCTTCTTCAACAGCCGCCAGAAGTCGACACCACGGATAGGCTCGTGATCCCTTGTATGCGGCGCAGACCAATTTCCCATCACGAAAACGGACCTACTGCCAAACTTGCGCATTCAAAGAGTCGTGAAGCTTTTCATCTGCTTGCTGCTTCTTGTAAAATGCAGACAGGCGAAGCTTTCGAAAAAGAAATTGCGGGTTCGGGTGGTTCGTAGTGGTTGTCGCGTAGAAAGACTTGAGAACTACAGAGACCCGGTTCTTGGCGGCGAGGTATCCGTCCTAGTTGTGCACGGAAAGCGTATGACTTTGAAATTGAGATAGATTCTGCTCAGCCAACGCGACCTCGGGTCGCTCTAACTGGAATCGCTCTCGCAGTCTGCAGTACCGTTTGGTCATCCGTGTATGATCTTGAAGCTGCTTTGTATATCGGAAGGTCTGGTGGTTGTCGGGTGAAGAATTCTCATGAACGCAATACAACAGGTCTCTTCTGCCATGATCAATGGTCCTCTATAGTCTTCGTTCCGGACTATCTGTGGGTTGACGTACTCGATATCTTCGCTCTGGATGCCAAATCTCTGCCCGACTGAAAGCCATTTGTCTTCTTGAACACAGTAACACCGACACCGTCAGTGTGAATAGTCCCACGGAATTGGAATAGCTCGGATTCTTGGGGTTTGAAAGCTCTTGATTTCAGGTTTACAACCCGTCTCCAGTACTCCATATTGCTTCGTGTGGGATTCCATTTTGCAGCCCAGGATACCGAGGGTATCACTATAACGGGCGGCCACTGTACTGACGTGAGGGCGGTCTGAAATCAACAATGAAATCCCAAACAATTCCAACAAGTAATTCCAAGAGACCATCTCAAGAATAATCCGATACATATCCGGCACTTGTGTAGTATAGGAAGATTGTACTCCTTTTCGTACTCTCTCAGTCTCTTACAACACGACACTGCTGTCATCCTTATCCATACGTTCAGGAAGTGTAGGTACATATGAACAATTTCTCTGAATATTATTAATTTTCACAGTGGTCTCCTGAAAGCCATTACTTTATTATTCCATTTGATAACCAGCTTCGAAGGTACAATCTCCTAGCTAAATGGCTCATTGACAAAGATACAAGCACACTCGGATAGTTCTTTGTTCTTTCCAAGAATAAACTTACTCTTCTCGATATAGGATTCTTTTGAGTACGGCTAATTTTAAGCGACAATTGCATTCTAGACCAACAAATGGATTGTAACTTTCTAATGCTCTTCATTGTAGAATACACGATCGGCCCTCTGCTTCTACGTTTCTTAAAATGCTGTCAGGGTTCTTTTCTTACTGTAATGCCCAGCGCTGTGCTGAACAAACATGGATTCCTAGCTGTTTTGCTGCTGCTGATGCACTCACTACCTCCGCAGACACCAGTTTGAAAAATCTGGCTTTATCTTGGTCAGTGTACGCTGTGTACTGCGCTTGATCCCCGCTTCTTTCGCTTGGGAATCTTGGTGGCAGTAAGCTCAGGGTTATCTTTGCACGATATGCTACGCAGATATTCAGTGTAAGAACAAACGGATTGAAGTGAGTACATTTCCTCATCAATGACATAGATTCAGGTCAGCCACGCTCATCAACGACATGACCTTCCCCATCGTTGTAAAAAAATAGATTGCTCATTTCAGAATGAAAAGTTTATAAAGAGAAAGAGTCATAAGGATGAGATGGATTTGCGACATCTTTCCGTGTATGTATGTATTTTTGCGATCCTGCGACTTCAGAACTGGCAGGGTGCGACTTTGATTTTGAAAAATAGTGTATAAATAATGAAAACAAAGGGCAGTCGACAGATGAACAATTGTAGTATTAGGGCTTGTGTATGAGGTGGTTGGCTGTTGCACGCACATACATATATACACACGCACACACAATGAGTTAACTTACGAATGAAAAAGGCACAGTGACTCGTCCTTCATTCGCTTACTTTTTTTTCCTTTTGTTACAAGAGGATTTATGGGCGAGGGTAAACATGACCTACAGCTCGAGATAAGAGACATAGCCTGGATACGAACGACAGAAACCGCTTACCAGGCATGGTTGGAAATCGATGGCCGGTACTGAGTGATATCATGCCTTGTGAGTTGTGATGAACCGGCGGTGATGTGTTGTGGTGTGTGCCCATGGCAGCCTCTGCAGCGATGTTCATCCGTGCCTTGAGTGCACTTTTGCGCTGGGAGTGCATGACGGGCGGATCAAACCCACCTGTAGGTGTGCTGCCACGAGTAGGCGTGTCATCCGCCATGTCGTCTGCTGGTACCTGAGCAGCAGTTGTGCGACACGTCTTTTGTGGTTCTCGATCAGGCAAAACAATACCTCTCCGCCCGCGTGCCTGTCGCCGTTTCCGGCGTGCGTCACGCATCCTGTCGCGCTCAAGCTTGTCGATCTCTGCATCGGTAAGTTCGAGAATGGCCGGAGTGAATCGCTCGACCGATTCGTGATCACGTGTGATACTTTTCAAGGCCGGCAGGAAACTATGCCGCAGCTCATCGTCGAGGATATTCGAGCCGTTGAACTCGTAGCCGACAAGTATGAGGGACTTGATGTAATTGTGAGCCTGTTCTCGGATGGAGTGCGCAATAGCTGTTCGGAATTCGCCACCGAGACCGAGTTCATCCGCTAACTTGGCTGCAAATGCCTCGGCATCGTTCCGCCCGCAGGCAATGTCCCATTCAAACTGGTCAAGCAGAGCCCTGTTGCCTACGGTAATATCGAGCTATTGGGCGGCCAATTAGTCCATCACACACACAGGTCTTGTCTTATCTCTTACCCTGATAAGCATTCTCAGCTCTGTGTTCCTCCGCTTCGGGTCTTCCGAGCCGTCATTTTCTTCTTCCTCGTTTTCAGGCCCGTCACCCCCCATATCCGTCGTTCCGTCGTACACGTAATAATCCTGTAATTGATCGTGTATGGTACGTGCAATATGCGGTGCAAATGTAGTGGCCGGCAACTGGAGGTCCTCGCACATGACTTCTGCAAATTGCTCTGGGGTAATCAAGGTCTCTGTAGCGACCGGTCAATCAATCGAACTTGCGCGCAGAGTGTGTTTCGAATGTGTTGATACTACCATTGAGATTCCAAGTAAAGGTATCGCGTAACTTGTAACCGTCCATGTCGACTTCCAGTCGAATCGGCACGAGCGTGTCTTTCTTTCTGCTCTGCTCTATTAATTGATCGAGCGGACTGTCCATAGTGAGTCTCCCATCATAACTCCTTCCCCTCTCCCCCCCTTTTCTTTTCTTCTCTTACAATCGGAATTCACGCGACCTTCTAGGTCGCTTCCGGTCATTAGGGTAGGCGATGCGCGGCGGTTGCGTTGACCCTGTGCTGCCCAGCGATCCGCGATAACCAGGACCAAACACAGCTGCAGGCCCTTGGGTCATCCGCAGCTGGCGATCTTTATGCATAACCTCGATCTCACGTTTCTTCTCATGAGCAAGTTCTAGATGTCGTCTATGCTGATTATTCAGGGAAACTTGGTACACTCGGTCGCGACGCTGATAGAGCTCCAGAGTTTTTTTATGTGGTTTGTTGTCGGCGAGGATAGGTTGGGTCGCAGGGACGGAAGCCACACCAGTTGCTGTAGTTGACTTGCTACCAATCGCAGAATGATGCATTCAAGTGTCAGATGAAAAGAAAAAAAAGTCAAAAAAGGATTAACAAGAAAAAATTAACGACCGCCCGCACTTAAAAGATGTCGAACCGGTAATTTCAGGGGTGAGACAGGCACCCCGTGCGGGGTCATGACGCCCTACCCCAGCTAGATATTTATTTATTTTTCATTACAGAAGACGCGTTTTTATATCGACAAGAGAAGCAAAGTATATTGGAGGAAAGGAAACGAAGGGGGAAAAGCGAGAAACAGAGAAATAAAAGGAGGAGGATGGAAAAGATTTTAAATGCACATGGAAGTACGTGGTAGTTCTACCTGGGCGCTTTAGAAGAATTTGGTCTCTTCGGGCACACGACCGCGAATGCTCTCAGGTTCAGTGCCGGCAACGTAGACGTCAGTGAAGAACTCCTTCATCTCAGGCTCAGGGGATGCCTCAGCCTCCTTGAGAGCCTGGTCAACAACCTTGCGGGCCTCCTTGTCAATGGCTTTGAGATCTTCTTCCGTCGCAGCACCAAGCTCAATGAGACGCTGCTTCAAACCGGTGATAGGATCAGAGGTGGAGCGCATGTGCTGGATCTCCTCACGAGTACGATAGGTGGTGCCGGGGTCGGACATGGAGTGACCACCGTAGCGGTAGGTAGTGAGTTCCATGACCAAGGGACCTTTGCCGGAGGTGGTCCATTCCTTGGCCCATTGGGCAGCACGGCGGACCGCAAGCACGTCCATACCATTGACCTTGATACCGGGGATATAGTCACCACGAGTATGGTACTCTGTCGATCCAGATGAGCGGTTGGCAGCAGTACCCATACCATACTTGTTATTTTCGCATACAAAGACGCAGGGAAGGTCCCAGAGCTTGGCCATGTTGTAGGCCTCAAAGACCTGACCCTGGTTGGACGCACCGTCACCATATAAAGCAAAGGTCACCGAAGGAATGTCGAGATATTTCTGGGTGAAGGCAATACCGGCACCGAGAGGAACCTGGGCACCGACAATGCCGTTACCACCATAGAAGGAGGGCGAAAACATGTGCATGGAACCACCCTTGCCCTTGGAAACACCATCCACTCGGCCCATCAACTCAGCCAGAATGCCCTTGATGGACGCACCGCGGACATATGCAAAGCCGTGGCAACGGTATGCAGTGATCACGTTATCCTGGAGGGTGATGGCAGATTCAATGCCAACAGACACGGCTTCCTACAAATTGGGAGGATGGGGCCATTCGTAAAACCCTTTAGCATCGGACCGGGAAATTTTTTTGTGGATTCGCCCGCGTTTACCCGCACATCCACTGAACCAACCCGGACCCAAAGAAAAAAGAGAAAGAGAGAGAGAGAGAGAGAGAAAAGATTGTTTAATCACGTACCTGACCATTGCACAAGTGGCAGAAACCACGAATCTTCTTTGCCTTGTAAAGACCATCGGCAGCCATCTCCATGCGGCGCATGGTGGTCATCTTGGTATACATATCCAAAAGCTCTTCCTTGCTGATCTCAACATCAAGGCTGGGGGCATCGGCCTTGTACATCTCAAAGGAGGATTCGGGAAGGGTGATGCTGAACTTCTCGGAGGCGTCCGTGGCAGAAGCCATCCACGATGACGCGGAAGAAGAGAAGGCACGCTGTCCGCGAAGAGCATAGGAAGAAAAGGTTAAGGATTGTGTATTCCCTTCAGAGGGGGGACTAGAAAAGGCCTTACCGCAGGCAAGAAGGACTTGGGGGCAGTGGAGACGTTAGCCAACAAGCGAAGGGCAGCTGTGCGAAGCATGGTTGGTGTGCTAAAAGGGAAAAAAAGGGGGATGGAAAACGATGGGAAGAAAGGGGGAAAAAGTTATGATGACTCGGTTTGCAAGCGACAGGCGGCTCTTCCAATTCATTGTCCGACTCCCCAACACTCTGCTCTCGGAAGCTTTCGGATTCGGAGGGGGCGGACGGGCGATAGCATCTAATTCATACCCGTCCCCAAGGTTGGGCTATTTTACCTTTTTTTTTTTGCTGGTTTATTCATTCGCATTAAGGGAAAATAGCGGAAGAGGAAAATATACAAGGACATGATAGGAAGTGTTTGAATACACAGAGGATGAAGAAAGGGTTGAAAAAGGGAATATAAATAAACAGGAAAAGATACTGGCCACTTGAAATAAGTATGCCAGGATCATTACTACTATGACAATCGCTACTGCTGCTGTTGACGGTTTGCCGTTTCTTCCAGCCATTGTGGATCAACCAGGTGACTGAGGGCTTCTACATCTTGCTCCAGGGCGACGATCTCATCGTCCTTGTTGAGCTGATCTATTTCTGGTGAGCTCATTTGGGATACATCGATCGGCGTGGGTGTGTATTGGTCTTCTTCCATCAAAGAGTCGGCTGGGTCGGCGCCTTCCTCGACCGACATCTCGACAAATTCGAGCGGTTCAACTGCTTCAATGGTGTCCATCGGCTTCTTGGGCTTTTTCGCGGCCACTTTCTTGCCATGTTTATGCTTGGTGAACGGGCACAATAGATCCTGAGCATCAAACTTGCCGACTGTGCGCGGGCAGGACGACACGTTCTTGTGCCAGTTGGCGCCGATAGTATCCAACTCCTCAAGGGTTGACAGCTTACCCCAGAGATCAAGTATAGGGAGATCTGCAAACAGCGGAAGTCGGTTGTTCGGTAACTGGCTCAGGATCGTATCGCGTTGCATCAGAGGGACCAGAAACTCGTCGAGTGCATTTACACGCCCTTGTTCTTGCTTGACATGGGTTCCAAATTCGAGGTGGTTCGTTGAAAACGACTCAAAGAGCTGAAAGTTTGGATAGAGCATGACATATGATCGGAGATAGACCAGCTCGATAAAATACTTCTTCCATGACTTCTTCCATCGTTCGGAGCGACTTCCCGGAACTGTGATGTTGAGCAGTTTGTCCTGTTCAAGATCCTCGAGACGGTTCGTTAGATAGCTGTGGAACTCGCGCCAGTGTTCTGGAAAGTAGACCGCGCCCCAGCTGCAAGGCACCTGGCTTAGGTACGGCACTCGCGGATCGTAGCTAGGCCCGATCGCCTGATTCGGATCAAATGGACGTCGCCCCTCAGGATTCAGTTCGAGATGGCGAGGCGAGTACAGGCTGATGCCGTACATGTGCTGTGCTTCCTTGTCCACGTGTTTAGCGGTGTAGCGATAGCGCAGGATGCTGTATTTTGCCCAGATATAGAAGAGCGGCGACACTTCAATATCATCTTCCAGAAGCACGGCGTAATTGTCATCACTTGTTGGATACCATGACTCAACGATGGCTGGCATCAAGCCGCCTTTGCGGATCCGATGACGAACTGTCTTTGGACCATGGCTCCAAGTAAACCCATTCACCAACATTCGGGTCACGCGATCAGCCGATTGTTCTAGATGAACCTTGAGGTCGACAGTATCGCCTAGATAAAAGGACCGACTTGCAGACTGCAGGAGACGCGACAGCGAATGCGGGCGACGGTCGGTTATGACGACAACGTCTATCTTGATATCGTTCCAGTCTATGGAAATATGAATTCAACTTAAACGCAAGAACACACGCGCACGCGACATTTGCGCACGCACACAAATACACACGGTCTGTGACGATCGTCACTTACGCTTTAAAGTGTGTTTTTCGAGATCTCTTATCCAGAGAGCGTGGCGGACCTCGCCCGGAGGCAATCCGATCGTAGTAATACCCCGGGCTCCAATCAAAGCATCGACAACATGGTATAAGGGACGGTCCTGACGTAGATGGATCAACGCACTAGGCTGCAGTACCGCGGCGATGTGCGAAATCCCCATAGCAATGCTCGACGCGGCCGAGAGCTCATCCTTAGGTGGCACATTCAGGTCGTGTACCACTACAAGGGGCGCATTGCTGCAGCTGGATGCAGCTAGGGCCTTCTTGAACCCCTGTCCAGATAAGCCGCGGTCCGCGCCAGTAACGACAACATGTACGAGGGTTTCATAGCGGCAGATGAGGGGATAGAGTGCGATAGCCTGCTCTGGGCCATCTACAGAGAACAGCACCGCATCCTGCTCCATAAATGTCCGCTGCCGTCGATCAAGACTGGTAGGCCAGACGCGTCTGTCGAAAATGTCTTTCCAGGCTGGCTGGTCAGTTTCCTTTTGAATGGATGCACACTTGACATTTTCAAGCTGATAGTCCGGCGAGGGATGGGGCGGGAGGGCTATGGAGGGTACAGAGGCATGGTAAAGGAGATTTTGGCTGATGTGATACGCCAGGGGTGCATTCAGCAGATCAGCATCTGTTGTTAAAAAGGGGAGCCACTGTCGTCGAAAAAGCCAGGCGCCCTGGATCATGTCTACTGGCTGAGTAACACTCGGTATCACCTCTTTTAACATGGCTTCTGGAAGGCAGAGAATATTAAAGGCAGGGTCCGGATTGACATTGGCTGGTAGGAGCACGCCGTTGGTGCCCAAGAGAGCGTTTTGATACTCGCCCGTGTGCATCATTCCAGTCATATATTCGAGATATCGTTTGCCAGGGATTACGCCTTCATCTACTACCCATACCCAGTCGCTTTCGATGGTGGGGAGTACCTGAAGCCAACCAGCACTACCGACGCTACCAGGGCTGTATTGTGGTGGATCGGTCGTGATAATGCGGAAAACATAAGCTGATGGCTGCTCAGTGTATTTTTGTACGTTCTTCTCGACCGTGCCTTTTAAGAAAGTTGGACATACAATTACGATTTCGTCAATGCGCTGCGTCTGGGACGTTAGTGCTGCGAGCTGCGGTTTGACGGCGTCTCTGATTGTAATATGAATCATCGCTGTTATAGTACCCTGATGTGGCGGGAATAGAGAAGGGAGCTCTTCAAGGCGATGTCCCATGGTAGTATAAGACTGCAGGCCCTGAAGAAATGGGGAGGGAGTCTGGTTCTTTACCCATCCATCTATCGTTTGAACGCGAACATTAGCAGTGCGCTTTCGAAAGCAATCAACGCATTACCGAGCGACCAGGTAGCGAACTGCGGCCAATTAGGTTCTTGATAGGTGGGATTATTTGAGGAAGAAACAGCTTTACCAGTTTCGTTCGCTATTACTGCAGCGTCGTCGGGGAAGATTGACGGCTTCAGATCGTCGGGCACAACGCTATCTATTGTGCTCTGGAAGTAAAAGAAGCCTGTCCATATCAAAAGTGCGACCGAAAGCAACAGAACGGTGAGGTGCCGCAGCTGCCGCCGCCTTGGAATGAGTGTTGAGAATGAGAACGATCCATGATGTTGCGGGTTGGGCGGGTAATGATCGGCTGATGCGGGATTTGGAGTCGATACTCGGGGAGAAATCAGATCGCCCATGGTTTGAGGTATGAAAGGAGCAAATGAAGGAGAGACGGGAAACAGCCGTCAGCGAAGAAAAAAAGGGACTGGAGAGGGGGGAAGGTGAAAGGTCGACGAGGCAACGCATTGTTAAAACCAGGAAAGATCACTTTTCTGTAGGTGACACAAATTTGCATTTGAGTAGCCGATAGTTCCTGGCTTGCCCAACCACGCAAGCCTAGCAACGAGATGCGTATGGCCGATTAATGTGAGGGCAAGAGAACCACTGCTTCCGGGAAGGACATCGCGTTCACTGCAAGTCTGCTCAATCGTGAATATACGGTCTCCCGAAACAGGCCCACACAAGGTATAATCAATGTGTTTTTTACACGTCTAGAACATCGAGGTACAAAGTCATACGCGGAGAAAAATAAAGTATATGACTAGCTGATGAACCTTGTACAACGTTGCGCCATACGTGGATAGGGAGATCATCTGCCTTTTTACCTTTGTCTTGCACACGCGATTAATAAGACGGGAGCGTAAATAGGATTTTTTTATTCGAGGACTACAGAAATATAAGCTCCTCAACAAGTCATTCAAGTTGCCTAAGTATTCGCGTGCGAAGTTGCTACATACACGAGGCTTTTAAAAAATCGAGGGCGGGGCCTGGAAATAAATGATCGAGATAATGAAATACCTTTGAGGATAGCAGAGATAAAATAGGTCGAGTGCTATTCATACTTTATTTTAGCACATAGCTTTTGCTCTCCTATTTGATAAGTCTAATTCGTGCCTTTACCATACTAGCCATTGAAGCAACTGATACGGCTGCCTTTAACTATAAGAAGTAGCCCCACTATCCTGACTCTTATGCGATCAATATATCTATTTTAACGAGAACATGTAAGCAAGGAAAAAAAAAACTTTTCGGAAAACGAGAGCAGGCTTTTTATGGGTTACTGCACAGCCTTACATATTAAGTTCTGTACGATAAACAAAATAGATTAATGGGATTGTGGTACTTGGCATTACAAGGGAGATTTCTTCTAAAGGCTCATGTAGAACTGCTAACAGATATTGTCACTTACTTGAGCATCATTTTATGATGGAAACAGTGGACGCAACGCTCTTTCCTGGAAAAGAAGTCAAGGCGTTGTAAATATTGTAAGGTGCGAAAAATGGCTTTGAAGCCAAGATTAGAAATAAACCATAGCTTGCGCATCGCTAATACGCGCTTGTATTTTTTTAGAAGCCCTGACTTATTCAAAATTCTCCCTAGTCTCGGAAGACCCGCGTTAAGTTTCCAGGACAATCTGCTCGTTGTGCCGGTATTGAACCTCTTTATATCTGATCTCCTGCATGACACTTTTTCCCCACCCTTGGCAGTACAATACTACTCCATCAGAAGAAGAAACGGAGGGAGACAAATGCTCGTGATATTCATATATACATGTTGGATGGATTTTTTTAAGATGTTGTTGTTGCTGCTGCTGCGGCTGCACATGCGACTCAATGGTAATACTAGTAGAAGAATGAAGGAATGGTCGAACGGTAATATAATAATATCTACTTTCGCATCAGCAAGTAAACGTGCTCGCCCACGACGATCGACTGTAAATGTCTGTAGTCTCCCTCGAGGCACATCAACAGACCACCGAACGACACATACACAGCACTGATGTGTTTGTTTCAACGTAGAGCAAAACGGACGTCAGTAAGTCCACTCCGAGGCTGCATTCAGACAACTTACACGTGCTGGCCGGATTCGGCACCTGAGCCTTTGGTTACATCGTCGTACCGATATACTTTGCCGTACATGACGTATTCGTATTCGTCACTGAGATCGCGCTCACCAGGAGCGCGTTCGCGCCAGCTCACCTTGGCCTCACTGCCATCATTCGTCTGACCATTCGTCTCGGGCTTGACGGCTTCAAGCGACAAGGAGGAGGCAATGACAAGCGACACTTTATCATTCAGCTCAAGAGGGTAGAGTTCAGAGTTGTAATCCAACAAGAGATCCATCTCATAGGTATCCGAACGAGCGACTAAGCGCGATACTAAAGTTGGAGGAGGAGGTGGAGGCGGTGGTGACATATGTATGCGCCGTATGAGAAGGGTTTGGTTATTCTTAGCTCTGCAAAGAATAATGCAAAGAGCTTACCTCGATCGAAACGCTTTCCGCTGGGATCAATATCCTTGATCTGGAAGAGATCAGAGAATAAAATGTTGGCCGATTGCTGCTGCATGAGATGGATAGGTGAAAAGGCAGACGAGAGTGGGTGAAGTAATTTTCAAAAAAAGCAAAAAAGTGGCAGTCACCGCCTGCGCCAAATATCAGACAGAACTTCTTGGTCAGAAAGACCCGGCGCATTTGATCCGTATCGGTCCAAAGACTTTCCATATTTGCTTCAATGTGAGATCTACTTGTTCTTCATAATCCAAGTCCTTGCCGATCTTCAGTTTTATATTTGTTATCGTGTATGCAAGTTTGTGTCGACAATATCGCCTCGCACACTCCTTTATAGAGTCTATAACCCTAACAGATGCAAGTTCGCCTCGCATTCGAAACAACAAGCAAGCTGCTGAATTTATGTTTGGCGATTATATTTGGTTCCTTTTCTCTCTCTCTCTCTCTCTCTTGGTGTACCCAGTGGCTCCTTGATACGCCCTCACTGCTGAAGAAAGCGGGATGACTATGATGGGAATTGACGCCGAGAACCCGTCCCCCAAAAGCAGGCAGCAGCTCCGCCAATTCCCGTATTGAAAAAAAAAACTACTAAATTATCGGTCTATACCTGAGCTGCGCTTCCCCCCCCCACGCACCGACCTGGTTTAACTCGGTGTATCGACTTTCGACGGCACTCCCTACTCAATAATTCCTGATCAACCGATGTGGAGTGAAACAGAAAAGAACCCGGGGGTGTTGAAATTAGTGGCTAAAATAAGCTGATCAGGCACATAAAACTGAGCGAGGCCATGAGAGTAGTGCCATCCATGCTGTAGCTCTTTCGATAGACCCTGTCTTAAAATTGCTTCGTATTTTTCACAAGGTATCACCCACGGTTGCATTGTCTCACCATCCACTCAGGGATCCAAGGGGATTTCACAATTCTTCTTCTTCTTCTTCTTCTTTATCTCTCACTCGCTTGCTACTGTTACAGACACTTTTCACTTACTCCCCTCCTCGGCAGATAGATCTATGTCTTTAACATGTGCCCACAGAGCGATATGATCTTTGATAAACATCCTCATGTCATGCCGCCTCGGTACTCATACAATCCTCAGCGAAGACATTCGTTCCAGCCCCCTGTCTCTAGGCGACCCGTATCCTTTTCTCACATACCACCTCGATCCTCCCGCAATGAACTCAACGATCGCATAGCAGACAGCTTCAAGGAGTTTTCGGTCATGCTTCAACAGCTGTCGTCACCCACAGCAGAGATAGCAAGGCGGAGGCCATCGGCACCAGCCCCGATCTTACGCCCCCACACACCTACTACATCGTCGCCGTTGCTCTCGTCAGCGTCACCAAAAAACCTAAAATCTATAGACAAACGATCGTCTGCGGCATCATTGCCTACCATCGGTAATTGGGATTCTTCCACGCCCAGGATAGAACCCATGGCTTCGACGATGTTGCCCATGACAATGACTTTGTCGCCCACCGCCGTAGATGCCGAGGAGCAAACCGAAGACAGCGAAGCGTTGCTTTTGGAGCCGTGTCAGATTTTAAAATCAGAAGCACAGCACGATCCCCAACAGCGCCCCCGGCGGCGGAGACAAGTGCTGCGCCTGCTGATCCGCGCCGCGTGCGATGGCGACAGGGACTTGCTCAAAATGATACTCAGGGAGCCGTGGGTCCCGGTGGATGTCTCCATTGACGAGTTTGGGTGGACTCCCCTCATTTATGCGGCGTGCTATGGCCACGTCGAGATAGCTCGCATGCTCCTCGATGCCGGTGCGACCATTGATTATCAGGACAAGAGTAAGCTGTCGCGTTTTAATGCATTGACTTAGGAAAGCAATTCCCCTAAATAATTACTCAGAGGGATGGACGGCGCTCTTGTGGGCAGCCAGTCGGAGGGACGAGACGATGATCCGCTTTCTTATCGACCGGGGCGCTTCGTGCAGAATACCCTCCCTCGCAGGTTACACTCTCTATCGCGACAAGGCCCTTCGACACCTTTTCCCGGACGTCAGCTCACGCAACCGCCGCTCACCTCAGCGCCGGAAATCTCAGCCCATAGCCAAGTCAGAATCGATCCTATATTACGGCACAGACGTGTACGGCGTTTCCGATCCCTCTTCCTCCTCAGAATGTACGGATGAGGATCTTGCTGCGTGGGAGCAGACCATTCAGTCTCTTTACCGCTTCGACTGGGATCACTGTCGACCTGACCAGATGTTTGTCTTTGGCCAGGACGATGTAGCTCATATTGTCGATACACTCGTGGACGAAAAGGCACCATTATCATCGCAGGACGATCCGTGGGCGCCTGCCAACGTCTTGTTTCTATGCTGTCGCTTTGCACATTACCATGCACGAAGAGAACTCGGCCAGGAACTTCTTACCTCTGCGATGGCCAGGATTGCAAAGACAATCAGGGCAAACGCGCGTAGCATCCACCACCTCGCCTTTTGGATCAGCAATCTCTATCAGCTCCTCGTGTATTTCAAACGGGACACACACCTAGCAGCTGGAACGACTGCGGCAGACCACCGATCGATCCATAGTCTACTTGGAGAGACGTTTGATTCCCATCTCGTGAGCTATGTTGAGCGACAGCTGGAGAGGCTCGTGGAGCCGTCGATGCTCGAGTTTTGCGAAGAATCCGACTGCGACATGCTTGCGACGCCTGTGACATATGCAGATGACAGCAGTTGGCAGCAGCGAATGATGATCATGCGCGGCGGCAGTGCCTTCCGACGCAACAGTGCTCCGACGATCACCCCACCAAGCACGCTCATCAACGCTATCACATCCACCCTCGATATCCTCAAGATGTATCGTGTCCACCCAGATATTCTCCGGCAGCTCACCCAATGTAGCCTTGCCTTTTGCTCGGCCACCATTTTCGACACCATCCTGGCCAATAAAAAGTACCTTAGTAGGTCCAGGGCCATCCTGATCCGAATGAACGTCTCTTCCCTCGAAGAATGGGCGAGGACGCAGGACCAACAACAGCCCCTATTGCTCTTCCGCCCAGTTGCGCAGCTCCTTCAATTTCTTCAGAGCATATCGCAACTACACGATTTTAATGTGTTCCAGGACACGGTTCGGCAATTCGACTGCCTCACGCCCGCACAGATCCGGCATTGCATCTCCAACTACCGCTATGAAGTAGGCGAGCCTCGGCTTCCGGCCACCACGGCCCCCCGTGTGTCCGAAGACAACCATCCTTCTCCCGCCGCAAAGGCGGCCGGGTGGCGACCGGCGTTTCCATTTGTGGTGCCCCCCATCCATCTTGTCAGTACCTCGAAACTCGGGTCGCCCTATCCAAGCATACCAGACCAATGGATGGCGCGTCTTGACCGCCGAAAATAACAGGTCAAAAGAACCTGTATTAAACATTGGCTATGTCTAGCTTCCATATGTTTTTTTTGTTATTGTTGGTTTTATATCAGAGGGTAGATTTCCCCTCCCCTAATTTGGAAACTGACAATGGGCATTTATCACTCTTCGTCGCACAAAGAAGGATGACTAGAGCAGAAAGAAATAGCGAGACGTTTGTCGGTCAAATCGAGGTATTATGGGACCTTTGACTATGTGCGTTAACTTGGCATTCAGTGTGATTCAGAGGAGGCGCAAATACCTCCGCAAGGAAAAATGAATTATTGTATATTAACATGAGAGTAAACTATTTTTACTTGTCTTCGCATTTCTTGCCACAACCATCGGCGCTGCTACAGCCGCCACATGCCGACGGTGCTTGCTGTTCCAATTTCTTCTTGCTTGGGCGGATGTTCCGTCCGTGATTCGGGGTCCAGGGGCCCAGACTGTCATTGGCATAAAAGTCCATAGGGTACACATCCTGCCATGTTGCCTTATTCAGCGCAATAGAAGCCTCGTATGGCGTAAGGAGCGGCTTGGGAAATGCATAACCCCAATCAGTAGACAGACGAGGGCAGGCGATCTGGATCCAGGCATCCACGTCCTGGAACTGGGCCAATTTGCCTGGAAATATTTCCGAAAGAAGAACAATCACGTATTCTTTACCGGCGTTGCGAATGTTGGCTTCCATGTATTCCATAATCTCCGGCTTTCCCTGACGGCCTAGGGTGCCAAGGATCAAGCCAAATTTCTTGGCCTGGCTGCCAACGGTGACCGCATGTTTGCGTAACGATTGCATTTCTTGGTGATCATACCGCTCACGCGTGATACGCTTGTCATAAGGATTGTACCTTAGTGATACCGCCCGGCTTTAGAACCACTCATTTCCGCTGTACCTCGTTTGGCTTAACTTACTGAAATGCAGGGATTGTAGGGTTGTGGATCATGATCGATTCAAGATGGAAACGGCCGTCGCCGAGGTAGCTATAAACAGCCAGGCGTCAAATCCGGTTTTTTTTAATACATAAAAATGCCTGCTACACCTCACCCACTCTTTCTTTTTTTTTTGCTTACATGATCGCATCTGTATCTGACAGCTTGGGCGATGTGCAGCCGAGAATTTCGCCTGGTGAAAGCGGTTTCGCTTGGGGTATGGTGATTGTGTAGTCTTCCTGCAGCGTCTCGCGCACAGATTGCAGAGATGCAACAAACTGAATAGTTCCAACAAGGACCAGCCTCTTGCCCGCCTCAAAATTCTTTTTGATGGTATCCACGAAATGCTGCGTATCAATACCGATATCCACAAATATATAAAGTGTGTTGATTGGCGTCACATCCACGGGCACTGTACACCAACATGAGCTTTTTTTTTAAAAAAAAAAGGAAAACCTCGATACATTACCCAGACAACTATGGCCATAATGAAGCAAGAAATCGCATCCGAGTGCCCGGGCAGTATAGTCATCAACGCAGCACGCACCGTACGTCACATCACCCATAATCAGCGTTTCCACTTGACAGAACCTATTTTTTTTTTTTGCAGCCGTGGTCAACGGCTTAGAAACTGCCCATTCATACACGCACACATATTGCCACTTACACTTCTAGAATGTCCGAAATCAAGCATGCAAACATAAGAAGGCCTTCGGGGAACTGAAGCGCCACTATCCCCCATTCGTTTGTTACCGAAAGAAAAACATTCTAGTACCTTCTGCTTACCCTTTTTTGCTTCGGCTTTTCTTATCCGCCATACCGATTTGTGGATCTCAAAGTTATAATTCGATGGCAACTAACCAAGAAAATCCCACCGTTTGAGAATGTTGTGCAATTAGGATCGATGCAACCATCAGTCCCTTAGCCAAGGCAATTACTATTAAAAAATGCCTCTGACCAGCGCTTCTCACCTGCTCAATGGCCCTGTTCAGGAGCGGATCGTTGAGGATCTCGTCGGGGACTTGGTTGGCAACTCGACTTCCACGAGTACGGCGTGGCTCTGCATTGTAACATTATCGTGTGTGAATTTATAGAGAGATAAGGAAGGCAGGCATATATAAATCGGGAAAGAAAAAAAAACTGACTTGCAAATCCAACAGCACCGTCTTCAATGGCAGGATCGTCTTCTGATGCTTGTCGCTGTTGACGAGCTCGACCGACGAATCGTTTTCTTGTTTTAGGAGTTTCCATATGTACTTTGAAAGCCACACCTGAGTTTGAGAAGTAGCAAACGAGGTTTTTTCTTTTTTGGCAGCAGCAGCAGCAAGCGGTGGCGCACTTTGTAGCTGGGTCTCGAAAGGGAAAAATTGCATATTTGGGCAAGGCAGAACCATTTCCGGGGGGGTTGGGGCGGGCAGGGTGCCTCTAGGAAGCGAGAGCATAACCTGGTTTTTATTCTATGCTACTGGACGATGACTACGAAGCGATGGTTGGATGGTAACGATGACATGTGGCGAGCGGGGAAACGAGGAAGGAAGCAAGAGACACACAGACCAACAGGATTTGATGGCTTTGATAGGGTGAGAGCATGCGCGCCTGCCTTGGAAGCCGAGATCACCCATGGGGGGCGGGAGAGGGGGGAGAGATCCGTCGCCCATTCCAATTTCGGGAAGGGCGCGTCATTTTTGTTGGGCTTTTTATTTTTATTAAAACACCCCCATCCCTTCCACCTTTCTTCGGGACTATCTCTTTCTCTCTTTTCCCTCGATATCACCTACTTGCAATAGCTATGGGATCCATTCACCAAAACCCGTCATTTCAAACAGAAGTCGAGCCTGGAAGAGTGTTAACGATGCCTGCGGACGGCACGGGCCTCGCGGTTCTTGACCCTTGGTTAAACCCTTTCCGCGACGCCTTGCGTGCGAGGTATGCTACTTCCGATATCGTCAGTCCTATCGCTCAGGCTGCCCCGCATGTGTCTCCTTTAGATATTCTCATTATAAGCGGTTTGAGAACCAGATTGAGGAAGCCGGCGGCTATGACAAATTCACGCAGGGATACAAATATTTTGGCTTTAATGTTGGATCGGACGGCACGATTACATACAGAGAGTGGGCGCCTAACGCGGAGACAGCCAGCCTTGTAGGCGATTTTAGTGAGTTTCTATACATCCTACATACGCTTTGGTGTGCGGCTATTGCACGGCATAAGATGAGGGTGTTGGGTGTGGGGCGTTAAGGACGCTAGTGTTCTGAACGGATCATAGACGACTGGGACGTGAACGCGCACCCGATGACACGATCCAGGCAATACGACAATGTCTTCGAACTTGTCTTGCCGCCTTCTGCATCAGGCGAGCCAGCGATACCTCATGGCAGCAAAGTCAAGGCATGTGTGGAAGACTTGGTTTATTGGAGCGGAGAGAAAGGCGTGGCTCAACAATCGATGGATGAATAGATTACAATGACCGTTCGTAACACAGGGGAGCGTATCTATCGGCTACCTGCATGGATCCGCCGGGTGACACAAGACCTAAGCAAAAGTCCTGCCTACGAATCCATCTTTTGGAACCCAGCCGCCCATTATCAGTTCAAGCATCCGCGTCCCAAAAAACCCGCGAGCCTTCGCGTGTATGAAGCCCATGGTTAGTCGTCTCCTACTTACCTTAAATATAAACATGTGCCAAACTCAGATGAATATATATGCAACTTTCTAGTGGGTATCTCGTCCTCGGAGCCACGCGTTGGAACATACAAGGAATTCACCAAGAACGTACTCCCTCGAATCGCCTATTTGGGATACAACACCATCCAGTTGATGGCGATTATGGAACATGCCTACTATGCATCGTTTGGCTACCAAGTCACGTCTTTCTTCGCACCCTCATCGCGCTACGGAACACCGGAGGACCTAATGGAGCTTGTGGATGTCGCGCATAGTTATGGGATCACTGTCCTATTGGACGTAGTTCACTCGCACGCAAGCAAAAACGTCTTGGATGGACTCAACATGTTTGATGGCAGCGATGAATGCTACTTCCACGGCGGCGGCCGTGGCCGCCACGATCTCTGGGATTCGCGCCTGTTCAATTATGGATACCTACCCGTGACGCAGTTCTTGTTGTCCAACTTACGCTACTGGATGGATGAGTACCGGTTTGACGGGTTCCGATTTGACGGCGTAACGAGCATGCTATATAAGCATCATGGCATGGGATTCGGCTTCTCGGGCGACTATCACGAGTATTTCGGTGACCTCGTCGACGAGGACGGTGTGATGTATCTTCAGGTAGCCAACAAATTCTTGCACAACCAGTATCCCAATGTCATCACCATTGCAGAAGGTGAGTTCAAGTTCCCCCTTTTCGTTATTTTCTCAAACCGCTCCCCACCGGGCTCATTGACCATTCTTCGCAGATGTGTCAGGTATGCCGGGTACTTGCCGGCCTGTGAATGAAGGCGGCATTGGCTTTGACTACCGCTTAGCCATGGCCATTCCAGACATGTGGATCAAGATTCTCAAGGAACTCCGCGACGACGACTGGAGCATGGGCGATATTGTTCATACCTTGACTAACCGTCGTCATCTTGAAAAGGCTGTGGCCTACTGCGAATCGCACGATCAGGCGCTTGTGGGCGATAAATCCATTGCCTTCTGGTTAATGGACAAGGAAATGTACACCAATATGAGCGACTTGACGGAACGGACGCCCATCATTGACCGAGGTATGGCGCTTCACAAGCTAATCCGGTAAGACTGAAAGGGATGAGGAAGGAAGTAAAATCGGTTATTTTGCCGTTAACAAAATGACAGGTTCATTACGCACGCTCTCGGTGGCGAAGGTTACCTCAATTTCGAGGGCAACGAGTTTGGCCATCCCGAGTGGCTCGACTTTCCTCGCGAGGGCAACAATTCAAGTTTCCACTATGCACGACGACAGTGGCCCATCTTGGATGATCCGTTGCTAAGGTACAAATACCTGAATGAGTGGGACAAGGCCATGCAGGAAACCGAGGAACACTATGGCTGGCTTCACCTACCTCAGGTAAAAATCAAGTTGGCATATAAAAAGAAAGCGATGAGGGAACTCATTAGGAAGCATAGGCCTACGTCTCCCGAAAGCATGAGGGGGACAAAATCATTGCTTTTGAGCGAGGAAACCTTTTGTTCATCTTCAACTTCCACCCGACTCAGTCATTTTCAGACTACCGTATCGGCACCAACCTGACCGGTAAGCTCAAGATTGTCCTCAACTCGGACGACCCCAAGTTCTTTGGTCATAATCGCATCGATCCTGCATGCGAGTACTTTACAACGGTTGGCGACTGGGACGGGCGAGCAAATTGGATTCAGGTAAACAAAAGCGGATGAGGACGACGCTGTTGGAGGATGCTCATTCTTTTGTCCCAGGTGTATATTCCCAGTCGGACTGCTCTGGTTCTGGGCAAGTCAGATGATGTTTCCCACACTTAAATGCATATATTCTCTCCGTCCTCATTCACCCCCCTCCCTTCGTTTTTCCCTCGTCGTATTATCGACCATGTCTTCCTCACCATCACTTCCTGTTGTCCCGCTGAATAAAAAGGTTCTCTTGCCAAGCGTGGTTATAAAGCTTATCATGAGTGGCAGTGCTGCCACCGAGCTTGTGCGGAACTACTTCAAATCGCGTGATTCTCTGACCGCCCAGCAGTCGTCCTTTTTAATTGCATGTGTGCCACTCCACCGGGTGCCTGACACGCGACGGCCACTATCGGACGCTGGCACGCTTGTGGCGGACGAAATGGTGCCATTTTTGAGCCGCTACGGCTGTTCTGGGCGAATTCTGCGGGTTCAGCGACTGGCGAACGAGATGTACGGTATATATGTGGAAGGTGTATCCCGGTTTAGAATTGATTTGTCCGACGAGGGCCATGCTGCTACAAGTACTACGGTCCGGGTTGATTATTACGACAACGACACACCGCCAGCCCAGGCAGAGGACAACGATTTCGGCCAGCTCGTGCGAGGGTTTGTCAAGAAGCTAGAGGAGCTCCAGATTTCTACGGATCTGATCACGCAGATGCAGAGGTGGATCGCTACCAAGCCGATGCTTGTGCTTGCGGACTTGCTGGTATGTCTGATTGACACAAGCTTCGAAGAGAAGCTTCAGATGCTGGAGACAACGACAGCGGCAGCTCGGATGGAATTGGCAAAGACATGGATGCGGCGTCAGCTTCACCTGCTTCAGATCCAGGAGCAGGTCAATTCGCATGTCGAGGCCCGAATGAGCCGGCAGCAGCGCGAGTTTTATCTACGCCAGCAGCTCGAGGCCATCCAGCACTCGGCCAACACGCAGAAAGACCATGACGACCCCGACCTTGACGAGGCGAGCGACCTCAGGGACCTGAAGCGGCGGCTCGTCGCTGCAAAGCTACCCAGCGAAGCACTCGCGGTCGCACAACGTGAGCTGGTGAGGTTGCAACGGTTGGATCCCTCGTCACTCGACTGGGGCGTGGGTAGACGCTACCTCGAGCTCCTGGCCGATCTGCCCTGGGAAAACAAGTCGTCCGAGCTGCTCGATGTGGCTCGGGCAAGGAAACAGTTGGATTGTGACCATTACGGGTAACGTGACATACATACACATCCATCGCACCTGTCTGTTTTGGCCCCCCATCACTCAAACGCATAGAGAATCGTCTAGCGTTTCCCAGGTCAAAAAGCGCATTATCGAATGCCTTTCCGTGGCTAAAGTTACGGGTGATTTGAGACCCCCCATTTTGTGTCTTGTGGGACCTGTACGTTCGCCTTCAGCTAGTGGATGTTTGGATGCTGACTTACCCTTCTTTGCACACACACATATATATATATAGCCTGGCGTGGGCAAGACATCCCTTGGTAAATCTATTGCAGCGGCCCTGTCGCGCAAATTTTACCGGGTTTCCTTGGGAGGCGTCCGTGATGAGGCCGATATGCGGTAGGTTAGCGTATGCATACAAAGTGTATGTGTGGGAGAAGTAGTGCAATGACACGTGAAAATGGCAACAAACGTGGGGGCGGGCGGGAACACACTAGTGGACATCGGCGTACGTATGCGGGCGCTATGCCGGGTCTGATCATCCAGGGCATCCGTCGGTCGGGTGTCAGTAACCCTGTCTTGTTACTCGGTATTTGCAGGCCAAGTTGGCACAACCTGGAAATCTTTCCCCACCGACCCAACTCTCGCATAAAATAGATGAACTCGATAAATTGGGATGTTCGCGGTCTCATGGTAACCCTGGTATGCTCCTAACATGGCCAGACATACACATGCACACACACAACATTGATACAAAATGAAATAGCGGCGGCGGCGTTGTTGGAAGTACTCGATCCGGAACAGAACCATTCGTTTCATGACCATTATCTCAATATCCCATTCGACCTCTCCTCCGTGGTCTTTATTGCGACGGCCAATTCGGTCGATACCATTCTGCCGCCGCTGCTGGACCGCATGGAGGTCATCCATCTCGGTGGCTACACGGCAGAAGAAAAATTAAATATTGCCAAAACACATTTACTACCTCGACAGCTCCAACGTCATGGACTGGCCTCCGATCAACTCAAGATAGCGGACGAGGTGCTGGCGTGGATCATGAAACGGTACACTCAGGAGAGTGGCGTCCGGGGTCTGGAGCGTGCTCTTGCGTCTGTGGTCCGTGCGAAATGCGTGGAGCTTGCTGAATCCCGAGCAAAGAAGGCGTACGATCCCCATGTAACCCGGCCCGACCTCTACGATATCCTTGGGGTAAGTGTGCGAGTGGTCTGATGGCTTGGCGGGAGAGGGGCTGCGATTGTCCGCCCCCAAGGAAATCCAACCGACAACAACTATAACACATAGCTTCCTCTCTATGACGCATTGCCGTTACCGGACCGTTCACCTGGCGTGATCAACAGCCTGACGGAAGAGCGAGGAGGGGTGTTGGTGGTCGAGGCGATGAAGACGCCGGGCGGGCACGGTAAGCTTGTGCTTACCGGATCGCTTGGCGCAGTGCTTCGCGAGGCTGCCCAGCTTGCGCTGGCATGGGTTCGGGCATCGTCCGTGTCGGTGTTGGGTGATGCTCCTTCGCTTCGCGATGCCATGGCGACGCACGACATCCATATTCACGTGCCGGCCGGCTCAGCACCCAAAGACGGGCCAAGTGCGGGGCTCGCCGTGGTTCTTGCGCTCGTGACGGTCCTGCGCAACCAGCCTCTGGCGAACCAAGAAACGACGGCCGTAGCGGGCGAGATGACCCTGCGCGGCCGGATCTTGCCCGTCAAGCAGATCAAGAACAAGGTCGTGTCTGCGTACCTTGCCGGCATCCGCACCCTCGTTTTACCGGAGCAAAACAGGGCTGATGTCGAGGCCCATGTGCCCGAAACCGTCCGGCGGCAGATCCACTTTGTGTATGTCGCAACCGTCCAGCATGCCTTGGATTTTCTGATACCGGCGGCAGCGGCAGCAGCGGCGGCCTCGCCCTCTGCTGTCTCCGTTACAAAACCACAGCAACAATCGATGGACCCGCGAAGGGCGGTCGAAAGCAGGCTGTAGTAGAACCAGCAGCAAATACACTGATTTTCCCCTGTCCTTTCCTGCCATGCAAGCAAACCCCATCTGATGTGCGGTTTCTCTTACGCACTCAGCATAAACAAATAAACCAAGATCATTGTTCATTTGTACTTGTTACACGGGCCCTGTCATAGCACATGACTGCAGATTAAATTAACTGCCACACCGCCCTATCTATCCTTTGCCTTGCTTCCATTCCTTACTTTGCGCGGTTCCCTTCCCACCTCCTCCGGGGGTGGGTGGGTGTTGGCAAAGTAGCAATTTTATTTCATTCCATCGAACAGGTCCTTCCCCCGCCTCACATACACGCCCCCGGGGGGTTGTGTGTGCATGCGGGTGGTTGGAGTAGGCGGGAAGGGCGGGGGGTGGGGTGGGGCGCGTAGAGCGTCTGCCGCGTTTTGACAGGGTTCGAAACTCCGCGGTCGATAATCATGTTCCAAAGAATCATACGTTGTTTTTCATCAATGAACAAGGGTGAAGTTGGAGCAAAAGAAACGAACAAGTTGATCGCACATTCTCTCTTTTGCAGATGATTGTAAAGCAGATGAAAAAAAAACACATGCCAAAAAAGAAAAAACTTAAACTAGGGGGGAGGAGAGTTTTTTTTTTTTTCTTTTATAATCGTTTGAAAAAATAGCTTCATGATTTCTACAGGTTCAACTCTTCCTTGGTCAAGACACCGAGTTCCTCACGGACAGGTGCCAATTCATCCAAGTACTGCTTGTACTGGCCCTCATTCTCAACCTTCTCCTTGATGCCCTCAAAGATACGGACCGCAGTGGCGTAATCGTTGACGCGACGCGAGGCGCGGAGGGCAGACTCGATCACGGACGGAGCCGGGACAAGATCGTACGCAAAGCAGTTGTTCAGGCCACGCTGAAGCTCGAAAAGATCCTCGACGCCGTCAAAGAACTTGACGTAGCGCTCGGTGAATGACTCGAAGCTCTCGTCCTCATGACCGGTCGAATAGACACGGCGGCCGGCTAAATATAATGGGGAAGGAAAGAAAAAAAGATGAACAATGAGCTCTTTTGCTTCGAAACGACAACACCACGCTTTCCCCATGGACAAGTGCACACACACGCTCTCTCTCTCTTTGTGTGTGTGTGTGTGTGTGTGTGTGCATGTAGCACATGGCGATGGTTTGCGCATGCGCATGCGTGTGTGTCCCATGGATGCATGCGTTATCGATATGCTATATATGCGGGAATGGGTATCGAGGAATTACCGATAGGAGCAACAGCACGGACGGCAACAGCGCGGGGAGCGATAGAGCGGGCGACAGCACCAGTAAGAGCAGCGCGAAGCATGGTTCGTATGTATATGTGTTTAGAAAAAAAGAGAGAGGGGGGGTTTGGTGGCGGGTTTTTGGGTGCTTTGAAAGCGGAAGTAAAAAAAGACCTCTCGTTTTTTTTTTTTTTTCCTTATTCAAAAAACACACTCACACCAGGGTTTTTTGTATTTGTGACCGTGAAAATTTTACTTGAGACCAAGGACAAAGGGAATTAGGATGATAGGGAAACATGCACATGCACACGCACACGCACACATATAAAACACAATGCATGGGATGGGCAAAGAGAACTTTTCTCCTGTTGCTTTCATTGATGGGGTTGGTATGAATAAATTATCTACATAGAAGCAAAATTACTAAAGTCAGTCTTAAGGTGGATTGTGGGTTGCCGTGTATCTTCGTTTGCATGTCGTTGCTGTTCCTGCTGCTGTCGTTGCTGCTGCTGCTGCTGCTGCTGTTGCCCAGAAAGCAAGCTTTGACGTACTGAACTCTCCAGCTTCGTCCGGACATCTTCTGGCAGCTGCGAAACAGTGTCACGGAACACTTGCGGCATGTTTGTTGCCAAGCGTAACACATACGCCATTGTCGCTTTATGGATAACACCTTCATCGGCTGGGTCAAGCAGTGTGACTAAGGTCGGCAATACAACACCCAGCAACAACAGCTCTAGAGAGAGAGAGAGAGAGAGAGAGAGAGATGCATCTGCAGTGAGACATCTCTCATAATAAATTTTTGGTTCTCATAAGAAAGCTTACTTTCACGATCCTCTGCGACAGACGTTACGAGTGCCTCCAACGTAGTCATGTCCTCTTCGAGGAGGGACAAGGATTCTTCAGCGCGTGTCGGTTGACAGCCCGGAAGCTTTGCGTAGGATAGCAGATGCTCAACAACAACAGGAACAAGTGCATTCAGTCCTATCTTGGACAATGATGCCGCCGCTGCTGAATTAGGTTTCTTCTCTGGCATGACCGCGATCATCCGCATACACTGATGGGCCGTCACCGAAACCTACGTGTTCCCCCCACCCATAAAACATTAATTCACCATATTGAAGTGTTCAGTTCTTTTGCTTTACCTCTTTGTTACCGGAAGTGAGCCCCTGTTTGATTGCCTCGAGGAATAGACTTCTCCCTTCCGAGTCCTGTAGATTAGCTTGCGGGAAGCCTGTGAATATAAGCACGGATGCCAACAGTTTGCTCTTGATGGATGTTTCGTCTCTGAACAAAAACGCATTAAATTTCATCCAGAACGGGCCATCGCTTTCTTCGCCATCTCTTACTTGGTGTACAGGTCGTCGATGAGGGAGTGAAGCATGGCGCACGTCACTCGTGATAGCGACTGTGTCTCCTTTGGTCCGAAAGAAGCCTCGTAGGAAGGAATCAACGTCTTTAAAGTCAGAAGAACTCGAGGCGCAAGCAATGTCTCGAACTTGTTGTCTTCCAATAGAGCTGTGAAAACGTAAAAAGTGATTGCCAGAAGATCAACCTTGTAGCTTTCAGGTACCACCGAAATCAACAGGCCAAGCTCATCAAGGCAGAGACCTAATACCGTTGCTGCCTGCTGCTTATCCTTGTTACCAGAGCCTAAAGAAATGCCGCTTCAGTAGTCCGCTCTCTTGCACTCGCGGCATCTGACGTGGCTTACGAGTAGTTGTACGTTTATTCCCCAAAGAAGGGACATTTTGCAGAAAGACATTGATCAGCAACCGAAGGATGTAATATATCTTGGCGGTGGAAGGAAATGCATCTGGATCAAAGGTTCGCTCGACGTCAAATTCACTTTCGAGATCATCGCAAAGATACGTTGATCCATAGCTCTTGGTTAGACGCTGGATGATTTCGATAATAATCAACTGGACACGGTAACCTTCAGTCTGTATTAGGCGGTCAAACACGTTCATGAGCTCGAGAAACACGGCTTTCGGCAGGAATTGCTGGCCTGCCAAGGATGGCTGGACAAACGTCTTCAGTGCTTTCAGACAAATCGCCATCGTAACGACATCAGACCGGCCGCTACTAGAGCTCGAAATGCGAGACAGACTTTCGATACACAAACCAAACAATATCGAGAACAGGTTGGACGGCCGGTTAGGATCGGTCTGCTCCGCATCTGGGTTCTTCGCGAGCGCTTCGGACATGGACGGCGAGCCTGATTCCATCAGGCTTGCTGCGGCTTCCATAATCTTGAGCCATGAGCGACGATAATACTATAACGTATGTATCCGTGTGAGAGAGCAAACGTTCAGCCAATGTTTTCCGTCCTTACCGGAAGCACAACTTGCTTCGTAGCAGCTGAATACATTGAATCGATACCACCCGTGGAAGTGGTCTGAATACCCTCTGCACTATTGGTGAGCGCAATGATATCAGATTCAAGTCGGATGCGCGCATAATCCTGAAGCGATCTCAGCCAAAGAGGGCTCAGAGCCGGTAGGTTTCTGACCATGTAGTGAGTCCATGTTTTTCATTTTTCTTTCCGTTCTCATCCGTAGCCGACCAACTTACGGTTGAAGCACTTGTCGTAGATAGTCTTGCTTTTGGCTGGCCACCTGGAGTTCGGCCCAGGCATTCAGCACTGCTAGCTTCACCATAACAGAAGCATGCGGGCTGAGGTCTTTGATTTCGCCAACGTTGGTCAGTTCACTGTCGCTTTTGACTTTGTCCAGTGACGACGTGAGCAGCTTGAGGACCCTGCCAAGCTGGTAGAGGTCTCGGACTATACCACTCCCAACATAGATGGCACATACTCGAACCGCAGCCGACACAATCTCGGAAGATGAATCTGCTCCGAATGCAGGCGTCAATGCTGCTCCGATCTGGGCAGCATATTGCTCAAGAAGCAGCGTGCCCTCCAGATCAGGATCCAATGTTGCCGCAAATCTCTAATAACCAAATGTTATCTGAGTTCTCGGCATATATATATATATATATATATATATCTTTTGCTGAAGGAAAAAAGGGGAACTCACCTCAATCACCATCCTTAGGAGTGAGATGCCCGCAAGTCGAAGCTCATCTACAGGCGCAGTGGCTGCTGTAAAGGAGAGCTTGATCAAATCAGGAACACGGAACACCAAAAAATCGCCAAACCCGGCTTGCTGTCGACGAGCGCGCGCGCTGATAAGATCAAAATGCTCACGGATATTGCTGGCTGCAATGAGCTCTATAGTTTGCTGGAGACACTGGAGCGCAAAGAGCTGCGTTCGCCACCTTGGTGGAATTTCAACGTTGACCGAGAGGCGGGACGTCAGACCGGACGCGTCCGCCACCGTGGTCGTGATGTCGACTTGCTGGTCATCATCGCCAAACCCTGCTCCTTCGTCATCGTCATAAACATCCTCATCGTCATCGCTACCGCTAGGGCCATCAAAGCTATTTCTTGAAGCAGGCTTGGGCTGAGAATCCGCAGATTGTCCCATGTCTGGCTTGGTTGTTCCGGACATGATACGCTTTGTAATATTGACCCAGACAGACGGCTCGTTCACGGCTGTCTCCTTAAGCCAGCTTCGAATCACGTTCTTAACATCCGACAGATTCGGATCCGTATCAAGCATCTTGAATAGCTCGGTATCAAGACCAGGCTGAGCTGCCTTAAATACAAGCTCGGCATCCCGTTGAACGAGCTGATATAGGCAGGTGACAGCCGCCTTCTTCAGCGGAAGGTGGAGACTGATAATTTGATTTTGAAGATAGGGCACAAGTTCCTGTACGTTGAGGTACTGAGGCGCAAACATAAGGAAGTGCTGGATACACCGGATCGCTTCAACGTTGACGCGCTCATCCGGCTCGAGTTTGAGTTCCTCAACCATATTCAGGCAGAGTTCGCGGATCTTTGACGAGGCCTGAAGCTCCGGACCCAATGTGCCGATAAGTTCGTAAATAATACGACCAAATTCCTGATATGCCGAAAAACCGACTGTCATTCCAGCATTGGACACCGCTATTGACCCGCTCCCCGGCTCATGGGTTTCGCTCAGATAGAGTTTCGCAACCATGCTGAGCGTACTGTTGACATAAGTCGAGAACATCAGACCGGCTGCACTGATGGTCATGGTGATTGACTCCAGTGCCCAAGCGTGCACCACCGGATGGGGATCGCTACTTAACGAAACAAGAATACCAAACAGCGTCTTGAGATGAGGAGAGGCTGCCATTCCGCCAACGTGAGTGTAGATGTAACCGATCGCTAGTGCGCAGCCTGCACGCACATCAGGATCTCGGTTGCTGACCACAAGGTCAACAAGCTGTTGCATCTGCGAGCCCACATAGGAACCTCCCACGATGGCTGTCAGGCGGCCAATCGTTTCGCTGGCAGCGTTGCGGAGGTACGGGTCAGGGTGAGAGATGGCTTCCATCAGAATCTCCTGAACAAGTTGGGTTGCTCGGCCGCTTGGGATATCACCGTGTGCCTTTTTCTTTTGAGACATCATATTCTTGAAGGCACCCAACAACGCGACTGTAATGTTCACCAAAACTGCAGCACGCTTAGGCGAATTCTTCTCAAGCCGCCCATCCTTGATTACGCTTGCGATATGTTCGAAGGTTGACTCCTGAACAGGCGGTGGCTGGGTTGGAAACAATGTTGCAAACAGTTCGATGCTGCTGTCAACGTACGCTGTTGAAGGAGCAACGGGACGAGGAATCCGAAGCTTGGTTTGTTCCAAAGAGAAGTTGGTATAGATATATATGGGATCAAGTTCCACAGAACCAATGATGGGTCGTTCGAGTAACTCTTCAATACGTTGAAACCGATCCTTGGTAACCCACTCTTTGCTTCGGTTACTCTCACCACTATCATCGTCTGTTGTCGTAGCAATATCTATACGATAACCTTGCATTCTGCTGGTCACTCCACATCCATGTCCGTCTGCTGCATTCCACAGGCTAACAAATTGGCCGGGGACTGTGCCGGTTACTTGGGAACTTGCACCCGATGACGGGACGATTTTATCGGGTTCGGCCAAGACACTGAGAGAGTTTCGTAGAAGACTGGTTAGCGACGATTCGTATGTGGATAGAAAAGGTCGTATTGTAACAAAGCACTGGAAAATACGGCGTCGAAGAACGTAGTACTGATCGACTAACTTCATTTCATATGGTAAACATGGCGAAACCACTGTGCTAGAAAACGTGCTGGGTGCTGTAGCGAGGAACGCGAGGGTATTGTTGAGAAGAGCAGCGATGCGCTTGGCAATATCGAGAGTGACAAGTGTATCGCTGTTATGCCCGAGAAAACTGTAGATAGAACTGATGGCACATTCGCGCGTATGGAAGAGGAATGACCACTCGGATTCTGTGCGGATAGCGTTAGCTTCCTTGCCGGTTGGTTTTGGCAAGGCCACCTTCCATAGAAGAAGCAGCTGTGGAAGATGCAGCTTGACTAGGTTGGGACCAAGCCCCATCAACGAGCCTACGAGGATCCAGGCAGTCTGGACCTGGATACTTGAAATTTGGCTGTTCTTGTGTAAATTCTTGAGCAGCTGGGTTGAAATCGACATGGCACGAGCACTGAGATCGAAAGAAGTATAGATTGGCCTAGCAGGGAATACACTGATGATAGCTGCGGCAGTATATGCATAGGCAAGTGTGCGTCGGAACAGATCTTTTGTAGCTGATTGGTTGCCCAAATTGGAGAGGTCTTTTTCGAGAAGCGTCAACGTTTTTGGTAATAGATAGGAGAGGTTTGATGGGATTGCAAAGCATACACACCGAATGCACCATGCTGCGGATATCTGTACCGAGAAACTGGGATGTTTTAGAAGGACGAATAGAGGATCAACAACGATGTCCTTCGAATAAAATATTAGCATCACATAAAACAATATCTGCTGCCATTGGGCATGATGTTACCTTGATCGTACTTGCTCCGCCGCCCAGGTCGCAAACCAATACGGAAATCAAGTTTGTTGCACAAATCAATGCATGCTTATTCGGAGCCGTTTGATTCCTCTTCAGGGGCGGCCAGCTCTTGACAAATTCAGATGTTAGGAGGCGAACCGCCATTGCTTGACCTTGTTCGCTTAAGAGCCGTTTGCCGATCGTCTCGTGCAGTAAGTAAAAAACCTGAGCTCTGGCAAATGCGCCATCCGAAGACCCAAGGCTCTGCTTTGTTCCATCCAGCAGCTCGGTCAATATATGGTTGGCAATTAATGAGTAGTTGGCTTCGACGAATTCGGTCCCAAGTAAAACGAAAAGAGTAGCGTAAGTCTCGATGATACCGATCTTGAACTCGCGCGAAACATTAGGCCGGTTGTAATTCGCTGATAACAGTCCCAACATCTCGTCGATGGACATCAATGTAGTGCTGTTGGGTTGAACTTCGCTTGAAGGCGCGGGATTCTCTTCGCCTGTCGTAGCGTATTTAACAGTGGGTTTATTAGGATCCACAGTAGCGACCGTTTGAGTGAATGCCAAGAGCGTTGCACACAAGGATGATGTTGCTCGACGCACCGGGAAGGTGGAATTATCGAACGCTTTTAAGAACGTCTGAAGCATGCTCTCAACATCATGTGCTGTGAAGGTTTGCCTAGCGTGCTGCAGTACAGCTTGCATGCACTGTCGAAAATTAGCTTATTGGCTCAGTCTTCGGTGGACGCCTACCATACCTGAGCGGAGGCGACGCGCATAACGAGAGCTTTATCCAGTAACCCGTTCCTCAGGTGCTTCCCGAGATCCTTTAGAATCTGGTCTGTTGCTGCTTTCCCGGCACCTTTCAAAAGCAGAGTGAATGCGTTAACAGCTTCAAGTCGTAGGAGGAGAGGATTCTACATGCAACAGGCGCAACGACGAATCAATCCATTTCGTCCATGTGAAAGCATTTCAGGAAACATACGTTGTTGGTCTTGATCACTTTGTTGAGAATAGATGCAGTTTCTGCAAACAGTGAAAGGACCCTATTTCCAGTCGCACCCATGATCGCGCCCGTCGTGGATATCGCAGCGCTACAGAACAATAGTTAGATCCACTCCTGTATTCTACCATAGACGCCGGAACCATTACATTCGCGCCTCCTTCTCAATATTTTTGTTGGCATTAATAAGGCTATGAAGTGCTGTGACAGTGTCAAAGAGACTCCGGCTGTCGCCGCGCGTGTACAATAGGGTGAAGCAGCGACCGATAAGGAAACGAATGGGTCTGCGCGGTTTAGCTGTTGCGAGCGAAATGAGTCTTAGAAGGGTTTTTTCCAGTTGCGGCTGGGCGCGTTTCAATATGCTCTAAGTTCGAGATGTCAGTCTGGCTTTGCCCGCCCTGGCTGAGTCAAAAGAAGTTCCTGTGGGTATGAATATATGCATACGTACGGGATCTATAATCTTGGACTCGCGCTCGACATGGGCTAACCACTGTAGAAGATAAAGCTCCTGCTTGTCTGAGCTCTCCGTACTTTGAAGCCTTTGTTCATCGAGGACAAATACGTCCGGGATGTCTTGCGATGTTGCGGACGCCATCCCCGTCTACGAAGTGAAGTACTGTCGACGAAAGGGGGAAGTTCGCGGGTTGGGCTGAGGACCTCTCAGAATTTCATATCCAGAACTGCCCTGGACAGACAAGTTTTCTGGGGGTGGGAGGAATTTACCACCCGATGAATGTTCCAGTGTACACCGTTTTCCCCAAAATTGAAATTGCGCCCCTTCCTTCGCCATTAACCTTAGTTCCCTTTTGGATCATCTTCTTTTATACCCATTTAACCTTCAGAAATGTGGAATCTATTTGTTTTAGGAGGGCAAGACCATGCCGTTGATTAGGAATTGTATTCCCTTTGATTCCTTTGTTCTCACACGGAGTATCCGCGCAGTCTATCTTGCAGGGTGATCCTGGCCTCGTCGCTACGCATATCCCCAAGCGGAAAGATTTAGACATTCAGATGAAAGAAGCAGAATTCTAGCGCGGCTACACAATGTACACCGGCAGAAGTAAGCTCAGATTTTCAAGCTGATGTTCGAGAAGGTCTTGAATGCATCAGCTGCTGCAAACAGCTAGGAATATGTGTTCGGTCAGTTCGGCAATGGGAATAACAACAAGAAAACGATCCTGGGAGCATTTTTAAGAAACGCAGAGGCAGTTTTTCACGTATTCTCAGCGAAAAGCATAAGAGTGCTATTTTAGAATGGATTGATGAGAATCTGCCCACTGCCCTATAGCAAGTGGTGGAGCAATTGCTTTGGAGGTTCGAGAATTTTAAAATATTGAAAGCGACTGCCCATCGATTTATGAAAAGTGAATGCAACTTGTCATTAAAGAAGGCTCGATTTCAGCCTGTAGACAGGAATAGTGAACAAAGATCCAAAAGCGCCTTGGCTGTGTCCGCGGATGGGACAGGACCGACTTTGATTTTGAAAAATAGTGTATAATTCCCAGTGATTTATTCTCCTAAAGAGAGCATAACTAGTCCTTCAGTGTTGACTGGAGCGGAGTCTTCGCTGAAGACCTTTTCGGATACGATATACAGCTCTTTCTTCCGAGACAGACGTTTCATACTCGCCAGGGTGGAGGGCAGGGTCATGTAGAGCCATGCTGCGATGGGCAGGGCAATGTAATCAAAGAGATTAATCCAGCGCCTCGACTCGGTCTTGCGCTTACGAAACAGGCTGCGGTCGACATGGCGATGCATGCATTCGTAGATTGCAAGTGTGCCAAAAAGAGGTAAGGGCAATAGAATGGTTATCAGACAGAGCAGATTCCACAGGTTGGCGAAAAATTCAGAGTTCAAGACGGGATTCTCGGCAGGGTCAACTAATGCAGCTAACAAGGCGGTAGGTGGGAATAAGACGAGCTGCATCAGTGGCACGGCTGCGAACATGAGCCATCCGGACGTGACAGGGATCATGTGCGCCTCGAGCACTTTGCAACATACGATGAACCTGTCGAGCCATGGGGCAGAAGTTGAGAATGCATTCTTGAGCGCGTAGGCCACATCAGCAACGCCATTGTAATGACGCTTGGCTTGGACAAAGCGAGCGTTGATGTTAGCCATGTACCCGCGATTGGTCTGGACATTGGTGAGATTGATCGGGACGAGGATTGGGATCGTGCGAACCTGGCCGTCTGTCTTGAAAAAGCATTTCAGAAACATGTGCATATCCTCGCCGATCGCATTGGCGTCTGTATCCCAGTATCCAACGCGTTCGGCGAGGCAAAGGGAGAGGCTGTAAGTTGAACAGGGGAATGCGAGGCCGCGAGTGCTACCGAGATTCGACATCACCATAGCCGACCACGTAATATCCGCCACACGGACTGCTGCTGGTACCTCGAAGCAGTTGCGTGAGAAGAATATTGGTGGGGCAAGCAAGACAAGATGCGGATCATCGGCTTTAGCGAGCGCCTCCTCGATCTGTTGAACATAGAGCTCGGGAATAGCAGAGTCGGCATCGGTCACAGTTAGAATCACTCGCCGTCGATCGATACGCTCGTTGAGTTCATGGAAAGCAGAACGCGCCGCATAGGCCACGTTCGATCCTTTGCCACGGGACTCACCGGGAATGTCAGGTGGATGACCCGTCACAATGAATTGCAAAAAATCACCGACAAAGGCACTTTGCAGCCGATGCCCTTTTGTTTCATAGCCAGTTTCCGAGGCCTCCATGGCCAGGACGATGACATAGTGCGATTTTGCGTAACTACCGATATACACAATGTCATCAATCCGAAGCTCCACCTATTTTCAAATCCCCTCACCTGTGCGTTGCGAGCCGACCGATCGTATCACGCAGGAGACCCTCGGGTTCGCAATAGTTGGGAATAATAAATGCGTGTATGTGGTGCGGGCAACTGGCACTATAACACAGTTTTTCGTCTACAGAACGCCCACGTGTGGAATACGCGGGTGATCCAACCCTGCTGGTCGTGCTGCCTTCTGAGGCGGGTACATCGAATCCGGTTGGAGTTGTCATGGCCTGCCATTGGGTGATGTTCTGACACAAACGGCGGGCCATCAGAGCAAACTTGCACATGTGATTCACTTGGGAGTACAGAAAAGTAGAAAAATAGGTAAACAGCAACAGCATGTACGCACGCGGGAACAGGACAGGTCCTGCTGGAAGGATAGCCAAACAGAGGAGCGACACAAAAGGCGCGACCCACTCCGCAGGTGATGATAGATACGACATCAATAAACAAATAGCAGAAAGAAGCCGGATAGTGTGAGTTGAGTGCAAAGTTAAGGATCTCCTTTTGGAGGTGAAACGAATGCTACTGAGACACAAAATTCCGGAATATTACAAGAATAATGGGGGTTGGTTGGTTTGAGACACCGTTTACTCCATTTGACGCTGGAAGCCTGGGCTGATACGCACGATCCGATCGATCTAACGTGCTCCCCAAGTACCCCCGAACGCACGGGACGCGAAGATTGCATAATAACGGGCGTTTCAGGGTTATGAAACCAACGTGAATGGATGGATGGACATCTTTTTATTTCGCAGGATGCCGACAAAACCGGCTCCCACTGCTTCAGTCTGCTTTGCGAGGTTTCTCATCCTCTATCCTTGAGCCCCAGTATATGAATACCTGGACGACGAGAACGCCGTTCAGAATGCTGGCAAGGAGGTTACCAAACAACATGAGCGGGTCATCTAGCTCCATCACGGTAGTGAACACCCTAGCTGTTGTACCGAAAAAATAGTTGAAGACGGCAAACACAGAGAGCTGGCCCGTTGATCTGTTGACATAGTTTGTGTAAATCTGTGGTACCTTGCTTGCAAGGCTGAGCGGTATGGTGATTGCGTATAAGCTTGCCATCAACCAGGATGGCACTAGCGTGGCGGAGGTGAGGAAGGAGAGGAACAGCAAATAGGCGATCAGACCGCCTGCTGTCGCGCCATAGCGGCGGTTATAGAAGAGGACCATGAGAGAGATGAGAATGTTTTGTATCATTAAAAAGAACGATTCTCCATAGGTGCTGAAAGGGTTGCTCTGTCGCCAGTTGTACGAGAACGTGATACAGCAGGCGAGCGTCTCGAGAACAAAGGACGCAAGTGAAAGGCCGCGCACCGATCCGCTCGACACGATGGTAAAGATCTGCGGGATTTTGACGACTGAGCCACCCACGACAATGCCGAGCCCGAGGACTTTGGATAGAGCGTACTTGATGCAATCAAGATGGGTGAGATCGAAGTCT
The DNA here is from genome assembly GCA_025716815.1 of Dichotomocladium elegans. Taxonomy (NCBI): domain Eukaryota; kingdom Fungi; phylum Mucoromycota; class Mucoromycetes; order Mucorales; family Lichtheimiaceae; genus Dichotomocladium; species Dichotomocladium elegans. The sequence continues at coordinate 625,058 of JAIXMN010000007.1, forward strand.
TCAATTAGAGATTCATAGCACCTGTCGCCAATTAAACGAACGAGTGGATCTTTTAATAGACCCGGGAGGATCATCTTGCGCCGAAAAAAATCGTCATCAGGAACGGGAGGAGCGACCGCAACCCATGTCGGCCAGGAAACTAAGAGAGCGAAAAGGGCACGAGGCATTTGTTTGGCGATCACAAGCCGGCTGCCTTTCAAGCTAAAATAAGCAGAGGCTGGGCCATTTTACATTCCAACGCGTGTGCACGCGTGGGTGGATAATGTATACCGTATGAACCCAAGCAAAAAAAAAAAAAAAAAGAATGGGAGTCCACATTCGCCCAGGAAAGGAAGCATCATGGACGTGCTCACCAAAACACTGATAGCTTCATAAAGCTATTGGGCAGTTGGCAGCAATTACCGAGTTTGGTTAGGTTGCAGGGTACATATACCAAATCACAACCGCTCTCCAGCGGGTGCAAGCATTCACCTTTGAGTCAACGTCATGATAAAAAACACTGCTTTACAAAGGGTGGGATGGATAACCAAGCAGCGTTATCATAGCCACCCGTTTTTCAAGTTACCTATGGTATGGCATTAGATGATCGTGCTATCAATACCTCTTATCACCTGATTTAATTAACGAAAAGTGAGTACGTACCCGGGGAACACAACTGGCCATTGCAGGAAAGGGCTTGGAATGGCACAATTCGAAAATAGAAAAGACGCTGTAATGTCCAATGCGGACAGCTGTCACGGTCCATGATTCAATGAATTTATAGGGTTGACATTAGTTTCGAGAGTTATCCGCGAATGATCGCACTCTACAATAAACCCGCACGACAGCGGCCCTCATGAAGGTGGCACATGATTATTTCATACGCGGTGTATATACCAGTCCTTTTTTTTTTCTTTATTTTTAGTCAAGCGATTGCGATGCGTTGTCATGATGCTGGCAAATATCATGTTTGTTCCATTCTTGTGCAGGCTTAATAACAGACGTGTAACACTATGGTGCCGCTCATGTCATAGTGATACGCTGTGCCACACCCTAAGCTTGCCAAACGATAATCGATTGCTGTTAATGACCAGTGTAGGGGTTTGACTTTCCCAGCACACAGGCATTGTCCGTATTTGGTATTAAAAGGTTGTTTCCAGTTGCATATTGTCTTTCAAGGAAAAGAAACATGAATTTATTTTGCGAATACCCTTAGGCGTATGTTGCCAAGTCACACAGGAATAATAAGGTTTTGCGGGACTGCACCGATACGTTATTATCTGGTCAAAGTGATATAGAAAAGACGTACGGAGTGATGGGGAGCTTTGGGCGTCAATAGCGATCGGCAAGCCTTCTGTATGCTGAGACGTGGGTGGGAGGACAATCCCTCCGGGTTTTTAGACCCGTGAAGCAACAAACAAAATAGCAGCGCTGTGCAGAGCGCGTACGTGCCATGCTACGAGGGTACGTCATTGTATGTAGTACAAACGCGAAATGTGACTTGAGGATGTGCTACAGGTCAACCTATGTAGGAATGAAGCCAGAATGCACCACCCTCCGAAGGAGAAATCATCCTCACGTACGTAATGGAGAGAGATACATTGGTTTTGCGCCATTCTGATGGTATGGAGCTATGGATGGGGTTGAAAGTCTCGCTATGTGCATGTGCGTGATTATCCTCTTGCATGCAGTGCAACAGCTTTTCTTTTTTTTTTGTCATTCGCTCCTATGATGGAAAGTCCTCTTCTCTAGAATAGATAATGCAGGTGTTATGATAGACATGGCATGAAATGGCAATACGTACGTATGTGTGTGTGTGTGTGTGTGTGTGTGTGTGTGTGTGCGAATAATGCAGGTATGCGAATCTTGCAAGGCAATAGATAGATAGAAATACAAAATAAGGAATTTAAAATAGATATAATTAAATATAGATCTGGGAGTAATAGACGCTCGATATGGAACCGGCCGGGTACCCTTGATCAAAACTGTCGCGTCGATAATCGTCGGGCTGGATGTCGCTGTCAGAATAATAGAAATATCGGCGCTGATGGTTGTCGGAACCGTTGCCGGCAGACGATCCGATACTGGAGATAGCGGAGTCGTTGATGTATGAATATCCTTGGAAGATATCCATTAGAGCAGAGCTTGAAAGGTCTGCGTTAGAAACGGGGCTCAAGCGGGGTGTCATGTCTAGGAAATCCTTGTCAAAGTTGCTCAGGTCTGCTTCCGAACGAAGCTGAGGAACGTACTCGGGATGGATCCGTTTGTGGTACACGTCGGACCAATCAAGACCTAGGAAGTAAGGGTGCGCTCTGATAGTCCTGGGACCTTCCAGTCCAGATCCCAGGCGTTCAGAAGGATTTCGTTGCAGAAGACCGCCAATAAAATAGCGCGTAACGTCGTCGAATGCGTCCGTGAATTCAAGGTCGTCCTCCAGGATTCGTCGATACATCTCACTGTGCGAGTCACTGAAGAACGGCGTGATTCCCTCGAGCATTTCGTAGAGGATCATCCCAAGGCTCCAAAAGTCGATAGCGTACGTGTAGGGCTGCTGCCTGAGTATTTCCGGCGCCAGATACTCAGCAGTTCCACAAAAGGTCGAGGTACGTTGGTCATCCATATTGGTGTGAGGCTCAAACTGTTTGGATAAACCAAAATCAGTGAGAACGATATGACCATCAGATGCAAGCAATATGTTCTCAGGCTTCAAATCTCTGGGAATGTATTGGTTGGGTTGTATAACAATTATTGTTAGTCGCTGTGATTATATAGTTTCTCTCTCCATCTCGCTCGCTATTTATCTAGCTATTATCTTCCGTCTGTCTGTCCGGATGTCTGCCTGTCCGTATCTAAATGTCTCACCTGTAAATGATTCCAAGACGATGCAGCTCCTGCAACCCCATCAGAATCTCCGCTGCATACAAGCGGCTACGCCTCGGGGAAAACGTACGGTGTCTTGCGAGCTGTGTTGCTATATCACCGCCGCGGTGATAGTCAAGCAAAAGAAAAAGCTGCTCGGTGTTCTGGAAGGCACAGTGGAGCTTAATCAGAAAAGGATGTCTGATTTTGGCTATCTCTGTTAAGATATCTCGCTCCATTCGAGTATGCACGATCTCACGTTGTTCTATCACTGTCTCCTTGCTGATGGCTTTCAACGCCAGCAACCGAGAAGGCAACCGATAGGGTTGGACCAATAGTACCTAACGATGCTAATTTAGTTTTCCTCATCGAGAGGTGCCACACGTAATGAAAAGTGGCGCTGCAGTAGCAGCCGCGCAAACCTTGCCCATACACCCTCGTCCAAGGACTTGAATGAAGCGGTAATCGTCTATAGAAGGTTGATGGCGATTCATGCTGAAATCCTCCGTGGCATCGGACGAGCGGTAGGTAATAATAGACATCGACTGTCGCCGGGCGGCATTGCTGTGATGTAAAAGCCGATCGTGTGGTTGCACTTGGTCACCCGATGGAGACTGAGACACGGATGATGATGATGCTGGAGTTTCTACCAGACTTTCCCTTAAGCACGGTGAATGATGCACATTCTCGGCTAATTCGGGTGGTGAAAGCCGTGGCAGTTCCTTGTCCTCAGGACGTTGGCGGGTTAAAAAATCGCGGAAGAGCGACGAAGAGCCTATCGTGGGATCAAGGGCACAGCGCCGCAAATATAACTCAATCTTTTCAGAATTTGGCTTTGCAGATCTACTTCTGGACAGCCGATTGAGGAAGGCACGAAAGGCGGCCTTCTTGCCTGTGCTGTAAAGGCGTAGGTCGGGCTCGACGAGCCGAGGCAAAGAGATTCCTGATTTTCGATAGTATTTCTTGACCTATTGTCGGGGTGAACAAAAGGCATCATACAAGAAAAATTAACAGCAGAGAGTTTTTGTTTGTGCAAGTGTACCTTTCTGTTGAATTCAATGAAGTCAGGAACGTAGCGGACCAAAGACCGATGGACGTGTTGGTCCTCGATGATCACATTAAAGACCTATTGCATTGATAATAGCCATGATGGGCCATGTTTCAGATATTTTCGCTATCCGACCTGTCATTTCCTTCCCAAACACCTTTTTTTACCGTCAAGACGCGCCGCACTCGTTTCTTCTTCTTCAGATCGTAATCCTGGAGCATCATGGTCGATTCAATAACTGCGATCTCGAGTTGAGGGCCCTTATTGTGGCTAAGCACGCTGCTGCTGTAAATCCCACACGACATGGATCGGCTCAGAGATGCAGGGCTGGGCTGTGTGGTAGCTTGCTGTTGAAGCCGAGGTGACTCTGAGCGTTCGGTTAAGAAGTTTCGAAGAGACGCGACAGGCATGATATGTATAAGCACACGTGTTCTTGCAGCAGATGAATTGGCTTAGAGGTGGATAAAGAGTAGATAGATATGTAAGGGGTGGATGGGGAGAGCTGCAGGTTGCAAGAGGAAAGAAGAAGTGATGTACGCACGCTCGAAATAGAGAAAGAAAGAGAAAGAGAGAGATTGCTTCGGTGGGGAAAACACAAACTGACCGCACCGACTTACCCGAATTGTCGCTTCCGACTAGTTTCCTCTTCCTTTCCTCGACAATAACCCTCTGTTATTGGTTGTTCTCTGATATGATCTCAAAAGATCGGCCCTTGCGAATATTGTCCGCCGACCGCCAGAAGGACACGTTGCCAGCAAGCAGCATTACTCGTTTGTACAATCTGCTTCATTAAAAGTATTTATCTCTTGGGTGAGAAGGCAGGATCACATGGACTTCTTGGCAGACGCCGTTCAAATGCAAATAGAATACATCGATTATTGTGAGTCTGTATGCACTTGTATTCGAACTTGGGTAATATGGTCTAGGAGAGATGCAAACTATACGTGGGAGGATATATCTGGTGGATCAGCAAGGTCCTATGTTGCAGATGATGCAGATGAAGATGAAGAAACGCTAGCTACGGAATCTTCATCGGATGAATCCGCAGTAGTCCGTCTGCTGTTATTCGTGCTATCAGAAGGCATTCGTCGTGCGTATCTTTTCCGCTTGCTCTCATTAAATATTAATGGCATATTTTCAAGCCTCGTCTGTCGTGCTTTCCAGAGCGCTGCTGATGCTGTATCCAGTACCCGTTGGAAATCGGCTTCTTTAGCAGCAAGCGTGGTCCCATAAAGAGCTCTTCGTAAAAATCTTTCGTTGTATTCGGTAACGGTTGTTCGACTTTTGTGATGTTTTTGCGCTGTGATTAGAGCTTGCGGCGCCTCTAACACAAGGGATTTTGCCTTCTGATACGCGTCGGCTAGGTCGTTGAAGTTTTGAAGACGAAACCGCTTTGAGCATACGGATGCCTGGTTGATAGATATTCGCGAATTAAATTATCTTTTCTTCGGTCCGCGTTTGCTCTAGTCACATGACTTCTCGATGCTTACTGCGTCTTGCTCTATCCGCTTCCGCTTTATGCTCTTGATTGACTCCAGAAGCCTATTCATCCCAGAGTATCAATTAGTCATGTACCCTCCTCCCTTATTTTTAGCTTCAGCTGGACTACTAACTCCGTCGATGGCTTTAGTTCTTCGATTTCGAATGGATTGACAGCCGCAACATCCGTCTGAGCAACAAATACGAAGGCCGAATCCTTCATTAGGCGATGAAAAGCAAGCGTTGCTCTTGCGTGCTCCTTGTTGCTAGTGGGCTTTCCACCTGCGACGAAATATGCATGCATTTGCTGCCAGATATCTAGTAGAGATTCCACGCATATAGAATTCAGCACAAAGCTAACCCTCCTTTTGTTTGTAAAACCTTGCTCGACACGGATACCGCAGCGGTCCCACACCGGCGGCTGTGAGTAGTACATGAAATATAGCGCATAAAAGACGCCTATTCGTATCAACTCATGCTTGGTCCGGAAATGATCTATTGGATTACGCCAGAGTTATTGACTGCCCTCTTCTTCACGGGAGGAATAAGAAATTTACCGATAAAGCAGTTATAAAGCTCTTGCATAATCTCGGGCCGATCTTCTTTCATAATTCCCGCGAAGTGAATAAGATAAAACTTTTGCTCGTTCCAGATGTGTAGGAAATCTTCATAGTCATGACTCGATTGCTATGAGAACACAATGAGCCAAGCGATTCACATGAAGGAAGAATGACCGGACGAAAGTACTTTGACAAAGGCAAACAACAAGTTCTCACAATCGCGTTCAATGACAAATTTAAAAAGGCCTCGTTGACCACGATCAATGCGGACCACGTCGGAAGCGTCAAGTAAGGAGCCAGGGTGCTTATTGAGCATATGGGAGTAATTTTTTTTATTTTACTGGACTAGTGATGGGGGAGAAATGCTTTCCAAAAACCTTCCCTAAATCGAGCCTTAAAAAATTTCGGAGACCGTCTCTCTCTCTCGCAGCTTTGTTGAGTACATAGAAAACACGCACCTACAGGGCCTTGTAGGAAAGAGAGTTGCAATGGATGTACGTGTCAGCTCACATCGGTACAAGAATCTTTCCAATGCATGATGCTCTCTGCTCTAATTTATGCAAGCACCCTCATGTCACCAAAAGCGTATAAATTCACAAAGCAAATGTTTCCTTTCTTGGGATGTTTTGAGATCTCGACGTCAGGTACATTATGATGGTGTACATTCTACAGGATGATTCGTACCTCCCTCCATTTCTCTTATCGGCTTGGACGGTCTCTTGTCTTTTTTTTTTAATATGAAGAATTGGCTCATTTGTCCCACATTTTGTGTAATTGCATCATCGACTCTTTTGATGTCAGAAAAAAATCATCGTTCGGAGACCCGTGATGTATTCAGGCATAGATTTGATATATTCGTTGTTTCTAGCTTGCCGCGTAAGGTTCCTTTTGTTAATTGTACGACGATTCAACGCGGCCAGCCTAGATATGTAAACACTCGATTTACCTGTCCGCAGTGCAGGTTATTTGTCTAGTTGTGGAAGCATTGGAACTGTTCTGGACCTTTCCGAACTTGGGTGCTCCCGTTGACGTGTTTATCCCTTTTCTGCTAAAGAGGCTAGTCTGGATATGGCAAACGGGACAGAACAGAGCTGGGCACGCCCTTTTTTTTATAAAAAGAAAAGGCGGACTAACGAATAAAAGACGTAAATTAGCGAATTATTATGGAACAAACACATCCATCCAAGACAAATAGGATGGAGCTTAAAATGATAAATATGTTGTGATACATCAATCCTGCGCAGAATGGTATCAAATGACGGGAGCATGATTGCGATGCCAGGCACGCCGCTGCTGCCATAGGATCGCCCACCTGAGATTCAAAACTTACCATATTCTGCAGGGTGACAAGGCAACGGCATCAAAACGTTTGCCCATCGCTGAGCGCTGAACCCCCATGCGATGCATAGTGCTCTTGACAATAATTTCAGATAGCTTTCTCCCTGTGTAATATGTATTTTATATGTATATATTGATACATATAAAATACATATTACATTAGAAGCAGACTGCCAGCGAATATTTCCGCCCAGGCCCGTAGATTGTTCTTGCCATAAATGGGGAGGGCATTTCTGTAGCCGTGCCTGGTTACACCATATTGAACGATGTTAATTTTCCACGAGGTAGGGTGGCCTCGAATTTCCTTCTCTCTCTCTCTCTCTCTACCTCCCCTTTTCTTGCCCATTGACACATCTTTCTCTTTGACTCCTTCGCATTCACACTTGTACAGAAAACAGCGCGCTGGAATCGACTTCCTTTGAAAATAAGGAGAAACAAACAGACCAAAACCATTATTCATTGCTTTAACTTTTTCTCCTCCTCCCTCTTTTTTTTCTTTTACTGCTTTCTTCACCCACGTATATTCATTGCACACAAGCACACAACACCATGAAATCATTATTACTACTATTTTTCTTCTGTATACTCTCCTCTATACATGCCCAGACAGATCCGCAGTGGATTGTTCGAGATGACTTCGAGATCGATGTCCATCGGTTTGCCCACCTTGTTTCGTCACACCTATTATTCGACCATCTTGACACCACCTATGCACATATATCACGGAAGGTCTCCCTTCGGTTTCGCGAATGGATCGGTGTTAGCAGCGCCAATGACACCCGATGTTCACCAGTAGATGTCCATATTCTCAAAGGCCAGATCACAGGCGCCGTAGGATGTAAGTCAAGAAACCATCCCCGCTCCACACCCAGCCAGCTCGCTTGACTATAAATACATATACATATATACATATATACATATATTTATTTATGTATATATGTATATATGTATTTATCTATTTATCGTTTTAGCTTTTCTTGACTCATTTCACTCAACTCCTTAATATATCAGCTTTTATTGAGGATAAATTACCTACAGTCTGGAACGACCATGCGCCTGCGCTCGACCGCGTCTCACTCGAATCATTCATCGAACAGACAGCGCTGAGTCTTTGTCCACCGACGGTCTCTAGCAAATGTCTTGCGCAGAATGCGCACCAACTTCTCGCTAATCTCGACCATCACGTCGGCACGCAGCTCCGACAGACTCTGAACAACATAGTCCGGCAGGATTTACCGCATCTATTCCAGACGACCCAGCATCAGGTTGAATCCATTCTTAGTCATTTTAACCAGCAAGGCTGCCGTCTCCATGTTGCACCCTTCCCTTATGCTGCATGGTCGGTGAACGACCTCGTGTCAGATACGGTGTTTGGCCATCATGTTGAGAACTCGGTATACGAGTATGCCATCCAGGCCAAGATGTCCTCGTCTTTTATACATCCATTGAAATAGAGAAAAAAGAGAAAAAAAAAAAAACAGAAAAAAATACATTACTCTTCTTTTGCATCACAAACAATAGGAAGAGCTTTCCCATACGTGCCTAGAGATTTGCCTTAGAAACCAGAGTGGATCCCGAGACGTCTACGTTCTTTTCCAGCATAAAGTGCTCCATTTTGCCGCGAACATAGATTCTGTGTCGGTCACCCGGGTTCCCGGTTGGCTCGCCCGTCTGAAGATCCAGATAGGTTTCGTCGCCTGGGTATGCAAGAAACGTATGGTAGCCTTCGTCCATCCGCGCTGGGTCGTCCACCATGTTATGCTGCGGCATCACAGTGGACACACCACCGCACCGCGAACGCAAACTGCCGATGCCGGCCCGAGCGATGAGTTGGTCGTGCCGTTTGACGTCTTCCATCGTATGCAGGCAGTACCACTGCGGCGGAAACAGGAGGATCTCGTTCTCATGCCAGAGCTCCAGCGCCTGTGCAGGCGAAAGCCAGTTGAGCATGACCATCTCCTTGCCGTCCGCCTCTGCAGGGCTGTCCGGTGTCCACACCGTCAAGAAGAAGTGCGTGTTGAACCGTCGACGTTCAGCCACGGGCGTGATCCAATTCGCAAACGGCTCGAGACGGTCCACGGCCGGCAGGAGCCCGTGTGTCTCACAGAGTACTTTGAACTGCGAAGCATCCTGATGCACCTTCTCACGCCAGCCGTCCTTGTCTCTCAGAACCTGGGAAGAAGGATGTGTCAACAGGAGCCCAGACTCCTCGAACGTCTCGCGGATTGCACAGATCTTATAAGTCAATCTTTGTGGAGGGATTAATAAAATGAACTTGACACTGTGCGTGTACATATTCGCCACTTAACTCGTCCGTAGGGGGCATTTTGAGCAACGATTCCCAAAGCTTTGAGTCATCATGCTTATCCACAACACCTCCCGGAAAGACATGGGCATTGATAAAACTACTTTTTGCATTCCTGAAAGACAGAAAGAAAGAAACGCACAGAGTAAAGGTGAGTATCGTATTCAGTTCAATAACTAGAAGGCATTTGGATATGACAGTGTACCGTTTCATCAGAAGCACCTTGTAATTGAAATCACCTGCGTCTTGGGGCGCAGCTACAATCAGTCTGAAGAGATCAACCTTGTCAGTACAAATGATCAAAATACAATAGGCAATCACCGGGGCAACTTGCGTGGCAGACGGGCGAATGTCCTTTGCGTTGGCGGCAGCAACGACGGTCATGGCTGGTCTTGATTGCAAATAAATGAGATGAGCCTTTCTGGGTACGGTTGTTCTACTTGAAAGCAGCAAACGTGAGGTGATACCCAAAGGCGGGAAAAGCATGACAAAGAGTGTGGGAAGATTACAGTGGTCCAGGGGAGATAGGTCCATAAATGCACGTGATTGTCTGTATTGTTAATACCGCTCATGGGGTTCATTCATACCGGTGATGTGGGGGGGGGTGGGGAGAGACGAACGTCGCAATATTTTTGGGATTGCGGAGTTCCTCATCCATTCCTGCGGGTCCTGCTTCACCTCTTTCTTCTTGGTCTTTTTTATTGTCAAATTGTTTTGGTGAAGTCCATGGAAGGCGGAGGCAAGGCATTGGCTCCTGATCTGATCGTAATGGAAAACATGAGCGAAAATTCCCGTCTCCCTGCGGGCGGTGAAAGCGTTGATCAACAAGAATCTCGTAATCAGTCGAGTGATTCGCCAGGCGCGAGGGACAATGCGCGACCGAGCTCCGGGACAACAAAGAGCCAGACACAAAACGACTGTATTATACCAAGCGATTCCAACGGCTTGCTCGAAAAGAGTAATCCTCAAGTCTCGAAAATGTCTTCCGAATGCAGCAAGAAGGATGATCGTCCGAGGAGGAGCTTACGGAAACGAAAACAGGACAGTCTGCTTGAATCGTCTGGGAAAGAGTGTTCATCGACAAACCGCGTGCATGAGCCAGCAGCGAAGAGGAACAAGCAAAGCAAAGCCTCGACACTAAAAAGGGGTGGCGCAAAAAAAACTGGAGCTTCACACACAAAGGTTGCTGGTGCCACCGCCGGCGGTGGCAAGCAACCTAAGGCTACATCTTCGGTGCAAACGCGCAGCAGTACCAGGAATCAGACCAAGACCGCAACATCGAAGCAGAAGAATGCCAACAAAGAAGCTAAATCTGTAACGACAAGAAGGAGGAGCACTACTACTACAACCATCAAGAAACCAAGAGCTCAACGGGCGATAAAAAGGAACAAGACGACTGCTGCTGCTGCTGCCAACAACATGACCAGCGGTGAGGACGAACAAAACAGACGGCTAGCGGCGGATTTTCCCCCTCAAGCGCTGTCCAATGGAAGAGAGGCGACAGCTGAACGGATATATGAAGATCGAGGCGAAGACGGAACAGTACGCGATGCCTGTGCTGCAGAGAATGGGACGATCGATACACCTGAAGAAGAAGAAGAAGAAGAAGAAGGTGAAGAAAACCAGTTGTCCGAGGCCCAACAGACGGTGGAGATGTTGGAATCCTTGATGAAAATTGAGACGTTTGATGACTTCACCCGTGGCGCACTAGCTATCAGTGAAGCGACGCGGTTGAACCTGGAAATGCAAGAGGAAGTTAAAGACCAACTTCAATGGATTGATAACCAGATAAGAAGCACACAAGAAATGATGGTGAGCGATTTTTTATTTTCTCTACTATTGCATATTTGCTGACTGGACGATATGTTATTTATATGGCTGTACCAGCTGCAAGTACGCAGTCTGTCAAGCAAGGAGATGATGGCGGCGGGAACGCCTACCAAGATTTACCAGGATTATCCTTCTAAAATCAATTATTTTGTGGACGATGATGGAAACTATCTTTCTCTAAACCAAACTCATGAACCTAAAGATATTGGATCCGTAATGAAACGTACCTGTAAGCAACAAGGGGCATCTGAGTAGTAGGGCGAATGTGGAGGGTAAGGCCTGATGTTTTTCTTTATTTGGGAAACATATAGGGTCTGCTGCGGAGCGAAGGCGACTCTTTGGAGCGATTCATGCGGAAGCGCAACGTGCGTTTGTGCTTGATATTATGTCAAAGTGAGTCGATTGTCTGACGAAGGAGGATAAGTTTTGCTTTCTCATGCGGACCTGCTTTTCTTTTTCTTTTTTTTTTACTAGGGGAGAGGAGCGCCGGATTTGGGAAATTGACAAGTTGGAGAAGCGCGATCTTGAGATGATATCTGTCAATAGACTCGATTGGAAGAGAATCAGCAAGCTCTATGTAAGTTCCTCGTCCGCGCCCCGCACCCTTTTTTTTTTTGTGGATATCCCGTTGCTCATTTGTTTTGGTCAGGTCAAGACGCGCACGCCGACCCAATGCATCATCCAGTGGACGACCCAAGAGCATCCGACGATCAACAAGAAACCGTGGACGAATGCGGAATCGAAACGGTTGATGGAACTAGTGGATGAATACAGCATTTATGGCAAGTGGGAGGCGATTGCACGGGATCACAAGAGCAACCGGACTGCGTCCCAGTGTTTTTCGCATTACCAGGCGTTGCAGAACATCAAGATATCAAAGAAAAAATGGACACCGGAGGAAGATGAGGCTTTAAAAGAGGCTGTATCTCTGCTCGGCGAGCGCAATTGGCAGCAGGTGGCAGCCATGTTTGCACAGCGCACGGGCAACCAGTGCCTGCAGCGATGGACAAAATCGATCAACCCTGCCATCCGGCGTGAGAAATGGAATAAAGAAGAGGATGAGATTCTGCGACGGGCAGTTGAGGCCTATGGAGTTGGTAACTGGACGAGGATCCAAAAGCATCTTCCCGGACGGACGGACATGCAGGTGCGCGAGCGGTACATGAACGTCCTTGATCCGTCTCTCAATATCACCCCGGCAACCGAGGAGGAAGAGGATCGACTGTGGGAGCTGGTTGGAAAATACGGTCGCAAATGGTCCATGCTGACTCAGTTCTTTCCTGGACGGACAGACAATCGGTTGCTTCGCATGTACAAGGCCGCAGAGAGGCGCCGGCGAAAAAAGGCCACGGATGTAAACAATGAAGCAAACCGATAAGGGATGGGCACCGCTTTTTAAGTATCTCTCCCCCTCCTTAACCATGGGAAGCTTACGCCCACGTGCATGGGGAGCGAAAAGAATGAAATAAAATGATTGGTTTGGCCCGTTATTTAATCTGCAAAACTGTTGCTCCCATGTGAACTTGGCTAAAATCCAAGACGGATGATTTTTTGTTGCAGTTTATTAGAATCGTTTATGAAAAAAAAAAAAAGAAAAAAAAAAGAAAATAGGGTCATTAAAAAAAAAAGGTAAAAAAAAAAAAAAAAAAAGAAGTATAAAAATAAATGACACAGAGTGCTTTCACTTCCTAAAAAAAAAAAAAAAAAGATAAAAAAATAAAAAGTAACATGTGGGTTTCATCGTTTGTGCGGATATGAAAGAGAAATAAAGGTGTATTTACACAAGGGCGGAAGAAGGAGGAGGAGAGCTGATGGAAGAATAAAACGAGACAGTGTTGGAAGGTGACTTGAGAAAAAAAAAATAAAGGAGAAGGGTTAGAGAATTAAAGAAAATCTCTGCACCACGGCGGAGTCAAAGCAGGGGTAGCAGGGGCGTCAGGGATGGTTGAATAAGACCAGCTAATAGGACGCGGGTAGCCAGTCGAAGTATCGACGAGGCCTGGTGGATAGTGGTCGCGCTTTGCTGGACGTGTGTCTAGATGTTCGGGTGGCTGGAAGAAGTCAAACTTGCGCGCAGCATCGATCGGTGGGAAGAGGAAATCAGCATTGGGCAGCATCATGGATGCGAAGCTGGCGCGGCGGTGTGGGGAATGGAAAGCTTTCCCATTGTAGCCAATAGGTGGGGGAGGGGCGGCTTGGCGGCGTGGCAAGGTAGGAGTTTGCGGTGGACCCCAAGTCTCCAAAGCATGAGCGGTTGGATAGGTGTGGAGCTGGGCCTGGCGTTGCATGTTCTCCATCTGTAGTCGGGATACTTCAGCGGCTGTCTCCCAGATAGCACGCTGTTGTTGCGCCAGTACCTCTTTGTACTGTCTCTTGTTGTTGTCCTTCGCAGTCTCGCACAGGCCCAGACGAGACAAGACCAACTGTATCAGCTCGTCCAAATGGAAATGATAGCCGTCCATCGAAGTCCGGTCCACGTACACACGGCACCCATCCACCGCATGTTTCCATTGGTGAAAGTCGAAATCGCGAACAAACAGACGATAATCGACGGCGGCAAGAAACTCCGCCTCCATTGTGTTGAGATCGTCCAGTTTTATGCCGGATACTTCCGACCAGGTCTTGTTTGTGAATGTGCTGTCGTCCAGGAACTTATTGGCTGTCGTATGGTTAGCGAAGACTGGCATTTATACAAAGAACTTTGAACAATGTGTCCCTACCTAGCATAAGTGCGACTGTGAACAATCGGTATTCTGATCCCTCACCACCGTCTATGGCAGGATGAGCCCGCAATAGAAGACAGATGTACTTGAGGGCGATGTACACCGCGTTATCGGACAACTGTGTGGCAGCAAGTAACTAATTTACGCAAATGGCAACGCATGAGTAAACCTATGCCATGACCAGGGTGCGTGGGTGACCGTGGAATAAATTGCATTACCTGCAAACAGAATTTTTTAAATGCTGGGCCCGGTTTTGCCGCATCGACAAGGCTACTGTGTCGATAGGGCTTGGTGGCATACGACCATGTTGTCGACGACGGCTTCTTGCGACCGTACCACATCATATAAAGGATCGATGAGGCATATTCGGCAATCGTCGCGGTCGTGTTAGACTCAAACGTAGGTTGCGTAGGTGGAGCTGTCCAGACGGGCTCAAATGCAGACGAGCGCTTGGCAGCTGGCGGCCTCAAGTGCGGGTGGCCGAAAAAGGGAGGAAAGGCAGAAGACGACGGTAGATTCAGGAAGGATGAAGTGGTTTTACCGATCGGAAAGAGGGTGTACTGTTGTACAGGCTCCATTTGCAAGGGCATCTTGTAAGAGAGACTTGTGCAATTGAGATACTGCGGCACGACTCAGTAGATTCACCGCAAAGCCTTGAGGGTTAGAGAGATAGGAACTCTGTCGGCCGACAAGAGTGGGGATCCAGGAGAAGAAAAGAGAGTGCTATGCTGCTCCACTCGATGTTTACTGGGTGATCACTGCTCTGATGAAAAGGACAAAGATCAATGGATAACAAAAGGGGAGATGTGCAAAGGAAAAAAAAAAGAAGAATTAACCAGAGCCCATAAAATAAGAAAAAGGTCGATGCACTCGCCCAAAAAATTTTCGTTAAGTTCCAACGTAGTCACGCCTTGCCAAATCTAGACCTCCTTTTTCCTTGCGTCATTTCCTGTCGTCAACACCACATCATAGACGTCAAGTACAGCTGCAGGTGGTGAAAGACTAAGGGGCCTCGAGTACCCCACTCGAATTGTATAGCGATCTCCAACAAACGAAAGAATGCGCGTGATTCTTTAGTTTGCCGTGGTTTATCAGAAAAATTTCGTGTCCGCGATTTTACTTATCATAAAATGCAACGTAGGTCGTGGATACCAGCCGTGGGGACTCGGCGAAGGTCTAAATAACAATGGCAAATTCCACTTCTTGAATGGCTCCAGTATACATCTTCAAACTATCGGAGGGCTTTTCATATCTCCATCGTGGAGCTTTCGGTAGTTGTCCTCGAAACTCTATTCAAAGGATCGTCCAAACGTCTTGCATGGCTTCCCCCCCTTTCCTATTAAATCTTACAGCTTCTCCTATTTTCATACCACTTTCGGTATCTGGAACCGTACGATACTCGACAAATGTCAGTGTTCCAGGGTTTCGCAACCGAAATAAGTTGTAATTGTAATAATTATTAGCACGTGATCAATCAGATATGCATGAGACACTCTATACTCGAGAGAGATCAGGCGTATGCAGCATGAATGAGAGACGGGATAAGGACATGAATGTGTGTGGATACAGGGTATGAAATATTTCCAATTAGAAATGAAAAACGGAAAAAAAGAGCAATCTAACGGGCGAAAGAGTCCTATCACTGCCGCACTGGTGTGATGTATTCCTTCGGAATGGGAAGTCTATACGAAGGATTGTCTTTTGGAGGAGGTGTCGGAAAGGCCTGGATATCTGAGAAGGATGCTTCGGACTTGAGTCTGTCAAGATGGCGCCAACCCTACAGTATGAAAATCAAATAAGCTGGCATTGCAGCTATACACAGATAGCTCTTTTCTTCAGTCGGACTTGCCTTTTGCAGATCGACCACCTCTACTTCCATCCGTTCAAAGTCCTTCTCGAGCTGTGTGACAATGGTATCTTTCATCTGGAGCTCATTTTTTAACATCTGCATGTCCTCTTCCTTTTCCTGAATCACTTGGTTCAGTGTTTCGGTTTGGCATCGAAGTTGAGCAATCTCTTCACGCAATCCTGCGTTTTCACGTTCTACCGCGGCCGCAAGATCCCCGGCAGTGATATGCGATCGTATCGATGGACGACAGATATGCTGAGGACGGGCCTGTTGCTCATCGCTTCCGTCGGGTGGCAACGTTAATACTGAAAATCCCTGAGAGATCGGCTTGTTGGTGAAGCAGCATGTCTTCTCACACGTGGACTGTCCGTGCAGCTTAAACCGACGGCCCAAAAAAAAACATGTCAGTACGACAATACTAAAATGGAATGCGAATGCGTTGTGCCCCTCACTTGTCGATACAGCAGATTGATAATTTGTACAAGGTATTCATATTCTGGCCCGACCGTCTTCATTTTCCTAATCTGGTCGCCGCGCGTTTTGTTCATTTCTGCCTATCGTTGGCGGGGAGAGGGGTAGGGGAAGAGTGAGGGTGGGTGAGTGAGTCTACCTTGAATCATCGTCATCATCATCACTCCCACAAGTAATTAATTACACGGTATTCATTCAGGTCTTGCTGTAAGAGGCGATTGCTTCGTTGGAGTCTGACATTTTGAAACTGCAGGTGCTTGATCTCCTCCTTGAGCTCATTAATCTGCTCATCGACGAGACGATCGCTATCCAGTTTTAATATGCGATTGGTTCGCAGTAATCGCACGTTTGACAGGGTCAATTCCTCATTTTCTTTTTCGAGTTGCCGCAATCTGTTTTCCAAGTTGCTGGCTTGAGAGGGTCGACGTTCTGGGGTAATTTGCGGCTGGAAAAAGATGAGGGTTGGTACAAATTGTTATGCGAAGTCGAGCAAGGTCAACAAACTGTGCGTGACGGGTCTTACTTGGGAATGTGGCCAAGAAGCGTCGGGCAGCGGTATTGAATAGTCAATTGCAGGAGAGTAATCATTGTCTCGCGTGGTTGTTGATATCGGTGGTGTGTAGCGCTGCATGGAACTCTGAAAGAAACAAATAAGCCAAAGAAGAAGCTGCGTTAAAAATAAATGGGGGAATATCGTTACATTCATGGATGGGATTCGGTCTTTCAAACTAGGCTGATTGTTTGTACTTTTTTCAGGTACAATATTTTATTCTTCTTCTTCTTCGTCAATGCTTCCTCCTTTTCCAAATCAGCCTACATCCTGGGGTTGAACGAGCCTGATACATCGGTTCAGGAGGTGCGCTCATCGACAGTCTATCGAGTCGATAGCAACTTCATAATAACTCCTCCACTCGTCCGTCTCGGAAGCTAACTAAGCTTACAGCAGCAATATGAGAAATTGGCCAGATATGTCTTGGAAACACCCTTGTTTTCATGGTGAAATTTAAACATAAAAAAAAAAACAGTTAAGGAGTTCAGGGTGATGTTTCCCTATTACCCAAAACACTAACAACCATAGCCATACGTCTCATGTCTTGTGCGTCTGGTTCCTGCAGACTCTAACCCTGTTAATCCGATGTGTATTTAGCACTATTACTATTACTACTCGTATTAAACTGCTCGATATGTTGCAGTAATCTGTCGTCTGCTCTCACTCCAGCGCTTTCCATCTCTGAGATCACTTCGCGCGCTTGCGCACGCTTATTCTTGAGTAGGAGCCCGTCCGCAATCATCGTGAAAAGTCGTACGTCTGCCTTGATCCTCAAGTCTCTCTCCATGTCTTGTAAAATCCGTCTTGCGCGCTGGATCCGGCCTTTTCTGGACCATCCCAATATTAAATTTTCATAGACCTCTAGGTAGGGTGCCCAGCCCTTGCTCTTCATGTCTCGGTACAGCTTGTCCGCTACATGTATGTTTCTCGGTGATTCGGAGAGTGCATCCATGAGCAATTTGTATGTCATTCCGTTCGCGCGGATAGGACCTTCTTCGACTTTCTGATTAAACAACAAACGCCTGTCATTCTGCAAAAACACGCGCGTGGCTTCTAGTGGCCCATTCCTTTCGATTTGCCGTGTCAGTGCGATATTATTGAGAAAAATCTCGTCTGCTCTCGTCGCTTTTGGATAAGTCAATAATCGGCTGACAAGCCAGTCTTCGACATCGCCCTGGGAATAGATGCTGAGGAGAGTGCGGTACGTGGATTGAGTCGGTTCAATACCCATCTTATTCATATGCTGGAGAATCTTGAGTATTTTGCTGAAATCGACTTCACCGCCTTCGCTTTGTGCAGTTGCTCGTATCAGCAGGTTGTAATCAACCGCATCAGGCCCATGGGTGGTCGCAATCTGTTCAAACACCTTGATAGCTGAGGGAACATCGTCCGCAGTCAGATAGCACGCCATCAAGGAACTCATAGTTTTAAAGTCCATTTCCATAGCAGCTTGGCGGGCCATCTCAAGCAGCTCTTGGAATAAGCCCATTCTGCCGGTCCGGGCACATAGTGCGTACATGGCATAGAAGGTCTCCTTGGTCATATCGCTAGCAGGTATATGTGCCTTCATGTCCGAGAAGACCAACAAAACGTACTTGTAAGCTTTCGCTCTCACAAAGGATCGGAGGCATTCGTTGTACAAAGGCACCGTTAGAGCGTCTGGGTATTGCGCCTTTAGATCGCGGTATAATTGCATCAGAGGTTCGTGGTAGCCGGCTTTGGCCAGTGACTCGACCAAATTGGTATACTGGCTTTTTCCAAAGACATTAGGATATGACCTGGTTGCTTTCCACAGTTTGGTGGCGCTCACAAGATTGCCGCGCTGTAGATAAAAATGAAGCAGCTTTCTCGTTACTAATCCGCAGCCTTCCCAATCCTCGAGCTGAATGGTGTCATAAAGAAGCCTGCGGATGGGGGCTATTCGAAGCATATGGAGTCCTTTGTTTGAAATATGAGAGAGCAGTGGCATCGAGTTCAAGCCCAACTGCGCCCGATACTGGTAAAATCGCCGAGCATCGTGGAGTTGTCCATTTTCAACGGCTTCGTGACCATATCTTGCCAGCACATTACTCAAGCTTTCGTTCCAGCACTCCCTTGCAATCTTTTCTGCTTGGTCAACATTCCCACTTTTCATGGATCCATCCACCAGAGCACAGACAATGGTTGAATTTGTCTCTGTGTATCCATCTCTTGCCATCTCTTGTAACCAAGTCGTCGCAGACTCTATCTGACCACCCCGGGCAAAACCGGCAACCAATGCTGTAAACGTCGCCTCCGAAGCTCGATGCCCTGAGTCGATATGCTCCCGTAATATTTTTGCTGCGCTGTCGAGATCTCCATAGTTAATGAACATTGGCACGAGCCACGATATATCTTCCTCGTTGACTAGGTCCGGTCGTTTTTGGATGAGATCAGAGATGATGCTATACGCATTAATCTTTATTCCCTGGCTTTGCGTGTCGCTGACCATGTTCGCTAGAGCGGGGCCAGATGAGTGTGAGAGCACGCCCGATGGTGGCATCAACAAGGCCGCCATAGCCCTCAGGTCTTGGGTCGTGAGGTATTTGAGTAGCTGGGGATCCTTTTTGAGGTCGTAATATAGCTCAATGACGCGATTGCGCTTCATGCGTCGTGCAATCGTGACCTGGACTCGCCGATCAAGTGGCTGTGTCTTCTTCTTGGGTAACGGTTCGGGCAATGACTGGTATAGCTGCTTACGAAAGGTGCGGACAGGCTCTGGTAAACCTGTTTCGATTGTCGCGGTAGAGCTCAAGAATAGAGTGCGTCGATGGGGTGCAGAAAATGTATAGGCCGAGATCGGGCGATGATGATAATGACGTCCCGGTATTGCAGACGGTGGAGCAACACCGGGAATGTGTTTTTTTCGTAATGCTGCCGAGGGGAATTGACGCGACAAGCAACTTCGACATAACACTTGGGCGGATGCAAGAAACGCAAGTGTTTGTGATTTCCAGCCTTCGCGGTGGACAAGTGACTGAAGGGACATTAGCAAATATACAACACACACATAAACGCGCGCGCAGTCAAGTAAATAGTTGTTAACTCGCAGCTTGTGAAGAAAGAGTAAACATTTTTTCAATCGCCGCCGAACAGCTCCTTCCTTCCCCTCGTTTCCCACAACGTCATTCCCACAGACTCCAATAAATAATCGATGACTATACTCCAGTTTACGACCTCAGGGAAATACTGGAGCCGTTCCTCCATAATTTCATTTATAGGAACGAGGTTCAAGTCGTCTTTCAGAAGCCCTAACTGAGCTCGATAACGTTAACATGGATTCCCAGGAAAAGAGCTCTATTTTCTCTTTTGAACTTGAAGTCTCGGCCATAAAATTGCTTTAGCTTGAATTCCTGTCATGGTTCATTCCCTTCAAAGTATGTCGAATTTGAATGCATCATTAAAATATAGTGATACGCTTTTGTGCCTGGTGCCCCGAGTGTCAAAGTGAAAAGATGCAGCCAACTGCTTGAATGCCACCTGAAGGCGGTATTAAATCTGGTCGTCTGATTACTGACGCCTTTGGATGCCCAATCGGTTATTTACTTCTCGTGAACTTGGATGAATCAAAAGCCTATTCTGGACACTCCCCTGGACTTGGACATCATCCACTGTACACTATCCCAAGGAAATCATTGAGAATGACCATTATTGATTGGGACAGAGCACCCTCGGTGAACGGAATAACCCTCGATAACACTAAATACAAGACCCAAACATCCCCAACACAGAGAAACTCTTCATATTTTCAAGGATAATGAAAGTTTATTTTTAAATCCATACGAACTACGAAACGCCTACATCAAAGAAGGTGTGCGTTAGAAATGAAATTCAATTCATAATACAACCTTCCCCTTCTTGCTCGCTGGTCCGAACCATGCCCCAACATGGACAAACGGATTGCGGTGAGATTACTTCGTCAGGCTCATTAAATCAGTATATTTTTTAAATCCTCACAAGTGTGATAGGACTAAAGAAGTTTGCATCATACGAAATAACACAATCGCAATCCGTTGGCTGTAGGGATGGCGCTAGCGAGCGAGCGAGCAAAACGAGGGAACCAAGAATACATACCTTTAGTAGAAGTTAAAGTAAAGAAAAAAATTTTAGGTCCTGCCAGCAAATGGATGCCTTTTTTATACACCTTGCCTTTGCTGTGGCTTGGAAGCATTTGTTCTACGACACCCCGACGTGCCCATTATCCCCGACCGCAATACCTTCTGTTCAAGAACAGGCGCCTTTAACACGCGTACAAGAAGTTTATGTCATCCAGTATATGGTCTAAATGAATAAATGACTGTCCTGAGTGAGCAGAAGTCCCGGCCTTGAAACTGACATATGCTCATATGCTCCTGGAGCAATTGCCTTCAATATATAACCTAATACAAACAAAGGATAGATAAACCTGCTGATGTGGGTCGCATACAATTACGGGTGAGCCTTGAAGAGACATCCGGTTTTTGCTCGATAGTTGTCTCTCCATAAGGGGGTTTCATATCATGCATAGGAATATTATTACGCATGTGCTCAAGAATCATCAACGTTGGTTCTCCGATTTCTTTTTTTTTGCCCTCTTGGACGACCTCATAGTTCCAGAGCTTTACGATAATGTCTGCCGAGCTGCAACGAAAAAGACCAGCCTCAGAAATGGAAAATAACGGCACTGAGAGTGATGGCATACAACCTGGATCGCCAAAAAGGGTCTTACGAAGACTTTATGAGCCAAACATTTTCAACGATAAAGTATTCGACGAATTGGTCATATTCGTTGGTAAGAGGATTTCCGAACACATCTCGCTCCCGAATCTGGAGGTATGAAGATCTACCAAACTAGTAGAGCTCGTTCTCATGCTGAATAAAATGGTAGATCGAAGCCAAATTCGGTCTGCTTATGGATAGGCAGACAAATCGACGAATCGAGATGAATGTCCTTACCGAGACAGGTACGCTCAGGCCATTCTTCTATTGAAGTGACAATCCGTAGGAAACTGTTGTGTTAATGCAGCAGCTTCCTTCATTCATGACGTACAGTCCTCCCAGGGTATATAATGAACCATTGCTACTTCATGACGAATATGACTCCAGAACAACATCAGCGGTTTAACCGAATGTTCAACGAGCTGGTGGAGAAATCTCAGAAGCCGGGTTACAAGGGCGATCGCATTCATTATAAACATACCAAAGAAATAGACGAATATGTTGAGCAGCCAGACAGGTCAAGATTTGGTGGGAAGGTGCGCGTGTCCAGAGACGAAAAGACAGGGGAGGTAAGTTGTTTCCTCGGGTAAGACGCATTCTGCCCCTGTGTTGACGAGTCCCCTTTTGTACTATCGATAGCTTCTGCCAAACGCTATGATTAAAAAAAGGCGGATACTTGATCTCAACATCTACTCGCCATCGTGTCCCTTCGATTGCAGAATATCGATCAACACAGAAGACCCAGGTAAATTGAAACAGAGGAGGAAGGGAAATACAGGAGAGTGTGTGTGCTCATGATATCGTTTAATAGTTCCAAAGTCTGAAATTGCGAATGGAAGAGTTGATTACAAGCGGTTTAAAGATCGGATTTCATACAGCTATAACAACATCAAGTTCGACCTCACTCAGGTCAAAGAGAGCCCCGTAAGAAAGAAAATAGCTTTATGAGGTGCTAAAGTAACCCTAACTTTGCGCCTTCAATATGACCTTTCTAGGACGACCCTAGACCAAAGCACGAACTAGAACTTGAAGTCATAAAGCCTTCCGTTCTCCGGAGCTCTTATGCATGTGACCGGCAGACGTACCTGGAAGCAATCGAGGGTTTTATCAATAACTTTCGATCGGTAAACCAAAAGGCGCGATAGACCCTCCGTCTTTAGATAAAATGAAAAATCGTCTCTTTAATGCAAGCTGTGACTTTCTCCTTCTTACAAGAAGACGCGCAGACACACACACATACATACATACATACACAATGTACCGCCTCTTGCGTCAGTGTAAAAAACCCTTAAGCGAAAGCACAAGCTCCAGACGTCCGCTGTCGTCAATGGCAACCATTGGGCTGATTGTCACAGGAGTGCCTGCCGGACTATATTTCTACAAAGTATTTTCTATACGCCTCTTTGGTTTGCAACACCGTAGAAAACAAGCCGCAACTGACAATCAGGGTCCAACGTACGCCTAATGCAGTGTGCCATGCTTATCCTCTTCCAGAACAAGCTTATATACATGGGCTACATTCCACCAGGTTCGCGTCATGAACGTCTTAGCCGCGAGATGATCCCTCAAGGGCTCCGTGTTGATCAGGAAACTATTGTAACTGCTGACCAAAAGCACCTTCAAGGCCTCGTGGTTTCTCGGAAGGATTCTACTGTTACTACGGACGGACCTGTGATGGTCTATTTCCAAGGCAATGCTGGGAACATGATACATCGGCTTCCGCTTTTTGATACCATCCTGGCGGCCGTGCCGTCACTGACGATCGTGGGTATCTGCTACCGAGGCTTCGGTAGCTCCGGCGGGCGTGCTTCCGAAAAGGGTCTCTGCAGAGACGCAGATGCGATCCTCGCGCATGTCCAACGTCAGTTTTCCCATCGGCCCATCTATCTTTATGGCCACAGCCTTGGTGGTGGCGTTGCGATCGACCTACTCCATCGCCAACAGCCAAGGCGACTGTCTACGATACGCGGGCTCATCATTGAAAACACTTATACAAGCATTTTAGATATGGTCAAAGCATTGTATCCGCGGTACACACCCTACCCTTGGATTGCGAAGCACTTCCTCTGGAACCACTGGAAAAGCCGCGAGCGGATACGCAATCTCACGACGCCCATCCTTTTCTTGTCCTCTCAAAACGATGAGATTGTCCCGTCTTCGCATATGGAATCACTTTATCAGTCCGCAACATCATCAGTAATCCGTACGCTGGTCAAGTTCCCACGAGCAACTCATATGGACATGTACATTGTTGATAGGAAGGCGTATCAGACGGCACTTGCCGAGTTTATTTCAAGCACGTTGTAATATATATTGACCTCGTGATTCGGCTATCTATGTGTGTGATGTGTGTAAAGCAAACTCTGGGCTACTCAGAGTTTTGCAGATGTGGGTAACAGTCGATGGAGTCGCAGCGCATCTTCGATCTCTGGCAACACGGTTTCGTCTTCAATGGTGGCAGGTACGCGCAGTGGCTTGCCCTCGACCATGTCGCGGATGCAGCGGCGCAACACTTTGCCACTACGTGTTTTTGGCAAGCGCTGGACATACACCGCCTTTTCAAAGCAGGCTATGGCGCCGAGATCCTTGCGTGTAGCTGCCACCAACTCGCTCGTCAGCTGGGCGTGGCTGCTGTGGTCGCCGTGCTTGAGAACAACGACGGCGAGCGGGACGTGACCCTTGAGCTTATCTGGCAAAGGCACTACGCAACACTCGACGACCGCATGATTGGCATTGATGATCTGCTCGATCGAACCTGTGGAGAGGCGATGTCCTTCATAAAGAAATATAAGCATGGTTTGTAATAGAAGACGCTGGTGGCGGCGCATTTGGTGAAAAAAAAAAAAACATCATCATCCTCATCGTACCTGCAACGTTGATGATATCGTCTGTTCTGGCCATGATATGCACGAATCTTTTTTTTTTTGGCATGTTCTTCCATTAGCTCTTCCCACTCTTCCCTTTTGTTTGTTTGTTTGTTTTTTACCCTTCTTCGTCGATCATTCCTGCATCGCCTGTATCATAGTATCCCGGGAACTTTTTGAAATAGCTGTCGGTGTACCCTTTCTCGTTCTTCCAAAGGGTAGGGAACGCTCCGGGCGGCAGCGGCAGCTTGAGTACAATATCTCCAAACTGGTTCGGACCAGAGACTTCCTGGTGGGTTTCTTCGTCGAGTACGCGGATGATCGAGCCTGGGACCTGCATGCCTGCGGCACCCCATTTGATCCTCACGGTGTCGTGGCTAGCGAAGCTCGAGGTCACGGGCGAGCCGAGTTCGGTGGACCAGTAGTGGTCAATGATGTGCGAATGCTTGAGGACAGCCTGACACCAGCGCAGTGTCTCGGGGTCACTCCTCTCGCCAGCGAGAAACAGCGAGTGGAGACACTTTAGGTCATACCGAGCTGCATGTTCAGCTTCGGGATCCTCGCGCCGGATGGCCCGGATAGCGGTTGGAGCAGTGAACATGGTCTTGGCCTTGTAGTCGGAGACAACGCGCCAGAACGTGCCTGCATCGGGCGTATGGATCGGCTTGCCTTCGTAGATGATGGATGTCGCGCCGGCTAACAAAGGCCCATAGACTGTATAGCTGTGGCCTACAGCCCATCCAATATCACTCGCAGTGAACATCGTCTCACCCTTGTGGATGTTGTAAACATAGCCCATCGACCAGAGCAATACCACCGCATGTCCGCCGTTGGGCCGCACTACGCCCTGTATAGGATACCCCCACGCGAATGGATGAATAAAACACAGTCCCTTCCAGTCAGATGAATCCTACTTACCTTGGGTACTCCGGTTGTTCCACTCGTGTATAGTCTTTCATGTTTTTTTTAACCATCATGCATTATTGCTTGATGAGCGCATTAACCCACTCCCCCCCCCAAAAAAAAAGAAAAACTTACGTGTATAAGGGATCTTGGCTCCCCACCTCGACACATGCCTCAAACGCCTTGTGATCACGGCGTATGCGTTCCATTTCAACCTTGTAATCTCTGTCACCATGATTGTAGTTGAGCTCGGCCTGCACCTGGCCAGGACGCTGCACGACCAGCTTGATAGCCACCTTATGTGTGGAGATCTCGCATGCGGTATCTACCAATGCTGTTTGGAAAGTTCCATTAGGATGGAAAAAAAAAAACTTTTTCTCTTCTGTCTCTCTCTCTCTCCTTACGTTTGTAAGGAATAACGCGTTTAGGTTCGATGCCACAGCTGGCGGTCACCAACACTTTGGGTTGTGCGTCTTGGATACGTTTGGCAAGTTCCTTTGGAGCAAAGCCGCCTACAGAGTTCCGCATTTACCCATACACAAACAAAAAAAATCGCCGGGGAAAGGGAGGGGGGAAGACGAAGTTCAGTTCAGGAGAGGGTCGTTCGTTCGTTTCGCTCCTTCCTTTTTTTTTTTATATACACAACCCAACCCTCATCCTCGCACCCGCCACCCCCACTGTTTTACCAAAGACGACGCTGTGCACAGCACCCAGTCGAGCACACGCAAGCATGCAAAAGGCCGCCTCAGGTATCATGGGCATATAAATCAACACCGTATCGCCTTTGCGAACACCATAATCGTGGAGCACGCCCGCAAAATGGACAACCTGGTCCCGGACCTCGCCGTACGTGTACTGGCGCTTGGTGTTGGTGACGGGCGAGTCATAGATGAAGGCAATACCGGACGGGTCGTGCCGGTCAACGCAATTGTAGCAAGTATTGAGCGTGCCTCCCGGAAACCACACATAGGGATTGGGCTCTTTGCCGCTGCGTTCCAGGATAGCACGCGGTTGTTTTATCCAGGTGATATCGGCAGCAGCCTTGGTCCACATGGGCAAATCAATCAAGTCCCCAATGGCTTCCATGACCTACGGTAGAAGTGTGAAAGAGAAATACGAATAAAGCAGCAAGGGAAATCAGGATCCTGCATGTTATGTTGGGCGTTCTCTTTTTTTAAACAGAAAAAAAAAGGGCTTGCAGATCGTGGGAACTGGATGACAATTGTTCCTGCATGTCACTGTGGCAAATTGTTGCTTGGGAAAAAAAATAAAGTGGAAGGATACAGGAAACACATCATGCTGTTATGGGTAATTACTTTTAGAACATCGAATACTGGATGACTTTTTTAGCGTTTATTTGGGAGGGCTGTAGTGACACAAGAATGCGGGGAGAAGCATATGGGTATGGCAATCAATCAGTCTCAGCTGTTCGTTACTCACGGAGTATGACAAACACTTACTTGTACACAATCTTTCTAGACTTAATGGGGGCCCACTTGAAGCGCTTGATCCAGATGGACAAGAGAACAAGACCAGACAGAATGATCGTGGCCTTCATGCCCATCTTCTTGCGGTCATCGTGCTCAGGCTCGGAAGCCCATGAGAGGAAGGTAGAAACGTCCTTGGCCATCTGTGAGGTGGTGGCAGGAGTTCCATCCTCGTACTCAACAACGCCATCGAAAAGAACACGGGCCATGGCAATGGCACCGCCGGGGAAGTAAGGGTTGTAGTTCAAGCCCTCACGGACCTCAACGCCTCCAGGTGGATCCATGTAGCCAGTGAGAAGGGAGAAGACATAATCCTATTATCCTGCGCTTCAGTATACCTCGAGAAACGTATAGGCTCAAACTCATACTTACAGCACCACCGTGACGGGCCTTGATGATCAAGGAGAGATCGGGGGGGAGAGCACCAGCGTTAGCGGCACGGGCAGCTTCATCATTGGGATAAGGGCGGGGCATGTAGTCCGAAAGCTATCCGACGCATATTTATAAAGACATGTTCATGCACGACTTCCTTTTTTTTCTTTCTTTCTCTCTTACCTTGCCAGGTCTCATGAACATGTCACCATTGTCATCAGGACCATCCTGGTATTCTACCTCCTCAGCCATGGCCTTTGCCTCAGCCTCGGTGTGTGATACACCAACCAAGTTTCTCCATGCAATACGGTCAAGCGAATGGCATGCGGCACAGACCTCTCTGTAGACCTGGTAACCACGACGAATACTGTGGAAAAAAATAGAGGATCGTGTCAGCGAGATTTTTCGTAGAATAGGGTGATATTAGGTACGTACGCAGCGTGGTCATAGGTGCTTAAAGGACCGTTATGAGGCCAGGGGTACTCAGGAGGATGAAGACCTTCGTCGGCCATGTTGGCAGAGATGGCGCTGTCGGCATACATGTAAGCGAAACCCGTAGCACCGACAATACCGGCGGTGACAGCAGCAAATTGCTTGGGATTCTATATATGGAGAGAAATATAACATAGACATAAACCGAATTCAGCTTAGAATCGCCATGGTCTTCTCTGGCAAATTCGAGCAGAGGTGTCGAATTACCTCAGCGACAGCAGGCTTCGTGGAGGCGTAACGGGCCTGGTTGGATGTGGGGTTGGAATGAAATATCAAAACAAATCAGATCGCGTATTTTTTTTTCGATGATTCGTGTGACTTTAATTACCTGAACAGCAGGCTTAAAGGCCTGTTGAACAGTGCGTCTCGTTGCGGGCGCAATCCGGGAGAACATGACTAGTGGAGAGAGTAGGGAGTATGTCCAACAGACGGGGAGAACAGCCGAGTTTTGTGAGCGTAAACGCTTGGGCTGGACAGAGTGGAAGAAAAAGGCCAGATTTGTTGACACTACCAAAAAAATGCGCGGTCCCCTCCCGCGACCCCCCGCTGTGACGTAAACGGACTCCATTTATTGGCCAGCAATAACCTATGTGGGATAATGTCCCCCGGGGGGGGGTTTCCAAAGCAAAAAAAAAAAAATCACCATATCAAAACGGTGAACACTTCTCCCTTATCTACCCATACCATTGTTATTAATCATAATCTATCCAAGCGAAAAACTGGCGTATGTTACCGGAACAAGCGGCTCTTATTTTCGCAAAGTAGATATTGAAACAGAAATAGAAATGCCAGATAGCCTGGCTGTCTGTCGTGTATCTGCAATACTGTACATCCAAAGTAGCTGTGTGAAAGGATGCTGCCGCATGAATACATAACACTTGGGAGCTAATCCCCACCTCAAGGACTGAAGTAAACAACCTCGACGTCTTTGTACAACTATCGAAATAAACCAGTGTGCGAATAATGAACTAGCTTTTAATAACGAGTAGCAGTTTCTAAGGATTATCATACATTGCTACGCGTCATCTCTGTATCTATGATTAGGCCTTTCTAGGTGATATCGAAACCTTTGATTTTTACCATTGGTTTCTTTAGGATTCTCGGCCAGGTCATAAAAAGCTTACAGAATGGAGTTTTCTTCTGCTATATTCAGACCTGCTTGGGCAAGACAAGGGAGATATGAAACACGCTGGATTCCGCGGCGGCGCTTTGATCCTTTCTAGAAAGCCGGACAACCAGGGAGAAGTCCTCCTATGCGACTATTCACCTGTGCGAATCAAAGAGGAATGACTGCACCAGGATCGAGTAGGAAAAGTCAATCGGACCAGGGGTGTTGGCGAGCGTCTGCGATTGCTTTTGGATTGAATCAAGTCGACGGTGCACAAGTTCTGGCCGACGCCCAATGAAATAGCGCCGATTGTTGACGGATGACACATTTTCTTCGGTCGATGAATCATCGTGGCCCATCCCCCACCATCAATCAGTAAGAGAGATTTTTTTTTATTATTTGGAAAAGCGCTCGCAACACTCGCCCAATTCGCGCATACACAGCACACCCACACCCAAATAATAAGTGGAGCTTATTTGTTCTCTCTTTTTATTTTTTTTTTCTTTCCACCCCTCTTTTTTAGTTTGCCTCCCCACGCCTGTCTTGACATGTCCTTCATTGTCCCCACCATCACTAAGACTGCAGCCATTCGCGCCTCCGGAACAGCTACTGCTGCTGCTGCTGCGACGGCACTCCGAGCTCACTACGCGACTAGCTCCCGCATCAAGGTCGATAACCCTGTCGTCGACTTGGACGGTGACGAAATGACCCGCATTATCTGGCAGGATATCAAGGAGAAGCTTATCCTTCCCAACGTCGATGTGGAGATCAAGTATTACGATCTTGGCATGAAACACCGTGATGATGTAATCAAAAGAAAGGAGCCAGTTTTTTGTTTGTGTATTTATATATTGGGGGTATAGACCGACGATCAGGTTACCATCGACGCCGCCGAGGCGATCAAGAAATACAATGTCGGTATCAAGTGCGCCACAATCACCCCGGACGAAGCTCGTGTGAAGGGTAGGGAACGGAACGGTGTGTATACAGCAAAGGAACGAAGGATATTCAATAGAATGAATGGTAGAATTTGGCTTGAAGAAAATGTGGCGCTCTCCCAACGGCACGATTCGCAACATTCTCAATGGTACTGTTTTCCGCGAGCCTATCCTCATGAAGAATATTCCCCGTATTGTTCCGGGCTGGACAGAGCCCATTGTCATCGGTCGCCACGCTTTCGGTGATCAGGTAGAGGGAGAGAGCGCGGTTTCACTGGGGAGGGAGAGGATGAGAGCGTTAACAATGATTGCAGTACCGCGCCACGGACTTTGTTGCCAAGGGTGCAGGCAAGTTTGAGATGTCATTCACTCCTGCGGATGGTGGCGAAGTGCAAAAGTGGACCATCTTTGATTTCCCCGAGAACGGAGGCGTGGGCATGGCCATGTATAACACAGACGACTCGATCCAAGGCTTTGCGCACAGCTGTTTCCAGCAGGCACTCTCCAAGAAAATGCCCCTGTACCTCAGCACCAAGAACACGATTCTCAAGAAATACGATGGTCGTTTCAAGGATATCTTCCAGGAGATTTACGACAAGGATTACAAGGCTGAGTTTGAGAGCCAGAATCTTTGGTACGAGCACCGCTTGATTGACGACATGGTTGCGCAGGCTCTCAAGTCCAAGGGAGGTTTCGTGTGGGCCTGCAAGAATTACGACGGCGATGTCCAGTCCGATATTCTGGCGCAGGGCTATGGTTCCCTCGGTCTCATGACCTCAGTCCTCGTCACCCCCGATGGCAAGACCCTTGAGGCAGAGGCCGCCCATGGCACCGTCACCCGCCATTACCGAGAATACCAGAAGGTAAGAAACATCTGCTGGTACTATTGACCAGGCTGACGACGCTATTCTCTAGGGCAATCCCACCTCAACCAACCCTATCGCATCCATCTTTGCCTGGTCTCGCGGTCTGAGCCACCGTGCCAAGCTTGACAGCAACGAGCAGCTTGCCAAGTTTGCCCGTGACCTGGAATCTGCCTGCATCGGCACCGTCGAGGACAATAACATCATGACCAAGGATTTGGCCTTGGCCATCCACGGCAAGAAGTAAGTTTGATACGGATCCCATCGTTGTGGGTTGCTAGTCATCTCACCTATTCCCTGACCCTGCTCGTTATAGCATGCGACCTGAGCATTATGTCACCACCGCTGAGTTCATGCAGGCCGTGACCGACAGCCTCAACAAGATCCGTGGCACTGCTTAATAAGACAAGGAGGACCCATTGTATCTAGAAAAAAAACCACATTGTCTGTTCCTTCTTCCTGTATATTGCATAATTTATTCGTCTTCTGTATAAGAAAACTGTTGTACGGACCTGAGAAAGCAAACTGTATGCATGGCTGCAAAGCTTCCCTGTCTCATCTTATTGCCGAGAAAAATCGAAACTCCTCCCTATTCCCCTTGCTTGATTTTTCTATCTCCCAGTGCCTTTTTTTTGCTTTGCAATGACCGCTACTACTACTACCACTATGGACCTCTCGTCGCGCATCATGTACCTATTTTATCTTTTTGCAATCTAATGATATGCTAACGATTGACGCCATAAAGGCAATTTAATACTATTCAGGATGAACTAGACTACTATCGATCCCATGCAGAAAATCTCGAAGAGACGCTCCAGGAAACCCGAGCTGCCCTGGATGAATTCCAGGTGTCTTCACGCGAATTAGAAGAGGAACTAGAAAAGGAATTACAAACGACCGAAAAGGCGTACAAAGATCTCAAGGCGCGATGTGAGCAATACAAATACGAAGCAGACGAGTGGAAGGTAATAATAGATAGATGCATTCTTGGGCGTCATGTGTATGCGAGTCTCTGAACCGGGTATGGTTTTAGTCAAAATATACACAAGCGAAGCATGAACAAAATATGAGCATGATGCAAATGCAACGCGAGGTCGATATCCTCAGAGCGACCGAGGAAATGTTTCGAAAAAAGATCCTCGAGTTGGAGCTTGACAATGACGATCTGGAGCGTACCGAAAGGTGAGAGATGCTATTCCTTGTGGATCCCCTCGAGACTGATTTGGTCGCTCTCTCTCTCTCTCGCTCTCTTCAGAGCAGCATCCTCCTCTCTCTCTGATCTGGAGATGAAGCTGAACAAGGCAATCGAGCGCAACGTGATTCTTGGTAACAACGGATATCAGACTGCTGCTGCTGCTGCTGCTGCTGCACAAGCATACATATATTAATTTATTCTAACCTTACATCCTGCTTGCAGAAAATGAGGTGGCTACCAAAGACCAACTGGCAGAGAATATCCAACGACTGAAGGATGATATGAATGGTACGTAAAAGAAGCCAGTAGTAGAAAAGTGATTCGTCTACTCAAATACTGGCGCACAAAAATAGATCTTAATCATGAAATGTCGGTCCTGCGCCAAAAATCGTCGAAGCAGTCCGAGACGATCCAAGAACTAGAGAACAAACTGGAGGCATCTGAGAAACGACGCACTGAGCTTGAGCAGCAGCACCAACAGCAGCAGCAACAGCAGCAACAGCAGCAGCAGCAACAAGGCACGTCGTCGCGGCCAACCACGCCTGATCGAGGCTCCATGTACTATGACACACCTTACGGACGCCGAACACGCATCCCGCGCACAGGCAGCATGAGCGGCGGTGCCACCGGCGGCGGACTGAATACTTTGTCGGCAGCCTCGTCAAATCCGGTCAAGATGGTTCAGGACATGGTCAGTCGTGTCCGAGTAAGTACCTTTTCTCTACACAGCACGTGTACGCACGCACTCCTTAAAACTGTGCTCTTGTATATAGAACCTCGAGGCTCGATTGCAATCCTGTCGATCATTGGTCACGCCGCTTCTCAATCCACCGCCTTCCTACAGCTCCACGATCCCTTCCTCCGCCAGTAATGTCAGAGACTCAGGTATCGGGAGTCGCCCGTCTTCACCGACATCGAGCGTTTGTTCTGGAAGCCCTATGCAATTCGCTAATATCAAGGCTCGTCGTCCGTCCGAGTATATGTTGCGTGAGGACAGCAACCAGTAAATAATAGTAATATTCCCCTCTCCCCTTTGTAATTGCTACGCTCCCCTCCCCTCCCCCACCATTTCCAAATAGTTTTTTTAAATTCTACATTTGCGCTTTTTTTTCCCTTTATCTACACAGACGATGTCTATCGGGGTTGAGACCGGTCAGTTTTGAGGTGTCTTGTTAAAGCTGTAACAAAAAGTAAGTGTCATTAGTCCCCCGGGGTTATCGATATTCAAAGCAAAAGGATTTGGCTACCTTTGTATTAAGAAATCCGTCAACAATCGATACACCTGTCGGTTTGAGTTGTGATAATCAATATTGTGATCGCTGTCTGGATAGAACTGAGTGCGATAATTGTGTATGGATGCCTGATTGAGCTTGTCTACAAGAATGGCTGCATTCTGAAAATGAACTAGAATGAATGAATGAATATCTGCTGCAAAACTTAAATGCTGTTTTCCCACCCACCCCCCCTTCCTCTTCCCCACTTTCTTTCTTTTACCATTGTCATCGCCTGTGCCATGTACCAGAAGGTAATGCACTTGGCCAAAGCCGGTCATATTATTCACAGCACTTCTCTCATATCCGAGCCTATTCTCGTGCGGCAATTTCATGTATCTTTCTGTATAGATGGAATCTAGAGAGCGAGCCACTGTTAAGAAAATGGGGACCTGCTCTCCCCCCACACCCACACCCCTCCCCTCTTTTTGTTTGTTTATAGACACCGGATACCATAATAAAGCCAATCGGCTACTGGCGCGACTGCCATGGCCGTCGAAAAGACGCCCTGGCCAGCCTCGACGACTTTGTTTGTCACATAGCCGCCATAGGACCATCCCCAAATCGCCATCTTTTCCTTGTCGATATATTGTAAATCCGCCCAGTGACGTGCAGCCATGATCTGGTCTTCCACCTCGAGGTCGCCTAACCGACCTCGGACACACGTGCGATAGTCCCGACCTCGGAACCCGGTACCCCGACTGTCGACCATCACCACAATGTAGTCTAGTTGACTCGCTAGATACGTGTGCCAATCAAGCGTAAAGCGGTACGTGACTTGCTGCGATCCTGGACCGCCATACACATTAAATACCACAGGGTACTTGTGGGTCGGGTCAAAATTCACTGGTAGAATCTCCAAGGCGCTCAGCGTGACGTTAGCCGTCTTCGTCTCGACAGTCACCATCCGCGTTTGCGGAAGAACATAGTCCGAGAGCGCATCCTTAAGACGCTTATTTGTCTCGAGCGCTCGATCATACAAAGCATCGTCGACGCTCCGCACATGCGTCTCAGGGATTCCAGGCCCTTCATAACTGAGCAGGTAGTAACCTGCCCGAGGTGAAAAGACGGCCGAATAATACGCATGTATGCTCTCATTCTCAAAACATGTCCGGCATACTCTCGACGCTGCAGGGTCATCGAGGGAGATACTGTAGAGATGGCGTTCAGTAGGCGACTTTTCGGTGGAAATAAAATGGCTATGAAAAGACAATGTTACAACCACATGAAACCCGGGCCAACCGCGCAACAAAAGAAAGCATATTTACATGATACCGCGCTTTGCATCAAGGACGACCGAACCCGCTACTACTTCCCACTCGCCCGTGGTCAGCCAATGAGGTTCTCTGTCCTTTCCTTTCACTTCAAAGATAGCAAGGTGGGTATACCCATCTTCATTGTCAACTACATCAATATACCGGACAAGCGGCTCGGCGACTGTGTTCGAAGCATTGGGGATATAGATCATGTCTTTCCCGATATCAATCCATCCACCGTCCGCGGGGCGATAGTCACGGCTAGATATGACGAGGGATTGATTCAATGGTGAACCAATTGCAACAAGGCTTGTCAGCTCGTGGTCCTGAGCACGGTTCATTTGCTTAAATAAAAGATGACGGTGATCCTTTGTTGCCCAGACAACCTGAGTGATCAAGCGGTTCGTGTCCTCGAATCCTTGATATCCTTTCTCATACTGGACGCCAGCACCCGGGGCGGATGTTGTCGTCGCCGTGACGAGTGCGGTAGATCCATGTAGGAGCGAATGGATATGCAGCGTAACAACAGGATTGGCAGATCCAGCCTAGATATCCGACACACACACACACATACACATCGCGTTATTACAAAGCAAGCAAACGTCAGATTACACACACAGACGCACACAACCTTGGGATATTTTATATCAATCGCCTGTGGATACTTTGTTCCAGGAACGGTGTACAATGGAATGGAATAGTCTTGCACTGAGGTCTCATTAAAGCGCAAATAAGCCAAATGGGTCGAATCTGGAGACCACCAGAGAGCAAATCCCTGCTCGAATACCTCCTCTATTGGGGAAGGGAGAGAAGGACGGTAAAAGAGACGATACGAAACATCCAATGCAGCCGCGCACGTATTTACCTTCATAGACCCAGTCAGGGACGCCATTGAGGATTGTTAGCCCGCCGTCGTAGGTGACACGGGTCGTATTCCGTAAATCGGTGACATAGATATCATTGTTCATCACGTATGCCTATGTCCAGACATGTAAAAATATATTCAGGATACATTCCCGCGCATGTAGGTGTGTGTGTGTGTGTGTGTGTGTTCTAACTGGTCCCCCGCCCCATTGTATAAAGCTATACGCACCATTTGGTGACCCGTGGGGCTCCATTTTGCATAGGTTATGGGCGGGATAACGCTCCCTGTGGCTGTACTCAAGAGCGGGAAGATGAGCTTATTCTCGGTACTGTAGACATATATGTTTGACCGCGACGAGTACCGCCACACCTATTTTTTATTCAACATTGTGTGTTCCTGGCCCTCCTTTTTGAAGGCACTTTTGTCATTTACCTCTGTTGTATTTGTCAGTAGCATGACATATTTCTGATCTGCAGAAATCTGATAGGAGTCTACTTTTAAGGACTTGCCCTTAATCACCTATAGATGCGCGTTGGCACACAAAACGTGGTGAGCAGAGCAGAATAGAGCGCTGCAGAGCACTGCAAAGCAGTGGGTATGTGCTTCTCGTTGCATCATCGCGGGATTTATTTACCATATCTTTAGCTGCTAGTAGGACTTCCTGGCTGCCATTTGCAATCGACTCGATCATGATATCATGCGATTCGGGATGACGATAGGTAAAAATACCGTCCTGGACGTCTTTGCAATAATGCAACTGAGTATCAGGGGAGGGGGAGGGGAACTTTTTTTTTTCAGGATACGTTACCGCCTGTCACCCAGATAGCATCAGCCTCGAGCACTGCAAAGGTGTCATTATAAAGATCATCAAAGGTGTACCGCTTCACCTTTGTCATTTCATCGGTGCCCGTTTCCAAAGCGCCACCCGAGATTTCAACTGAGGTTGACTAATCAGCAACACAGTCCGCACTGCACACGCTTTATACATATTTATATTTTTTCTTTATCCCTTGCCTTCCTCATTCGCTTGGCCATAATTCAAAAGCATAAGGATAGGCGCGAGTATCAACGCAGCTAAAAAATATGCGTAAATCCATCGCATACTGCAACCACCTTTACTCTTTTAAACACATATCCTTCTTTTATCAGCGATTTCGGTATATTGCTCGTCCCTGTAGGGGATGGACAGCTGTACCTTGATGCAATTTGGCAGACGTTGTGTGTCAGGTCCATGCTGATCCGTTTCGAGATGCGTCGGAAGCAATTGGCGTCGCAGAGAAGTACTGTCCATGCTGCTTCTGCTGCTGTATATGGTGCTTGTCGTGTCGTCGTCGTTGTCGTTGTCACAGTCACTGTCGTCGGCTGCAATGTCAACGGACGAGGAGGAGGCTATGGAAGGAATACAATGTCGGGCGTCGGTGATTGCCAAGAGCGTGTCAATATCTACAACGGGTAACATTTCGGTTGCATCGGGGACGGAGTGGTCATTATGGCGATTCAGAAATGGCAAAAGGTTTGAAAACATTGTAGAGTGAAAAGAACATACGGGGTCCAAGGATTCCGGTGATTCCAGACAGATATTCTTTCTGTTTTTAATTTTAAACCACGAGGTCACACGCAATGCAGTTTGACTTGAATCCCGCTTGTGTATCGTTTGCTGCTCTGCTGCAATGAGAAGGTCTCGACTTCTAAAAGACGGCGAGAAGCGCGAAAGAGAGAGAAAGAAAGAGAAAGAGAAAGCGAAGGCCATTAAGGGAGAATACATAATATTAGGGGGGACCGCTGCTATTCTCTTTGCTTCATAGTTTACCTTCGTGCTCTCCTATCCCTCGTTGCTGCACGATGGTAACAAGTGATATCACATCCGCAATCGCATAATCCATGCCGACGATCGTAACAGTCTCAAACGTTTTCAGACTCCTGCCAATCTATTGCCGCTGCTGGCATTAGCGTTTTGTTTCACGTCAATGGAGACGGTAACATTGAGATCGATCATCTTACCCATTCGATGTAACGTTCGTAACCGTGCGTTAAGCGTCGTTCCCCCTGTCCTTTTGTCCCGATATGGTCAACAGGATCAATTACTCCTTCGATAGTAATGAACTTGGCAGGCTGATCGAAGAGCGCAGCAGGGATCAATGCTTCATGATGGCTTTCTCTTCGAGCAGAAGGCTGCGCTTGCTGAGAAGAGCCTCTGCGAGACTTCTTTTGTCCAGCCGCAGTAGGCTTGTCACGCTGCTGCTGGTGTTGTTGTTGTTGTTGTTGTTGTTGTTGTGATGACTGCGGCTGCTGCCTTCTTCTGCCTTTTATATTACTGCCAGATAAAGCTGGGGATTCAGATTTTTTCTTAGGCGTTGGAATCGCTGGATCTACTACATTAGCCTGTTTGGTTTGCGGTTGTTGACCAGAAAATCGTTGCTTTGGTTGCGATTGCTGCTGATGGGATGGCTGATCATTTCCATATTCTAATGGACGTGGCTTAAATTCAACGGCTTTTGGATTCAACATGTTTATATAAAAGTAGAGTTAAAGTTGCTTCAGGCAGATTGGTTTGTCATGGTGGTTGGAAACAAAACAAAAAAAAGAAAGGAGTGGAACTTTTCTAAAAAAAAAATGGTAGGCTCTCCGGCATGATAAAAGAGTTTCTGTGCGCTGCAAGTGCTAGATTGCATTACGTACTGTACCCATGGTCACGAGAACATCTTCTTTATATTTATTGCATACTGATAAAAAGACGTAGGGATGAATCGATGATGTTACGTGTTTGTGGGTGCGATACATCGGGAAAAGGGCGGGAAGAGGAAGAGATCAAATGCGATATTGAAGAGAAACATTGAAGAAAAAAAAAAGATATTTACAATTCATGAGCCTTGCGGAAGTTCTCGCCAGCGTAGATGGCATTGTCACCAAGCTCCTCCTCAATACGGAGGAGCTGGTTAAGCTTGGCAAGACGCTCAGAGCGGCAAGGAGCACCGGTCTTGATCTGGCCAGTGCGGAGACCGACGACGAGATCGGCAATGGTGGTGTCCTCAGTCTCACCGGAACGATGCGAGACCATGACGCCCCAGCCCGCGGCCTGGGAGTCCAAGGCAGCCTGGATAGACTCGGTGACGGAGCCGATCTGGTTAACCTTGAGCAACAAGGCGTTGCAGGCCTTCTTCTCGATCGCCGTGGCAATGCGGGCAGGGTTGGTAACAGTCAAGTCATCACCGACCAACTGGAAGTTGGAGGTGCTGAGCAAGTGGTTCCAGTTCTCCCAGTCGTCCTGTTCAAATGCATCCTCGATGGAGACGACTTATACGCGTTGTCGGCGTCAGCTAATTCCGATTCTTTCCGACAACTCCCCCTTTCCCCCTTTTTTTTTTTTTTTTAAGAAAAAATCAGACTTACTCGGGTACTTCTCAGCATAAGACTTGTAGAGCTCAGCAAGCTGCTCACCAGTCAAGTAGTCTTCAGGCTTAGACTCGGGGTTCTTGAAGTCGAGATCGTACTTGCCATCCTTGTAGAACTCAGAGGCAGCGCAGTCCATGGCGATCTTGACCTTACCAGTGTAACCAGCCTTCTCGATCGCAGTGACCAACAACTCCAAACCTTCCTTGTTGTCCTGGATGTTGGGAGCGAAACCACCCTCGTCACCGACGTTGGTCGCATCCTGACCATACTTGGCCTTGATAACACCCTTCAAAGTGTGGTACACCTCAGTACCGATCTTCATGGCCTCAGCAAAGGACGAGGCGCCGGTGGGCATGATCATGAACTCCTGCATGGCAAGCTTGTTACCGGCGTGCTCGCCACCGTTGATGACGTTGAAGGAGGGGACGGGAAGCACGAAAGGCTTCTTGGAACCAGCCAAATCGGCAAAGTGGACGTACAATGGCACGCCCTTCTCGCCAGCACCAGCCTTGGCAATGGCGAGGGACACACCGAGAACGGCGTTGGCACCGAACTTGCTCTTGTTGGGAGTACCGTCGAGCTCAAGAAGGAAGGCGTCAACGGCCTTTTGGTCAACCACGTTGAGGTTGGCCTCAATCAAGGCGGGGCCGATGATCTTGTTGACGTTCTCGACAGCCTTGAGGACGCCTGCAACAAAAAAAAAGAGAGACCGCAGACGAGTTAAGACCCCCCTTTTGATATCGCTACTACTCGGTGCAGATGGTTTGCCAACATACCCTTGCCGACGTACTCAGTCGCGATCTTGTCGCGCAGTTCAAGGGCCTCATGGATACCGGTGGAGGCACCCGAGGGAACAGCGGCACGGAAAACACCCTTGCCAGTGGTAACCTCAACCTCGACCGTGGGGTTGCCGCGGGAATCGAAGATCTGACGGGCGTGGACCTTGGTGACGGACATGGCTAAAGTATCGCGAAAGTGAAAAAGAAAAAGTGGAAATTCACAATCGCATTAGGAAACGCGTCCTCGGCGTGTTTATATTCAGTTATTGCGACTTTTCCCGAGAAAAACATGCCACATGAAAGCGCATGATCCAGGGGCCGCTCCCCCACCCGCGGATCCCCCGTGTCCGCGCGCGCGCGTTCTCTGGCTCTCTCTTTTCATGCTCCGTCACTCGCCGCATTATCTTGACGCGTTCCCTTGTCCCAGGGAACATGAAAGCAGGTCCACGCCCACTTGGCTCTTGTGTCCTCTAAAAAAAAAAAGCACACAAACAATGGGCTATCATTCCTACTGCATGGCATTCTGTCTTGGCACCGTCTATGATCTGATGTAACTTTGGGAAAGGGGCGCAAGGGTAGGAGGGGGGAGTCCGAAACTTGTCTCTTTCTGTCTCGGTCACCAACGCTATGTCTGAAAACCTTAAAAGTCATTTCTTTATATAGGCTAAACCTCCATTACTGCGTGCTGCTGCTATTCGGCTCCTGCTCCTTTGATGCACGCATGAGTATTTTTCCGAGAGGGATCGAGCACCGACAAAAGGGAACTCAATTTCATGTGATGTAACCGAAAACGTCATCTTGTCGGAGCAAATGGTTTTTCTCGAGCGGGAAATGAACGTCGTATATTATCTATTCTTGGCAACGATAAGTTGCTCTACGTCTCTCAAATCAGCAAATCGTCATACTGGCGACCTTTTCTCCCTGTCGTAGAACATCCAATGCCATAGATCCGTGTATAAGCATCCACACTACATGGGTTCCGAAAAAGAAACCAAGTTTTTCCCTCCCGTTCGCACCAGGAAACAACGGATTTACCTGGTCCGGGCCCGGGACAGGGGTCCCCATATAGGTTCCCTGAACTTTAATGCTTATGAGCTGCCACGTCTCTTGTCTTGAATCGTATTCGGTATCTCTAAAAGTGGCTACAGCCATTCACTTTGAGAGAAAGAGGGACGCAACTTTGTTGCGCACATACGCATATCCAACCTGCGCGTACACGCCCATTTTGAAACAGTCGTCCGAATTATCGAGTGCTGCACAATCGTATTTCAAAGGAATAATTGGGGGACGGATGGCATATGCAAGATAGACGCAATTCACAAAATCATATCCGCTTTTCTTTAGCCTAATAATTGCTATATATTTACAGAGACGGATAAGGCCAGGCGCTTTGATAAGCATAGCTATCCAAGCCTATGGGATATGTCATTGATGTGGAAGATACACGTACTCTCTTCAATCTAATTTTTCTTCACACAGAATACCTGCATAGTCTTCTTTGCAACGGTAACTCTCGGGCGATTGCTACACATATTCTCAAACTGAAGAAGCGGGCTCTATGCGCAGTGACACAACTTAAAAAACCGGCCAAGGTAAGGTCAAGCTGAGGTTTGGGATGACTGTGAATGCATTCAACTGCTACAAACAGCTAGGAATACATCTTTGTTCAGCGCGACGATGGGTACTACAGCATTTTTTTTTTAAAAAAAAAAAAAAAAGTAGTACCATGGAACATCCACGTCCTCTTAATGAAGAACATAAGCGTTTAACATTGTCCTTGATCGACTGATGGAGCAACTGCTCAGGAATCTGAGGATTTTAAAGTATTCAAGACGAATATCTATTCACTGATGAAGCACAAGTGCAATCTATCATTGGAAATGCTCCATCTCAGCCTATGCCGGCGCCGGTAGAAGTGATGGAGCGTCTTTTGTATTTTTATGCAGTGAATTATATCTTTTGTAAAAATAAAAAAAAAAGTATGTATAATCTAATCGGAAGCAAGGACTACTCTGTCATTCGGCCCAAAAACTGGCTTACCAACTGGGCATTTTTTGCCACAATGGTCCGGCCTGTGTCAAATGTGGCATCACAGAACGCGGAAAATCCGAGTTCTTCGAGATATGCCCTTTGGCTATGTCGACCTGACGATTGGGTGAAGACTGGTTCGGAGCAGGCGGTGACGAGGATCTCAGTGATAGCGTCAATGACAGCGATATTTTGCCCTCCTGCGATGATTCGGTTCATCTCAGGGAGGAGTGAGTCGTACCTAGAAAAAAAAAACATGGGGTTGGGTGGGGGAAGATGGATGTTTCTGAATTTGACTTTGTACTCTTTTTTTTTTCACTTGTGGCTCAAATCCTTCTTACACTAATGAGAAGACCTCTGGGATGGAAACGGCCGCTTCTGCCAAAAACTTGTAGAGGAAGAGTCGCTCGGTTTCGTTCTCGACGGATGTGACCATTGCAACAGCCAAGGATACAAGCAGAAGGGCAGTCGTGTTATCTGGGATTTCCAGCGTGTCAAATATACGCACGTAGCTTGATCCAGCCTCAAGGGCCTCGAGATCCAGGTCATTAATCGATGCGAGCCGCAATAGATCACCGAGCGTATTGCTCTTGGCGGCAATGGGCAATAGGCCAGCTAAATAACCTAGCGTGTGAGCCTCAACCATGTTGAGCTTCATCGAGCGCTTGCTGTCGATCTCTAGAAAAGTTGTCAGGCACTGGAATACAGCATCTTTAGAGCTGCTTTGCAGGGATCCTTTCAAAAGAGTGCCTGTTACAGCAAAGGAAAAGTTTGTAGAGAAACAAACACCGCAGGCATTGTCGAGTTCCTCGCTAATATCAGCAAACGGCACCCGAGCTTCCATGAGGACTTCCATTAAGGACTTCTCAGCAAAGAGATCGTGGGTATCTAACG
The DNA here is from genome assembly GCA_025716815.1 of Dichotomocladium elegans. Classification (NCBI taxonomy): domain Eukaryota; kingdom Fungi; phylum Mucoromycota; class Mucoromycetes; order Mucorales; family Lichtheimiaceae; genus Dichotomocladium; species Dichotomocladium elegans. The sequence continues at coordinate 667,473 of JAIXMN010000007.1, forward strand.
CACGCAGCACTGACTGCAGAAATTCGATTGCTGGAACTGATATTGCTGGATAGTTCATCTGTACAAGTGCAATTGCCAGCCAGAACAGGGGCTGAAGGTACCGAGAATCGCTCGGGAGGTTGTTGATTATACGGCTGAGGCACATCATGATGCTAACAATCAAACTCGAGTCGGTCTCGTTAAAGATGGCCAGAGCTCCTCGGAGGGCCACGATGATTTGATAAATCAGATCATCATCAACCTCATCCTGAGCAAGGCATCCTAATACCACAAAGGCTCGTGGTTGCGTAGATGGATTGAACTGGAATGCCGAACTCGCAACGAGACCCATCCACCTTGCACGCCACATGTTGGCAACATCTACCAATTCACACTTTTGCTTCAACTCACATGATAGAAACCACGGTACTTCTTTTTTTGTTTTTGCTTACCAATAGAGGGTGCGCCAATATTAATCGCCTCCAATAGCAGCGTGATGATGCTTTCAAGGGATGAAAGACTCACTGTTTCCGAAACGTCTGTCATGGTGTCCTGGGTGATTGTAAATGCGTTGGCATGTGGCTTTGTCAAACCGAAGTATACTCGATTCTTGCTATCGCATAGCTCGGTCAACAAGAGCTGGAGCTTTTTGAGGTTCTCTTCAGATTGTGGCATGTCAGTGCATAGCGTGTGAACAACATTAACCACTAATTCGTGGACGGATGCACGCACGAGTGTCGGGCCAGTGCCGACGAGCAAGGACACTATATGGAAGATTTCGGGCAAGTAAGGTTTCCCTGGACCGTTATTGTTGAATGAGAGCATGAGAATAAATCGCAAAAGAACAGCAATCTCTGCCCATGCAGGGTGTTCGGTTAAGCTGCGGCACGGTCGAAGTGAAGTGCGGTGAAGCACGCGTCTCAGTCGGCTGATAACCTTCCCGCGCACTGAGATGCTGGCCAATGTTACTATGGTATCTGCCATTATTTCGGCCTGAGGTGATCCTGCCCCGTGTTCAACCGAATACTGCACGAAAGCATCAAGGATGATATTGATCAACTCGTCCACTGTTGAGAGGGTCTTCCATATCTTGTCCTGGACGTGTTTATACATCTATTGCAAAGCAAATTAGTCTTATTATACGTAAACGAGCCGCTGATGGTACATACATCGCTTCTTGACACTGTCAACTCAATCAGAAGTCTCAAAATATCTCTCATCTTCAACAAATTCTTGTTGTCGTCGTCTGAAGTCGGGCGGCTGTAAAGAGCAAGGTTTCGTAGCCAAGGTGCCATGTAGTCCAGACAAAGCTGCCTCATGGATTCCTCTGATTTGCTGAAACCAACCAGGCATTCTTTAAGGAATTCCAGGGTAAGATGCTGTTCAGTAGACGCAAGGCTCTCGCTGATAGTCACAATAAAGTCTGTACTGTTCGCGGGAATACAAAGATCTACGGTTCGGCTTCAGTTGACCGATCATATTGTACATGTACTACGATTTTTGAATACCTCTAGCGTTTAATAGTTGGTTGCCAGTGTCGAAGCGGAACGAAAGGCTGAGTGCATACAGCAAGTTGTAGGCTGCTAGACGAAGACCAGGATCATCACTCCCAGTATTGATCAATGCCATGTTTAATAGGCGACCGGGGACATCATTCGGTCGAATAGCACGTTCGCTCGTAGTTCCGGGCTTAGTAGACTCGTACCGATTCTTGTTGTACCTCAAAAGAGCAAGGATTGCATCCCGTTTTGAAGAGGAAAGCACAATTGATGTCTTACCATGGTTGGCCTTGACCAATAATTCCCCACCATTTTCAGACTTTGAGTTGGGAAGCGCCACAATTTCATCGATCTCCGAGATATGATAGACTTCATTGAGCACTGCATACATGTTCATAAAGATCTCTTGTTTTCGTACCTAAAGGTATCAAGCTTTTGAATTAGCCCTAGCAAAAGGAACTGGGAGATAAACTTACAGTCTGCAACTGCACATGTTCCTGGCTGATCTTTACAATGACTGGAACCGAGGAGGTTTTGAGATTTGTGATTTTGGTGACGGGAGAGAACACTGTCATTGGCGCTTTTTCAAGATCCATGGTCTCTTTCGGCAAGTGGATCTCGGATGGTGCAATCTTATCATAAAGCTCGGTAGTAGCACTCACAAAAATGGACCGCTTGAGTATTTTGAGGATAATGGCACGAGCAACTCTTGTGAAGTTGCGATAAAATTCTTGATTCGGGTTGAATATATAAACTTGAGATAGATTGTCGTTGACTTCTGCAAAAATGAATTGGAAGAACTGTGATAACCACTGTGAAGGCAATGCTGTTTCTGTCTTGAAGCCTGTAGTATCAAACACCATTTCATATGGTCGGTTTAAGTGCGGTTCCATCACCTAAGGAAACAAAAAATACGTACGAATGCCCTTTTAACGGTGCGACTAAAACAATGTGCCTTCTAGCCTTACCCGAAGCATGTAGTATATCGTCAATTCATAATCATAATTTTCAGTGTCCATATTTCTGGGGACCCAGTAGAATACAGGTCGTCCTAACTTGGATACTCCGGATTGGTAAAAGAAATTGGCGGTGCTAATGCCCCCCAAATCCCGATGATTATTGCGACGGATGAATTCACTGTAGTCATGATTGCTGTTGGTTATAGCGTAGTTGCGTGAAAGTGTCAATTCCGCCTGGACGGTCTCGCAGGGCTGCCCGAGTTGGGCAAGTAAAGTTGACAAGCGATCGAGTGTCTTTTTCCATTCAAGCAGTGTTTGTGTATCCCTGGCATCGTTTTTAATCTTCCGGGTTGCCAGTTCACGGCTCATGCGTTCAAGGTTATCGTATAGATATCGATGGATACGATAGTAAATTTTTTGATCCATTCTTGTTGGCGATTCCGTCTGTATGATGGCCTCACTTTCGACTGTCGAGATGGTTCGCAGAAAACTGGTTACTCTGTAGATATTTTCCGTCACAAAGTCGTTGAGTACAAACATGTGTGTCTCTTTTGATCCGAACAAGACGTTATTGGCAATATTTTGCATCAAACGTGTCGCCTGGAGCAAGAGCTTTCGGATATTCTTGCTCCTTGGAGTGGCCTGCTTTGATAAACCTGCGTTCTCAGGAGACACAATAACTGGACCAAAGAGTCGCAAGAAGACAAAACTTCCTACAGCCACGTTCTTCGCCTCAGAAAATCGCTTGTGGACCATATCGGCAATCATTGATAGTTCCTCACGGAATGCCCTTACATCAGCTATTAGAAATCGTACCAGCATATTTGTTTATAGACGAATTTCCTTACGGTGGTGCACTGGGAGCCGACGTGCAAATGGCATTCAACAGGATTTCGGTCGCGCGAATCACATTGTCCTTATTCTGCATAAGCTCTTCTCCGGGATTGATTTTCTGAGGGTCCAGCTCCCATGTTGTTTGCTCATCGGGCAGGGCATTAATGGCTTCTAGAGCAGGTTGGAGTGTGGAACGAACGTAGTCATGGCAAATTCTTTTTGCAAAGGTGGATAGTAAGCGGGTCGCCATGGTGGTGCTTCTAAAGAGGGTTGCCTCGTGCTCGGTAGAGAACACTTCCTTTTCAACAGACGCCTTTAAGAGAGGAACCACCCTTCCACGAGCTTCAAATGCGGTTAATAAGGAATCGGCTACATTCGATGCTTCATTGGATTGGCAAATATCGCACAAAAGCATGATTACTTCGAGGTCCGCCTCTACCAACATCTAAAATACGCGAGTAAGATGTACGTTCTATCAATAATCGTGTCGAACTCACGTCTATAAGCTTCTCATATCGATCCATCATCACATTCTCCGCAAGCGTCTCAAACTCGGTTCCTTGATTGAGGATATTGGTGAGCACCTGCATAAATGCCGCGCGGGTGCGCATATCTTCGTGATAGCCCATTGCTAAGGAGTATTTAAGCCCGGCATCAACATTTGCGCTCAGTAAATTTGACATGGCCATAATGGTCGTCTCCTTAAGGGGGGCCATGTCATGGTAGGTATCTGATTTTGGCACTATACGCATATCCCGTGCCCCTTTTGAGACAGCGTTATGTTCAATCTAAGGTGAATAGGATGGTGTCAATATCACAGTCTCGATTCTCATGGATGTAGCTACCTCGGCGAGCCGACATCGGTTAAGGAGCTTTAAAAAGAACGTAAAGTACTTGTAGAAAAGTTTGCTTTTTACTTGATTTCTTTCGGCATCCCGCGTCACTTCAGAGCTTTGAAGTGGGAGCTGCCGAAGAAGCGCCTCGATGGCCTTTAGACAAGCATAGTCGAGATCGCGATGCAACTTCTCGTACTGGGATATATCTTGAACCAAGGGCCCAGACTTGACATCTGGTTTCTGCTAGAAAGAGAGAAAATCATAAGGCACAGGTGAATAACATGGCAACTGTCTGCGTTAGTATACTTACCAAGGAAAAGTCACTCGTCCACTCAACAATCATTTCGAGGAGCTTATTTCGAAGCTGAATGTCATTACGTATAATAATCTGCTCTCTCTTCTGCGCAAGAACTTCCAAAAGATGGCACATTTTGATCTTGATTCGAAGGCTGTTAAAGCTAGGCTGTAGCTTGTTGATATAACGCGCAAAGTATTCGGTAAGGGTACCGAAATCAACGCTGAGTAGCGAGTCATTGGGATCGACAATACGATCCAGAATGATCTTAAGAATCAAGGTAGCCTGCTCGACAAGCAACGTATTTCGGGAGCTCTGGATAGCTTCACCGTCCAGAGAAAAGCATCGAGACACCGCGCTTTCCAGATGCCGAAAGAGGATTGCGTAAAGGGCCACGGAAAGATCAGATCCAAGTGTTTCTTTGACGCCTTCACGAATAAAAATATTGTCCGAGATTAACAGATTCGTCATCTCACCCACAAAGGTATCCACAAGAGACGGCGGTTCGGATGGTGCAGATCGGCGGCGTAGGTCCCCGCTGTTGATATCATAGTCAGATGTAAGCCAGCAACCGCCGAGTGATGCAAGGAAACCAGTATAATTTTGCCAGAGCGTTTGCTTCTCCTCATCAAATTCTATCTTAGTAGCCGATGGCAAGACCGGGCGCGCGGGGACTTGCTGAACGTTGGCCCCTTTGGACTTGCCTCCTTTCTTCGCTACAGGCACTGGTTCTGGCGCTGAGTTCTCCGTAGCCGCTTCTTCAGGTTGTCGGTTTACCATCTGGGTCAGTATCTTCCATCGCTTCCATACCTCTTCCCAGGCTGCCAAACTGCCTGGTGTGTGTTGAGATATCAAACGCATATATTTTCGAATACGCTTCTGCTGTGCTTTTCGCCCGAGGAATACTTCCTCTTCCGATGCTAGTTCGGCATAAATCGGGATATTGGCGAAGAGTGTGACATTATTGCCCGCGAGCTCCTCATCGTCACCAGCAAGTTGAGCTTCCTCACACAGATATCCAAGGCATTTGATAGCATCGGTGCATAGCACAGGATCTGGTGAGCATAGCGACACCAGCAATGCAATCTCAAGTGCCACTGACGCCTGAAGTCGTTCACGGGCATCAGCGCCCTCAGAACCACGGTTCTATGTGAAATGGACGGAGGGTTAATGTCGCGCCGAACAAAGTGTTAAGGCGAGAGACATGTGTCACTTGCTTGATTCATGCGCAGAAATCCACGACGCGCTTCAAAGAGCCGAATCAGCAATCCCAGCAAAAACCGAAGGTCTTCTTCACTTTGCTTGCTGTCCAGGATCTGCCTTGCCAGCGTAAAAACAACCTTTGAGGATATCCGCCAAAAGTTGACCATCATCTTTTGCTCTGAGCCCCAATGCATGATATTATTGACCTGATGAAGCGACACTAGACATTCTCTTGAAAGTCTACGTATGGTCTGATCAGGATGTTGAAATAACTTAGCCATGCCGGCCATGATTGCAACGTTGTCTTCAGCAGAGTCGCTGTCATTCCCGAGAAGAACTGAAAGTGAATCAACACGGAAAAGTCGAAGAAGGTCTTGAGTCAAATCAACAAAGTGTTGACTATTAGAGCGACATGCTCCGACTCCATTTCCGGGCCGTCGGATCGTCTGTGAATTTAGAATTGGGGTTGATGGTGTTTCCTTGGGAAAAGCTTCTAAGTTCAAGGCTTGAAGGAAGATCTTTCTCAAGGGGTCGCAGATCCCTCTGTACATGGACGAGATGGATGGATTCCAAGGAAGCCGATTTTCTTCCCGCGCAATCTCCAGGCACGCCTTCACAAAGGCGATCTTGAAGACGGGCGGGACATTTTCTTCTATACATGGAGGTATGAGGTTCTGCAGAGTTTCTTCGCACTTTAGGCGGAGACGCGCGAGAAGATAATCCGTTATAAGAATTTCTTGATTGATAACGTATCCAAGGCTGGATGCTATAGCGTTGTCTGCTGCAAGATTGCGGTTGAAGCTCCACACCTTCTCGCACAAGTCAGCTTCAATGTCGGAGGCAATGTGCCGTAGGACACTTTCGTCTGTAGGCTTTACATATGTCGCGGCCTTGCAGATGTCCACATAGCATATTGCGGCGATATCTGCGGTCTTTGATGCTTTCAGCGACTTCCTTAGTGTGCTGAGAAAACTCGTCTTTGGGCAGCCGAAATTTCAGATAAAACATTGTGGATAGGCATCTCAGCGATACGTTTTTGGACTTACCCTTCGGGTTTGAACTGCAGGATTGTCAAGAAATGCCTGGAGTAAGAGGTCCTGGGAGAGAATTAGCAAAATCGTCTGCAATGGCCAAAAAATAGCCTTTTGTCTAGGACTCTCCGCCGCTGAATTGCACATGTCAAAGAGAATCTCCGAGCCACTGAGGAGGCGATTATTGCTTGCGCACACCTCACTAAACTCTACAGGGTAAGTCTCGATCCAGCGCCAGATCGCTTTGCGCATCATTTTTGCAAAAAGCATCTTGCCCTGGCGTTTCATATGCAGGAAATATGGACTGAGTTCTATACAACAATTGTCAGCCTGACACGCCTTCGAACACAGAGATGTATAGAAAAAGATCATATAAGATATTCTATTTTACCGGATAAGACTGTATGAAGCCGCTGTCTTGTCAAGCAGCTAAACTCGAGCATGCGAATTTCAGGTGGATTGACTTCTACTCCATCTCCCGCAGCACCCAGGATATGCACTGCATTTTTGATTTTAGCGTAATACGTGGACCAGTTGCTTGCACTGGCATAATATAGGATTCGCCCAGCTGTTCTGTATATATCCATAGTAAGCGCCAGTTGCTTCCTATCTATGCTAACGGCGAAGGTATCAATTGGGTATTCTGAAGGGGTTGAATATTGCTGATCGTTCGCCTCTTCGATAAGATGCGCTTGATGAAGAAACCGGCCCATCAACGCCAATAGGTACGATGCAAGGGCTTCATCGAGAGGAGGAGGATCAACAATGTATGTTTCAGGTTCGCTGTGTTTACAACTGGGATCGCTACTACTAGATCGTCCGTTGTTTGCGGTAAGCGGTGCCTGCAGGAATTCCGTCTCAGACGCTACGGCGGTTGAACTGATTTTGGTCCCGTTCAGTGCAGCCATTGCAGCTGCGGCTGCGGCTTCCTCCATCGCAGCCGCGGTATCCGCTGGCGCACGGTTCAATGTCTTGCGATAGGTCTTCCAATGGTGTTGCATGCATGCCGACAATAAACGGAGAAGAAACAGCTGCGAATGAAGCACTTCCACCGACACTTGGAGGTCAAAAACGGACGTGGGAGATTGATAGCTCTGTCGCTCGAAAATTAGCGCACGGTGAAAAATTTAAACTTAAAATCTAACCTTGGAAACACCCTCGAGAACAGAACCCAACACATTGACGACAGTCGAGAGTTTAAACTCTGACAACTCGATAATAGAAGCCACTGCGCTCCAGCTGATTAACACTAGGGGAGGTCATGGTATACCCGAAGTAAAAGAAATCACATACCGATCTGCTGAACTGTAGGGTCTTGTTCTATGCTCTCGATCGTCTTCCCGCCGTCTACAGGAAGCTAGACCAATCATTTGTTGAGGTTTGCTTCGGGCAGGGAACAAGGCGAACTTACTAGCACGGCTACGCGATTGATCAAGCTTCCGATTAGCTTTGTGTGGGAGCGCATATACGGTGATGACAGGGATGAATGGCGTCTGGTGTTGAAATAGTATTATGTTCAACCTAACGAACAAGGAAAGGCGATGGCTGGGCAGTGTGAGAAATGACGAAGAGAAACATGCACAGCTCGAGCCCAGTGAAAGAGATAGAAGGAAAGTAATATGAGTAAAAAGGAACCAGGCGGGACTTCAATGGTGATGGAGGACGAGCGAAACGACCAGTTTAAGCTTCTTGTGGGTCCACCCTCTCCTTGCTCAACCATGAAATCGACAACCTCCTAGGTGCGATCATTTTCAGCGAATCTCCTCCCTATCTTCCCTTTCAATGATAGATTTGCTTCCTGGGGATCTCAGTCAACATATTGAGCACAAGATAGTATTCCGAATGCCCACCCCCCATGTGGTACAGGTACGCTGTCATCCCAACTTCCGAAATGCGCTTACTGTTGGTCGCCTCAGTTCCTCTCCCCTTCCTCTTCCATATCCACCATCATTGATCCCATCATCAGAGGCTCTTCCTTTCGATCGTGCCTGATATTAATCAGCGCATAGCCATAATTCATGCCGATCACGTTTCGCGGAGATACACGCGTTTGGGTGCTCAGCATAAATCAGCAAGAGATCCCCATTCTATTATTCAGTGCGAACGAGTGTATGCAATTAGCAATCGTTTCCAAGTCATGGGTCGCGAATAAATGGCTTTTGTGCTGCGATCTCTGCCTGTCAAACATGAAAGATGATGAGCAATTCGATGGAGCCGAAATATCCTTGAACTTTGCGCGACTGCCTGACCATCACAGTTGCGTGGCGGGGTCTATAAAGGATGTGGAGAGAGGCGGTGTTATTGCTTTCGAAGCACACACAGCATCACACATATATATCCGCTCCCGCCCTCCCCACTCCAGTCGTTATTTTGGCCGTAGTACGATCCCTGAATCGGGGCTGCACCCTCGCACTAGCGATTATTTTTCACGTGCGTTCATTGTGGGTTAATGTTCCTCGTACAACCCTGTTCTTAATGCTTCATTGATTTGATTGCGACTGACAGTTCTTCGGTTCCCACAGATAATTATCATACCATGAAAATAAAGCAATTTTCTCTGTGGCAACAGGAATTATATTACAAGTCATTGTCAACAACAGAAATCTTTTCTCTCTATAAAAAAATCCTTGTCGACTGAATGAATCGACAAGTTTTATTCATGATGCAAAAGGAGTATGATAATAAAGATAAAATATATACAGCAGGTCTTCCTTTTACCAGTATTGTAGTCTATTTCCAGAAGCCCCATTGTCATTGTTGTTCCGATTGATGCCTGATTGGCGTTGTCCGCGCCCCTGCTGTTGTTGTGGTTGCTGATCTTGTTGCTGTTGCTGTTGTTGTTGCTGTTGCTGCTGAGGACGCTGGTTATTGAAATAGCTGTTCCACTCGTCGAGATCAAACGAGGTAGGAATACCCCAGAAAGCACTAGCGATGGGGTCATAGGAACGCTGTTGGGTCCCGGATGGTATGGAAACATTCGAACTCTGCGGTGAACCTATGTTATGTTGTGTTGGATGGAAACTACGAGGTGGAGATTCTACTGGGCGAGGTGGAGACTGGTCATCCAGGACAGAGTAGTAGTTGCTGTACTTTTCGTCCATGCCTTCACGCTGGTCAGATTCCATGATAGGTGAGTTCGGGACGGCGATCGATGCAGGTATGGAGAGAGGGAGGGATGCGGATGTGTTGCGTCCATAGCTTCCATCTGTGGTAGTTACCAAATTGACGTCGCGAAGCCCAGCAAGCTCGCCAAGGATGTTGCAGTGCCGGGCAGATGTGACCCACGTCTTTTCAATTTCGTCCATAGCATGCATGATTTTGTTGATGCTGATCTTGGCTTCAAAAGCAAACATGCTGTCAGTGGAAGCTGCATTGTAGATGAAAATGATGCCGGCTGTAAACATAAAGTACAAAGCGTAATTGTTGACATTAGCAAGACGGCCTTCGGCGAGCAGAGATTCGGAGATATCAAGGATTTTGTTAGCGGCAAATGTACAGATGGATGCTGATGGAAACACGGATGGTGCGATGTTTTGAGTCGTTCCGGGGATAAATGGACGATGGAGTAGAATTAAGGTGGTATAAAAGAGCATATGCAACTGACACAGCTCGAGCGCTGGTGCCGGCGCCTTCTCGGCAAGTCGAGTGTTTGGAGGACGATAGCGTAGTGAAGGCGGTAATTTCGCCATCCACTGGTTCAGCGCTCTGTCCAACGTCGATATGACACTGTCCGGGGTAGCCATTACCGAAAGCTGTTTCCGACCCTTCACCATATACAGATCACGCAGAACATCACCGAGAATCTCACAAAGCTTGACAAGTTGAATGAATGTCTCCATGACTCTTGGCGTGCAGTCCTTGTCGTCTTCGTCCTGCTCGGTCGGATAAGGTGTATCGTAATCTCGTTCATCGAGCATAGGCGCTCGACCATGCATAGCACATGTCAATCGATCGATGACAAAGCTATATACGAATGTCCTCCTTGATTAATATGACACCCAAAAGGATATGAAGAAACGCAAGAATGGCTCACCAGCAAAAGAACACTCGCTTCCGCTCCTGCTTATCTTCTTCGGAAAGATTCCACGTATCACAATTTCGATGCAAACCCAAATTTTGTGCCATCCTGAATGCCTAGCAATTTGATCTCAGCCCCAGTTGTCTAATATATGTAAAATGAAATTACCATGCCACTGTAAATCCATCCTCGGGTTGGTTTGAGGGCGCCGTTCTGGTGACTGCTGAGCAGCAGGAGGGACTGGACGGTCGATACTTGGAACTTGTTGAATTCCTGACTCAAAAGCAGCCGTGCACGCTCGAAGAAGATGTCTCCAGCAGTGTCTGGTTGTGATGGATCAGCTCGCACGCGCGGATCGGGAGACACGCGCGAGGCAACGGCGTATATGGAATTCAGGAGAAGCGGTGGCGGAGGATGTTGTTTATCATTAAGCGAGCGCAAAAACTTCTTTTTGTGCATCAATGGAATGAATGGGTAAAAATACTGGAAGTAAAGATCAAGGAGTTGATTTGATAGGTCCTCAGGCGGCATCTCAAAAGGATCCACCCTTGGAGCTACTACCACAGCATCTCGTCCGTCGGAGCCGAACTGGAAGGAGCCGTTGTGAAAGTTTTTACTGCCTTGAAGCATATAGAAGCCCGATGACCTGCCATAGTACCGAAGTTGTCCGCTCTCGTCGATCGACACGTTGCATAGGTTATCATTAACTGAGTCTACGGTTGCCATTGTCCCAAGGTCTTGGTTGTGGTGATGATGCATTTCTTCTACGTTTCGCATATCGGTGATAGGCTCTTCAAATCCAACCATCATAGTACGCTGCATCGGACGAGGACGCACGAGCTCGCCATATGCTGTCTCGAGCGGTGCGTTGAGCTCGTTCATTACTGCCTGGAACCGAGGATCACCTTCCTGTACGATACTTCCAAGCAATGCTTCAAGTCTATGAAGGCGGCCCTCGATTGCTTCGATATATCCTTTTGGAGGACCACGCTAGAAAGAAAAAAGTGTACGTGTGTTCATAATAGGCTGAAGAGTGGAACTAATTTGGAGACAAACCTTTCGAGTAGACTCTTTGTAGGTGCATTGGATGTCTAATGCAACGCAATTACCGCAAAGTGGCGATGCCCCGTCACATTTGACTTTTTTTCGTCTGCATTGCTCACTAAAACGATAAGGATTAGATTAACGCTTGTCAATTAAAGATCAAGTCTGTTTTCAACTCACCATGCCTTGCTGACACGCTGGCGTTTTATGTCTTCTGGCATTTGCGGTACGAGAAGTATGTAAATAGAAAGAAGAAGAAAAGAAAGAGGGAAATAGTAGGAAGTGGGTGGCAAATGTTTACCAAAATTGGTTCTATGGGGACTTATCTGAGAATCTAAGAGAAAGCGCACGCACAAATCACACACATAGATACGCACACACAAAACACATATACATATCAAATCAGCTAACTCCCTGAATATTTTGGGATACATACCCAATCGTGATGATTACCCATAATTGCTTAAGGCCCGAATTATTCCATGCAATGCACTTTTGGGCAGATCTCATACACCATCAGCAACGGAAGGAACGGAAGGAAACAAAAGCTAACCCCGCATTTCCGGGAAAACATAAATGCGACGAACTTCCGTGCATTTTCATGGTTTCCCCCCTTCATCATGTCTGGTATCATGAGCAAAAGGATGAAAGGGCAACTTTCGTCGACTTGGGTCGTTATCTGAAACCATTGCCTTATTAATATGCATCATCGTGGCTCCTGACAAAAAGCCGATCAGTGTAGGTTGTGTAACGAACATTGCTCTTTCCGGGGCCGCATCCAAAGATGTCGATTGTGAAAATCAGTGGTTTTGACGTGCGTATCTACCGAACGGGCATTTAATTCGTGCCATAGATAAATCCGATCAAGCACCGATGGTTTCTCAATGCTTGGTGAATAGAAAGGAGGTCACCTGTTTCATGGAAAAACAGATTCAATCTTTCTGGCTTGTTTGCGCTTGCACGATACCCGGTTTTGCCTCATTACCCCACATGAACTTTAATCAACACCATCGGCTAAGTTTATCCGCAATCTTCCGAGCTGTTTGGATGTGTCTGTAGCCTTTTCTGGGGTCTTGTCATCATCGTCTTCATCTCCCTCAGCCTAGATTTTCCAAGGGAATAGTAACCCTAGTTACTGTTTGGTTGCGAATTCATACATCCCAAGTTTCGTGAGGACAAAGATTTACAAGTCCATCTTTCGTTATGAGGCACTATTAATGAAAAGAAAAATCCAAGCAAGCCTTGGTGCAGCAGAGATTGAATAGGTCATATTTTGGGAAACCAGTAACCGCCCTCTGTCATGCCTAGGATGTGTTTGGAAAGGCGAGGACCCAACACAGGCTTCTTCTATTGTTCTTAAAAACTTTAAAAAAGAAAACTCAGTCCACATGACATTCGTAATCCAGCAAGGAAAAGATTTCGCCCCATCACCATGGGTGTAAAACATTCATCCATGAGAATATAAAAAATAAAGAAAATGAAACCAAACGGTAGGGTTTCTCTAAACTCGATTTCCAATGAATTATCTCGCGTTACCTACTACCTTCTTTCCTGCTCCTCCATCCGCGCCTCGAAGAGGACATGGTCGCAGAATAGTAATTGCGTACGATGAAACGCGTACGAGCGATGCTTTGCTTGACCGGATTATTCGTGCTGGTTTTGTGGAACCTGACGATGACATCCGCATTGTCCATATCCTTCAGCAACATGATCTCCTATCCAGCCTTTCACCCATTACAATGGGTAATACGCTGACAAGTGCCGCTCCTGCGTTCATCCTTGATGCGAGTCGCCAACAGCTCGAGAGCAAGGAAAATATGCTCAAGGGTGCAGAGGAAGAGAAACTTTTGGCAGTTGTTGATGTCCTGAAAAGAAACTCGGTAAGCATGACGACTTGCGTCTTGAAACGACTTGGCTAATGAGCGTGGGGTCTTGTTAGTTTAAGGATGTGCGGTACGAAGTAGTTCAAGGCGATCCAAAGCGATCGCTCGTTGATTATTGTAAAGATGTGCAGCCGGTGATGCTTATTACCGGTTCACGCGGGTTCGGAAAGATCAGAGGGTAGGTATCGAAAGACCAGGTGTTGGATCGCACTTTAGTAATCGTACATGATGTATTTAGCACCATCCTCGGCTCGGTGTCTGACTATCTTGCGAAGCACTGTCCCTGTCCGGTGATGATCGTCAAAGTAACTGATGAAGAAGTCCATGCCCGCGAAAAGATGACCCAAGAGCAGCAAAGCACTCCTCAGCAATAGATCAGTCGAATAGATATTGTCGCAAGGCTTGGTATTCCTTGCTTGTCTTCCCCTCTTCCCCTCCCTATATACCACGCATGATCGTAAATAAAAAATAATGTCTGACACTTGGATGTGGGTCCCGCTCTCAGTTTATTTGGCTTACATCACAGATCTGTGACACCGAAAATATGGCTTCATTTTTAAACCAACGCACACGAGATATCTCCACTATTCACACACTAATCAAAATATGTCCTCCGGTAAGCCTAACCACCTGAGCATCGGCGATTAAGCTCCCTTGCTTCTTGATCAATCCACCATGTGCCGATATCGCGCATGTGTTTCAACCTAATCACGACATCAAACTTCCAATGGATCACAGATAACATTACAGTTCGCCTAAGCGATCTAATTGCGCACACCCGTAAGATCACACATACTCGGTGATCTCTCTCAGAAGTACTTAACACACCTATAATAGCACCGACCCAGGCTCCGTCGGGTCAAGGTAGAGTTATTGGTTCCAGCAGCCCTTTTATTTCGCCACAAAGGAACAGTCAACTCATGTATGAGCAATGCCTGACAAGCAGATCCCAATGCTGCCGTGCGTCTGGCAGATCTAACATCACAAGGTACGCGTTCATGTACACTTGTTTTCAGGGCTCTCTTTTCTTTTTCCATGTTGACTGAATAGTTGTGTTAGACAAACAGTATACCGTGAATGTCATCTATGGTGGTCAAAATCAGCAAAGCTCGCAACTCGAGTCGGTGAAGTCATTTGAAGATCTTGGACTGTAAGAGCATACATGCCTATGTACGGTGGTTGATATTAAGCTAAGTATTGAACGGCGTAGCAAACCAGATATCCTTAAGGGCCTCTATGCCATGAATTTCTCCAAGCCGTCAAAGATCCAAGAAAGCGCCCTTCCATTGCTTCTCAAGGATCCGTAAGTATCCTATATTGTTTATCCTAGACTGTAGACTGACTTTTTCCGTTTTAACATAAAAGACCAATGAATATGATCGGTCAATCCCAGAGCGGCACTGGTAAGTCTCCTACATGAAGATGGATGGGTCGAGAAACTGACTGATTGTGACGATTTATAGGGAAAACTGCTGCGTTTTCGTTGAATATCTTAAACCGCATTGATCCTCATTTGGCCAAACCCCAGGTATTCTCTATTTATAACATTCCTGTGATATGAAGAGCTCATATCATCTGTTCCAGGCCATCGTCTTGTCTCCTTCACGTGAGCTTGCGCGACAGACCGTTGATGTTATCCAGCAGATGGCGCGGTTTACGGATATTACGACGTGCTTGGTAGTGAAAGATGGACTTCATAAGAATAGGAATGTTACAGAACACGTGATTGTTGGTACACCAGGGTCGGTGATGGACTCTATCCGGCGGCGGCATGTGCGAACAGAAGCCGTCAAGGTCTTTGTACTCGATGAGGCAGATAATATGCTGGATCAGGACGGACTGGGCGATCAAAGTATCAGGATCAAGGGGTAATACTGTGCTGTAGCATTGTAACCTTGGTAGCTGGCTAACACGCCCAATTCACTTTCAGCTTGATCGCGAGCAATCCGCAAATTGTCCTTTTCTCCGCAACTTTTCCTGAGAACGTGCGTCGTTTTGCCCCTCGCTTTGCTCCTGACGCAAATGAAATTTCACTGAGACGTGAGGAACTCAGTGTCGATTCCATCAAGCAATTTTACATGGACTGCCAAAGTGAAGAACATAAATACGAGGTCCTCTGCCAGCTCTACGACCTTCTGACCGTCAGTCAGAGCATTATTTTCTGCAAGGTATGTTTTAATATCCACAGTCCGCTTGGCATGCAACTGAAAACAAATCATCCTACCCGGTAGCGACGCGAAACCGCGGACGAGATCGCTCGCCGCATGACAGAACAAGGACATGCGGTACTATCGCTCCACGGAATGATGTCGCCCGAGGAGCGCGACCAAGTGATGGACTACTTCCGCCGCGGCGAAGCCAAAGTACTCATCACCACGAACGTCATCGCGCGCGGGATTGATATTTTGCAGGTCAGCCTCGTCGTTAACTACGACATGCCGCTTGACAACCGTGGTAACCCCGACCCAGAGACCTATCTCCACCGTGTCGGCCGCACCGGGCGCTTTGGCCGCACCGGCGTGAGCATCAATTTTGTCCACGATCGTCGGAGCTGGGAGCAAATGCGCGCGATCGAAGAACATTTCCAGCGAACGATCACCAGAGTCCCTACGGACGACTGGGAAAACGTGGAACGGTTGTTGAAGCCAGTCCTTTAAAAAGAATAATAATAATCGGTGGTTTCCTCGTCCCGTGCCTTGATCAAACGCAGGACAACTATATTCTTGTGTGCCACGAAATGGCTGTGTAGAGGGAGGAGGCTTGGCTTAAAATCACATGTTGCAATTTGAAATCGAAGGACGTTATAGCATGGCATCAAACCGTGAGAGCAGAGCCGTATCGTAAAACGAGGATATGCGTAGAATCTCTTGAGTTAGCTGTTCTCTCATATAGAATCCTTGCATAGCGAGCATGTCTTGTGGGATACAATGACAGAACGTTAGAGAGAGATAGAGCATAATCGGCTGTCATGTCTTTACTGGTAGGTTCAAGCTATTCATCGGTCTATTTCTTTATTCCATACGTTCTAGACTTATCTCGCACCGGGCTGAGTAAAGTAAAGTCGCGGTCATCAAAGGAAGAAGATCACAAGGTTCGAGGTGTTTATTTTTGTGCACCTTCATGGGGCGATAAGAGGGCCATGATAAAGCTGTGCTCGCTGCTGCAATGGGAAGGGATATCTGCAATACCCAATGCTTTAAGCTTCCGCCGGTTTGATTTTTTTGAGCACCTTCGCTTAGCTCAACACCCATTGTCTCTCTCCGCCTTTTCTTTTTTTTTTTTTTTACTGCAACATCATGGCAGGAGAACAACAAGAAGAACAGAGCCGTGTAGTTGTCAACAACTCACACGAGGAGTCTCCCCCGGTCTCTGACATTGACGATGAAACGCCTCAGTCTGAGGCTGTTGAAGAAGGTTCGGGATGCATCGCGTAATCTTCGGCAGCTGTACTGAAGTTTGATTCTTTTCCTTACAGGTTTACTCGATGAATATCCTCTGGACAGCACAGTACGGATAATGGAAGATTGATTGAAACAATCACTCTCGCCTCCCCCCCCCTCCGCCGGCGGGAGGAGGAGGAGGCTGCTGCCTACACTCAGTACTCATCGATCGATTGCTTAGGAATTAGACGTTATTCATCAACGCATTTCGAATGTTCCTGCATTGAATCTACAGCGGTTCACGCGTCTCGAGGTAAAAGAGATGCCCACGTGGAACGGCTCCTTCGGTTGGGAGGATGGTGGTGAATGGAAGAGAGCGCCGAGCTGATATGTATGGCGGATTGCAGCGGCTGTGCTTGCGACAGAACTTGATCTTGGATATCCGAGGGTTCGAGGGGCTCTCGCTGACCGAACTCGACCTATACGACAATAAGATTTCACATATTCGCAACCTTTCCCACCTGACAACCCTGACGTAGAGTTTCGATTGACAGACCTGCGCTAATCCCGATGATACTGATGTCCACCCGTATTTCTGCCAGATACCTCGACTTGTCCTTCAACAAAATCAAGCACATTGGACATCTCGAGGAGCTCGTCAACCTTACGGATCTATTCTTGGTCAGCAATCGCATTTCCAAGATCGAAAACCTGGACACTCTTGTGAATCTCGATAACCTCGAGCTGGGTGCTAATCGTGTTCGGGCAAGTAGGCTTAATAATACCACCGGGAAGGGGGGGTTGCATTCGGTGAACATGCAATGGATGGCATGAGACAAAAAATGATAACGACAGTCCCGATCTAGGTGATCGAGAACCTCGATAAGTTAGTTCATCTTACCAAGCTCTGGCTTGGAAAGAACAAGATCACGCGATTGCAGGTGCGTTGCTTTGCAGATGGACATCAAAGGCCCGAAGGAGAGCATCGTGCGCGGTTGGATGATAACTGATATTCATATAGAACTTGAGCCCTCTGCGTAATCTCCGAATACTCAGTATCCAGAGCAATCGTATCACCAAGATCGAAGGTCTCGAGGAACTCCTCAACTTGGAGGAATTGTATCTTTCCCATAATGCGATCGAGAAGCTGGAGGGACTAGAACACAATGTATGACGAAGAGGGGAAGAGCCCATCGAACGGCAACATGAGTGGAGCTAACGCCCTATTAACATCCACTGTTTCTCTTATAATCATAGCTCAAGCTCAAGACAATCGACGTCGCTGCTAACAAACTGACGCATATTGAAAATGTTTCCCATCTGAAGCATCTCGAAGACTTTTGGGTAAGATCATACGGAGGAAGCACATTTCCTTTGAGGCCCTTATATATCACAATCTAGGCAAACAACAATTTGTTCGGGAAAGGCACATTTGAGGAGCTCACCAGAGAGTTTGGCGAGACAAAGACGCTCGAGACAATTTACTTGGAAGGAAGTCCAATGCAGCTGGAAAACCGCGCGACCTATCGCAACAAGGTCCGCCTCGCCTTACCACAAATCAAACAGATTGATGCTACTTATGTATAAAGAAACTGAAGATATATGTGAGCGACTGACAAAGAATAAGCCAATGTGCTGAATAGAAAATAGTTTTCATATTTCTTCTTCTTCAGAATAGTTGTTAGTATTTACAGTATGGAAAGAGTGAGAAAAAGAGAAAGGTATCAATCAATCATTTCTTTTTGCTGGCCGCTGCTAACTTTTTGGTGACTAAGGGAACACAATCCTACAGAGAAATAATAAGAAGAAATTAGCTTGGGAGTGAAACTATCAATGAACCACGACAAATACAATATGCATGGCTTCAAGATCCGATTGTAAATCGTCTTCCTTTAGCCTAAATACAAGCGAAGGACGTAATGATCAGTAGTTAAGGATAGATACCGCAAGGGATTCATGGAGCACAAACACCACATTGAACAACCAAAAAAAAAAAAAAAGGATATTTGATGTCTGTTTTCTCTTGACAGACTTGTTGTCTGAATGCTCCATGCCGCGTCTCCTCAGGTTTCGTTTCATTAACCGAGACTGAGACTCGAGCAGCGTATCTACAGGTTATCTGTCAGTCCAAAGTTTTCGTTGACGAGGCTTTCCGCTCACCGTAGGAGAGCTCGCAATTATCCTTGTCCTCCTTTAGTTTACGACGTTTCTCTTCAAGTGCTGCAAACAATTTTCCTCGCAATTCTTGCTTCTCCGCCTAAAGTAGAAGAGAGTATATGCATGTTTTGTTGTCTCAGATTACTGGGTCCAGCATCGGATCTGCACGCACGCACACACACACACACTTACAAGGCACTCATCTTCGGCAAGTATACGCTCCTGGTCAAACTGGTTGTCGATCACCTGTTCTCGATATGCACGCAATAACCGCCCATGATAGATGCGCTTCTCTCGGGTCCGCTTCAATTCCTCGATACCTTCTAGCAGACCAATATGTGTATCTAGATATGGTACTGAGTCATCTGTGAAGATCTAAAGGCCTTTAAGGTCCGAGTGCTTACTCTCGTGCACCTGTTTGATTTCTTGTTGAATGGCCGATAACTTTTCCGTGTATAATCTAAATTATTTTGCTTTTAGATTCTGCAGTAGGGGTTGAAAAGGAGGGACTGTCTCTTGCTCGCTCTATCTTCTTACCTTTCTTTGTTCTCCATAAAATCGGTGTTGATTTTTTCCAGGCGCCCTCCAAAATCTTTCTTTTTCTTCTGCCTCCTGCTGTCTGCTTCATAATTACCTACATATATTTTGTTACGTGAGAAAAGACAAACCCGCCAGACTCACAGACAGACACACACACACACACACACACACACAGAGAGAGAGAGAGAGAGAGAAAAGAGAACAAAACGAGACTGTGACTAGTTTTGCACCTCACCATACAATTTTTTTTTCCTCTCCACACCCCTCTATTCTTTTTTTCGCACCAGATATTTATATAAATATATATAAGGAAGAAAACCTACCTTCCATAAGCCAAGCATCGGAATCTTCTGCATCATGCAGCCCCGATGCTAAGGCCGATGTTGTTGTACTGCTACCATTCGTAGTCGGTGCATACCCAGACGGTGATTGACCAGTCGAAGAGGAAGCAGTAGACGTTGTCACAGGTGGGACAGCAGATACCGGAGGTGTCGGTGCTGTTGCTGCTGCTGCCGCTGCTGCTGCTGCCGCTTGTGCTTGTGCTTGCGCTTGTGCGTGCGCTTGTGCTTGTGCTTGTGCTGCTGCTGCCGCCGCCGCCGCTGCTGCCGCCGCCGCCGCGGAATTGTTTACCCTGTAATGCTCGTCCATAACTGACTGAGGAGGAAGAGGGCGATGAATGTGGTTCGGCACATGATACTGTGTCGAATGATGGTGTAAATGAGGATGTTGTTGTTGCTGGTGCTGTTGCGGCATTCGCCGCTGCGAATACATGTTGGCAATATGCGTGTTAGAAGTATTACTGGATCGATGCGTAAAGCCACCGTCTTGGTCCAAAGGCGGTGGCGGGCGTCCAAAGGTCGCTGGTGCGGGGGGCGCTTGGTGCGGGTGTGAATGGTGTGAATGGTGATAAAGGAAGCGATCGTCATCCTGTATAGGAGGAGCAGAATGGTGGTGATGCGGTTGATTATGAGTATGGCTGCGTTGTTGTTCGTGGGAATGGTAATATGAAGACGGTGGAGGGCCACCCGCCGTCGACGGTGGTGGAGTGTAGGACTGAGGTAGAGGGGACTGGTACGAAGAAGCCCTTGGGAAGGTAGGTACACCGTCATTAGAAGGCGTGCCAGTGCCAGAAGTGGTGGACTTTGAAGAGTTTGAGGGAGTAACCAGATCGGGAGCAGTAGCTGGTCGTCCTGTCGAGCTAGTGGCGAACATGAAGGGTTTGTCTGCTTCCAACATGGAGGCTATTGGCATTCTCCGGTTTCCACAGACTAGAGGGAGCTGTTCAGGGTTTAGAGGATATCTTGCTCACGAGCTCGTGTTGCTTTGTGCTGTGTCTTTCTTGGGCGCTGACCTTTCTGTCTGCAACCGAGCTGCAGCAAGGGAAAAAAAGGCTGGAGAAAAAATGTTCGTTTTGGTGTTCCACCCTCAGCATTCATCTGAGAGGACTTGTCAGGTATCACGTGATGTGACTCGATATTGTAATACTCCGCTCCAATCAAAGATAGGATACAAGTATCTAGGAAACTATGCCACTGACCAATTAAGGATAATTAAGCCTTGTCGGAGTCTTGTGGCCGGTTAATGGAGTAGCCATCCCGCCCCTGGCAAGAAAAGACCAGTTCGTCACTACGCCCAGTATTTTATGCGCAATATTTTGGGTTTTATTTTGAGAATGGTTCATGACGCCATAAACAGATCCATCTTTCCTCCTCGTTTGACCTCACTCTGAAGGTCTTCTTCAATCGCCTCAATATCCTCCAAGTCTTTCTGTAATGTACTCGTTACGTGACGCAATCCTTCTTGTTCTTGCACGATCAGCTACAGACCTCACGTTAGTACCATCGCCTCCTTTTCTCTTGAATATCTATCCCCTTTTCCGAACCTTTGCAATCTTTGCCAATTCCTCCTGGCTAGTCGCCCGCCATGACTCCGCATTGTCTCCGTTCCTGCTTTGTCGTTTCGCTCTAACCTCTTGCAGAGCGGCCCATGCGTAGTGAAGTTTGGTATTTAAGTCTTCTGGATTAAGCTGCTGTTGTGCCATTCCCTTCAGGGACTCCATGAGTTTCTGTTCGTCTTCATCGAGAGGGAAGCCCTTGTACCGAAGCACTTGGACATATTTGAGCAGCTGTCACACACACATCGATGTGCATATTAGTCATTAGATTGAACGAAGAAGTGCCCAACGAGACTTCACTTACCCGTATTAATCTTTGCGTTAATTCGTTATGTCGACGCCGATGTTCCTCAAGTTTGATCTGAAAACCAAGAGAATGTTTCTTCTGGACAATATCTACCCGCTCGGCAATTTCCTGCAAGCGTTGCATTACTAGTGTTATTCCATTGACTTGTGTTTGTCTTACCATAATCTTTTCTTTATGCTTCATCAACTCTTGATCTTGGACCTCCATGCGCTTTAAAACGTCACCAAAGCCTGTGGCCAACACTGGGACCATACTACATTGAAATCCATCAGATAATAATATCAGCGGCTTCGTTCTTCCTGCTTACTTTGCTGGATCCGGGTTGTTTTGCATGGCCTCGTTCCAGAGATGCTCGTCCTGATTTGGCGGTTTGATGTATAGGTGTCGTTCGCTTGCTGGAACCATATTATAGAAGTAATGCTATAATGGATATTTAGATTATTTTCGTCTATCCGCTCAGGGGCCATACCCTAAATTGGCATAAATGAGAAGATGGATCCCAGTGGGCTCGAATCAGTGCGATCTTTTGCCAGATGTTCTGAGGAGGCGTCTGTCCGATTGGCGTTTGCTGTGGTTGTTGTGGTTGTTGTCCTGTTTGCTTATGGTAAGGACGATAACAAGATATATTACAGAAATTCTGATTGCGTGCAGTTACCAAAGAGTCCAGTCGATGGCTGTTGCTTTCCTACATACCATCACCAACTTGCGTTAGTATCCATGCTTACTCACGGACGAAAGCCCAGTTATTTACCAAAGATATTATTTGCTGCTCCAAATCCGAAACCTGTATTGCCTGCGGCTGCAGCATTGCTGTTAGTCCCACCAAAGTTGAAACCAGTCGTGGCAGTGTTGGTGGCCGCATTTGCACCAAAGTTAAAGCCGGATGCTCCCGTATTTGTAGCGTTGTTTGTTGCGCCAAAGCCCCCAAAGCCTGTATTCGCTGATGAAGAAAGTGTATTGTTGGTTGTATTGCCGAAGCCCCCAAATCCGGTGGTCCCGGCCGTTGTATTGGTATTCGTTGCACCGAATCCGCCAAAGCCGGTCGATCCAGTCGTGCTCTGCTGCTGTGATTGCTGGCCAACGCCGGCTGCATTCGTGGTATTGTTGTTGCCAAATCCAAATGACGTTGTTGTTCCTAAGTAGCAAGACTTTCTCGATAAACTGCTCTCACTCTTTACGTGCATGTTCCGCTATGGATTTACCAGGCGCTGCCGATGTTGCAGTGCTACCGAAGCCAAATGGAGTATTGCCTAAACGTACATGTTCCATTAACATCGACATTGACCACCTTCTCCACTTTTTTCGACATACTCGATTGACCTGCAGTTGCAGAACCACCAAACAAAGTGCCTGCTGCACTGTTTGCACCAAATGCATTCCCAGACGACGGCGCATTGCTCGTATTTGCGCCAAAGAGGGAGCCTGCTGTTGTATTGGAAGCAGCATTTCCGGCACCTGTCCCAAACAATGTACCGGCTGCAGTATTTTTTGCTGCAGTTGCACCGAATCCTGTACCTATATAAGGGAGCCCGCAGTTAACAAAAGTAATCCATCAAAGATGTACACTTGCTGGGAGCTAAATCTGGATGACAAAAAGACCACAATTACCTGGAGTAAAACTCGATCCGAAGCCTGCTGCGGGCTGGCTTGTAGTGGAGCCAAAGTTAAATGCCATGGATGAGTTGCGGGTTTGGTATCAATGTGAAGAAAAGTGCTTCTCCGAACGCGTCTTGCAAAGCGAGAGGGCGAAAATTGCAATGACCGTCACGCTTCTTGAACGAACCATTTCATTTTAGTAGACCCATTTATTAATAAGCAACATTCAAAGGAGCCACCAGAGCGAAGTAAAACTATATTAAACAGTTGCACTGAGGCGATGATAATATGTATCCGATACAAATTACAAGATGTCTAAAGAAGTGTTACATTTCTCTGGGCATATGGACCCAATTGGACTCAACTTCGCGACATGAAACCTTGTTTCCATTTCCCAATATCCGACAGGACCCTCCATCATGTACTGAAAACCTTCCCATCTTCCTCCAGTCGACCTTCTGTATATGTTTTTTCTTTCTCTCTCGCTACCGTTTGCACTCCTGGACTAAAAGCCATCTTCTTCCGCCAAAAAAAAATCCGCTCGATATAAAGAATCGATGTAGTCCTGTTTGTGCAGGACGGGACCCGCGAAAAAATATAGGCATGCATCTCAATACTTTATTTTCAAAAGATTAGCTGTTATCCCTATACTGCGATGCATCGAAACTTTTCGCGTTATAGCAATTTCCTGTTGTGACCCGTGAGATAGTTTAGATTACAGAGCTATCTAAACAGCCGTTAATTATTCTTAGAAAGGCTCGAATGAAATGCCCTTCATGAAGCTTCCAACAAGTGAGACAACAGCAGAGAGATATAAGTTCTTTCTTTTGTTAAATAGCGTTGATTAAGCAAGCTGTCATGCTTCCCCCTGCTACGCACAGGCACACGCACGTACCTGCGTAGTATATCTTTCTCTCCATCTCCCCTTGAATTTTTTTCTTTCTAACTTAAGAGCAAGAAACTTACCGGTCTATTGAACAGGCTTTCTCTGGTACTTACTGTTTGTGCTGCTAGTTCTCATTTCTTCAAATGAGAATGTGCAAGATAATTTCATAACGGAGCGGGGGTTCTTATTCATCTTGGTGGCTTTCCATAAAATGGATGATGTGCTGCCTTTTCACAGGAAACAGATAATGATATATCTTTGAGAAAGGCAGAGCCATCATTCGCTTATTGTCTCCTTCTTTATAGGCTGAAGCTATTTGGGGTTCGTTATGTGCCTTTATGTTGATATGAATTTCTTTACTGCTGCGCATATCAAACCGTATTCTCTGAGTGGCTATTGACTTCTGTCGATGTATCTGCCTTTATCGGTTGCTGCTTACTCCACGGGTAGCAAATTTTGTTTTTTGTTTTATACTTCTTTGATATCCTTATTCTCGACCCCAGGTAAAGCTAAGTTCAGACGGAAATCCTTTTAAGGTTGCAACAGTGGCCAATAACATTCGGAACCCGGACTTTAGTCAACCCTGATTCGGAAGCGTCCATGCCGACGTCATTTGCCCGGGGGTGCACTGAGTTAGGCAAACACACGCGAATTTTTTTTTTTTTTTACTTCCAACGCACACCTCCCCTCTCACTTTTTTTAATCCTCGAAGTTTGAACATGTCTGACGCTGCAGAGACTCAAGTCAAGTTGACCACCGGTAAAATGCTTTAACTCCAACTAGAATAAGTACATTGTCCTAACGCCGTTTTGCTCGTTTTCACAGCCGGTTTCGACGCTCGGTAAGATTAGAGAAAAAAAGAAGAAGAAAAAAAAACAGACCCATCTCCCACGAATTCTTACGCATGCTCTTCGCTAGCTTCCCCAACACCAACCAAACCAAGCAGTATGTATTGATTTTGCTGTGTGGTCGAAGCTATGCGCGTACTCACCCAAACTGTTTAGCTGCTGGCAAAACTATGTCGATTACTACAAGTGTGTGAACGCTCGCGGTGAAGACTTTGCTCCCTGCAAGCAGTTCTACCGCGCCTTCCACAGCTTGTGCCCCAACGAATGGGTAAGTGATATCAAAAGGGAAAGAGAGAGAGAATACGTCGAGTGACAGATACTAACGAAACCTCAATAGATCGCCAAGTGGGACGACCAGCGGGAGTCGGGCACCAACCCCTCCAACTTTGAGGTTTAGACATTAAAAAGAAAAGAATACAATACGCGACGTGTATCAATTTACAAAGAAAGAAAAAAAAAGACGAGTCGCGAGTCTTCTTTTGTATCGAATGCATTCAATCTCTTTGTGATGATAAAGTCCCTTTTTGGGTGGCGACAAGAAATGTTGTGATCCTGACGAGTTGCTTTATGGCAAGCGCGATAACGACTGGCCATTTTAAGAATGCGAGTATTTTACATGGATGGATATAAATGAACAATCCTTCTCGCATAATTACTACTTACTCCCCCACCCCACCCCCATACCTATGCTAAAGAAGAATTGGAACCTGAGAACCAACGCTATTAATCCCTCTACGTCTTCTGCTACGTCTTCACCAGTCTTGACCTCGCCCTCGCCTTCGCCCTCACCGCTCAAACATCTCATTCCCTCCATTTCCCTCCTCGATTTTCCTGCCATCGCAAACAACCCTTTTGTTACTGGTACTCCTGACACTGGCGATGACGACGCCAATCATTCGGTCAAATCATGCTCACCACCCTTCTTTGACTGTGATGATATGGATGTGTTTGACGAGGCCCAGAATAGAGCTATTCGCCCAGTTCAGATCTTGACAAACCGACTGGAGGCCTGGTATTTGCTAACCAAGCAGCTTCACGATTTCTTCAACAGTCTAGCCGCTGCAGAAACCCAAGTCGCCAAGGCCTATCGTCATCTATCCGGCCCTACTACTGGCACAAGCAGAAGAAGGGGCAGCATCGGCGACGAAGACAAGTGCACTGCCATTGGATGGCACTTTGAGTACCAGGATGGCATCCGCCAGATATGCCATTCTTGGCTGATGCACACTATTGACACTGCGAACGGACATGACACGATGTCCCACTACCTTCAAACGCACGGTATCCCGGCGCTGACGAACATGAAGCGCGAACTGAAAGGCATGATCCGATCGGTGAAGACAGACGACCGACTCAGGCTATCAGCCCTTGCTAAGCTTCGACGGGATGCAAAGCGGCGATTTCTCCGGCTGGCCCACCAGCTTGCATTTTTTGAACAGCATCCTGATCAGGGCCATACAAAGGAAGATCCTTGGCTGGTCAACGCGGGTTAGTCATCATCTCCTTACTGTTGAAGGCCGTGTGCTAAAACAAGAGGCGCACAAATAATAATAGGCGTTATCCGGCAGATGCTCAAAGTGTATCACCAGACAAACAAAATGCACGAGACCGTGCTCAGACTACAAAAGGAGGTGATGATCTCTGAACAGCAGCTCGTGCAAGCATTCAAACAGCTATGCCATGACATTTACAAGATCCGTGAGCAGACACCGCTTGGAATCGATGCTACTTACGAAAAGATGAAGCAGGCCGTCGAGGCCACCCAAGCGGACGCAGATTGGCATGCGTTCATGGCGTCCTTCAAGGACGATCTCATTCCTGAGCACGCTCGTTTTCTCCACCCGGACAAACTTAGATACCCAAACCACTCCCATCCGCTCCTCCAACCGCTTTTTGCTTCCCGCATGGAACGCAGCTCGTCCTTCCTACGTCGCTGGCAGGAGTACATCTATGTTTTAACACCAGGTAGACTTGATCTACGTGGATCCTTGGGTGTGTATATAAGCATATTGATGACCCCCACCCCTCCTTCCTAGCTGGGTTTCTTCACGAATACAGAAGCAGCAAGTCATATCCTATCAAACCAGATACAACCATCTTTATTCCACATTACAACGTTTCGACCCTATCCACCAATCTTCATCATAACCTCATCTTCCAACTCCAGCCCCAGGCATTACCCAAGCACATCTATGCTTTCTCGTCGTCCGTCTCAGACATCTCGTCCTCTACTTCCACCCTTTCGTCGTATATGTCGTCCCGTGAGCCACGCATCAAATTAACGCGAAACAAGACCATCACCTTTCGAGCAAAATCTGCGTCGGACATGCAGCTGTGGCTCGAGCACCTCACCCAGCTCTCTCACCGGTACCGACCTGCCGTCAGCTATACCGCTCCACCCTTCTTGCAGCCGACGAACGCTACAAACCCAGAAATCTTCATTGCCTCCCCAGCCATGACTGCCAAGGCCCGGAACCCATCCGCGCGTCCAGGTCCCGATCTCGGCGCAAACAAGGAAACTCCAGCGCACGAGGGTCAGGAGCAACAGGAGGAGGAGCAACAACCTCCAGAGACGTTGTCGTCGTCCTCCTCCTCCTCCTCCTCCGCAAAAGAACAGAAAAAAGAGAAGAAAAAAACATCCTCTACCGCAGGTCACGTCGCCCGCGTCAGATCACGAGCTTCCAATTCCAAAACGAAATCTTTTCAGTTGACGGGTGTGTGTCTACCCGATAGCATGACATAGTTTTGTGTTTCTATCCTTTGCATCCTTCTTTTTCTTCTTCTTCTTCTTAACGCCGACTGTCGTCTGCCAGACTAAGTAAACTTGCAGATGAACCCAGGACTTCTACAATACACGGCATATCACTAATCCTGAACTGGTGGAGCATCAATGCGTTCCACACTGTCACCAATTCACTAAGAGATCGGAAGCGGACAGAGATTTAATTTAATCCATGCTGTAATCTGCAGAGACTCGGTGCGCGGAAAGAAGGGGCTTTGGCGTTCGCACCAGCCCTTCTGTTGTCTATCATATATGTATACCTTTGATTCACGCGAATAAATCCGACATTAGTCTTTTCATTCCAATCGAGGACATCGACAATGATTGCTGCACCCGCAAGCCCAAACAAGGACTGAAGCGCTTGCTGAATGCACATGCGGAACGTGAGCTCGGTGGTCGATGGACACCGAGTCGGGTCAGACGAAATTCTATTGTTACGTGGTCGGCGCGTGTTAGAATGCGTGCACGGTGTTTTTATTGATTCCGTTTTGTGTTTGGGTGGGCGCATATAGATCCACTTGCATCTGTAATTTAAGATATTGGTATTGCTTTAAAGGAAGACGTGTTGCTTGCCATAAGGTAATGGCCATGGTGTATAATGTAAAAGACAAAAAAAAAAAAAAAAGAGGTGAATGAATGCAGTATGTGTGACTCGATTCAAGAATGTTGTCAATGTAATTAAAGGCCGTGGATACTGGGCCGATGCTCGTTATCGACCGGGAACCCTGTAGCCGCTGCACTAGGCCCATAGTGAGAAGTATATTCATGCTCCTGTGCCCACTGCGTAGCCCGGCCATAGCTGCCACCGGCTGCGCCATTCAGTGCATCTTGAAGCGTCTCCAGTTTCATGTTGCTAGGCGCTTGAATACCGGGGACCCACTGCAGAATGCAATAGACAACACCGCACACAGCAACCTGTAACCCACCGACCGGCCAGCCAGCCAGCCACGGCATCAGCTTTGGTTGTTTTCCGTCCATGCCGCCCATCTACTTACAATCACTCCCGAAGCAATCGCCAACGGAAGATAATTAAGTATAATGCATCCAATGCTATATTCCATGTTAGTCATGCAGCGCGATTTTCCCAAAAACCATTACAGCCGTATATACTTGCAAGATGTAGACTATAAAGTAGAAAAGCACGTATTAGGTCTTGATGAGGAGCATTGTCTCCCACCCTGACGCACTCCAATAACTTACAGATGCCCCGGCCAACAAAAGAGAACATGAACGAAACATGTCGAGCGATACCAGCAGGTAGCCGAAATTCGAAAAGAAACACCACAACACCAAGTACAATACAATAAATGCCACGGATGAACTGAGGAAACCCTAAAGTGAGGAGCGCAGGAACGGGTATATACCCCACATGTTGGTATGTGCATGCGTGTGCGCGTCAAGCCTCGTAGTTCCCGTTCATCATCATTACTGCACGGCACTACGTACCTCCCGCCGTGATCACACAGACTCCTCCGATAATCATAAAACATCCTACTATGATATTCGTAATACGGAGCGCAACGTCGGGAAAGGCGCGTCGTACAGTGTCCATGGGCGTGCTGTAGAGAAGAAGTGTGGATATATATGTATATATATTTAAGTCTTTTTAATTCTTTGATAATGTACAGGTAAAATGATCCTCGGTTATTTAGCGCATGGTCACCTACATCATAAAAACAAACAGCCTTGTCAGTCACTCGATTCAGCATATAAACTCCCCTTCATCATAAGCGGGGAACTCACCAGCTCTTCAGCAGCAGTAGGATGGATGGCAACGCAGTTGTCCAAGTCAGCCTTAGTGGCCCCCATACGTACAGCAACACCAAAGCCTTGAAGAATTTCATCACTATCGCGACCAAACAGATGGACACCAACAACCTTTTCCTCAGGTCCTGTAACGACCAGCTTATAGGCGGTAGGCTCCTTGTGATCCAACATGGAGAAGTACATGTTGACAAACTTGGAGGTGTAGACCTTGACGTTCTGATCGCCGTACTTTTCGCGTGCCTGCTCTTCGGTCAGGCCAACTGTGCCCGCAGTAGGATGGGAGAAGACAACCGTAGGGATGTTTTCATACTCAAGCTTAGCGTTTCGGAATCGCTCACCGCCAAAGAGGCGGTCTGACAGCTTGCGGCCAGCAGCAATAGCCACTACATACACACGTCACATGAATTTCAAAATCCCCTCTCCTTCCCTGTTCATCTTTCTTACCAGGCGTCAATTCATGGTTGCCGCATGCGTCACCAAGCGCAAGGACACCTGGTGTAGAGGTCTGCTGATATTCGTCGACTACAATATGACCCTTCTCGTCCGTCTTGATATTGGCCGCATCGAGATCCAAACCTTTGACGTTAGGTGCACGACCGACGGCCCAGAGGACGCAATCGACTTCCAGACGGTCTTGTTTGCCATCACTTTCATATTCGACGACAATGCCGGAAGCCTCCTTCCTGAGCGCAGTGACCTTGGAGTTGTAGGCAAAGTTAACACCGACGCTCACCATCTCCTTGAGGAGGTTATCGCGGATGATCGAATCAAAATGGCGAAGGATATGGGTTGTACGGGAAAAGACGGTGGTTTCGGTACCCAGGCTGTTGAAGATACCCGCGAGTTCGATACCAATGTAGCCCGTGCCAATGACAGCCACTCGCTTGGGCTGGCTCTCGAGATCAAAGAAGCCATCCGAGTCGATGCCAAGTTCGGCACCGGGTATATCGGGAATAATGGGATGGCCGCCCGTGGCAATCAAAATGTTCTTCGCCTCAATCTCGAAAGCCTCGGCGGAGGGAGGCTCCACGCGAACCGTCGTGGGACTCACAAAACGAGCCCAGCCATGGATGTGTTCGATATTGTCGTTTTTGAGGTTACGTTCGTAGATACCATTCAGACGCTTGACATACGCATCACGCTTGGCTTTCAAATAGCCCCAATCAAAACCGGGCTTGCCATCGATCTTGAAACCATAGCTAGGAGCATCGCGAATCGCTTCGGCAATAGCAGCTACCATATCACAGGGGCCGCTTAGTTGATTGTGCCACCTTTTTCTTTCTTCAGCAAACTTACATGTATTCCACATGACCTTCTTAGGGACGCAACCGACATTGACGCAAGTACCGCCAAGACGATTCTGTGCCTCAACGAGTGCCACCTTGGCCCTGTGAATGCCACTAGCACGTCTGGCGGAGGCAAGACCGCCCGAACCGCCGCCGATAACGAGATAATCGTACACTTGCTTGGGGACTGTTGGAGGCATTGCGAAAAGAACTTGACGGAGTTGGAGAATAAATGAAACTCTCTTGTGCTTTTCCAGAAAGAATTAAATAGGCTACCCCAACGCAGGCCCTTATTCGTCTACGTTTATTCGGCCGAGTGACGCGGAATGACGTGACGCTCTATGGAAGCTGGATTAGTAATTGCGGGGTTTGGGCCCAATCAAATTCGATCCTACCTTTTCGGCAGGAAATGAGAGGAATGCCCGAAAAGCAGCTTGTCAGGTAAGAAGGGAAAGTAAACACCCAGAACGATCAATGCGGGACCACCTCATCCCACCCTGCGAGACTGGATGAAGCGAAGCATCGTTTTCAAAACGATATGACCTTCTGGTCCCCAAGAATGCTTAATCATCCTCCAGTGCTGAGTACGTAATACGGACAAATTTCGTGCAATGATGGGCGGCATCCTTTTTCCTCAACAGCGCCCCAGCCTTTTCATCGTGAATATCCTTTCCATTCAATTGGCCTCGTTAGAGACAATCGAAATTCTTAAGCAGCAGGAAAATAAAGAAAAGAAGAAGTCGCTCGGTGGTTTTATTACATCCAAGCCGATGGAAGAATTCCCATCATGTCTGTTTCTTGATATAAAGTCGCATCCTTTCCAGGTCTGAAGTCGCAGGATGATGATGACAAATCAAATGCTGCATGCATCCACGGAAAGATGTCGCTTCCATCTCTTCCTTTTGACTCTTTCTCTTTCAGCGTTCTGAAATGAGCAACCTACTTTTCTATGAAGATGGCCAAGGTCATGCCGTTGATGAGCGTGGCTGTCCTGAACTCAGGACTATGTTGTTGATGAAGAAATGTACTCTCCATGATCCGTTTGTTCTCGCACTGAATATCTGCGTAGCGTATCTTGCAAGATGACTTTGTACTACCGCACACATTCCCAAGCGAAAAGATGCAGACCATCGGATGAAGAAGTGGGAATCAAGCGCGGTTTTACACAGCGTACACTGACCAAGACAAGATTTGAGAGAAAGCCTTGAGTGCAAGACAGCTAGGACCCCCGTGTTGGTTCAGCCCAGCGATGGCCATTACAATACAGAAGGACCCTGACAGCACCTTTGAGGGACCTAATGCGAGCGGTCATTCACGTATTCTCAATGAAGTACATAAGAGCATTGATGAGGATCCATCCATTGTTCTAGAGCAGCTGATCGAGCAACTGCTCCAAAGATTTGAGGGTCTCAAAGTATTTAAACAACGCTCCATCGACTTATTGAAAAACGGAATGCAACTTGTCATCGAAATTGGCTTGGTTTCAGCCTGTAGACGGGCAGTAGAGCTGCAAAGATCCAAGAGCGCCTCGATTGGGTACGCAGATGAGATAGGACCGGCATCGACTTTAGAAAAAAAGAACTGGGTTTTCCTTGATGAGTCTGGATTACATACTAATATGAAACGCAGCATGGCATGGTCCAAGAAAAGGGACTCCTGCAGTGACCGCAATACCAAAGACAATCACAATCCTGGGAGCAATCTCAGCATCAGGTACCATTAAGTGCAACTTGAGACTGCCGCAGCCACCAAACAAGAAAAGAAAGAGAGAAGGTCAATGCAAAGTTGCGAGGAGTGGAAGTGTAACTGGAAACTGTCCCAGCTACCTTAAAGGCTACATAGAGTAGACGAAATAGATAACTATGAACATAGGAAGGGCCATTATTTGATAATGGATAGTTCACCTATCCACGAGGCTGAGGATTCCTCTAATACCTCAATTATCGAGAATATAGAAGTGCTTGTCTTCCATCATACTCGTCTAAACTCAATCCGATTGAGCAGTTTTTGGCCAGTTATCAAGGGCAAAGTAAAAAGCAATAGGTTACCCTTGTTCCATTGTGCAATCTGCTAATATTCCGGATCCTCGGTAGATAACGATATCAGCCTAACTCAAGTGCCTCGAGAGCGGAGGGTATTTGCTTTGGGTAAGACCTTGGTTTGGCTGTACCCGCGCATGTCTCCCACCATGACTTCGTCGAGGCGCTTCTTGTTCGTCTGCTCCCCCGATGCTTCTGGCCGCTCTGGTGTTGTTGTCGTCCCTCCTCGTTCCTTTTCTCCAACCCTTCTGCCGTCGACGCTCAACAGCTCCGGGATCCTTCCTTTTCCTCTCTGTCCCGCGCATTGTTACTGCAGTGGTACACCTAGTTACCTTCGTGGTAAGTAAAAGAGAAGAAAGGTGCTGAAATTTTCTGTTGACGAACGGGTATGCATGCGACAATTTTATGTTTTCATGCGAATTTTTTTACATGCGATATAATTTTCCTCCCTTGCGAAATTTATTTTTGAAAATAAAGTATCAAGATATAGTGATGGAATGACATGCCCACATAAAAGTGAGCTGGAAGGAGTGGAAATAAAATAAACATGAACCGAAAGAAGCTGGTTTACGTCCAACTGTGGTGATAAAACATCTAGGCTGCGACGAGAAAGGAGATCGGGTATCCCAAATTAGATCTTGCGACCAAATTTGGTAATGTTTTTTTTTTCTGCTTGATCAAATATATGGGGGAAGGGATGGCGGCATGACCTTGGGCATTTGATTCCCGCGACTCTTTCTTTCGCTTCCCCCAAGTCCTTCTTCTTCAATGATACCTCGATACCGTAGTCAAGGTGACTGTTTGCTGCCAACATTCTATCCCATGCCGAGACTAACTGAGTTTCTTCCCATCCGCTTCCAGAGATGCTGCGAGATCTCTTTGCAGAGATTAACGATTATTTGGAAGGTACTAAGAGCCACACAAACACACACACACACACACATACTCGCTGTAGGCCCTTCCTGTTGTGGACAATCATAATTTGGAATAAGAATAGACAGCACATTCGGCTCGGCGAAGACCACCAAAGACGAACGGTCTCCGGATACTTTCCATCCCATTGTTCCAGAGAATGATGAAGAATACCAAGGTCCTGTTCTCCTTGAATCCGATGATGATGAGGAGGAGGAAGAGCAACCGACAGCCTCTCCAAAACAACCATGCTCTTTTACTGCACCTCTTGATCCATTTCCCGAGACGCAGATACCAGAAAACCTCCTCCTCCTCTGCCCTGTGACTGAAGAGAGACGGTCGGTATGCACATGTTATGACTGCAGTCGTGGCCGCCGGGCATCTCTCAGGCCGTCATATGAGACGACGCCATCGCCACCAGCACTACGGCCAGACAGCACAGGCATGTGCATGGTCCATAATAACGGCTCACGTCTCAATGGGTTTGCTGATCGCATCAGGCAATCCTTGACGACTCCTGTCCAGCAAGGCGAGATACCGCGTCGAAGAGAGAGGCGATCCAGTAGTAGCAGCAGCAGCGGTAATAGCCGCAGCAGAAGCAACAGTGCCATTCTTGATGATAGTCGAAGCCAACCCAAACAGCCACGGCGCTGGATGCTGCGGCCTAGGAGCCTTCCGTCACTGAAAAACTGTGTAAAACAGCAGCAGCAGCAGCAACAACAACAAGAACCTTCTGGACCGCCCGTAAGCACATGTAGAATGTCCTGGTCTTCGTCACCTGCCTCTGCAGTATTGCCGCCGGTGGAGCATCGCTATCCATCCGGTCATACATCTCTTAGAAACGGCGATATTCCTTTCCTGACCCCGTCTACGCGGACGGGACGGGAACACATAGCCCTTAGGATGAAGGAATGCAGGATGTTGCCGACGCGAGATGAACGTCTTGCCATTTACAGCAAGTTTTTTTTTTTTGTTTTTTTACTTGGCTTTGTTATTATTATTATTATTATTAATCTCACCCGCTTTTAGCCAACGCATACTACGATTGTATCATAGCCAAGTCGAATCTGATTCCATGGCTCACTAAACAATACAGCAAGGGACCACCCGATGCCATGTTTGGTAAGCAATCCCACCCCACAAACCCCCTGGGGGGGGACAAGTGTTGTGCGCATGGACTTGAACCCAGAATTTATGCAAGTGGCATAGAGTATACGCCTCCTGAACGCAAGCAGCCCAAGTCAATCCTCTCGTTCTTTAAGCGACCCTGCAACTCGTCCGAAAAGCCGCAAAAGCAGCAGCATATGCAGCCACTCTCGGCCTTCATCGTGAGCACGGCCAGTCCATCGCCTGCAGCGACAGCACCGCCGTTGTCGCTGCCACTGCCTCCGCCGATCTACAGCCAGCAGCAGCCGTATGCCCAGCAGCAACAGCCAGAGGGTGCTGCTGGTGATTATGGTGGTAGTAGTACTGCATCGGCTCCGACATTTACGCCTCCCAGCAGCAGCGACACGACAAGTACAAGTTCGAGCGATCTTTTGCTGGGCATGGCAAGCGATGATATGATGGACCCGATGCAGCCTGAAGCATTGAAAATGCAAGCAAAAAAACAGCAGCGACCGGTGTCGATTCTAAAAAAGAGCAAATCAACCTTCTCGCTTCTTCCTCCCTCGGACTTTTCCACCACCGCCCTTCCGCCACGCGAGCATCTGGTGTATCCACAAACGCACAAGAATAAAAAGAAAAAACGTCTTCAGAAGGTCCTGCCACCGCCTTACCGGCGCCATTCCTATTACCGCGATGGGATCGTCGATGACTTTTATGACGACGACGGCAGCTGTAGCGGCGGCAGCAGCAGCAGCAGCAGCGGCAGCGGCGACTATGGCAACCTGGATAGGGTGTCTGAACTTGACGTAGACCTCCTCCAAGACAACCGCAGTAGCAGCTATTATTATCCTCCGGATCCCCGCTATTACGACGATCTGGAACCTTATGACGATGAACCGCCATACTACTACCACGAGCCTCTTGCTCAAGCGCCGATGCGCAGGCGGAGGCCCATGTTCGTGCCGCGACCCAGAAGCGCCTATGTCGAAACCCAAAGACGTTACTATGATCGACCTCCACGCGTGTATCAATACTAATTAGAGTTTCCTTTCTTTCTTTGGGTGATTTAAACTTTTCTCCCATTATGCAAAAAATGTTCATCCGAGTTTGGGAAGCGCGAGCTGGTTATATTTATTGAAGAATATGCTAGAATAGGTGGGGGGGGAGGTGGGATTGAAAGGGGGGATGACAAATGC
Organism: Dichotomocladium elegans; assembly: GCA_025716815.1. NCBI lineage: Eukaryota > Fungi > Mucoromycota > Mucoromycetes > Mucorales > Lichtheimiaceae > Dichotomocladium > Dichotomocladium elegans. The sequence continues at coordinate 703,751 of JAIXMN010000007.1, forward strand.
TAATTTATTTGAATGCGATGGGGATATTTTTTTGTTGGTTTGCTTTGGATTTCATGATTTTTTTTTGTTTGTTTGTTTGGTATCAAAGGAAAGAGAAAAGAGTGGGAGAGCAAGAAATGGTAGAGAGAGAGAGAGATCGTGTATGTGTGTGTGTGTGTGTGTGTGTAATAGGACCTTTTTGCTTACGCCAGGAGACTTTGAATCTTGAATTGAGGTTGCGGTAAGGACGACTTTGCACGGCAGAGCAAGCCTTGGACATTTGCTGCTGCTGTTGCTGCTGCGGATCCTCCAGATGATGGCGCAGGTCGTTTGGACACAAGAGGTCGACGTCGATACAGCGGAATCCATGGATAGGACTGCCGCTGCTGTTGCTGCTGCTGCTGTAAGCGCAGCGACTTTGCACGTTTCAGCTTAGAGAGCATGACATCGTGGTTGGACTGAGGCAGCGACAGGGAAGTTACAGAGCTGGAAGAGCTGCTGTTACTGGCATTGTAAAGATCCTTGATCTCAGGATGGAAATCTGTCATTTTGCATTCTGCCGAACAGTATAGATCGGATTCACACTGGGGGAAAGAAAAGCAGGAATAAGAAACAGATTCCGGAATTGATCGATTGTTCATAGAAGCTTACCATATCCGAGTCAATTCGGTTATCGCAAATGATGCACCAGGAGAGATCCATTCTGAGATTGGGGAAAGAATCAACAAGGAGTGAAGAAAAAGGTGGCAGGTATAAATGTCCCGGTGGTCGATCTGAAAAAGGCTATAGCGGCGGAGTCAATGACACGCAAATGAAACTTGTCTAGCGTGAAGTGGGGATGGGGTGATATGCGCGAGGCTGAGAGTGATACGAGTGCTGCAAAGAAAGGTCGAGGACAACGAAGGATCCTTGTTTATATAATCCTTGCTACTAAATCCTCCCATCCCTCAAAGGAGTTTACTGGAACATGGTAGAACCACCATCGTCGGCCTGTGAAGCTGAGTATCGCATCGCTTATCCGCAGCAGGAAAAAAAGAAAAAAAAAGAGATGCGATGATAACAAAATGCAAAATTTTCCCCAAGTCTGAGTATTTGTCTCTGCCCAAAAAAAGAAAAGAGGGGGGCAGCGGTCTTATAGCGCAGGGAGAGGAAACCACGCCATGCCATACCTCGGTTTATGTGCCATGTTTCCTATCCTAATGATACAGTACAATACGCAGATGAGAGACGTACATGCGTAGATAAGGCTATTGGTAAATTCGCACAATGGGACAGCGAATTGGGGTACTTGCTACCGTGTCGTTATTGCCTCGACACTCGCCCTGCGTCCACCTAACGCATGTCCTGACGATCCTTTTGCTTCTCTAAGGTGGTATTGTAGCCCATTGATATTCTTATACCTCTTGGAACAGTTTGGTATCGCGCATCGGTATGGTTTGTCGTATCCCTCTAAAGAGGGATGTGCGGTTTTCATGTGATAAAAAAGTCCGCTAGACTGCGGAAAGCTTGCATAGCATCCGGGTATATCACAGCCGTAAGGATTCAACTCGCTGATGGGATCCTTCTGCTGTTGTTGTTTCCGCTGTCGCTGCATATTCGTGCCATGCATATCGCAACTGTTACCAAGCATCATCCTGCTCTTTCCTTCAATTGCCGGGGAAAACTCTGAATGGGTTTGAGTAGATGCAAGTGCTGATGGCAGGTTGCAAACCGACGGTGGTTCTGATGAGGAATGCTGTTCGTATCGACTGCCCTGCCGTGCCGGCTGCGGGAGGTACGAATTGGAGGTGTTGCTGCTGTTGAAATGCAATGCTGAGGTCCTCTGCATGTGCTCCGGCAGTCCATCCACAAAGGGTATCATCGACGCCGCTGCCTCCTCTTTGTCTTTCTTCATCTGCACAAGTCGCTGGAGTTTTCTCCACCGATTTCGACAATGGAGACCAGGCCGGCCTTCAAAAAATTGTGCGATCTTTTGCCATTGTGAGCCGAACTCTTCGTACTTGTTCATGAGGAGCTGGTCTTCCGCTGCTGTCCAGTCCGATCGATCGATGTTCGGGTCGAGCGATTCCCGCCACCGTTTGGCGCATTGATCATCCGTGCGTCCCTCAAGCATGTCCGCGATCTTGCTCCATTGGTTTGGGTATTTCATCACACCATCACGCAGAAGCTGGTCCTCTTCATCTGTCCATGCACCCTTACGAAGCGACGGGTCAAGCGAATGAAACCAGCGCTTGCGACAATTTTTGTTGGTCCGGCCAGGAACACACGCGGCAATCTTGGACCATTTTTCGGTCTTGTCGCCGTATAGTTGCACCGCCAGCCGCAGCAAGTTGTCTTCCGCGGGTGTCCAGGGCGCTCGCTGTGTGTGGCCTTTTCGCACTGTTTCCCGCTGCCGCTTTATGACATCGGATCTATCGTCTGAGATTGAGAGGCTAGCGGATAGGGAATGCTGATTATTCATCATCAATAACGGTGGTAAGCGGGCTTGCACCGTGCTTTTGTTCGACGAGACAGAAGATGCCGGTGACGACGAAATCTCGGAAAAAATATCAGCAGCAGCTGCTGCTGCTGCAGATGAATTATTGCTCTGGTGGTAGTAAACGTGCTGAACCGCATCAGTAGGGTTGTTATCAGTGGTGTTAAATGGTGTGGCGAAATTGGTCAACATGTCATGCGATGAGGAATCTACCTATAATGATTATCCGCGTTTTAGAAGGAAGTGTGAGAAGAAGCGTTGACTCGTTCGACTTGTTCTTGTCGATCCCATACCGGATTAAAATCAATGAAGTTGTGTTGGTGATGGGATGCATTGGCCTCAATCCGCATAGGCATAATGGTGTTATGCCGAAATGAGATTTCTTGCTGCATAGTCTCGTTGTTGACTTTCACGATCGGTTGCACCTACAAGAACCGGTAAGGAGAGTCAAGCTGGTATCCGCGCGTATATAGCCATGGAGCCACAAGGGTGAGCAACAATTACCGAGATCTGAAGTGGCAACTGGCTCGGTTGATGGTGTTGGGGAGGCATGAAGGTGAAGGTCGGCAAGGTACCGGAAACTGCGCCGGATGACCCCTGGACATGGATTAGCGATGAAGGCAAATAATGCTCTTGTTGCTCTTGCTGGTGGGTGGGAGCATGAGACCCCAAATTGTAAATATGGGAGTACTGCGAAGCAAGAGGTTAGATGTGATAGCCAGAAGAGAGAATGGATAAAAATAGAGAGGGGGGCCACTGACCATGTTTCGCAAAAAAGGGACCAGAGTTATTACTCGGGGAAAATGAAGGAAACCTCAAAAATACTAGAAGTTAGTCACAAGCCCTTGTTATCAATCGTCCACCATCCATCTGGGGTCGCTTCCCTCCAACCACATTCAACTGCTTCGTCCAATGAAAAAAAATAAAACCCTAATCCCGCCTGCATTTGTGCTACAATGCATCCCTGCCACTCTACCTTTCGCTTTAATGAATAGACCACAGGCGTTACAGCCTAGAAGAACCAGCAGTTGTTCAGAACAAGTGGTGCGTGGTAGGGGCACGGTTGCATAGTAGATCCGGTTGGGTAAAGAATGATAGTAGTAACTCAGCAGCTCGTCTATTGGCGGTCGTATCTATTACTGCCATGTTTGATTGGATTTATTTCCTACCCCCCCGGTACTTTTATCTTGTGGATACTTATGATATTTGGTTGATGGAACCCCGACAACGGGGGTGTAGCTCAACTGGTAGAGCGCTCGCTTCGCATGCGAGAGGTACCGAGATCGACGCTCGGCTCCTCCAACTTCACCATACGAAATGGCAACGGCATTCTCTTTTTTATTTGTTTTTATCTGGATCACGTGATCACGCTACCCAGCTGTTTCGAAAAGCAGACCTTCGCCAGGGCAGCGATAAGAATCGGATATTCCTTAACCTGATAGATCTTTCTCATCACAAAAGTACAAGGATATTTTACTTTGTGTCTAATAATGGACGGGTGGAGATGTACAATCGTTTGACTTTCCCTGATAATTCATTTTCAGGTAAGTTAATGCCATTGGAGCGAATATTCACAAATAACCCCTTCTTCAATCGTGGCAGTGGTGAATCTCAGAGAATAGCAAACGTTATAACGATGCTACATGGTAAGAACCGGAAGCCAAGGCAAACCTATATTTCACTGTAGGGAAAAAGTATTATCAAACACTAAAATTCCTTTGGTGTATCTTCCATCACTAGCTGGTAAATAGGATAACACCACCCTTGCGGGAGAAGGAAAAAAAAATGAAACTTACGGTACATATGTTGTGACAATCTTGCCGACTGTTCGTATGCTGATCAATGCCCACTGCAAATCAGAGCCATGGTGTTGTACAGTCGAAGTGGCCTTTCGGTATTTAGTGCTCGTATTTATTTATTTCGCAGCGCCACGTTCTTTCAAGCATCCACTTGAGCAAGTGCTATTGTGTGTCGGTAGCATGGATACCTCTGCAGACAAGGATATTTAGAGATGAGGTAAATCTTTTAAGATAAGATGCAATGTCGATTCCGAGAAAATACATATCTTTACTCTAGTGCCATAATTCCATAGCTCGATTCCCCGAATAAGTGCAAAGAACGCGGAGGACAGTTGCTTCAAATAACTTTGCCAGTTGATATATCGTGATAGGTGTATTCACCTGTGTACAAAGGTTGTGAATCTGCAGCTACAATATAGGAGAGACTGCTTTCTTTGAAATGGATATTGGATAGACGTATACCAGCTAGCCGGAAGCAATCTTCATAATCAACACATATGAAGCAATAATAATCATAAATAAAACGATAACGTAAATAAAAGCATCTCTAAATATTGATTCAATAATTCAAGATATTGCGGGTTTTTACACGGCTTTACAGGGGATTCTAGGTTTACAGGTCGAGCTTCATTACGGATTTCATAGGGTTTTGTAGGGCCCTGGTGTATAGAGAAAGCAAAATTAACCGGACCCTATAAAATCCTTGTGATTGCATAGTGTTAGAAACAATCCATATGGAGTTAGGTAGAATACGCTTGTGATTATCATTCCACGGTGATATTTCATAGTTTTCTCTCATCATAAGGAATTAGCCGCGTCAAATAGTCAGAAGTGGTGAAAAAAATATGGTGCTGTCAGAGAGATCATGGTAATAATTGAAGGAACCATAATTCAGTTCATACCACATAAATTCATTTATGAGGCCATCAAAGTGACAGTGCAATATAGGTCATTAATTCAACCTGCAATGCTCGTCACGAATAAAGGGGTCATCTATCTCTGATATGACCATTCGGCATTCTGGACCATCCGCTTAATATGTATACGCCGCTCAAACCATGCCTCTCTAATCTTGAAAGACAAAGAACCACTAGTACAACACATGGTGTGCCTATCTCCAAAAACCGCTTTAGCCATCTGCCCAACGCACGCAATTCCTACAAAAGTTTTCAAAACTGTTGATCTCTCCTTATCCTTCTTTTATCTGAAAAATCCCGGATGCTACGTACAGCGAATATGGCGGAAGGCTTTTGCTCTCACCAGAACACATATGCCGTGGAGTAGCATTCAAAGAAATACAAGGAAGATGCCTTGGCTGAGAGGAACTAAATCACTCAACTCCGCATTATGCAATATTTTCGACCTTGTTTATGCTTTTGCTTATCCCACTAATCGAGGTACGCATAGGAAGGTATCGCTATCTTCTGAATATTCATAGTCATTTTTGTTTACATATATATTTGCCACCTAGCCTCACAATTAACGACTTGCCAAAAAAACTTTCCTGCTTGGCATTTCGCTTTCTTCTCGAGAATATATTGCAGACCAAACTATCTTTAGGGTGTGGTTTTCTAAATAGTTTCTACTTATTCTCTTATATCCCAACAGTCAGGGAGAGCGAATATTTTTTTTAGATGCGAGAGAGAGAGAGGGATCAAGTTTTTTTTTTTTTTTGCGGGACTTGTAAGTTCTTTATTTTTTGACCGATGAGGCAATGAAGTCCTTTTCCATACCGCACTACGTGCTAAGCACGCCTTCACCTCTTGGCTTTTTACCCCTATCCAAAGCCTCTTCTCGGCAGAATGTCCTCATTGGCAGGAAATAAAAGAAGCCCTGAGAGCAATATGATATCCATTGCTACAAAAAGAACCGAACGAATAAACTGGACACCTCATCTACGAAAGTACATTTCTAATGGCTACGCAGAACATCCTGACCTGTATACCGATGATTTCAGGGTGCTGGACGAGCTACGAAACGATTGCATTTACATGGAGCCGAGCGAAAAAGCATTGAATCGCCTCATAAAGTATGCCTTCCTGCGATCCTCCCGCGTAGTTTTGAGCCTACCTTAACGTCTCTCTTTCTCTTTCGTATGTGTGCGTATGTCCTGTGTATGCGTTGTATATGTGCGCGTTTGTGTGGTCACCAAAAAAAAAAAAAGATATTATGCACAGCTGGTCTTCATAGGTTCCAAGTTCCCTATCGATGTAACGTCTCATCCAACTTGTTTATCTATCTGGCAAGAAGATATCCAACACTTTTGCTGACTGCTGTCTAGGTAGGGATCGAATTCCCATGGTACCCAGCTTTTTATGTTGGCAACAGAGGTAAGCTATTTGTTTTTCTCTGAATCGCTGGTATCTTGCTTTGGAACCTGTACTGACCTCTCGGAAGAAAAAGAAGTAGTGTCTCATCGGAACATGTATTACGAAAAAGCATGTATTCTCTATTGCATTGGAGCCATGTACAGCCAACTCGGCAACTCGGAGAATCGTCTGACAGCTGAAGGAGTCAAAAGAGCTTGCAATTATTTCCAGGTACTATAGTCAGGCTACCAAACCCCAGTGGAAAGAGAGGGTGATAAAGCTTAATCCTCTCATTTCTGCCCTGTTATCCCTCATAGTATGCGGCGGGTTGCTTCAAGCATCTTCAGGACAATGTGATCCCCGAGATGCGGACGACCCCGACGGCAGATATGTCCAATGCATCGCTGCAAACGTTGATGAATCTGATGCTAGCTCAGGCGCAGGAATGTATATGGCAACGTGCTGCAATGGATCAGTTACGTGATGGCACAATTGCGCGTTTGTCAATCAAGATTGCCGAGTTTTACGACGTTGCTTATGAAACAGCGACCCATTCGTCAACCCAGAATGTGTTTCCGAAAGCCTGGCTGATCCACATCCAAATCAAGGCGTTGCATTTCAATGCAGCCGCGCAGTTTCGCAAATCATGCGAATGTATTTCCCAAAACAAGTACGGCGAGGAAATTGCTCGTCTCCAAGTTGCCAGCAATCTCGTCAAAAGCGCGTTCGATATTCACCGATCCTTTTCCGGTTCACCTGCCGTAAGCGGTGCCGTGATCAATGATCTCCAGTCGCTCCAGCAGATCATTCAGTCCAATCTGGCGCGTGCCGTGAAAGACAACGACATGATCTATCTCGAGACTATACCATCTTCTACATCCTTACCTGCAATCCAAAAGACTGGCATGGTGGAACCCGCACCACCCTGTGAAATTCTCGACCCTGTCAGCATCATGTTGACGAACGAACGCCGAGCTGACGGATCTCCTCACCCTGTTATCGGTCTGCCACTTTTTCAGAAACTCGTACCTTTTGCAGTTCATCAGGCAGCAAGCGTCTATGTTGATCGGAAGGAACGGGTCCTCAAAGAGGATATCATAACACACCTTGAGGAGCTCAATGCCGTATACCACTCGTGAGTCCATTGTCTCAATGTCGGACGTTGTTCCTGATGCCAATGCCACTTTTAGATCGGTCCAATCCTTGAACCTGTCTGTCACACTAGCTGGGTTCGAGCAGTGTGTTGGACTTCCAAGTCATCTGAGGGCGCAGGCCGCAGAAGTGCGCGAGGAAGGAGGCTCCCAGGCTTTATTTGACATGTGGGAGAAGGTGCAGAAAGCATCCGCCAAGAATCTAGAGATCCTCGAAGAAGCTTTCAATGCTTTGGATGAAGAACAAGAGAATGACGAGCTGTTCCGTTCGCAATACCGTGAGCGTAAGTGTACGATGAGTAATTTCCTTTTTGGAAGAGGGAAAGATGATCTAGCCGTATTCATCCACACACACACACACTCTCTCTCTCCTACAACAAAAAAAAAAACATAAAAGAATGGACGCGGCCCGAATCCCATGTTTTTACAACCGAGCTCGTCAATCAGGGCCAGCAACATCGAAACACGCTCATGTCGGCACAAAAGGCAGACCAGATCGTGTACAGCAAGCTAGAGATGTGGGCAAAAATCATTGATATCCTCGCCCTGTCGGAAGAGGATCTCGAACAGTCTGTGCCGGCGCATTCGGAAGATGGTACATTGAGCGGGCGCGAGGCGATCGAGCATCTCAAGCGGCTGCTGGGTGAGATGGAAGAGCACTTGATAACCCGACGCCAGCTCATCGACCGCGCGAAAAAGATATCCAATGCAGATGACATCTCTCCTGTGCTTCTTCGAAGAGCAGCACAACTGACGGCGAAATCGCCCATTGTCAAGATCGATCCCGCACAATTTGAGGAGTTGTTTGCGGATGAGCTGCGCAAATACGACGATATTTTGATGCAAGTGGACCGTCAGGACGAGCGGCAGTCGCAGATCCTACGTGAACTGGCGAAAACACATCAAGAGTATTGCTCTGCAAGGGAGAATGGGTCAACCACTGGCAAACGCCAACGAGCACTTCAGAATTTGACACAGGCCTATCAAAAATACATTGAGATCAGGAACAATCTTCAGGAGGGACTCAAGGTAAAAAAAAAAAGGGTGGGGCAGCTACTTGATGAATAGGATCGGACAGTTAAACGGATTCGTTGCCAGTTTTATGGCGATCACAGCCGCAGCCTTGCGAATTTCAGAGATGGCTGTCTAAAGTACTGCATTCACCGTCGGACCGAGTCCGATAATATAATAGAGTAAGCCAATCGATGCGCAAAAGAGAAAGGGGGTGGGGTCATTGGACGGATACCCATAGCTCACCTATATGTATTGTATGCTCTGCAGAAGACTCTCGCTTGGGCTTTCCGGCATGTCACTTGGCGGGCAACATTTGAGAGCAGACCAAGCTCCTAAACCCAATGACTGGAACCCCCAATGGGGTGGGAGGTGACCGTCCGTCCCAAGATAGTACAACATGTATACGATAAAATAAAATGGCGTACGCCATCCATCAACTGGATGATGGCCTTAGTGGAGTGTTCCCCGTTCATATCTGCATCTTTGCGCTTTCTTGAGCTTCGGAATGAGAGCGAGCTGTCCACACAGACCCCTACGATTGGCGGCATGGACACACATCGAATTGGGGAAAATACTTAATCCCCCAAGCCATGTCAGTGATTCACACAGAATTATGCAAATGCTGGACAAGTACTTTTTGTTTATCTTTTCTTTTTTTCGTCTTCTATTAATTCCTTGATCGGAGCATTTGATTTCTCGACTAGCATCTCAACCTCGAGAGCATACTTTCTCGAAAACACCTCAATGTAAAAGCTTGCGCCATTAAAAATGCTTGCGGTGAACATGCCCATGAGGAACAGGGTATGGAGCCAAAAGTGCTTGAAGAGAAAGTAGGTGGGTATGGTGGTCAGGATGTTGTACGCAAGCTGGAGGAGCATGAACATGTAGAGCTTGTATTTGGCTCCAAATATGAAAGCCGCCTTTTGGATAAGACCCTTGCGACCATGTGAATCATCGAGTAACCAAGAATAGGAGGTCATGCGTAGACCCGACTCGACCTTTTCGCGTCTCCGAACCATGATGAACACAAAGTAGAGGGCTTGCCAGATGAGATAGGCAATTGTAGACATGAGCATCGTGTCTCGGAAGCTCATGGTGGTGTCCGCCGTGATGGCCGGGAACCGCTTATCACGGAAATGGGACGAATTGCATTCGAGCTCGGGAAGGTATCGGATAGTGTATGTTACTAGGGCAGGGAAAATGTGGATGAAGACAGAGGTGACCTTGTCCAGCGAATGAAAAACAAGCGAGTTCCGCCTAATCTCTCAACTCAGTTTCAACGTGTTTCGCATACCTTACCATTCAACCCCGTCCTTACCATGTAATGATTGCCCATGCGACCGGACCGTTCGTCAAGCAATAGGCGGCAAAGAAAAGAGACGTGCTGGAAGGAAAGACCCAGATGAAGAGAAGGGTCATTGCATTGACAAAATAGCAGAGGTCAAAGATAAAGTAGTGCCACTTGCGCACCTTGTAGATGAGGTAGCGCAGCGATAGTAAGTAGGCGGACTGGATCGTGTAGTACAATGGGATCCATTGCGGGAGCCGAGCCGCCAATGCCGGTGATACGCACGCGTTTCCGACGCCCACCACAAATGATATCTTGTCCTTGAGCCGTACCGTCTTGGCGTCCTTATTCATCCGCCCATTGATAGCAACGTACTGCTTCAAAAGCCGCTCTTGGAGCCTCGTCCGACGCTCCTCCAGCCGGGTCGTCTGCGCCTTCAGTTTTTCCTTCGTTTTCGTTGTCCATTCGCTCGAGCGTGCCCGGAACTCGCGCTGTTTCTCGTTTAGCTGATGGGTGACCTGTTCCAGCGCTGCAGAGAGCATCTCGATCATATCAAAGTCGTTCTCCGACACGAAATCAGCCGCTGTCCACTCAGTAATCACATCGAGGTCATTCTCAATGTCAGAGAGATCATCATCGCTCGCAAGGGCACCGTTTGGCTCTGGTGAAGGTGTCATGTATAGTGTACGGTATGTTGGAGAAGAGAAAGAGGATAAAACAAAATAAAAAAAAAGGTAAGACAAAAAAGTAGAGACGTACTAGCACCTGATGACTTCATGACACTCGAACGCTGCTGACTTTTTTTTTTTTTTGACACCATCCCCAAACCCTTCCGCGCACTTACACCACGGCCGACAAACCCCATCTGCCCGCTTGCAGGAAAAAAACTTTCCATTAGCGCATTCGTTTCCCTTTGAGCTTGTGTATACTTCTTGGCTCTCCACAGCAAAAAAGTTATGAGGTTCATCGAACTCCCTCACGCCCCCACCATCATGAGCATACAACGCACACGAAAAATTTAATGCAACCTAGTAGCACTGACATGTGAAAGCCTGAACTGAGATTAATTTCATACATCGCCATTGTTGTCAGCCATACACGTGAACCCTTCAGTCATCGACCTGTGGACGACGATGCTTCATTTGAAAGGATGAGCAGATGTTTCCCCAATACGACCACGTGATCTCGGAAACAGCCCTTTGCTCCCTAAAAGCCCAACGACCGCATGCAAAATCACTTGTTTTGCGCTTCTCTCTCTACAGCGTTCCCCATCCTTCCAACCCCCCCCCTTTCTCTTTTCCGCCACGCGCCTGCATTCTACACTGGTAAGTCTGTGAAGCACCACCCCCCCCAGATTGACAGCCATCACGCCATACTCACATTTATCGTCCTCCCGCTGTTCCCAAGGACCAAACCGGATGGTTCACTGCCATCCACTCCTTACCCGTCATTGACCAAGAGGGAAGCTCAAGAAATATGCTCATCGCCTTTTTAACTGCTGTTATTAGAGTGTTGGATGCGAATGGGATCTCATAGCCTCGAATAAGATGTGTTGGTATTTTGTTTGGAAAACGAAATGGAGGTGCGCTTTTGAATGTAATGCATTCGCCTGTTCGGGAGGTGGTTGAGGCAAGGAGTATCAAAAGATAGAAAGAGCCGAGAGTAGATAACAAAAAACGATCACTGGGAAGTTTGAGTCTATCTATTCTTTCTCGCCTTTCCTATGGAATCGAAGGCAGAACTTGCCATCATGCTCAGAAATGTCCTCCAAAGGGGGACCGAAGGTTCTCAACAAAATCATCAAAGACAGCACAGTATTCCATTCAACTGAATTCAGTATGAGTTGTTTGATAAAACACACGATCTGTCTATAGGACATTCTGCAACGTGCCATAGCATGATTTACAGAATCGAATCGGACGATCATGGACAAGCAACGGGTTATTGGCCGTGCAACTTGAACAGTACAACCCTGTTGAAAAAAAAAAAACAGTTAAGACTCTATTCCTACCATAGCCTGTCATCTTATGTTCCTCCTTACCACCACATGTGCGGCAATGGGTTTTGCGCTCTATAGATATACATATATCATTATCACTGTTAGCCCTAGCCATGTTTCTCTCTCGCCATCCGAAGCCGCATACCTAGTACTGAATATGTTTTACCACAGCCCATGCATTCCTTATAGCGATCATCCCGGGCATAGTGCAGAGTGTCATTTGTGTCGGGTAATACGTATGCATACACCTCGCCATTCTGGTTTCCTGATAATAGTGTCCGTCGATGGGCCCTGCACACCAAAATACACTATCAGTCTTAGCAAGTTTTCTCAAATTCTAGCTTTATGGGAATCCTCACCCTGCAAAAGCGAGCGAAGTGATATCGAATTGGCCACCGGCCATATCTTGCTGTTTTATCTGGTGCTTCAATACCAAGCTCCATTGCTCGCGCCCATTCTTGGCTTTGGTAATAGTTTTGCACCAAAACTAAATTTTGCAATGATCCTAGTTAAGTTTTCAGACCGAAAGCAGAAGCTTGGTTTACCTTAATAATGCCACGTTTATGTCCGGTTATGATCAAGTCATCGATGTACCAATTGCTATGTTTGTTCTGGCAAAAGAAAAAAGAGTCACCCCATGTTTCTTTTCCTCTAGCTGAGAGAGCTACAAACCTCATAAAATATACATGAAAGGATGGATTCAGAGCTTGGACAGGCTACTTTTGAAAGGTAGAGAGCACCATTGATGGACCACACGCGTATCATATTGCCAGTACACGTAATGATGTCGCCCTGGATAGGGAATTGAGTGAGTCTATTGTTCGTTGCTTTTACTCTTTGTAGCATACCGTTGAATCGCTGACTTGAACAATTTCTACTGTTCCTTCATGCCCGCCGAGCGTGCGAACATATTCCATCCGATTGAGGTCCCATACGATGGCAGTTTTATCCTACGCATTCAACAGGCTTTTCAGTTTACGGCTTTGCAAAGGGAAAGAAGTCTCAGCTCTGTTTACATCGGATCCGCTGACAAGCACACTGTATGGACGAGACGCAGTCAGGCATGTGATCACGCCAGAATGACCCCGGAGACATTCCGCAAGTCTAAAATCTACCGATTTATCCTGCTTGACCTTCCACATACACACCGTCTGAATCAGGCAGCATGTCAGTAACCGCGTCTTCTTTTTCGGGAGATCCGCGCGACTACACTCACCGAGTCAGTGCTGCCGGTTACTAAAATACGCGAGTCTGCAAAGCATGCTGCACTTATAAAACCGGTATGCATAGCTTCAAACACCCGCAATAGCTTCATTGAAATGTTAGTGCTCCTCGTCTATCCCCTAAAGCTCTTCCTTACCTTGCCCGTGTCCGTTTGAATCAGCCGAAGACTGTTGTCGGAAAATCCCCACTCAACATACCGAGAACCATCCGGTGGGGCAAATAATTGTTGGCATGACGTGACACCTAACCGCTCGTTGTACACGCCAATATCCTTCACCTGTCGCTTGATGTCTTTGATCATTGTCAGAAATTGCAATTAATATTCATCCTACAGACGCATCATACCTCGAATAGGGACGATAGATTGTATTAGCTTATCGAGATGGTTCTGGAGCGGCGTGAAACAAGCTTGCAAATGGGATCCGGTCGATTTCATACGACTTGGATGCGGTTTTTTGAAAAGCTGTCGAGGCGTCTGTCCAAAATTGTTGATGATACCGATCGTTGCTGTCTTTTCAACGACGTCGGTAATGGCATCAAGATCTTTTCAAATGTTAGAAAATAAAGTATTTACTATGTATCTCATAATCGTGCAAACGACTTACCAACGGCTCCCTCATAAGAGACATGATGGAATACATTAAGGTTAGAGACGGCCTCGGGCCCTTGCTGCTTGTATCCAAAAATGAGATCAATCCAGTGACAAAGATTTTCACTGACATAATCGCTTTCGAGAGCCTGTTATAGATAAAATTAAACAAAAGTGCGTTCAAAAACATTGATAAAGTGGATACTTGCATCGCGATGTTTTTGAATGAATATCTTTGGGTCGCCGTGGGCCCATGGAGGAAGCAGTACGGCGTCGATTGTCTCGCCAGTGCCTTGCTTGGCACCGAAATCAAATTTGTTGACATTCTCAAGGAACTCCGGAAGATAAAAGAATTCCGGAATAAGTTCACGGACATCACTCATATTCTTTTCAGACGCGGACTCCCAGGCTTTTCCAACAGAGTCAAAAAGGCGGTCAGCGTGATCAAATGTTCCACCCTACATATGGAAGGCCCACATGTTAGTACTTGATATTTTTAACTAAAATAAAAAAGTATTTCACCTGTAGATTCAAATAATGCTGCGTAAATGGTTCCAGGCGGATAAGGAAAGAACACACAATCATGGCAGAAGAATAGTGCGTTCCGTAATGAAATGCAGGCTCGGGATTGTTTGTCTCTCCCCATTGACGATACCGATCTGCGAATTCAACTAAAGCGATACTTTCAGTAAATAATTTACGTCGCATATGGCAAAATAAACCGTTTTACGTTGTCTCTGTTTTGTCTGAGCGCCCATGGGCTTTTTTAAATCTCTGAATACTTTGGGGTTGTCGAGGTCCAGCTATTGACGAGATATATACCGTCAGTCTTGTGCGGCTGTATTACTGGCCATTACCTTGGATACTAACCTCCTCACTTTTGTAATCTGCAAGAATCCACGGGAAAACAGGATATTGTGTCAAATCTAGAGGCAGGTCAATAAATCTTGCCCTATTCACACTTGTTTTTTAAAAAGAAATCTAACCATTGTACGATCGTCCAGCAATAGCATTCAGATACATCAAGTATTGAAAATTGGTTATCTCCCGACGTTCCCACTGTTGCGTGAGTTCCGTCAGCGTCGAACTACCAAACAAACTCGAAAGCTTGAATGATCCACCAAACGTCGATGAGTTTGCGGCCATTTCTTTTTCGCCAACAGCACCAATAATGGATTCAATCGAGCTCTCAAAAAAGCTGACTCGGCTCGCGAGCTTGCTGTACAATTCATCGCGCTCCTCCTTGGCAATAGTAATCAAAGCATTTCGGCCATCACCGAAAAAGATCTCGATCGCAACATCTCTGTAATAATTTTTTTCTACGATTAGAAATAGATACTTGTGTAATAGCTTCTTTGATAGCGACAGTAGCAAAACACTTGCCTGAACAAGAAGCGCCGCTTGTACACTTCTTTAATATCATTATTTCCCCTACAGAACTATGTTATGAGCCTGCAGCTGCCAATACCCTGGCAAGCAACTTAGATCACTTTACCATTTGCGCAACGTATGCAGGTCTCCTGAGGCGTCCATCTTGGGTTCTGTTTCCATGCCAGCGGCTCGAGCTACCAGAATGAGGTACTGGTCGCGCTCCTCTTGCGGGACATCCCAAATTTCCACCACCTCGCCGTCTTTTCGTTGAAAAAAGTTGTCAATGAGATAGATATTTTGCTTGCAAAGTAAGAGCAATCCCTCTAGATAAAATGGTACACACAATTTGCAGTGTTAGTCAAAAAAATATAATGGGATCTACTTCTCGAGAGGCCAGCTAGGATACCCCTGAAGCAATGATTGTACCTCGTGCGTCCAGACCGGCAATCTGACTAACGTTGTAGACATCTAGGACCATGTCACCGTAATCCAAGAGGCGAAGTACCTTATGATTTTTGTCTTCATCGTAGCTGGGTTCTTCTTCTTGATTTCGATCCTCGTCTGGTGAATCTTGCTCTTGACTACTTGACGTTGGCGAGGCAACGGGCACCGCGTCTGAGTTGTTTGTAACTGGGCTGCTAACCATGTCGTCATCGAGATCGATCAAAGGCTTCTGTAATGACTCTGTCGTATAAAATGGAAAAGTGAGGATCGCACAGAATGATGATAATCTTCTGGATAAACAAATATGCTTACCGTTATCAGGGCCAACATGTGACATTCTTTGTGAGCCCTATTAGGAGTTTTTATGTGTTAGTCTCCATTAGCATAACTAACATGTATGCTCGAATGCATCCATGCCTTTGATATGTAGGACGAGCTAGTATGCTTGGGTCTGTATTTCTCGGGACGAGCTTCTGAGATTTTTTGAATTTTCTTTCTCATCCGTTGTGGGCCTTCCGTGTAATCCAGTCTCCATTTGCATTCACTCTTCCCAGGCATCGGTCCCCATAGACCGCGCTCGCGGAATATATTCGTAGTCAGTCGAGTCCATTCGCTAGTAATAAAGTTGTCTTGACCGTCAATGTCCTGTCGAGCTTTGGTGAATCGGCTCATTTCAGCTTCCTTGAATATGTGCCAACCCAAGTCAGATACCATCGCTTCAATGCACGTCAATCTGAATACAAACAAAGGGTATTCACCTGTATACTATTGGACCAAGCTCGTGTTTTGATGATGTAGTTTCGCATGAGTTCGTCTTCATGAGTCTCGCGTTTTTGAAGCCGCCGGAGCTTGGCAATGCGTCGAGTATGATGCTCCTTGAGCATATCAAGAGCATATTTGTTTTCAAAGACTACTACATTCTCCCAGGTCTTGGCAATATGCTCCTTGAACAATTGATTCAGCTCCACTTTCCGAGATTCCACCCACACGAAGAAAGACGCAGTGTCCTAAGGGTAAAGCAATTTTGCGACGGTTACAGTAACGCTCATCCGAGCCACAGAGAGATCAAAAGCATACCATTTCAATCATTTCTCGGAAACCCGACACTATATCGTCCGATTCTAGAAAATAGTGTATATCGATATATCTTATCAGAGGCTATGACATCTATACCGTAGTAGAGCAAGATCACATACCAATCCCCTTCGCGCGAATTTTAAAAATAGTTTCGATAATGTCTGGTTTTTGCAGAATGAGAAGTTTCCATATCTGCCAAGAAAAAGAGCATTAGTACATGACAAGTGCATCCGCTATATGAGTTTTTACATTGGCAGCATCAGTCTTGATAGTTGTATCATCGACGAGTAAGAAGCGATAGAGGTGGTAACAGAAGCACCGTAAAAAGTCCATGTCGGTGTTCTTTGAGCTGAGAATAAGCTTTTGATGGTGAATGCAATAGTCCAAGAACGCCACTGTCGGATCGATGGGCATATTGGCCTGCTCCAAGTCAGACATCTTGAGTAGAATCATACGGTTGAATGATCTGTAAAGCGAAACAACGATCTGATTGTTGGCCTTGTACCGTCCTGAAATGCTGCTCGAATGGATACACTCAATAACAGACGCGAGCAGATCGTAGGTCTGTTCTGCTCCATTCGTGAACCGACCTATATGCCAACTATTAATCACAAAGCGCGCCTCATTCTGCATATGATGTAAAGGAATGTTTTTACCTTGAAGTACCATATCTGCAGAGAGTTGGCAGAAGCGAGCAACGTTAGCCATTATCTTAGGGTCCATGACCAAACGCTCTTCAAACTGCAAGGTAGATTTGAGATTTTGGGCAATATGGACCATCAGAAAGCTTTCGAAAAGAATCTAGAGAAAAAACCGCTGCTTTTTAGGATCAAGCTCACTTAACACACGGCTCTTTCGATACATACTTGAGACTCTTGTTTACTAGGTGGGCAACCCTGTAGGTATTTGGGATACCATTAATCGGATGTTTTATAATTTGAAAGCAGTACCTCTGATCTTACCGTAAGAACATAAAATAAGCCTACAGAATTCCTGTCCTGTGGGTCAATGATGGATTGTACACTGATATTGACAACAAATTCCAAGATCGCGTGTAGCGACTCATTGCTGAGTACTGTCCCATTATCGATAGGAATCAAAGAAGAAGAAGATGACGTTCTGTCGAAGAAAGAGCGAAATATCAGAACACATGGACATTGTATCGCTCCTGTATGCTCGTATACACTTATACATATACCTGAGCTTTGTGATCATCGCACCCATCTTGCGGCTTGTGTGGGGAGAGGTCTTTGTTGTGAGAGCGGAAGTTCCGCCACGCCTAATGATACTCGCGCCAGCATCCTCCATTTGTACCATATCATCTGTGAAGCCATCCCCGTCCATAATCATCGCGAGCATGCCTTCGCCAAATCCAAGTTCTTCCACAGGGTTTATGACGGTTGCCCGTGAAATGGGTGGATATAATATCCCAATAAGTGCATCGAGGACCTCTTGTCTACAGCACATGTCTTTGAAGTCCGGCCGATTGACATAAAGATCATTGAAGAAATGAACGAATTTATCAAGTGACCTTGTGATTTCCTTGGATACAGAATCTAGTATCCGAATTAGCAAAACGCAGCATCAAGTGAAAACATCATACATACCTGTGGGGTCACGAATACTTTGCTCAAACGCAAGCGAGGCAGCCTCCTTCCACATGCTTATTATAATGGGCAGTATATCAGGGACTAGGAGCTTGGGCCTTTCGGTTCGCAAACATTGATCCAAATGTTTAGGGTCAAAGCTTGAGTACAGAGGATAGTCGGCAACATCCAGTCCCATCATCAGTATGATAAGCGTCTCGTGAAGCTGCACAAGTGACCAATAATTGGGTAAGAGCCGACTAAGGATGATGAATCCCTCGGATGCCTGACGGAACCGCGTCAGGTATGACTGGCCCTGAACAATCAAGATACGTGCTAGAATGCGCGCTGCGAGCACCACAGTCAGTGAATGAAGATTCGGTTCAAAGAACAAGAGCATCCATTTGTTGGTAATTGTGCTGGCAAACTTGTTGACGAGATCCTTGTGATCCGAATAACACAAGATATCGTGAAGCATCTCAAGCACAACGTTTCGAATTTGAACAGTTTTGGACGATTGGGATCGCTTTTTGGCGTCTTCAACGAAGCCATAGGCTTCATCAGAGTCTTCGTTGCTTGATCCTATCGTTGCAGACCGCTGTTGGGAATCAGGATGATCTGACATCGTAGCCTCTGTGGCGGAGTTAGTGGGATTAAACTCTGCTTGAGGAAATATATAGACGGACCTGGAGAAACTGTGGATGCTAGGAAGGTGGCTATAATACGAATGCTTTCCGTGTTCCAACTGCATAATGTGACGATCTTTAAAGCATTTATCACATGGGGCGCGAGTGATTTGGAGTAGATATTCATACGGAACGCGAGGAGCATTCGCTTGACAATGACTGGCAATGGATTAGAAATACCGTCGCTTAGTATCAAAATTATTTCACTTACAGAACCGCTGGAGACGCTTGGTGTTGAAATGCCTCTTATTGCTCGTGTGTAAAAAGAGCGTGAATTGGTCCAGATGCGCTTGTTGCACTTCGATGTTCACCTTTTTCCAGATTTCAAAGTTCAAGATTATATACCGATATGCAAAAGGGTTGTAGATAACTGAATCCCTATTATGCGCTAATTAGATACTATCCGCAGTGTGCGCAATGCCTCCCTTGGAATACATTACTCTGGGTGCGCCGTGTTTTTACCGATGAAGACGAGCAAGAGTTCCAGAATTTCAACCGTAATTAGCTCCTTTTTCTGCTTAAGCAGATATGCAAGAATTTCGTAGCCATGAGAACGTTCCATATCCTCCGAGTTTCTCCATGAGTACCGGATTGTCTCGCACATAAATCGGACAGTCTTGCAAAGCATAGCCGATGTCTAGAGCAAAATTGAATATCAAAGATGCATATATATATTCATTAGCATACGAACTGACCTCTGAGCGCTCCACGAGGATCAGCGGCACCGCGCTACCGCCAATGCGCCATATAGACTCATCTACGCCAAATGGATAAGCAACAACTGGATCTCCAAACAGATAACCCATAGTGCGCGGATGCATTAAGGAAGTTTCGATTTTCGGTATGGCTGAGTTTAGTATCATATTAACTTTAGTCTTGTTACTGAAAACCAAATTCCTTGCTGTCTCGCTCAGTCCAGTCATTGTCAGACCCGTATATCTTCCATCATCAACGCTGCCGCTTGAAAACAGGGCAAATGCTATCTTGGATTCTGGAAGAGACCCAGTGGCTGTACCGCGCATGACACTCGCAAGAATGCTTTGATCAATATCCCGTCGACTAAACGACTTGCTCATATTTCGTAAATTAAGAAATAGGGCAGTGGAAGCCTCATAGGTTTGAAATTGGCGCAGATTGTCCTGGAAGAGCGATCGGTATCGCGCGCCAAGGTTAAAGTAGAGGCTCAGCACGTCGTGCTCGAGCACGTCCTGGACGAGATAAATTGGGCCAAGATCCCAAATCAATGTACAAGGTATCACGGCGTGCTCCCGCGGCGTGCCAATCACAACTCTCACGTCGGTTGATTGCTGTGCAAGATATGGACATCGAAGCTGCTGAAGACATACACCGTTGACAAATAACGATAGCGTGCTTAGATTTGTACCTAACTTGGACCGTTGGTGGACTAACGAGATGTGGTACCAATAGCCTATTTGGAACTCAAATGAATCGTACTCGAGCACTGGCTTGTTGCCCGATTGATGGACCTGGAGCCTCTTGTTTGTCGGATTAATAGAAAGTCTGAAAACTGTTTTGTCGCCGTCGAAAAAGGACACGAGCATCACAGGCACATTCTTGTCCAGATGATCGATGTGGAACCATGCCATTAAGGTGTAGCCCGACGATTGTTTGGGGAAATCTCGAAGCCCAGGGATCTCCAGACATGAGTAGCCGTTCAATGTCATGTCGAACTGAATAAAATTGGGCCATCGACTTCGTGTCACACCGTCCAGTATAAGATCGATCAGGCTATCGCCGAGCGGTCCGTTCAGTACCTGAAGGCTCTTTCCGTCCTCACTGGTATTGAATTCCTGGAAAATGTAAAGCAGCTCATCATGGTTGAGGCCCATGACCATGAGCTTCTTGACCAAATTTAATAGGATAGCCTGCTCTTGCGAAGCTGACGAGAGCAAATCTGCCTGCTCGGGTAATACACGACCGAGTGCAGCCATCATAAGCCCGCACCGATTCAACTTTACTTGATTGCGGCGGTTACTTCGTGTCAGCGCATAAATGGCAAATAGAACTGACTCGGAGAGTTCAGTATCAAATGTCACTGCTTTTTGAAGCTGGAGGATGGTTGTCATGATGTCTGGATTGGCAACCGAGATTGTAATATCTTGCAAGAAGTGTTCAGCTTTCACACGCAATTGCTGTTGCTGCTGATCTTGCCGTGGTTTCGTCCCCTCCAGGACACATTGAGGTTGAAATATAGTGATCGCACGTTCGTCATCGATAGCAAATGCGAAAAGAATACCGAAGGTACGCCGAGGTATACCATTTGCATCGACAGCACCCGTGAGAAGCATTGCGTTCTCAAGTGTGCTATAACCAACCTGGGAAGAAAAGAATTGTTTGTTGATATCATGATCTCGCATAGATGCCGCAAGGACAGAAAAAATTAGCTCTAGCAATTTCGAGCGTTTTGATAATAGCTCGTCATGAACACCACTGTCATTCTCGTCGTCGCTACGTTGTTGCTTCGAAGCCGCAGTAGTTAATCCTCCTTCCAAGGCCACAATCATGGATATTAAGGTTACATAACCGCCGTGTTGTCGGAACAGATCCCTAGTGAAAGGATGTTTTGCAAAGATTTTTCTAATAGTCTGGAGGGTATCCAATCCAAAGTCAAGGTCGTCCCTAGGAGTTGACTGAATCACCTCAATAAGGCGTGGAAATGCGCTGGCAATATCCATAGAGGTTAAAGTCGTAGGGTGTGCAAGAGGAGGCGGAGGCGGATAGTCCACTAAATCGGTAGATGTCGCTGGAAAACACTCAATAATGCGCAGGATGCCTGAGCGCATTCCCGGAATGCGTAATAATTCAAGAAGCTGGCCATGAAAACTAATAGAAAGGTATACTTAGGCAAGCTGAGTTCGCGCATGCAAAAATTCTGACATTTACGTCTTTTGAAAGAGAACAAAATTGGCCGTATCCTTGATCATCTCGACCATGCAGTCTGCAATTTCGTCAAAGTGCTCTACAGCTTGGGTGACAAATGCTTCATTTAGCTTTGTCTTGGATTCTTGTCTAGTAAGTACGCCCGTAAGTTCGGTGAGCATAAGGCTGATAACATTAAGAAACCCGGCTTCACGGGCAACAGTATGGAATTTGGAGGATTCACGAAGTAGCGAAGCAAAACGACGGCAAATAAGTCCTGTCAGTTTTCCAGAACATGTATCTGTAAAATTTTCAATGATCTTAGAAATATATACGGGTTATGAAGTCATTCTTTAAAGCCCACAACTTGCCTTGAAAATAAAGTGATAACACTGCCAATTCTTTAAGGGGAACGAAATTAAGATCTCGAATGATATATACCAGAATATCCATCATCTCATTCTATCAGAAATCTTGTCATTCCATGACTGCTTAAGCACAAAATGAGATTTTTCTGTAAAATACCTGTATTATTGCATTATGATATTCCATCGATTCTATCATCAGGGCCACCGAATTGCTGCGCTCTAGTATAAAATAATTGGATGGATTACAGAAAATAGCCGTCTTGAGTTCCTCGAACACGGCTTGCTGAAGATTCTCTGAAAGCTCATGACGTGACCGGAAGCCTGTGCCAGACTTTCTTTTTGATTTCCGGAAGATGAACGCATCAACCAAGATTTGAATCGCCCGAATGTTTTTAACAAGATCACCTATAAAACCAAGTTCCGGATTATGGTTTGATAAGCTACATATTTAAAAGAAATATCGGTACCTCTTGAATCATCATGCTGTGGGAAGACAAAATCTATTGCACAAATATTCAAATGAGAGTCTCGCACGGAAGTAAGGAAGAGATGCACTTACCTGAATGCTGATAAGGGAGACCTTCAGCCAGTTGCGGGGATCTATCAACTTTGCCAATCCTACTTAGTCTGGCTATTTGCTTGATCAGCTCAATCTAGAGTTGAATACACAACGGCGGTTAGACCAATGCACATATTTAATCGCATCAGCAGGTAGCTCACTTTTAAATCGGATACGAATTCGTCTAACGAAGGTGCCAGGAGTAACGTCGTCAGCGTATTATATGCTGAGCTTTGATTGAAGATATCATAAATGCCATGATAATCCGATGCTAATGATGTCTGAATACGTCCATGGTATGTTATGAACCATATCATATCACGCCCGTCTTTATTGTTCCCCATCTCTGGTTTACCTTAAGTAGATAGATCACAAGATCAAGACTGAGTAGCACCTCATAAAGATCCAAACTGTTTATCTGGGCCTTGCTCGCACAGTCGTTCCAAACTTGGACCAGGGTTTCTATACACCCTCGTGATTTTAGATATTGACATACGTCGGATGTCAACTGGACTAGCTTTAGAACCTCCAGGGCTCTAAATGCAACATAACAATCACCTCTTAGGTCAGCATACGGCTTTCGCATAGCATGTATTATATGCTGCTTAATATACCTTTGTTTCCAGACCATATATTTTGGTTCCTCGTTGGAGGGTATATAGGTGTGCCATTCTGATGGCTTGACCGACATAAGCCGGACCATCATTGAAAATGTATCTTCGACAATAAGTCGCCGTATCACGGATTTATTTTGGGCGAATCGCTTGAGTGTATCTGTGATGATGGTGCCTATTTCCTGAAGGGACACCATATCGGCATTCTCTGGCGTGTCCTTGGTGTCATTGCTGTCGGTAGTAGGCGGTGCTTGATCGGAATTGTAATAATCGGGTGGAAGGTCGATAAACGATCGGAAAAGTTTGATTATGACAGATGGTATCCTCTGCTGCAACATGAGATCTACAAGCATCTCCTATAAAAAGAAGAGGAAGAGGAAGAAAAAGATCTGTTGGTATTATTTCTTAGTCTTATCCACACGTCTTTTTATCATACTGGTCCGTGCGAAACAACTCGAATGGTCCTGATAATATGGTACATGTGCGATTTGGACCGAAGGGTATCCATCAATGCTGTAAAATGGGGAAGCAAGTTATCAGCACGAGTTTGATCTTATCCAAGGAATAAGCGGCTGAGGCCATCTATCCCGTGCACAGCCAAGACGTGTGCACAGAAAATGCGGCGGTGGCTCCCAGCGAACCCATCCATCGGTGTTACCTTGGCTCGACTCAGACTTGCTCTTATGTTCAGCTACGCTACGAATACCACCCAAGAGTGATCTCGTCAGACGAGCCATGAAACTTCGCGCATCGTCAATTGCTGTAAATATAATGTCGTCTGCATTCCGCTCCCAGGCATCACAAAAACTTGGGAGGAACTCGCTCAAGAACAGGTCTGAGCTTTCCTATATGTATTTTTATATGCAGACGACGCAGGAACGAAAAAACAGAGCACTGTCATTAGCAATGCAAACTGCAAACGCGCTCTTCGATTTACTTTTTCGCTCGCTGTAGGGTTCTGGACCTGAAGAAGCAGGTTACGGAGCATGTCACGCTCTTGGTCTCGGCTAACGTTTATGGGTCCACACAAGTTAAGATTCCAGCCACTCTCATCTATCGGCGTGACATTTACCGCTTTTGAGCTTCCAAGGATAGCGGGAACTGGGTACCACTGGACGAGAAGTCCTCTTCATCGGTAGAGGTGGAGTCCCGATGAGAAGCGTTGATGCGATCGACCCAAGATCTCCACATGAGTTGAGGTCGTGGCTTAAATAGAAAGGAAGAAGAAAAAAGAAGCAGAGGCGAAGATATTACGCGCATTCCCCCACCCCCAGCCCATAAGCGGATGAGGCCGAATCGGCCAAAGCGGAGGGGAAGGGGAATGATTATTCAAAATAAGGTAGGCTCCACAAAATAAGAAAGATGAAGATCCATCCTTCTCTCCTTTTGTCTTCCTCGAAATCGCTTCATTTTAGTTCCTTCACGATGAAATTCGTTTCCCTATTCAGGAACCTGATCTTTCTATTTTCTACGTCAGTAAACGAAGCATTGAAACAAAAGAAAAAGTCGGCTCCCAGAATAAGATCGACTTTGCCGCCATATAACGTTGGTAGGACTTGGACCTCCAAGGGTGCTAAGAGGACTTCAGGGGCGCTTGGATGACCGAGTGGAAGAATTGTGGACCCAACGCTTTCGGTTACCAGGCCAAACTCGGTTGCGACATCGCAGCCCCCTTCGGGTTCCAGCAAAAGATTAAGTCTCTTGAGCAGAGCTCTCGACATTACGGACGCACCCCACCGATTCTTAGCCAGTAGTGCAGAGACCTTCTGTCCAGACACTTTGAGCTTTAGGAAAGGCAGTTGCACGTTCATATGTTCAGATGGCACCTGGTCATACACTTGTGCCTGCTTGAATTCATTGAATGTCCCTTCTTTAAATGCAAGTTCCTTTATATTATCCGGAAGCAGATTACGCAAGTCATGAAAATGCGCTGTTGATTGCGGTTCATCGCCTGTATTCCGTCGTTGTTGCTGTTGTTTTGATGCGGAGGACTTCTTTTTGGCTTTTGCTTTGTTCTTCTTGCTCGATGCCCCATCACTGTCATTGCCAATATTCTTGTTCATCTGTCGTCGAGGTTTAGACGTCTTTGTTGGCGTAGATATTTCTGGTGTTGCGTTAAAAGCGTTCCCAAGCTTATCCTTCGTTGTGGCTGGCTGGTCGCGATCTGCAAAGTCTGCCTTTCGTGGATGGTTATCAGGTACAAAATAGCCAGAGGTCAGCAGTTTTTTTGACTCCTTAGTCCCGAAGAATGCCAATCCCGCTTCCTCAACGACCTTGCCGTCCTTGTCGTCCGCACCCAAAAGGGCAGTCATTTTGGCGGAATGGTAGCGAGCGGTTTGCGCGGCATCCATCCATTTTGCAAACGTGGGCTCCAGGGGTTCTACTAGGCGCTTCCAGCGTGGTTGAAGATTCATCACAAAGAGGATCACAAGCTCAGCATCGCCAGGCCTAGTTTGAAGATTGTCTACTTTGCGCGCAAATTCAGCAATGTAGCTCTCTAAATCTCGAGCGGCTTTGCTTTGTTCTTCGACGAGGGCTGGAAGCGTATCGCTGTTGCCCGACTTTACGCTGGAAGCTGGTACAAATCCAACTGGCACAGACACATACGCGGTAGTGCTATCCGCAGGTGTTGGCGTGTTCTTCGCCTGCACATTGGTTTTTCCTTTAGCCTGATTTACTTTCTTCATGCATACAATGGATAATGGAAGGGGTCTGTCCGTTCTTTTTCCTGTCTCTGCGTTAAATCTATCGGTGGAGGCGGCGTTGAAAACTATGACTACCTCTGCCGCGATCAGTTTTTATAGGCCGAAATAAGGATTCACAGATTACCTTTATTTTCAATCAAGTTTGCGTCATGCGATCATGGATAGATACCACACCATCAGTAGATAGTATTTGCGGTTCAATAGAGGCAGTTTATGCGCGTAATAAGCCGATGAACAGATCGAGCCTATTGTTGTCACACAGCAGGTTGTACTGCTCTCCTCCTGCCCGGTGCACCTATAGGGTGTCTCCCCTCCATTCATCGAATGGAGAGTGGCCCAACTATATTGCTTATTGCATATTAACCTTGCGATAACAGGGCCGGAACGTTCTTTAAGGGGAATTGCGAGTGGCAGCCTTTGCGATAGCAATTCACCCATGATTTCTAGTACCTTCTACTAAGCATTTCTATGGGTTTATTATTAACGAAGAAATCATGAGCGAAAAAATTCCACTAGCAACCTCTGCCTTCCTCAAACAACAAGTTGAGCAGCATATCAGGCATATGTTACTGATGAGTGTGAAGTACCATCCAAGTGCAGTACAGTATATTATTACACAATGAAGACCTTTCTGCGTTGGAACACCCGTCCATCGTCATCAATGGAGGAAAGCCTTTGTTTATGGGGTGTGACATGGTGGCTGACAATACTCCTATGAACAAAGCACGTAATGAGAAGCCATTGAAGCACAAAGATACAGTGGCCTCGCTGATGACAATGATGCGTTCTAAAGCGCGCAGTAATTTCGATGGCTCTCTTGATGTCAGGATAACAACGACATAGCCAGCCGCTGCTGGCTAGCCACAATGCAGTCATTTGCGATGCCACGCAATTTCATAGGCCGAGCTATATTTATATCCGCGAAAAAAGTAAATCGACTGAATAACCGGGAAAAATTCAATAGTTCGAGAGTACAAGCGATTACAGAACAAGAAAAGGCATGGTTCTTATCGTGAATCAACAAGTGGAAGAATAAAATTGAAGCAAGGAACTCAGGTGCTAAATCCCTGCTGGGAAGCAGAAGTACGATATAGTAGCCATCAGAATTTTCTCTGGTGTATCATTTTTCACGTACATGTGCAACAAATTTCTCTCCGGCGCATTCTTATCACCAGCGTAGGATCTTTGGAAACTGTGCATGTTTCATATAGCGCTACACCTAATATCTCGTCGTTGTCGATAGGATGGCAGCGAGACGTTCGTTATTGGGAAGATAATGATGGGATGGGATGATTGGGTAGGCCTGGCTTGAAGGGGGGAAGAAACCGAATTTCAAAAAATGTGACGGCTCATCCTGTGTTTTTGAGGATTAGGTTGTCAGGCCCCTCGTCTTCGAGCTTCTTCCGCAACCTATATATATATATATATATACGCCATGTTGCGGTTCGCAGCTTCTCGACTTACCAGAATTAATGGCGTGGCAAATGATGCCTGCAAATTAGCAGCACGCCAGCACCAACAGCTTGTGCCCCGCATGCCTACCATGACACCGCCTCAATGGCGTCATGTGCGTTCGTTCTCCAGCAAATCGTCTACAGAAGAGACTGCTTCGTCTTACGTTCATGGCTTCAGCACGCAAGGCAATATTGCGAGCGTCCAGGGTGCGTCTGCGTTTCCTTCCAAACAGTTTAAAACATACAAGCCCACAACACCCGGCAAGCGCTGGCTGAAGCGCGTGCCCCGCGACCATCTATACAAGGGCAAAGCGGTGCGTCGACTGACAGTGGCCAAACGCAGCACCGGTGGTCGCAACAACTCGGGTCATGTTACGGTGCGCCACCGCGGTGGTGGCCACAAGCGACGCATTCGAATTATTGACTGGCACCGGGCCGAGGCAGGCATCCAAGAGGTGATGCGTCTTGAGCACGACCCTGGACGAAGCGCCTGGATTGCACTCCTCCGACATGAACAGAGTGGCAAGCTTAGTTACATTGTCGCACCCCACGGTGTCAAGGCGGGCGACAAGCTGATCAGCTATCGCAGTGAACAAACTCACGGGGCATCCGGTAACGCCAGCAACAGCGATGAGCAACAACAACAGCAAGTGACTCGCACGGTTGCAATCGACCCTGGAAATTGTATGCCGCTCAAGATGATTCCTGTCGGTACCATCATCCACAACGTGGGATTGAAGCGTAATGGACCGGGTATCATGGCCAGAGCAGCTGGCACTTATGCACAGCTTATCCAGACTGGAGAGTCCGGCTATGCCCAGGTTCGCCTTTCCAGCGGTGAGGTACGGCTTGTGCCTGTCGATGCATGCGCTACGATCGGCGCGGTGAGCAACCCGGATCACCAGCACGAGACCCTTGGCAAGGCCGGCCGATCCAGATGGCTCGGTATCCGGCCCACCGTACGCGGTGTGGCAATGAATGCATGCGACCATCCTCATGGTGGTGGTAGAGGCAAATCCAAGGGTAACAAACATCCACGGTCACCATGGGGTGTGTTGGCCAAGGGTGGCAAGACCAGAAAGACTCCCAACCAATTTGTGGTCAAGCCTAGACCGAGACGATAAAGCTTTTCCCGTTTTTATTTCTTCTTCATCTGCCTTCCCTTATTTCTCTACCCTCATCATTGTGAAAGCAAAAAAAATATAGAAACCTTCCATCGTTTAATTGTATATAACGGAAAGGAACAGATGGTATTTCTCTCTCCTCTTTTATGATATGGATTCGTGGCTATATATCTATCTCCTTGAGGATCTTCGGACTCGAGGCATATTCATTTGTCTAAAAGTGGAGGACCTGCAATTCGGCAGGTGCAGAAAAGAATGGATGTGGGGGATCAGGAGATTTATGTGCGTCATTTCGGAAGAGACGGACAAGGATCGTGCAGGATAAAGGCTGTTCCAGAACAAGTAGGATACATCGCCTTACTTCTTTCTTTCATTGTTTTGATATTTGTGCATGTAAGCTGCAGGCAAAGATGACAACGGTCAGATTCCAGACAAAGCGAGTATAGAGGAAGCTTCCGGATATGGTTGCCCTTAAGAAATGCTCAGTAGATTAAAGGAGGGTGGGCCGACGTGGATATATGTGTATGTGAGGGCGGGCATATCGACATGTGATTTAGGGGAAATATCAGTGGGTCAGGGGGATGGGGAATGAAAAGGATAAATGATAACCCCAGATTCAAAGGTATTACACAATCGCAAGTAGGTCATCCAGGAGAGATGAGCCTTTTGAATGAGCTCTTCCGAAGCATAGGGAGGCGCTTCCGGACTGGGGACCGCAGGAGGGAGATGTGGGTAGGTGGGTTGTGTGCTTTGAGGGCAGACTAGGTGGGGCTTTGTAAGCAGAACAGAAAGAGAGCCGTGGGTCGACTATTTAGCCAGTCCTTTGGCACTGCGATTTTTCCTTTCTTCTTTTCCTTCTATTCACCAACAACAACCGCACGCTCTTCCAAGCCCAATCCTTTCTTTTTCAACAGCCCAAGCCAACCCACCCTTACTCTTACCTTACCTTCCCTTTCCTTTCTGTTCTTCTTCTTATCAATGTCTCATGATCTCGAGTTTGAACAGGGCGTCATGAAGCTCTCCAGCTTTGATCCGAAGCTGAACCGTGTCGAGACCCGAGTTTTGCGACTCCCGGATGTTCCGACCTTCGAGTCTCTCGAGCACTTGTTCATGAACACGTACACACCTTCCTCTCCTTCATGCTGTTCTTCCTCTTCCTCTTCTTCTCCGGATCATCAACAGGCGACGATGACAACGCGTTTCATTGAGGTGTTCCAGACAGAGCCCACATTGCTGCGATCGACCCGGTCACTGACAGCCAATAAAAAGTCGACCGCGTCCCGCGTTCCTCGTCGATGCTATTCGAATCCATATTTCTCGAAAAAGAAAGAAGTCTTGTTAACAGAATCATCGACAGGTAAAGAGAATAACCTGACGACTAGCACGCAACTATTTTTGTATAACATCATCAAATCCCATTCCACCAGTGCCAGATACCTGGATGTCAACTGCACCACGGCGGACCCCATCCAGACGCAACCTGCTCCGTGCGTTTACCGGACTTCTACAGCGTGCAGCATCGGTAAGGCGATCGGCCTCGTCTACGTCCTTAAAACGTAGCAGCATCAGCATTCGCGACGAGCAGGACGGCTGGCACACAGAAACCTACACGATAGAAATGCGGCTCTCCTTTGATCGACCTCGGCCTCTCAAGAAACGATGCCATGCAGAAAATTGGTGGGCTGCCTCGCCTTCATTGGTGGCCCATGCCCTCTAATTTCTCTCTCTCTCTTTCTCTGTCTCTGTCTCTGCGTGTGTCTAATTGTTTCTAAACGCTCCCCTCCTTCCCGAATTCGTTTATCCGTACTCCGCGCTGTATTGAATTTGCCCTATTGTTGTTGTGTACGTCAAGAACGCACATGCATATCATATCCATGAATGCGTTTCTCCCATCGTCCATCCCATCTCCAATCCCTATAGCAACAAGCTCGTGTAGATGTATCATCACCATCATCATCGCCATCATCATATTCTACCCATTCCGTTCGTTCTACGCTGTTCTTCGTTTTACTAATATAAATATCCAGATCATCATCATTATCAATGGCACACGATGGCTGAGCATACTAGAAGGAATAGAAAGAAATCTCCTGTAGACTGTGCACCGTACCTTGTTCGCCACAATCTGAGCGTGGCCTGATGAACGGTATACAGTAACGGATTGCCTCTTTCACCAATTCCGTTTGTGTGTGTATGTGTACAGTACCACCGCAAACAGACGGGCAAACAGCCGAAGCCGATCCATAATCCTCCTCCATCTGGTCGGAAGTTCCTAAAAAGCACAGTACGCCAATCTATCCATTTCGCTTGAGCGCCTCCCACCCCCCCCCATAACACGTCTTTTTCTTCCTCTCTGGCCATTTCCCGTGCACACACACATACACACAAACACATTTAAACAGGCGCACGATTACCTTCCCTTTTTGAACTTAATTTTTCATTTAGTGTCAAACAACAACAAACATTGGCATAAGCACATAATCACTCTCTCTCTTTATGCATGAGAGAGCGCGTGCGTGTGTGCGTATATGTGGAAAGGTATTCATGAATAGATTACGTCTTGTGTACTTGCAAAAAGAAAAAAAGACAGGGTATGTGATGACGATTGTTTCAGTAGATGGCAAGTAGGTAAGAGGTGAGAGATATACATAAAGAGGAACATCCGCACCTGTTTGTTTATCCCGGCGGACGGACCAGCAGCGCAAGGAGAGAAGGAGATCCGGGGCCAGTAGGCATCCATCGCGTGCATCCGTCAATACTACTACTATCATTATTTGTGTTTGTATCGGTCGTTTTACAATACCTCACATAAAACCCGTTCATCCACAGTTCTCCTCCTTCTGTTGCTGTTGATGCGGGTACTGCGGAAGCTGCAGCTGCAGCTGCAGCTGCTACTTTTGCAGCAGGAGCAGCAGTTTTTTAACAATATATACATACATGCAAAACGGATGGTTTTAATGTAAATAGAGTACGAAAACTCGGCATAGTAACTGCTCTATAGCACACATTGCAACGATCGTCCGCAGTGAAGCTTTCTATATGTAGGTAGAGCGTTATCCTTGGAACAAAAAGTCCGTAGCCGATATATACAAGATAATAACGCCCTGATCCGTAGCCTTCTTTCACAATAAACACCTGCTGCGCCAAACGTAACGGCCTACGCCTTGTTGTTATTTCTAATAATACTGGTGAAAATATCAATACACCTCGTAGATCATTATTCGACATCGCTAATCCATTGGACTACGATAATGTTTTTTTTTGGGGGGGTGATGGTGGAAAAGGAACGGCTTACTGCCAAGTAAAAGGCAGATGTAGAGGCATCAATGAATATATGCGAAGCAGGAGAAATTGGTTATGTAGAGAGCACTGAAGAAATCAGCGGATACTCAACGGACAGAGGACGCAGGAACAAGGAGCTTCTTCAAATTAACATTTGCCTGTGTCGATCTCTCTCTCTTTTTTGTTTCCCCTTCCGTCTGGTCCTTCAATGGAAACCAATTCTTTTTTTTTTCCTTGCAAAAGAAATTGTCTCTATTGATTTTTCATGCCATCATCGAATTGCTCGTGCAAGGATATACCACGATGCTACACAATTTTGAATGAAATTGTGTCATGTAAAACATGCGATAAAATTTATTGGAAACTCAAGAGCGCATTCTATATAACAAGTCATTAGATGTTTTTTCTTTTTGGCTTGTGCATATAGACACATGTAAGGTGTCTTTTGCCGAAAGAAAAGAACCAATCGCAGCTGGGGTGGAGTTTTGCTGTTTCTTAAAGGGGAGGAACGACCCCCCCCGGCAGAAAAAGGAGCGCAATGGCGGAGGAGATCATGGGCATAATACTCGTTATGGCAAATTTAAAGGTAGCTCACCTCTTTCGCCCACCTCCACCCCTCCCAGGCCGACCGACCGGCCGGCCGGTCACCCTTGCTCATTCTTTGAAAGAATCGGAGCATTGTCTCGTGCAAAGTATTCTTTTCCTGGGTACTCTGTAACTAACAACCAAATGCGCTTGGGCAGTTTTTGGCATATCCGATGAGCTGCTACGTACAGGTTCAGAAATCCGCTACATCAAATAAACTTTATGCTCAGGAGTAATCCCGGTTCCTTCGCAAGAGCAAAGGCCGGAATAGGATAGTCTTTCATATTTTTTGTATTGAAAGAGAGTAATACGCACACAATCACCTTTTACATACTGCATGCCGGTGATATCGTTTTCCTTGAAAAAAAAAAAGATATAAATAATAAAATGTCGTTCGCCAGAACAAAGCTAGGAACTATCCATATATATACGATGGCGTTGTTGCATTTTTTTTTCTTCAGACCACTACTAGAGCAACGTCGCTTAGGCCCCTCTCCGAACATCTCTACGTGTCAGTATATGTGTATAGTCCTCTTTTATAATCATAATCGATATGCTGTCCTTAAGTTACAAGACATATTTTATTCGTTTTCTCAACCTGTTTGGTATGAATGCGAGAAAATCCTAGAACATCTTCTCCTGTCAATGTCAATTATTCATCCTCTGCCAGTCTGATTCAGATGAATACCAGGCCATCCAAGGATTACATGAAACACAGGCGAAAGCCAATGGCAAATAACTATTATCTTCCTCTACTGACGCTTATTTTGCGGTTTATTGATGATACAATAGAAGAATACAATATAGAAAATATATGAATGAAACGGGCTCCACCCTGTGGTAAGCTTCTCAATCGTATGACGGTGCAAAAATGGAGAGAGCGTTGGGGACCTTCCTTTCTAGCAGCAGGATTAGCTTGTAACATGCCAATACGTCATAATATAGCGCCAGAAAAGGATCTAAAGGAGGGGCATCGTGTATGTAGGCGAGGGAAAATGGGGAAAGTGCCAATTATTGTCCAAGTTATGTTACAGCAGCTGTGTATAGAGTGATAAAAAGAGCATAGCATGAAATGTATGTAATATATAAGATTCTCGGACGCGCATGAGAGAAGGGTGTATCCATGGGTGTATATGGAGGTATAATAAAATGAGGGCAAAAATCGCCATCATTTCCATTTAATCCTCCTTGAGCTCCCAACATAGCTTGGAGACGCGGCGATTAGGTCCTTGAATAAATGGATCTTTCCGTCTTGGGAGAAATCCTCTGGGCTTCAGCGGACTCAGAAGCTTTCGGGCGCGTATCATGTTGAGTTCAGCTGATATAATGCGAAGGTGATCGGGATTGGATCGGGTATCTCGGGTGTAAGTGTTCGTATCCGGATTGAACCGCGGTTTCGTTGTCGCCTCGGACCGCCGTCGCTGCCAAGGCGGTCGGCGCGGAGGCGGCGGCATTGGTATAAGGCCTTTCTTCTTTGCCTTTTGCGCTGAAGTCGATGTTGATTGTTGCTGCTGCTCTGCTGCTGCTGCTGCAGAGGATGGGGGTGAGGACACAACCAGTGACCACCGCAATTTAGCGATTGTCCGTGCTAACCTGACTTGCTGCATATTCGAGTTTCTCGGCGGTGACGATGACATGGCGATGGATGCTGTGGTTGAAGTCGACGGTGTCTGTGCCTTGGAGAAAGATGAAATTGAGTGGCGACGGACAAGCGATTTGCCTCCTGCCGCCGCCGCCAATAGGCTCCCTTTCCTGCTCGTCGCATCATTCTCGTCATCGTCATCATCATCATCATCATCATCGTCGTCGTCATAGTCTCCTTCGCCATCACTCTTCCAATTTGGGTGCACATCCCGCCGTTGTAACTGCTTCCGCAGCCGGTTGTTGCCTATCGTTTCATCCTCCTCCTCATCATCATCTTCTTCATCTTCATCGTCGACATCATCAAGAGACTGAACTTGGGACCCGTTGCTAGAAGACGGGATGAGAATGGGTTCGGTTCCCGCAGCTGGCTCTTTCTGCTGGACCGGAGCACTCAGCGAAGGCGGCGGCATATGCAACGGAAGCACTTGGGTAAAAAAGTCCGCTGACAAAAAGGTGGAGAATGGCGTCTATGGCCCAAAGATCAACAAATAGAAAAAATGAGTACCCACCTTCATTCACTTATACCGGCGCATATATATCTTCTTCTGCCCTTAGTTTCCCATTCCCTCTTCTCAAATATTCTCGCTTGCCAGGTCTGTATTCAACCAAATTACCAATTCTTCTTCATCGGGAAGACTTTCTTTACTGTCCACGACAATCCAGTCTTCGACATGAGACATGCGACGCATGGGTTTACGCTGTTGTTCGGAGGAAGTCCTCGATGGCGACGGGGCATCTTGCTCCTGAAGCTGAGGTAAAAGCGGTAGAGGCGGTGGCGGTGGTAAAGGCGGCGTTCGCGCTGCTCGTGTTGTCGGCGATTTAGATTTCTCAGACGAGGATGAGGATCGCTGATGCTTAGCGTTCTTTTTTTTTCGTTTCTTGAGTAATGGCGGGATGGCGCCATAAGGTTTGGGTGCCTGCGCAGCAAGCTGCCTTATTAGCTCCTTATAGGAAGCCTGCTGCTGGTCATCGTCGCCCATGGTCGCAATTGGAAATGGTTCAGAGCGTGAGGTTGACAACAAGGTCGGCATGCAAAGTTTATGCTTTATTATGGTGTATACAAGCCTGAAACGTAAATGCTGAAGAGAAAATGGGAAGTTCAAAAGTGTCAAGAGAAAGAAAGAGAGAGGAAAAGAGGAGAGCGCACAAAGTGTGCCTCTTCTTTTGAGGAAAGAGGAGACCCAATTATTGGTCGCCAGACGGGGGGACTCGCAAAAAAAAGCTCATTCTCTTTCGGGGTGTCGAGGAAGGACAACGAGCAGGGAAATTCCCACTCTACTTTGTTCGTCTGCACTTCCTTTCTTGCACTCCTTGCCGTGCTTCCGAGAAGTGAGTAAAAAGCGATTGGACGATCCACAGTGCTTTTCGGCCGCAGTAGTAGTGGAGTATTGAGGGTTCTGCATAGTAATAAGGAAAGATAGCTAGTAGAGAGGTCAATCCCGCTTACCACCTTCATTTGTCCCATCTGATTTCTTGCTATTATCCAGACGCAGACGGAGACAAACGGAAGCATGAGTGATATGGCAGTGACAAGGGTCATCGGGTCTGTCTGTCTGGTATGTCACTTGGGATGTCTCTCGTCGAACCTTTTCATTGGTCAGCGCTGAGGCTTTTTCCCCTATGGCCTTCCACAATGAGAAGGATTAAATGTATAAATAATAAATGACATAGTAGCTTGAGATGGTGGATGTCAACGTTAGTCATAAAGTCGCACTGGGTCCAATCCTGGAACACTAGTTTTTTGTACTTTTCCCTAAGTCTTGCCCCAGAAGCGCGTATATCTATCCATGAGGAGCCATATCTCGCTCTATTATACACGACTATTAACTTGTAATCCATTCTTTCTAAGCCTGTTAGTTCCGTTTACGCTCGCAAACAGTGACTCATTCCTAGTTTCTTGGGCCATCGCTATTTTATATGAGTGATACAAATTCTCTGGGAATCCCGACCTGCAGGTCCGCCGTCGGCTTATCGGAAGTGTTCCACACACAAATGCACACTGGGAAATAAAGTATCCGCTGAAATTGTTCCCGTTAGTTGCTGTCTCTTAGTTAGCCTGATGGAGCAATGCCCAGTGAAGTTCACACCGGCATTTGTGTACTGCACATCCATTTGGCGGATATTCCAAATATTTAACTCGTGTTCCTGTCTGCTGACGAAAAGGCAAAGCTGGGATATATTGCACTTCTTTACACGAACTTCTCTTCGCGTCACTGGTTCTATCCATGCCAAAAAAAAACATCATGACTCTGGAATGTCCCAGAACACTAAAAGTTAATTACTAGCAATATCTATGGCCTCTGCTAAAGCTCATCTTTGATCTATGTTCGCGTACAAGGCAAGGTCGAACGCTGACTTCCCTTGAACAAAATGGTCAAATGGCTCGATTCACTTACTGCACTCGTTGCCTTGAATTCTCCCAGCTGTGCTTCAAACAGAATAATGTCGTTGTGCAGTAGTCATTGACGTTCTTGGTTCAGCCTGTTTGTACTTGATCGGTCATAAAGGCAACAAAATTAATAACGTACATATATCACCATCGATATTATTTGTACCTTCGTTTTATGAAGCTCTGGAAGGCGCATGGAGATTGATGCAGTACATAGAAGCCGTTGTTTGACAGGCCATGCGTTGTGGAGACAGATCCCTTACACACCAGGAAATGTCGCGTGCTAGTCTATGCGCGTTGCAAGAATAAAGCCGATAGCAGTCCGGCAGTTTCATCCAATACTGTGAAGTCAACACGAGGGAAGATGCGAATGGCGAGCCTTTCTGACCGAGATTCAGGCAATTTCTTTCGCGGAAACCCTGATTAACGTAGTATAACTAATTTTAACCGTTCCGTCCCGTCTAAGCTCATCCTTTTAGCACGCTTGGTCTATCACGCTAAATGGCGGCTTGCCTCATCAGAGACACTGCTGATGGAATAAAGCTCAGTATACTTTTGCAAGTAAGACTTGTTAGGTATAATGAGACGCATGATACCTAAAGCATGGGCCATACCGAAGGTTTCAATCTTCACCCACATACAGAGCGCTATGTGCATAGTTCTCCCTTCGCAGGTTACCGCTGCATACTGTGCATATTTGTATGGATAAGTAAACACGCTTTTTCCCAACGCGCAAATCGACTGCAAGCAAAGTACAAAAAAAGGTGTTTTATCGTCAGATAGCCATATCCACGTTTCTGTTAATATCCGAAAATTGAGGAGTCGGTGGAAGTTGAATGGGAGACACGCTGGTCTTTTTAAGCCTAGGTTTGCAGCGTCATACATCTAGCGGAGCTGTATTGGGGAATGGGGGGGGATATTATGTGATTGTGGGCAGGCGCGAATACGCGAGCACGCAAGTGTTTTTTCTTTCGTCCTCTTCCAATGCTTGCCCATTCCGCCCGTGCTCTTCTTACCCGTGCTGCCCCTCGCGTGGCCGCTCACCTAACTACCGCTGCTACCGCTCGTTCTGCGACTGCTGCGTTGCGCCCTCTCCTTGCTGCCCGCGCTGCCCCGGCTTTCGCCTCGCGTTACCAGCAGTATGTCACCTCTGCACGCGAGCCCTGCAAAACGGCTACCATTCAATGTAAAATGACCAATACATGGGTATAGCGCCTGTGTATATCTGGGAAAGAGCATAGCCGATTGACTAAACTCATTGAAATTGTTTTTAGGCCCTGCTCCTCAATGGACCGCCGACGCTGTAGTTGATGGTGCTTTCAAAACCTTGTCCTTGTCTGACTACAAGGGCAAATTTCTTGTGATGGTAAATAAGATGACGCTGCTGGGCGGCGGGAAGGGTTGCATGCTCATATACTC
This sequence comes from Dichotomocladium elegans, assembly GCA_025716815.1. Taxonomy (NCBI): domain Eukaryota; kingdom Fungi; phylum Mucoromycota; class Mucoromycetes; order Mucorales; family Lichtheimiaceae; genus Dichotomocladium; species Dichotomocladium elegans. Next base: position 741,766 of record JAIXMN010000007.1, read on the forward strand.
TTATCCAGGTTTTCTATCCTGCAGACTTCACCTTTGTGTGCCCCACCGAGCTCCTCGCTTTCAGCGACCGCATCGACGAGTTCCGCAAGCTTGGTGCTGAGGTTGTCGGCATCAGTGTCGAGTAAGTTGGATATCTTTCCCAATGGTTACAACGCTCGGATACTTACGGTGATAACCACCCCCTTTAGCAATGTCCACTCGCATTTGGGTAAGCCTCATGGATAGATATCCCTTCGCTTGTCCTGCCTATGTTTTCGTAACACATATTCCTTATATATAGCATGGACCAATGTCCCCAGAAAGCAGGGCGGTCTTGGACAGATCCAGATTCCTTTGGTCTCTGATCTTAAGAAGGAAATTTCAATGGACTACAACGGCAAGTATTTATTTTGAAGAAGATAGGACGTGGTGCTCATTTGGAATTCTCCTGCTATTAGTCCTGATCCCTGATGCTGGTCTTGCTCTTCGCGGTCTTTTCATCATTGATCCCAAGCAGACTCTCCGTGTTGCTCATATTCATGACCTTCCCATCGGCCGGTCTGTTGACGAGACTCTGCGCGTCATTGAGGCAATTCAGTTCTCTGATGAGCACGGCGAGGTAAGGAAAGAGAGAGAATATTAAGAGAAGATAAACTGATACGGTAACATTAGGTCTGCCCTGCGAACTGGAAGAAGGGTGATAAGACGATCAAGCCCAACCCCAAGGATTCGCAAGAATACTTCAACGCTGTCAATTAAAAACGAATAAAGCAAACCCCCCTAATGAACTGTGACTGCTACATTGTCTCCACTGTTTCTCTCACGCCGCACTCAATTAGGCTTTGTCAGATCAGATGTCGCGCATGACGCGCCTTTGCAATTCGATTCCAGAAATAGATTATCTTGTATTGGACGAGCACGCCCTGCTCTTTTTTTCCCCCTCCCCATTCCAAACGCATGTCATCACCATCAAAGTACCAGTACGGAACTTTGCAAGTGAGCTTACACCCTGACGGTGTTGCCCATGTTGAGCTGAACCGCCCAAAAAAGTTGAATGCTTTCAACGATGCGTACGTTTCCATTATTTGCTCATTGCCATTCGTCGTGCCCGGGTATTAAGCTGCGACCTAGGCTTGTGCGCGACATTCGGGTCTGTTTTCAAGAGATCTCAGCTGATACCAGTATCCGTGTGGTTATTGTATCTGGCTCGGGACGCATGTTCACTGCTGGTCTGGATTGTGAGTTGCAGGGTTCTTGTCTTTTTCTTTTCGACCCCTGAATTGAAGTAACACTCTGCGATTTGCCTAGTGGCCGATCACATGCTCCTGGATCTGCCAAGTGGCAAGAACTCCGGCAAGGATAGCGCTCGTCTTGCCTATGCGAACCGGGCCCATATCAAGGTATATATGAATACCACATACCATACGATGATGACTCAATTATTACTTCAATAAAACAAGGACTTCCAAGATGCCTTTACGGCTATTGAAGAATGCACTCAGCCGGTCATTGCTGCAGTTCACAATGGCTGCTTTGGTGCCGGTGTGGATATGATCACCGCTTGCGATATCCGATATGGTACCAAGGACTCCTTTTACTGCGTAAAGGTAAAAAAGAATGAACGAACGACCTGAACATGATGTGACTAAACATCGAGAATCGATCTACAGGAAGTAGATATCGGTCTTGCCTCTGACGTCGGTTCCCTTCAACGCCTGCCCAAGGTCATTGGTAACCAGAGTTTGGTTAGAGAACTCTGTTTGACTGGACGTTTGTACGTATCGACTACGCATTATGGTTAGGTTTTTGTCACTCATAACATCAACGTTCCAATAGCCTTCAAGGCCCTGAAGCGTATCGTTGCGGTTTGCTTAGCAAGCTAGTTGATACCAAGGAACAAGTTCTTGGTACGTGAGAATATCCTCATGCTCAGAGAAGAGAAAGGAAAAGAAGAGATGGAAATTGACAAGAAGGAAATACATTCAGAGGAGGCATTCAAAACAGCTCGTTTGATCGCGTCCAAATCGCCTGTCGCCGTTGTAGGCACGAAGTGAGTAGAGGAAACTACGCTCTGGATCGTTTGTAACTGACATGTCTCCGAAAAGGCACTTACTGAACTACTCTCGTGACCGCACTATCGCTGATGGCCTGGCCTACACACTCACCTGGTCCTCTGCCATGCTCAACACTGAAGACATCCCTTTATCGGTTCAGGCATTTGTAGAGAAGAAGCCTGCTACGTACTCGAAGCTTTAAGCAACGGTAGAAAGCTGATGCTTATTTCATCGGATATTAATACATTGATGTAATGATAGAGAAAGAGAGAGATGGTGCGTGAGCTTGGGTGTCTGTATGTCCGACTTGACAGCATCCATGACATGTGCAACTATAATGTACACTTATCGCTATTAGAAGCAGCAGTCGCAGTCAAATGGACAGAGGGGCGTATCTAAAGGTGCTGGATGGTTAGAAAAATACGAAGATTCTAAGTTCGCGCCTCGCTTCCAATTACCTTTGCCTTCACCTATCCGGAGGTCCTTGATATCATATAATGGATAGCCTTCTTCTGTGGTTCGCTCTATATAGCGTACGTTCAGCAAAGCCCTTCTCCTCATGATCACCTTCCTTGTCCTGACTTACTTGCTCGCTTTCCTCGTGAGTCGCCAAATCCATCATCATCTGCGGTCGGAGGAGGCGGTTGAGGGCGTTTCATGCCACTTTTGGCAGCCATGATATCTGCGAACACAATCTCTTCCACATTTGATCCTTGGTCCTCTTTGTCTTCTGTTTTATCCTTAGAGGAGCCATCTTTCACTTTGGCTTCCTTGTCAAATGTGACCTTTTTCTTCTTTTTCTTTTCCTTCTTCTTTGATGCATCCTCTTTGTTATCTACGTCTTTTTTGGGTGGGAGCTTTTTGGTTGCGAAGATGTCATCGATCTCAGAGGTCGCATTTGGCTTTTTGCCAATCTTCTTCTCTACGTCTATTGAACGAAATTCGATAAACAATGCAACGGCTGCTGATTAGTTTTTCTACCTTTTCCCATTCGATTCGATGCCTTTTTTTTTTCTTCTTCTTCTGAGAAACAAGAATGAAAAAGAAAAAGCCTGTGAAAAGGATTTTCAAAATTCCCAATTTTGGGAAGATGAATTCACGTGCCTGTGTTCATTTTCGCGACTTGTTTTTGTTGTTTTATCTCACTCTCTCCACAGAAAAAAAAAAAAGTTTGATGGCACCGCCTTTATCAGCAAGCCAAGCCGTACAACATTATCGCGAACGCGAGGAAGCATACTTCAACGCCCTCACCCCCGACGCACAGACCTTTCTAGCTCACCACGGTCTTACGGCTGCCGACTCTTTTTTATTTGGCGAGTTTGCGTTCGTGCTCCTCGGCCTCAAGCCGTGTCTGCTCGTTGATCTTCCGGGCTTTGTGGCCGAACAGTATTATGATCGCGTTCTCGATCCGCTCCAGCCCATGCTGGCTGCGCTGGATCTTTGCCTGCGTCGGATCGATCACCCATTGATGAGTCCTGAAATGCCCACTCTGGAAGGAATGCTCCTAATTTATCAGAATCACCAGCACAATCGTGTTGCCACGGCCGCATTACGCGACTCAGCCAGTATCACCGAGGAGACTCTCAGGCGTCTCTTGGATTACCCTGGCACGCTACCTGCGGATGAATCGCAGCTCGAGACAATGGTCGAAGTGATTTACTATATCCACATGAGGGATAGCAGTGCCGAGAACCAGAGCTTGGCCTTAACAACATATGCAGCCCAGGAATCTGAGCTTGGGCAGGTGAGGGAACATTTCAAAAGGTACCAAGAAGCATGTCGGTTAAAGCTGGGAATGGAACTTTTACTGTTGGTGCGCCGACCCGTTTTATCATAAAATGAGTTTCAACAAAGAAATATAGAGATCGCGAGAAAATTGTTAACCTATGGGTAACTTTTAAACGACAGTCCCCAGCAGTTACTTGATGTTAAAACGGGGCACCGTGGGTTACGAGAATCTGCCCAACGTTTTGGATACCTTTGAACAAAAACTTTCCATGTAGACATATTCTTTCTGAAAAATCCGGCATTTCTGCAAAAGGGAGCAAGCATGTGTCGAGAAGGATACAACAGGATACTGGCATGCTCTTTGCATGAAAGCGGGATCTTGGAGGAGTGGTGAGTGTTTTCCTTCGTGCCCGTAACTGTTTGGAGCCAGCTGAGAAGGTATAGATTTTTCTTCGTACGTTGGGATGTTACAGGGCGAATGAACGATGGTAAACACCATATAAGAGCAAACTTTTCCCCTCTTAGACTCATTTGTCGAAACACTGCCTGATCAGCCTGTCTAAATAATCTGGATGTATTCTAACTCAAAGCACTTTTGGTGATTGCTCGCGGCTACTGGAATTGGAAGTGTGCATGTTCAACGGATCGTCGACAAGGAACCCAAACAAGTCATACCTTATCATTTGATGGGAGAGATCCTACGGGACATCACCCAAAAACAAGTCCGTTTTCATCTTCTCTGAATTTACGCTCAATCTTGTGCATTCAAGCTCTGACAGAGAACCAAACTGAACGTCCAAAGAGGACAGGCTGCTAGGCAATTCCTGAAGGGTATTCAAAGATTTTGGTTTAACGCTCGATCAGAAGCGATCAAGCTCTTCCCATTCTATACATACCAACGATATCTATTCAGTCTTTGTAAGAATACATTTAGTCCCTGAGTAAGGTACACTCGTATAAATGATACGAATATTTGCACTATCATAATTGGCCCCTTGTATGGGACCAGTCCCATAAGTATACAAATAACGTATTGGACCGTTCTCCATATCAGCAGATAGCTAATGTCCGGAGTGAGAGAGTGAATCTTCAAACCACCCGCACTCCAACTTATTCGATGTCTCTCTTATTGCTGCCATCAACGTCTTGCTTTCCAAGGATTTACTTTGGCGTTAGAAAAACAACCCAATAAGCAAGGAGCTCAGCCGCGTATGACGGAAGATAGGCACATCGTTAGCCCCGAAATTTGCTATGTTTCGAGACACGAACGGCATTTTAGATAGATGGCCTTATTCGCTTGCAAGTAATGGCCCTTCATATGTCTACTTAACCATTTCATCTATTGTAATCTTAAGGAAATTGAGGTTATGTCCAGCGACAGTTCCTCTGCTTGTAACATCATCCTCAGCCCGATGGCTGCGGAAAAAGCTCAAATTTCTTGCAGCCGAGATTGCTCCCCAAAACAGCTGTCATCCTTTGCTCGTGTCTTTGATACTTTAACCGCTATGGAGGGTCCCTTTCTTGGACCATATTACTTCGGCATTCCTTTTTCAGCAATCAATAAAGCGTTGGTTTTGATTACTTTTAAGCTTTTAAAACATCAAATACTTGAAGAAGATGCTCCATAAGATGCTGTAGTTATGGGTACTCATGAACAGCGTCTATCATTTTGCTGAATGGACACCGTCTATTGCATTCAAAATATTGCCTGGCATCGGCTACAGAATCCGACCTTGTGCTGATGTCTTTGTAGACCACGATGTATCCTTTTCGCTAGGAAATATGCGTAGTACCAACAACTCGGAGTTGCCCTTGCAAGATAGACCACGCAGGAATCCTGCTCGTCTTCTCATCAAAGCAATGTAGTCCATTAGGCTCAGGTCAGCCTCTTGGTCATTAACCACATGGCACTGCCGGTCTTCATGGAGAAACCGATCGGGTCATTTCATATTGTTGATTGTGTATAGAAAGAAAGTATCGGCAGGTGCGAAAAAGCTGATATATTCTTAAAGACGAGCGGCATGTTTTGTGTGTATTGTGACATTTGGCTTGTCATCCTGAGGCTTCTGAATTGCGTGGGTATGCAACTTTGATTTCGGGGAGTTCAGGTATACTACAAAAGAAATGGAGAGAGGAAAGGAGGGGGAAGTGATATTTTGTAAAAAAAAAAAAGTAATAATAAGGAGCGTGTTGGTAGTAAGGCCTATGCGTATACTGTAAAAGGAGAAATATGATTTTAGCAGACACAATTGTGTGGCGGCACCGGTGGTGGCATGGACACTGCAGATGTCGGTCTTCTTCTTCCTTGCAGACGGCGTTGGAGTTGCTTTATCTGCTCGTTCTCTAGTACACTGTCCACTCGAGCCTGAAGGACAGGATCCAGTTTATAATGTTTACTGGTGTTACGTTTTGGAATGGCCAGTGGCGGGTTGAGCTCCGATCGAATGTGCTGTTGTTGCAGGGAAAATGCTCTCCGAGCAGGATAGTGCTCTTGCTGCTGGATATCGTGGATGGTATTCGAAGGAATCTCTGTCTTATTGGAAGCCGATGTGGCAGAGGATGAAGAGTAATATGCAGATACTGGCCGTCGCCGATTTTGGAACCATTGATTTACTTTGGATGAAGGTTTGCCGAACATGGCTGTTAAAAAAAAACAAGAAAGAGAAAAAGAGAGATACAGCAAGTGTAAGTTAGGCCCAGGGAGGACCAATGCACCTTTTTTTAAATACGGTTTTCCTTCCTCTCTCGTTTTCTATTTATAGAAACCCGCAACTACACAAAGGGCTTGATGTTTGCTTTGTACAGTACAAAATTGTAGTCAGTCCCGTCGGCCATCTACCTGCACTATGCCTCTCTCTGGGTATACTCCCGCCCTACCTGGGTAACTATTTCTTCTTTATTTTCATGACTAGCTCAATGATATAAGCATGTACAAAGTGTACTCCATGTCTCGGGCACATGTAGAACATTGCACTAGGCAACATGTCGGCAGGTGCAAACAATAGACAATACCACCCCTGCATTATTGCTTGGCATAAATGAATCAAACTCGTCCTGGTCACCGAGGGAAAATAGCAAGTCTTGTAATACAGCACTTTTCCCCATCCTCATCGCATCTGGGATAGAAAAGCGCCGCTCCATCCTCCTTGCCACAAACGCTGGGAGAAGGGCATCGGTTCCAACAACTTCCGAAAAGAGGCTGCTTTACTTTGCTACTTTCTTGCTCCACTTAACAGCCCTTATTCTGAACTAAGCTAGGCCCAACTCGTTTCTAAAACAGCAACTAATCATTAATTAACCGCTTCGGCGAGAAAAAAAAATTCCTCCCCCTTTTTTTAACCACATCAGCTGGTTTTTTGTTCCAACGCAGTGTATTCGCCTGCTGAAAAGGATGCCACGCATCTGTAATAAGAGCTTGGTCACCAGAGCGGTTTTTCATTATAGCGTACACAAGCACAGCAATGTATCATTGTGTGTCCCTGTGTTACGAGAGTATCACCATAGTTACATTCGAGTCGCGTCTCCTGCACAGTATGCAGTGCTCTTCAGATTTAGAGCGCCTAAATTTTCTTGCAGAGTATGCCGTCATCCTTGTAGAAAGTTTATTCTTGATCACTTTTCTTAAAACTGCTCTATAGGATTTAATTCTGGAGAATGCGTTAATATCCCCGGGCATGCATAGACTCAGCGCTATTCCTGTTTTGATGAAATCAGAACATTATCCATCACAAGGTAGTCCCCCTTTGTCGCCGGCAGTTTGTTCATTTCATTTGTGGTAAAATGACCCGGTCACAGTGCCTTTTCTGCTGGAATCACCGCCGAAACTTCCTTTTCTTTCATGGCTTTTGGACACAGACACTGACGGCGATGATGCCGGCAGCTGAGATCGCTCCCCACATAGCGGTCGTTTTGGCCCTGGTCATAGGGTCTTGGGGATTCCCCGCCCCCCTTTTCGCCCTTTTCGGGAATGCAGACTCATCATGGAAAACACCGCTAGTAGGATAACTGACATTGGTTTTCATTACAACAAACCTCGATATATCCAATCCGTGGTGATTGTACCAAAGATAAGAGCTAAAGCGACAACCATCTTGGATGCAATTTCTACGTATGGTCTGATAAAATGCAGCTCAAGACCTCCGCAAGTACCATCCAAGACAAAAAAAAAACGCACAGGCCATACCGAACCTATGAGCAGAGGAACTGTAACTGCGCACTCTCTTAGCTTTCTTAAGGCTACAATGGACGAGATGGATGAATCCAGACATCGAGGTTCATTATTTGGTGATGGATAATGCCTGCTATTCATAAAGTGGAAGATATCTCTAGGTATATCGAGTGACGAGAATACCAATATGTTTATCTTCCATCATATACATTCGCCTGAGTTGAATCCCATTCAGCAGTTTTGATCGGTTGTAAAGCAAAGTTAAGCGCATCAAGATTTTAGAAAATGAAACGTTGTTGACTCGTTTTGGCGAAGCATCTAATGGCTTAAAGTTGAGAGTGATCTCGAAGGCTTTGACTCTTTTACTCTCCTACAGATATTCACGAACTGCCGCAAAGAGAGAGAGAGAGAGAGGCTGTGGACTCCGTCTGCAAAAGAATGTATTGCAGTCAATGAACGCATTCAGTCTATAGGTGTACCTTGCGCATTTATTCTTGGATTTTATACCCTGGGTTTGCAGATCGTAATTGACAAATGCGTTTTCTTTAGAAAACGACAAACGAATGGATATGGGACATAGACAAAATAAAAAAGAGAGACCCCAAAAGCCGAGCTGGCGCGAGAGTCCGCCTTCTGCGATAAGAGCTAAATTCTGTAGCAGTTAATATTGTCGACAGCAAATAGTTTAGTACGCATACCATCTAGCGTTCTGGACTTGTTGGTACATCCACCAAGCCGTTCAATTAATAACATCAGCAATTCTGGCCAATAATGAGCGTGTAAAGATTTAATCTCGATACCTCTTTAGTGGCACAGATACTTTGCTGAGTGGGTTCGAGCGATCCATTTGTAGTCCAAATCTTGTTTGCGTTAAAAACATGGAAGTAAACAATTAGATAGACTCTCCTTTTACGACTATCTGTGCATGAGGAGGAAGACAACTTCCCACTCCCGGCTGGGCGGCTAAAAGACGAACTGCTTAAAGCCGAGCATGCAGCCAGCGAATTTCTCCGGCGTAGGGCAGGGTTCAACCGTGTCTCCCTCCCACGATGGCAAGTACGGCTCCCACTCCCGGCTGGGCGGCTAAAAGACGAACTGCTTAAAGCCGAACATGCAGCCAGCGAATTTCTCCGGCGTAGGGCAGGGTTCATGTGCACATTGCCATCATGTTTTTCAAGCACAGTCTGCATACCAACAATATTAATTTCACAACTTATCTTTTTCATGTTTAGGATATGGGTAAAATGATGTTCATCGGTGTTGGGAAAAGGTCTAGTAGGATTGGAATGTGGTGTAAAATTCGTTCAGTACTCTTCGGATTCATTGAAATCGGTTGCATGAGTGCGAAATACCTTTTTTATTGCAAAGACCACGTCAAGTATCCAGAAGCTTATCAATCTTGACCCAATTTATAGAGCGAGTCAAGGCAGGATGATAATCAAAGGATAGTAGAGTATGCAAATTTAAATGAGAACAGTGGATTACGCGGCAGTTAGAATGTCAGTGTGGCATATATGCACGTTCTTTTTTAATCGCCGATCCTGCTGTGTGGGCGACGCATAGTGTCATAATAAGCATCTTCTGCCATTGCGATGCTCGGCAAATACCTAAAGGTTAATTGTACCAACAAGATTCGTGATGCTTTAGCCCTTCCAAGTAAGTAGCAAGAAGATTGCTACCGTTCATAGTCGTCATAATAGTGTTTGCCAGGTTTTTGGGATGGCAAAGAGCCCTGCGACTGGACAGCTATTAATTACCTTAGCGACTTATTTGAACATGACCCATCGCTAACAAAGCGGGCAGCCCGTAACCGCTTGTCGAAAGACGTAAAATGTTTGAAAAGATGGGTTGTACCTGGTACCATGGCTGAGACGATGCTGGATAGTATTGACAAATTCACCGAGGTATCCTCCCCGCGCTTTGGGTGATAAAATGGAAGTACTAAAGGCACCTTCTAGACAAAAGCCGGCAAGGCTGCCTTGACGAAATTCTACAAGGAGGCGGGCACGTTTAAACATAGCGGGATAAAGCAGAAAGCCGCCAAGGTAATGAATATCGGCTCTATATCCTCACGTAACTGATAAACCTATATAGACAACAATAAAAGCGTCGATGATGCAAGAAGTAGCGCATGATGAAGAGGAACGTGTGCAAAAGAAGAGAAGGACCGGAATTGATGCAGATGTACTAAGCAGTGGTGATCGCGCGGTTGCGATTGAGTGCGGTGACTCGGAAGATGATATGGTTTCCGCTGCTGACCGAAAGAAGCGTACCGGTGATATTTGGAAGGATTGGAAGTGCTTCTTGGAAGAAGCTGCCAATACACAGCATTTGCCAGCTTTAAGGTATTGATATGATTCTTCTCGCATTTTACGATATTTAATAGCCGCCCATCTAGCCCGGAAAAGCATGGCGTTGTGTGGTATGGCCCTGGTGTACGTCGCCGCCTGTCTCTTCCTGAAGACTTGTACGCCTGCATGAAGTATGCAATACCATCCGCCCGTCAGCTAACTATTTCAAGCAGTTTTAAAGAGGCAGTCAAAAACATTATCCAGTCTGTAGGTACACGGGAGGCAGCCGAAAAAGGACTGTATTGTTAACCTTGTAATTCATAGGATAATCGCCACGTGATGGTAGAGCTGATTGAAAGCTTTCGAATGATCAAGGGCGACGCTGTTGAAAAGAAATTCTTGATTGATATGTTCTCACTATTGTAAGTCGTGAACTCGTGATTCCAACTCTTTGTCAGCGAAGGCTAACGTCCTCGATGACTAGTGCGGAGCAGATTTACGATGATTTGGGCAGCACGTTGTCCGATTCAGAGGCGTGCCTGAATGGAAATCTGGTGAAGCCCTCGTTACAAATATGCACGCGCATGCTCCGTCGGCAAGAATATGACGTTACGTACTTTCCAGGTGAAATAGAACTGGAGTCAATGACGGAGCAATTGAGTAGCCAAGGCTTGCTAGATCATCGCTTCAAGTATAACGCAGATGGTAAAATCCGGATCCACCGTGACAGGATAGAACCTTTGTTGCTGGAAGTCTCGTCAGCATATAAACAAGCGAGTCAAGACAAGATTGCGTTTGACCACAGCAAAGCAATGTTTGGGCTTCTTTCGATCCTAAAAACGATTGCTTGCCGGTACCAGTATGGCTCCTTTGAATATTTCCGAATGATCAAAGTGCACTTTTTGCACGTCTATGGTAGTATAATCACAGCCTTTGAGATTTATAATTGAGCAGGGTGTCTAAATAGGAACTGCGATTAGGCACTGGAGTATGATGACACCAGAGCCAGGCGTTTATATTATGATGAAGGAACAGAGGGCCGAAGTACCCATTTGCGTAGGAGATATGGCCGTTAACTTGCTTCCTTATATTAGGCTACACTTGAATCTGACGGTAAAGAAGAGTTCTAGGAGCCTATTTAACGGCATAAGTTACTGATGATATTCTGATAGGGGGTTATAAAGGAGACGTTGGATGCCATTAGCCGACTACGAGAAGATCATCAAAATCGACTACAGGACGCGATGATCGACGGTAATGATGAACCTTTAGACTCTTTAATCTCAATTGTCAATCCCACTATTGTGCGACTGAGTGAGGGAAAGCATGCTAAGGATGTTGTTGGCGCACCAATAAGCCCAGAGCGCTAGATGGTATGCGTACTAAACTATTTGCTGTCGACAATATTAACTGCTACAGAATTTAGCTCTTATCGCAGAAGGCGGACTCTCGCGCCAGCTCGGCTTTTGGGGGTCTCTCTTTTTTATTTTGTCTATGTCCCATATCCATTCGTTTGTCGTTTTCTAAAGAAAACGCATTTGTCAATTACGATCTGCAAACCCAGGGTATCTTATTTTTAAAATCCAAGAATAAATGCGCAAGGTACACCTATAGACGGAATGCGTTCATTGACTGCAATACATTCTTTTGCAGACGGAGTCCACAGCCTCTCTCTCTCTCTCTTTGCGGCAGTTCGTGAATATCTGTAGGAGAGTAAAAGAGTCAAAGCCTTCGAGATCACTCTCAACTTTAAGCCATTAGATGCTTCGCCAAAACGAGTCAACAACGTTTCATTTTCTAAAATCTTGATGCGCTTAACTTTGCTTTACAACCGATCAAAACTGCTGAATGGGATTCAGCTCAGGCGAATGTATATGATGGAAGATAAGCATATTGATATTCTCGACACTCGATATACCTAGAGATATCTTCCATTTTATGAATAGCAGGCATTATCCATCACCAAATAATGAACCTCGATGTCTGGATTCATCCATCTCGTCCATTGTAGCCTTAAGAAAGCTAAGAGAATGCGCAGTTACAGTTCCTCTGCTCATAGGTTCGGTATGGCCTGTGCGCTTTTTTTTTTGTCTTGGATGGTACTTGCGGAGGTCTTGAGCTGCATTTTATCAGACCATACGTAGAAATTGCATCCAAGATGGTTGTCGCTTTAGCTCTCGTCTTTGGCACAATCACCAGAGCATGTGTCCCTTTATTTGATCATGCCATGCTGAGCTTCATATTGATATGGAAGGCAGACTCATCAAGAAGGACTCTATTTTCTTTGAGATCACTGTCAGTCATATTCCATTTATATACCATATAAGATCAAGGGTTGAAGAGTAATGAGGGGAGACAGAAAGAGATTCTGTGAGCCTCGATAGATTGACTGTTTATTAAGATGTAGCAGGACAGTTCTTAATTATAAGAAAAGTCTAATATGACGGGCGAGTTAAATAGATCACATTTAGACACTGAGGGTGTAGCAGAACAGTATAGAATTATTGATCTATTAATTGATCGACTTCTTTTGGCTAAGACCGAAGGTGGCAAATAAAAAGAGTATCTTCCATAGATGCACCTCGTTGTCACATTGGCGGATGTAGAAATCTGTCCCTTGAATCTTGAGCTCAGATTATGCAGCACATTTACCACGCAAATATTGTCCTCTGGCAGGCCAGGCTAGAGGAACTCAGTCCTGATGTGATCATGCCAATAACAGCCTTTACGCCGTCCGACGTCCCAAGCATTTAAAGATACAGTTAAAGGTATCATTTATCTGCATTGTCCACCAAAGAAAAATGACGTCCAGATTTTAAGCAAGCTCTTGTAATACGATCTCGTTCCTGAATGATATCCAGAGGCCACAACCACGCTTTGCAAGTGCAAAAAAAAATGGCGTTGCTGTTGTTCATGAGACTCACAGACTCAAAGGCAAGGCCCCTGCCAAAGACTAGGTTGCTTCGACAAATGACCTTCGCATTGAAGTCATTGTCTGGACAAGCAATCTCTTGTCATAATTGTTGATGTCGGCCTAATAGCAAAAACAGACCGGAAATAAGATCCTTGACAAGCAACCAAATTTACAACGACTTGATTATCCCCCCACCCCCACCCCAATATGCAATATCAGCACCTTATGGAGCTGGTCTTTGGAGGCGGACTACCTGACATCAGTCCCGCCTCTTGAGTACCATGACCCCTGTCCCGGCTGTGTATAATATAATATCCAATATCCACCGGAATCGCGGAGCGTTGCTCTCTTGGCCCCCCCCAAAGAGGCTCTCCTGCCCAGGTCAACCAATTTTTCCCAATACATTCATTGGATGGGCTTGTATTATTGGTGGCACCTTGTGGTCCGGCAACTCTTCGCATAGTGTTTTTGTATCGATCGTCTTGTAACACGAAGAAAGCGATCGGCGAGATGCGAAAACAAGTTGGAAGACCCGTAGCTCTGAGTCTTGGAAGAGAATGGCAAGCGGGTGAAACGCTTGGGTATGGTTTCGCGGCCGCGCATTAATATTGTATTAATAGATGTTTCCTTTCTGGGAATTGGTATTGGCTGCCGTAAGCACTCAACACAGAGTGGATGGCATCGAATGCGGTTCTGAGGCACGGGGGGTTTTTCGCTAGAATATCTTCTTTGCGTACACCTTAGCGGGCGACAGGCATTCTTGAAACTCATAGTGTGCACACAGTGATGGTTTCATGGATTGCTTGATGAATTTCGTCCTCATTTCCTTCCCTATGCAGTCAACGTATCTTTGAGGTCTGCTTTCACTTAGTCAGATGTTCAGGATGACATTGATTGCTTGTTGGAGATGCTGTCCGAACCGCATTTTTATCTTGTTGGTGTATGGCGATCTATTTTTCTGGCCCCATACAAAGTCACATGCTGAGAGTTTGTGAGCTGTTGGTGGTTATATTAAATGATGTGTAAGATACTCCACACGCTGTCTGTTTATTAACTGCCGATTGATATCTGTAGCAAAGCCGGGAGGCGTAGCAGGTGTTTAGACTTATCGATCAAGGATAGCCAAACTTGAGCAAAGAATGCATGGGTTATGTATGTATGTCGTTGTCGCGAATCTGGGGTTATTGACAATTCGTCGATGAAAATGAACCTGGCAAATGAATATATAGGCATGGGGTGATTGTAATATGGGTGATGTGCACCATGTCTTGCAGTATTTGACCATCACGATTTGCCCAACTGATGCATCAGCCTGAGCTTCGCTTGCTTTCATCACTCGTATGGTTATTTCCAATTATAAATATCGGGGGACTCGGGCAAGCAATCTTTTTTTTTTTTTTTTACCAAATCCATCCTTCTCCTCTTCGTGTGCCTTGAACGATATATGTACAGCTCTATCCTATTGATTTGTTCCATTTTGCGATCTTCTGATATTTCGGATCCTCTGTAGATAATGGTATCAACCCAACTCTCAAGTGCCTTGAGAGGGAGAATAAGGCTTTTGGGTGGTGACTCGCGTAGGTTTCCCGCCATTCATTCCGCATTGGTACATCCAGCTGCCCTCGGGTGCAAGTTAAAGAGTAACAAGGAGGGCTGGTGTTTCCTGTTGACGAACGAGTACCTTTTAGCCATACGACGAATGTATGTAACATTCATTGCATTTTCTTGCGACATTAAAGTACAAAAGGTATTCGATTTCCCTGTCTATCTTGTCAAAAATGAATAGAAGCGTTGCGCAAATCGTTCTCAGTCTCCATTGATCTTCATGTGTGCGTCAGTATTCGCTCTCTCAAGTCACCCTTTGCTATGCGCTTCAGTTGCCCAAGCGCGTATACCCTCCTGGCTTCTCAGAAGAAAAAATTGTGCTAGCAGACGAACTGTCATTGTTGGCATCAAGAGAAGAGACCCGATCCACATGTCGGCAGAGGCTGAGTACTCTAGAAAAAGAAAAAACACGTGCTTGATCACGTTGGTTTGCTACAGGCTTTACGTGCTCAATCCTTAGGAACAACAACACATCCACCTTTGTTCTTTGCGTTGACCAAGTGGATGAAGATTCACTGGAGATTCCTGTCAAGTGGTTGAATGGCAAGCGACATGATGTCTAAAAATACGACTTCCATTCCTGAAATGCTTGTTTGGAATGAACTCGCAGCCACGTGGGGGGAAAGTGGGTGGTCTTAGACAGTACATAAAATACAACAACTCACCACCACACAGCATCTACGTACTATACCCAACAGCTTAGGCACAGACTTTCTGCAATCGCAAGCTTTGGTGGCGCGCTCCAAGGGGAAATGGTATTGCTCCCCCAAACGAGATTGTTTGGAGTGACTCCCCCGCCCCCACTTTGGTTGTGGCGTTCCTGGCGCGTGCGGCATTGTTTCCCACATGCTTGACTGGACTTTTTTTTGGGGGGGCGGGCGGTGGAGAGAGACTTGGACATTACGTGATTACAAAGAGATCCAATTATCGTATTCATTTTTTCATTGGCTTTTCGTTTTCCACACACATCTTTTGGTTCCACGTGTGCGGGGGGTGGGGGGGTGGAACAATAAATTTGGCTTTCAGAACGCCTGTAATAATAGAAAGAAGACAACTTGGCTTAAAAGGGAGATGGGCTTCAGGGAAGGTACAGTTAGTACTATCATACACATACATCCTGCGATAGAAAGGTCAAGCGATCCCGGATGTTTTTCTTTGGCTGGCGATATACAAAAAAAAAAAAAAAAGAAAACAAAACCCCATGCTTCAAGTTACCTCGTCTTTGATTAAGGAACCGGTAATTCGTTTAGCGAAGGCAAAGACCAGAGGAAGAGAGGTCGGGAGAAGGGATGTGGGTACTGTAACACACACACATGGGGAAAAATCCATTCGTCGCTGCTGCAGATCCAGCCACTTTTAGTGTTAGTCATCTTTTCGATTCAAAGGTCTTGCGGAACTGCAGCGATTTCGTCTTCTCTCGCTGACAATTGCTGCCTGAAGTGAATAAGGTATATGTAATGCAGAGAGTCATTTATTATTAATGTGATAAATAGTCTTAGAGAATAGGTCTTATGATGTAGTGGATAGGCGCGGGGATGAATATGGGAGAAGAAAGAGTAGGATGTGTGTGGGGGGAAGGCTCGTCGGTTTATCTCATGAGCTGCCTGCGCTTTGAGAACAATTAAGAAGGGTATCGGGAAAAGGGGGAGCGTCTCTTAAGCGACAGATACATGCTCGACTTGGTCGTCTAGTTCCGGAAAGGATACGTAGGTTTTTTCGAACAAGGTGAGGCTTGCGTTGGCCGATTCTTCTTGCTGATGCATATGATGATGTTGGGTGTTTGATGGAGATGCATCCTTCGTATTATTTCCAGGAGATTGTCTGAGAGAGAGAATCCACTGGAAAAAGACGTCGCGTAGCAGATGCTCCATCATTGGAGGGCGTGGGGATGCAAAATAAATGCAGGAATGCTGATGGGAGGAGGAAGAGGAAGGAAATCGACCGCACGCGTGTACGACTCCAACTAGAGAAGATAATGCAAATGGTTCGAAAGGGAGAAAGGAAGAGGACTTTGGGGTTGTTCATTTAAAATTTATAGTGCGGAGTATTCTTTGGCCCGCTTTGTCTCCCAAAATGGTACACCCGATCGGTGGGCGTGTGGGGGGGAGGAGGGGCGCGCCAACCCCCGGCTGGAAGAAAACAATCTAAATAGGGCGGGCGGAGTGCGTGGATCTCAAAATAGAAGAGGGTTTCTGATTGACACGACGAGTAATTAGGGGCGGTTGCTGCTCTTTATTATTCCGTCGCTCCTCTTCTTATAAACCAGGGTAGCCGTTTCGAGACAACTGCCTGTCTATGTGTCTCACTTCACTGGGATTCTGGCAAATAGTGCTAACCGATCCACTATGGCTGCACCGCGAGTTGTCAACTCTTAAGCAATTGCCTTCAGTTGACCTTTCGACAGCGGTGGAACTTTTTGGTTTCTCTCCAGGTTCCTCCGGCGGGGAGTTTTAGAGGGTTTGAGGTGATTTGCGATGAAACCGCCCTGTCTAAGCGGGTTCTTCTTTCCTGGACAATGGCTGATGATCGTCACCTTATCCCCCGCCTACACACAATCCATCGCTTCGCTGGTATATAATACTTCTGCATGTCGATCATAAAGACCCGACCCCCCCTTTCTCTCTATCTCTCTCAAGATGCACAAGAAAGCGTCAAATCGCTTAGGCGACGCAGTCAAGATGATAGTATCTGCTGTATGATGGTTAGCACTTTGATAACAGGAGTACGTACGGTCGCGACTACGTTCTACGCAGGAGATACGTACAGCGGTTCCTATTGATTGACGGATGAAGGATTGTCCCCCACCCTGTCGACGTCAATACCGATCATAGACTAACAGTTTGGTGCGACGCTTGATGGGGTTGCGATTCGACGTGTCGTCCATGGTATAAGCGAGCTCGAAATTGGCAATGTGGCACATGTCCTGACGTACTTGGCGTACGCGGTCATATAATTACTAGGCCCTTCGTATTGGGGTTGCATTCGCCGCTAGTTGCTATGTATTCACTCCCATATGTCCATTTATTGCGGACACTCAACAGAGCATCCCGTATATCCTTTGCTATGTATGCAGTGCCTCTTGACCTAATGGTCCCATTCGATAATTGGCTGCTTTGAACAATGTATAAAAGGAAATGCAACAAGAGGAGGCGTATTTTTAGGTAATGTATTTCAAGTACGATACATAAAAGGAGAGCGTCCAAAAAAAAAAGCTCGCTGTCAAGCGTAGTTCACCATGAATGAATTCATGCTGTGTCCTGCTGGCGTTCCTCTTTCTCGACATGCCAGACGTATGTAGACAGCCAGGACAAGAGTGGTGTTGCGTGGCGTGGGATGCGAAAGCAAGGAACAGGCTTAGATTGAGAGTGGTAGTGCTGGCAACAGAGTATGTCCATACAAGAGAAGACTAGGAAATCGAGACAGGGCAAGGAATATAAAGTCAAGATCTACGTGCTATGTACGGTATGTGAGCCACACGCTGCGAGCTTTTGGTCATCAATTATGTCCCAGAACGGCAACCAGCCTTGTTGGCCTTTCGGCAAAGCGCACGTTCCTGCTCCACATTGGAATCGGTGTGTTTTTTTTGCGTTTCTTCCCTATTGAGGCACTCCACCAAACCTGGATTATGTATGTACATACGCGCTGAAAATCGCGGGTCAAGTCATATATAACTGTAAGTATTGGTTAATCCAGTCTCGCCCTCTTTGATGGGGGGGGCATCGAAAGGACGTTGCAAGCCAGCCATTGCGCTGCGCCCTATCCTCCCTACCACCGGGACTATGACTTCGTGCTGCTCCCGGTACTTTTAGGTATTAAGACGCTGCCCGGGAGTCAACATTACTGCGCTTTTAACTCTCCCCACCTCCGATATAGCACTTATTCCTTCAACAGCGGTTTTTGAGACTTGACGATATATAGTCAACTAAACAAAAACTCGGTGTTTCTGATCAAATTTCTTTGTTTCCCTGCCGAAAATCACAGTAATTCTACGTGCTTGCTTGTGTTTGGATTGGGGGTTTGAATATACCAACAAGCATATGATTGATATTCTTCCGATCGCATTTGAATGTCTAGTCCTACTAACACGGCGTGGAAAAGTAATACTTCCATCTTCTACCTTCCACAGGCACAGTACAGCCCTCAATACGATAAAATAACGAATGCCTCGGTAATGGCCATCAATCGTCTTCATCCACACCACCACCCCAAAAAATTGACTTTTTTTTCAAAAGCAGAAAACAACTTAAAAATTTTCTAATAGTACGACGTTAAAAAAATTATTGAAGCGCCAAAGTCTTTTCCCAGAGCGCGCATTTGAACTTGAGGAGGACTGTACAGAAAAATGATAAGAAAAGAAGGAACAACATTGGAACGATAGAACGGCTGAATGGTGTATAATGGTTGAGCTATAAAAAATATGGGTTGCCGCATTGGGGGGATTTAGCGGAGGGAGCGGGAACTGAAGAGCGAGGGGTTTTGAAGTGTAAATTTTTTTCGGTCAAAGTGGATAAACTTTTTGTCGTCTAGAAAGCCTTCTTGCTGAGGCGCATGGACAGCTTTTGAACAACCTCCAGGGTGTTGAGGACTTCCATGGTGCCCTTGAGGAAGGTGGTGTTATGATATTTGATGTTGTATTTTTTGCACAAGCTCCGCACCATAGGCTTGACCTTGGCGAGATTGTGTCTTGGCATATTGGGGAAAACCTGAAGAAATAAAATAAATAAATTAGCATATGCAAAAAGGTGTAATATCGCAAAGGGGTAAAACCTACGTGGTGCTCAATCTGATAGTTCAAGCCGCCCATGAACCAGTCGCCAAAGGCATTCAACTCGACATCACGGCCAGTGACAACCTGGATCTCAAAGAACTCCATGCCCTCGGCTTTCTCCTGGCTGATAACAGGCATGCCGTTATGGTTCAAGGCAAAGACCAAGGCAAGGCAGTAACCAGTAACTGTCTGACTGATGAAGAAAAAGAGAAACATGTTCGACACACTACCAATCCAAGACACAGTGACGGCGGTGAAAAGGGCCCAGTGAGCAGTCAGACATCCGAGTTCATACGCTGTGAGACGTCGCGACTTGGTGATCGAACCCTTGTCAAGGACGTAGAGGAGGGACTGGATGGCCCAGGAGATGCGTGCCACGGCAAGAATAAAGAAGTAGTAGCGGGTCTGATAAGGAAGGACGCTCTCGGCCATGAAACGACCAAATGTGCCGGGCTCGTCGTTGAGCGAGCCATAGTATTGCGCCGAGGCAAACTCGTCCCAGAGGAGGATAGGAGCAGTGTCGATATCAGGATCATGGCCGTGAACATTAGTGCTTGCATGATGGGTGTTGTGCTTGTTCTTCCACCAGGACAGGGAGAAGCCCTGGCAGAAGTCGCCCAAGAAGATAACCAGTACATCGTTGAGGGAGCGGTCGGCAAAGCATTGGTGGTGAGCAAAATCGTGGGCGAGCCAGCCGCACTGTTGCCAAAAGATGCCCACCAGCACACCTGCACCCACCACAGCCAGCGTCGACGTCTTTCCCCACAAGTAAAGGATCACGAAGGCGGCCGCGCACAATCCAAGTGTTGACAACACCTTGTAAATGTAGTACAGTGAACTGGAATTGAAGTAGCCCTGATTCTTGAGCTTGTCTCGGAGTTCTCGCATCTCTGCCGCAAAGGCGGCCGAGTTGGATGTCTCTTTGTCCACGGGCTTGGCTGGTTCAACATCACCCGCGTAGTAGTCAGCAAGAAGCTCGTAGGCGGACTCGGGGTGCATGGCATGAAAGACATCTATCTCGATTTTCAGAGCAAGTGTTTAGTGGTCTTAAAAAATACAGCGAAGATTTTCATGTGTGTGTATGCGTGTTGATCACAAAACATACACAAACATATTTATATGCCTCTCAACCCTCGCACATACCAGATGCATCTTTTCCAACATGGGTTAGAAGAACAGCAGCACCGCCGGGATGGCCCTCGATAAAGTCGGTAACATCATATAGCTTGTTATCGATGATGATATACTGCTTTGCGTCAGGCTTGCCGTCCTTGGCATCCTGTGCGAGAGCAGCGACTTCCTGTCTCGAGTAATAGAGCTTCTCTTCTACAGGAAACAATGTATGAGCCTCAGAGCTCATGGGAATGACGAGTCAGCATCACTTGCCGGTGGAGTTCATCTTGGAGGAACAGAATGAGAAGAAAAGGGGCTACCGTAGAAATCTAAAAAAGATGGCTCGCGCTTTATAAATTGATCCCCGACAGCCGGTTGCACCCAACCCGCCTACCTAATCAACGCTTTCCGTTCAACACATATTTTTTTCAAACAAAGCCACCCGCGGTGATTTGTCCATCCCACGCCATTCAAACGAAAAAAGAAAAAAAAACGAAAGATATTCACATGTCGGAGCCTCTTTTTTCCACGTTGTACCTGGATCTCCTAATGGAGACAATTCCCCCCCCCACTTCAACACCGCCTCATTCTTTGTTGGGCAACCACGTGATCTTCCTTGTTTCCGCTCTTTAGGCTACTTCTCTCTTTATGCACTGCATCCTGTCAATCTTCAAAAAGAAGATTACCCGCAATCATCGCTATCCTATCACACTCATGAAGACTTACAGAGTATCTGATAGCATACTTTGCGCGGCTTCCTTTGCCGTTGTCAAGGTATGACCCATCGCCAATCTGGTCAAACATTCGCCCTTGAGGTGATTAACAAAAGCGCGATGCAGGGATAAGGCGACCATTGGTCTTTTGTCCTCCGCTAAGGCTATATACATTGATACGATAATCTGTTAGGCCGCGAACATATGCTTGACAACAAGCTGGGTACGTCAGAGAAGAGATCACAGAGGCTGCAAGATATAACCTATTGATCTACGTAGACATATTGAAGCAAGTCAAGCACACGCATATCACATCGATGCACAATCTTTATGAAGACCAGGATGCCGTGTATATTATTACGGATCATGCCAAAGGAGGAGATCTGTTTCAGCATCTGTCAAGAACAAGTAGTACGCCGAGAACAATGCCTCGCGCTTGTTACGGCATGTCCACGAAGGACTCGCCTACTTGCACGAACTGACGCGGGTCAGCGCATGTGTGTTTCCTTGTCTGCTGTGAAGAACCATAATTGTTTTCTTTTGGGAGATGCAGATTGTGCACCGCGGCATCAAGACTGAAAATGTGAGAGGGCAAAAGGACGTTCCTGATCTAAAAAACTTGGGCTTTTGCGAATAGTTGCTTTTCGAGAGCCAAAATGATAGTATCCAAAACAAGCTGATGATCACGGATTTTGGTCTATCCAGAATTCTCAAAGACCATGATGATATTCTCATGACTGCATGCGGCACACCCGGCTATGTGGAACCTGAAATCCTTTCGCGCGCCGGTCATGGGACAGTGGTCGTCGACCTCTGGAGCGTTGGAATAATCATGATCAGCCTCTATAAAAAGTTACTGATACGAACTTGGCTTATCAATGCAATGCAGTACACCATCTTGTGTGGTTACACACCATCCTGGGGACAAGGTAAAGGACTTACAAAGGGTTCTGCCTTCCTTTTACGGTCATTACTCAGCACGCCCATGTTCAGACGAAGTGGCCCTCCTTAACGCTGTACACATTGACCTAAACGTATCTGAATCCTATTCATCTTGAGAACAATGTGGATGTGTGAACTCGCTGCACAGGTTGCTTTACAAAAGTTGAGATCCCATCAAGGGCGCTTATCACGTTTATCCTGATGATCAACAATTATTATTCTATTTATTAAGAAGATACCTGGGCCGTCCAGATATCTTTTTTTTTGGTGTTGCTGTTATTGCTTTAGTTTAAGAGTGGAGGAGAAGAAGAAGGGTATGAAGCTAGCTATACTTTTTTGAGCGGGTTGAAACCGCCGCGCATAATTCTGACCGCCAAGGCCATTAAGCCTGCAAACACGATGAGGACACCTCCGAAGATGATAGCATGGCCGTATTGGGGCCCGTTTGGTCCGTTTTCGTCAATGAGCTTGGATGCAATGGGCGACCCAAAGATACCGCCAACGAGCCAAGCAAAGAACAATAGACCATTCGACGACTCGATCTCCTCTAGGCCAACGACCTGCGCGAGCAAGGCCGGGATCATGGCCATGTAACCGCCGCCAAAGAGCCCAAACAAGGCCGCAAAGGCCCAAACAGAGGCCTCGGTTGTGGCATTATACCACAGCGCAAGGCACAAGAGCCCGGTCATCATAATGACAAAGAATGTCATGTTCGCGCGGCCTACATAGTCACTCGTGCATCCGCTGCCAATTTTGCCAACCACCATGATACCGCTCATGATCGCTCCCATGTTCGTCGACACCCAATCCGACATGCCGAGATATGTTGCATAAGCTGAAAAGAAAAGAAACCCCATACCGATCCCGACCGTTAGTCTTTTCGTACCCTCAAAAATTATACAGGTACATGTATCCGAAGGGTTTACTTACAAGGTAAGAAACTCGAAGGGATCTAACAACACACTGCCATCAGTTTTTTTTTTTTGCTGTTGTTATTCTTCCGAGGAAGGGTCGCTTACATTGAATGCAAAGTTGGTGATAAATTGGATTGCAAACAAAATACAAAACTGCTTATTCTTGAAAGGCCGAAGATTGACGAGGGGCGCTTTGTCTTTTGAAGGCAAATTGAGAGGCCGGACGACCCAGGCCGTAAAGGAGAGCATCACGAGCGACATGAATCCCATGACGCGAAGAGCCCATCGATGGTCGATAGTGTTGATGACGGCCTGCACAATATTAGAAAATACCAGGCCGCCGCAGCCTGAGCCGGATATGGCAAGGCCGACACTCATACCACGTCGCTTCGAAAACCATTGCTGGGCTGCGCTTATACAAGGAAACCACACCAGGCCCGCCCCAAAACCAGCAAGCAGACCTTGTGTCAGGTACAGCTGCCAAACCTCTGTGGCAAGACTCGCCATCATTAGGGCAAATGAGCAGCAAAAAACTGCAGATCCCAGAAGCCATGTGTAGCCTGTCCGCGCCACAATGTAATTGAAGAAGGGGCCTATAATGATGCTCATAGCGAGCCACAACGAGCCCACCCAGGAAAGGGCTGTCATTTGGTTCATGAAGACATGGGTATTGTAGTAGTTCAGAAATACGCCCCTGGCAGGTTGGCATATACAAGCGTGCCCAGATTAAAAAAAAAAATCAGTTCCCTTTGTATTTTTTACTTACCAGCTGTACCAGCATCCTTGACTTACAGGACGAATCGAAAGGGTGAGTTAACAAAAACACGCTTTCCCCTCTCTCTTGGCCTACATCTCCACATGTTCTTACGTGCAAAACAATCCCTATCGGCATTGTGATGAATATGGAGCCATCGTATCCGTCACAGAAATTTTACTTACACACCAGCATCCTGCGAGCACGAGCCATGATCGACCTCCATCTGGAGGTTGAGCCAAAGTTCGATGCGTCGACGCCAAGCTTTCGACGTCCTCGCCCGAGTCCTGGACATCGATCTTTCCTTCTACTTTTTGCTCATGGAG
The DNA here is from genome assembly GCA_025716815.1 of Dichotomocladium elegans. Lineage (NCBI taxonomy): Eukaryota > Fungi > Mucoromycota > Mucoromycetes > Mucorales > Lichtheimiaceae > Dichotomocladium > Dichotomocladium elegans. Next base: position 766,035 of record JAIXMN010000007.1, read on the forward strand.
GGCCGACATGGTGATGATAATGATGGGCGGCGGCGGCGGTGGTGGTGGCGGCCCAGAAGGGAAGAGAGATAAAATAAAAAGGGGAGCAGAGGAGATCGAGAGCTGGGGATTGGGGGGGAGGGGATAAAAAACGCAGCCAACACTTCTTGTTGATCTCCGCCTGAAGGATCGCACAACCACATCAAAAACAACAACAAAAAAGGCTTATTCACCTTAATAATTTCTTTTCTTTTATTTCAGGGCAGATCCCCCCCCACGCTTTTGGTACCAATCAGTCCAAAAGCACGGAGAAAGTTCAGTAGATCAGCCGAGTCCGTAGGTCGATTTGGGGGATATACACGTCTTGTCTTATGACAGAGAGGAGAACATCTCTAAAACAAGCCCCGCCCTGATGAAGAGCACTATGGCTAATTTCTGTCAACTTTCAAGCGGCCTCGCACAAGAATACCAAAACGGGCAATGGGCCCCCTCATGGAATGTTACGCAAGAGGTGTGTCAAGAAATATGATGTGTGCGCTGTTGACATTCTGCTGGAGGTGGCGAGTTCTTTCCATTTAACCTTAATTGGGGCGGGGGGTGGGGGTTGATGTGTATCCCAACAACCATGTTTTGGTGCTGCTGCTTTTCGACGCGTCTTGATAGTTAGAGAACAAGCCCCCAAAAAGCGCATCCTTTCCGTTCTTCTCTGTATATTTTCCTTGCGGTCCATTTTCGACCCGAAAACAAAACGATACTCCTCGCTGCACCATTGATATCGATGTTAGTAACTTTCCCTCGTCCAAAATGCTGAGAACAAAAGGTATTAGCTATGGGCCAAAAAGGGGTCTGAGGACATTTGGAACAAAGTCGCTGGTTGAACTTGCTTATCGACAAGCTTCTTCCACAATGTGATTCCTCTTGGGCACCGCCCGCAAGCAATTCCAGCCACCCAATGCATGGGGAGATACACGAACATGATAAAGATGCCTCCCACCGGGGGCGGGGACGGTCTCGTCACGCAAAATGTGGCTGTCCCAAAAATTTGTCTCAACAGAGTCGGTCCAGTCAGAGATCATTTTTTTTTGCACAGGGGGTTGGCTATGTAGAGTATTCTCAGGGTGGTTCATGGTACTTGTAGTGATCTTTTGTATAGATATATATGGGTAAATGGGAAGGATAGGATAGGATAGGAAAGGATGACTGTTGGTGGAGGGTGCTTCCGAGAATTATTAATCAAATCAAATCCCCAATTTGGATACGGCCTGTTCAAGGAATCGGATATCACCGTCTTCCACCGTCGTCAAGATCCTTCGCTTGTTGTCCATCTCACTCGAGGTTGCCTCCACCGCCGTCATGGACACGCTGTTCATTGGCTGACTACATGTCGCTTGTAAATTGTTGTATACAAGACATGTCAGGGCCCAGCACCGCTTGATCAACTTGAGATCACCTGAATCTTTCGCAGGCTCAAGTAGCTTTTCCAAACCATTCTGGATCCACGTGGCCCGGATGGGGTTCCCTTCTCGAGAAATAGCATCGGCCTTCTGCAGCAGCCGAGTCATTGTATCAATTAATTTAATACTGACATCAAAAGGCATGAGGGTCACGTTGTAGCGTATCATATCAAATAGATCGTTTGGTAAACTTCGGTGGTGAAAGAAGAAATGCCTATGAAGTTCCCGTTTTTTAGTCAGTCTATACTTGATTGTTGCGCGTGAATATAATATCTTACCGTATCTGCGAGTTCGTACCGGTATCCAATATGTTTGCTATTATCCAGAGCGACTCGTTTATAATTTTCCATTCCTGGAGCACAACCGCTGGCTTTTGGTCGCTGAATGTTTTGATTGGAACCCATGTTGCCTTGCATGGAAGAGCCAGATCGTGCCATGGTATGCGAAGGTTTCGGATCACGTCATACAGGATGTCATGATCCGAAAGGAGTGTATCAAAGATACTGCTTTGTCCCACAGAAAGATTGGATAGGCAAAGCAACGCGTCACGGCGAATCGTCAATGCCATGTCCACGGAAATCAGCCGTCCCAGCGGTGTAAGAATACTGGCGTCCATAAAGCGGAAAATAACATCTGTCGGTTCAATCGAGATGTTGGATACCACACGCAGCGCTGATAGTAGTACGCGTTTGCTACTCAATTCGCTATTTTATCACGTGCATTAGCGTATGAAGGGTATATCTCTCTTCAAAAACTTGCCAGAGAAGCAAATGGAGTCGGCCTTTGAAGTGTGGTGAGATTACCATGCGTTCATAAAATAGACTGGACGTATGAACGTTTTGCAGGATACATTTGATTCCCCAGCTAGGATATATGGTTAAAAACGCATCTAGTCAGGTAGCAATCTCCCCTGGTACTATGAATCATCTTACCATCCATTGATCCAGACCTCCTTGTAATCAAAGAGAGTACTCTTTGTGAATGCCTCGAAAGCAGGTAAATACTTTTTGTGTACAAGTCGCATGAATAATCTTTCTCAGCTTGGATCCATTTCTCCATGTTGACGTACCCTTTCCCAATAATCATTCGTGTTGAATCCTCCTCGGACCATACAGGCTAACGCCCAGGTTAAAGTATTGAGGCAGAAGCGGATTTCGTTATCTGCAATTTCGATATCTGGTTGACTTGCACAGGTTTTTTGATATGCTTCTTCGTAATAGGTATCGTGTATGCCGATAAGAATATTAGCAACCGTCTCTACCGCACCACTGGTGAGCAAATATCTGCGAATATCGGGCGAATTATCCGAGAGATTAGAAAGACCCCATGCCGCCTGTTAAGGATAATCTATATCAGTCATATCCTTTCCTGCAGTCCATTGCCTACCGTCTTCGTACCTGTGTTCTGAGTGACAGCGGGCTGTGTGTCCATTTTAGGCAGTCGATAAAAAGAGGGAGGAACCCTGCATCGATAACGGATTGCGTGTGTTCTGGCTTTCCTGCCTGGAGATTGAGTGTTATAAAAAAAACTTGAGTAGGCCCATTTCGAATTCCTCTCTTCCTTCTCTCACCGCAAGATTCGAAACGATCCATGCTATTTCCACCTAAATAAGATGCATATTATCATGTTACTGAGACATGCGGTGCTTTTTAATTATTACTTGGATGCTATGGGGGGCAAGCCCGTCGGCGAACAGCGCGTGCAGACGCTCGAGAATATGGAGATCCATGACTTCTTGCACCCTATCGACTATATTAAGGTGCCATCGTCACATATCAGAAGTTGGGCCCAATACGCGAACCGCGAAGACTCCCCACATATATTCTAGATACCTCTATCTTCTGATAAATAGCATCGAAGTAGAAACAGCACATGAAGACACTCGGCGTCACGAGGGTTACTCGACAAGAGGTGGAACTTGAGGGTTGGTAACTAATAGTGTTTGCCGTTACAAAACGGTTATTCTTTGACGTTGAGGGAGGTTGCACTTCCGCCCCTCTCTATTGGACACTTGCGTCTTCCTTTGCTATTTGCTGATCAGGTAGGTCTGTGGGACGCTCAATGTTCATGTGAATGAGTTTATGGCTGATGAAATCAACTGGATCAGTGATGTCGATCTCGCTAATCGGCATATCTATAACGAGACGAAAAGGATAAAAAAAGGGTGCGTTTAACTCGGCGGTCCAGGACGTATGCGAGCTGTGGACGCATTTAAGTGGGAATTTGAAGTGGCGATGATTTGATCAGCAGCAGCACCAGCAGCAACCCTTACCCGGCCCTGCTTGCTTTCTTGTAATATAGAAAAGCGCAAAAGAGGCGGGTTCATGTTTTCTGTTGGAAAATAAAGTAAACAATCGAAGCGTCTTGTGGGTGGTGCTGGATCTGCTTATGAGTACTGTAGCTACGCTTTTTTTCTACTTTATCTGATGGCTGGTGCCCTAGGTCGCTGCTGGAACTGTAAGCGCACAATGCCATAAATTCTTCCGTGTCGGTGTTAAGACCACCGATCATACTGATCATTCGAATGAAGCCAACTTATCCGAGAAAAACAAAAATCAAATTACGATCGCTGTGCGCCAATGATCTCTTTTCCAATCATAAAATAAAGAAAGCAATCCATCAGCCTCCCGTTGTACTTGATATCGCGCGATGGATCGAGGAGTTCAAGTTTATTAATGCACGTCACCGCAATGCTACAACAAAACCAAAAGTAGAGGATCAATCGCTGTCTTCCTCCGCCAATGTCTTAGGTAGCAAAGTTGATAATGCGATAAGTCTCCCGGAATCACTTCATTCCAGCCCTACAGAGAAGCATGCGCCAATTACTGCTGCCGCCCTGATCGAACGAACCATACCCGCATCTAGCATGGCTGCTGCAAGGAAGAATTCATACGACATTATTGACTTACGATTCGAGGATGACGACTTTGAAATGACACAAGGGAATAATGCGACTGGAAATATACCGAGTGGCAAGAGGGTTCCTCCACTATCTCCTGCGCGTACCTTGACAGTCTCCAGTATGCCGAGGAACCCGACTGCTACTACCGGCGACACTGCTGCTGCTGCTGCTACGGTTGCTGCTGAACCATGCAAGACCAATCCCACAAACGAGTCTACAGAAAATATATCGTATATTGCTCAAACCATCGCAAATACTGGCTCTGCGGTGCGAGACACACGCCATCAAGATAATGGTGGTGGAAGTGCTTTACATCAAAGTATGATTGTCAGTAACGAGACGTCTCCACCTCCCATTTCCCCAGAGGCTCTTAGCAGCCAAAGTAGCATTATCAGCGTCGGATTAGAAGATAGCTCATTGCGACGAAACAGCCATCATGCACAACCTACGGAATACATTGTCCTGTCGGACGATGATGAAAATGATGTGTTGATCGAGAAGGCTGATCATGCGCAAAACACGCAGATGAATACCAGCGGAACCAAAGAAAACGGGCTAGCCAACGTTCTGTTTCCAGTGCATTGTGCTCCTGTGTGCGGTACCCCGCTGCAATTGCACCACTATGATCTGGAGGCGAAGCACTTTCGAGATAATACATCCAGATCGTATGCAAGTATCCATTTCAAAAGATTGCTTGATATCATTTCCCACCCGCTCACTGCGTTTGTCGACGAAAAAGAAGAGACGGCGTCGGATCTAGCATCAGGATCAGGGAAGACACAATTTATTGTCAAACTGCTTGAGCTTTTTAATGAAACAAAGAAGGTATATGCAGAACTCTTCGACTACACGCGTGTGTGTGTCTGCATGTTTTTACTCACCTTTAGCTATATGCGTCAAAGGAGATTGATGTGTGCATATTGACCTCGAATTTTAACACGGAAGATATGCTCCTAAATACAATGCGACAAAATGGAATTCTGGCAATGCGAATCCCCACTGCACTTGACGAGACCTGGTTGAACGAACATGGTGTCCTTATCCGTTTGAACCCAAGAAGCCGAGTCTGGGTAAGTTCTCCAAAGATAACCCGGTGTCTTTCAAACCTCCAGTTAACCTTGGACTAAATAAATAGTCCACACGTCCAGCAGTGGATCTTGTCCTAGTGTACGACATCTGTATCATGCCCAAATACGAAGGATTCGCCAAGCTGACACCAAAAAATGGGAAAGACCTCCGCATCGTATGGCCTGTAATGATAGGAACCATTGAGGAATCATACATGCGGATTATCTTTGATAAAGATAATGTCGGCGACCTCCCCAACACTTGGGATGAGCGTTGGACAGAGGACGAACGACTATTAGCAATCATGATGACAGAAGACATCAGGAGAGATGTATCGGAAAATACATCAATGACACTTGCCTCTGCTGAAAGTGTCTACAGATGGGTACTCTCCAACGACCAGGCCGCTTATAGGTTCACCCCTTTGCGTGTTACGTCCTCACCTTCGCCTCCACCGCAACCGTTCGATAATGTAGATGCAGTCAGACATCACTGTGAAGCATATATCCAACGGGTAGTTAAGAAAAGAACTCTTGGTCGGGTATGAATGATCTGACAGTATGGAATTATCTTTATTCTGCAAATAGATTCTGCAACGTCCAAATGTTATGGCTACCATCCCATATCCTCCACCTGACATGACACTTGTCAGACAGCCGAAGGCCCCTAAAGAATGTGAGTGGTTGATGGCTAAACTTAGTATATTGATATGCTTCCGCTAAACAACAGATCCCGTTCATACATTCTTTTTTATTTTTTTTTGGCGCAGTCTACGATGATTTGGAAGCAGAAGTCAAACATATCCAGAAAACGTCAGGCGAAAAATTTCAAAAACTTTATCAAAAGTTCTTAGATGAAGTTGACGAGATTTTTGGCAAAGCGTCACGGGAGGCGAACGCGAAACTGGCTGAACTTATTCATTCTTCGACAATATCCCCAAGCTTGGTGTAAAACTGTATATAGATGATGATGGCAAAATTTTCTGTATATGTACATAGAAAGAAATTTTGAGATTCAACATTAGATTGTGTCAATAGCGATACTTTGTTAATAGCACAATGAGGGTCGAAGATGCTCATGAACGTCCGTATAAGTTAATACAACGTCTCGAGAAGCATCAAGAGCGGTTCAGGGAGATAACAGTCTCTGCTGATACCAAAACTTGAAGTTTCTCAGATCAGTATGCCAGATATAACATCAGCATGTGACGAGCATCGCGCGTTGAAAGGAGGATAATGATCTGTCGTATTACTGTTATCTATGTGGTGTAGTGCCTACTTTGTATAACGGTTCGACTTCCATCCTGACATACACACATTCTCATCGATGTGAAAAACGTTTTATATACGACATCATTGCAAAGTTCATCTTTGATAAACAGATAAGTTTGAGATGGTCCTTGCCCGAATTGGAAGGGTAAAAAAAAAAAAGTAAACACTTGTTGGCAAGGGGTGCTGTTGGATGGGTTTACCAATGTAGTCCATATTCGACTCACCGCTTCGAGCATATGGTTTCTTTCTAGAAGTCATCTCTCTCTTTCAAGATAATGAGGCTGGTGTACGACTTTGGAAATTCTGCGTTGATTTTCTGTCTCCCCCCCAAGTTTTTCTGAGTTCCGGTGGGTGGGGATTGGGGAGAGAGTATGTGTGTCGAGAAAAAAATTCGATCATGCCCTTTTTTTTTTCTCATTCGGATGGGAGGGGAAGAGGTTCACAATATTTGCAATACATTTTAGTACTCCTTTCTTCCGTAACACACGGATACTTTTCATTTCATATCAGACACGCTCCGTAAATATGTAGGCTGACATATTTCGCACGAAAACGTCTGCTACATACGTTTACATACACGAGAACACCATCCTGTCAAGGCAGTTTATTGATCGTCGGGACTGGCGACCAAAACTCCCCCTCGTGGCAGTCATTGTTACATCCGGTCGCTTCCATGGAGGGGAAACGAGTGCTAAGGCAAACAATCGAACTACCACAGAAATATACCGCATTGAGACGCTTTTCAGCAGCTCCTGTGTCATATATAGATCCCGCAGCAGCCTTTGGCTGCTGATTTCCCAGACGGTTGGTTAAGGGGATTGAAACAGTTTAATCAAAACTTTATCCGGACAAGATATACCTGAACAGAGTATGCATCTGACGTAAATGTTGTTGGTACTGTGGGAGAAAAGGAACTTCTTTGTTGCATGTGTATGATGTATATATACATAATAATAACAATAGCAAATAAGTTGATTTGGAGGAGGGTTTGATGTCATGTGCATGTGCGCTGTAATCAAGGGAAAATAAACACGTCATTGCTTTCAAACAAGAACAAAACAGGAAACTCAAGTCTATTTGAATGCATTGATAGCGGTGAAAAACATGATGACAGTGCCAAAGAGAACAAGAAAGATGCTTGTTCCGTCGAGCCATCTGCTCGGCCTGGGAAGCACCTTGGTGGAGAGCAGAAGGGGCTCGTGTTCACCGTCTTCATCCGAGAAAACGGTATTGGTGCCGTCGCCGGGCGTGCGACGACAAAAACGGAGCCACGACGGATGGAATGCGCTAATGTAAGAAATGGCAGGCAAGGTATAAGCCAAATACGCACTTGCCAGGCCACCGACCACCGCATACACCTTGCCGAGAGAATGGACCGTAACACCCATGGCTAATAAGCCAACAAAAAGTATGGTAGTAATGCCATAGTGTTCCAATGCAGTTGGCTGTCGATCTGCTGTCTCGAATCCTAAGGTCTTTTGGATAGCATCTCGCGTCGGGTAAAACGCCATGCTATCGATTGTATGAGTTCAACGCTTAGGCCATGAAATGCTAACTTAAATACGTACGGAACGGTTAAGATCATGGACAAGCCGAGGGCTAATCTGCCAATGTTGATGATGTTGTCCTCGCCGGGAAAATTGGCAAAGATATTGGAGTCAACGTCCTTGCCGAAGCTCAGGTAACCGATCAGGGCAAATGTGATTGAGATAGACCAGCTCATAAAAGTCGAGAGGGCCGAGGTGGCTGACCAGGCTTTGGAAGACTGGTTGCGCTGCGACAAGAAATTGTTGAAGGCTACCTGTGAGCAGACTAGTGCAAAGGACATGATACCCGCCGCCGCGATTGGGTCCTTGCCAAAGACATTGAGGGGGGCTTCATGCTGTCTGGCGTACGTGGGTGCACGGGCAAGTACGGTGATGATCATGACAGGCAGCAGTAGGACAGATACGGTAGACCAGGCAGCCAGGGCGCCAATGGATCGCGGAAGATTCAAAGGGAAGACCTATTCACATTAAGGGCAATCCAGGGATCAAAACATGCACACATAATTAATATATCCGCCCACTCCTCTCTTCTCGACCCCTATCGCATACACACACACACACACCTACCCATACGTACCACAAAGATAGAAAGAATGATGGTAACTAATTCTCGGTTGAAGGTATAATTGGGGAAATAGAGATTCAATAGAACGGGTATCGTGTCGGCAATCACTAATAACCGAGTGATATCAGCCTTGCCGTCTTTTCCCCTTGCCTCCCCCCCTTCCCTTGTCGGCAGCGCGCATTCTGATCACGCAATCTTACAGATAAAATAGCTTATGCAACTGCCCGCCGATTGGGCAAAAAGCATCAGGTTCGATAGATGGAATCCAAAGCGGCCTAGGACTCGTTCACTTAGATCCGCGAGCTTGTAAACGCCCAGCTTCTGGCCAGCAAGCACCATCGAGTAGATCGCAGCGTACGTCAAGATGCCCACCACGACAAGGAGGACAATTCCATTGACAAAACCAGCGAGCAGGAAAGCAAGCGGAAGACCAATGACGCCCGCTCCGACAGTTGCATTTACCATGTTAAACGACACCTCGAGAATACTCCGGGTACCATACCCGGGCCTGTCAGACTGCAACAAGTCCAGATCACTGTTGGTCATGGTTATAGATGTGGGTATGCGTGTAAGCCTGCGTGAGTAGGAAGGGTATTCTATGCAAGAAAAAGTCAAGAGATAATGAAGAAGAAAGGAGAAGTAAAAAAAACAAAAATTTCTTATACACCATTCTTTTCCCCTTATCGGACACCGTTTCCAAATGTCCTATTTTGGAAACATTGTCGATTCTCGTGGATACTTTGAACCAATCGCATGACGCTATGTCCTAATTGACATCAAAAGCACAGGAGTCCCAAAAAATATTGTTTAACAGGCGCCACTATCACAGAAAGCGATGTTCTGCAATCGGGATGGCACGTCTTCCTCTATTTCGCTAGATAAACCTTGGCCCACGAATAGCGATAAAGCTGGTGACAAAGTTGCAAGAGGGGTGGGTTTCAGGTTATTCCATTTGCTGCATATGATAATTTTTTACTTCATGAAAAGGCGCCCAGGGCAAAAAAGATACTATCAGGGAGGGTAAATGACAAGAATGGATATTCTTGAATTGACACTTCCGATTGGTCGGATAATCATTGTTAGATCAATAGTCTCTCGCTCCCCCCCCAGAAATTGACTGATCTCGATCAACGAAGAAAAGTGCGCACGCGCTTTTGGCTGCGGTCTCGAGATAGGAAACATTTGGCAGCACGAGCTTCAGCGGAGCCCATTGAGATGACCACAAGAAGTCGTGAAATTCTGGAATCCGTCCGTTCCCAGAAATGATTGAAGAGAGCCGCCCGGCTAGGGTAGATTGTCGGCTATAGATTTGGGGAAGGGAAGCGGATGTAAACCCGACCATGCCTGCGTCAGTGTATTGGACCCAACGGTAGCTTTGCCCATGGACATGTATTCGAAGAAGAAGCTGCTTTAATATACCGTTATGCGCTCAACATTACCATTTAAGCTCGGATGAAAGGCAGGCGAAGCGTGCGGTTCAAGGGTGAGCCATCCTCGATGGGTTGCTGGGCGCTTTTGGACATAAAATTAACTCCGCGGCCTGATTACGGCAGAACATCCGAGACGAAGTTCTGCAGCGGCTTTCACCAGCAGTGTCACGGGCAGTTTCCCCGCACTGCCCAATCGGGCCATGTCATTGACAGCAAGACCTTGTTGACCTTCACCCCCAAGAAAAGGGATGAACGGCTAAAAAATGATGCGCTAGAGAAATATAGTACTCTGGCCAGGCTGTAGCGTGCTCGATCAAAAAAAAAAAACACTTGGGAATCTGATAGCAAAGGGCGTTCTGGATGAACGAACACTAGTGTAACACATACAAAAATCTATGGAAACAGAGAATGATTCATGCAACGCTTGCATTTATCTTTGGCAATAATAGATAGGGAAAATGGATATCCTTTTGGGAGAATCGCAGTGAGATAGCGAATCGGTAATCTTTAGAGGCCCTTAAGTTTTACAATTCCATTTTCTTTTGGTTACTGTCAGGGATGCTGATCCAAAACCAACCGTCATAGCAAGCACTTGTCCCGACAATGATTGCGGTTTGCAAATTTCGTTAAAGCAATCCAGTCTTTGGGAGGAGCCTTGTCTCTGAGCGTGCGGGCCTCGCTGATGCCGAGAAAGAATCTTTACATTGCTGCCGTGGTTCACAAATACTAGGATTTAATCATTCACATCGCAGCATAGCAACTGGGTCCAAGACGGATCAATTTCATTTGTTGCTGATTTTCGCGCAAGCTACGTTGGAGTTTTGCTCGAACATGCTGTCAATACGACGAAAGAGAATTGGCTGTTCTATTTCCTATATGTATCCAAAAGGTAGTGTGCAAACCGGCATCAATGATGCGCGTGCTCCGCGGCTCCAGAGATATTTCGGAGGCAGGTATTGGTTTTTCAAACCGAATATGTACATGTTGTTCCAAAGTGGAAGCCGCCGCAAAGCTGGAAGATCCTATCATATCGCGCAGCGATCGAACAAGAGCTTCAATTCCACGATGATGACCCCTTGGCGCCACATCCCATAGTGTGAGAAAGATTTCTCGATTCTCTTGGGCTTTTACGCTGACTGCAACTGAAGCGAACAGCTGAAGTTTCAATCGAGTTTTTTTTTTTTTTCACAGGGATCTTACAACTGGAATGCAATGTTATGCAACCACCGAAGCGCAGGGGCAAGGATTGTGCTATAGAGGAATATTTTCCATGGTCCTCCAGGGCCCATCGAGGAAGGAGACCTTTTTGGAGGATCAAAGCAACCCTCCCCCAACGGAGCTGCTAAAACATATGCTAAATTGAACTGTCGTTTACGGAATATGGCCTTCGAAAATGCTATTTTCGTATGTCAAATTTATCCACCACTTGAACTCACGGAACGACCTGATGGGATTTGAGTTGATACTTGAGCTTGAGGAGCTCATAAAATCATTGGTTGATCGACACCAAGTGCAAAGAGCGTTGGTACGGGGAAGGTCATTCGGCAACCTGGTCGATTATCCGTGTCCTCTTGAGTCGCCTCGCTCTGCAGGGATGCCTCCACTTGCGCGAGAAAGTCGCAAAGCTCGGATACTGATCGCTGGGATGACACCTCAACGAGACTGCGACCCAGTTGCATTTCTTATAACCCTCACTGTGTTGTTTCTTTGCTTTGTTGACCAACTTTAATTCGAGTGAAAGAAAGAATATTCGAAGATCCAAAGCACCCATTATTTGTATTTGGGTATCGATTTTACTTGATATTTGAGAGTCTTCTTAATCGCAGTAAAGACGGTTGATAAAACAAATTGCACGTGTAATCACTGCATTAGCAATTGGTAGCATTGTAGTCCAGCATACCTTATCCTTTATTGAAGCACTGAATGTATATGTGATGAATAACCTTTCAAGCGAGATAGTCATTCTGTCTGCTTTATTCTCATGTTCCGAGAGCGGTAACCGCAAGTGTAGGATTAATGAATGTATTTGGTAAGGAATCGACGGTGGAAGTCAGATCGCAACATGTCATTGACGAATCGCTTCTTGTTCTTTTCTTCCGTGCCCCGAGCCTGATTTTTGAAAATGACATCATCGTCCCAGCTGAAGTAATGCACTTGGTAAGATCACTGGATTTGCCCACTCATGCTGCGTGACAACTTACCGTCTCTTAACGCTGAAATCACGCTTCTCGTCGCCGAGCTGTAAAAGAGGATTGCCCTCCATTGCCTCTTGTTCACGCTTTTGCTCTTCTTCTTCGCGCTTCTCGCGCTCCTGTCGCTCTTTCTCCTCAGCTCGTTCTCGACGAATCTTTTGTAGTGTAGCTAGCAATTCAGCAGTGTTATCCTCGTCGTCGTCGTCATCGTCGTCGTCGTCGTCATCAGAACTTTTATACATTTGCGTCAGTCGTTTCTTTTACCCAGCATTCCGAAATCGAAAAAAAGAGAACCGACCTACTACTCCCCCCACTGTCACTTTCACTATCACTTTCGTCTTTATCCAGCGCAGCCATTCGGTCTGCTTCCGCAAGTAACTGTTGTCGTCGGGCATCGGCATCCTCTGCCGGACCGCCAATCAGCTTTTGATCTTGCTGATCCTGGCGGTCGTTGTCTTTATTCTCAAAGTATTCGCGTTCCGCCTGCCGCAATTCTTCAATCAAGCGCTCGCGATCGCCAATCTCATCAGTCGTACCTTGACCAGGCTGCCTGTCGAGAGACCACAAAGCGTTAATTGGTTCCACTAATTATCCATCAAATGAATTACGATGTCTTGCCTGAATTTGAGTTTTGTGTGTGCAGCCTGATCGCGGGAACTATACTGGAAGCTAGGAGCTTTATTGTCGCGGCCTCTAGCTGGATCAAATGTAGGACGAGCGGCTGTAGTCTGGAGTAAGTGAGCAAGCATTAATGTTTGTAAGCATTGTTAACTGCATGAAGTCGGGATCACTTGCCATAGATTGGGGATGTTTATGGAATGCGAGAAGAAGAGCGTAGCAAATAATATTTTGTCTGTCATTCAATTGATTTCTCTCTCTGGCGGAAATGGTGCATTGCCCCCATAATCAATAATCCTGTTCCTTCCGTATACATTCTCACTCCCTTTGCTACGATGGGCAGGGTCTTGGCTATGGACTATGCCGTTGACGAGGAATCACAATCTACTCTATCTATTGGTTCCCACTCAAGTTGCCTGCATGATGTATCTTGCAAGCTGACTCTGGTATTGCTGTCTATTCCCCACCAAAAGAATACAGACGTTCTGATGAAACATTGACCAGGACAGAGGGATGCTTTTCAAATTGATGTTCGAAACGCTGGAGTGCGTCTTTCGGAACAACGATGGGCGTAACAACTCGAAAGGGATCCTGACAGCATTTTGAAGAAATATAGAAGCTTAGATCGTCCACGTATTCTCAATAAAGAGCATCCAAGACGATGCTCCATCGGTTGATATAAGATCCGAGAGCGCCTTGACCGCGTGTTCAGGTGGGACATGACTGGCATCGACTTTAGAATAAACTGCATTTTCCTTGCCGAGCTTAAGTTCCATATTAATATGAAATACGACATGCCATGGTCCAGGAAAGGGATCCTTCGCCACGAATATGCTACCGAAGCCAACGGTAATTTCGGAAGCAATCTTGGCAATCGGTACATTCAAACGTAACTCCGGATTTCCGCAGCCATCAACCAATCGACATCCGGACAGGTGTTGAGCTGGGATGACAAATCAAAGAGTATGAAGAAGGAGCCATCTGGCGAAACCTTTCACAATGCAACAGGATGGTAAAATACCAAAAATTAACCCAGCATTATTGAAGACGCTGCATCTACATAATTCCTAATTGCTACCAATTGTCTGGGCAAGTCTTCTTCACTCGCATCAAATGAATACCCGGAGATAACCCCATTCACAATCTTCATGTCCCGGGATGCTGTTGTAAAGAGAGGAATGGGGTGTGCTTCAGAAGAATAAGCGGGGAGTTTCAGGAAACTAATGGACTTCCACGTCGTTGTTGTATTCCATTGTCCTCTTGATGTTACGCTAAATAAAAAGAGCGTTTGGCCTGTGTTGGAAACTTTGATGCATGAGGATATACAGCATAAAGAAGCGAGAAACTCTCTTTCCCCACCCAGTATCTGTAGTTCAGTGATTTGTTAATTCGAAATGATTACGTCAACGATATTGCCAACAGTTGTAAACATAAGGCAATAAATAATGGCATCTGCTTGAGCAGTGCCTTTTATAAGAGGCAGTTTCTTGATATGTAGTTATCTCCAAATCGGCTTGTAGTGGCCAGACAGTACCGCCGCTTGGACCGTTTGTCAGCATGCCCGAGTGCAGGAGGCCATTCGATCTTGATCGCTGGTTTTAGTTGCACTATTTCCCAGTTGACGTTGCCATCATAATGCATCAGTATAGATGCAAGTTTGATCCTAGGGGGAACAATGACAGGGAGATAGAGTTGCGACGCATGTTCATATGGGCCACGGAACAGGAGGACGATTGAAAAAACTCGGCAGTATGCTGACAATCGACTGATCCATCGAACCAGTATTCTATCGGGCAGAATTGCTGGGCTGCATGCTGTGTTTCATCTGTAACGCCATAGGAGATCCGGGAAATAAGTCTTTCCCACTCTTGATGAGAGGATGCACAAATAATGGGCTTTCACCACTCACGTTATGCAATAAGATGCTGTTGCATTCTTTTTCCACGTCTATGAAGTTGTCCTGGGAACCAAGCTGGGCATGTACTATGCTTCTGAACCTGCAGCACCCATCCGAAGTGATACTGATCTCTCGCACAGTGGCATCAGTAAAAAGTCGGGATGGACTTGCAGTAGAATTTCATTTCTACAGCACATACATACGTACTCCTTTATCTGATTTGTTTAAGGCCGATCGGATAGAGTGGGTGAATCGTGAGTGAAATGATGAATCCTGCTAGTTGACAACCATCGGAGTGTCCCTGTATTTATCTATGTGATAAGCAAGTGTATTTATGTTGATGAGAAATATCAATAAGTTTCATCACAGGTGTCAACATTCCGATTCTTTATACATTATAGCACCATTTATCGTCTTAATCGCCATCTACAAAGGTGTTTACTACATTACGAGACGCCAGAGATAAGATCTATTCGCAACTGTCAGCGATTGCAAATAAGGAGCAGATGCTACTGCTGTAGATAAGGCCTTCATCAGTTTCCTGCACGTTTTTATTGGTTCACATCAATTTTTCATTAATCGATTAATTATTCTCATTGCCCTGGGTGAAGAACACATAGCGATGGTAACGTAATTCATCTAATAAAGTGCAAATGAGATGTATTTCAGCTGCGCTGTGAGCCCGGTCGGTAATAGATCATACTTGATGCAAACACTCTCTAGCATGAACCCAGGATACGTATCCGATATTACGAGGACGACTATGATAGGACTGTTCGCCGATATGGTTTAACCACAGCATGGACATCTTATGTGCCCTTCTTGTATATCGCTGCTTAACTAAAATCTACAAGCTAGAGAGATTTAGTAAGTGCTCTGTTGTAGTGGACGAGGCGCGCTAGCCTCAGTATTTTGAATACTGATCAAGACATGCACAGGGCAGGTGGCTTTGATAGTGACTCCAGTTCGAATTGCGGGGATTTTGACTTCACTCAATAGATACTTGGTCACCTAAAACCCAGCGCGCGAAGGAGTTCAAGAACGACCTCATGGCTTCTCTTGCAGTGAAAACGCAGGGCGACGATGAAATCGAGACACATATTTTGTCAGTGGTAGATTCGGAAACCCTTAAGAAGGAAGAAGCCCTTGCGAAGCACATTAAGGGTGGTCGCCGCACCGCAGGTCAAAAACGAAACCGGCGCACAATGCTTGATCAACTTGGCCTGACTGCAGAGGCAAGCGTAGTCGAAACCCAACGTCGACGTCGCGTTGTCGAGCTCGAACAGCAATTGCCAAAAGAAAACGAGCAGGATCTGGCACATCGCTCATTGCTGCGTTCGCAGTCTAATGACGCCGACGATCAGGGAGATGCGCCTCCTCAGGCTTCGCTTGCGGAAGCCAACGAATTAGATGACGAACATGATAAAGAAAATACATCCGGTCGCATCTTGTTTGGATTCTCAGCCACCTCTCGCAAGGGCAAGTCGACTCAGTCCATGATGAAGAAGGCGATGGAGGATCAGACAGAGGATAAAACTATAACAACGGGAGGGTCACGCAAAAAACGAACTGCACGTGGTAAACAGAGCGTGGTCAAGACAATTACAGACCATGCCAAACGCCAGCGTATCCAACGCCAGATGGAACTCCTCAAAGATAACCGACAGAGCGACGATGACGAAGCTAGCTCAAGCGCGAGTGAGGACGAAGACGAAGAAGATAAGGAAGCAGAAGAATCACGGCTTTTGGATGAACAACCGGGATATGAACGCTATTTCCAAGAGCTGCATGGCAAGTCGACAACTTCGAATAACACAATGTCGAAACTCCCGGTGCTGGAACCTGCTGAATTTGACGGTTTGCTCGCGTCTTCTCTTCAGAAGCACAAGGACGATATTGGCGATCTTATTCAAATGCACAAACGCCATTTTCCGCAATGGTTTTTCGAGTTGAACGCCGGCTTCAATTTGTTATTCTATGGATATGGATCGAAGCGCCATCTTCTTAACACATTTTCTCAAGAAACCTTGACAGACGGCCCACTCCTCGTGATCAATGGCTTTTTCCCTTCCATAAGCATCAAAGACATCCTTGCAAAGATTATGGGCGGTGTGCTTCCAAGCGAGTTATCAACCAGCAGCATCCAGGACAGTGTATCGATAATATGCAATTATTTTGCGAGTGAAGACCGTATTTATGACAAAATGTACCTCATCATCCACAACATTGATGGCAATAATCTGCGGAACGAGCGTGCGCAGACGGCTCTATCCATCTTGGCACATGCGCCAAATATCCATCTAATTGCCTCAATCGATCATATCAACGCTTCTCTTCTGTGGGACAGTACCAAGGCAAGCCGGTTCAACTGGATCTGGCATGATGCCACGACATTCGATAACTATTTGGTGGAGACAAGTTTTGAAGACACGTTGCTAGTGCGCACGAGTGAGATGGGTGGTGCCCGGGGTGCGCAGTACGTGCTGCGCTCATTGACGAGCAACGCCCGGGGTGTCTTTCGAGTGCTTGCTGAGCATCAGCTGGTCGAAATGGAGATGGAAGATTTCGGCCATGCCCGTGGCAACGAGTCCGTTGGCTTGACGTATAGCAAGTACTATGACAAATGTCGCGAAAGTTTCTTCGTCTCAACAGACGTCGCTTTCCGTTCCCAGCTCACCGAGTTCCATGACCATAAGATCATCCATTCCAAGCGCCTCGTCGATGGCACAGAAGTCTTTTATATCCCGCTGGACAAGTCTACGCTAACAGGCCTATTGGAAGAAATGCTGGAGCAGTAACACCTCCACGTATTTGCATATACTCCCATATATCTATCTTCCTTCATTTTTGTACATATGTTCCATTACATTCTTTTGCGTAATATTAAATATCATCTGCTGTCTTCTTCCCAGTGTTGAATCTTGAACAGGATCTATATTTATAGAGAGGCTTGAGCAGATCACCCTGGGAATCACTTAGCATTTGAATTCTGAATAAATTGTGTTACACAGAGCTATTTTCCATTTGAACACAAGGCTGATGGTACTCAAGGTTACTCAAACAATTTGGTGGTGAAAAAAAAGAAGTGAAAAAAAACTCTAATGATATTAGCACAGCACTCTTTTCTCTTTTCGGTTTTTTTTCTTGTTCACATACACTCTATGTTCCCCAACCTTCCCTTGCAATACCGATATCTACCGTCATCATGAAATCCATAAGTGCATCCGATTCACCAAAAATGATCATAGCCAGCGCACGTGTAACCCGCATTCTTGGGCTGACGATTGCTCTTCTACTCTTGTTTGTTGGCATCAACACACAATTCCTGTTTCTTGCACCAGCAGAGGATAACTTGATAGATCAGGACGTACCACCTCTTCCGTTATTACCTCCCAAGACCAATCTATCTTCTCCGATGATACTCCCGCCCTCATCGACAATAAATGGCGAGAATTATTACGGCTATGTGGTTCTTGTCGTGTCCAAAGCAGGCGAAGCATCGCGGCGCGCACTCATTCGCGAAAGATATTTTGGAATGCGTCACAACCTCGTGCCATGCATGGAATTCAACACAGACGTATATTACAAATTTTACATCCATGGAGGGCCTCCGCAAGAGCCATGGCAACGACAGCTCTACGAGGCCGAGAGGATGGAATGGAATGACATGATTGAGGCTCCCCAAGGCAAGCCCTTTGGACAGGAGGCTCTCTTAGAATGGGTAAAATCACATGCGTATTTGCCAATCCACTGCCTTACAATTTATTTTTTATTCTCTAAACTCTCACGCTAAAAAAACGGTTTTTGGAAATGTAGGCAGCCCAGGAGTTATCAGTCACCTACGATTATCTGATCATCCAGGATATCAACACCTTTATTCATCTACCAATCATTAAGCGAGAGCTTGATGCAGGCGTCATCGGCGAGGACACGGACACGCCATATGTTATTAATTCCGACCAACCTCTCAATCTCATTTGGGGTTCTTTCACAGGTCGATCGACGGACGCTAAAGCTGTTATCATTGGTTCCACGGCCGTCGACCTTTTGCTAATCAATCGTGGCCAGCAATTCCGCTTACAGAACCGCACACCCTATTTCCTGACCAACATGTACCGCTACTACCGCGCAATGTCTGCCAGGCTCAAGGATGAAATTGATGCTCGGCTGGGTCCCGAGGAAGCTGCGGAACAGCAAGCACTCCTTATTCCTGCGTTTGTCCAGCAAGAAAATATGATGCGTTGGGAAAACAACGTAGAGTCCGTCCATACTGAGGATTGGATCGTCACGGATGTAATCCAGGATTCGGAGTTTGCTGAGCTTGCCACCTGGACACAGGTACGGTCGATTTCAGTGTGTGTGCACCACCGCAGCTCTAGTTATTACTATCAACAACTCGCCATTGCCACCTCGTCATTCATCTCCTACGATGAAATCAGTCGAAACGACAATGTGGTCAACGATGGATGCAGTCGCGAACTCTCTAGAGCATCTGTCGACAATAAGCGGGCATATGCCATACAGCAGGGCTATGCGTTTGTGGCACGGTCGATGGAGTATGCATATCAAGACGTCAAGAACCGAGCCGCGGCGTGGGGCACTATCGATATTCTCGAAAAGATCCTGCCAAAGTACAAATGGGTGCTCTGGCTTGATCCTAAGGCGATCATCACTGACATCGACCGCTCGATCTTGGAAGACCTCCCCGACGATATCGACTTTTTCTTTATCGATGACGGCATCTTTTTAATTCGGAATGCTGTTTGGAGTCGACGCTTTCTGCGCGAAGTCCAAAAGGTTCAGGCAGAACATCCTATTACTGCCTTGAAACAGATCATGGCCCTCCAGTCAAACCAAAACCATATTCTTATAGTCAATGAGGATTCAAGGTCGCTCTGGCCTGTCCAGCAGTACATCGATTGCCATAATGATGCATTCCAAGACTATTTACTAGGTCATCATAAGCAATCAGATGTGGTTGAACAACAGGCTTGAGCCATGGAAAGGAAGGGAAATAGATTGTGTAACTTTTTTTTTTTTGTATAATACCCCTGATGCCTTATGGAAAAGGAAACTCTAATAAACTGTACGATAACCGTCTATGCAATTTCCCTGCCTGATCTTCTAATGGATAGGTGCTGCTTGGTCGACTCTTGCAAAGATCCGCTTGATTCTCAATGGGCTGTGCGTTCAGTCGACACAAACGAGGTCGGAATAACATTGGATGGCTGGGTAAGGTGCACATGCCCATGCGCCCCCGCCTTTTTATTTTTTATTTTTTTTCGCCGGAAACGCCAGCGGTGGCCGACAGTGGGGGAGAGGAGTGCAGCCCGCGGCGGGAATTACAGGCAGTCCAGGCCGTCTGTCTGCCAAAGTAACTCAACCGTCCCTCCGCCTTCATTCTTCCTCAAACCTACCATGGCTGATAATCTCAATGAAATTAGGGGTACTTCATTGATTCTCATCATCCTACTTTTCAAGTTCTCACGTATTGTTATTTTAATTGTCATAGCTGCTATTTCTGACTTGAGCATTAATCACCTAACGGGCAGTGATCACATGCCTGACTCAGAATTATCTTATGAGGCGCCCTGGAAGGATATTACCGAGTTTCTCAATGAAGCGACCGATGGTGCGTCTCGAGCTTGAGTGTGGAAGAATAACGTTACCATTTCTCCTCACCTTGTTTATTATGTGTGATTTCCCGCCAAAAAAAAAAAAGAATTCGAAATCGGCCAGCTCGTACACCTGCGATCATTCTCGCTGTTTGACGCGATGAGCGCCTTAGAAGTTATGGATCCAAAAATGGACACAGGCATGGCACTGCCCAATACAACTACGTACGATATTTCCCAGCCACTTAACTGGCAGCAGGTCCTCTGGGTGATGGATCGTCTACTGAGCTGCGAGGTAACAAACATCTTGCGAGTGAGGAAATAGGATACCGACTGAAGAAGCAAACTTCGATAGATGGGTTGGCTATCAGGGCATTCGCTTTCCCAGACGGTTTATACGTGCATTTACTTTCATCATCTCCGGACACTGGCAACCGAAGACGATCGTCATGGGCAAGACAAGTATCGGGCCGCACTCAAGGCTTATCTGCTGGCCTCAGTCAAATGCTGTTATTTCATATGGGTGGAAATGACGGCATGCAACGTGTATGAGGTTCGTCGGGAGGAATTTTATTAGCTTAGACTAAGAGTAGCTGATGAGGTTCCATTCGTAATCAGGAAGAAGATTTCACAACCAACCTCTTTGGCCTCTCCTTATACGAAGATATCTCCGAGGCCATGATCCTGAACATGCTGGACGTCGCGATCTTCCAACTCCAGAACGAGAAGGATGAATCTGAAGCAAAGCCGATTTTGAAGCGACTTATTGCGCGCAAATCATATTTGCTTGCGCTCATCTACCTATCCGAGGCACAATGCCAGCGCCTCCCAGAAGCCCGTATAGAATTGAAAAAGCTACAAGACCTCTTGATACAGGATACCACTGATCTTTCGATAAGGAGAACCGTTGAATTAGGAACCCCGGTAGATGGAGGTGTGGGTTATCTTATAAATTCTATTGGAGAATGTGTTAACACAGTAGCATTCTACCTAGCCTTTGACCCGAGTATCAACAGAAAACTGATGTCCCAAGCGCCACCGCGCCCTATTACTCTCCAGTCCAACAAAGATGTACGCAATCTTTTTCCGGGAGCATGCTGCCTTGTTTCTCTCACACTCACTCTTTTCCTGCAGGGATACGACTCGTATGTACAACTGATAGAACGCCTGCTCTCAATTTGCAATGTCACCAATTACCCCTATGTCGGGTCTCTCATGGTATGTGCTCAACCGCACCGCGCTGAACCGCAACGAATAATAGCTTCTGGATGCATGATAGACCTTTTTCGAGACCTTTGCTGGAACCAAGCCTTATCCAGACGCATTTTCAAGGTCCAAGTTGAACGTAAGAGTTTGGCCATCCTCGCTTTGACAGCTCTACCTACCACAAACTCACAGCCGGCTTGAATTTAGTCACTTCTTTTCCATGACTCGCGTGTATTTGGGGTTGACCCTCCCGCTCAATTCATGCGTCGAGCTATTGACGAGTATGCGGCACCTCCGAAGTGGTTGATTTTCTCTAGTGGATACGACAAGCCAGAGAGTATCAATGAATCAGCACTCCTTC
Organism: Dichotomocladium elegans; assembly: GCA_025716815.1. Taxonomy (NCBI): domain Eukaryota; kingdom Fungi; phylum Mucoromycota; class Mucoromycetes; order Mucorales; family Lichtheimiaceae; genus Dichotomocladium; species Dichotomocladium elegans. Next base: position 788,140 of record JAIXMN010000007.1, read on the forward strand.
AAGTCCAGCAAACGTTAGAAGAGTTCCTCGATCGGGTTTCTTTGGTAAACTGGTTTTGGACATTGCTATTGATAATCGTCTGCTAATCTGATGGTTTTCATTGAAGCCGTTTATCGACCTATTCAAAATTCAGTGCCATAATCGCTCACGCCAGCGACGGATTTTGATGAAACTATTGAATGAGTGGGATGTGATTCAAGATGAGGTATCTATTCTTTTTTTTTTAACGATATATGAATTATTGATCGTTTCCCCTTTTTTTTCTCAAGGCCACTGCCTTGGACAGGATGATCCATAGTCTTATGGTACGTTCAAAATAAGTAGACATCGAACCTTAGTCTTATCAAATGCATTAGAAATACGAGGCAGAACCGTATATTTTGTCAAATTGGGCTTATCATATCAAGCTGGATATGATGGAAAAGATTCTCCTCCTTGGCTTTGAGCTGGAACTCTATGGATCGCACGAATACGAGATGATAATTTTGTAAGTCTTCAAGAAATCCATTGAGAACGCACCTCAAGGCTGACTCATACTTTTTTCTGCAGTTATCTAATCCATCTGTTTCACGAGCATGTTCAATGTTTAGAAGACGCTCAGAAGCGGATAATTCGTCAGATGGGTAATCTTCATATCCAATGATCCTGTAAAATGACATTATCAACTTAGTTCTTTTTTTTTTATCGAAACAGAAGATGAAGGCGGACCACCTACTATTGAAGGCCGAATGAGCGAAATAAACGCGATGCAGCACATTCAGTACCAGAAGCACAAGTATCACCTTTTCCAAAATATGACTTCAGCAACGTACAAGATGATCGTCTTCTTACAGACCAAGACTTGTCAGCTCGAAACACTTACGCCTCTATTTGATGATCCCGAAACGCGATTCCTCCATCGCTTTAAATCGTTTTTCCGACTTAACACGCCAGTGCATATCTGCTACCAAGACTTTCGTGATGCGCGCCAGGTCGATGATGTGGCTGCACAAGACATTTTGGAAAGTGCCAAGGCCAATTATGAGGCGGCTAAGCGAATTATTCTTCTCCTTACCGATCGGGCTCTCGAGCATAGCAGGACAGAGATGTGTAGACCCGAATATTTGACGGTATTGCAAAATCACTTACAATGAAGAAGCCTTACTGCCAAGACTATGAAGATTAAACGCGCACACACCTTCCCTTTTCTGTAGACTCTCAACTTGCTTGCTCGGACAAGTACGGCTAATCTGGTCGCAGTATGCCGCCTCAAGGACAAAACCAACTCTACCAAGAGAGTACGAGTATCGTTTGGTGGCCATCCCTGGTGGCCAATCTTTGATTTTTGTAACTAAAGCTGTACACTCTTTCTGGAAAATAAATGGCGAAAAAAATCAAATCCAGGTTGTTGTGCGGAAAACGAAGAGTAAGCCGATAACTTTATCTCTCTCATGTATACGCAGATATCCTTTCAGGTTGATATTACTTATTACCCAGTTCTTTGTTCACATGGCAGAACCTCTCCCCCTTAGGCTCTGCCGTTGTCACGAACATCACAATGATGTGAATTTACTAATTAAATAGACATGCAGTATTAAAATAGGACCCAATGGGCCTGGGTGATATGAATATTTCTTTTACACTATCAGTTTATGCACGCTTGCCAGTTGCTCGTTCGTGTTTATTATAATTTAGAGCCGAACCAACCGGCGAACCAGCCACTTGGACGGGGTGGAGCCAATCTCGGCTGAGACAGATCGACAGGTTCTGGCTCAACCACAGGGCCAGCGTCTTGCCGGACCTCCTTTACCTTGGGATCCAATTCAATCACTGTAACCGTGATATCGTCTCTGTGGCGTCTCGAAGGTTCGCGGGTGAGCTTCTTAGACATCTCGAGTACAGGATCCTCTACTGGCTCCTTAATGCCGATATTCTTGTACACCAGATCATGAAGTAATGCCTGGCGCATCAAGTGCGTTGCAGCATTCGCATCTTCGCCGCTGGTGGACCAGGTGCTCATGAGATCCGCGGCAATCTGATCCCCCTCAGCAGTATGCCCTTTGTCCCAACCGATCTCATCCCATAGGCCATCGGTGGCGAGTACAACATAGCGATCTCCTGGTGTGAGCTTATGATGACACACAAGGGGTTTGGACCGCAGATAAGGCGGGGTTTTGTAATTCATGATAATTCGGTTGTGATAATGGGCAAAGCGTCTGTATGTCTCATAGGGAATGAAAGGCAAGACGTTCAACTGATATTCCTTGGGAACCTTATACATGATATCACCGAAACCTATCAAAAATCAACGACTTATGAAACTGTCCCTTGATCCGTCCACTTATTATGCTTACAACCGCCAACTGCGATCAAGCCGAAGATGCGCTTGCGCTTGACAACCGCGTCGGCTTCATCGGCAGGATGCTGCGAGATCAAGAATTCTCTCCATTCTGGGCGTGATGGTGATTGCTCTTCGACAAGAGCACGGCCGGACCATTTCCCATCCTCATCTTGGCGAATAACTACGCAAACGAGTTAGCTCTCCTGCCGTTACATATATATATATATATATATAAAGAACAGGTATTAGAGAATCCGACCCACCAATAACACGCGAGTCGCCAGCGTTGGCTGCATAAACGTTATCGTTATCGATGTAGACAGTGCATGCACATGAGCCTGTGATTGCCTCTTCAATGATAGTTTTCGCAGCAGGATTGCGCGCAATTGCGTCGCGAATATCCTGTTCGGTGGCGCGGATTACATTCTTGGGGAATAGATCATAGAAGCGATTCTGGATATCAGCATCTAGGGTCTCAAATGCCATCGAGATCACCTCTTCCTTTGGTTTGCTGCCGCTCTCTTTTTGCGCTAGCTGTCGGCCGACATAGATGGGCAATTGTGTCTTAATCATTTCCGAACAGGCAGGTCCAACATGTCCTTATAAAAGATATAGATGGATATGTAAATGCATAAACTGGCAGAGCACACACGAACACACACAGACACGCACGCACATGCACGGGTTTCTCTGCATCATCGGGAGACCTTACCATCGTAAACACCAACAAACACCTTATCGTCCTGAATGGTATTGACACTAAAGTTGTCCTCTGTCGGGTTGTTCGACGGCATGCGGTTTGTATAAATGGCCTTGACCCAAGGGAACTGATTGCTCTGGGTTACAAACTGGCCAGAGCGCAAGCGACGATCAATCTCTTCCTTGGTCAGCATTCGGAATGGACGCGGATCATAGTGTTTTGGCTGGGGATCCCTGATGGGTGGGAGTGCTGAGGGGGTGGTCGCGGAAGAGTCATCCGATAGGCGTGTATAGTATGCATAACCTAAACCAGCGCCTGCGACGGCCGCGGCCGTAGAGATCTTAATAAGCGTGGTCATGAAAGGTTGATGACGAATGAATGAATATGCGACTATTTTCCGCGCAATCCCAAGTCGCAGGGTCACGTAAATAGGAAGCCCTATTTGCTCAAGAAATCTTTATGTCGCACAAAAAATCCTTGGCAAAGTCGATTTACAATTCATTCATAAGGACAAGGGATATCTCTTCAACTCGACGTATAGGCTTGGTTAGCTATCAAGGATAAAGTGTGATGAATTCATAAAAAGCAGTGTTGCCATTGTGAGTTAATGAGGCATCGAATAGCTCAAGCTGGCTGATTTCGAAGGCTTTGCTTCTCATTCTTATAGCTGTCTAGCTAGCCAAATTCCACAATGGAGAGCAGGTGTGGTCCAATTGTATAATAATTTACCTAAGGTACTGTGGCATATATGTATATATGTATATGCGTGCATGGAGCAGCGTTGAGTGATCAAATTGGGCGGCAAAGTGAAAACGTAATATGCACCAAGCCATCAATCGCCGAGTTATTGGTATTGATCCTCTGCGTATTTTTGCATCGGTCAAAGGCGCTTCAGACGCACAATTTGAAGGCTCCTTCTGCTTTTCAGTATAGTTTGTAAATTATTCGCTGCTTTCCATTCATTACATTCCCATTATGTAGTATCACTTGGGTCAAAATGCAGCGCTTATGTGATTATTCGCGCCAACATAGAGCTTTCTACCGCGTGTAAAATTGTCCACATCCGACTACCACTGAGCCTGGAACAAGTACCAAATTGAATAAGGTCATTGCTTGTTTCTTTGCCTTCATTCTACTGCAGCAGCGAGATCTGAAAACTAGAAGAGCTTAATAAAGAGACAATAGCTTTATTTTTTATTAACAATGGATAGTATTGCTATACTAATTGGCAGTCCAGTTGGCCAGAACCATGAAGGATCTGTTTCCAGAGGCAACCACGAGGAGGTCGACTGCCGTGCGCCCCCGCTCTGGGGGCCGTGATACCCGCATTTATCTTGGCCCCTTTATAGCGAGCCCCCAATGCCTGGGTCATCGGGGTGTACCATTGCTCCTCATTGAGGATTCCTACCAAGATGCACTATCAACTCGCGGGATGCGGCGCCTCACTGAATATCATGCACATCTGGTCATTGGACAGGTACTTGGGTCCCATCAGGTTGTCGTTTGGACCGTCCGGTCGATCCTCGCCGTGTGGGCCGTTCGGTCGATCCTCGCCGTGTGGGCCGTCCGGTCGATCCTTTGGCCGTTTAGCCCGTCCGGTCGATCCTTCTTGTTCTCCGGCAGGTAGGTCCACCCCTCAACTAAGCAGCAGTTAGCCATGACCTACCTTGGGATGACCTACCTTGGGGCGACCTGACCAACCGGCCCGGGGGTGGGGGAGGGATGAAGAGAGAAAAAAGAACAAAGAGGGAAGACGTTCGTTTTCCATAGTTTTTCAATACCCGTCCCCCATCCGTCGGTCGCGTGAATCGCGGAGCAAAAAAAGCGTAGGTTGGTTTATGACAGCACTACAAGCCGGGCCGTAGGCCCGAAATCCGTGGAGAGGAAGGAAAAACGTGTCCAACTCTCTCTCTCTCTCTCTCTCACATACACACACGCACCTACCTTCCACGCAGATCGCCTATCCGGTTGAGATGTCTCGATAGAACCGTTGCTACTACTGCTGCTGATGTTACTTGAAACTAGAACAGGATGGATGAGAAGAGGAAAAACTTCATCGATCGTTTTTGATAAGGTTAGCGCGCTTTCATTTGAAATCAACAATAAACACCTTCCTGTGACCCCCTAGCTGAGCACAAAAAAAAACAAAAAGCAAAAACAAAACATGCATATCAAGAATGATATCATGCTCCCGCGGTCTTCAAGAAAGAGAGGTATCGGGAGTCTAGATCAAATGTAAATATTTTGTTGACACGGTTGCATGAATGTGTGAGTTCGCTTCCAAGGAGCCTTCCCCATGGACTACGGTATTCTGTTACAGCATTCACTCTCTGATTCCCTCGGTGCCAAGCAGCGCGTGATTTTGGGAGTCCGGGATTGACGCTTCCTGTCTACCTCCTCCAGGTTCTCGCGCGCAACCACGGGGAGACCATTGATGGAGACAATAGATACGTACCCGTTTCTGAAATAGGGGGGTTGTGGAAAACTAGGATCTCGAATCAGCAAACGTCATTCACACGCCCAGCGGCGCCGACATGGTAGGCTGCATCATCAAAAACGCGGCATGTGAGCTTTACGACAATGGTTCTTAGATGGTAATTGCTCCGTTTGCGTTCTAGGCTGTCGTAGCGCGGAATGAGTTGCTGCGGATGGAATACTTGTTCAATTTCCAAATTATCAGATCACTGAGGGTGCTTTGATATTAACGTTGGATGTACCTCTACCGTTGTCGGTCGCTTGGACGTAATTTTCTTTGTAAATTTGTGGACTTGCATTCAATGTTAATACGAGCAGTGTAAAGTCCAATTTGACAATTTGGGAAATATAAACAACCACTCGGTCCGAAGCCCAGATCAAATAGCTTGTTTAAACCCGAGACTAAAGGCATTCACATGTCGCAGCCTAGAACGCAAACGGAGCAATTGCCATCTAAGAACCATTGTCGTAAAGCTCACATGCCGCGTTTTTGATGATGCAGCCTACCATGTCGGCGCCGCTGGGCGTGTGAATGACGTTTGCTGATTCGAGATCCTAGTTTTCCACAACCCCCCTATTTCAGAAACGGGTACGTATCTATTGTCTCCATCAATGGTCTCCCCGTGGTTGCGCGCGAGAACCTGGAGGAGGTAGACAGGAAGCGTCAATCCCGGACTCCCAAAATCACGCGCTGCTTGGCACCGAGGGAATCAGAGAGTGAATGCTGTAACAGAATACCGTAGTCCATGGGGAAGGCTCCTTGGAAGCGAACTCACACATTCATGCAACCGTGTCAACAAAATATTTACATTTGATCTAGACTCCCGATACCTCTCTTTCTTGAAGACCGCGGGAGCATGATATCATTCTTGATATGCATGTTTTGTTTTTGCTTTTTGTTTTTTTTTGTGCTCAGCTAGGGGGTCACAGGAAGGTGTTTATTGTTGATTTCAAATGAAAGCGCGCTAACCTTATCAAAAACGATCGATGAAGTTTTTCCTCTTCTCATCCATCCTGTTCTAGTTTCAAGTAACATCAGCAGCAGTAGTAGCAACGGTTCTATCGAGACATCTCAACCGGATAGGCGATCTGCGTGGAAGGTAGGTGCGTGTGTGTATGTGAGAGAGAGAGAGAGAGAGAGTTGGACACGTTTTTCCTTCCTCTCCACGGATTTCGGGCCTACGGCCCGGCTTGTAGTGCTGTCATAAACCAACCTACGCTTTTTTTGCTCCGCGATTCACGCGACCGACGGATGGGGGACGGGTATTGAAAAACTATGGAAAACGAACGTCTTCCCTCTTTGTTCTTTTTTCTCTCTTCATCCCTCCCCCACCCCCGGGCCGGTTGGTCAGGTCGCCCCAAGGTAGGTCATCCCAAGGTAGGTCATGGCTAACTGCTGCTTAGTTGAGGGGTGGACCTACCTGCCGGAGAACAAGAAGGATCGACCGGACGGGCTAAACGGCCAAAGGATCGACCGGACGGCCCACACGGCGAGGATCGACCGAACGGCCCACACGGCGAGGATCGACCGGACGGTCCAAACGACAACCTGATGGGACCCAAGTACCTGTCCAATGACCAGATGTGCATGATATTCAGTGAGGCGCCGCATCCCGCGAGTTGATAGTGCATCTTGGTAGGAATCCTCAATGAGGAGCAATGGTACACCCCGATGACCCAGGCATTGGGGGCTCGCTATAAAGGGGCCAAGATAAATGCGGGTATCACGGCCCCCAGAGCGGGGGCGCACGGCAGTCGACCTCCTCGTGGTTGCCTCTGGAAACAGATCCTTCATGGTTCTGGCCAACTGGACTGCCAATTAGTATAGCAATACTATCCATTGTTAATAAAAAATAAAGCTATTGTCTCTATTAAGCTCTTCTAATTTTCGGATCTCGTTGCTGCAGTAGAATGAAGGCAAGTATTTGGCAATGTCATTGAGTTTGCGCGCGTCTTGTTGTCATACAACGCAAATGAGCTCGAGGCATCTTGCCCCAAAGCGTGGTCTTGCAGATTGACTTCATATCATTGCATTTGGAGACAAGCAGCACCGTTGAGAGCAGTTTTGTGACCCAAGGGCTGTGGCAAGAACTATTGTGCTATTCATTTTGGGATAGTGGTCGGGGAACGCAAGCTCGAGAGGAGCGATTCGCAATCATGTTTTCGTGTGTTGGTTGTATGTTCTTGGCCATCCTTAGGTAGGGCTGTTTAACTTAAGCTCATCTGCTATCGCTTACAGTATAGCCTGTGATGGACCATGCAATAGAATGGTTAATGTATACACCGGTCTAGAGGGAATATATTTTCGTCTCTTTGTCTTTATAAAGATTACTATCTTTTACTTTACTTATCTGTGTGGTTGCATAAAGTACTTGTACGTATAATCAGCAAAACTCGTGTCGAGGATCGATCGGGGTTTGCAGGAATTATCTATTCTGAGCCACGTTTGATCGATCACGAAGGAGGACACAAATATGAGAGTCTTATCCAATTTCTTGCATTGTTTTGTATCCTTGGTACAATCCAGCTTGGCCAAATGTGCCTATAACCCTCGTGAATGCATCCTCGGCACGAGCTTTTATCGTGTCGACTAGTAGGTGCTCAGCAAGGCGATGTTCTCCTGAAGAGATGGCCTTGTCTTTAAAGGCAGGCGCGTTCTTATTGAATGATTTCACGATTCCCAGCTTTCCGTCTCTGTATCCCTGAATATTTTCATCGCCTCCACCACGCGAACTGCCCCATTCCTCTCGGAGGAAGCGAATGACGAAGCTTATTCGGTGCATTTTCGCCTCTCTATACTTTGGATCAGTTTCTGAAGCACAACGGGTTTGATGGGATCAGCTGTGCTATTGCTATCAGATCTAAGGATCCCCTGGTGCACCCCCCCCCTTGTCCATAAGCTGCGATAGTACGATGGACTAATAATAAAGCCAAGTTGACTCTCATGGAAGGGATGTTTATGTTGTAGATGCCAGTGTGTAGTTTGGAAGTTATAGCATAACCAGCGAGAGATCCAGGGTAATAATGAGGAAAAGAGTGATAGCTATTCAGTTAGTTCCAGACAATAGCCATTGTTAATGTGCCACATTCCCTCTCTTGTTTCTAGTAAAGCAATGTAGGTGTGCAGAATATGCTGTCACACAAGATAGACGTCGTTGTACAATTTAATGTGAGAACTGCTTTCCTGAATTATTGCACCATGTTGTTGATGAGACAACGAGTTCTCTTCAAGCCGCTTGCTTTTTCAGAGGCAATTCATTATGACGATCTGCTAACGTGTAACGAGTGGCGATACCATCATTATGCCGAGAATCCTATGACGCTGGCTGATTACACTGCGCATCAGATCATTGACGGCAAAACCTCAAACGAATGGAAGGCAATTTTGAGCCATTATTATCGTTGTCATTCATCTCGGTTAACCTGTAAGAATTGAAAAATTCCCTTAATTTTGGTTGTAAATAGGCTTCCGCTTGTGAACCGAAGTGCAAGTGTCCTAGCTGTACAGGAGATTTCACGCAACTCCATTTTATGTTCTCTATAACTCCTGTTAGGATAGTGGAAAGTACATATATCGGATGCGCATAGATGTGCCTTCATAATTTTTGCGATTACAATTCGGTGCTGAAGAGAAAAGTTCGGTCCTTATTGTGATCTGGGATGGGTAAGAGGCAGTTCAGAGTAATTGAGACTGAGTTGGATCTGGCCTTTAGCCACCATGAGTAGTCTACTTTTATAGTGGTTGGAGTTATGGCTGTGTACTGTAGGTAATATAATGGGAACTAGTAGGGTGATGGATCTATTTACGAAGGTGCAAATTGATATATACTATAAGTGAACCAAGTGTAAGTAAGTAAATGGGAGCTAAGACGATCATTATACGTATTTTGACGTCATGTCAGTTAAAGCATGAAATATAGGTTCAGTTGGACGCTATAACTGTTTCGACGTTGATTTCTTACTTATAAGTAATGGGCAGTCGAGGAATCTGCTCCCTCAATGAATCCCAACCTGACCCTTTCTTCCATGTTCTCATCCGGTATGATCACCAATCTACCCGCCCTCATTTGTAAATTGACTAATCGCACCTTGATGAGTGATGGAAAAGAGGAGATTTGGATACCCTTCAAGTCCTTCTTCATCTGCCTCCCCGTCCCGGTTATCGCCAGGAAAGCTCAGAGTAACTATTGCATCCCTCCGGATCCTTAGTGCCAGTTAAAGCATATAGAGAAAGGATAGTATTTTCTTCTGACCATAGGTTTCAATACGACATGCACTGATGCGACAACTTTATACAATTTATGCATCTTGCATACGAAATTTATTTTGACATTTGGATTTTGGAAAAATTCTTATGTCCCTGAATCAAGGTGGGAGACAAGACCTCCCCAGTTCTCTGACCGTCTATCCGCACTTCGTTGCGCGGTACTCCCCAATTAAATGGCGGTAGCTGCCGGTACATTGTTGGTGTTCATCCATCACAATCGCTTCGATTCATTCCTTCGTCGCCATTCCCAGTTTCCATTGTAAGATACGATGGGTTCTTCTATATATGTATCATATACCAAAAGCTATTTTATTTCTCTGCTGGCAGCCCTGGACGATCCAGAGTTGAGTCGCATTATTCGGATACCGCACAGAAAGAGGGAGAAGCTTTTCGTCGCGGAGCGTAAGCGAAACTTTATTCCGTCACGTTGGGCACGTAACAATATTTTTTTTTAAAGCAAACAACCGACCCAGCTCAAACCCCTCTTCTTTTATTTTCCTTTTTCTTTTTCTTTTTTTTCTTTCGGGTCCACCAAGGAAAAAAAAATATTGACACGGCAAGTTACTTTGCCTTCAATTTGATAATAAATCGATGAAAACGGCACCAAGGCAAGTGCGCCAAACTTCGCAACAAGTCCATCCAACGTTTGCGTCGAATCGACCCGTATGGGTTGCGTAGCTCACAACCGAACGTGTTGTTCACATTATACATAGGCATACATCATCATCATCATCTACACGACGACGTCAGCAACAAGAGAAGCAGCAACAGCGACAGCATCGACAGGATGATGACAGTATAGCCTCGCCGATACGGATTCGAGTTGAAAAACATGCCTATGCTATCTTCCACCGCCATCCACCGTCAAGGTGTCAGCGACGCATATCGCATGATGGTGTCGATAATGTGGGGCGTTTAGCCAAGCAGCTCAAAGAACGTCTCGCAGAGGCAATGGATAGGGTGAGGGGGAGCGAGTCACTTGTGGCTCGGTCGACTGAACAACAACAACAGCAGCAACAGCAGCAGCAGCAGCAGCAACAGGTCGTCAATCCCACGCCCCCCAATTACCGTCTAAAAAACCTGCAGCTTCTGAAACAGTACTTGTGCTTTGTTTCTCAGGAGGCACCAGTAACAATTGACGACCAAGCTGATGATCATCACACTATCATTATTGATCCTCCTCTGCCATCAATGCAAGCAACGCCACATCCAGGCGCTAGTCTCATTGAGACCGTAGTGCATTCACCCACTCGAATGAAAACTGTTTTAGAAGGTATTATATGTTCAGTGTGCTTGTGTGTGTTTACCTGGAAATGTATTTCCATCCCCCCTCTCTCTACACCATCCTTACTTACACTAACATCGTACCTGTCTATTTTCTCTTTTCTTTGCATGTATAGCGCAACAGCAACAGTCAACACGAACCCTGTGTAAACGGCCATTAAAACAGCAGCCTCAGCATCGTCTACAGCAACAGTCTCAGAAACTTCATGTCAGCTGCATATGCGACGCGCCAGATGAAGCATCCGGAAGGATGGTGCAGTGCGATGAGTGCCACGGATGGATGCACATGGACTGCGTTGGTGTGACGCAGGATGCATTAGACTGTAATTTCAACTGTCCCGACTGTATTCTTGTGCTTGGAAGTAGCGCAAAGGTCCATTGGATGACTTGGCGATATGCAGCTCGACAGCGGAGCCGCCGAATGGCATCGATCGTAGATCCCCCGAGCAGCAGCGACGAAGAGGATGATGAGAGTGTCACGTTGACATCATCGCCATCTTCAGACGGCGATGAAGACATGGCTCACAGTTCTGTATCAGACGAAAGGACAATCAGCAGTGACCTCAGTAGTAGAAGTAGCAGCAGTAGCAGTAGTACATTCGCCAGCGAAGCCAGTACGCCGGAGCAGGCTTACACAGTCGAGGAAGACAGTGTGTCCACAAACGGAGCAGCTTCAACGGACGTATATTTACTTGAAGACATGTAAGTTTGTGTGCTGAGAAGGTTCCATTCATAAGCTATAACTCACTATGTCCCTGAAGACCATCATCCAGCAATCTCTTGCTATCTCCTGCGCGTCTGCTGTCCACATCCGTGCCTGATACACTTCCCTCAGCCATGTGCACACAAGATTTGGTGGAATTCTCGTTTGATACGGGCCCATTTTGGAAATCAATGCGCTGAGATATGTCTCTCCATTTTTGTATATATACACAAACCAACCCCACCTACCCACACATCACCAACACCATCTCCGTCAACGGGCGCCCACATGATGTATCATACCTTATTCTCCCTCTCCCTCTCCCTTCCTCTCTCTCTCTCTCTCTCTGTTAAAGTGTACATAATACCCAATTGCCTTAACCCTTCTACACTCACCCCGCTCTCATTAACACAGCCCATTCTATCACATTTACTCGCATTTACTTTTAGTACACCGAAGGATAAAACTATTTCGACTTCTGTATTATGTCGAAATCATTATCCACATAATGAATGGGCATCCTAGCGCATTTTAATAACACTGATAACAATCTGCGAAGAAGCATGAAAGCAAGTTATTTTTTATAATTCCCAAATGTAGCGCATAACAAGAGGGTATTTCCTGTAGACAGGACTAATCGAACGGAAAGTTTCAAGGAACATGCTTTATTTGAACTTCTATGCGGATAAGGCCACCCATGACGCCGACCCCGACCTCTTATTCCTTAAGCTCCGTCTGTCGGCGGATACTTCAGCAAGCACCAAACCGACGAAAAGCTTGTAGACAGCTTCGATTGAGAAGTCTAGACCGAATGCTGTATTCGTGATGAGTGATTGGTCCACCCGAACGCGAGATGTTATGAGCCAATCCGTGGTGTTTGCTTCCGGCGCCTTCTCTAGCGTGGAGAGCGTCATTTCGACATGTACTTTTTCTACGAGTTCAAGACCAGCAAATGTTGCCCTGCATGCGAAAATAAGGGTTCTTTTTACGTTCAGGATGGTGCCGAATCCACGACGCTATCGGCGATCCGAGAATCCTAATGTCGCTTGCCATGGCCTGTTACGGCATGGAAGGTTTCCTAGGTGGAAGGGATCAAAAAAGTAGAATCCGACATTTTCTGATCCTCTGCAGATACTCTAATCAAACCTGTGCGTACAGCAGGCATGGTAGAAGACGCTCCACATCGATTTGAGGAACCGGGATACGACAGCTTGCCTGAACGTGCTTCATATTCTCAGGCGACTTCGTACAGATGGCTTGGTGCTAGAAATGTTTTCGGCGAACACCTGTTGGAGCTGTCAGGCGTCTATCATGGAGGTCAAGAGCGGCAGGGCAGCGCTGCGCATAACGATGGTTTTCCATGGTGGTTATCGCCGGCTCATATCTAACTTTCTTGAGGCGTAAGAATTAGGGATAATGTTTCTAGGTTATCTAACGAATATCTACCTTTCTTTACCCATCTATGCGACATCATCTTGTATTTTAATCCGACATCCATTTATTGTACTTTTTAATCATTAGAGAGTAAACAAGTCAATAGCAAATTTATGAGTATAGGAATAAGACCACCTTTATGCAGCTGCGCTATCAAGGGAAGAAGTTATATATGACCATTCTCATAACTCGATCGGTAAAGCACGAGGAATTTAAAGCTTTATTTGATAAAAAGATAATAAACTATGTATAGATTCTTAATCAACACCCTTGAACGGAATAAAACTGATTTTACAAGGCACAAGGAAAGACCGAAGTATGAGGTCAACTGAAGATAGCAGCGGGCAGAGAGAGTATACGATATATCAGCCAAAATGATACCAGTCTCTCGATACACTGTTGGGTTTCTGTGAAGAGGTTATCGGTGTGCATGTTGTGACCAAGTTGAAAATACCGGGGGTGTGTGTGGAGAACCGGTATACTGAGAACCACTGTATTGTTTGCTGAAGAGCGCCTTCGCTGTGAATAAGACTGCCATCCTTTTACCGGAAGATGCAAGCAAAAAATGAATATCATCCTCACTTAAATTTTTGAAGGGCGGGCCTGATTCAGGACCCGCATTCCTAGTCCCCTTTATCGAGCACCGGTTTCCGTTTGTTGGTCACGATTCTGCATGGCGAAATCAAGATATGCGGATGCCACGAAATGCTTTTGCGGCCTTAACTTGATCATCATCGAAGTCAAGAAGCCCGGCCCAAATCGTGGACGGTGGTTTTGGCGGGTTGGTTAACGTTTTGATTCGCATGCAATAATAAATTGGAGTTGACATAGCGTAGTGTCCAACTATGGCCTGCGACTACTTTAGATGGGATACCTCGGCCAGTCCCTATGCTCAGCATCCCGCCGAAGCCTATGCGTTAGCCCAGCCTTCGCGCGGGCTGATACAGTCCTTCCAACAAACACGTAACGATCGGGCTGGCAGTAGCCTCAACACACCCGCTTCCATGAAGACAAAGGTCAGATTCACGCTGGCGACGACGAGCACGATCGTCATCGACATTGCGGCCAACGCGACGATGACTGTCATGGCAGTACTCGACGCGATTGCCAAGTCGCAAGATGACACCCGCTGGGAAATACCTGCAACGTATGAATCCTATCAGCATGCGCTACGTGCCTTACCGACAGGAGCGCCCAATCTCAAGCTCGAAATCCTTCCGCTCTCCCTGTCCCTGTCAAAGACGCTTAAATGGCTCGCGCTCCCAGACACAGCCGCGGATATTCGCGAGACAGAGGTCGAGGAGCGGATGCTCAAGCTCCGCTATTATGAGGGATTATGGATGACCATGAAACCTTTCCAGAAAAAAAGCGTTCGGGAGGCGGTCCGTCGCGACGGCCGGGTTATGTTGGCCGACGATGCTGGCCTGGGCAAAACCATGCAGGCCATGGGTGTCATGGCGACCTTTGACGACGACTGGCCAGTGCTGATCGTGTGCCCTATAGAGACGCATAGCTCGTGGGTCGAACATCTCATCGAATGGCTGTTGATCTCCCGAGATGATATTTGCATCATGCAGAACAAGGGTAATATTGGTCTGAAGCGCAAACGGAGGCAGAAACAACCCGCGAGGCGAAAGCACCGTTCTTTCCAGGCTAGCTGGGCAATAGGAAGCGGTGATGAGATACATAGCGAAGATGACGGCGACAACGACAGCGTGTTTAACACGGGGGTATGGGCTAGCAATGAGGGCGACGTACCCATCGATCTGTTTTCGGACCACAAAATATACATTGCTACGTTTGAAGCTGCAAGCAAGTTCAAGAAGGAAATTGAGGAACGCAACTTCCGGTTTATAGTGTGCGATGAAAGCCACCACCTTTCAAAGCGAAACGTAAAAGTCAGATTATGGAGAGGCGGATGAGGAGAAGATGTGCTTATTATTTTCTTTCGGGGGGTGGGTGGGTGGGAAACGGATAGTCCGTGATCAATCGGAATTTGGTGCCCATCATGCAAAACACAGACCATCTGCTCTTGCTCTGGAACAACCCCGACCTAGCCCGTCCCGCCGACCTTTTTAGCAACCTCCACGCTTTACGAAAAGATATGTTTCCAGACTTTCAAAAATTCGGCAAAGCATTCTGCGATGGCAAGCAGCAGATTTTAGGATGGGATTATTCAGGCAAGAACCACAAAGAATGGAGCAAGTACGTTGATCCTTCTCCGCTCGTACTAACTAACCCCATCCTTCATTACAAAGGTCTCAGCAACCAGGTAGAACTCAGGTTCATTCTGGATCACCTTCTCTGGATAAGGCGGACAAAAGAAGACGTCAAGGATGAACTGCCGTTTTAACTGTATATACCTCCTCGCTTTGTTTTCGAAACAATCTATATGTATCCCTTTTCACCCTGTGTATAACATGCATAACCGAAAGAATAGCTCTTTGGTTGCATCCAAGCCATATCGGCATTTTGCCATTCTTGGCAACCGAGACATGGCTCACATGTGCCTCGTTTGTGCGCGCAATCGCCGGTAAAGCATGGGTGTACACGATGCATGTGTGAGGAAAATTTGTACCGATGGGAAATCTATTGAATGAAGGTTATTAATAACGATATTTGTGATAAAGGATGGCAGGAAAGCAAAATGCATCGATGCTATGCTGATGCATATGCTATAAGATTCCAGCAGGGGATATGGGAATTGTACCCCTTTAGGTAAAAGATGGACAATGAGAAAAGAAGAAAAAAAAAAGAACGCCGTGCATATGCATACGTTATGTTTGGGAATCTTTGAAAGGAGATAGGAATATAAAGGGAATTAGAAGAAGAGGTTTCATATGAGAAGTTTTTCAAAGGATGATGCATGAAGCACTTTCGTGATTCGGGTCATTCTTGAATTTGACTAATAGATATACATCCAAAACAGCTTTTCACTTAGCCGGATGACTGCTTCCATCCGCCCCCCCCCCAGAGAAATACCCATCCTGTGCTTACCTGATAGAGAGACGCGTGCTGCTTGGTCAAAGCACTCGCGGACGCCCCGATTGTGTTTGGCTGAACATTCGAGATATCGCACTGCATTAATGCTCTTCGCTACCTCTAAACCCTGCAATTGGCTGTTGGCGAAATTCGCGCATCACTTTTGTGCGTACATGGAATCTTTTTACCTGTTCGTACAACACCGGCTCAATATTTTTTCGTTGGAGTACCTCTTCGTTATCTCGAAGGTCGCACTTGAGTGCGACAAGGAGGAGTTTGGCTTCAGGGCAATACTGGTGGATTTCCGGCAACCATCGATTAGGAATATTATCTAGCGAATCTCGGCTGTCGACAGAATAACAGAGGATGATTGCGTGGGTATCTGCGTAGGAAAGCGATCGCAGTCGATCAAACTCTTCTTGTCCTAGGTTAGACAAAACGGAGGCAGAGACAGATGGATCGATTGGTCGTAAAAGAGCAGCAGCAGTAATAAGCACCCGGCACGAGGGAGAAAAGATTAATTGAAATCCAAATTTATTATTATGTGTGTGCCTTTTTTTTTCTATACCTGCTGTATCCCAGAGAGAAAGTTCGACTTCTTTACCGTCGACTACTACTTCTTGCACATAGTTTTCAAATACTGTGGGCTCGTATACCTATTTCGATGTATGGATATCTCAACAGCGTCAGCACATTATAAGGTACCCAACGCCTTTGAATGCTGACAGTCAGCAGTTATTATTCACCCCCCCCTTTAAAACCTTGCCTGAGGGAAGTAACCTCGAGTGAACACGTTCAGCAGCGACGTCTTGCCACAGGCTCCGTCTCCGCATACAACAAGTTTCCGAGCGATTGGTTTAGAAGGTTTACCACAGAATGGCATTAAAATGAGAAAAGAGAATGTGGGAGTGACTAAAGAGAAATAAGGAGAGCAAAAGGAATAAAAAAGAGGTGTGCTAAAAAGGGTCGCCCGGGTTCCCCAACACACTTTTGCTCTGAATTTGGCGAGCATGCCACGAATTGAATTGGCCCAGCGCCAATAAAAATTGCCCATTTTCATCCTCAGCGAACAACACTGCACTGCAAACGGGCAAAATAAAAGTATGACCTTCTTCCCGCTCTTGGATAACCAGCAAAAGGTAGTTAGCTACTGCATCTTGTAACGTCCACCAAGATGAATCAGGAAATAAGGTGTGTCTATTGCACACATACACACACACCCGGGTGAATTTGACTGAGTGACAACTGCAGATTGACAACATTTCTGGACATTTAGCGATTAATAATAGATCGGTAGGCTAAGGAAAGTGATTATGCGACCCATGCAGCAGTGGGAGGACGAGAAGAAGGAAGATCATTGGCGAGATGTTGTTCACCCTGTCCCAGGTGCCTGGTGATGTTCATCATCTGTGTAACTCCGCATATGTAGCGGCAGGTGACATGCATAAGCCTGTGGATATACCCCAGAGAGAGACTGCTCCTGAGGATGAGATACGTACTGTAGGCACACAACATCGGCATCCAGTAGCCGAGGATGATGGCTTTAGCTCTGGGATACGATCAGATTCACATATTTTATAACAATAGCCTTTTCTACAAGAAAGCATCATGCATGTGCAACCTAAAGCAGATGGAGCA
This sequence comes from Dichotomocladium elegans, assembly GCA_025716815.1. Classification (NCBI taxonomy): domain Eukaryota; kingdom Fungi; phylum Mucoromycota; class Mucoromycetes; order Mucorales; family Lichtheimiaceae; genus Dichotomocladium; species Dichotomocladium elegans. Next base: position 805,943 of record JAIXMN010000007.1, read on the forward strand.
CAATTAGTGCTTTGAACCGTAATATAACCAAGGAGGAATGCAACAATAAATAACGGCATGGATTTTTCCATAGAAGAACAGAAACTTGGATTTAGAGATGCCTGGCTGCTGGCTTGCATTTCTAACGATGCTCCGACCTTGAAGTCGTAACATGGTCAATGTGATAGATGGTGCGTTTTTATCAGGTATTCAACGTATTGTTTCTCGATTGGTGCTATAGTCGCATTCTTACTGCATCTTCTTCCCTTGTAGATTAACCTGGTGTCAGGAAGCATGGTTCGTTAACGATCAAGGTTCCGCTTACTTCGAGGTAGGCAGGAATAAGATCGGGTACCCAATATGGTCAAAAAAGAGCTTCCCACCAATTGAAGTATGCGCCTGGATGAAAGAGTTTCGAAATCGTGGTTGCCAATATGTCCTAAACTTAGGCGGCGAGGCACACAGGAGAATATCAGCTGTGATGTTTGTTTTTGATATCATCGCCCAATACAAGTTCAGTGCATGCTGGATCATTCGTTTTCCGACTTCGACACTTATTTGTATATTTGCCAAAAGAGTTACTGTGCCCTCTGCGACATATGGCGATTGTCTAATCCAGAATAATGGTCTGATTTTTTTCTTAGTAGCTTTGCGAGTCCCAATGCCTGTCTATATCATCTGTTTATAGGCCAATCAAACATGTGACGGACGATATCTCCAGAAACATCTAAACCTCGAGCGTAATAAATGCTCGGAATCCTTTGTTGTATTATTTTGACATTTCTTTGATGGATGATTTTGGGCCTTGCTCTGTATACGCAGATGATTTTATTAAGCTTTCAGGCAGATAACTACCCCATGACGGTATGACGGTCAAAATAGAGTATTATTTATACTTTCATTGAAGCAATCTTTTTCCTATCGGCATCATGCAATATCCGTTGTTGGCTGGCGAGATATCATAGAAATGGAATATAATCAAACGCAGATACGGAGCGGATACGTACAGAAGCTGTCCTTTGTATCTTCGCAATGAGGAACAAGAGCTACATAATTGATTCACGGTTTGCACAATCCCGCAGCTTGGTCATTGTCGGTTTACGCCGATATCCCATTTCAAAGCGGGTTCTACTAAGCATAGGGCAGACGATTGGATATTTCGTTCCCAAAGACCGTTTTAGAATCTTATCACAATGACACGGCATGGAAATTTCTTGTCCATTACATGATAAAGATGGGACTTTGTGCCTGCGGAACGTCATCAAGTCCTTGATTAACAAGGATATATCTGCTGACGTGTTTCCATGTCACTGTACACGACTCCCCGTTGGTAGACGACTGAGTGCAATGGGCCTTATTATATCTATGATGTCATTCAATATGGAAACGGGGAGGTTAGAGAAACGAAGCGTCGAATACGATTTAAACAACATTCAGGCAATAACGCTGAAAAAGTTAATTTGCCAAGCTCTCTTCCGCGCGAAAATGAAGGCGCAAATAATCCGATGCTGACACAAATTATGTATGAATAGGGTAACTGCTATTTGAGAAACGAGTCAAGGTGGATTCTACATATCGTTCTAGATGAAAGTCCTAATAGTCCGGAGTCCATTCATGAATGGCTCCCTGAAGCGCAAGACATTTTTTGGGCATGGCAAATAAGTTGTATACAGGCATATACATCGACGACGGTCCAAAATAAACCGACAGAGGTAACCGCTTATCCGTTATCTGGATCTGTCTATCATCAAAATCTGGGAAGCGGATAAATGCGGATTTATCGCAAATGATAACAATAATACGATAGTCTGCTACAAGAACCAAGCGGAGACAGCAATGATCAACTCAAGCCTGACGTTGAATGTTTATAGCATGGTTTAATGGTGAGCAGACGAAATTCGTAAATACAAGCTCTTTAGTTAACCATTACGTCAATCACGTTTCACAGCTGTACGGCGGAGCGGGGTCTTGAAGAGCTGACCGAGAATCAAGGCGGGCGCGATAAATGTGAAGAGCATGATTGCACAGGTCCAGTAATTGCTCTGTGGATATGGCATACTGAGAATCCGGCCGAGCAGAACAGGAAATATCTTTAGATTGACAACATGAATGAGAAGGATAAATGCATTAGCAGCGATTGTTCTTGGGTTGGAGGCCGAGGGCGACGCAAGCGCCAGTAGGAGACAGAAGAGAAATTCGGCAACCGAGGTTCCAACAGGAAATTTCGACCAAAGCCTGGTGCCGCCGACCACGATATCAGAAAACGGATCCAGGAAGAGGTCGTGGTTATGAACGAACCAGTCTAAAATCCAGTGCGAGAACGATGCTATAAACCCAGCCATCCGGCTACCAGTAGCCAATCCATAGAGAGCCGAGAGTAAGAGGGATCCAACCAGACTGTGAGAATAGCTGCAATGGATCACGACGCCAAGCGTGCCGGCCGAGGTGTCAACCGCGAAATCTTCGAGACCGAAAAAAGCGAGAACGCCAAAAGCAATGTCAAGGAACCCCACGCCAAACGTGAACACCCATGGGGAGGTGTCTGGATAAAACCGCAAAATTACATTGACAAGACCATAATGACCGCTATACATCGCGATATGCACACGTTAGGGACAAAAAGAAAGGAAGTGTAGTCTTTTGTTTTCAAAGAGAATCAACTGGTGCATATTTATATAAAGCATCCTTGTGGTACAGTGCACATCGCCTTGCAATAATTCATTCTGTACAATTACTAAGCAAAACGGTTGTACCGCGTCTATGGATTATTCGAGATCAGCATTACTACGCATTATCTATGAGAGCCACTACGTAATGTGTTTGGACGGCACTAAAATTAGTTCGCAGCCGAGGTTGCTAATGTCCACACGATTCAGATTCAAAGCTTAAAAAGCTACTACATTTTGTTCCAACTACAACAAGACCATGTGCAAGGAACCCATCTGGAGTGACATTGTGCTAGACCTTGCTGGCACTCTTGCATCAACATTAGCTGTACTATGTCTTCCTGCAGGACAGCAAGAACGAGACTGAAATGGGATGTAAGGTGTTCATTATATCAAAAGGCCACCATTATAAGCATTCCAAAGCGATTAGTAAAAATTGGCAACGCACATTCCGTAGCGCTCAATAGGAGGAGAGAAACCGTTTGGGGAGGGGGTGGAGAAAGAGTATCAATGAGCGTGTGAGTGCGTGCAGTGTGTGTGCCTGGACGGATCCCGCTTATTTGTGATGAGTGCCAAAATTTTAAGTCACGCGAAAACAAATTGGACCTTGGCAGCCAACCTTTACGAGATCATAACATCATGGAAGGCGTTGACACCGAACTCAAGGATCTGAACATATGCGATCAGCTTCGTGCGAATTCTTCGTTCATGAAGATCATGGCAACGTTGTTCCATTATGGAAATCAGTCCATGAATGCTGCTCAATTGGTAATTGCTGTCAGGGCACTCAATTTGCTCCCGCTGAGGTATTTATCGCCGCTAATGGTACCCATCCGGATGCATCGGACACAGTTCTTGAAGCATCATGGGTCATGAATGAGTATTACTAAGTATACTGTGACTAATTATGATAATAGAGGCGAGACTCCAAAGAGCACCATCCAGGGAATTATCTCTACATCACGCAAAGCAGCCAGAGATCTGCGACAGCCCGATCCGTTTCACATTGACAAGGACAATTCTGGTCGGCAGGCAAAATACTCTATAGCTGAGACTGTGTTAAATGGAGCCGCAGTGCCTGCGGTTGTGGAGATACCCGATGAGCCCATCATTCTTAAGCCTGTGGAGCACTCGTCTGCGTACGCGTCTGCCTATGCTGGTCACCTGGGCAAGCGACAACGAAAAATGCCAAAGTTTTATACACCAGAGGCGATGCGCAAAGCAAAAAATCGCCGTGCACGGGCGAATAGGTTACGGCGCAAGAAGGAAGGCTTTGAAGGTGCCGAATCAGACACAAACACGGATGTAGATGTGGACATGGACGATGATTTTGAGTATGTGAAAAATGGGACATTTGCCATAGGCGAGTGAGGTGGTGGTGGTGGTGATGGGAGTGGAAGCAGGTAGCAAACAACAGGAATAGACTATGAACTGACCACGTTTCGAAATTAGCTTCATGTCCATGGATTCTTCAGAGGAAGACGATTCACAAACAAATGCACTTGCGGAGGAAGACACAATAAGCGGTTATTCGCTTGTTTACGCACCACCACCCAGCATCGAGGCAGAATACATTGACCCAATTAACTTTGAGGAGTATCCGGTTGCTTCGTATTTTGCTATTGCACAGCAAAAGGGCTATTCCTACCCACGATTTCGATCGCACGAAAAAGTCAAGATTCCCAAAGTCAACTGCGAAGACAAGTTCCGTGTGGCTGATATCGTATCGGAAAGCTCGAAGCAGGTGGTCGGTCGCATGTTCATATTAGCAGATGGCCACGGAGGTCGCGGATGTTCCGAATTTTTCGTACGGAAGACACCTGCGGCAGTGCAGAAATTGTGTAGCTCTTACGATCCTGAGAAATTTGACAGCAAACAGATCCAGAAGAGCTTTGAGAAGGACATCAAGCGGATGGTGGAAGCGTTAGATACGGAATATCTGACGCTAAAACGGATACAGCTCGGGCGGTTCAACCAGCAGCAACAGCAGCAGCAACAACAACAACAACACAATACACAAGAGAGTGCTGGTGGGAGTACACCATCCGCATCCGAAGAAGGCGATAATGATGGCTGCACGCTAATTATCAACATCTTCTTCGGCAATTGGATGATCAATGTCAACGTAGGCGACTCCCGATCCGTATTAATATCAGCGCCTGACCCAGCGTCGTCGCCCCCCAAGTCTGCGGAGGAGCTTAGCAAACAGCAGCCGTATGTTTTCGGGTTTGATAACGACTACAAGATGGACGTCGTGTTCGCATCACAGGACCACAAGCCTTACCTGGAGCATCTGGCGCGTGAGATTCTGGAGAACGGTGGCGAGTTTATAGACTCCGTACAAGACCGTGTGATCCGTGTAGATTTAGACAAGCTCCGGGAGGATGGGAACCGACAAACAAAACGCGTAGCTCTCAAGAATGCGCGCATCCGACCAAAAGGCTATCACAGCAACAATCATAACAGCAATAATGACCAGCTTAACGAGGACATCAACCAAGGTGGGTTTGCAGCTCAAAGCGCAGTGCGAACTACGGCAAATCAATTCATTGGCAAGATACGTTCACGGGATGAGCGTGTTCCTTCTTTAAACGTGGCGCGGTCTTGCGGCGACCTTGATTTCAAGATGGATCCTGATCGGAAGATCATCTCGTGTGAGCCCGATGTGTCGTTCTTCCGAATAGCAGACGAGTATAAACACCCTCTGTCTGAGAATACAATCCTATCATCTAGTCTACACAAGGAGAAGCGGCGACACTTTTTGTTCATGAGTACAGATGGGATGTTTGATTATATGTATGAAGAGACTGCAGAGCGCCAGAACAGGGCAGTTGCCAAGGTCTTGGGCCCAATGATCGAAGAAGGTGAGAAGATTGGACAGATGACGCTCGAAGAAGAACAACGCGGGGGAGAAACGATTGAACACAACCCATCGCCGAAGCCGGAAGAGGGTACCGACCCGATTGCGGTCGAGAGCAATGATAAGAACGAGAGCAGCAGCAATAGCGGTGATACCAACAGCAATTCAAAGGTAAAAGAAAACTCGGAATCACCAGCATCAGGGAAAAAAGAAGAAGGCGAACAGATGGTCGTCGAGTCATCAGCACCAGCAGCTGTTGAGCAGGAGCAACCCCAAGAGCCTGAGCAAACACCCCCACCTGTGCCGCGCTTGTTCCGCGAAATAAGCGAGGAAGACATGAAGACACGCGAAACTCGAGAGCGCACTTTGGTGCATGCGGCGCGCTTTTTCGCAAACAGGGAGGGTGTCCATGGGTTCTTCTCATCTACTCTCCAGGACTACGATGATTGTACTATAGTGCTCATTGAAATTTGAGGTTGTCTGCTAAATACATACCGCGGCTTGCTCTATTTCCCATCACCATTCTTCGTCCGCTCCACTTACTCATCCGCAAGCATGCTCACCGACTTTTTTTTTTCAACAACACACGAAGCCGTCCACTCCCTCTTCTTTTTTTCTTAATCAAAATATTATGCAATCCACGTTTTACGAATAAAACAGAAAAAAAGAAGTTATGATTCCACATAACAAAATTGTTTATGAACCTTCCGCAATAAAATATTCATGGTCAGATTAAATTCACTTTTTTTTTGTCAATGGCAACCAGCAGCCACGCCATATTAGAAGTCGAAGACGCGTCTCTCCGTACCAGCATGGGTCCACACAAATACTCTGTCTTGCTTCCCACCTATAACGAACGAGAAAACCTTCCCATCATCACATGGCTTCTAGCAAAGACATTTGAGCAAGAAAAGGTCGACTGGGAGATTGTTATTGTCGATGATGGTAGTCCTGACGGAACCCAAGATGTTGCCAAAGAATTACAGAATGTCTATGGACACAACCGCATTGTAAATAACAAACCGTAACCTCCCCATTGTTCTTCTTTTCTTCCCACAAACTGCCTACCTTTTCCCCCCTCCCTTTGTTCTGCTTCGTTTTCATATATGTAGGGAGCTCAGTCTATTGTTCTTTATATGCTCTAGCAATTGAGACCACGTGCTGGCAAATTGGGTCTAGGTAAGTTTTGTTAAACAAAAAGGACGTTCGCTTGACGAGCGAGCTAATTACATTTCAGGTACGGCTTATGTCCATGGTCTACAGTATGCAACGGGCGACTTCATTATTATCATGGATGCCGACTTCTCACATCATGTATGTTGGTGAAAGAAGGCAAGGCGGGGATGGTGTTCACTCATCAATACAATGGCCTTCCTTTTCTTTTCTAGCCCAAGTTTATCCCCGAAATGATAAAGTGAGTATGAAAAAAAGCAGCGGACCAAGGTGCGGATGGGGATTTCTGCTGACATAAAATATGAAAGACTTCAGGCACAGCACAATTACGACGTTGTGAGTGGTACACGCTATAAACCAGGCGGCGGTGTCTATGGCTGGGACCTGAAGCGCAAATTAGTCAGGTAGACTAGGAAGAAGCGTTGCGTATGTGTATGTTCATTAACATATTTGCGTAGTCGAGGAGCCAATTACCTTGCCACAATCATGCTTCGACCGAAATCATCTGATTTAACGGGCAGTTTCCGGTAGGTCTGCGAGCGACTGGCGAGTGTCTGTGCCACAAAGAGATTGATTGTCTATTAGACTTTACAAAAAGGACGTGCTCTATCAGCTTATCAATGCAACGCTCGCAAAGGGCTACGTCTTCCAGATGGAGATGATTGTTCGCGCACGCCAGTTCAATTACACCGTGGGAGAGGTCCCAATCACCTTTGTCGATCGCGTCTACGGCGAGAGCAAAATGGGCGTCTCTGAAATTGTACAGTACGCACAAGGTGTCTGGCGCCTTTTTGTCTCGGTGTGAAACAAATAAATATATATTTCAGGGAAGCAAGCGCCCCATTGTTAACGATCCCTTCACCTTTTTGGTGTTGATCAACGTTTCCTCTTGGTCTGGGATTTCACATGTTGCTGTTAGAATAAAGTTATTATGGCAACTTGTTTTCCACATGGCTACCATTTGCATAAGACAACCATGATTAAATACAGACTCTCCTCCTTCCTTGGGCGGACTGTTCTCTCTCGGTCGCTCTCTCTCTCTCTCTCTCGCTTGTTATGTGTAACACCATGCATCTTCACATGTCTTTTAAGCAAGCCAAAGACAGGCGTGATTATTTGACTCTCTACACTCGCTGTCCGTCACCCGCTCTCTCTCTCCTCTTCTTTTCTTATATCTACTTGGGACTTTTTCTTCCTTCGCTTCCTTTGCTGCATAATGTCACACCAGCATTCTCGTGGTAAGTCGCGCGCATGTCCGCGATTTGCAAGTCCTGACGTGTTGAGTAACATGCATACCGCAAAGATGAATCTCACCTTGACCGTATGAACAACAATCTCTTCTCCGATGCCGAACAAAAGCAACTTCAAAGCTTTCTCGACAACTTCACTGAAAAGCAAACGCCACGTGAGTTCTCCTGCCCCCTTTCCCCTGTTCGAAACCATCCATGTATATTTATCTATTTTCGTATGCACATATCTCATCGCAGCAGCACCAGCACCAGCACCAGTAGCATCAGCAGCACCAATGCCGGTGATGCTCTCCTCGCCTTATAATGCATTCTCGGGAGGTCAAATCAGTGTGCTACCGTTACCTGAAGACCATACGGGTTCATCGTCATCGAGTGGCGGATTCGCTAGTCATGGGGGCAATGGGTCCTCCTCGTCCGCTGACGGCGGGGCAAGCGCCGGCGCCGGCGCCGGCGCCGGCAGCAGCATCAGCAGTAGCAACAACAGCGGGAGCGGGAGTAGCGGCAATCGACAGTCGATGGCGGGACGAGGGAAGGTAGAAAAGCGGAAATACCGTGCTGGACACAGCGAAACTTCGCGGTCAACGTCGCCGTCGTCGTCATCATCGCCTAGTCCAGCTGTGCGGTCCGGACGTGGCCGTAAACCTCCCCACGAGCTTTTGAGCGAAGCTCAAAAGAAAGCAAATCACATCGCATCCGAGCAGAAGCGGCGGGCCAATATTCGGATAGGCTTTGACCAGCTCGTCGATATTGTCCCCACGCTCACACATTCCCACCGGAGTGAATCTGTCATCTTGCACAAGTGTATGTGAAAAAAAGTAAAAAAAAAAAAAAACGCATCGCATCTTACGAGGAGAAACAAAACTATAGCTGCAGACTATATTCGACAGCTGGTCAATACAAAAAACACGCTCAGGGAACGTGTACGAGAACTTCAGACGGCTTTGGGCGATATGTAAGTTTGAAACAAAAAAAGACAAGTCGATAGAAGTGTATTGACATTCCCGGGGGCGGGGTGTGTTCTAGGCCTGATGAAGACGTAAGCTTGATGCACTATAAGAGGATGAAGAAGGGTGGGGGAATAGAAAACGATCCATGTGTGCTTACAACCAAGATATCCTTCCCTTTAGAGTTCAGAAGGAGAGATGGACTATCCATTCTAGAGAAGAGAAAAAAAAATTATTTTTTTGTCACTCCCATTGTAAACACGCGCACTCCATATATATACAATGCATATTTAGAGGAGTTCCTCAAGACCTTGTATCGTTGTATTTTATTTTTTATAAAAGACATAAAGCTGCGTCCAGCAAGACATCTTTTTTTTTTCAGAAGGAATAGTGTTTTATTTAACCATGAATAGGCTTTGACTCGAATTTGCCTTCGGTGGCCTTAGCAGCCATTGCACAGAGATTTTCATAAGGAACCTCGAGGCTCTTAGGGAGCTGTGACTTGAAGGAATCTGCGGCCATCCAGTCCAAGCCGTGCTGGAAGATGGTAGCAGCGCGGTGATGGCCACCTTCAATGGTACCCATGGACGCGTGCAGTGTAGCGCGCTTATTCGCCTTGAAGTATGCAGCGCGGTGGAGGATGTTATTGTCGTAAAAGACAGTCTGGCCAGGCTTGAGATGGACCTGGAGTTGGCCAGGCATCGCGTGTGTCTTTGGATCATTGATCGTCAGGTCACGCTCGGCCTCGGTGCGGACCCTTCTGTGCGACTTGGGCACTACAAATAGGCAGGCATCGTCATACAACGCGCTATAGCAAAAAGGAGGGCGGGGAGGTGTTACATTCGATTAAGATGTGTCTCTCTCTCTCTTTATGTGCACCCCACACTTACGTGTTCCACTGTGTGCCATAATGCGGGATCTTTAATTTCTCCGCCTCATCCTCTGGAAGCGTCTCAACCGGCACGGCATCCCGATGCCACGTCAAGTCAAAATCAGATTCCTCGGGATTGATGAGGAGATTGAACAGTTCTGGAAAAAGCACAGTCAGTAAGTTCACTCTCTACTACCACCCCATCTCTCCGGGGCGAGAGAGAGAGAGACCGTCAGTCTTGCTTACCAAACTGAAGCTTGTCAGCGCTCGTGCCGAGAAGCTGGCACACAGCCTCGATCAACTTTGCAGAGCCGTACCATTCAGCAAAGATGGGCTCCTGCAACTCCGGGTGGAGAAGATGCTGGACACCCCACACCTATAAAAGGATGCATCCCGGTCAACGCGCTTTTTTTCTTCTCTTGATACTATTCGCCGCATGTGGAAGGGGGAGGAAATGCTTACATCGGTGCCTTCAGTCCATGGTGGAAATTGGGTACCCACCAAACGTCGATATTTCCATTCGCCCTTGCGTGCCTTCGCGACGACGCGATCGCAGGCAGCCTTCAAGGCCTCCAGCTTGTCTTGTGGAATCAGGCCATCCACAATCACATAGCCATTTTCCTTGAGCGCTTGGTCAATGGGAATATTATTGATGTCAGTCAACATAGTTATACAAATCGATAGAGAGTGAAAGAGAGAAAGAGAGAGAGAAAAAAAAAAAGGGAACAAGAGATAAATAACAAATCAAGGGATGAATTGTTTTCAGGGTTCAGCTCAAATTTCAGGGTGTACTCCGCTGTTCCCACGGTTCGATTACATCAGCATTCCCCGTTGCACATCTATGGTACACTCATGACCACACAGATAAGCGATTCTTGTCTTTCTTTCTTACCCTTATTTTTATGGTTTCGTAAAGAAAATGGAGTATTTACAAGAATAACATTATCTATTTCTAATTAAGAGCGGTAATCACCATTAATGGTAACATATTCGTGACTGAGATCGCATGTCCAGAATTTGGTTTCGCTATCACCAAGGCCAAGGTCGACTTCAATGGTCAGATCCTCAAATTTCAGAATCTCCGAAGCTCGGTCTTCATTCACCACCTCAGGTTCACCAGTCACCATCAGCTTGAGCTTTTCAGACCCGTCAGCTGGAACAAAGTTCACGCTGACCTTGGTCGGGTCCACAAAAATACCACTGTGTCCCAAACTAGCGCAGATACGGCCCCAGTTGGCATCCTGGCCGTACAGCGCCGTCTTCACCAGCATCGACGTCGAGATATGGGATGCTGCCTTCTTGGCGTCTTCAAATGATTTGGCGCCCTAATTACAACGTCAGTATGTCGCGCGCGCATGCGTGCACGCTCTCCTCTCACACACTCTTACCTTAACGTGGATGGTTACAAACTTGGTGGCGCCCTCACCGTCACGAACAACTAACTGGGCAAGATCGGCAGCAAAGGCCGTCAGCTGGTCTCGGAAGATCTCGTACGCAGGACCTTCCTTCTCGATGCGGACGCCACTTGCGCCGTTGGCTAAGACAGCAATGGTATCGTTGGTGCTCATATCACCATCGATGCTGATCGAATTGAAGCTGCGGTCAGCAGCGTACTTGAGCGCCTTGTTGAGGAGCTCGGGAGTCACGTGGGCGTCGGTGACCATGAAACCGAGGAGCGTTGCCATGTTCGGATGGATCATGCCTGCGCCCTTGGCGATGCCTGCCATTGTGACCTTGCTGTTGTTGAGCTCAAACTGACCGGTGCGGAGCTTGGGGAACGTATCGGTTGTCATGAATGCCTCGGCGCACTTGAACCAGCCATCCTCGTGCTCGGGCGAGAGAACCGTGTACGCGTGCCGGATGCCAGCCTCGATTTTTTCGATTGGCAGCTGCTGGCCAATCACACCCGTCGACATGGTCAGCGCACTCAGCGGGTGCTCCACAAGCTTGTCTACCGTCTCACGCATCCGCTTGGCATTTTCGAGACCCTGTTGACCCGTCACTGCGTTGGCGCACCCCGAATTGGTCACCACCGCATACAGCTTGTCGCTGTTGGCGTCGAGCGTCGCCTTGCTCACAAGCACAGGAGCAGCCTTGAATGCATTCGTCGTGAACACAGCTGCGCCGGAGCAAGGGCGATCAGAGACTACAAGCGCAATATCCTTCTTGCCATTCTTCTTGATGCCGGCATGAACACCGGTGGCCTTGAACCCGATCGGGTAAGTACCATTCGTGGCAATGAGAGCCTGTTTATTGGCGGGCAGGTGCGAATACGTGCTCGAGTAGCGGAGGAACTGTTTATGAAGACCGGCAGAGGCTCGGAACATGCTTGGTGCAGGTAGATAAAAAAAACAAGGGAAGAAGTACGCATCACGTCTCCGGTTATATAATCTTTTTGATGGTCTGAGGTAAAAATAAATAAATAAATTTGCTCTTTCAATGATGAGTCACATTGAACACTTCCCCACCCCCAACCCCCACCCGCCTGAAAGGATTATATCCTGCAGAGGGCCTCAGTCTTTGCAAGCCTTAAGTGCTTGGACCTGCTCAACATGTCAGCAAACTATACGGCCGCATGTCTAACATACTTTTGGGGTTCGCTAGCAGGCATTACTCCATTTTTCGCAATAATAGCGCGGTTAATAGACTCTTTTTTTTTTTAATTGACTCATGAGGGGGAAAAACGGCTATCTATCTATGCCTGCAGTAACCCAAGTTTTTCTTTGGCGTTGGCTAGTCACGAAATGTTTTAAGGGTGCGGCATAAAGCAGAATGCCCTGTCGGGTGTCGCAAAGGATCCACCTGTTCCTCCGCTCCCTTTTCTCATTTTATTCATTAAAATAATGGCATTAAGAGAATCGAACTCGGGATTTAATCCTAATACATACCCAAGACGATCAACCTCGCGCATCTACAATGACATGGAGTTTCTTGCTGAACATTTTGGATTCCTCCCTGTCGAGATGTTGGATGAGCTTTACAATGGCTACAATATGGTGTGCTACAGATTCATCGATGCACTTGAAGATTTCTTAAAATCCTATTCCACCCTGAAATCACTTGATTATGAAGAGGTACGGATGCAGCAGTCTCTGTCGTTCGTCTCTTTCAGTGCGTGTACCTTACTGCTTCGTACAACAGAATCTCAAAGAATTCGAAATCAATGTTGAGAAAACGCTTGACAAATATTTCAACATATTCCAAAAATACGTTTTCGACCATATTCTACGACTACCGAGAAATAAACCTCTGCAATTGGATCATTATCAGGTAAAGTAGTATGCGTTATAAAACAACAACATCATCATCATCATTGGTCGCCATATACATTATTACCAACACGCCTTGTCCTCTAAAAGGGCTTGGATTTGATGTGCACGGATGAACAAGAAGATTTGGTTGATCAAGAGCTGGCCAAGGCGCGACGAAGCCTCATGTCGGTACGTGTTCGCTTTTCTTCTAAAAAAGGGTCTTGTTAGATTAACATCACCCTATAGCAAAAAGCATTTCGTCACATCCTTCGGAACAAGTTAACAAAGCTCGACCAAGAGATGGCAATGGCCTCCGTTAAGGAACAACTCATACTGTCTTGGCTTCAGATTGCCCGTGACAATAACGGTAAAGCATCCATGTTGTATTCTTTGCTAGCGACTGTTTGCTGATTTACCTCCGCATTAGTATACCCTGTTCACGACTCTGCGCGGTTCGTTGCGGAGCAAGCAGAGCGATTACGAAAAACCATCTTAGAGGTCATCCAAAGGATAAGAGAGACGGGGGCTTTTGAGAAACTCACCTCACCGGACGAGAGGACGCAGCACATTCTCAACACCGTCCAGTTGCAACTCAATGCTTACAGACACAATCATCATCTGAATATTCAAGGACAATGAGCAGGGACAAACCACTAATTGATTCATCCTCATTCACACATATTTTTGTACCTTTTATAAAACAAGGAATAATGTTAATACCATCCACATCAGCCTTGGCAAAGAATTTAATCGCATAAACAGGTGGGGGGGGAGTGTGAAAGGGGAGAAAAATTGCTCTTATGCTGTGCCAGGGCGCTCATCCAATGGAATTGGCTCTAGGCTGTGCTACGGCCCTGATATTTGACCACACATAGCTCGCCAGCACAGTCTGTTAGGTTTCTAGACAAATTACCGGTATCTCAGCTCAATCTTGCCATCTCCCTTCTTCGTTTCCTCCCTCACCCACCTAAAGTAAACCTAATGCTGCGATTCACTGCATGTGTCGCCGGCATCTATATCTGCTTCTTGACCTGGGGTGTGGTACAAGAGCGAGTGAGCACCACGCCTTACGGGGACGGCAACAAACCGGAAAAGTTTCGTTTCTTTGTCTTTCTTAACCTCATCCAATCGGTGATTGCAGCGATTGTCTCATTCTTATACATCAAATTCACCGGCCGACACCTCAATGTCACGACGATCCCTCGATCTCTCTATCTCAAATACGGCCAAGTAGCGTTTCTCAATTGCATCGGCTCGCCCTTTGGATACGCTGCCCTGAAGCACATTGACTACCCGACCATGATTCTCGGCAAATCGTGCAAATTGATTCCGGTGATGCTCATGAACTTTTTGTTTTATCGACGCAAGTTTCCACTGTACAAGAACATTTGTGTCGTGTTGATCACAGTGGGTGTGTCGATGTTTATGCTCTACCACAATGTCGAAGACGGCAGTAGCAGCAAGAAAGGAGCCGCAACCAGCTCGCTGTGGGGCTTGTTTTTGCTGACAACGAATCTGTCGATTGATGGATTGACGAATGCGACGCAGGACGAGATTTTTCACCGGTTTGGGCGTCGTGTGAGCGGGCAACACATGATGTTCTTCATGAACGCGATTGGGTCAGTGTACATGGCCTTGTATCTTGTGCTCAACCCATACAACAATGAACTGTGGCGGGCCATTCAGTTCTGTCAAACACATCCAGCAGTGGTTGGGGACGTGCTTCTCTTTGGCCTTTGCGGCGCACTCGGCCAGCTGTTCATTTTTTATACGCTCCAGGAATATGGCAGTCTGCGTCTCGTCACCGTCACCGTCACCCGCAAGCTATTCACAATGCTTCTCAGCATCTTCTGGTTCGACCATCGGCTTACACTCGGCCAATGGTTCGGTGTCTTGTTGGTGTTCCTTGGTAAGCAATAGAAGTTGATCACGGGGTGGGGGAAGGAGCATACTCATTGTCTTCCGCATGTAGCCATTGGTATTGAAGCATATATCAAAAAACAAGAGTCGTCAAAAAAAAGGGCGTTCAAGGAATCGTCCATAGACGAGAAAAAGAGCATAGCTGCAGCTGACAAGTTTGTTGCTGCAAAAGCAGAATAGAGTATCTATAAAGTCGTTCCATCATGAGGGTAAACAATGTAGAAAATCAGAAAGTGATACACAGAAAAATCCCCTATAATAATATCGGGGCAATATTGAATTGGGAAAGTTTGCTCTGTGTCGATGGCTGCTGTACCTCCAATTCGCATCGTCTATTGGACGAATCTTTTCTTTGCTCCTTTCAATGAAGGTACTGAAGATCTGATGGGGATGCAAAAAGTGTTTTGATCTGCGCTTCCTCGGTGCATGTTCTGAAATACACATTTGCACTAGGCAACGACCTGGAGGTATCATGCGATAAACCCAACGATCTTGAGCTAGCGCCTGCATCTCAGACTGCATGGTGCACCATCACAAGCAATGTGTCGAATGTTGAGGACGCTGCGGCTATCATTTTCCATGCTATGGATTATCGCGACGATACACTTCCACCGCGCACGGTCGGACAGCCTTGGATCCTGCTGACGATGGAATCACCGTTGAACCCCGAGTTTCGCCGCGACGATGTTAAGATGCGGCAATTTGAGTATCTTGCCTCGTACCATCTTCGCAGTCGGTTCCTCTTTCCTTATTTCTCGCCCAATATCATGGATACCATCAATCGTCCCCTGGAAAGCAACTTTATGGCGCGAAAGACTGCCGACGCGCCGATCCTATGGATTGCGTCCAACTGCGATGCATGGAACGGGCGCCACCACTACGTGAAGGAGCTGATGAAGTATATCAAAGTGGACAGCTACGGCGGATGTTTGAATAACAAGGTATATCCAGAAAACACGGAGAGGTTAGCATTGATGGGCATGTACAAATTCTATTTGGCAATTGAAAACTCAAACTGCGAGGATTATGGTAAGATCGAAACGAGAAGCAACCTGAAATTCATATATATATATCAAACTTTTGATATTTTTCTAGTAACCGAAAAGCTGTTTGACACATTCCAGGCATCGACGGTTCCGATCGTGGACGGGCCCAGGTCGTATACACCCTTCATCCCCACCCAGCGATCTGTAATTCGCATGGACGCATATCCGGATCCACGCGAGTTGGCGGATTACATACAATTTCTTGACAAGAATGATACAGCGTACTTGGAGTACCTAAGTTACAGGCGCGATGCAGATTCCGTGCCGGCGGTGGAGCGGGTCGAGGCGCCGTTCTACACCAACTGGAGCAGCTGGGAGCTCCATAACAACCGTGCATACTTCTGCAGCATATGCCGCGGCATAGCGCCATGGTGGCGGGCCAGGCACGACGAGAACATAGAACTGCCAAACGACATGGACGCCTATCTCCGGACAGATCTTTCTTGCAGAACTGACAAGAAATGGGATTATGCTCGTAAAGGCCCACCCTACATTCCTCATTGGAAACCCAGCTTGGCAGACGAGTTTACGAGGCCATGGGTCAAGAAACGGATACCGCTTTACTCTGGCAACCAAGTCGGCGAGGTGTCAGCGAGAAGCGTATGGGGCGTTTACCTTCTGCTCTATTTGATATTCTTCACTTTTATCGCGATCTTGATCCGACATAGACGATAGTCACGGCGATCCGAAAAGCAGAGAGATATCGTGTGTTGCTCAAAGACAAAGACAAAGAAAGTGCATACTATCCATATTTGATCTGGTTTTTATCTTCATATTTCGTCCCTCGTTGATCGGCTTCTGTATATATAAACACACGCATGTAAATGGGAATAAGCAGCAGCATTGTTTCAAAGATAAACAATCATCCCTCCCTTCCCCTTTTTCTTCTTCTCCCCTCTTTTTTGCTCTCGCCTCGTTGATTTTCCTTCTTCCACACACTTTGTCGTGAGATGAAACCCGTTTTGATCAGCCTCCATGATCCATGCTATGAAAAACTAAAGTTCTGGAAAATATTTGGTGCTGTCCAAAACGCTCACTTTGCTGCATCAAGCTCAGGTGGGGGGGGTAGCATCCTTATTCTCATTCCCTTACTCTTTCTCTGGAGAAAATTGGTTCTCTTGACGCCTAACCAGAGTTGCTTATAAAGGCCATCTTGATACGAAACATCGCTCAACAAGAGCGTTAAGGTAGTAGTTCATTTGGCGCGACTTTTTTTTGCTCGATCGGGTTATGTAACCTATCGATCTATCTCTACATAGCATGACGTACTTTGCAAGGGCTACTACCACGGTATCCAGAGACTCGATCACCCAACAACGCCACCAAGCGCCCCGATTGACATCTGTCCAACCCACCGAGTGTCAAGCAAGCCTCATCACTCTCTGCAGTGCATGGAAGCATGTGGACCCAAACAACGCCATCCATCCTTCATCTACGGCTGAACCTGTTACTCCTGCTGCAACAACAACAACAACAGCGGCAACGGCAGCAGGAGACACACTCCTGCAAACCCCTTTATCCCCAATACAAGTGACTGAAGATGAAAGAATGACAACCCTTCGTGCCGAGCTGGCCATGGAACGTCGTCGGAGAGCTTCACTTCAAAAGTCATACGATGGTAAATATCTTTTGTATCCGTTTTCTCGCGCGCGTGAGCGCACGCGTGTATGTGTGTGTGTATATGTGCACCACTCACCCACCCATCTTACCCCCCCCCCCATCGTTTTAGCAATATCCCAAAAAATGAACCATCTTCATGCAGTTATAAAAGACAAGACCACTCTGATCAAAAGGCTGGAAAATGACAAGGTAAAATCGCATTTGACTTGGTAGGCCCGTTCATATATAACTGTTCGTATAGAGCAATCGAGAGCAGGATATGGATCTGCTGCTGCATAAGGCCAAGAGCGTTGCACAAGATGCAAGGAAGTGGTCATTTGAAGCCAATCGGTACAAGCAGGAATTAGAGGTAAATAAAGTTACGATCCGATTGAAGAGAAAGAATTTATTTGTTGCGATAGGCCCTACGACAACAATGGAAGGACGAAAAGAAAATTTACATGACACGTTTGCGTGAAAAACAAAGCATCATACAAGGACTTTCGGTATGTATGCTTCTATATATATACAAGAAAGCCATCTGAAAAAAAAGGGGAGGCGACATAGGCAAGACTAGGACATTCAACCGAAGAAGAATGCGACGCCCCGTCCCTGTCGTCAAGCAACGGGTCAGCATACGCTTGTGACAGCAACACAACATGTTCCTTGTGCAGCGCATCGACCTGCGATTGCGCGAGGTTGCACCCGCCCACGCCCGTCCCCAGCAACAATCATCTCGGTCGCGAGAAACAGCACGGAAGGCGATCACATGCAATCCTATTACAGTGGTGATCATCCTACCTCTTCCTCCCTCGGTCCACCCCACACACTCATATATATATAGATAAACCTGCCAATCATTCTATGCCCAAAAAAAAAAAAGAAGTCCAACCTTCCATTATAAGCTGAAAAATCAGGCAACAAAAGGGAAAGAGTGTAACTTAAAAAATGCTGCCTAGCGCTTAATCACATGTATTTACCCTCTCGCTCGCTCGCTCGCTTTCCCTTTTGAACAAAGTGCGCTCTGCTCAGTATGGACGCCTGGTGCGAACTCTGTACAAGGGCGTTCAATGGCGACACTGCCGCCGATCATCTCATTCTTTACCTTGAAGGCTGCGGTAACCGTTTAGCGAATGGCCAGTTTTCGGTAATCACCACGACCTTGAGCGATCGCGATCGCGCCTGTCTCGAATCACTCGGCTTTGCTCCTTCGTCCGACCAGGAGAACGAGTGGACATTGCCCGGTGATCAGTGGTCGCTTTACGTTGATGCCAAGCGCAATGAACGTGCGCGGTGGCATGCGATGCGGCATCGGCAACTGCAGATCGAATTGCATACCCATCTTGAGACCATTCAGCCCCTCCCGGGCTTGAACGATCAGCATCGACTTGCGCTCGTCCGCGGGTTCTGCAACCGCTTCGCGGCTGACGCACGCGCCGTCCCATTCCTGCGCGGGATTGCGGGCCTGTGCCGATTCCAGCTCTTCAGGGACAGGCTCGCAGTCTGGCGTTGCTCCGAGCACGTCTTTACCCAAAGTGGGCCGGAGGCCATGGTCGAGTATATCAAGCTCCTCAAGGGCGTCCTGCAGCTCGAGAGGGTATTCACATCAGCAACAGACAAGCGCAGTGACGACGACATCATCATTGACCTGGACACCTCAAGAATGCCTGATGATGATGATGATCCTATCCTCATGTGGCGCACGAACAGCCAGCTTTCGGACCACCATCTCTGCGATTTGCTCGCCATCCTCCCTCCCCATGAGCCAAGCCCTCAGCAATTTTGCCTCTCCGATATCCCTCGCCCTATCCACATATCCGCATCCATCGGCTTTTACCACCCACATCTTCTTCTTCAGTGGATCATGCACCTCTTTCGCCACTGCACCGGCTTCATCCACCGTCCCGGTAGGAGATAGGCTCATTTAGAATGAAAGATTTATAATTTGATATTATTTAGACTTGTCTACAGTGAGTGAAGAACGATAGGGATGGAGAAAGAGACGGAGGAAAAGAATGCAAATTTTGCTTTTTGATTGTCTACGCCTTGGCAGCGTCTGCTGCGCTCTGGCTTGAAGATGACATAGGAATGCTCTGAGACGACATATTGGGCTTCTTACTACCCACCGTCTTGGCATACGAATACACGAGACCAGCAACGAAACCTTGGGAATATTAAATATAATGAGAAACATCTCTTGCCCCCTGCAAAGGTTCACATGTAAATGCCGTGTACTACTCACCAATAATGATGGCTGTCACATTGCCAAAAGTGGCAGGATCACTAAAGAAGAGAATACCAGAGGCCGCGATCGGCAGCTTGTTCAGGGCACCGACCATGGAATAGGTCGTTGAGGACGTCGCGCGCACACACCAGGCAGATGCGTACGACATCACGAAAGCGGACACGCCAGAGAAGACCATAGCATAGATCATTTGAGAGCGGATTTCCTCGGGGCTATGTAGTTTTAAGCAACATATCCTCAGTCAGCGTCGGGAGTATACAAAAAAAAACCACACACTCACAAAGTACGCGCGAAATTCTCAGCACTCCAATCCTCAAAGATCAACGAAGGAATGATGAGCAATGGGATAGATAGCAAGTTGTTGTAATATACTGTGTCGAAGTCCTTGAAATTGAACAGCTTGATACGCTTGCGCATGAACAAAACAAACGCAGCCGACGAGAGACAGTTTGCTGCCATCCAGAAATACCCAAGCAACGCCGCATCCATGTGGGCAATCTCTGAAAGCGTTGCCGACACATCTGCCCAGCCAGCGATGAGCGACGACAGAACCTAAACGTACGTCCCTGACGTTATCAGCGGGGTGGCTCCATTATCTATCTCTCTATACTTACCATCAACATGAACGATACGAGCATTGTCTGCGTCACGTTGCCGCCAAACCAGATCACTTCACCATATGCAATGAGGATAATGGTTAAGTTTTTGAAGATTGTATAGACCGGAATTCGCAAATACTGCAGAGATTTTGAGCCGGTGTAGATCATGGTCACCAGAGCAAATGCAATCGGGAACCACTTCCGTGCCTCCTCCTTGTCAAATTCTCGAAATTTGATCAGATTGAGAAATTTGAATGTTTGAAGCAATACAACAGTCAAGAGGTTCTGAGAGGAGCGGCAGGGGAAAAAAAGGAGAGAGATGAGTTCTTATTCTTTCTTTTTCTCCAAAGCGAGATGTTGGAATGCCTAGAGAGAGTACAACTCACCTGCACGGTCAAGAGAAGAAAGTTCATGTTGAAGCCATAACCACTGACGACGTATTTATTGGTCACGGTCATCAGAATGCTTGCAAAGCAGTAGCTTGCGATAGGCAAGGCGGCCCGCATGCCTGGCGACAGTTTGACGATCGATGGCGCGACAAGGGATGAGTTATTCTGCGGAGGGGGTGGTGATGAGATCTGTTCATCGTCTACGACGACCTTGTATTCGCCCTTGGAATCCGACATTAGGATGTTTATATGTGTAGAGTACAAGAAGGGAAAGGGCGGAGGAGTATTAATAAATTGTAGATGGTCTAGCGTGCGTGATCGCTAGAAGAGGCCGGGGGAAGGAAAGAGGGGACAGAGCAGAAAAGGAAAAAGGTGGGAAGAATGACGGACGATAGGTACTTTGAAAAAGTAATAAAAAGAGGAACAACGTTTGTACACCGCACAATTTTTTTTTTTTTACCTTGAACTCAACGTCGATCTTTTTTCGTCTCGAAATAGATCCACTTAGTATCACAAACCAGGTCCATACGCAAAGTATTCACAAACAGGCCCCTCCTCATAAGGCTTCTCCCACTATCCCTAACAATAGACTCTTGCAGCGCTGGAGCATGACAAGAAGTTACTAGACACGTGATATTCTTCAATCCATCGATGCCATCATGGTTGTCGGGTCGAATGCTCCGGGGAAGGAGTAGTGTCACAAACATTTAATTCTCAGACCGCCCGTCGGTGGGAAGTATGCGCTAAAACAATGGGATAACTGGGTCGCGGGGAGTTTGGTTTAGCAGACCAGCAGAATTAAGTGTCCACTAGCAAGACCTAACAGAGGATGACCGACCTCCGAGCCAGAACCTGGATAATCATTTCTTGTTGTTACGGTGACACTGTGGCACTAGCATTAAATAAAGGCTTCGTTTTTCTCTGAGGCCACACACATATCCTAGCACGTTGATGCGTATCACTCTGTGCCAAAAAATGGCTTACCGTCACACACACACACACACAAGCACACTATGTCTCTCTCTGCTCCACCATCCCACATCCTCCTTCGGATTACCTCGTCACACAAGCCATTTTCCTATCTGAGATACATTACGGACAACCTCCCATGCAATCTTAACAAGCTTCAATTAAATCCTTTCTGCTTATATTGATTTTGCACTTAATAATCGACAAAAACATAGTGCGGCAATGTCACAATCATTAAAACCTCCTTTTTTCTATGATTATAACGAGAACACTAGAAGAAAGGCCATGGTTGATCAAACAAGGAGCATTTACCACAGTGAAATCACTCCTTTTTTTTTAACAGAGAGAGAAGAATGGGCTAGGAGAAGGAAGAGGGGGGAAGGAAGAAGACAGTATAAAAAGGGAGGCTCACCAGGCCCATCTGACAGCCGTATTCACAAGCCGAACTTGTTCTCCATGCGATCATCGATTTCCTTTCTCTCAGCAGCCGTCCTGTTGATTTCGTTTATAGTCACTGTCCACACCTCGCCCATCGGGACATCTTCGGAGCGCACACATCCTGAGGAAGCACTGCAGCGCCGTTCACCTCAAGGAGCAGGTGGACTGGGCAGCGGCGGAGTTCCTATTATCAGTAACCTTCCGCTTGGTGGAATCGGCGCCCTCTTTGGTCAAGGTTCTGCCCAACAGCCTCCGGAGGAAGCTTAATGATCTGTTGATACCCCCACCCACACACACACACTCTCTCTCTCAAATAAACATACGCAGCCGCATATTTTCATATTCATTTTTCCACTTATGATAAGCACAAGATTGTAAACGATGTACGCTGGAACCAATGAAATAAATCTTAGCTCGCAAATAACGCATATACGCCGGGGAGGTGTTTTCGCGAACTGTCTTCTTCACTTTCCTTATTTCATTACATCGTCGGTTCTGATAATACTGCGGTAATCGTTAGATCCATGGTCCCAGTCTCAGCGACGGGCGCATAAGCGTCTTTATACGCTGTGTCTGGTATATACCAACAAGAAGCCCGTATTGAAAGCGAGTCTCGTTCTGTCCCGGCATAGCCGATTTAAAAGATGCTTGAGGTACGGCAGCGTTCTCCTCTTTTGTGCATAAAAGTGATAATAAACTCAAAAGAACTGCTCCTCCTTTTATTAAGCGCCCACATGGGAGACCATCGCTGGACACAGCCAGCGTGTAGCTGTGTATACCCTGTTGTGCGGTTGAAACCATCAGTGCGTGGTGGTATTCGATTTTAACGTTGCCCGAAACCAACTGGCTTTTTGGGGGCAAGGAAATACACACAACGAGAGTGTTCCCTGACGCCACCACCACAACTTCGCAGTTTAGCGACTCCGCATTTCTTTCCCGGGGGGGGAGACTGCCGCATCACTACGACCCTACGGTTTACGTCATCTACGGCTATCCCAATGGCAGACAGGTTGGAGAGGAGCAGCAGCTACAGCGGCGATAAAGTACATCATATTCCATTGTATCTGCCGCTACTATTACCCTGCTACCGGTTACTCTACAAACAAGGATGTCCTGTGACATCGGGCTTGCCCACGTTGTATGTTTATGATCATTGGTCTTCTCGTTGCGTTCGCGCGTCCTCCGCGCTGTATATCCGCCGACGCTCTTCCTAAGTACTCTCACCGCAGTGCGTGTACTATTACGTGTTGTTTCGGAACGGCATGTTCACACCTCTATAGTGTTTCTGCTGAAGAAACCTGCGGCGAAATGTCCGGGTTATCCGTCCGTTGTCCAGTGATTTGATTGAGGTCTGCCGACGTCCGTACCCTCGTGGATATGCCTTGCCTCACCCTCCTGCGGCACCCGGCAGGCCCCATCTGAGGTACTCTTCGTCGTCATCATTTGGGGACGCGCTGCTCCTAAAAACGGACACCCATGTCTGCTTGGATTATTCCTCTTGGTGCATTCTTTCCGGTTTCGAGACAAATTGATCTTTGAATGACACCCCGTCCCGTTCACTTCGATCCGTGGCTTGGCGTTGATTCGCGGTGCTTCTTCGGAAGGAGGGGGTCTTCCTGCACGGTACAGTACTCGACGCATATTATCGCCAAAGTCGACACCATGTATCTCCCATTGGATGCTGCAGGTTCCGGGGGCATGATCCGGCACAATGACTATTGGCTTTTTTACTCTTTCTCTTTCTTCTTGATCTATTTAATTCCCCCTTCTTTCTTTGCTTCGTTGGCGCTACGTCTTTCCGCTATTTCAACCCTTGATAGGTTGCTGTTCGTCAAATCTGCTGGAGTCACTTATTGTTCTAACAACTGCGTAGGGCAATTGTTTGGCTGGTTAGTCTTAGGACTAGTCAAACAGAAACCTATCAAGGCTTCCCACTCTTTTAAGTTGTATTATCGCTTTGATAACGTACTTTCGCTGAAAATAATCTGATAGGCTTCGTGTTTGATTAGCCCGTTGAACTAACCTCGCAATTATTGAATGCTAGTATCTCCTATGAAAAACAACATGGGTATCATATCTGATACGTGCATAGCATGTCTGAGGACAGTGGCCTCCAGTCATAATAAGATCCGTTATGACCTTTCTCTATAGTGGTATGATTTCGTCGAGGCTACTGTATACATATCGTGATCTACGATAGCTGATGTCATCCGTCAAGGTCCAAGTTGGTATAACCTTTTCTGAAGTCGGGATTTGCCCAAAAAGCTTTGCGTGTGGTGACAAAGCACGGTGAAATATGATGAATCTTTATAACGACTCGTTTTTTATTTTGAAAACTGACCCATCGCACTCGTAAGCACTTTGTGAAACCTAGAAAAGAGGTCAAAAAGGATACTGGACCACTCGGTGGGGCCGCGATGTGGCATCTGTCGGGCCGCCCTTTCTCTGTTTTTTCTTTTTCTTTTATCGAGTAACCGTTGTTTCTGGCGTTGCATGTTCTTGCCCATATTACTGCTGTTGATATGCCACCAATCCTCTACCGTGGTTACCGCCATGTGTATATCGGGACACGCCTCTTATGAGGCGGTTTGGTCAGTCAAGTGTAACGGGGAGAGGTAATGGTCTCTGTATCATACAGTACTGCATACAACCGCCTGCGCTCGCTGATCTCGGTAGACAACCTGTAAAAGACTTTTTGGATAGGCCCGAAATCACCCCATCCCCATTTTTCCATTAGTTAACTTTGGAATCGTTTACCATTGTCCCTTTTTACAGTACCCACCCGTTAGAGTGACACTCTTGATTTGAATATGCCCTGTCTTGTTAATATGATTCCTTAAAAGCGTATCACTAGAGTGAATGTCGTTGTAACGAATACCATTATAACGGGTAGTCATTGTTCAGTGCCGGGCAAGGAATGATGTACGCTACCGTAATATTTATCTCATCACAGTTGGCTTTCACTCGTTCTTTATTGGCTCTTGTCAGCTGTTGCTTTCTTTTGCTGCTCACTTCCAAAGATATAACGAACGCTGTGGCGAAAGACTGATGGCTTCTCTTAAGGCATACAGCTGGAATATTCCGTGCGCGGGAAAGCTGATACTGCTTCCTCTCTATGATATATTGGAAGGTTATAAGAAAGCAGTGCCATCGCTAACCCATGGCATGTCTTGCAAGTTGGCCAGCCCTTCCTCCGTGAACTTGTACATCTGAGACACGGATTTCCAATTTGGGAGTCCTGACTGTCTATGGAACAAAAATGTATCTTTTTCTTTATACGGAGGACCACTTGCCAATGCATTTGTGCAACATCCTTTTTCGTGTGGGCGGTCCTGATTTTGGGGAAGGGAGCGGTGTGTATGCACATGGTAGACCTGAGTGCATTAGCTCGGTACAGTAAGCACCCTATTGATCAGTTACTTTGTTCGTATAATATCACCATGAAGGAACACCCAAAAATTCGTAGCAAAGCGGCTGTTGGCATCCGAGATGGCTCGAGTTTTGTTAAATGACTTAAAAAGTGCAATAAATTGTGTCGTGTGCAGTACCGCTTTTGGATAATTTCAGTCCTGAAAGGCAAGTTAAGCTCAGCGACGGCGCGCTGTTCCTCAGCAGAGGTGATGTCATTTAATAAATAAACTCCTGAACAGCCCACCCTGCAATCAAAAGTCCATCCGCCATTATTGGTCTGTATGACACACCACGGCCATTTTCGTATTGTGTGTCTCACTTGTCATATGACATGCTCAGCGACTCGCTTTGGCACGTCATCGCCTAGAACTGTAAGCCCACAAAGACTGAAGGGACATGGATATCCTAATTATAGGTCTGTGACCCTGGATCTGAAATATATAAAGCTGTTAACTTCAGCGCACTTACTCTCACTATTATAATACATCATGATCCAAAGAAGCGTCGGAGACAAGACATTTAATGGCATTGGACTTGGCTGCATGGGGTAATATATCTTTGATTATGAACAAGGCTTGAAGTCGCTAAAGATCCTCCTATGGGCAGTATGAGTGATTGGTATGGCGCCGACCGAGATGATGACAAGAGCCTCCAGGTTTTGGAACGTGCCATTGACATCGGGTAACGCCTATGAGGCAAATCGAACTTGTTATCTAAAAGTGGCGATACTAACCCATGATGTCCATTAGATGTACATTCTGGGATACCGCGAACGCGTATGGCATGGGTGATAATGAACGCTTGTTGGGCCGCGTTCTCAAGACGTCGGCACGCGACAAGGTCTTTGTGAGCACTAAATTCGGTGTTGTCCGCGACCCAGCTACGGGCGCATTTCTGACTGTGAATGGCCGGCCTGAATACGTGAGGTCATGCTTCGAAGAGAGCACCAAGAACCTTGGGGTCGACGTTGTCGATATGTATTATTATCATCGCGTGGACCCGGATGTGTACGTTTCTTCGCACTTTTTGCTAGGGTGGTTCTTTGTCCTGGCAGAGTTGCAACACTCACCGTGCTTGATCTTTTTTAACCTGCTGATATCTTAGCCCGATTGAAGAGACCGTCGCGGCAATGGCCGAACTTGTCAAGGAAGGACGTGTTCGGTTCCTTGGGCTATCAGAATGTACCGCCGATCAGCTTCGGCGTGCACACAAGGTCCACCCGATCACGGCTATTGAGATGGAGTATTCTCCGTGGGTGCTGGACATTGAGACGAACGGCGTTCTCGATGCAGCCCGTGAGCTTCGTGTGAAAATTGTGTGCTAGTAAGTGGGTAGAAGGAGACTGGGATCAATCCTATCTCGACTAATCTGAGAACTGTGCAATGATATAGCTCACCGTTGGGACGTGGTTTCCTTACCGGTAAAATTCGTTCAGCTGACGACCTCGCGCCAGACGATATCCGCCGGAAATTCCCCCGTTACTATCCCGAAAATTTCCAAAAGAACTTGGACATTGTGGATAAGATTAGTGCACTCGCAGCCAGGAAGGGAGTTACGACAAGTCAGTTTGTGCTCGCATGGGTATTAGCGCAAGGCGACGATTTTATTGTGATTCCCGGGACAACAAAGATTGACCGGCTCGAGGAAAATGCGAGAGCTTCCGAGATCGTACTAACCCCGAAAGAGATTGATGAGATGCGCCAGGTGATCACCATTGCACAAGTAGCAGGCGGTAGACATGCCGTTATCTCTGATACCATCATGCAAAAATTGCAGAAATAAACAGCTTTTGATGTCATCGTCATGCACACGCTTGTCCTATGCTTTTCCGCCTATTCATGCGGAAAGTCTCGAAATGAAGAACAAAGCAAAGTAATCTTTTGAATTGCAAGGTCAAATCTAGTTGCTTTTTTACTTTTTCTCCAATAGCCCTGACTTAAGGCAGTCGAAATCGGACAGGCGAGCTTCCTATCTCATTGATAGCTTCCCATTCGAATCAATCATGAGACGTGCACAGAGAAGGATCTGTTGTCTTAATCATCGATACCTTTAAATGTGATCCGGGGAACCCATTGGTCTGAATGATCATGGCTGTTGCTTCTGTTGTCTTCTTCCTCAGGAACGACACGATCTTCAAAGGGGTTGAGATTATGTAAAGTATGGTCTCTTATGACAGGGACATCTCGTCTTTTTTTCCATACGGGAAGGTCTTGGAAGTCGACGTCATGATCGTCTGCAGTTGTGATTGAGCTTACAACGTCACACTTGGTCGACAATCACTTACCTGGGCGCATGCGCTTCAGGACTTCGCGTAGCGCCTTTCGTTTTGCTTTCATTATTGAAGCAAAATGCTGTTGCTTTCTCGTCATTTCCAAATCGCTATCTAAGATAATGGAAATTCCACCGGCGTTGCCCGTCGATATGAGCTACGTATTAAACAAATTATCGAGAGTTTGTACTTAATGGAAGGTAAATCAGGATGAAAACAAAGAGGCATCTGACAGCTCGACCTCAGCTGCGGTTTTCTTCTATGGTAGTTGCTGTCGCCGTCATCATCATCATCACTGTGTTTTGGAACATCACGCAGTTTGTCTACAATAATAGTTATTAGACCATCAAGTCATGCATATGTCGTTGGAACGAAATGACCATGAACCTTCCATGCGGGAAAATTGGATGTGCTCAAATGAAATGGGCAGTAAGCGGCGGAAGGAAAGAGAAGAAAAGTCTCATGATGGCATCATTTTTTTTTTACATAGATGCGCGTGCATCTTGCGTTTTGTTGTCGTCTTTGTGGCAAAGCAGACACAGAGCCGTTTCTGTTGCTTTTCCATCACATTCTTCTCGATACCTTGGGAATCGCCCGACCAATAACATGACTCAGCTGCTGCACCGAATATTACAAGGCCAACTTACGTAATGCTCCTGTCTTGGACATCATCTGCGTTTGGATGCTGATATGCTTCTTGAAAAAGATCACAACCTCTCATAGCTTCTCGGATTGGGGGGAAGGGACAGAGTCTCTGTATATCTGTTTGTTTCAAAGGTTACTACGACATTTTATTAAACAGATAGGTTGGGCAAAGTGGTAGGCATTATCCTGAAAGATGAAAAATAAGGTTGCCAGAACAAAGGCGGTTAATTTTAGTTGCTCCTTCTGAGGGAGAAGGACTGTGCGTGTTTCCTGGCTCTCTCTTTCCAATTTTTATCAACCGTTCCTTTACAAGATGCAAAGAGGAATAGGAAACGATCTCGTCAATGTTGTTGGCCTTGGTTGCATGAGGTAGGAACCACAACGCGTTTACGTGCTGCGTATGAGTCTTCGAAAGCGTGGCCTTCGTTTTTTTTTTTAAAAAAAAATGTGAATTTTACGGGAATGAGAATAATGAACAGAGCATTAAAAATTCGGTGAATAGTACGCAACATAGTAAAAGAAAAAGTAAACTCGAAATAATCCTACTTTTTAACTCATGATGCACACTACGGGATACCGCGGATATATATGGACAAGGCAAGAACGAAGTGTTGCTCAGACGAGTACTCAAGGAACATTGAGACAAGATGCTCCTATGTTCAAAGTTTGGCATCGTACGTGATTTCGAGACGGGCGGCAGCAAGTGCGACAGCGAGGCAAGCTTAGAGCGTCTCGGAGTTGACATGATTGATTTGTACTACCAGCACTGCATCGACAAGGACACGTAAGCCTCTCGCCTCTTATTACACCAGTCCAGTTTGAACTATCTTTCTAAATGCCCATACAGGCTTATAGAGGAAGCCACCAAGGCAATGGCCGAACTCAGTCAAGGAGGGCAAGGTGCGTTATATCGGTCCGTCCGGGTGTAGTGCAAGAACTCTTTGGCGAGCTCACAAGGTCCATCCGGTCGTGGCCATCCAGGTGGAATACTCGCCTTGGACACTTGATACTGAGGAGAAAGGCGTCCTTGAGGCGACCCTAGTATGTAAAAAAAAGAGAGAGAGGGAGGGATGAGTTGTATGTGCAAAAAGATCACTCACAAGAATGAAAGCTCGCCGTCTGGCCGAGGAATGACGACCAGCACTACCAAATCACTTGCCGACATGAGTCCCAATGACGCGCGCCGGTTCTACCCTCGTTTCCACCCCGACACATTTTACAAGAGTCTGGATATTGTCACAAAAATCGAAGCTCTCGCCCGCTATCCCAAGCCAGTTTGTCCTGGCATGGCTGCTTGCTCTAGGCGACAACTATTTTGTCATTCCTGGAACTACAAAGAT
Organism: Dichotomocladium elegans; assembly: GCA_025716815.1. Classification (NCBI taxonomy): domain Eukaryota; kingdom Fungi; phylum Mucoromycota; class Mucoromycetes; order Mucorales; family Lichtheimiaceae; genus Dichotomocladium; species Dichotomocladium elegans. Next base: position 835,807 of record JAIXMN010000007.1, read on the forward strand.
CCCCCCTCTGGATGAGAAGCCCGGAAGGTCGTTCTCACTCCCATTGAGCTCTCCAAGATACGAAAGACGGTAAGCAAAGCGCGTGTTGTGGGACGCGCAGCGTCGCAAAAAATGATTCTCGAGCAGGACGCTATTCAATAAAGCCCTTTTGGCGTTCGGTTCTTACAGGTATAAGCTAGAAGGAGTTATCACTCGCGAAAAGGAGCATGCGCTTCTTCGTATCGGATCCACAAGCTGCGAAGTGCTTTGATCAAGCAACATCCAAAGGATGTCGAATAAAAAGCATCTACGTACACAAAAAGACATGTACCTGCTGACGCGTCGATTGTTTGGACACACTTGAAAAGAAAAGAAAATAATATTTGCTATTTAAACAAACGGCACGCCTTTTAAGGACGCGACCAGTTTCAAGAGGGATGATTTATTTTTTATACATGTATGGGGTTTTTGAGGGAAATGATGGTGGGGTTATACTACAGATATTTACTCCTCCTCGGGGTGGGACTCACGGTACTGCTCGTAGAGGTGGTTGCCGACAACACCAGCGCCGAGGGCAAGGGCACCAGCGAGGAAACCGGCACCGATATCGCCAGCAAGGGCCTTGTGCTCGAGGGACTTGGCAATCTTGAGGTGGTCCTCGTTGATGTAAGAGCGGGCGGGGCGGGGGGACTCACCCTCGCAGTTGAGGGAGAGGTGGATGGCACCAGCAGGCTTGCCACTGGGCTGGTAGAGGTCAAACAAACCAGAGACGGGGACCTGGTCGAGGGGAATAGCAGCGAAACCAATGATCTGGTCAACACCCTTCTCGGCATCCATGACCTCAACGTAGAGATCGCTCTGACCACCGTAAGCAAGCTCGAAGGTCTCATCCCAGGTGGCTTGGGCACCGGCATCTTCGCGGGTCTCAGTCTTCTCGAAGGTGTCCTTCTCCTCAAGGTTCAGGTAGAGCTTGACATAGGGATCGTTGCGGCCCATGTGCTCAACATCGACAAGGTGGCGGACAGAGTGGACAGTGACGCGGAGGGTACCTTCGGAGAGCATGTTTATGTTATATGAATGTGAAAGAGATGAGGGTAAAAACAAGTTCGAGAGGAGGGCGCTATTTATATTCATTCGCTGACGTGCGACGCGTGCATGTATATGCCGAGTATGTGTGTGTATAGACAAACCTGTGAAGGCTTATTTCGTCGACGGGTGCGCGTGGGGGTGAGGTGGGGGGGGGAGAGTGAGAGCAGTTGCGGTCGGAGGGTGGTGGCCCTTTCGGCGGACCGTCTTAATTTAGACAAGCAGCACTTGCTTTCTTTTAAAATCCAGGAACCGTGTCGTCGGTTGCTACGGCCTAAATTCCAAGACGATTTAACAGCTATCAAAAGCTGCGCGCCTTCCGCCCAGACTAGGGCAATTCATTAAGCATGAAATCACACTGCCTCCATTCATGTACGCGATCATGTGTATGTGCATGTGTGCCGATGCACGCTAAACGATTCTGTACGCGCGATGGTTGCATGGATCGTCGAGATTTATGCCAAGCAAAGGAAACGCGTATGCAGGCATGCGGACCTTATTCTTGTGGCTGAAAAAAAAGATGGGATTATTTGCGCCCCAATGTTACACCATGTAGTGTTCCCATCTCCCTCTCACGCTTACTGTCTCGCGCGCTCTCTTTTCTTTTTTCGCCCAAATCTAAACGCACAACCCATTGGTTTAATGTTCGGAACACAAAACAATCTACCGGGTTGATTGTTCTTCAAAAGAAAAGAAAAAAACAGATTACGTTTTCATCTGCGGCTGTTGTTGTGGCGGAGTGGCTCGGCAATAATCCCGAGCTCAAGTGGGTCTATAGCGACGATAGGATGCAGGAGCTGCCCGCTGGTTTGCGACAAGCCCGACAATGTGAAAGCTTCTCTATGATTGGAGAATCTTCACGGAAGATGAGTTCTTTTTGGGCATGACGTAAAAGCCGCAGATATATAGAGAAAGACAGTTTTGTGCATGTGTCCAAATCGGCGTCGCAGTCTCCAGCATTCATTTTATTATTAGCATTACATTATGTTACACATAGAAGCATCTGAAAAGGATCGCGGGTGCCTCTGGTCTATGAGAATGCATGCTTTTCGGCCGTAGAGAGGTGCGTGAACAAAGAGAAACAAGAGCAATGCGTTACAGAAACTGTCCGGTTCGGGTGACGCAGAGAATAAAAGGAGATTAATGATTTGTTTCAATCACTGTGCCAATTGTTTATGTGCTGTATATCCAGCCCATCGTTTCTTGATAACCACCGTTCGGATTTGAATAGCTTACTTGACAGTGGCGTAAGAAGAAGATGAGCATATTTGAAGCTATTCAAATCAACATACAACTTTTGACGGAAACGCTCGTTCCTCATACAGCACTTGTAAGGGCACTTCTCACGTTGAAAGCCTGTTGACATGGTAAAAACGCGGCATTTCTTTTGGGCGCTGGCTTCCTGGGCCAAAGGGCGACAAGCTTCGAGTGTGTGACAAAGAGTCGTGAAGGTCAAACTTTAATACCTACCAAAAGAGGAAAAGCAAGAAGATGCAAATGTTTAAAGTAATGAGTAGTCGTTAATTAGACAGTTAATCCATGCATCAGCAGACGGCGGTCTGGCCTAGATCATTCTTCCCCCCCGGACATGCGGTATACAGTCAGATCTTATTTACACCTCTGCACACCAGTTATCAAATCCCCAACAAGCAAGCCCCCCTCTCTCTCTACGGCTACCACTTTTGCTTCCATTAAAGCATCACGCATCACAAGAGTAAAGGATATAACTTTTTCTTTATTATAACGTTCAAAATTACGATGCGACGTACTTATTCACATCTACCCTTCGGACTCTTTCCTCGAAGCAATGCATATGCTAACCTTTTTGGCTACCCAGACGCGTCTCCGCATAAAAAAGATACGGCTCCCCTATCTTGATTTGGCTCGTCTTCTCCTAGATGTTCAACAACTTTCGCTGTGGATTGTTAACGAATCGGTCGAGTGAGCAAAAAATATTAGCCATACCCCTTAGCTCATTAGAAAAAGAGAGGCACCGTACCTGCAAAGTCATGCTGTTATGCAAAGACCACAGCCAAAGAGAACCCCTCCAGGTCAACCGGGAAATAGGAAGCGGACCTTGCAACCATTCAAAATCGGTAAGCACACACATGTGGAAGTCTTGGCCAAGACGGATCTTGGCTATCTGGCCGCGCAATGCTTGGCTGAGGTATCTTTTCTTGCATCCCCATAATCGTCCAAGGTACCATTACCATCCCTAGCATATACAAATGCGTACGCGACATGTGTCTCCAGGGGTGAGACAGAGACTAGATGTAGTCTACCTCATCACCGTCCACCGTTGACTAGGACACCTAGCAAATGCATGTGCGTCTACATATATAATTCTTCCTCTGCTTTACCATAATGGATAAGCTCATTCGTATGCGCCCTAGTTGCCTGATTCTGTAGTCTTGTCGACGGGGTTATTGGTCCATCCAAAGATATGTCGTTCCGTGAATCATGTGCCCTTTGTAGTAACCAAGAGAGCAAGAAAAAGTTTGGTCAAAGACTAGAAGGTGATTTGAGAATGAGAGGAGAGAGAGAAAGAGAGAGAGAAAGAGAGACGACAGAGGGGAGATTCCTTGTCTGTTTTTTTTTCTGCACTTACCTATCCCTTATTTTATCTCTTTTACCGCCTCCTTCCCTCTCTGCTTCCTGCTTGAGGACCCATCTTCTCGGTGATAAATAGGAATAGGTTAAGCTTACAGGTTCTCTTTTGGAATGGAATTCCCATGGAAAGTTTAGCTGTGAGAAAAAATAATACGGGGACCCCGTTTCCGGCGGAGTCAACCAGATGTTGGGGCTGCATAATCCTGTGATACGAAAAAAAAAAAAGTATAGCACGGCCGTTTCTTTTCTGGTCTAAATTCACAGTCCGTCCAAGTCTCTGGCAAAACATGAATATCGGAAAGGCAGCGCCATCAGCGGCGCTACTGTGCCTTGGATCAGTTTCTCTGGACACCATACGTGATCACGTGACTATAGAAGGCACCGAAGTTGTTGAATTTCGAGTTTTCTCGTCCGTTTGAAATTTCACAATGTCCTGTCGACTGAAGAAACGGTTGAGGCGGGAAAGAAATAGCTATGGACAAAATTTTTAGTCAATCGATGCAAGGGAAACGGTTCATATTAAGCAAATGATGGTCTGAATGACTCTATTATTGTTTGATCGGTTCCAAAGTGTGAGAGACAATAAATGACATCCGCCTACTCAATTTCATTTGGTTATTCATATGGATTAAAAACATATATAAGAGAGATACTCGTTCGTCAACAGAAAACATAAGCCCTACTTGTTACTCTTAATATACTTTACCCCAAGGGCATTTAGGCGTACCATTGTGGTAACAATGCCGAGACCAAGTAGGAAATCGTGCCTGGAGCTATTGAGCATCGACGGCGGATGCGAGAATGGAAGGGTCAGAGGAAGAATCAAGGAGAAACGACGGCAGATCAACGGCAACACAACTAGCAGAAGCAACGGAGGATACCAGCACCTCGACGAAGCCATGGTGGGAGACCTGCGCGGGTGCAACCAAATTGCGATCCCACCCAGTAGCCGTATCCTCCCTCTCGAGGTACTTGAATTAGGTTGATATCGCTATCTACAGAGGATCTGAGACATTAGAAGATTGCAGGATGGAACAACTCACTATGATCGGGCTGTACATACATCGTTCAAGGCACAAGAGAGGAGAAGGATTGATTTGGAATTAATCATGCCCGTGGCTGATTGACTTGATGAAAGCGAGCGGATACACACACAGAGGAGCAGGCAACCAAATACATAATTCCTTTTTATGATACAGCACAAACAGAGACAAAAAATTGCCTTTTGTAGGAGAGAGGAGGAAGTCATGTGTAATGTGCAGCACAATTCTCCACTAGATAGGTGCGGATGATAAAGAACAGGGCTAAAGAAGTGCTGTCGTAAGTGATGTTCTCCAATTATGTGTAGAAAAGTCAATGCAAGATGTCACGGCACTTGAAAGTCTTTAGAGAAAAAACCACCATTCTCTGAACAACTATGACATATGTCATCATGTGTCACTACGCGCTCCTCGCATTTAAGCACTAATAAGACGGAGAGCACACTGATGTGCTTGGTGAAAATGAAAGTCTGTCCGTTTTGAGCCTTTCTCCCTTGTCGATTGACAAGGTCTAGCTAGCGTAAAATAAGAAAATAGCATATAGTAGCGAAAGATAGCGCACTATAGGACCTACCTGTCAACTTTAGAGTGTTCGTTCTGTCTTGCTCCTTTTTACCAGAGGACATCGGGGATAGCAAAGTAGTTCAGATCTTCGTGCCCAATACGATCGCGATTATTTATCTTGAGATGTACCTGTTTCTACCCGATATCTACTTCGGATTTATATTTGTAGATTGAACATGCGATGTATTCTTTCGGTGAGACAGCGATGGGGCCGACTGGAAATCAAAGTATGACCGTCGGATCCTCCATTAATTTCTACTACGTGCACACCGGTCGCTTCTAATGTAGACGGAGAATCGCTTTACCAAAAGAAAAGTGGGGAATTTGATCGTATTGTCACTCTCTCTCCAAAACTCAAATAATCAAACACCATAGTAGTACCTCTGGTCAATCTCTTCTTCTTATCTCAGTTTACATTTATATATCTTGGTAAACTACGAAACATTGCACGTCCGTTTCCGCAATATGGAATAATGTCAGAGACTGCTATCCTTAAGGTAAACAACACCTGCGGTGGGAATGGCGTCTCTCATGTGAGCGATTGGAGCCGTATTTGTTCTTTTGACGAACAGATGCTTGAATACGCCAATCTGCAGCAGACATATTGTGTATACAATACAACTGCAGTAATAAACAATTAACTTCCTATCTTTCCAAAGAAAAAAAAAAACTCTTGGTTTATTCCATACCTACGAGTTTTCCAAAATTAATACCAGTGCCAGTAGCGATTGTGCTTAATTCTATAACGAAGCAAGAAGCATGCCAAAGGGGACAACCTTTTAATGGCGTGACCGGTTACGCAGCAATGAAGACGGGATGCTGGGGGATACTGAAGATATGTAACGTCATTGCCCCTACAAAATTTCAAATCCTTAGCCGAAGCCGGGGAGGCACGCGCGCCGTGAGAAGATTTAACAGGTCCGAAATCTTTTTCAGAAAAGCTTTTGTGGAACATTAGCGTCGGATTCCAAAGTTCTAGAAAAAAAAAGAAAGGAACTATCGTCCACCTATGGCTGCGACATCTGCTTAAATATCCTGCTGTTACGCTGGCATTTGCGCTGATCGCCCTGCACAACTTTTTTTTAGTAATGCAATTGATTACCAAAGCCACTGATGCGGCAGGACAGACACTCTCGGCGGATGCAAAAAGAAAATACTAGAAAAGTTGCAAAAACTTCGTCCTGAGCTGTTACTTCAATGGAAAACAACATCGTTCACATGGCGCAAAAAATAATCTTCTATCTGGCTTCGTATTGCGCTGATAGATTCTGAATGTTGGTATTTCAACAACGCTTGCGGGTATGAATGTTATGATCGTCAATATCCTACGCAACGGGACACAAAATATTGTTGTCAACGATATTAATACTTGCAAACGTCTTATTAGTGCGTGTAGCGGTATCATAGATGTAGTGGCCTGGTCCGTGCTGTGTCTATCGAGGGTTTGTGTAGCAGCGTCGCATCTCTATTGTAATTATGTCACAACATAACCAATTGTACGTCAATGGCAAAAAAAACACCCTCTCTGCTCCAGGATATGCCATAATGCTGAAATCTTACACATGAATATATTGCGATACTTCCGAAATGCACTACTTTGGAATTCGTCATCCGGATATGCTGTATATTTTTGAGTAGTGCTTACTGTCAATGACCTAAGCTTTCTTAACGCACAAACCGATTTTAAACGAAATACCGCCGAGGCTTCATCTTCTATGCCGACAAAGGACAAATGATTCTTGATGAATCTCATGGTATAATCCAGACATGCATAGCAGCGTCTAGTTGATGAAACAAGCGCCAGTGAACGGACAGAAAGGACGCAGCGAGTGGCTGAGTGAGTATGGTGGATGACGTTCTGGTGGCTCGGCGCCTAGCCATGGTATGACACACAGACCCGGGTGAATATAGGGCATTGACGATAGTGCACCTGAATGAATGGACAAAGAAAAACGAGGAAGATGGGGACTAAGAGTTGATGTTAGTCAGCAAACGAAGAAGCTTTTTTTTTTGGCGGACAAGTTCAGCCTGAAAAGCGGCGTGCTTATGGTGCATTCATGGGAACACAAAGCTGGTGAGCTATAGATAGCATCTTCTGCGCACTGAATCTGTGGCTCATCCGCATCACCATCCTCCGCCCCCCTCGAACACCATTCTTTTTCTCTTTTCCTATGGTTCTTCTTCTTCCACAGCCTTTCTCGACTTTTGCCCTCGATATCACCCAAAAATGAGGCCACTTCAGACCACCTATATTTTAATAGCCTTATTCGTTGTATTGATATTCCCCGAAGCGGCCCGGACTCAAAGCGTTCCGTTTTACGCCGTGGCATATGGATCGCAAAACTACAGTCAATGCAGCGAGACAAGCAATTTCACAGTTAGTAGCGTCGAGCGATCATATTATCCTGCAAACAACACATTTCGATTCCACATTGTTGGCAATTCTTCCGTGGCTGTCGCTAATGTAAGCACTGCGCAGAACAGTGAGTATAAGTCCTTTATTTTTTTTTTTTTTGGATAGGTCAACCCGAGGAATTGGGGTGTTCCTGGGGGGGGGGATGGAGCGGGAGACAATTATTCACGTTTTATAACTTACTGTCCTCCCCAGTCTATGCGTCTGCGAAGACAGAAGTTCTACTAGGCAATACTGTTATATACAGCAATCTGTCGCTTTTATGTCCCGATTTGGTGCGGGGATGTCCTGTCAGGGCCGACAGCATAGTTGATATAGAACATGCAAGTATCCATCTTTAGGAACCGGTAGTCATTGTCTCTGCAAGTATGCTAACGACAAGAAGATCATCTCTCTAGTCCTTCACCTTGCCCAACACATCCATCCCTATTGGTGATCTGATTGTACTTTACATGACTCAGACTGGCGAACAAAACGGCTGGGCCTGCCTGGCGCTAGGACCGGTGGGATACCAGCACCCGGTGTGGAAGCTTGTCTTCGTCTATGTTCCGATCGGATTCACAGTTTTTGCGGCGCTCGTCTCCTTCTTTGCGTCTTTTGCGACCGTTTCGGATACACAGCACGACGTATTCCTGTTCACCTCCAACTACGCGATGCTCCCTGCCGCACTCCGACTCAAGACGCCCGGCTTCTTTGATCTCATTTATTATGCCCAGTTTATTGTGCTTACCGGCCAATTGAACCTTGCATATCCTGAATTTTACTCGCTTTTTGCGGCCAACTTTTCGTGGAGTTTCCTGTTGTTTCCGACATCATGGATCCCAGACGCAACAAGAACTATGTTTGACATGGGCGTTGCGAATGGCACAAGGCGGTTTGATGAGACCATTAGCCTGCCCGTGGAGAACACAGGAATCAATAATTTTGCAGTGGCGACTGGAATCGATATTAACAGCCTATTCATGACCGCGTTCATCTTTTTACTTATCATCCTTCTGGCAGCAACAGCTCTGTGCGGTCTCATTTGGGTCGTGGTGCAGATCATGGCTTGGTATGCGCCTTACCGTTATGCAGCCCAGGATAGCAAGGTGTGGAACTTTACATTGGGTAAGTGTTTGTCTCACGATCGGGAACGACCTACTACTGCAGTATCGGGTCATTAACGACTCGGAGGGAACGGCTGTTGCGCATCCTTGGTTTTTTTTTAGGCATTCTTCTCCGTGTGATGACGATTTCTTACCTACCCATGATGACGTTGTCATTCTGCCAGTTAATGCTTCCAGCACCGGTTGTGATTCTTCTATTTGCAGCCATTGTACTGGTGTTCCACATCTTTTTGCTATACGGATTCATTGCCTTCGTGCTTTTAGACGTCCGGCCATCGTCGCTGGTGTTCTCAGATCTAAAGCTCCTGATACGCTTTGGCTCGATGTACAACACATTCACAGACGACCACTTCTACTTCTTCCTCTGCGGGTTGATTTACCGGATTGTGACCGGGGCCGTGACGGGATGGATCGATCTCAGCGGTGTGGCCCAGATATCGGTGATCGTCGTCTTCGAAGTGCTGTATCTCCTTCTCCATCTGATTCGCTGGCCTTATGCCTCTAGGTCTGTTAATATTCTTCACATCATTTTTGCATCGCTGCGAGTCATCAGCGTGATTCTCAGTCTGTTGTATATCGAGTCCCTCGCCATTGCGGACACGACCAAACAGGCTATCGGCTGGACGCAGATCATTTTGCATTTTATCGTTTTCCTCATCATGTTCATTGTACCTGTGCGGAATCTTGTCGTCCTGATAACCGGCATAGGAGATGATGAGCTATACGAGTCGGGTGTGCCTCCTGCTCGGATGGTCTGGTGGAGGCGCCAACGCGGATTTCGCGGTGCTGGTGGAGGTGGTGGTGCAAGTGGCGCGGGCAGTGGTCATGTTGGAATGCGCGCCAAGCAGACTCATGTCGCAGTATCGACCGTTGTTCCGGTGGACGAGGATACCCGGAAGGACGGCATCGGCCTGGCGCCCTTTGATCCCTCCAAGACAACTGTTATTCTCAAGCCTGCCCCACCTCCAAAAAAACGGCCCAGCTCGCTTCCGCCGCCGCCCCTGCCGCCCATGTCAATGGCTGCTATGACACCAGCGGGTGCAGAAGGCTGGAAGATCGCCAGCGGAAAACGCGAGGTATTCCATCAAAATATGCATGCGCACCGACCTTTATCCGCTGGTTTCGCAGGCAACAGTGTCTACCAGCCACTGATGGCGTCCAATCACAATGACGAACATCATGTCGATCTCCAGCTTAACCTGACAAAAACCGTTGCTGAAGAACAACAACGGCAACAACAACAACAGCAAAGGACCTATTTCACATCTTCAGCAAATCATCGTTTCTAACATGTATTATTTTTTTAGTCAACAGCATACCCCCTCCTTTTTTTCTGTACCATCTCTTTTTTTGTGTGCGGTACAAGTTTTTTTTTTTTCATCTCTCGTGCTCCAACACACCAAGTCTGATCATGCGGCGAGTACATTGCTTGGTCTTTCTGTCCTCAACGATTTATGCTGTTGTTCTACTTTTTTTCTCTTTATTTCTCATGGATGGGGGAGGACATACATAATCGCGTTTTGGGGGAGGGGAGGTGGGCGCGAGAGGTGGTAAAGGACAGTAATAGAACCAGCATTGTAATAATAATAAGATAAAAGAACTAAAGTACTACAAGTATGGATATTGGGCTGAGAGCGTTGAGAGAGTGCGTGAAATGTATAAATAAGGCAACAATAACAAAAAAAAAAGAACAGAAAAAGAAACACGAAAAAAAGTAGAGTCTGTGTAAGCGTGAGAGAAGAAAGAAAGAAAGAAGCAAATACAAGCATATCATAGTGTACGAAGCGCATTAACCAAGGTTGTGTGTGTGTATATATATATATGTGGTTTGTGTTTGTGTGTATAATAGATGTGAATCAACTAAAAGAAAAAGGGCCCCACCCCACGATACCTTACGAAGGCTGCTGGGCTTGCTGCGAGGCGGCATGCTGATGTTGCTGCTGCTGCTGCTGCTGCTGCGGTTGTTGTTGTTGTTGTTGCTGCTGATGATGATGATCAGCATATTTGCGAGTATTTGCAGCTGCAACGTAAGGAGTTGTGGGAGTTGTTGGCGAGAATGCGCTGTTTTGGGACGCGCTCGAGGATAAAGTCCCCTGCGGAGGGAAGTAAGAGGCGGGATGAGCCGTCGTCATGGAACCCGTCGAGTTCATTCGAGAACGCGCAGTCCAATCGGCTTCCATGTAGCCGTTGCCAGGAGGATGGGTCAGTTTGGACGGATCATCATGCGGATGGTGATGGTGCGGATGATGATGCGGAGAAGGCTGTTGATGATGCTGTTGCTGTTGTTGCTGCTGCTGCTGTTGGTGGTGCATTGGATGATGTGGTGCCGCGAACTCGCTCGTGGTAGGAGAATGAACAGACATACCACCCATCATGTAAGGATGGTGACTATGGTGAGCGTAGGGCTGCGGATGCTGAGGTGGCGGTGGTGGAAGCGCTTGGGAGGAGGGTGGATTAGGCGTTGTGGGAGACATGACCATACCCGTATTCATGTACGAGTGCGGTGGCGGGGGCGGGGGTGGGTAGTAAGCTGTTGGTGTGGGCGCATGTGCGTACTGGCCGTAATCGCTCATCAGGTGCGGTGGCGGTGGCGGCGGAGGATGGTGTGGCTGCACAGCCGCAGCCGTGGATGGATGAGGATACGGCGGTCGGTGTGGTGCGAAAAAGCGATGGCTGTCCTCATCGGTAGGCGAAGCGATAGGCGCAGGGCCGCCAGGGCCGCTGCTACTGCTGCCGCCACCGCCAGCGCCATTACCACCCGCACTGCCATTACCACCAGGGCCGACGGCCGCTGCTGCAACGGCCGCCGCCGCCGCTGCTGCTGCACGCTCCTGTTGACTGTCTGTGTAGTGGCCAGGAGACCGTCCACGGACCACAAGCGGAGCAGACTGGCACGACGCAACCTTGATCTGCTGTCCCTGGTCGGTTTCTGCATAGAGTTCAATGACGCAAACATAGTATTGCTGGGCCGCCCGACGCTTGCCGTTATTCGCTGTTGCGGTCTTGAACTGGATGCGCTCGAAAGTGACAATGTTTTGGTTGGCGCCCACAGAGCTCATGTTGAGATTACCGCCGGGCGTGATGGGTTTCGGCATTGGTGTTGTCTGTGGGCCCTTGTCACGCTTGGGCGTGTGCTGCACGAGCTCGATGCGCTTGTCGCTGTTGGATACTCGGGCCGTAATCCCCAGGAGGAAGCGACGTACGGGATAAAAGAGACCGTCGTCTGTGCGGACAAGGCAGGGAGGCTCATGATCCGCATAATAGTGGCCGACGCCATGGATGGAGAATGCACTACTGACTTGGAAATAATTCCGGCGGTAGCAGGTCCAATCATTGTCGGCCAAAAAGAACCCTCGATCCATTTTAGAGTGAATGCGAACTGAGACCCTAATGGAAGTTTTGCGCTGTTAGTGGACGACGGATTCGGCTCTTTCTCCAACCCCCCCTTTCCAAACAGAGATGTATTTTTTCTTTACAGGCTGGTACGGTCGAGCGCAAACAGGTTCTCGCATGGCTTGGTTGAGCTGAAGAACGGACCCGTCTCGGGCGGGAAGAGAGAATCACTTCGGCCTCGTTTACGATACACCTGACCAGGGCTTTCCACGGAGTATGGCGCTGAGGTATAGGCTCTCCCGGGTGATGGAATACTGTTGCTGGTCTTTGCGGGGCTTGGGCGGGGCGGACTGAGTTATGAGGAGTAAGAGGCTTTTTTTGTGCTGGGATCTCTCGAGTCGATTACTGATAACTTACCCCGTCGTCATTCTCATATCCATTTGATCCTGCTTGCTACCATAGCCATTGCCAACGGGTGAGTATGAGGGATGCTGGTGGCTGAGATAAAAACGAAAAAGGGCTATGAGTGCGGTGATCTTTACAAGTCGACACTGCTTTCACGCCCCCACTCGGTCCACCCCTTCTTTTGTGTCGCCGCTTCTCGACACACAAGAGCAGGTACACATGCAGGTTGCACCAAAAAAAGGCGCATAATTGACAGCCACGCGCATCAAAACAATCGTGACGAGAAAGGGGACTTACATGGGTGGATGTACTGGCGCACCCATTGGATAACCGTGATCCATGGGGGGATAATGAAGGGGGCCATCGGAAGGGCTGTTTGATTGCCACTCTTTTGATTCGTGAACCGAATTCATCAGACACTGATACGTTGAGGGGCTGTGAGGAGGAGGATAAGAAGAGGAAGAGGAAGAAAGAGGGAAGGAAAGCGTTTCATAAGATGGAATAAACCTTATAACGCAAAGAGATGGAGCGGAACTATAAATAAAGCAGCAAAGTTGAGGAGCAGACCTACTGTTATATTCACCAATAAATATATGGAACCCGATTCCAAGATCGGCGTGTGTGGGTTGAGTGTGCTGGGTGCCCATATTCACCACTTGCGCACGCAGCAGCAGAACCTTGTATGTCGACAATGGCCCATCTTCACACCGACTCCTCTTTTCTCTCCGTCAGTAATGTGCGCGCCAGTTAAATCAAGGCCGTTAAACGTTGCTCAGAGGGGGGGGGGAGAGAGAACATTCATCGTTTGCTGTCCGTGCGCGCATGGGACAGCCCTTTGTAACGCCCTATGAAGTCTGTAACCACAAAAAACAATGATCGACCTTAAACCCAACATCAGATCCACCTCTTTCCTCGCCCCAAAAATGCCCAATGTGCGATGAGCTATTTCACCTACCCACCGCTCTCCGTCGCGGGAAAAAGAGAAAAGTTTTCCGGTTGCACAAACTTACTCTATCAACTCCCTCCCCCATATTTGTCTCTCTAATCTTCTTTTAGGAAGTCGAGAAGGTCTGTTGGGAACTTAACTCTTTTTCGCTGATGCAGCGCTAAGATATACCCTATTTTCCCTCCACGACCTCCCCTTTTGAGTGTCATTTTTGGTATACAGAAACCATACATGTGAAACAAAGGACATCCAGCGGCATGAGGGAGTCCTTGTGGAACCGCATGCAGCGCATCCGCGCGCACTTGTATGACCTAGTCAAAGGGTTTTTTTAACAAATAAGGTGGGGGGGGGGAGGGACCTCGTCTCCTACCCACAACCGTCGTCTTGGATGCCTCTTCAGTGGAATGATCAAGCGCCGATTTCTGTCTTTTATTTCACTAATCATCGCGCTTTATTTTTTCCGCCAATCTGATGCCTTGTTTTTCCAGATGGAAAGGGCCAGTGACTGGGCTTCCATATCATCCCATGTGTCGATCACTACCTAAAATATGATAGCTATCGGTGAATCCAACTGTTCCCAAGATGCTTGTCGACCGTCTTCAATCGAATGAATGTGATCTTGGGGGAAATGAAAGCATACTGCTGGTAGATATGACTACACGTGATTTCCAAAGACAAAAAGGGTGGGGGGGAAGAATAAGAGCACACCACGCAAAAAGGTAAATCAGCAGGACTCTTTTACCGATTACTGTCAATTGTCTAAACACCCACTGTGCTTTGTCGATCGCTTCGTGTAATCTCTCACAAAAAAAAATACAAAGCGATTCCAATGGATCGTCCATGCATCATGACGCGCTATACACTCCCTGGCCGCTTGGAGTGGGGGGGGGCGGGAAAACGAGGAGCGTATGAGAGTAAAGCGCACATGATGCTTCGCAGCGATGAAAAACGCCGGGGCATGTGAAAAAAGAGCGCCACGATTTTTGCCTTCTAACTTCTCCAGTTTGTCAGCACTTCTTCCCACTCCACCAGCCCGTGCAGCGGACGCAGCTATCCAAAAAGAAACTATGCAATCAGCTTCTTTGGATGGATCTAACGAACACACTCTTTTTCTCCCACCACTGACGATGATTCTCTTATTAGGATGATAGGAACGAGCAAATATTTCCGTATTTCGAATACGTCGTGGCATGATACTCTTTCTTTGTTGTTGCATAGTAGTATCAATGGCTCTGTCCATCTCTCTCGCTAAGCGAAATCCCTATGGTAAGTCATCATTGGAAGAACGGATTTGCTACGTGTTGGATCATACTGTATCCAGGATAAAAAAAAAAGAGAGAATCAGTACATCAAGTTTGATGTTACACATACACTGTTTTTTGCCCAATAATAAACCGTAATTCACCAGCTAATCTATCTTTTTCCGGGATTCCTTTATACGAATAGACGTAGAACGCTTTTGAGGAATGTGCCGCTGTATCACAAGAGTTACACACATATATACACCTTACACATGCAATCTAGTTTTGATACGGGACAAATGACCTATCCTTGTTGTCTCACCGGTTCCGTAACTGCTTTACTGAGATCGACAGGAAGAATAGCTAACTACTGCCTTGAACATCCCTTTGTAACAGATCCTGGTTCATCTGTATCAGAGCAACAAAAAAGGATACTCCGTACCCAATTGTAGCTGCAAGGATGGTCAAACGGATCTATGGATTCGATGTATCCTATACTTTTTTTTTTATAGGAGAGGGCAGTCTGCGGTTGACCATCCACTATCAGTGGAAGAGTAAAAAAAAGATCATGCCATAGAGATACAGTTCGTTTCTTTCTTTTTTCAACAGACAGAGAGCGCATGTAGATACACCTATCAGGGAGTAGCACGAAGAAAGGTTGGAAGAACGAGGGTGAGGAAAAAGTAGTACTGGCGCACAGTTCTCTTTATTGCACGGACCACTAGACGTCTCATTTGATATACATGCTTAACCCGCGTCCTCTTTTTACAAAAACATACACATACATATATATATATGTATATATGCGAGAGAGAGAGTGTGTGTGTACGTATGTACAACATGGACAAACATTCTGGCGCACGACTTGGACCATGCAGATGGAACACGCAAAAATGACAGCTCAACACTCAGAACAATAGCTCATCAATGTCCTCTGTCAACTCGGATCGTGTTACATTTATTAGGTGCTACAACAGCAGGTGTTACATTCATACGACAAGAATAACATTGGATACAAATGTTGATGATCTTACTGTACAACAGCAAACAACCAAAGAAAAAAGAGCCAAGTGTATTTCGAGTCTTATTCTGCTTTCTCTCGGAAAGAAGTTTCTTTTCTCCTTTGGTGGGAGGCGGTAGAGAGAACGGGGGGGGATGTCTATTTGCGTGTATGCGAGATTGTTTACAAATGGATTGTTGATATAAATTAAAAGAGAGAGAGAGAGAGAGAGAGAGGGTTATCGTGAACGCCGGGGCGTAGTGAAGTTGGTATCTTTGAGTTTAGCTTTCGTCATCCTGACCTCCACCTGGTTGCCTTCGCTGTCTACCGGTACTAGGAACTTGTTGCCTTCCTTAATACCGTGGCCGAATACAGTCGAGAAACCTCGCTGGAATGGTGTCGACCGCGATTCCCGCATCGAAGGGCGCGAGCCTATTCCTGGCGACTGGCCGCCTCCACCTCCACCTCCACGGATCGAAATCACTCCTTCTTGAATTCTACCGCCCCGAGTCGTTGGGGTGATCCCTTGCTGCTTCGGCATTGCTGCCTGGCGCGGCACATAGTTCCCATCCTCCAATAAGCGCTGGTCCCGAAGGAACTGCGATAGCTCCACCCAGCCGCCGCCCACTCGGACCATCACCATACGGCTCCGCAGAATGCGGCAATACGCAAGCTTCGGTGTCTTGGTACCGAACCAATAGCGGCCCACTTCACCAGGTACCATCTTGACAAGGACTTTATAAGGCGAGTCATTGACAATGTCGCCCAGCGCCACGTCCAGGTCGTTCTTCGGATCTGCCACGTACGGCTCCGGCGTCTTGGTCTTTGCTCGTGGCGGGACTTGATGCGATGGTCGTGAAGCTGGTGTTGTGCGTGCGGTGTTGAGTCGGCGACCTGCACCCGTACCGATCGTATGACGCGCAAGCGGAGGAGGGCGCGTGTTCATCACCGACTGAGGTCGTGCCTTGGTTTGCGTCCCGACCGGCCGTGGTGTTGTCCGGGAAGGTGTCGGCTGGACATCAAACGAAGGCATCGAAGCACGCTTGAGTAGCGTATTCCGTCGACCTTCGAGCTGAGCTAGGCGGCTGAAGAATGGATCTCCAACGGGACCAATCCTTCCTAAAAGCTCCTTCCGACGTGCTGATGCCTCAGCTTGAAGCTGGTCCCATTTCTCCCGGAGGTCCTCTAGGCATTTAAGTACCCGCCTGTCGCTGATTACAGGTTGTGCAACCTCCTTGGCTTCATCCATCAACTCTCCAATCTTGGGCTCATAATATCGGTAGCGTGTATCCAGGTCGATCAGCATCCCTTGCAGGTCGGCCCGACTTGGCTGGCCGTCCACAATCCGGGCATACTCGGGTGATGCTCGATCTACCACCTCAAACATTGCCGAGAGCATGACCTCCAGCTCCTCCACAACAGTCAAGAACGCTTCGAGCTTCTCTGCTGCAGCAATTGCTTCACGCTTGGTTTTAATGAGCTCCGTAAGACTCCGCATAGCTGCAGCAATTTCAGTTCGCTGGCCAGAAAAAATGTCTTCGCTTTCTGCGTTGCTGCTGAGCATCGTCTCGAGTTCGGTGAGCTTGATCTGAAGTTGATGCTCAATGTCGTGGTCTACGGCATCCAGTTCGGTCTTAGCACCCTGGAGTTCGTGCTCGATCGGCATCATAGAGAGCGGGCAAGTTGTAACCATCTTGAGATCGTTGCCATCGGTCGCTTCGATCAATTCTTCCGAGAAAGCAGAGCTTATCTGCACCGCATTGACACGATCCTTCAGACGGCCCACAAGCGTTACTATCTCCTTGACTTTCCGAGCAATCGCCACGTCACGCCATGAGTTTTGAACGCTTAGTTTGGCCACCTCCAGCTGCTTTGCCAGCTCGCTCCATTCGCACAAAATATCCGTCTCTCGACGCTGGATAGCCGACTTGACTCTCTCGGAATCGACGCTAATCTCGCGAAGATTGATCGACTTTCCGTCCTTGCCTGCAAAAATGCGCGGCAACATGTTCTGGAAACCGCGCACCACCGGCTGCATCTCAGAGATCTTGTGCTCAAGGGTCTCAATCTCGACACGCAGCTCAGCTTCATCCTTGATACATACGTCGCTCGAGAGCTGATTGATCGCGTTGCTGCATTGACTCATCCAGGCATGAAGATCGCTGGCTGCCTTGGCATGGACTTGCGCCTTGCGGAAGAACGCCGCTTGGCGCTTCTCAAGGGCGATAGCATTGACCAGCTGATCGAGACCCTCCTCGACGCGCTTCACCGGTTCATTGACACTCTGCGCGCTGTAGCTATCCTTTTCCAGCGCTCGAGCATCTTTATAGAGCTTTTTGATGCGTTGCTGCAGGCTTTTGACCTCTTCTTCCGATGCTGCCGCTTGACTAAGAGTTTGGCGAGTGAGTTGCTCTATCTCCTGCACCGATCCGCCCGCAAATTCGCTCTGTCCCACCGTGGACATGCGCCGGTTAATGAGCTCCTTTTGTGCCTGGATATCGCTGAACACTGCGTCGACACACGTGAGAAATTCACTGAACGCGAGAGCGTTGTTCGCGTTCTTCCTCAGGGCATCCACATTGGCTTGCACCCTTTGGACTTTGTTCATCAGTGTAATATGTCGCTCTCGCGCACATGAATAGTTGGCTGTCTCGAGCGGATCATCCTTATTGCAGACTGCTGATTTGATTTCCTTATCAAGCGGTGTCAGTTCTGATATGGCTTTGTTGATCTTGGTCTCAATGTCCTCCAGATCGGACTCGGTCCATCCGCCCTTGGCAAGCTCTGCTATTCTTTCGTGCAGTCCCTCGAGTAATGTATTCTCAACAACACTTAGTCTTCGTTGCCGCTGATACCAATCTTTGACTGTATCCGTGAAGCGCTCCAGATCCTTAATATCGTTGCCAAGGACTGCCCAGTCTTTCTCAAGAACATCCAGCGTCTGTCGCATTTCCTCTGCATTCTCGACACCCACGGGTATTAGTACTTTTGAATCTTTTTTGAGTTTCTCGATCTGACTGCTGCGTGTCTGGAAGGAGTGGATCATTTTCTCGAGTGCCTTACTCAGCATCTCATGCCGCTGTCTGTCCTGCTCTTCTGACTGGCCAGTGATAAAGCCGTATGTCTGCCGCAGTCCGGGAAGGGAGGCTCGAGTATCGGTCAGATAGGACCGAAGCTCGCGCACTCGTTCAAAATAGGTGTTGTCGTCCTCCAACTTTTTGCGTAGATTCGCCAAATCGAGACTGTGCGCATCAAGCATTTCCCGCAATCGGTCAAATACGTTGGTAAGATACTGAGAGGCTTCGTCTAGACTGTCCTTGTCGATAGATGTTTCCATCTTCTGCACGGAATCCAGAAACATTTGGATTTTTGTTAGTACATCAATGGTCTCATTCTCCTTGTCCTTGAGCTTCGCCGTCAGACTGTCATGGTCTCGCTCGAGCCTCAGCAGATCATCTGTCGAGAGAGCCATCGACTCTGTTGCTGCATCCACCCGTGTTCTTCGTAGCTGCTTGAGTCGATCATCGGCCCATTCGCTCAGACGCGTTGCATCAACCAAGAACTGCTTTCCCCGTCGGTGCATCGTAAGGACGTTCCGAAGCCCGTTGAGAGCGTTGTCCAGGTCTTCACCGAGAAGCACAAGTTCTGTTCGTTTCTCGCTAATTACTTCGCGTATAGCCCCGTTTGATTCGTCGTTTTCTTTGATGTCGACCTCCAGAGCTGCTATTGGGTAGGGTATCCTTCCTGCCGTCGACGTCACTAACTGTACAATACGCTCATGCATTGCCTGCACGCGTGCCGTCATGTCGCGATCGTTGTCGTCCGGAAGTGCGGTCATCTGGGCCTCACGTATATCTGCCTTAAGCTGTTGCACATCCGTCTTGACCAAATATACATGGTAAAGAAAGTCCATCACCTTGAGACGTTGCTCAACGACCTGGCGGGCAAGATTGATCCTCTTTAAAAGATCATCATACCGTTGGCAGCAATCATCATGTCGAGCATTTAAATGATCAGGCATGTTAACAGAAATCGAATCTTCAAGGTCATCAAACGCCTCGATGGTAGCAGCGTATTGACCGTGTTCAAATTCGGCCCCTTTGTTCTCGAGCATCAGGAGACGTTGGATTACAAGCTCCTTGAGCCGTTCTTGTGCCATTAGCTGATCTCGATGCCGTGTTTCGTCTGTACCGTCTACGACAAGATCGTCCTCCTCGACCTGCCACCGAGCATTCTCACGCACAAAAGCTTCCACCTCTTTCTCGGTCTCATCGATCCAGGTCTTGGTCTTTACGAGCTCTTCCTCCCACACGAGACGGTTTGTCAATTCCTGAAGACGATTGCTTTTGCGTTGCATGGTGCCCATCAGCTGCTCGAGCAAGTTAATCGCCGTTAAAGTAATTTCGATCGTTCTCGCATCAGCTGGACTGAGTTCCTTGGTAAGTTGGCCCCCCATCAGCGGCTTGACGTGGGCTCTCAGGCGGGCCATATCTTCACTGTCAAACGCTCTAATCTCCTTTTGCAGCGCTTCATGGGCTGCGTTGAGAGTCTCAATTTCCTGCCGGGTCAAGGGAAGTTCCTTAGATTGAATCGCCTCTGGCACAGCAATTTCGTCAAGCTTCACGGTGCGGATCTCGATCCATTTACGAATCCGTTCCGCTTCAGCAAACCAAATGCGGACCTCTTCCACCCAAGACTTAACTAGTTTGTTTTTCCTAACGAGGGCATCGAAATGTTTTGGGTACGCCTCATCCTCGCTGGACTGCACAAGGTCGCTGTAAACCTGGGCCACATCATTGATGATGCATGTCGCCTTCTCGACCTTGGCCTCCATATGCGGGATATCCGTGTCAGTCGAAGCAGGTGTCATCTTAAGCATCATGGTCTGTGCCGCATCAAGCTCAGTCCGGGCGCTGGCACATAACTGAGCAAACCCGAACTCATGCCGGAATGTTTCCAAAAGACGTTCCGCTTTGTCCGTATCATCCAGCAAGCCTTGAAACGCACTGTTGACCTGTGCAATCCGTGCCTTCACGTCCGAGTCATCTGTGTCGATCTCCAGATTGCAGAACTGATGAAAAGCCTCGAGCTCATCTTGTTTGAAGGATTGAAGCGTGGCTTGATACGCTGCGAAATTCAGTTCATACGCCCGGAGATCCTCCTGACCAGCCTGTAGTGGATGCAGTTTGCGTGAATGGTCGCCGCCCTCGCTCTCATCGAAAGAATACTGAGTGTCGGGCGTAGCGACTGAGGAGCTCCGCATCTGATAGTTGGACGACCGGGTTGGGATCATCACCACCAATCTGTTCTGGAACTGTGCGATCTTTTCCAGGAGTGAAGCAACGCGTGCCTGGAACTCTTCGTCAAGCGAGTTGATCTTGGTGGTTTTGGTGAGTCGCACTTGGGTATAGGTCGTCTTCAGGGTAATTTGGGGTTGCGAATATTGCTTTTGCTCCTGTTGACCAGGGTCTGAATATTCTGCACTGCTGAGGGAAGGTGTGGAACACGTCTCTGCGTCGAGCTGCCACCGTTCAATATCGCTTTGCCGCTTTTCCGTGACCTGTTCGTTTTTATTCCGCGCCCGCACAGCATATACGAACTCTACCAGATACGCCAAGATGGATTCTTCGTCGACGTGCATCGCATCCGCGAGCGTGGATGCATCGAGTAGTATTGGCACATGAAAAGCGTTGTGTGCCCTCCGAAACGCTGTCTCGAGCGTGAGTCGCCACCGACTCCGATCCTTGCTATTGATTACAAAATCTTGCATGTCCCGCACACAATCAGGCTCGTGGCAATGTAATAATGCCATGAAGAGTAGGCCGTCCTGCCATGCATCGCTGCAGTCGTCAATGGAAGGTATGAGTGCCGCATTGACGTATTCTGCAAGCGTGACCTGTGCATATGTCAACAGGACTTGTTGGATATCAGCGGGCGAAACTGCTCCGTGGTGGGGTATACTGATAATTGGGTGAACCTAGGTTCGAACGAGAGATGGGGGAGCAGAAAAAGTTGCGTTCATTTTCATATGAGATCAGAGCCATTTTTGTTATATCAATATATATCTGTGTATGGGCGTACATGTGAACTTATAAAGCCAAATGTGTCGTCCTGCATTGCATTGATGATATACGCTTGGTATTGCGTTAGGATATACGATAAAAGGCTGATGAACTGGTCCTGGTCGCCGCGGGCAACGGCCTTCATGGATGCAACAGCCTCGATGTTCTGCTGTCCTATCCAATCGTGCAGTAATTTCGTTGCTGTGTCTAAATTCCTTGGCTCGCTGTTGTTTAGCGGTTGTATCCGAGAACCTGCTACTGTCTCAATGAGATCGATTAGAATCTCTCTGTCTAGTAGCTCAGAAAGCCGAGTAACCCGGGGGTCGCAACCAAGCTTATGGTTAACCCAGTTCAATAATAGTTGTTCTCGTAATTGGCGATATTCTGGCGGGATGGCATGTGGAGGTGAGGGCGGCGTGATCGGTAAATCTGAATATAATCGATCGATGCTGGATGGCGCGCGTGAAAGGGCATGAAGCTTCGATGACGGATTATTAGAGGGGAGGTCTGAGTCGATGTCAAGATGTGCTGCCATCCGATCAGCAGGGAATAGAGCGAATTATAAATAACGAGGAAGCTGTGCAAAGAGGTGAAAATGCAAGAGGAAGAGAGGAAGAGAATGGAGGGGAGGGGGGTAGGAATAAGTCTGTATTTAGCGAGGCGTTTGGAGGAGAGAAAATAAAGGGGGGCACGAGTGAATATAAAATAGTAAGGCACAAGAACGGGCTGAGAAAAGCAACAGGGTTGTTGCAAGAGAACGACAGAAAGGGAGGGAAAGATTTTAGGGAAATGTATGAAAAAAAAAGAAGGCCACATACAAAGCGCGAGTTATCAACACTCCAAAACACACATGCATTGCCCTCCGAAGTGAGAAGTGTGCCACAATGCTCGCGACTCTTTAAGGCAACCCACGTTCCCTTTTCTGTTCGCGATTTCACGTTAGACACGCCACACAAAAACCCGTCTTCCGAAAGCCGAACCGGGTCCCCATCCACTTTTCCTTGCTTGGAGGGCGATGTTCAATCGAAACACACCATCAACTTCTGCTCGGGACCCTTCCAGATTGCACGGTGGCTGTCGGATGACATACATGTGACCTGGCCATTGGGGCTTCTCTCAAACCTCTGTCAGCAACCCCACCTCCAAGCAAATCCCCCAGAGTCCTTGACCCCGCAAAGTGTATCAGCTTTTTTTCTTTCCAAGGATAAAACTCCGGACATAGTCGAAATCATCTTTCAGGGAACCAAAAGGTTTCAGTCTAGGATGAAGAGCCTTTGATTCCGATGAGAGAGAGTGTGAAGCAGCTGTGTATCTAGTACACAAATTTCCTGTTTGTTATGCTTATATGTGTACTTGATCGTCAGTGAATTCAGCCGCAATCATGAAATCCCTAATTCACACTGTTCCAGCTTAGGCGAGAAGAAGAATACAAGAAATATCTTGTATGACCAATGTGGTTCACCTCTTCTCTACATTTTGGTAGTTCTGTCTGTCTCAGTCGGGTACTTCAAACGTCTCCGTCGTTAAATGACTGGTAATGATTGTTTATTTCTATCTCGCATTCTACACAACTCAGACAGGCACACTCATCCAAAAAAAAAGAGCGTATGCGTCTCTCTGTTGTCCCAGACAACCACTTCATCTAAAGTTTAAGGGGAGGCGTTGGTGAACGAGGTGATATATCATACGTTTCTTGGTGATACGGGTCAAGGAAATGTTACTGCAGTACGTAGCAGATGGATCGTTGATGCGTTGGTATGCACTTTTACCCGACCGCAGCCATCATCGATGATCAGCTTACCTCTTTTCAGTATGGTGCACTAGAAATGATTTTCTTCTTCCTATAAATCTCTAGTGCAATGTTACACTAATGTCTCGCAAATCGAAGCACTCTGGCTAAAATGGAAAGCAAAGAAGCTCCTCTTCAATTGATAGGTGCCTCAATGCCATTATGCTGCTAATGTAGAGAGAGCACTTTTAACCCCTAGAACGAGCGGAACCAACCCCATAATATGCCAGATAAGCCATGTCATGTGACTGCATTAGCACCGTTGAAAAAAGTTTTGATGGCCGAATTGGCTTACATTTATGTCTACAAAAGAGAGACGGGCGCAAAAGACAAAAGCAGGAAAACATGCTATGTGCTAAATATACAAATGGCAAATAGTGGCTTCCTTTAGTTAAAATAACAGTGATAATAGTTGATGATGGTGGTTTCGTTGGCAGGATCGCACCGTTTGTAAAGGATATGCAGCTACAGTGTATATATATGAATGGCCAAATGGGTGAATAAATATAATATGCGGGTGAGATGCATATACACCCTATGTATGCCCCATATTTACAAATGTACTTCAGACGATGCACAGACAGACGCTGCAACGCGGGAGCTTTGGCCATTTAGTTTATTCTTCTTCTTTATCTCAACCCCTATCATATGAGGAGCAACGTCGATCGGGGGTTCTTAGGGGGGGGAAGTCACCGTAGTTTCCTATAAAAACTAAGACTCAAAAGTCCCAGCAAGTGGACATCTACATAGGATTCACTGGCATCCATTCAGCTCAGGAAGTTGCTCATCTAACGCACAGAAAATGACTTGGAGGCCGCTGAACCTTTCGTCGGTTTTTTTTTTAACTCGGATAGAATGTATATCGACTAATTGCAACGTGCCCTCCCACTTTTCAAATATATAAAGACATGAAACCGAAGGGTCATTCTTTATTCTTTAACAAGTAGGAATATGCAGGATGGTACTACTCTGTCTTTATAGCAAAAGTGGTTCAGGAAGTCGTATTGATCATCATAGCAATTATAAAACATCTACAACAAAGACAACAATCCTTTAATGCCCATTTGCGAAATAGGTATATTTTCGAGAATCGTATAAGCGAGATTTCGCGCAAATTGGCAAGGCTGACCATCATGCGAAGGAAGTCACAATCAAGGGTATCTATTGCTCGTCCTTAGCCAGTGGTTACATATCTTACGTACCTCGCAGAGCTGGTCTTTTCCCCCAAAGGCTCTGATCGAAACCAATCAGATCGCTTTGCATACGTATGCGTTTGATCTTCTGCCAATCGGAAATTAAAAGGATGCAAGCTTGGGTAAAGCAGACCTATTACCGTGTAATATTTATTGGAGATGCCTGCAAAGGAAATAAGGAGTTGAAGCAATACCAGGAGCTTGAATTATAGAGTCTGTCCGCAAGGACAACAAGCACCGTATCGTTCTTTGTCAATTGCACGAAAAAAAAAAGAGCGAGTTACATACCGCTTTATGTAATAGATGCGAATATGCTGGCAAGTTTGTCAAGGCGAATTTTAGATTGGTCATCATATCCCTGCCAGACATCCTTCTGGATGGAGACCAGATTCATCAGAGCATTTGGCCCCTGACATGGTCAGAGTAGAGGTATATATATCCGCAAATAATCGCTTGGATGCCCCGGCCCATCAGTAAAGGTTCTCTGCGTCGGAAGCATGTCATCTCCTACGTATGACGATGGCTCACAGTACGTACGTAGTTCTCCTATAAAGCCTCGTACATAAGAATACTTGTAGTTGGAATAAAAAATGATCGTTTCCAGCGACGCTGCCAAGTGTTTTTTTTGTCGGTCCTCATTAGGATACTGATACACCCCATTGACAGTCTTAAGCGGGGAGATTATGTACCGGGGACATATAATATGTAGTTATCGATTTGCTAATGTGTCCCGAACAGATAAAGAATAAAGTCCAAGACGTGTATATACTTCGCTTGGCGCAGCAGTAACTTGGTAACCAACCCTCTTCACTATAGAGGTACACTCATTCTTTTTGTTTACGCCTGCTCTGCCGAGGACATCTTTTATTATGCAAAAACAGAACGAGAGAAACAATGAAGAGGATGCGGCAGCGAGAACACAAGAAAAATATGCACATGATATAATATACTAAGCAAGGGAAGGAGGGATTGAGGGAGGGAGATACACAGAGAACTTTTCGGGGGAATAAGTGTAAGCGAGCAAAAGAAGGCATGTACTATGTATGTGTATGTTGAAACGAGAATACAGTGGAAATGATGAGTGCCTCACTTCTTGTTTTTTTCCCTTGCTGGTTATGGTCTATGGTCTATTGTGGTGGATAAAGGAGCGCTCTTGCCCATTCGTCTGCTACTGAAATTAACTCAAACGTGTAGTCTGCAGGCTCGATGCTTTTAGGCGGACCTGACGTCGGTGGGCCAACTGCTCCTACTGCTGCTGCTGCCGCAGCTCTAGCTGCTGCGGCATTGGATGATGCTATCGAGGTTGTCAGCACCGGCGGTGGTGGCGTTGGGATATTAGCATTGTTATTATTCATTGCGGCTGCCACAGCTGCGAACACAGACTGGGAAGAGGTAGGTGGAAGACAGACGGCAGGATCGAAGCCCAATGCAGCGGCAGCGGCGGCGGCGGCCGCCGCCGCGGCAGCAGATGAAGCGTTTGTAGTAGGAATAGTAGTTGCGGTAGCTTTAGTAGTAGGTAGGGGTGAATGGCGATCATACTTGGTGGTAGTGGTAGTAGAAGAAGATGCAGTGGTGGTGCCACTATGGCAAATATTTTGAATGGCCGAGAAAGCATTGGTATAGGATGGTGCGGTGCTACTGGCGCCGCTGCTGCTGAGGATCGCCTGGGTCAGATCGAGCAGTCGTTCAAAATTGCGCAATGGAACGCGATGAAGAATGGTGCTAAGGTCTTCGATGCTCTTCCGGAACTGGTGTCGAGATTCATCGGCAACCTGTAGCACAGGATGGTCGAAATCAGCAACATGTGTGAGTGCGGCAAAGATAGCCGCAAAGGCTGACACAGTACAGGTATACATGAGACGCGGACGCTCGACGGTGAGCGACACCAGATGGGTGATGGTGCAGGCAAGAGTATGTCGACGCTCGCGGTGGAGCCGCTCGTCCTGGAACCGGCAGCACATGACAAGAGAGAGTTCTAGACAGCTACAGACGAGGTGAAGATTGGCACCCACGTGGGATAACGGTGCCGGACTATGTTCCGCTCCTGGGTGACGGTTTTCGCGAAGGCTCTGATTTGGTGTCCACTGCAAACTTGCCGGCAAGTGCTCCCTCCAGACCGCGACTTCCTTGAGCAAACTTAATGTCTGGTTTTCCTCCTTGGCGGTCCACATTTGCTTACGCTTGTATTCGTAGGCGAACGTATTTAGGACCCGCTCTATCAGGATGGTTAATCTGCAGAGATGACCGAAGCCGTCAAGTACCATGCGTTCCTCGACTGTATCTTCTGGGAGCGATGCCGGAAAATCGAGAGAGATGTCCTTAGCACGCAACATCCACGGGCGCTCAGTCATGCAGCTTTCGAACTTGTCCATCACATAGCAGGTCCATAAAACCCGTTTGCGCAGCTCAATATCAAATTGGGACATCTGGCTGCTGTAGTTG
Source organism: Dichotomocladium elegans (assembly GCA_025716815.1). Lineage (NCBI taxonomy): Eukaryota > Fungi > Mucoromycota > Mucoromycetes > Mucorales > Lichtheimiaceae > Dichotomocladium > Dichotomocladium elegans. Next base: position 863,016 of record JAIXMN010000007.1, read on the forward strand.
GCTGTATGCAGACCGAGTTCGAGGCACATCCGGACTGCCATACCGCTGTACATCCAAGCCCGGCTCGATCTAGGATTTCCTGCTTCCGTACAGGGTCGGTCATACTCGTATGAGGCCATATAGAGCAGTGCAATCACCGTTGACACACGCGGGACATCCAAGAAGTCGTCCACGAGTCGGCGTGCGCGGTTGTAAAACGCAAGGCTCTGGGCCGTCATTGGGTCATCTAGCTGTTGGGACCGAAATGCAGCCGCCTCGTCTGCCATGAATGTTATGGGGTGGTGCTTAACTGCGTGGGCGTACATGATATTGAGTAGTAGCGGAGTGATGAGCGGTCCCTTGGCATGGAGCTGGTCAAAGAACATGCCGCGCGATAAGATAGGAAGCATATGGTGATATTTCGCGAAAAAGGCATTGATCAGATTTTCTTGGACAGGGCGAGATGGCATGTCAATGGGCGCGGTATAATAATCCGGGGGGTGAGGCTCAGGCGTCCAACGCACGAAATCACCGTAGCTTCGCCATGGACTCACTGTGTCATCATCGAGGTGTACCGGTTCGTTATGAAGGGTCAGCCGCACCAAGCCATCCGCGAGCTGTTCGATCATTTTGTCCGGAAGGGTGGTTGGAGGCGGTTGTTGAGTGAGGGAAGCGCCAACAGACAAATCAGGATTGCTGCTGTTGCTATTATTATTATTAGCCATTGCTGTTCCAGGCGACCTTGCAAACAGTGCATCGGGCTGCTTTGAGCTGGGAATATAGATCTCGGTCTCCACCACACCTATCCTTTCTTGTCCTCCCACAATCATATGCTTTTGGTGGTGTCCTTCAGCGTTCTGTCGATGCTGCCGTAATTCCCGCTGATGTCGTTGTTGCTGTTCCTGCGCTCTTTCTGCGATGTCCTGAAGAAATGTGTCGGGTAGGCTATCTTGCACAGGGTCGAGCTTAATGTATGTTTCATCCGTGTTTTTCAGGTACATGCATTTCCGTCGCCGGGCTACAAAATACACATCACTTGTTCAGTTCAATAGGTTGTGGGTCGTCAAAAAATGAATGTAGGTTTTCTTCGATCGAAAAGGAACCGCAAACAAACCTTTGCACTAGAAACAAGGGTCCGAGTTAGCATAAAGTGCCAATTGCATGATAAATCATATCTTTTCTACCTGCATACACGGTTGCTTTCCGTCGCACTTTTTTTTTTATTGTATAAAACATATCAAACGATCGATGAGCGTTGCATCAGTGACAAAAACATCAACATTATCTATGGGAATGGAGTGAATTTGCATACCTTGATCTTTTTCATTCGACATGGATGACATGCTCGCCCTACTTTGAGACGCTTGTGCCGGCTATCGTCTGGGGCGAAGAGATGGAAGAAAACATCAGCAAAGAACCGGATTCTCGGGAAATAGCTGATGTACCTCGAATTGGCAATTCTAAAGTTGCAAACATTTGTAATGCGTGGATTGTCGTCGAGCGCGAAACAAGAGAGAAAGAAGGGACGGGCACTCAAGAGTGGGGAGCAAAATAAAACAAATAGTTGGGGGAAAGAAGGTTGTTTGCTCTGTCGATGGGGCATTTTGATGGATGAGTTTGGCGGTTGTTGCGTACCCAACGGCCAATCACATTGCGCAGCGCAATGAGCGATTCTCTCTCACTCAAAAAAACACTGGCTACTCAAACGGGCCTGTTTCACACGCATAAAAATGGCTTCATTCAGGGTCCATGTAACAAACAGCTCTTGCTGAAGTAATGTTGGCTTTCTTTAGAGTACATATACAGTGCCAGAAGTAGTATACACCTATCTAATGGGACGCATTTCATTCAGATGGCGGAGGAGGAAGAGAGGATATAATCACGTATGAGAGGAGTTGAGCAGCGGGGAGCATAAGTGGCATGTGCAAGTATAAATGTAAATGTGAGTGTAAGTGTACATGTAAGTGTAATGTGTAGGTATGTGTATGTATATGCGTATGTGTATGCGTATGTGTATGTGTGAGCGTATGCGTATGCATGTGTGTATGAGAGCCGTAAAGAGGATGGATACAATACAACTGAAGGGTAACAAAACCATACCGGAGATCCCTATCGTTCTTCTTTTGGATGGAAACGCAGACGAAATGATGGCGTGCGTATGTGCGTGTGCCGATAAAGGGCAAAGCATTACACTTCGATTATGCGTTCAACCTTGCCACATTCGAGAAGGTGCTCGCCGCGATACTTGATAAGGTATTCGCCATTCGCCTTCCATGTCACCGTCTTATTGACTGCGCATCCCTAATGCAACTCTATTACCACTCCTTCTTCTCGGTCCCATTCTTTGTACCGTCAAAATACCTTGCTGCTGTTGGAACATTTGTAATATATGCTCTTGTTGCCCGTCCTCTTTTGCACCGTGTTTCCGTTATTCTTCCAAAAATAACCATCCACGTACGGGAACTCACGCGTTTCTACAATTTTCGTTATAGCTTGCATTTCCCGGCGCCGTCGAGGCGCATTGGCCCTGTGGTACGGATGGTGCTTTTCGGTAAGTGAGCAACTCTTGTCTACCACCATGGTGGACGTCGTGCCAGCCGCGGTGGAAACAGCTGGCTCAGGTTTGTAAAAATAAAAGGGCGAAGGCGGACCAAGCCTGAATGATTCGGAGTTTAGAGCTGGTTCATGTGCGTTAAGGCCACATGGATTGGCATGTGGCACGATCGACGTCTACTTACCCTTCGGTGTTGGTACTTGATGTTGGAGCGCTAATATTAAAAAGTGAGGTGGGTGATGAAGCTGAGGAGCTTGGTGAAAATGCTGCGGTGGTCGACTCCATCATCAGAGGAGGTGTTGTCGATTCGCGGCGATGATTGTCAAAGATCGCGACATCATACTCTTCGAAATCGCCAGGCCGCCGCCCAGACGGTAGAGAGAATCGCTGCTGTTGATACTCTTCTTCTTCAGCCAGCATTTGGTTCAAGGCCTGCTGCTGTTGCTGCAGAAGCAAATCAAGTTCCTTTTGCCTCAGCTTTGCTTCCTCAGTTCTTCGCTTGTCCTCCTCAACTTTGCTCATCAGAATCAAGCGCAGGAGGTCCGGATGGGATCGATAATAAGCAAGAATATCACTGAGGTCAGAAGAAAGTGAGTTCGCCATCATGGCGGCACCCTCATTGTGGGCGGGTGGTGTTGTTGTTGTTGTTGTTGTCAGGGGGAACTCCAACTGCTGGTCCTGCTGCGATGGCGATGACGGCGAAGGAAACCGGTAGCAGGGGTCAAAGTCATTACTGAGGTTATCCTCTGGCATGCACATGAATTCGTTCATCATCTCGGTGGTGGTTCGTAAAATGATAAAAAAGGAAGAGCAAAAAAAGGGTCAACAGATTAAGGCGTTCCCTTAAATTTCTTTCTCACCTTTGTGCAATGTCCGCGGTTTTGAGATTGACACGGGTCCAATCATTCAACGCAGACCGTGAAATATTTTCTTCAACGTTTGTTTCACTCATAAAAAAAGCCAAGAAAATAGGCGCCGATGTTTTAGTCTGTGACCAGACGCGGACACACACATACATGTATACACATGTCTCTTTCTATTCATCTGTTTCTATTCCCCTCCTGTGCATGCATTTGTGCTTTGTCTTTCTCATCATTGTTCTAGATTAGGTTTTGTGCGTGTTTATTGTTTCTTCCCACACAAAGTTGTCCCGCAGATTTGTAGACACAGACACACGCTCAGATGACCCTGAAATTTCCATGTTTGTCGATCTGCCTCGCCTCAAATTATTAATAATCAATTGAAAGGGTGGGGGGAGCGTGGGGGAAAGGTGGTTTTTTTCCGGTTCATCTGCGAACGAACTCATCACGCAATTTATTTCATCACCACAGGGTCCACATTATTCAATCGTCAACTGCTATTGCCACTATTTCCACTTTAAAAAGACAATGTGTTTGCTGGACCTTTTTTTTTGCGTTCCTGACATCCAGTCCCCCTTTAAGCGGTTTCATTGGAAGCCCAGTAATTTGGGTTAACCTGTTTTCACTAATTGCTTGGCAGTGTTCAAAAAAAAAAAAAAAGCAGAAGAACTGGATGGAACGCGTGCTCGGTTAAAAAAAAAGCAGGAGAACAATAAGAACCCTTTTTCTTCCCATGGCAATTTTTTCATTGTGATTAACAACAGCAATGCTGTGACAACAAGTGTACTACGAAGTTTCCGTATTTGCTCTGCCGGAAAATCCCTTCCAGCTTCCCAATTGCTTGTGAAAATAAAAAGACCTCCAACGAGTTTTCCCGGTCTAATTATCTTTCGTCCCGTTACGCCCTTTTTTCCATCATGTTCTTCCGTTATTCCCTTTTGTGCGTATGCATTTTCCTGTGTGTGTGCATGCGTATCTGTGCGTGCATGCGTATGCCTGTACTGAGTATGCAAAATTCCGTGTGGTTCAGCCACGGAGGAATCCCCCACGCAACTTTCCTACCTCGTCCTTGTTGCCCATTGTAGTGAAACGTCCGAGGGGGGGGACATGTATGTAGAACCGGTCACCCCATCCTTCAAAATGTGTAAGACCTGCGCGTGCGGGGATTATCGGCTCACTCGTGATGAAATTCCTAGACAAGAGTTCGTCGCCGCATCCCCCCCCAACACGCTCTCCGGATAAAGTCTGATGGGAACAAATAAACATCGTATAGTATAGGCACAAAAACAAAAGAAACTTTTAATATTACTCAATACTGGAAGGAAACAATTTTTAGGGGAGGAGATGACAGAAGCGAAGATGAAATGACAAGATAAAATACATATGCTATATATAGATAGAATGGTTCGATGGGCGGGACAATGCGATAGCAAACGAAGGAGAGGAAGGGTGATATATGCCGGAATGCGAGGGGGAGAGGATCGTATGCAAGGTAGGAATTACTTTTTTCTTGTTTTGCTCTTAAAGCATAATGTCAATCTCTTCATCCTCGTCTTCCTCGTCTTCAAGAGCATCGTTGGACACCATCAGCACCGCTGGTGATGGTTCAGGCGTTGAAGGACGTGAGGGTGCGTGCACGATTGTCTTATTGTCTTTTACATTGAAGTCCATTTGTTCATTGCTGAACACAATTAGAGTTCCTTCGTCATCGCTGCTGTCATCACCGTCTGATCCTTGGAACATGTCCTCCATCATGCGCCGTTTATGAAGCGCAGCTCGTCGCTTGGGTCGGGATATCGCAATACTATCTACGCCCTCTTGTGGGGTCATCCTCAGGCTAGACGACACAGCAGGATCATCGTCGCGTACTGCCTTCTTTGACCGTTTGGGGCTGCGTTGCTGCTTGTTTTGACTCCGTCGCCGGCTGCGTTCTTGCTCTACCTGCCGCTTGGTAAGCTGTGCCATAGACATGGGTCCATCGTGTTTGATTTGATGTTGCTGCTGAGTGCTTAATAGTCTGTTTTCATCATCGTCATCATCATCATCGTCGTCATCATCACCAAAAATGTCTTCAGTTAAATCTTGTCGACTTCTTCTTGAACGAGGCTTCGTGGCGCTATTACTGCCTCGTTGCCGCCGCCTGCGTGGTGACCGTTGCTGCTGGCCTCGCTTCGGCGTCTTTGCGTGGTCAGATTCGTCATCATCCTCGGGGACCACCATGCGGACCTTTTTGGGTTGTGGCGATTTTTTCTCGCGGGCCAGGTATTTTGCGAGATCAACAGCCGGCCCGCCACTCTGCTCCAAAATACATGCTTCAACATATGCAAGGAGTCTGACCAATTGGTCCCGCGCAAGACAGGACAAGTCAATTTCCACCTCGTCGCTCGCCTGTTGCTGCTGTCCTCGGTCATTTGAAATAATTGTCAAGATTCCTGGGAGTTTTTCCGGTTGCAGTTGTTTCGTGATTTTGTCCAGCAATGTCTCTTCGATTTGTCTCTTGTGCATATAAGCAAAGGATTGGTATTGATGGTTAAGCACAGGCGATGATGGACGGGATGATCGATGATGCGCGTTTAGCGCTTCAGTTTCCGACTCGGATTCATCAGAAGAAGACCAGTACTGTCGGCTACTGAGGTTAGCAACTGTAGTAGGAATGACGGGGGATTCGTCTTCTTCATCTGACTCGTCAGATGAGCTGCCCGACTCATCCTCACTGCTACTGTTGCTACTGCTCGAGCTGCAACTACTGCGGCGGCGTTTGAGCATAGTGGTCAACGTTTGTTCTTCCTGAATCTGCTTTTCTGGTTGTGGAGTAGCAGAAACAGGATCACTCAATTCCTGGAGAGTGACATCCTGACGTTCTACTTCATCCTCAACAACCTGGATCTCCTCCTCAGGTATGTGTGGGCTAGTAAGTGGCGTTGTGGAGGTCGAGATGGGTGCGCTTATATCTTCAGGAACTGCAGAATGCGAGGGACCAGACGAGACTATGAGTCTTTCTTCTTGTTCTCTGGTACGCGGGTGTTCATATGCGCTCTTTGAGTAGCTTACCGAACATCATTTCGTCGTAAAACGATGAGGGCACCTCTGTCAATTCACCTTGACTAAAGAATTTTTCGAGCTGCAAAGATAGTTGATGAGCATCGAATCCAGAAAGGTCGACGTTGGCATTGTCAAAGGGTTGATTGAGCCAAGCCATAGACTCTCTGTTTTGAAAGAATAAACCAGGTCAGAACTACACAGTTCGGTGCCTTCCTCACGCAGATAGTTCCTCTAAATCTACCTCATCAACAAACTTTGGACCTCGCCTGTCAGATCTTCAACGACGCCTTCGGTGCCTGTGGTGGCTGATAAAAGCTGGCTGATTGGGTCACTAGAAAGGACTGTCGCTGGAGGCGTCTCCGCGAGCGATTTCCGGCGCGTTGTTGAGTATGGAGATGAAGCGACGAATGAATCGCTCGAATCGTGGTGGGCAACAGTGATTCTAAAAAAAAGGGTGAGACTTCTTCTGTTGCACTCGCACAAAAAAAAATTTGCTTGTTGGACGGTTGTATATATCTCTGCGTCCGCGTCTTACCCTCCCATATTCTTTTCCTTTTAGGGTTTTAGAAGCAAGAACGTTTGGATATAGATATATACACGAAGATAAATGTACGTGTGAAAGAGGAAAAGAGGCGCGCTTGTGGGAGTGCGGAAACGGGTATGTACGAGGGCGAAGAAGAAAAGAGTGTATGAACCAACGGGAATAGAAACGGGTACAGTGCGAACTATTTCGTATAGCTCCTTCTCTAATGACAAGCTGGTGAGGTGAAAGTGAGTGAACTGCTTGATCACGACAGGGAAGGCAAGTGTCCCAAGAGAGAAGGAAGAAATAAATCGAGAGACGCAAAAAAACTTTCTGCAGTAAAATAAGCGGCCGAGAGAAGAGAGAAAAAAAATTTCCATGTCCGCCACTCAGCTCGCTAATAGTGCTCGTCACAACCATGTTTTGAGCAAATGCTCAGACGCCTTCTTTTCAGCAGAAAAAGTCCAACGCCCCACTGGTATGCTCGTAGGACCAGATACCAAATTGGAATGAAGATTGGATTTTAACCTTAAGTGACAGATACGATAAAGCGGCAGGAGCGTGAAGCTATGAAGGACTCAGGGTGGATCCTATTGCAGAAAAATTTTCGTGAAATAACCAATAGGGGATTTCGACAGATGTAAATGTATCAGTGTTTGATACTTTGTCGCACGCATAAAGAAGGCCGGAGACATACCCGCTAGTCATCAGAAAATATCAGCCCCATTTTCACTCTTCAACTTACACCGGAGGTGGCTAGGTGTGCCGTTGCGGCAACAATGGCGGAAAAGGGAGGAAAGGAAGGATCCGGAATTGTTGAGCGTCGACGGCGGAAGGGACGACGAGGGACGACGAAAGAACAAAAGCACCTCGATGAAAATGGTGGGAGACCTTCGCGGATGCAGCTAAATCACAGTCCTACCCAAAGCCTATATCTTCCCCTCTCGACGCAATTGAGTTAGGCTGATATCATCATCTACAGAGGATCTACATTATTAAAAGATTGCAGAAGGGAACAAGGGTGATCTGTAGCTTCTTACTTTGCCTTTGACAACTGACAAAAACTGCTCAATTGGATTGAGTTCAGGCAAGTATAGTGGAAGACAAGCACATCGATATCCTCGATAATCGTTGTATTAGAGGAATCATCAGCCTCGCGGATAGATGCATTATCCATTACCAAATAATGGCCTTTCATATGTTCATATTTATCCATCTCGTCTTGTAGCCTTAAGGAAGCTGAGATGGTGTCCAGTTACATTTCTTTGCTCGTAACTTCTGATTGACCTGCCCTCATTCTTTTCTTGTTTGGTGGCTGCGGGAGTCTCAAGCTATATTTAATGGTGTGCCTGATGCTGAGATTGCTCTCAAGATTGTAGCCGTCTTTGCTCTTGTCTTTGGTATTATGATCGCTGCAGGAGTCCCTTTCTTGGACCATGCCATGCTGTGTTTCTTTTTAATATGGAAATCCCGACTCATCAAGCAAAACGCAGTTTTTTTATAAGCCGATGTCGGTCCTGTCCTATCTACGCATTCAGTCAAGGCACTCTTGGATCTTCGCAGCGCTATTCCTGTCTACAGACTGATACCGGGTCGTTTTCAATGACAAGTTGCATTCGTTTTCATAGATCGATGGTGCGTCGTTTTAGAGACATTGAGACCCTCAAATCTTTGGAGCAGTTGCTCCATCAGCTGCTCTAACAATGGATGGATTATCATCGACGCTCTTATGTTCTTCATTGAGAATACGGGAACGACCCCTTGCGTTAGGTTTCTTAAATACACTGTCAGGGGTCCTTCTCGTCGTGTAATACCCATCGCTGGGTTGAACGAACATGGATTCCTAGCTGTTTTGCAGCAGTTGATGCACTCAAGGTCTTTGCAAATATCAGTTTGAAAGATTTGAACTTGCCTTGGTCAGTGTGCGAGTGTCACTGCGCTTGATCGCCGCTTCTTTCATCCGAATGTATGTATCCTTTCGCTTGAGAATGTGTGTGGTAGTACGGTCAGAGTTATCTTTGCAAGATATGCCTAGCAGATATTCAGTGCGAGAACAAACAGATTACACAGAGTATATTTCTTCATCAATAACAAGTCTGTAAGTTCAGGACAGCCACACTCATTAACGACATGATGTTGGACATCGTAGTAAAATAAGATTGCTCATTTCAGAATGTAAAAGTATGTAAAGGGGATAGATTTGCTAAACGACATCTTTCCGTGTATGTATGTGACATTCGATTTGTCATCATGCGTATTCTGGGCAAAACGCCATTTTAAAGACCTAAGCACACATTCGTTTGAAGAAGTAGTAGCTGTACAGGGTATCGGATGTCGTGCAACAAAGCGACGTACTCGCAGCAGTAGCATGCCCATAGCAGAATACTCATCATGTTCATAGAAGTATGCACGAAATATCATTGTCAGATATCAGGGATACGGCATCCGATCGAGTATTCAGATGTCCTGAACAGTTCGTTTGCCATCCTGCCCAGGTGTAGCTGATCTGGTGGCGCAATATTTCAATTTCAGTTCGCGGAGTTAATATTTGGTGTATCTCGACCACTTGCCCGATCAACTATCGGTCGGCCTCAGATCTGCATAGCAACGGTTAATAAGGGAGAGAATGGCCAGCCTATCCAGCTCATACCATTTATGTAGCAATAATCTGAAATAAAACGGATTTTTTTAAAAACATAGGAGTACTCATATGGATCCTTCCCAGCAGCCACGAAAGGGGCTTTTCAAGCTCATATTCACATCGGCGATTTCCAATGGATTTCTTTGATGTTCCCGTTCTAAGCTCATGCAATCTTCATTGAAAGAGGGCTCAATGTCTTCGGTTCTTGTGATCATTTGAACTTTCTGCGAGGTACGTTGAGATTTCGTTCTTTCACTAGTGTTGTGTATTATTTATGCACAAATAAAATCGCTGTAGGATTAACCATCAGGTTGCCCACATGATATATCGTATTGACACCGAGAAACTTTTCGCATCAGTTAAGATACTTTTTCTTTATTTGATCCCGAGCGTACGCTTTGTATACAGTTGACATGCGTGACAAAGTGCCTGCGAGAAGTCAGGGACCTGGATTGAATGACAGCTCTTAACCTACCTTAGGGGATAGATTCGACTTCGCGTGTGATTGAGTTACCATTATGCCTAAATTAAGCTGCAGGAACGGTTACTACAGACACCAAGACATAAGCGACTTCTTAGCATATCCCATACACAATTACCCAGGCGATAGCAAAAAAAAACAAGCAAGAGATATTGGTCCCACGCAATTGATTCACGTCAAAAATTACAAGGTTCTGTTACACACGCGGGTGCATATCATTTGCACTCGAGAAGGAGAGACGAAAGGAGAAGGTCCCGGCTGACGGCTCCATTCGGAGTTATAGCATCTTTTGTGTTTTCCTCGTTCATTGTGGGCAAGATGCATAATCCAGCTCAAGATGAGGAGTATGAGCAGCGCATCCAGGCCATCCAGGCCAACATTAACAAGTACCAAACTCAACTGGTAAAAAATAAAGAAAATGTCCAGTCCTCATTAGTTCCGGTGTAAACCAATTTGGTCATTATCTAGCTCAGTGCAGAAGCGGCAAAAGCAACAATGGTACATCCTCCCTTCCTCCTTTATAGAGGATCAATTGATAACCCCAGTCACTCACAGGCGGCTCTATGTACCAACTATATTCTCTAGGACAATATAGAGTAAGGAAGAAGTCCAACTACCTATAGAGGATCATTCGAGTGCATCAAACCTACTTACCTTTTACCTCAGTTGCATAAAATCACAGCTAAACAATGAGTACGCCGCTCTGCGCCAAGCGCGGCTGGATAGGAAGCAACAATTTGCAGATTTATATGCTGCCTTGCCATCCCTGCGGAGAGAGCGCCAAAAGGATATACTTACCCGTCAAAAACAGTTTGAAGACGATATGGCTTTCAAAAAGGCGACGAAAAACCGAACAAACGCGTTATTCGACACCTGTGTGGCACTGGAAAAGAACCTAAGGTCGTTGTTAGCTGTCGACCGTGAGGTGGAAAAGACCGAAGCATCAGAATATAATGAACAACATTCAAGCGAGAGTACGCAACAACAGCAGGAGCAGCAACAGGATTATGCTATTCAGGTTGTGAACAAGTCAACTTTGGACGAGGACATGGATACGTCGGTGCTTTTGATCCCGCTGGATATTATGGAGCAGTTTTGGGCGATTGGGATTGCCGCGCCCGTTATGTTGAGCGAAGTAGAGCAGACGCTTGCCAAGATTGGAAAGCGTAAAGAAGAGCTGGAAAGGCAATAAAAGCGTTCCAAGTCTAAAGGAAGAATATCTTTTTTTGTTAAAAAATGATCATGTTGGAAATATCATTGCTTTTACTGTAGGTGGCGGTAATGTTTCTACCTAGGATAAATGCTCAGAGCCGCCAACGACCCCATTTTGGGGGAATTCATCGGCGGCTATTGTACTTTGCGCATACAGAAAGAGAGCAAGAGCGAGAGACAAGGCAAAAGCACTTTAGGCTCTTCCAACCTTCTGCTGATCGCCTTTACACCACCTCCTGCAGGTTGACCTTAATATATATATATATATATCAGATTCTGTCAGATATTTGGGAGGAGGTGTGCACGTCGTTTCTTTTGTGAATGGAAAATGATTAAATGCGCCCTTTTCTGCACGTATTTTCTTCTCTTCTGGATCTGTCCTCCTTTTTTCTAGATCACTTGGATACAAGTTCATTCAGGGATACACGATGAAACAACCTCGCTTTACCACTTCCCATGTCTAAGGCTACTGTTCATCGTTTATTTTCACGTGATCGTTCATAGGACTATGGCTAAGATATATCAATCCCGATGATCCTTGGAATCTCCTCATTGCAAATGCAGAATCCGCCTTGTATTAGCGACGCTGAAATATCTTGTGGATGTTCCAGAATTATTTTATTTTATTCAGGAGAACCGCAGATCATGGTGTAGCGACACCGAACTAAGAATGTGTGTGCCTGAATAAACTCTTGATAACAATGCATGGTGCTATTGACAGGAAGAGATGACGACGAAAATAAAAGGGCAGGTCGTCTTGCAGCTGATATAATTCTGAGAGCAACTGCCACGAAATACTAGCGTTTTCGAAATGGAAGGTTGTCTTAATCAACAATAAATGGAGAATGCGTATTGCTATATATACGCAACATCACCCATTAGATTTTCCAATGTTTGTGTCGTTGTAATAATTTACTAGTATTAGGGTAACTATGAAGTAATATAAAAAGGAGAAGAATAAACAGATACGTACTATAGAAAAAAAAGGAGGTATACAACAGGGAAGAAAAATAATTAGGCGCGCTATAATGAGAAGAAAAGGTTCATGCAGGCATCCGGCTCATCCGGCTCATCATTGTCATTGTCAGACGCTCCGTTCGAACGCGCCATCGTTCCGCTATACCTCGGATGGCCCATTCCATCACGCCTTCCTTCCAGACCAAGTCATGTCCCTCCCCTTCTAGAATCTTGAACCTTACATCTCTCAGGCTCTTCGCAAGTACCTCGACAGCCTGGATCGGGATCAAACCATCCTTGTCACCCCAGACTGCGGTGACTGCTGTTGTGATTTCGGAATAATTGAATCCAAATGGGTGATACTTTTCGAGCGCGACGAGGACATCGAGCACCTGGCCTTGTGTGTAAGGTTCTGACATGCGCAACTTGTTCATGGCAAAGTAAAGTGACATGTGGCGCGGTCGGACGGCGTGGCGTAACGGCCTATGGGGAGGGAAGTCGGTGGGCAAGTCGAGCTCGTCGCCATCAAACGATGCGAGTAGGTCGTCCTCTTCTTGGAGCGTCATGCTAAGGAGGAGAGCGTCTGAAAAGGTGGCTGATTGGCTAGCCTCTGAAGGGCGAGGCGACGCTGGATTGGACATGGAGTCACCTTCGTCGGGGAGCCCCGGCGTGTCTTTGGTATTCTTGTTAAGCATCCACATGACATCCATAGCTAAGGATACGGTTCGTGTGACGAGCATAGCAGGTAGTCTGCGTGACCATTTAAATGTGTTGGCAGCATAGGTTGAAACCCATGGTGATATTAAAAAGAGGGGGCCCACGACTCGGCCAGGATATTTATGTGTAACGGCCATTGCAAATGCTGCACCGACAGATTGAGCTATGATACTGAATCGCCGTATTCCCAGATGATCGGCCAGCTGAATCAGGACCTCTGGTTCAAAGAATACCACATGCTTTAGTCCCCTGGTCCAGACTTATCAACTTTTTTCGCCACAATTACCTGCCCATCCCAAGACGCTCATTTCTTGTGCACTACACTCTTCACTTAAGCCGTAGCTGTGAAAAATTATATAATATATATAAATATATATCAATTAATTCGCATCCCAGCCTACTCAAGACCTTTACCCTGGACGTTCTGGCCATATCATCCGCAGATGATGTCTCCTTGCCATATCTTCAAACATGACACCCACTAATCGACTGCAGCCGTGTCCTCCAATCACAAATGCAGGGTGCCCTCCGAGAGGGCCATATTCTGCAAAACCGACCCTGAGCGGTTTAAGACGACCGCCCGGGGTCCCAGAGTATTGAAATGTCTGATGCACTCGAGGATCGCGCAAAATGTCGATACGTGGAACTCGCGTAGGACTTATCATAGGCTCGGATGGCTGTGTATTTGCGGTGTGGCGAGGGGTAATAGGTGGATCGATTAAACGAAGCGGCTGGTCATCATGAGACATTGGTTTATCAAATCGAGATGCTTTCCGTCGAGGAAGCGGCGTGGAATGCGAGCCGACAGGCGCAACCGCTTGAATCGCTGGTACAGGATCCCGATGGAGGAAATCCATGTCCAAGTGGAGTTCAAGGATGGGAGATATATACAGAGGAAGAAAAGGAAGGGGAATGAACGAGAACGGGCCAACAAGGTGTGTTGAATAACCATTTTTGTGTGTGAAACTCTAAAGCGAAATTTATTTATTTTTGGCAAGCCAATTCAATGGGGAGCTTTTCGCGCGGTTGCCCCGTCGTGTCTGTGGTGCATGTATTGCTGCTCTGCCTTCGGCTTTTGTTCCCATTGCGGAATAACAGCAAATGTCCGGATGAGTAATGAAAGATGGACTCGCATGCATGTCACTGTGATATAGCAATCGTTTGATTCATCGTCTGGATTGACTGAGTAATGAAGCTGCCATAATCGAATAGCATTTCTCATCTTCTGAGGTGAGACTGACACATGATTGCCAGGCTTTGCAATCCGTAATGTTTTTGGTTTGATTTTTATTTTTCCGTTAGAATGCTGATGGCTTTTTGTGTTGGTTGAGGACAAAGACTTGAACGCATGCCCTGGTCGCTGCCGATCTTGATGAGCTCGGAGATTTTGAGGTGACAAAAACTGGCAAGTACGTTTGTCAGCAACTGCCGCAAATAACTGGCGTAGAACCGGTAATGCTGCATGACTACTGCTGCGCATACGCCTTGGTGCTTGGCGAGATACGGGTACGAATGTAGCTACAAGGGTGTTATCGTCCAAAGAATGGAAATGATACACTGTTTTGAACCTTCGCCGGCCTTCTTGATCGATGAGTGTCGCTAACCGTATCCCCGGGAGTATGTAACGACGCATCAGATCCGCAGAGAGACATCTGAACTTTTGACAGACGTTGGCAATAGAGTGTAGCCCCTCTAAACCCATTCTTGATGCAGTGTACAATATAATCTTCAGCAGAATTTCATCCGGTAATCGGATGATAGTACTGCGATGATCCGGTTGGCGCTGTTGCTGGCTCTGTGATTTCTTAAAGATCTTAGACCACGCTGTTGACAAAAGAGTATGGAGCCGCATGACTATACTTGATGTATGCGAAATAAAAGAATAAAAATTGAGAAAGAACGAGGAAATCTTACTGGTTCTTTATACGCAAACCTTCATAGTGTTGTTGTCCTTTAGATACCAGACTTTGCATCGTCATCATGATGCATTCTCTCCTTTTGTAGTTCGCGATGTCACACAAAAAGAGAACGATAAGATTTATAATACAAGAAGTCTTAATTACCAGTTTAAAAGAATTGCTATTTCAATAATGTCTACATTCCCCAGCTTTTCTTTTTCCTCCCGAGCCCTCGATAATTAGCGAAACTCCCATTATTGATCCCTGAGAGCGGTCCTCCATATGAGGTACCACCTGTCTATGCTAACTTGTACTATGAATCTCATATTTATCGCGCTTTAATCCCTTTCAAAAGTGCCGCAAAAGAGCGTACATGTGACATCAGAACCGCTACTCACGCGATTACTGTACGCGACACTATGGAACGAGCGAATGTTTTTTTCTTTGGTTAATAAATCTGTATCACAATGCAATATCATCATTGTTGATAAAAGACTACAGCCGACGTAGATTTATTACAAGTTCGCAAGACAACCAAAGAGGACAAATCAAGAATCTTGTCGCGATATGAGGTCTAATGAATTCCAATCATCGAAAGTCATATGCTGTACACTTTACAGAATGTGACATGTGGCTGCCACGCGCCCGCCCGCCCGTCGACATCTATTCAAGTAACTATTAGCGGATGCATATATGCTTATTGTCAATAGCCTTTCGCGATCAAGTGACGTTGCCACCGGGCTGATCTTTTCGGATACCACCGTTACGATTATTCCACAACAAGAAAAAGCACCGTGCGCGCCATCTGCATTTATAAGATAGCGCTGTCTTCGGCGATGCATAAATGTTATGAGCATCTATCGCGATGAATTTTGGGTCGGCAAAAAAGTTTGCTAACCCCTGGATGGACAGTGGTGCACCCCACGCGCAAGACGCTATCACCCTATATTTCTCGCATATCGCAGTTAATATTGAAATCATTTAATGTATTCCTACAGCGCCTCCGAGTAAAAAAATTTCCTTTATGGTTAAGGTATGGATGAGATCCGCAAAGCCTCTTGGTTGACTAGCATAGTACATTGTCCCTGAACGGGGATAGTACTAGAATTCCCTTCCACGTAGTAGTCACTGTCATTAACTTTAACTGGCTTACATCGTTGCTGTGAGAGAAGACCAAAAACTGACCTAGTAATTAATCTAGCAGGAAATTACCCGGGCATGCTCTTTCCAGCATCAGATATCAATAGCGGAAATGAGCAAGCACTATTTAATCGTGCTGTCGGCGTCATTAACGTATAAAAATCAGTCCATTTATTGAACGAAGCAAAAAACCTTTTGCTTGGTAGGATCACGTCAGCATAACAATAAACAAAAAGAATAACCTCACGTCAGCATGGTCTCGCGTATGCAGCGAATCCAGAATCAGAAAGTCATGGTATTATCTTTCCGTGACTGAGGAATAGTAAATGTAAATGGTCATGGATATTCTTACGAGGCGTCGAAGATTGCATGTTATCAGGTGCAATTCTATTCACAGTATACGGAGATACACATATATGCAAGGGATATAGACGCGAACCTTCTCATTTCCTTCCCCTAAAAAGGAAAGCAAACCCAAGAACCTTCTTCTAATGGCATACTCATCCTGCATGAATAACATTTTTGATCATAGCATAGAGAGCCATGGGGACGCCTATGTATTGGGCAAGACTAACGAAGTGTGCTGTAACAAGATGTAATAATTATAGGTGTGATGCAGCAACGTTCGCTTAACGACGGACGGTCCTTCATTCTATTGTTTGGCTTTTTCCCTCTCTTTGATGATACTCAAACGCCGAGTTGGGCAAGTCGTTCTCCTGCTTCAACGCCGCAACAGCAGTAGCAGCGGTGACGCGCTCGTCACGCGACCGGGAAGAGGAACACTGAACGCGAAAATTAGTACTGTCCTCTTTCCTGGATTTTTTTTTTTGACAGGACCGCTAATTCCAATGAGTCTTAAGCGAGCACTCACAGACGGCAGCACAAATGTCTCCAAGAAGCCTGCACCGACTCGGCAGGCGTCCCTTCTCTCTATGTTTAAACCAAAAGTCGCTCCCACGAACAAAGGCGATGACACTACAGTTGCGCCCTTGAAGTCTAAAGATCTGTTGGCTGACCTTAGTGAAGAACACAAGGAGCTTCTTGAACTTGAAATGACAACCATGCACCCGGAATGGATCAAAGCTCTTAAGCCAGAATTCACGAAAGCTTACTTCATTCAAGTATGCGATCTTTGATAAGCAGGCTGTGCTCGGCTCTCTCTCTTCCTCTGATGCACTGTTTATCAACTTTTCCTATATGTAGCTTAAGAAGTTCCTACGAGCGGAGACTGCAGCAAACAAGAAAATATTTCCTCCTGGTAACTTCGTCCATCATTACAGGGTTCATGCGCACAGCTAAAAGAGTGATACACTGTATGAACGCTGCGCTACGCGCTACAGCACCAGAAATCTATAGTTGGTCAAATTACACGCCACCTTCGAAGGTCAAAGTGGTGATCATTGGTCAAGGTAAGGAGAAGAACAAATAAGCACCAACGATTCTCAACCCTATTCTTTTATCTCTCGTAGATCCTTACCACAATGATGGTCAGGCTCATGGCTTATGCTTTTCAGTCAAGAAGGGTGTGAACACACCTCCTTCTTTGGTCAATATTTACGAAGCACTTCGACGCGATTATCCGGAATTTAAGAAACCGAATCACGGGTAAGAGAAAAGAAGCATCCGCTCATAGAGCTGAGCTCTTGGAATTCTTTAAGAACTCGGTTTCGACTTTGCCTTTTTTATTGTTATTGTATAGCTTCCTCGAAAATTGGGCAAAACAAGGCGTTTTACTGCTTAATACTTCGCTGACTGTCCGTGCACATGAGCCGAGTAGCCATTCCAAGAAGGGATGGGAGCAACTCACCGGTAAAAAGTGAAAGAGAAAATGGATCGCGAAAAGCTGAGAACTGATGTTTCATGTATTTTTTCGATCAGATTCTATCATAAGTCATCTTAGTGAAAAGAAAGCACACATTGTGTTCATGCTCTGGGGTGCTCATGCCCAGGCACGTGCAGGAAGAATTGACAAGACGGTAAGCAGACTAATTGCCAGTCAGAGACAGACAGAGAGGCTGGTTAAAGGATGAGATTGCTTAATAACGCCTTCTGTTCAGAAACACCTTGTGTTGAAAGCTGTGCATCCTTCGCCTCTGTCGGCCCATCGTAAGTTTCAAAAAAAGATCGCTTTTCCTACAATACGAGAGCTCATAACGACGATGCTTATTAGGCGGTTTCTTCGACTGCAACCATTTCAAGCAGGCGAACGAGTACTTGAACAAAAATGCACGCGAGCCTATCAACTGGAATTGTTTGGACAACTGAAATTTTTTCTGCCTCGGTTCCTCTTCCTTCTATGAGTGTTATCACTTTTTTGCCTGTATACCTGCTTATCTGTGCCCCTCCTCCCTCCCTCTCCCTCCTCCTTTCTCGCAATCCCTCCCTCTCTCTCTTCCTTTGCCTCTTCTGGGGTCAAAGTATGACTTCTTTCACTTTATGGCTTATACCAAACGGCACCAGAAAGACAGATGTTAAATGAGAGAAATATGCTTGAATAACGGGAATATGTTGGATGTACCCAATTGAGATATTTGATAGACAAAGCTGGACAGAAGTCTATATCCATATGTGTCAGCCCCCCCCCCGACGTCAGTGATAGGGAGACATGAAAGCGCACGCACACATATAGGAAGTGAATGAGCAGTGGATGTAAAAAGGGGGAGGGTAAGTTATCTGGTACAACGATCTGCAAAGAGAAAAAGAAAGCTGAGGTGAAGATTAGCAGTGGATAATCTGCTATTAAGTTGACATGTTTATATGTATACATTTGATCAAGACGGTGAATTTGATGAGTACACGCTTTTTGAAGGCAATAATTTCATTATTCGAAACTGGAAAGAGCATTAACCTGTCAAGTTTTATTGAGCAAATGACGCGAAACCAGTCAGTTACTTTTTGAGCATGAAAGTTGATGGTGCTCCCTTTCACAAGACAGATAGCTGGTCATCACATTGGGACATAGGGAGGCATATCTTCTAGTTGTCTGAACAGGATCTTGTGTTGAAACAAGCTAGCACACAAACACACACGCACACATACACACGCACACACATAAGCACACGCATATAAATATGTACATGTAAATAAAAAAAGGAGGGAAACCCGTCTTCAGCGAATGGCTTTTTTAAGCGAAAAGGGGACTGAAGCAAATACGCACGCACACACATGGGGTGGGAAGGAGGGGAAGACAACCCACAAGCCGAAGTCCATATAGTAGAGATGATGTCTATGTGGCTGATAAGGTTGCAAGTTCCTACCATATTAAGAAGAAGAAAAAGGAGCTTTGAAGGACAGGCATAGAGGTAGAGCGATCTTCCCCTTGACAATGTATTAATAAATCAACCTTGGAAAAAAAAAAGGTATGTTGCAACCTTTTTTTCTTTTCTCTTTTCATTTTCCATCTGTTGCCCTAAACATATTACACTAGCAATCGCGCGCGCGCAAAAACAAGCTTAATGAACAATCATACTTCTTTTGTTATTATGGACCCTCTCGACAGGCTCCAGCCAGATACTTCAGAACTTATTGGGGCGATCATTGGTATCCTATGCACTGCGATCGTCGCGGCCCTCTTTGGAGCACGAACATACAATGTCAAGTACAGATATTTGACTTACTCGCGCTGGCTTGTGATGCTGCTCTACATTTTCTCATGGGGATTCTCCTTCTCCGCAATGATTCTTGCCTCAACAAACAACGGAAATCACTTGTCATGTCTCCTGTCCGAACTATCCTGCGATATCTTTTATGCGTTTACAAAGGGTATCATCTATCTCTGGTAAACAGAAATCCATCTCCCCATCCCCCGGGTCCAAGCGACCATCGTTTCCCAAATATGATACGAGCATCTTTTTTTTTTTTGCTCACACGATGAACATGGACAGGCTGATAGAAAAGGTCTGGGTCGTGTCGGCGGTTCGCAAGGCCAGAATGCAGACGCTCTCCTATAAGATCCATCTTGGCTTGATGACACCTTATATCATGGTTTTCGTCCTCATGGTATGTTTAACCAGCTATCACTGGATGCAGAAGCCATGATGGTGATGTGATTCATGTGCGATCCCGCATGGGTGGAAGAATGCTGACAAGTTTCATCCTTGCGTCTGTCATTAGCTTCTGTACCACTTTGCAGAGATCGAGGAATCAGGTGCATGTCTGATTGGTCTGCGACCCATCGCCAGTATTCCGTTGATGGTTTTCGACTTTGTAAGTGGGGCGGGATAACGGAGAAAAAGGAAGGATCAACGAATAATTCATCTGTGGATAGACATTCAATTTGTACATGACGATCTGTTTTGTTGTACCCCTAATCCGTGTGGGAAAAAAAGTCAAAGGCAACAATGACTGGAAAAATACACGCCTCCATGGCGTAGCGCATCGCACCTTAATTGCTTCGGTCGTCTGTCTGGTTGTCTCCATGATGAACATCCTAGGTTTGACACTTATTGGTGGTTCTCAACGCTCAGTCTTGTGTCTTACATGCTGCAGCGTCGATGTTACTATCAACGTTGTTTCTATTCACTGGGTAAACCCATCTTCTTCCTTTTGGCATGTTCATATCAGCTTCATTCAATGATGTTAATGCATGCAAATAGGTCACACGAACAAAGACGGGCAAGACAGGCAACCAAACCATAAACAGTTCTGGCAATTTGGATAACACCATGAACGGTACTTTTGACCATGATGCTTCCGAAAAATACAACAACTATCCCATGGAGCACGGTCTTAGCGATGACAGGTTCGCTGCTCTCGGCCCTACCGAAGAACATGGCTCAGCGAGCTCGCAGAATTCTAGCATTCATAAAGGCCATCGTTAGATGGACCGACACACACACACACACAGAGAGAGAGAGAGAGAGAGGAAGCAACTACCACCCAATATCCAGTTCTTTTCTTCATGTCATCTTTGCTATGTTTATTAAATAATCTCGTAGTAGTAGTAGCTAAAACTCTAAAAAGACATCACATTTAATGATCAACTGAGTCACATGAGTTTATTTCTATGAAACTCTCCCCTCCCTCGCATCCCTCTTTTCCAATTTCAAAAAGGAAAATCCCATAGGATTCTGACAGTGTCTCCTCATTCTTCATCATAAGGGCGCCGGCTCCGATGAGTGTGTACGAGGGGCGAAGAAATCATGCATACTCGTGTGTGCTCGCCTTGCGTACACTTCCTCGGGGTGATACACAGCACAAGATTAAACAGCGCAAATAGTATTATTTGCAGAATTTATTTATTTAATGCCACCACCTGTGACAGTGGCAACCTCGCACTTGACAGGTTCACCCGAGGCAGTTCGGATCAGGAAAGGTTTGTCCTGATAGTACGCAATTCTGTCATCTTTAGTGTTGAAATCAGGCTGGACAGCCTCGAAGTACTTCTTCTTAGGGGGTAGCTGCTTCTCAGGCACGCCTATTACAAAAAAAAAGAAATTACGTTAGCTAAGCAATTTCCTTCCTGGCAACGATCTTCTGTTACCTTCCAATCCTTCGAAGTAAATACGGTCACCAGGCTTGACTTTGCTGGTATCTACGGGCGATAAAAGTTCAACCTTGCTGCCATCAGGAGCAGTTGCGCAGAAGACCATGGCCTCAGACTTGACACCACGCATAGAGGCAGGTTTGAGATTGGCAATGCAGATAACCCATCGATTCTGCATTTCCTCAATAGGGTACCATTTGACAAGACCCGAGACAACAGTACGATAGACGCCTTCGCCATCACCCAAATCAATCTCCTCAACGTACAACGAATCAGCACCCTCGTGCTTTTTGCATGAACGAATATATCCGACCCGGATATCCAATCGGGACACCACAGGCTGCTCAGGGGCAGCAGGAGCAGCTAACCGCGCGGGAATTGAGTTCCCTCTCGATAACAAGATATACTTCAACCGACTCACCTTCCTTCTTCTCCTTCTTCTCCTTCTTCTCCTTCTTGTCCTTCTTGTCCTTCTTGTCGCCCTTTCCTTCGGCCTTCTTGGCTTCCTTTTCATCGGCCTTCTTGCCGTTCTTTTCATCAGTCTTCTTGCCGTTCTTTTCATCAGCCTTCTTGCCATCCTTCTTCTTGTCCTTCTATTATTTTCCGATGTTGTCAGCCGTGACCATTTCTCTGGCGTGATTCCCATTAGAAGCAAGGAAAAACTTACCGTAGAAGCAATCACGGGCTCAGGCACATCGTCCACATTGATAGGCAAGAGAGGAAACTCGTTGACGAGGTCATACTTGACAACAACAATGTTTTGAATCAAATCAAACCATCTCAGAGCATTGGGTGAGCTGGAGACGCGCATGTTTTTCTGCCAAAGGGGTTAAGTCGTCTCGATCCGTATCGTCGTATCTCACGTGCGAGTGAGCTTTTTTTTGTTTTCGGTGACTTACAGAAGCGCCATGGAGGTGGCTAAAGAGAATAAGGTCGGCGAGCGAGATCTTGTTGTGAACAATAAAGGTTCGGCTTGACAGGTGCGCGTTCACTTTCTGGACGGATGGTGACATTCTTTATAAGCATACAGCTATGTCGCCAGATTTTTTCTTTCATTCTTTCAGAGTTCTACCAGCTCACCTGAATGGCAGCAGTGATTTCCTTTGGGTTGGCGTTCTTGAAAGCAGTGCTGGCCCAAGAGCACCATTCTTCGACCTACACAGAAAAAAACCGTAAGCAAAACAGTTCCCTTCCGACTGTCTGCTCAAACTCATACCTCAGCCTGGTTTTCCTTGCTATCACCCAAAAGCTCAGGCTGTGTCTTTGAGGCAAGGTATTTTGCAATGGTGATTGGGCCGTCAAACTTGTCACCATTGACCTATATGGCGTTGACAAAAGCCTCAGTTCCGCTGGGAATTGTCAAAGCAGCAATATTGGGTACCTCTAGGCTAAGGTCGGTGCCTTTCTCAAGACGAGAGACGCCGTCGGCCTTGGTGTACTTGTAGACCAGGAAGACATCCTTGGCCTGCTTCTCAGGAATGGTCAGAATTGCAGTAGCCATTACGGTCGAAGAAAAATGAGGTTTAACAAAACTGGTACGCGCCCGGGCTTCCCGCTCTCTCTCTTTCTGCTTTTTCTTATCCCAAGCGCCAAAGAAAAAATATGAAAAAAATTGTCAGTCACAATCATGCCTTTTTTTTTCCATTACTGCGCCGGGCGCTGCATGGCTCATGGTGAATCACTTTTGTGTCTCACCGCCCGGCCGTATTGGGGTCCCCAGGCATTGTCTGCAGGTGGGATACCTGGTCTCGCACATCCCGGAGCCTGAAAGGTTCGTTGCAAGTGCGAGCGGTCCGTTTGGGCAAGACTTCTGTTCTGCTGGTTTATAATAGGTTAGGGCGGGTGTGCAACAGTACCCAGTGCGCCTCCCTCCTTTGTAGAAGGCAGTTGTTTTATCCTTCGACCAGATGTCAAGGTCCAACAAAGTTGCTTGTATATATATATAAAGAAATATGGATCAGGTGTGCAGTGCAATAAGCGTAAAATGTGCCAATCGCTACGACAAACCGTGTTTCCTCTTCGTGAAGGACAGGTTTATGTTGTCTTTTTATGGTGAAGCACAGGAATTTCTTCCGGGTGGATTGCAGGGAAATGTCAAGCTAGAGCTGAACGAACCGGGTTGTACTTGGATGTGTAGCAATGCACGTTGCTTTTGCAGAGTCTGTCCATTACATCGTGTCGGGAAGACAAAAGTTTTCATTAGTGATATTTGCTAAATTTATATGTTGCATTTGCGAAGAATGGTCATATCAGCTTTTTTAGTTGCTATTACCCGTTTATAAAAATTTTAATACATCCACGTAAGGCTATACACAATCCATAAATGATTATAGCTTACTTTCTTACATCGATGCTGACACTGCAGTAAAATATCTTATATGCCCCACCACCGCCACCACCACCCACACGCGGCATCAGATACTTGTCGACCTTTAGTTGTTGTTGTACTACACTTGACGGAACACAAAGGTCAATTACATCGTTATGATTTGAGTTATTTTTTTTCTTCACTCGCAGAGAGAGGCGATGGTGTTCGTAACCAGCAACGCTATTTAAGCTTTTGAAGCATTTGAGGAGATTGCTTTTGAATATTTGGTAAATATTATTACGTTACATTCAACCATAGTGTGCTATCACCATATAATAAATCTTCATAAGCGAGGGGTGTGATTTAGCTGCGGCCCCAGCTCCGCCACCGGACTTGGATTCTTCTAGGCAAGATGACATAAAGGTTTAAGACGACACGAAAGCCACATTTCTTTTTGGTTTTGGGGTTTAGTGAGAATGGATAACTCCATAGGATGTATGATAAAAGGGTAGCCACCATTATCCTGAGGGCCGGGATATCAAAGCGAAACAAAAAAAGAAAGAGAGATCGCCCATTGGACAAATATGGTTAGCGTCCTTGCAATCCGGTGTTTGATCTTCGCCATGCTAAAATTGTATTACTGCAAATTAGCGTTTGGTACTCGTTGCTTGGATAGCGCAAACACCCCCGTTCTCTATCCCTCTCTCTTTCCCTCCACTCCCGTTCCTTCGTATTCGGATTAACCACCCAAAACCCCCCTCTCTCTTTTTCCATTACTTTCGTTCTCTCCGCTCGCAGAAATACCACAATGATGACGCTACGGTCCGGTCGCCCAATACAGCGTTACATACTTATTCTTTTTATCTTGTCTCTCTTCGTCTATTACTCAGGTCATCAACTGGGCCAGACAGTCACATTAGCCCCGGGTGAACAACCAGACACACATCTCGATTACGTTAAGCCCAATGGTCACGAACTCAACAAGCAAGACTCATTTCTGGAGGTCGATCGCGAATTGATCCGGCAGCGTGAACGAGAAGCCATCCGGCGCCAGATTGATCTGAAGTACTGTGGACGGGATCGATGCCGGTTCATGTTGCCTGTTGCCATCACTGAGCAAGGTTTGAAAAGAAAAAAAGAGAGAGAGAGAGAGCGAATATATGATATGCGGATATACTCATAGCTGGTTCTCTGCAAATGTAGAATCCAAAGCGCAAGAACATTTCCGTCAGTTGGCTTTTCTATCTGGAATGCTCGATCGGACTATTGTTCTGCCCAATGTTCATAGCTCGCATTTGGGTGCATGCCGTCATTTCCCATTTAGCTTTTACTATGGAGATGAATGGCTGGAGAACAACAAAGCTCACTTCAACTATATCACCATGGAGGAATTCCGGGAATGGGTGGAAGAACGAACGCACGGCTATGGCGCGAAACCAAGTTCACAGGAAGTCATTGTGGACATCAACCCTGATTTCCACTTTTTGGACAAAACAGAGAACTGTTTCAAGAACGTGCTTGATTATAGCGTCTGGCCGACTCACCATTTCACACTCGAAGATCCTGAAATGTTTAGCAAGCGCGTCGGCAATTATACCGACATCCTCCTCAACCAGCTCAAGGACGAGACACGACTTATGGATTATCAAGGCGAGCCAGGCGACGAAAATTTGGATGTAATCAGCTTGTACTATGACCGCAGGTAATGCGTGCGTGTAATCAGGAAAGAGTAGATGGAATATGGACGGCTTCTTGGAGGGAGCGCTGCTGTATCCCAGAATTATGTGCTGACGAGATGGTTTCGCTTATTTGGATACAGATTCACATATATCGAGAATCCAGAAGCCCATGTACCTCTGACTTACAATAAGCGCTGGAATACCCTCGCAGACCAGATTGCGAAAAATCTACAGCCTTTTGTCGCGATCCACTGGCGTATGGAACGGCTCGAACCCATATCCAATTTGGTACCTTGTGCGAAATCGCTCGTGAGCAAGGTGCAGAAAATTGAACAGGAACACGATAAACCGTTGAAACTCTTTTTGTTGACGGACTACCCACATCTACTGAACACCTCCAGAGCTACGCCTGAGTCAATGTCTTTTAAGCTCAATGAGCTTCGGCCAGAGCACCATGATGCTATTGCCTACGTCTACGAGCATTTGGATGTCACTGTCACAACGCTGCAGAAAGAAAGTCAGCCAATTCCTTACGACGAGCTCCCGGAAAAACATTGGAATATTATTGCCGTCCCGCCTTATGCAAAACCTGCGGATATGAGCGTGCTTGGTATTGTGGATAAACTAGTGGCGATGCGCGCACAGTATTTCTTGGCAGGCAAGCCGGCAGTTTGTGGAAAATCCAGCAGTTTCACAAAGCGCATATCCACTGGGCGACAAAAAGCCTATAGCAATGGCGACCCTAATATCATTCTTCCAGTCGATACATTCTCCGTGAATGAATATTAGATATCCCCCCTCCACTTTTTATACACCTTCCTCTTATCCATCTTTACTCCTACGCCCATCCCTTCCATCAAATACACGTATCCATACGCAAGCGCACATACACTCCCACAATCATAGAACAACAAGCACCAATGTGTCATAATGTATCAAATTTTCTCATTCGCACATGCACGCACAACAAAAATAAAAGTGAATAAAGCATGATCACATTGCTCACAGACGATCCATATCCCTTCATCCGCAGAAATAACATGTCGATACGACCCTTGATATCAGTTTAGATGAGGGTGTAATAGCGGGAAGAATTAAACATTCTTGTGATAAAACAGTATTTGCTGTAGTATGGGGCGAGGAGCGTTTTTTTTGTACCTAGAATGCTTCTGCTAACTATGATATGATCAAGACCTGATATTGTTGATCCGTTCGACTTCCGTACGGTGTCCGCATCACAATGTAACCTACTTATGTAGAAAGAATCCCCTTATGACTAGTTCAACTTAAATATCGATGCGGGGCCTTTCCATCGTTTATTATGTTTTCACCGCCAACGTCTTCTCTCACATCTTCTTCAGTTTGTCATTACAATGGGAACCCATTTATTCCCTGGGTACAGATCAGTTGACGCGCTATTTTCCAGAAATAGCAACATCTTCTTCACGTGACCGATCATGGTTAATGTCCGCAGTCACTTAGCACATTGGTGTTAGAGGCGACGTATTTTCGTCTTCCATACCCCTCCTGCCGTCAAATAGCCCTAATATCTTTGATTAATGTTACATTCGCCGTCTATTTGTTTGTTTATCAACATCGATATTTTGTTGATATATAATCTTCGGAGATGCGAGATCAACAGTAGCCAGCGTCCGTTTTTCTCCTCCGACCATGTCATCTTTTTCCTAATAGAATGAGCCACAGGGATGCCTCTTATTCGCTCATTAACAAGTACATTTGTTGCATCCGATGGCGTACAGACTGGTCGCTGGCAGTCCAAAACCATGTCGGTGCGACCATAATCACGTTTGTGTCATTATTACTATATTGGCCTCAGCAACATATTCCGCTGAAGGTCACCTGTGATAGTTCAACGCCACTTGATCATGGCGGCCTAGTTTCCTGTTGGTCGAGGCAATTCTAGCTGACACTATGGAAAAGTGAATATACGATACTGACAAGTTGCGGATCCGAAAGAACTAGTCCTTTATATAGCGCATACCTTCCACGACGTCTGTTTTTCCAAATTCAAGTAAACGTTACTGTATTCGCGGTAGTACGGTTTCCTCGGAACTGACGGTTCCATTACATAACGAAACATTTCCTCCCGTCTCTTCGTATTTGGCTCTCTAGTGATCTCTCAAGTAGAGTACCAGAGCGAGCACAGGATTTTACTGACCCCAAAGATGATACGTTATATATCCCCTGCTCTTTTACAATCTGGCGGATGAGGCGTTGTATCCTGGAGACATCCCCGTATAAAGAGAAAGAAACTGTGTGGCTGGTGCCCACGGGTCTGCTGTTCAAACCTTAACATTTCTCATAACGCATTTATAAAGGAAACAATAATTACAGACTTTTCTTTTTTTCTCTGAACATTTTTCATACCAAACTTCTGTGCTCAGCATCCATATCTGTGAACTTTAGGCCCATACGCTCGTGTGGGCTGCTCAGCAATATTTTTAACCATAATAGATAGTCTGTTACCCCAACTTTTCATCAGCTGAGACTACATGCGTATATAACATTCGCCGGTTTTGCATCGTTTTCAAACTTTTTTACTCATCCTTCTTCCAACATAAAAATGGTATCTGAATACCACGAACGCCAAGAGCATCCGATCATCAAGACCAGACGCATAGACGATTCCAGTTCGTCCATCATCATCTCCTCTCCCACAATTAACCAACCACATCCTGCCGAAAGGTTCGAAGATGAAGAACCTTGCAACGCGTCAGCCAAGTGCGAAGAACCATACGACTTTAAATTCAACAAGCCCGAGGAGCGCAAGTTCCTTTACAGGCACTTGGCTGGATTTTTCCTGATGCTTATCTGTACGGTTGGCATTCCGCTCGGTCTATATTACGGTTTGCGGGGGCCACTTGGTACCCTGTGGGCCTTGATCATCTCCGGTGTTCCGGCGCTCCTGCACGTGGCATATGTAGCCATTCGACAACGGAAGATCGATATATTAGGCAGCCTTATAGTGGTCGCTTTTGTCGTATCCGGAGTGATTTCGAT
Organism: Dichotomocladium elegans; assembly: GCA_025716815.1. Lineage (NCBI taxonomy): Eukaryota > Fungi > Mucoromycota > Mucoromycetes > Mucorales > Lichtheimiaceae > Dichotomocladium > Dichotomocladium elegans. Next base: position 891,513 of record JAIXMN010000007.1, read on the forward strand.
CGTCACCGGTAAGCATGCAGATGAAGTAGGTTACATCTGTTTTATGCTCAATATTTTTCCTAGGTGATGTGCGCGCAGCTATCCTTCGAGATTCGGCCGTGACAGCTACGGTTTCCCTCCTCTTCTTTGTTACGCTGATACCCATTCGGAACAAGTGGATAAGAAACTTCCCACTCACATATCTCATGGGTTGCCAGATCTTTTACGACGCAATGCCACCCTATCATTGGTACGATCCCCACGGTGTTCGTCATCAGTTGCCACTCTCTGACTTTCTGTGGAACTACATTTCCCAAGTCCGCGTCGGTCATCGATTGATCACGTTCGGATGGTTCTTCTGCTTGATGGGCGAATTTGTTGCTAGAGTGGTCATGGTTGAGGCAACAACACTCACAGCAGAGCAAATCATCAACTATGGCAATATCATCGTCGGTGCTGTCACTGGAGTCATGACAGCATCCACAATAATTATTTCGATAAAAGTTCGGCAAGCGACCATCGCATGGATCAAAGAAAATGATCATACTCGAAAGTTTGCCTCACCTCCTTCAGACGCTTAACTCCAAGTCTTCGACATTCCCGATTATATACGTACATAGACAAGGTTAATTTTGGAGACCGTAGATCCTTAATCCTTTGCATGTCCTTCAGGATAATATATATACACTGCATATCACAAAACCAAAATGGAGGTGCAACTACATATATATTTGCAACTTCTTTTAGCCTGCGCACCGGAAGATATGTTTGTGATCAGGTTCCGTCAACTACAATTTTTCTAAAACTGAAATAATGGACAATAAGCCTCTCACACATGAGCATATGTTATGCTTAATTTTGAGCAACATGTATGATGTTCAAAAAGACATCTGGCGATGGACAAGGTGCCCTTCCCACCATATGGTGCATGCTTATTCTCAACTCAAGTAACGAAGGATCCATCTATTAATTGGAAAATGGGTGTTTTTATGTGTTGTGCTCGCTGTCTTTAGGTTCTCATCCTTCCAACGTAGGCATCACACTGTTTGAAAAACACATGCATGGACGATTTATAAGAACACAAGATGATACACATTTTAATGACTTACCCGCCCCTATTGTTTTCGATATATAGCTCTAGACGTGACATCTCTTCTCCCAGAAACAGGATAATTCTGAAAGTCATTTTCCATGACCATCCTCCTTCCCACGATGAAGCGCAAACTCAATGCCTCGAAAGCTTCCTGCCGCGTTCCTCAATACTACTTCATGGCACAGGTTAATCCATACACATTGTCCCACATGCAAACTAGGATATCATACAGGTCAACTAAACCGTTTTATATTTGTCTCCTTTTAGAACGAACAGAAAAAGTTAAAACGACGGTGAGTCGATTGATCCTCCGAAACTGCAAGACCGTATGTCTTAAACTCTTTTAGCAAGATGTACCGGCGGACGGAGAGGTGGGGAAGTGAGTGAGGGGAGGAAGGTCAGTAACGGTTATCTTTGATGTATCGCATGCCAAGTGCTGCACCTAATTGCAGATTCCCACAAAGTTTTGACCTGCTACACGCGGGTTACTTTTGGTTGCCTTGAACGGCGCAGTGGATTTCCTGCTCACGTGCAGCGGAGTATATGTAAAGGACAGATGCAAAAGGGACCAACGGCAGGTGAGAATCGGATTGGGGTTGGGGTTGGGGTTGGGACCGGGTAGGACGTCAAAGTGGCACTGGCCATGCAATCCATGTACACAGAGTTTGAAAGCTTTGCAAGTCTCGGATTCATCGCGCAAGTCCAACGGATGCCAAGTACTCCTTGAGCTTACATCTTGGAAAACTCGATATCATCAAGAAGCAAATGGATGTCCTGAATGAGTGCTTGTGCCTGTGAGCAAAATGAAATTCCCTTTCGAGTATAGACCGTAAAGAAAAAATCTGGGGAGGGGAGGGCGCAAAAGGAGCGTCTGAAACAGAGGCTACTTCTTCGCTCGACGGAATTGGTTATCTTCCTTTTTTTTTTCTCTCTTGCTTGCTCCTTGTCCCCGACATTTCAACGCCAACCGGAAAAAAGGGAGGACGACATCGGGTCGCATCCACCTCCAGTTGAACAGCAATAATACGTAGACATCGCTTTCTCCATTACTTGAATCAGAGAAAGCCTATTGACCATGCCTACCAGCATGCAAATGCAGTCGATATCGGGTATTATTACCCAGGTGCGGGCGACATCGGGTGAAGTACCACCACCACTTGTCGGTGCCTCAACGACCGTCATTGGTGACAATGTCTATGTGTTTGGCGGCAGACTTGTATCGACACGGAAAATGACAAATCACCTGTACATTCTCAATGTCCACACGCTCGAGTGGATCCGGCATATCCCCCCACCCGATTCTGACAAACCTCCCAAACCCCGCTACTTTCATTCGGCAAGTGCCTATGGCAACACAGTGGTAGTGTTTGGCGGTATGGGGTATTCGCGGATATCTGTTGATGGTCTATGTGTCCTGGGGGATGTATCATACTTCGATATTGAAACGATGAGGTGGCGGAGGCCGGAGGTGAAGCCGTCGCTATGTAGTCCTCGTCCGCGATACGCCCATCTCTCGGCTGTGACGGACGATGGTAATCTCATTGTCCTTGGCGGTCAGGATGTGGAAAACAAATACCTTGGGGAAATCAATATTCTCAACCTGCAAACATGGGAGTGGGTCCATGCACACTCGATCGACAAGCATGTGGGCGCGTATCGGTCGATTGCAGTTGCGACGCCGAAGGGCACTCGACTACCTACAATACTTAAGGATTACCTTGGTGAAGCGCCACTCAATCTGGAGGCGGACCTGGATACCCGGCATGGAGAGCAGCAAAAGCAGCAGCAGCAGCAGCAACAACAACAACAACAACAACAACAACAACAGCAACAACAATCGTTAGGCCAACCCACGATTGCCAACCAGCGTGCTTCGCTCGTGCGTCAGCATGGAGGACAGCTTGTACAGAGCTCACAAGAGCCGAACCCGCTTTACATCTATTCCAATTACAACTTCTCAGACATCAAGCGGGAATTACAATTGATCTTTTCACCAACGTCAGCGGTCTCGCCCATCGAAGATTGCTCAGGTTTTATGACAGGAAACACTCTGCCGCCGGGGCTCCGGTTTCCAACAGGCTACATACTTGGCCATCACCTCATTCTTTCGGGCACGTCCATCTCACCACACAGCCAGGCTTATACTATTTGGTCGCTGGACCTAGGGTCACTCGCTTGGTCTCGTTTCGAGACAGGGACAGTCTTTGAAAGGGGATCATGGAATCGGGCGGTGTTGCATGAAGGCTCGAACCGGTTGCTCGTTTTCGGACATCGGTCCCGCGATCTGTTGGATGATTACAACCACCGCCAGGCGAATTTTGACTATGTGGCATCCGTAGACCTGGAGGCGTTTGGCGTTTACAGGCTTCCCAAAACAACATGTTCATCGCTTGCACAGGAGATGGGCCTTTCATTGCTCAATGAGCCTGCAGTCTCAGATTTTCATATCATTACGCGGGAAAAGCAGATGATCTCGGTTAATTCTGCGGTGATCGCGCAGCGCTGGCCATATTTTGCTGACCTAATCAAACAGAATCGAGAGGCAGCGCCATCCGCAGAGACATCTGGCGATCAGAATGACGTGGTGACAGAAAAGGGAGTGAATGACGTTCGAATGATGATCAAGAGTCATTGCATGATCTTTCCCTATCCATACGCTGTCGTTCTGGCCTTGCTTCAGTTCATATACACCGATAACCTCTTAACTGCGCAGCAATATCAGCCACACGTCCTGTCTCAATTATTGCTCCTGGCGGATATGTATGGTCTAGCCAGATTAAAGGAATTGACGAACCATGCATTGCATCAGATGCTCAATATGTCGACTGCACCACTTATCTTTGAGACAGCAGCACTTTCGCATCAGACAAGCCTGCAGATAAGGGCGCTGAAAATGATGATCGCGGCCAAGCGGATGATGATGCAGCAACAGGGCCTAGAGATCAACCAACCTACGCCAACGGTCCGCTCTGACATTAATCATATTAATGAGTTTACGTCAACTATGGTGGTGGACAATAGCCGCAACGCCATCAACCGCAACGCCGTCAACCGCAACGCCGTCAACCGCAACGCCATCACCACCAAATCTACCATTACCACCACTATCAATAACAATAACAACCTCGGGTCACTGCCCGCATCGCCCACGCAATCCGAATCTTCGATGTCTTCCAGTTTCCACCAACCGCATTCATTTTCATCGTCTCATATCTTCTCAACCGCACCGCATTCACCCACTGAGTCTCCACACCAATCCATAGCCTTATATGGCCATGACTCTCCAGTTGGCTCACCGACGTTTTCCCCTTTCCGATCCCGGGCATCGTCCGTTGCAACCATGAGTCGCAGTCCCTTCTCCGGTGGCATACTGCCTCGTACTTCTGCGCTTAGTACGATGCGATCAGAGTCCCAGCCGGTGATCAGCAGCCGCACGGGTACATCAGCGCGACATGGATTCATGTCATCCATAGGCTTTGACTTGGTCGACGGGTCTAAAGGCATGGATTCGATAGGTTCCAAGTCAAAGGATAAGTCAAAGAAGAAGAAGAGCACCTTCTTCGGGGCACTCGGAAGCAAGCTTTCTATATCAAAGTAGCATCGGCATCGTTTTTGGCATCGATAACCTTTCCATTGTCCTTGATACACCTTCCACGCAATTGTATTGATACAGCGTTCATGACATACATCATACATACATACATACATATATATACTACATCCATCCTTTTCCAGAAAGTAAATCCGCCTTCTTGCAAAGCCAGCTTATAGGAATATATATATATATTTCTTCCTTGATACATCTACATACGCGACCTTTCATTGTCTCACTTCCGGTCAAATACTGTAGCAATAACGGAAGCTCTGTCATTCCTGTATAGATTACGGAAACAGGATGGGTATGCCGTCCGATTTTATTCGCACATCACCGTCGAGTCGCTGCGTCACCTATGTGTGTATTTTATTTTCGAAAATAAATTTCGTACATGAGCTAAAATAACGAAAATAGTCGCATGAACTGTATAAACTTGTCGTATCAGTAGATAAAAAGATTTCGTGTCGATACTCATTAATCAGCTGGAAACAGTAACCCTTCCTCGTGTATTTTAACTCGTCTCTGAAGAAAAGTAGGAGGAGGAGGGAGGGACGAAAACACCGGCAGCGAGAGGAGAAGGGAATGAAACGGAACCAGGGATAGTAGCGGAAAGCAGGAGAGAAAAGTTGTCCAAGGACTCTTCTCTTCTATGACCCATCAAAATAAGGTACGATTGGTCAATCTGCAAAGGAGAGTGGATGTTAGATTGTAATAAACGAGTTAGTATTATAGTGATCATACCGGAAGAGAGGGTCAGCCTGGAAGTTCAGTGGAGAGAACAGATTTCTCGGCTGTCCGATATTTATAGGAAATCAAACAACTTCATGATGCTTCTTGTTTATCAACAATTAACCCCAAATTTTGCTGTAGACAAGTTTAAACGGGTCCTTTGATTTTTTTTAGTGGGTAAAGGTGATTGTGTCGGCAACAGACGAGATTTTCTTGATAATCAAGATAAAATATTGCATTACGGGTAATGCATTCTATCAGAATAACTCATATCAATGAGTATGCGTGCAATTATACACGTATACTCCACAAAGAACTCACAGCATGACAAGGCTCTTTATCGCCCGTTTCGCTGATGAGTTGTTTTGTATCCTTTAAAATATGATACTAGGTTGGTATCTTGTTTAGTCCAAAATGATAGAGTCTATTTCTTCATTTCTTCAAGGCCCAATCTAAAGCTTTATGGTTCTATATAAAGATAATAACCTTTATCCATATACATACTGTAATGACCACTGTAAAATTATCACAAGTTGAACCATAGTTTTTCCCGAATTACAATAATTATCTACACCTGTAAGAATGAGAGACGAATCCTTCGAAATCGCTCAACTTGAAGATATTCGAAGCTTCACTAATTCGGGTTACCAGTGTCTCGCTTTCCAAGAACCCACTGTATTACGTTTTACTTTACTCTTCACAATCGTCCAAAACTCTTCAATAGGATTGAATTCAGGCATCTATATCCTCGAGAATCTATATATTTAGAAATATCCTCAGCCTTATGAATAGGTGAATTATCCAGTACCAAATAACGGCGCTTCATATGTTCATACAATGGCCGCCCGTTATAGTGATACCCTCGGTTCCAGGAAATCGCATCACTATAGCGAATTATCACTATAACGAATTGGAATAAGCCCTCACCGGCAATTTTGTTCTTCATAAAGTGTATCGCTATATCGAATTATCATTATAACGAATATCACTATAGCGGGCGGCCACTGTATCCATTTCATTCATGGTTAACTTAAGAAAGCTGAGGTAATGTCCAGTTACAGTTCCTTTCCTTTTAGCTATGGAATGCCCCGCTCTTTTTCTTTTCTTTTCTTTTCTTTTTGCTGGTGATTGTGGGAGCCTCAAGCTATATTTAATGCCTGATGCCGAACTTGCTCCCAAAATTGTAGTTGTCTACGCTCTTGTATCTTGTACCGAAACTACTGCAGAAATCCCTCTCTTGGACCATGCTATGCTGCGCTTTATGTTAAATATAAAATTCAGACCCGTCAAGGAAGGCGCAGTTTTTTCTAAAGTCAATGTCAGTAATGTCCCCTCGCTGCACCCAATAACGACGTTCTTGATTTTTTGTATCGCTGTTCCTGTCTACAGGCTGAAACCGAGCCTTTTTCACTGACAAGTAACATTCATTTTTCACAAATCAAACTGGAGCGTCGTTTTCGATACGTTAAGACTCTCAAATGTCTGGAGCATTTGCTCCATCAGTTGCTCAAGAGCAATTGACGGATCCGCATCGATCCAATTTAAAATAGCACTCTTAATGCTCTTCGTTGAGAATATGCAAACGACCTCCACCATTACGTTTTTTAAAAAACCTGTCAATGTCTTTTCCGTGCCATTACGCCCATCGCTGAGCTGACCGGACATGGATTCCTAGCTGTTTTGCAGCAGCAGATTCACTCAAGTTTTTCTCAAACATCGTGTACATTGTGTTGCGCCGTTGAAGTCTGGTTTTTTCATCTGAATGTTTGTGTTCTTTTGCTTGAGGACATGCGTAACAGCAAGGTCAGGGTAACCCTGCAATGTAGGTTACGCAGATATTCTGTGTGAGAACAAACGGATTGAAGATAGGAGATTTCCTCATCAACGACAAATCCATCGGTTCAGGACAGCCAGGTTCGTTAACGACATGACCTCGCCCATCGTAAAAAAAATAGACTGCTTAGTTCATGATGTAAAATGGGCATAAAAGAACAGGATTCAAAAGGGCGATAACTTTCGCTGTGCATGCTAGTTCTATTTTTGTGATATTGCGACCTCAATGACGGGCTGGAGCGCGACTTCAATTTTGAAAACGCTGTATGAGCCTAGTCCAGGCAAGCGCTGCCGATCTGATCTTTTACAACGCACCCTGGGCAACACGTTTTCATCTCAGTTGTCATAGATACTGTAGTCTGTTCGAACGGTCTTCAGATCTGCTGCATTCATCTACTGTGCAACACCACGTAGTTCTTGCATGTGGACCGCCTATGCATGACACTGTTATTCATATATCCTCCAGCGCGTCTAGGAACGAGCATGGCGTCTCCCTCCCCTGTCACATTCCGCGAATGTGCTCTTGATTGAAAGCAGCAGCCAAACTGGACGTTTCTTTCTTTCTCAGCTACGGCTTTGTTTTCCGAAACTATGTGCTCTAAATACGAAGCAAGAGGTCTAAAGTCGGTTGTTGACAAAGAGAGAGTGTGTGTGTGCGTATTTATGCGTATGCGCACCCATCCTGCATTAATCACATTTTTTAAAGGACAGAAACCATACATGTACACCATTTAACTGATCTTCAAAAAAACAATCATTGTTCAGCCATCGAACTTTACCCACCCCTTCTTTCTACATACTCTCTTTGTATGTCTGCGTGCCAATATGTGACATTGATTGTGCATGAAAATGAACGTCGTCCTGTTCGCCTTTGGCTGCAGGTAGCCTTCCCAATCTACACCCCCCAAAGATCGCTAGCGCTCTCACCTGCTCTGTTGCTTTTAAGGATGCAAAGCCCTGTTTCCAGCACATAGTCACTCATCCTAGAAGATATCCTGGATCGATGGTAATGAAACATGCACTCTGTATCCATCTACCTCCGTCTCCTTTCATTGGAAGGAATTCAACATCAAGAGGTACACATGTCTAGGACGGGGCAGCAGATGTAATGTTTTGAAATTCGAGTTTGAAAGCACGGTCCCTTTTCTAGAGATGTCCAGTGTTCAGCTGACATGTGTTTCTTCCCCCCATCCAGTTCTCGTGTCTTGTGGAAGATGTGGGTGGCACCTTGAGCATGACGTATACATACCGCACGGGAAAAGGAGAACCCCATGAAGCGCGTTATGATCGAACAAAATGAAGACAAGAATAGGACGATGACGGTGGACCTAGAAAAGACGTGGGGGACGTGTGCAACTTGCAGGAATGATAATAAGCAAGAGAAGGAGGATAGATTGGAAAGCAAAACAAATGGCGTTTCATGTTTCGGCTTATTTTTGGAATGGTTGAGGACATTCATTTAAACTCTCTTGTTTCTATCCGATCCCTCACTGCCACCCATCATCAGCGTCTCCTCTTGTTTTGCAAACAAACAGATGTACGAATAAGAGTATCTAAATTAAAGCCTTGCATTGGCTCTCTGATGACAGAACAGGATCGGTCTACACGAGAGCAAACTAGCAGCGGGCAGATTCACATGTCAAGTGTTTGAAATACAATATTACCCAACAGGGAACTATTTATTTGGCTTCCGTCTCGATTTTGCGCACCCTACTGTTCTCTTTCTCTCTTTCTCCCATGTCCCTCGAAAATCCAACATGCTTTCTCCGTGATGATCTTCAAAGTTCTCAGAGGTCCTCCACAGATACCACCCACTGTCGCCGCCGCACCTTCCTACACTCGCACCCACGCATCTATCCAGATCACTCTAGCACCATTGCTGTCCCCACTGCTCCATTAGTGCCATCCATCAGCACACCCACCCTTTTGCATTCTACATTCTTTGTGCTTCTGCTTTCAAGGCTCTTGGATGTTGTCATCTTCACCTCCGCAATCGCCATCACTGCTTATAACTACTGGGCAGGTGACATTCAACCATCTCACCACCAATACCAGCAGCTTCTGCCGGACCCATTGTCTAGAAGCAGCAACAGAAGCAGCAGCAGCAGCAGCAGCAGCACAGACTCCACCGTCACCGCAACGTCTTTTGCATCGGATCAGGGCGATGATGACATCATTACTAAAAGACCTGACCCGCTCCTCCACACCTGTCGCCGGCGCACTGAAATTTGGGCTGCAGAATCTGTGCGTCATTACAGACGGAGGAGCACGTACGACCGACCAACATTTGCGAGCATAAATAAGGTAGCATAGGAACACACACCGGTTAATGGAAAACATTCTGAACTCTTTGTTTTCCAGTTTGTTTCTTCATCGTTCCCCATCATCGATCACAATAACAACCCAACCTCCAGCCTCAAGCATCGACGGCGATCACCCATACACGGTAGCAACGAGTGTAAATACTCAAAACGCAAGTTTTAAGATATACGTGTATGTATACTAATTGTGGAATCGTCACCGCATTGCCTTCCTCCCAATTGGAATGACATTATATAGCACAAGGTGAAATGCTTGCACGAATGCAGAGTAAGGTGGAAAACTTGATCCAAGAAGGTCAGGCCGCTTTGACCAGCTCAGTTGGCATGATAAATCAAGAGGAAGCCATTCGTGATTACCCAGATTTTGAAGATACGTTATGTGTCGCATCTTCTATAAATAGCTCTCATCGTTGCTATCATTATCACCACAATCGCAGGTCTGGTAACAGGCGGCACAGTGATTATGGCAACTGAGGATCAGGTTATATTCCGTAGATGACCTTTTACTTCTACCGTTCTGCGAGACGAGACAGTATATCTCGACACAGTATGCATATGTCACATTCTTTTATCTCCTTTTTGTGCAAGTATTTGAACGCTTCCACCCTCTGTTTCTTTTCTAAACATTCCTCCTTTCTTTTCCGATTTTGCATCATATATAATGTTTCCTACCTGCATCAAAGTTGCTCGGTGCAACCAATGTTCCAACTCCTTTGGTACGTACGCAAATTCGATACGTCGTTCTAGCCAGCTTCTCTACCTGCCCATCATTGATCAGCTAGATGACATACCCAACCGCTTAATACGATACATCTGATGTCTGTATGGAGGATATCGTCATGGGCAGGTGGTGCCTTTGGAAAGCATTGCCTTGCATCGTTATTCAGGCTACCGGTTTCTGTTTATGTATGTCAGAAAGTTGCGTATAAGTGTGGTGACTTGTAAATAGTAGAATATACGTGCCAGAACGTACAGGCGCGCACGTGTGTTCGTACACAGCCGAGGTTTTCATGTTTTGTATCCATTCTCTTGAGCGTCCCACTGCCTTCTTTACCCTTTGCCACCGTCCCCTCTCCCCGTGCACCCCCTTTTTCATTCCCCAACACCCATCGTTGGGAAACCCGGAACACCTCGATAATGCGCAATGTCAAAGAAGGGTCTTAATTGAATTCCCGACACTGTTTCGGGAAACACAACGCGCAATAGAGAGGATCGACATCTATCTCTTTTCTTTCCCACTCCCAACACCTTTATTCATACCAGTGAAAAGAAATGAATGCATTGTCTGCAATTGCCAATTACAGCGATGATGAGGACGACGACGAGTTGAAGGTGAACGAGAACGTCAAACCCAAGGAGACGCAGCCACTACCACAATCTGCTCACGAGAACAAAGGCATGTAATCGCTTACGTTTTGAGATCAGATCCACTTGCGCAGTTCAGACTAACGCTCGTAGAAAAACGCGTAATAAAGTTAAACAGGCAGCGTCTGTCGAAAAACATGGCACCAAAGAGCATCAACATTCAACGTCGACTCGATCACCCATCCAATCTATCTCGACAGTGAGTCCCAATTTCCGGTGTTCACATTCCCATCAACACCGGTTTAGCTCTATTCAAAAAATGATCTTGTTTTATATCAATATATTGATTTAAGATGTAACATACCTAGCCACCGCCACCGCCACCATCATCCTTACCACCGTCCTCATCTTCAAACGCCCCCATTCACGCACAAGAACCGACGATAGTGCCTGAAGCGGTTCGACGGCACTTGGGATCGATTGACAGGATACGGCAACGAAGAAGTCTTTTGATGACCAAACCAGTGGATGGAGTTGAGAATTGGGGGATCCCTCCGGAGCCGACGATAGAATGCGACCCTGAACGACGGGTGAGTAGCATACCCACCTCCTTCTCCTTCGGTGCTAACCTGACATTGGCTCTTCTTGCTGTATAGCAAAGCATCGAACGTTTCATGGCGCTACGACGCTCGGGCCACCGACTGAACGACCATCTGGAACGTAACAAGGCTTTTCGGAACCCTCGCATCTATGCCAAATTGGTTGAGTTTATCGAACTTGATGAGATCGGCAGCAACTTTGACAAGAGCGAGTTTGATCCCCACGGATTTCCTCCGGATGCTACGATTGACGGGATTCTTGAGGCACAGCGGAAGTTTGCCGAAGAAAAGGCGGCACAGCAACAGAACCGGTCGAACATCGCTTTCGTCAACAGTAGTACACATACACAAACAGGATCCTCAGGTGCTTTGGCATCCGTACCACACAACGCTGAGCAGATTCTCGCAGCAGCCATGGCCAATGCGGCAAAAGTGGCAAGTAGGATAACGCAGGAACAGGGGATCAAACGCAAGGGTACACATGATACACGCGACGACCATTCAGCGAGCAGGCGGCGGCGGTGATAGCCTCGTACAGATGTCAGGACAATGTTGTGATGATGGCTGTCAATTTGTACATTATTTTCCAAAATAAAACGGATCAATAGATAAAACTTTACTCGTTCATCACACCCGTGAACTTACAACACGCCGTTCTTCCAAACGGAAGAGGGCTTATCCCTGAGGATATGATGCATGTAAAGAGCCATCGCCAGATCCCGATTTCATAGCCTTAGGTGACGAACGCCCTCTGACGTGCCTGCTGTACAGTTTTGGATTACGCACTATTTTGAAGGTAGTGAGAGACTCATTACCGCCGGTAGGGCAGCACTTGCTGTTTTGTACTCATCAATTAAATGCAGATTGCAATTGTTCTTCTTCAACAACCTCCGAAAGCCTACCCCGTGAATAGGCTCGTGGTATCCGGTATTTGGCGCGGACCAAGTTCCTATCACGAATACGGCCTTACTTCCAAACTTCGCGTTCATAGAGTCAAGGAACTTCTCATCAGCTTGCTGCTTCTTGTAAAATGTGGACAGGCGAAGTTTTCGAAATTAAAATTGGGAGTTCTGGTGGTTCGTTGTGGTTGCTGCGTAGATAGTCATGAGAGTCCTAGAGACCTGGTTTCTTGGCAGTGAGGTATCCATCGTAGTCGAGTACGGAAAGTGTACTGAGATAACCTTTCTATTTAGCCTATTGTAGACTTCCAAGCCCTACTATATACAAGATGGCTGGTTCGATAGACAAATCAACTATTATTTGAACAGTTAGAGAATAGGATAATGTACCAAAGCTCTACCCTATAATAGACGAAAAGAACCACAATCTTCCGATCTGGGGTTGCTACAGCGAATACCAGTAGTCAGTTTGCTGGTGGCATTTGTGCCCGACAGAGCTCAACGGTAAATCGAATGCTGACTTTGTCCTCTCAATTCGGGACATGCGCAGACTTGCTCATGCAAGATACACTAGGCAAGTAGACGGTGTGAAGAACAGACGATTGAGGGGAGTACCTTTTCTCATCGGCGACATAGTCGATAGATTTAGGACAGGTATGCTCGTCAATGACATAGCCCTGCCCGTCGTAATAAAAAATAAATCGTTCACTTCCGATGTAAAATGTGTATAGGCAAAATCTCAAAAAGCTGAGTACTTCTAAAAAGATGAGAATTTTTGGCAGAAGCGGCTTTCTATTATTGCCGTCTGACAACTTCAGAATTGAGTGGGGTGCGACTTTGATTTTGGGAAATAGTGTTTAAAAGCGGCTTGTGTGTAGAAAATTAGCCCACGTGTAGGGTCGGATGATTGTTAGTGTGACACCAATAAAGGGTATGGAAATCTAAAGAATTGGCAATTTGACAGACGAGATGAGCTTAAAAAAAATCAACCACCAAAAAAAGACAAATGATAAAGCCGGATTTATTTATTATTTTTTTTTTGGTCGATCTGAACAAACAAAGGAGGGGGATAGCTTGTTATTCATCAAAACCCCCTAATGTAAACTAATGCAGTAGCGCGATTAAGTAAACCATTCCCCCCTTTCTTTCTATGCCAAGCGGGGGATAAGCGATTAAAAAAAAAAGATAGACACCGACTAACTTTTTCTTTTTTTACCCTCCTCCTTCTCTTTCTCCTCCTTTTTCTCTCTTTTTTTTTCTTTATTCCTTTACTTGGGTTGTGCGTGTAGCGAGAGTCTGAGTCTGAGTGAGAGAGAGTGTGTGTGTATCTTTCCTATTGCTTCCTTCTTTTCCATCGTTGTTATCCCTCTCTCTTTTTCCGTTCTTGACCTCTCTAATGAGGTGCTCGTTCTATTGCTGAGCTACTCATTTACGACTGATACACATCGACCTCGCCCAAAAGAAGACATTCGTGATGACAATCAATATAGCACCGTCGATCACCATCCCAACAAAAACACTATCACAGGCCCTGCCTTCTTCTTCCCCATCAGAACAACCCTCCTCGCCACCGGCATCCGTACCCGGTTCGCCGCGTGATGACCCATCGTCTACCGTTCTACCGCAAGCAGCCCCACAGCTGCTGCTTCATCCATCACCGCGACGACCACCACCACCGTCACAACAACAGCAACAACAACAACAACGGCAGCAGCAGCAGCAACACCGGCAGTACCAGCAGCAGCAGCAGCAGCAGCAGCAGCAAGAGCCGTCGACCTTGACATCCCATTTTGTTCAGGCCCTGCATGATTATCTCCCCATCAATGCCCCTGCGGACGATAGCGTCTCATGCCTGTTTTTTCGCAAAGGCGCCATCATCGAGGTCTTTAACCGAGATTCGTCGGGCTGGTGGGATGGCGTGTCGAATGGTGTCAGGGGATGGTTTCCCAGCAATTACGTTGGTCGGATCGGGGAGGCTACCCGAGACAGCGCTGACTTTGAAGACGATGTATCTCAGCGACAATGGGAGGCCTGGCGTGACGCGGTCCATGAGGTATAGACAAATGCATCATTCCATGATACTATCCCCTTTTTATATTTCGCGCTGAACACGCATTCACACACACACACACACACAGGAGATTGTTGCCTCCGCCGTTGCCGCTGTGGGACAAGCCGATGCGGATGAGAACTTGTCACTGGAACAGCAGCAGCAACAACAACAATCTCTACCGCCACCGCCACCGCCACCGCCGCCAAAGGAGCAACACTATCAGCAAGATGCACCTCCAAATAGAGTACAACTAGCACGTGCTCTGCTGAATCAAGGTCGACGGAGCGAATCGGCCGATGGTAGCCATTGCGAAGAAGGCGGCGAAGAAGACGGGAGCGAAGGCAGAGAGCTTGTGGTCCAACCTCGATGGGAGGTGCTCATGGTTGATGTGGCCAAGCAGATCTCCGAGCTGGTGGCCATGGTCGACTCCACGAAAACAGATCATGCGACGGATGACGTCCCGATCCATATCTTCCATATCGTGTCGTCCATCCGCGCTGTGCTCACCGCAGCGAATGCCGTCAACAATGATGCACCGCTCTTGAAGACATACCCCGACCTCGGCCGCCAGCGGAAGATCATCCTCAGCACACTTAGCAAACTTGTCCTCAAAGGCAAGTTGTCGACGCAGCCGAATACTAAAGTCACCAGCGCCATTGGCGGCCTAGCAAACCAGCTGCTCAGCGAGCTCGGCGTGTTTGAGGAGCATTTGCGTAACGTACCCGAGCTCACCACCTCGACTACAATCACAACCTTGTCATCCTATGGCACAGCAATCGGTTCCTCATCACCCCGATCATCTATCGACGGCGATAACAATATTGATCTCGACGTCGAGGCCGATGCTGCTCCTGGCACTGATGCTGTTGCTGCTTCAACACCAGTTGTCAGAAAAGATGGTGTGATTGACCCGAAGCCCATCCTTCAGGCGCTCCTAGCACATCAGGCCATCATTAACGATCTCGTGAGCATTCTAGCAGCGACCATTGAAAAGTACCTCGAGCACCGCCAGCGAGCGTCCGAACTGCTAGAAACCACCCGCAAGACCATCGAGGCAATCCGTACCTTCCTCACCGTCATTGAAAGCGTCTGCTCCGCTGTGAGTGATATCGACTACCACCCTTCCTCATTAGAGTCAACCCTGGTTCCCGAGAACCCTCATCTCGTCGCGCTTGTGCTGGTCAAAGAAACTGTCTACAGCGCCATCACGGATCTTGTCACTTGTGTCCGGACAATTGCCGGATCAAATCATCTGGAGTGCGCTCTGGATGGCAAGCGATCGCTAGAAACCGGAACTGAGGCCGTGCAGGACCTCCGACGGTGCTGTGAAAACGTGGTCAAGGCAACAAACATATGCACGGCGCGTGTCCGAGCTTGCTTAGGCGTCCCAACTTCTGCTATTGATTACGATGTCGACAACCTTCTCGTTCTTCCGCATATGTCACCATCATTGTCGGATGATCAGCAGGAGCAGGAGCAGCAGCAGCAGCAGCATGAGGAACAGGACGTGGAAAGCTTGGCTATTATGCAGCAGCAAAAGCATGACTCAGCACAGACGCATAGCACTGCGACAAGCGATAGCAGTAGCAGCCTGTGGCGAACATCAACCGATTCAACTTGCACATCCATGGCAACGCCCGAGACAACGAGTCCTGTCCATGAACAACCCCCCCTCCCGCCACTCCCCCCACCAAAAAACCAGCCGGATCAGCATCGCCGGACGCTCGTCACGAAGACCAGCGAGCCATATTCGCTCCGCGTATCAGCCAAGCAGGAGCAGAGTGCGCCTTCGGTTCGGCACGCGACCTCCCTAGCCTCTATGAATGGGATCGATCGTTCAGATCATGGCAAGGTAAATTGCCCTTCTCTTCCCCCGTCCCCACTCCTCTACTCTACACACACTCTCTCTATCTCTTATCTCTCTCTTTTTCGTACTCAAGTTTGGTCCTCGGCTAGACGGATGCTTGGTTTTTGCGACAGCGCGTATTTTCTGAAGACGAAATGATCTTCAATAGCGAAGGTCAGGTCATGGGTGCTACGGTCGAAGCACTCGTTGAAAAACTAACGCAGCACGAGAAATCACCCGGTAATTTTTTTATCTTTCCCTACACATTACGTTCAACAATGAACTCAAACAGTATCGGCATAGAACTCTTGTTTCTGCGTGCCTTTTTTTATAATTTTCGGCTCTTTACGACGCCGGCAGCTTTCCTCGACATGCTAATCAAAAGGTTCGATCTCCGGCCGCCTATGGACGACCTTTCCGAAGAAGATCTGTCGCTGTGGACGAACCGCGTTCTGCTGCCTGTGCGTCTTCGTGTGTACAACGTGATCAAGATTTGGCTGGAGACCTTCTTTTGCTATGAGACCGACGGAGGTATTGAGCAGACGCTAATTGAATTTGTCATGGGCCCGATGAACAAGGTGATGGCCTCGCCTGCCAAGCGTATGATTGAGCTTGTTCGAAAACGGGTAAGAGATAGATACCCTTTCCCGCCCTCCTCACAACATCTTTTTCACTGTTCCCTGTTCTTCGCAGTTCACTGCCAAGCACCAATCTGGCACGATCCGCAAGCTTTCGTACTCCAACGATGCAGCAGCAGCGTTTGCTGCCCGACCAACAATGCTTCTTAACAGCAGCACGAAAAACAGCAACAGCAATAGTACTAGTACCAATATTTTTTCGACACTCGCCCTTTTCGAGGACCACTCGACGTCGTCGTCCGCGTCTGCGTCGTCATCGTCCCTCGAGTTGGGCACAATGGCAGCAGCAGCGCCCGCGCCGAGCATCACACGATCGCTGAGGAACACGCTCCGTAGGGCCATGGCCCAGGGCGTGTTGTCTTCGGTGCCGATCAATGAGTTCGACCCTGTCGAGCTTGCCCGGCAGCTGACGCTCATGGAAAGTCATCTGTTTTGCCAGATCGAGGCAAAGGAGATGATTGGACAGGAATTCAAAAAGAAAGTCGGCACCAGCATGGCCATCCATGTCAAGGCAATGATCCAGCGTAGTACACAGATTACCAGCTGGGTTGCAGACACCATTTTGCGCGAATCGGACGTCAAAAAACGTGCGCAAATGATCAAACTATGGATCAAAGTGGGCGATGTATGTTGCTATGGGAGTGGGCGTTGTGCGTGCGTGTCATAGCCGACTAAAATCCCCTTTTAAAAAAAAGAATTGCCTTCAGCTGCGGAATTATAATACGCTCATGGCCATTCGGTCCGCCCTAGACTCAACAAGCATTGCCCGACTCAAGCGCACATGGGAGACGGTGTCGACAAAATACAAGGCGATGTATGATCCCATCTACCGGGCCACAGATTCGCAGCGCAATTTCGCAGAGTACAGACGGCGATTGCGGGACGCGGTGGCACCGTGTCTGCCGTTCCTTGGAGTCTACCTGACCGATATGACCTTCATCGACGACGGCAATGCGAACTACCGCACGTCACCGATAATGGGAGTCCAGCTCATCAACTTTGACAAGTACATCAAGACCACACGCATCCTCAATGAGATCGACCAGTTCCAGATCCCTTACAGGCTGGTCGAGGTCGAAGAGATCCAGCGGTACCTACTACAATGTCTCGAGACCGTCGAAAAGAGCGATCAGGTGTTTTATACCCGTAGCCTTCAACTCGAACCTCGCGAAGAAGACTTTGATATCAGGAGCTTCATATCGAACCTTGCTTAATATTGTGTGTTTTGTTTGCTTTTCCTTTTTGTGTGTATTTGTACATTAATTTTCTCCCCTTTGCTGTCTTCTCCGAATTCGAATACCTCTTTATGCACAAACACCCTCCCCCATCACCACCCCTATTATTTAACCGAGCCTTACGATTTGGATAAAATATTCTCGACCTAATAGATATGGTTGTAGCACGAGCGCCCATGCCGACTCAAAAAATGTACCAATCGGAAGACACCTCAGGTTTTAAACCGTCGATAAAAAAGTCAACCTGGTTTTTTGCTTTCTCCGTCTTCCTCCCCTTTTTTCTTCTTCTTTCTATGCCGCTCTCAATACGCATTGACAGCCCTACAGTTATTCTGGGTGATGCTGAATCATCTAGTCTCCTGCGGGGCACGGTGGTTCTTGATCTCAAGGAGCCGACACGATTCAAGGCGGTGAGATTGGTTCTTGTCGGCCGTGCGCGATTGCAATGGCGGGACAGTAAGTAAATTTTTTTTTTTCTGGTTTCGATTGACTTAATTTTTTTCTACGCCTCAAAAAATCAGATGCCATAAAACGTACCGTCCTTTCCCGCGAATGGTCGTTTCTCCCTGCGGGATCGACGTCCCATCCGCTGCTACTACCGGTCGGCGAGCACACATGGCCTTTTGAGACGATGCTTGAGGGACACTTGCCCGAGTCGGTCCAGGGCAGCTCATACGGCGAAATCGAATACCATCTGAAAGCGGAGGGTGTACGCCCGATTGTGAAAAACCTGGTTTGCCGCATGCCCCTTCAGGTCTGGCGCGAGCCGTGCGTGCGACAAGGACCCGTTCGAGAAATAGTGCACGAAGACCAGGTGATTGCATACGAGGCCGTGGCTCGCAAAGCCATTTACGGACGGGGCGAAACGGTTGTGGTGGACATGTACGCCGAGCAATACAGCGACTGGCACGTCCGGTCGATCACGACCGTGTTTAAAGAAATTGTGGTGCTCCCGCCGTCGCCCGAAGAAGTCCGTGTGCTTCGATTTGTGCGCGAGCAGGGGCCCTTTGACCGCACCTTGCCCGCAGACCTTAGGGTTCGCATCCCTCAGTTTACGCAATATGATGCTTCAAACACGCTGTTCTCCATCCGCCATCAGCTTGAGGTTACCGTAACGCTTGAATGCGATACCGCGATGAAAAAGGAATGCCGGATTGCATTGCCGATCGTGGTCACACAGGATTTGCTTGTCCGGGCCATGACCCACGAAGAAGATAACATGGGCCAACTTCCAAGCTATGCAGACGCTCTGTTACCGCCGCTCTATATGTCACCAGAGTTCAACACTCTATACTATTCAACATCTGCACCAAGTTCGTGCGTCACAACGCCTGCAGACGAACCGGACCACTGGCTGTCCTTCGACTGCAACGATCACTCGATCATTCGCCTGCCTTCCTATAGCGAAACCGCCCCAGAATTAGCATAATTCATCCTTTATAGAACCCTGCATTTTTCTACAACTAACCTCTACTCCGACCTTTAGTAAGAAAGCATCACGATCATACACATTATGGGGAACAGACAAAGATCCCAAAACCACGCATCATTCGTATAAAATATATTGAAGATACCAGACGTAAAAAGAAGACAGGTCCGCGTGATGGGGATTATACGTGTAAGCGAGTGGCTCAAAAGCGACTCTTAGCACAACTGATCCTTGCTTGAATGACTATTTTTAGCATGGTTTCTTTTTTTGTTAGGTGGCAAGCAGCATAAAATAGCATTAGAGGCACCATGTCATTCTCTCTCTTTCTTTCCTTCTTGTCTACCGTTCTTTATACAATAAAGTTCATTTCGGCCCCTTAAAACACAGATACATAATATACACCCAACCCTGCCCTAATATGCAGACAAGGCCTTTGCAATGTTCCGACAACGAGCGCCAGCCGCTCTTGGTCTCTCAACCGTCATCTTCACCTATCGCTCTGCGGCAAATGAGCCTATGGACCGTCGCCGCTTCCTGCGTTTCCGGGCTAGGCGGTTTTTTATTTGGTATTGTCCAAATAGATCATGTTCAGAATAAATATAATCCATCCTTTATTAACAACAATCCAGGATTTGATCTCGGCGTCGTGGGCGGTCTGTTTATCGCGCCGTCCTTTCAATCCCATTTTGATATCGACCCAAGTGATAAGATGCGGGAGGCTCATGTTGTTGGCAACATTGTTGCCGTCTTACAGCTGGGATGTCTTACGGGAAGCCTTGCTGCTACCCTGACAGCAGGTGTGTTCCGATTTTTTCATAGATGTGTGCGGATATTGCGTGCGCATAGATGTAATGCGATATTGAAAAAAAAGACAAACTGGGACGAAAATGGAGCATTGTTCTTGCCGCCTTGATCTTCACAATTGGCGGTGGACTTCAAATCACCGGGATGGATCTAGATATGCTCTATGTCGGCCGTTTCATCGCCGGCCTAGGTAAAAAACAAAAAGGCGTATACACCCACTTCGAACGATTACTCACTTTTCTTCAGGCGTAGGCGGGTTGAGTATGCTTGTACCGGTATGTAAAGAGATAAGGAGAGGATGTTCATCCATGCATTTTACAAACTTTTTCTTTCTCTCCCCCCCTCTCTTTTTTGACAAGGTCTATGTTGCCGAAATTGCTCATCCATCACAGCGCGGCATGCTTGGTGGACTTTGGCAATTTTTCATTGCGGCCGGCCTTGCACTTTCATATTGGACAAACTACATTGTCCAACGTCTCATCGATGATCCGATGGACAATGCCCTCTGGCGCGTGCCGCTCACTGTCCAGGTGGTTCCGGGCGTGATCATGATGTTTGGCATGTTCGCGCTCTTTGAGACCCCAAGGTACCTCATAGCCCACAACCAGTACAAGCAAGCCCTGCAGGTCCTATGCAGGATTCGGAACTGGCCCCTCACCGATCCCCGCCTCGTTGCCGAGGCGGACCAGATCAGGACAGGTATCATGTGCGAGGCAGCTGCTCAGAAACATGTTGGCTGGCGTGCGATTGTAGCAAAGCCCAATCGCCGACGTCTCCTCGTCGGCCTCTCCCTCCAGGCTCTTCAACAGATGACAGGCACAAACGTCATCAACTACTATAGTCCGGTCATCTTTCGGTCCATCGGCTTGTCATCCAATACATCCGAGCTCTTAGCCACGGGCGGTAAGGATACCTGACAGACTGATTTAGTACTTTCTTTTTTTCTTCTGGTCATTTGTAACAATCGCACCCTCCAATAGTATACGGTTTGATCAAAATGAGCATGGTCTTGCTTGGATTTTCCTGCCTAGTCGATCGGTGGGGGCGTCGAAAGCTGCTGATGTGCGGCGGTATTGCCATGGGTATATGCATGTTAGCTGTAGCCATCTGCGTTGGCACACTTCGGTCGAGCGTGTTGGACAGGACCGCAGAAGATAGCCAGGTTTTCCAGCCGGGATCATATGCGGCAAGTGCATACATGAACGTTGAGTGTATATGTGTGTGACTCATTCATTTTTTTTATTTATATTTATATTCTATAGGGCATTGCATTCATCTATTGTAAGTCACTGATACATATCAACATCCCCAAGAGGACTCATCCGACTTTGCAACAACGCATCGTTTAGTGTACGCCGTCTTCTTCGTGCTCTCTTGGGGCCCTATTCCCTGGATCTACTGCTCAGAAATTTATCCCATGACGTACGGTTCAAACCCAAACCCGTTTATTCCCTGGACAAGGGGGGGAAGAATCCTGTTCTATACTCATGCTGTTCGGTTTGGACTCTTGTAGATTACGTGCCAAGAGCACGGCTCTCACCACGACAACCAATTGGGTTTTTAATGCGATCGTAGGCAAATTTAGCCCGCTTTTGCTAGGTATCTAATCCACATCTTGGGCACCTCCACCATCCTCATATTCATATATTCTTGTACTGTTTAGCAAAAAGCGTCGTTGGAACTTATATCTTCTTCGGCTTGCTTTGCGTTTTCAATGCCATTTACTGCTTTTTTTGGGTTCCAGAGACAAAGGTAAAGAGAGCATTCTTCTTGCCCTTGAATATGTATGTGCGTCCTTTTCGTTCCTTGCTAACACACCATCATCCAGGGTATGACACTCGAAGAAATCCAGACTCTATTTGAAGCATCATCGCGATCACCCCGCCTCAATCAGACCAAATTACTTGCATGATAGTTTACCCCCTCATAAAAATGTATTATGTATGCATAGGAGAGAGATTCGTCTAGTTCTTCTTTTTATCCTTCGTAGCATCAGCCTTAGAAACAGTAGAAGCCGCCTTGCCATCGGGAATGTGGATGAAGAAGGCAGGCTTCGAGTCTGTCGCAGGCTCGTCAAGAATGTAGTAGCCCTTGCGCTCAAACTGGATGATGTCGCCCTTCTTAAGGTCGGCAACGTTAGCATCAGCAACAGCAGGCGTCTTGAATTCGCTGACAGGCGTGACGAGCTGCTCAACCGAGTCGCCCTCCTCAACCTTCTTCTTGGTGATGAGATAATCATAGTCGACGAGCAAGCAATCCTGGATCTCATCGCCATATGAGAGCCACGAGATCTTCTTCTTGGTCTTTTTGAAGTCACCCTCCAGGTGCAGCTCAAGATCCACAGCAGTCGCGTCGCCCTCGGCGTTCTTCGTGACGTTGCGAACAAAGGCATTGCCCCAGTCCATGAGCGTAATCTCCTCGCCCTCCTCGAGCGACTTGGCATCCTCCTGATCAAGCACAATCACATTCGAATACGTAGTCTTCTTGTTTCCGATCGCAGGGTTCTTCTTATGCTTCGGCACCTCCTTGATCTCCGGCTTTGCAGGGGCACCCTGGACCTTGACCTTCACCATCTTGTCCTTGAGCACAGCCGTGTGGCGGGGAGCAACGGGATCAATGACCTTCTTGTTGAGTGCCCACAGCTTGTCCCACTCGAGCAGCAGCACGTTCTGCGAAGCACCCTGCATGAGAATGTATTGCTTAAGAGCCTCGATCGTCATGCCGCGGCGGCGGATACCGCGCACAGTAGGGAAGCGGGGATCATCCCAACCAGAGACGATACCCTCGTTAACAAACCACTGGAGCTTACGCTTGGACAACAGTGTGTAGACAAAGTTGATGCGGCTAAAGTCCCAGATGGTGACATGGCGGAGATGCAGGGCCTTGAGCATCCACTCGTACTGAGCATTGCGATCACGGTATTCGTTCGTACGCAGCGCGTGGGTCACACCCTCAAGGGAATCGACCACAGGGCATGCAAAGTCGTAGGTGGGGTACACCTTCCACTTATCGCCCGTATAATGATGAGGCGTCAAGTTGCAGCGATAGATGACAGGATCACGCATGGTGCCGTTCGGGTCATCGGGGCTGATCTTGGCTCGAAGGCAGTTGGTGAGACCCTAGAGCGTTTCGTGTAACATCAAGTTCAATCAAGCAAGAAGAGGAGTAAAGATCATTCTTTCAATGCACTTACAAACTCGGTGCCCTTTCTCATCTCCTCAAAGCGACGCAAGTTCTCCTCTACAGGCAAGTCGCGGCACTTGCTGGGAATGCCTTTCATGCGCTGGTCACGCATGGTGGCCTGATCCGTATCATCCGCATAGGCCTTGCCTTCCTTGATCATGTTGACAGCAAGTTCGTACATCTTGTCAAAGTAGTCGGAGGTGTGAGTCACAATGGACGAGTCTACACCGATCAAAGCCAAGTCCTCCTTGATCGACTCCTCGTACTCGGTCTTTTCCTTGCTGGGGTTGGTATCATCGAAGCGGATAATCATCTTACCCTTGTACTGCTGCGCAAAGTACTGGTTTAGCAGTGCGGCCTTGGCGTGGCCAATGTGCAAGTAGCCGGAGGGCTCGGGAGGGAAACGTGTCACCACCTTGCCCATCTCGGCCTCGGTGAGACCAATCTCGAACTTGCCCTGATCCGACGCCTTCTGGGGCTGTTCATGGTGCGTGAATAAGAGCAAGAGAAAATCCAGACCCACTCCCTTTCACTCTTACCTTCGCCGCATTCTGAATATCCTTGACAGCCAAAATTGAAGCATCAAGGGAAGAAACATACTCGAACCAGCGAGCAAGATAGGTACCGATGGACTCCTTCTTGGTCTTAAAGACACGGGCAAATACAGGTGATGCTAGAACAACCATCAGCGGTTCATGTCTACCACAGAAACCGTCCTTTCAATTCCTCACCCTTCAAGGCACCCCAGACAGCAAAGTCAGCCAGCGAGAGCTGGTAACCAACAAGGTAGGAACGGAGGGTGAGGTACTTGTTTAGCTCCTTAAATCCGGCGTCCAAGGCCTTGAAGTCGGACGTTCCGAGCTTGGTCTCTGCGAAATCAAGCCATTGATCCACCTGAGAAAGCAAGATTCAATGTATTAGGTACTGCTGGTATATGCACACATTCAAAAAACACTGCATAGAGAAAGAAATGTGATGCTTACCAAAGTGGAGCTAATGGGAT
Organism: Dichotomocladium elegans; assembly: GCA_025716815.1. NCBI lineage: Eukaryota > Fungi > Mucoromycota > Mucoromycetes > Mucorales > Lichtheimiaceae > Dichotomocladium > Dichotomocladium elegans. Next base: position 916,057 of record JAIXMN010000007.1, read on the forward strand.
CTTCGGTATTGTAAAGACCTGCCTCGGACGTCAAACGGCCCAACAAACGGAGAATGGCGTTTATCGTGTCATAATTCTCGCTAAAATAGAACATTTGCATTCAGCGTTTCGATTGCACACAAGATTCAAGCAAATGCTATGAGGCATACCCATTGAACTTGATCAAGGCAGTGGCTTTTCCAGCACCCTCGCCTTCGAGGGTAGCAGCGTCACGGTATTCGACAGCAACCGTCTGAGGCTTGGACATGTTGATCTGAGCCGCAACGGCCAAAGCAGCTAGTAAAGCCGGTCATATCACAATGAGCATGCGTGTCATGGGTATGGAGCAAGTGAGAGCATTCAAAGGATAATGCCTACCATAACTAGCCTGTGATCGCGAGGCGACAATAAGCGTGATGGTCATGAGAGTCAGGTTTAAAGTTTATAAGGAACAAAGAAACCTTGGGGCATCCGAGTTTTATTTTTTTTTTATTTTTATTTCTTGTCCCACCACCGCCTCTCCAGCCGGAATGTGACTCACGCAGACGCACACTTGTGCAAAAAGTATGCCCCTCACACACATTAGTAATAAGCTCTCTTTAGAGTCATAATATTCGCTGTAGAAACGGCTGCCTGGGCCTGATGATGCGATAGCAGGGTTACAACAGCCGCAAACATCCGTTCCCCGCCCCGGTATGGATGCTCACATACAGCTCTCTGCTCAACTTGCAAACTGTTAGATTCGAATAAACAGCGCGTCGATATAGAGCTACATCATCTTTCTCTGCGCATGCTTTGGGTAAAACCCGATTTCAATTGCCGTGGTCTTGCGACTTTCTACAGCTGAATAGGCAGTCCATTCCCCGTCGTAACGGCTTTCAAAGCCATGATCCACGAACGAAACGAGAGGAGATACAAGAGGATAGTCCATTGCCAACGGTGGTTCGTATGGGTACATCGTTCCGAACAGATAAACAATGGTTTTAGAAGACAAAAGCTTACGTGTATATATACATCCACTTGAATGACGCGACAGTGTATAAAGTAAAACAGCAGGAAGGATGTTGTATTTCCAAAATCATCTTGTTCTCCTCATCGTGCTGCGATGTATATACTTTCCATGACTGCGTGGAACACGACTGCTATATAAACATTGGGCTCCTGGCTACTGCTACTTTTAGTACTTTTGCCTTTCAAACGTTATTCCTGATCTGATTTAGATCGGTTCTGGCCCGCGTTTCGACGCAACCCTATTTAACCAATCGAGTAACCACATCCATCTTGTTCTCTGCTCTTCTTGCCCTGCCAAACCCCCCACGTGCCTTTAAACAACATTTTACAAAGAAGCCAGCATATCATCAAACTACCCTGTTAAACTCGCAAAGACCTCCATCAGCATGCCAACCGCAGTAATTATGATGTACTGTATCAACACAGTTCAGAGCACTGGGTGCGATTACATCCAAGACAAAGTGAATAAGAAGGCTGTAAACTTATACCGCATTGCAATATATGTAGTCGCCCGCCAGCATCTGCACCTTGCAACCTCTAGCTCCATTGTCTCGCTGTCGACCGGTTTGTCCATCGAAACAGCCACTACGGGGGGGGGCGCGGAGAGCGGGCAGGGGAGTACAGTCCCGAGAGAGTAATCGACTTGAATAATTAGTTGTCCTACAGTACTTTCAAGAGAAGAAAAAGACAGACGACTGATGTGTGTCAAGCGTTGTCGATATCGGCGCTCTCACCACCCCACACACCACCCCTCTCCCGGTTCAAGAAAGAAGATGCCTTCTTTGGGATCTGGTCTTGTTACATACTACTGTCAGGAACAGCAGAGAGAAGGAGTTTTGCAGCCCATGCTAAATCTGTCTCTGTGTGTGTGGAGATACATACTATACTCTTCCTCATCTGTCTCGATAAGCCCACGATTGTATCAAAGTTTTGGTGCCCGCCCCCATCCCACGCGATTCCACGGCAACTAAGCAGTGAGCAGCGCAAGCAGAAAAATAAAGCACATACCAACATTGTCCGCTTATCAGGTAACATTCATACATGGAGCAAATGCAACGTTAAAACGCTCGCTTAAGACTAACTGACTCACTCGCTGCTCAGGAATTGACGAACGGCGTACAATTGCTGACCAGAGCATATGTATTTACGTCCATCCGCCTCTGGATGACGGAGAACCGCAGACAAAAGCGTCAGTTTTACGACCTAATCCACTGCGAGGGTGTTTGACATGAACCCCACATGATTTCTCTACCACCTTATATCGTGTACGCATCATCAACAGCATGAATGGTTACCCTTCAGCAACAGTTCTGATGTGCGTTTGCTTATCCTCCAGACGAAATGTAAAAAAAAAAAAAAACATAATCAGACACGTTTATTCTTTTTTGTGCCGATGTGTTCAAAAATAAAGAATGCATGAATTGCTTGGTTACATGTGCATAAGGATCATAGGTTATATTACAAAGTAATTGACCATAGTTGGGCGCTATCTCCATCTCATAAATATTTTTGATTTAAGCATAGTGTTGGTGTCGATGTTCCAATGCAGCGGAGGCGGCAGTCGCACTACTCGGCGTAGGCGAAAGGCGTCTAGGATAGAACATCATGTCATTGCTGTTGTTGCTCGTGGTAACTTGGCGTGACATTGGTGCGAGTGGATGCTGCTGCTGATGATGATGATGTTGTTGTTGTTTTGCCATGGCGTGATAGTTGGCGGCGGATGCAATGAGCGGAAGGACCTCGGCAGGGAGCGTGTTAAGCTGGGCTCCGATGGTCTCGAGGGCAGAGTATACAGCAGGCGGCAGGCCTTGTTGGTCGTCAAGGACATAAGAGGAGGATGATGATGATGAAGATGATGAGGGATTCATAGAAGAAGTGGGCGAGGAAACATGGTGATGGAAAGGATGATGGTGGCGCTGAGATGGAGAAGATACCATGGCAGGATGACTAGAGTAGTAGGATATTTCTGCGCAATTATCACCACCGTCAGTATCGGTGCTGCCACTTAATGTTGTGGTGTATCCAGAAACGCGGCGCTTCCGTCCGGCGGAAACACTACTCGATCGCGAAGGTCCTATGTGGCTTGAGGAGTTGCTGCTGCCAGTCGATGGTGTCCTTGGCGAATGAGGATCAAAATTAAGCGTGTCGTTTTTCATCGACAGTTGGTGCTGATGCTGCTTGGACTTTCCAGTCTTTTGTCCGACCAAACCGCTGTTCCGGTTACGTTTCTTAATCACATCAGTCTTGAGACTCAGTGGGCGAACCACGCCATGAAGTTTCAGAAAAAGACCACACGCGTTGCATAAAGGTTGCCCCTGAGGATTTCGCCGCCACAGCGGGGTCGTTGTCGTGCTGCAGTTTGTGCACCGAGTCTTGCTATTGCTAACTGGTGACGACGGTTCACTCACAGCAGCAGCAGGGGAAGGAAGAGGAGGAGTAGCAGTAGCTGGAAAGGCATGGGTCTCAGAAGCCTTGTCTGGCAGGTCTGATGTGCCGTCGTCGCACGAGGTAGAGCCAGGCGAGGGTGTGTTGTTGTATGAAGATGATGGGTGGCTGATGTGGATATTTCGCATAAGCCTGGACGGGTCATAGGGACTGGAGGAAGATGCTACTGCATGTTGTAGTTGGTTACTGCCGCTGGCGCTGGCGGTACTGGTGCTGCCACTCGGGTAATACATTGTGAAGAGATCCTCAAAACTCAGCCCACCCGGATTGCTCATCGTACCCAGCGGTGACGGCAATTCGGCTGAAGGCGTTGAGAGTCCAGAGCCTGGTGAAGCCACGTCCGTGAAGTAAAAGAGCGGAGAAGCCATCGTTGCTGGCGCTGGTGCAGGTGCAGGTGCAGGTACTGTGGTCATTGTAGTTGTAGATTGGAACGTTGGGCTGTTGATGTGGTGTAAAAAGCCAGCACTGTCGTACATGACTGTCCGATTGTGATTGTGTTGCTGTCCAAAGGGAAAACTGGGGCGAAACGAGGGCACAGACTGACTCATCACTTCGCGCGCTGACGCTTGGTCGTCTTCCATACACATTGAGACGTTTGGGACCATAGGTTCCATCCGTGGCGAGTGTTCCGCTCGGCGCTTGGTCGGCTAAGAAAAGAAATGATATCAGCAAGTGTTGCTTCAAACACAATCACGAATGGCCTTTTTGTACGTACTGTGTAGTGGTGGATAAAACCCTCTGCGCGTGTACTTCCAGAAACCATACCGTTTCGTGCCTCCTGGTCCATACGTTCCCGCAAGAAATCCATCATGTACGGAGGCGCTGAGGATGATAAAAGACAGGTCGTGTCATCTGCGGACGGCGGTGAAGAAGGGCGTTTGCTGACATCGATAGATGAGCTGTTGACCTCGTTCTTATCATCCATCGTGATGTCGTTATCATTATTGTTCTTTGCCTTCAGAGACATTGCCATCATGCGCCACGTGAGATTTTCCATGCGTGTGCCGTTTGGAAGACTATCCTTTGCCTTTGTGTAGAGGCGCCAGACCTGACTGGAGAGCGGATCCTTTGTAGAAGGCTCATCGGAAGGAGTACCGTCGTCCACCTTGGGTGATGGTAGGGAGAAAAGAGGTTCTGCAAGCAACCTGGCTGCGGCGGTGGATTTAGGCATTAAAAGATATGAGTAGATGCGTGGTATATGATATGTAATGTATGCGTATGTACGTAAAACGGAGAAAAGAAGATGATGAGAAAAGGAATAGTCTATTTTATTTGTGGATCTCCATTAAATATCAGCTGGGGGGGAGTTTCTTTTACTATTATATATATATATATATTATACCAATTTATACAGATACAATGATCGCCGGCATCGAAAAGCAATCGCAGTAAAATCTTGTGTCTATTTATGTCATGCAGACGCATGTCTATGCGTGCTCTTTCGGGTGCTCATGGGCTGGTCAGACGTCCCAGCCCCTGGCGAGAAGACTGTGTATCGTTTATTTTACGATTCTCGGGTTCCGGGAAGGGAAGGGACATAGTCAAGGACGCTCGAGCATATGACTGGTCCATTGCCGACGTGACACATGCTTACTCATGGGACGGTACCCAAGCTCTATCTCCCTTTTTGTCTGTCTGCCTCTTGTTCTCCACTCTTTCTCGTCCTCCTTTCCCGTGTTGGAGAGTAGATATGCAAACTTATGCCTGGTGTCTCACTGTGAGCATTAATGCTATTGAAAACAGTAGATCATTGCATCGAGCCCTCGGGTGGTATGCTTTAATTTGTGTGACCAAGGTGACAAAAGATACCGAACCCGGTGATTCCCGACATTGGGCTTCTACACAGCATTGTTATCTCCAAAAATCGAAATGATAGCCCCGCGATAAACGAAATACCAGCAGAGGTAGGAGGGAGACTGTTTATATTTATAGTCTGTTATAAACCCGCCTTTTGAAACTTATTTTTTGCCCTAGAGACTGGTTTATGGTTGATGTTCCATGTTGCACCTGTTAAGTAAGAATGGGATGAGACACTTATGTTATCAGTCGAAGAGGAAGCTTTATCTTCGAAATGCGCAACTTGAAAAAAAAAAATCCGAAATTTTCTATGTCCAGTAATATTCCTCCAGGGTACGAGATCCCCTTGTCAAAAATACCAAGCTGTGTAACAACAGATTATCAACATTACACATAATGCCAAAAATGTTAATGCATTGCAGCGAATGGCGAGGCACATGGACAAAATGCAGCCTTGTCCTTTTCCCTGATATATATATATATATATATATATATATGTGTGTGTGTGTGTGTGTGTGTGTGTGTTGATCTGGACAAGATATACACGTAGCAAGGCAAATTACCGATATTGTTTCTTGCCCAATGATGTGCCAAATTTGGAAATAAAACCAATGCTTTCCTCGCTGTCTCTTTGGCAGCATTATCATCGTTTATCAGACGACCAGTTAGGTTCTGGAAGAGTCTGCCCTCTTTGTCTTTGGGTGCCGTTGTCAGCCACAATTGTACAATCTCAACGTATCGGGATAGTCCCCGAGAGCATCCGTCAAGCATGCCGCTCTCTCTCTCTCTCTCTCTCTCTCTCTGAAACAGAACGATGTGTCGCTTACCTTATATAGTAACCGTGAACCGTGCCACAAACGCGTCCTAGATCCGCACGTATGCACCTGGCGAACTAAAAAAAAAAAAAGAAAAAGACAAGCGTACATGGTTATTTTGCCTAGGCTGAATCCACGATAAACGGGACATCTGATTGTAGGACGAGATGCACCCGCCATTTATTTATACATTTTTTCTTCTTCTTCCAGGAGCATATGCGCCTCCAAACTATGTTCACTGAACGATTGACCATGGCGGACCACTAGATGTAAACGACTGAAAAATAAAGGCAGCTGCAGACAAGCAAGGTCAAGAACCGTGATATCTATGTAACAAAAGGAGTGGCGAGGGGAAGCACACCGCTTACGGGACAGTGAAGCAAGCGGGGGCCTTGTGGAGAAGATCGGCCTAGGCACGAAGGAGAGCGCATCCTAGATACTCGGTGTACATGGATTGGTTGAAGCCCTTATATACCGGTTATGATGGATATGATAAAAAATGGAGAAATTGATTCACCATTCCTTTTATATCCAAAGCAAGTGATCTATTGGATTTTTCCCGGCTATTCATCATTGTGTCTCGCCATCATGTTTGTTTGTTTATTTGCTGCCAGCCGCCACTGGCTACGTCGTCGGTTATCCTGACATCAAGAGAGGCATCGAGATCACTGAGCTCCTCAAAACGCATCATTATCAGCAGCGAGGGAAGTGACCTTTGTGCTTCAATGACTTCTTGTTACCTGCTTTGTTAATACGAACATTGTCAACCACCATGTTCGCACCCCACAAACAAAGGTTTTCCTCCATTGGTGACGATAGACGGGAGTTCCAGCGCAGGAAGGTCTTCATCGTGAAATACTATACTGTACTGTACTCGGGATGGTATTTCACTCAGCAGTAGTATATGCTTGATGAAGGCAGAAACTACTGTACCTGAGGAATTTTTTCGCTGGCAACCTGTTGGGATTTAAACACGAAATTTTATTTTGGAAAATGTGGCTGATGCCGAATTTGATGACAACAGGCTAATTGCTCTTGTTCTTACGTCTTGCACTACTTTATTTTCAAAAATAAATGTCGTGCAAAATAAAATATAAATTTGTCGTACCAATAGGTAAAGAGATTTCGCATCCATGGATTAAAACCTGTTAGTCAACAGAAAAAACACTACTCCTCCATACGCTTTAACTTACACTCAAGGGCCCCGAAGGACCCAGGAGTTATCCTGGGTAGTCCCGGCGATAACCGGGACGAAGAGACAGGAGGAGAGAGCCAGCACACCAGAAGAGACAGGCGGCGGAGGGAAGGAGCTGAATGGGGCCTGCGGTGGCAGCGAAAAAGAGCGGAAGGAGCGGAAGGAGCGGAAGGGTGTTCAGGAACTCCTCTCTTCCATGGCTCATCAAGCACGGGTACGATTGGTTAATCTATAAAGGACAGTGGATGTTAGTTGCAATAAAATAATTTGGTATTATAGCGATCATACCGGATAAGACCATGGAAGAGAAGGTCGGGATGAAGTCGATGGAGAAAGGAGATTTCTCAGTTGTCCATTATTTATAGGAAATCAAGGAGGAGAAGAAGAAATTTCTTTGTGTTGAACGATGCTGCAGTAAATACAGCGGCGGGCCATGATTTTCATCACTCGCTGATCCTTTAATCGGTACAGAAGCTTGGAAACGTCCTGTTATTGCATTCGGATAGTACTTGCATAAGTTCTTTGTGATGAACGATGCTGCAGAAAATACAGCGGCGGGTCACATGCTCTTTTCATCGACGATTTCCATCATTTATCGATACTGTTTATTTTGGTTTTTTTAGCCCTAGGCGGTTCGCATAGCGTATTTCAGCATTTGACATACCATCCGTGGTGCTGTTAGAAACGAAATTGTATTGGGCGTATTCAGAGGTCGGTTTGATAAGAATTGGATGTGCATTTCTGTTATAGTGGCCGCCTGTTATAGTGATACCCTCGGTTCCAGGAAATCGCATTACTATAATGAATTGGAATAAGCCTTACCTGGTAATTTTGTTCTGTAAAGTGTATCGCTACAATGAATTATCATTGTAATGAATATCACTATGAGGAGTGGCCACTGTACATAATTGATTTCCCGTTAATCCTACCATCTAAGTGCTTATATGAGACTAGTCAAATATGAAAGAGCAGATAATATGTACTTTCGCAAAGAAAACCGCTTGTTTACTCTCACTCGCTCTTTTTCTTTGATACACTCGTTTCATCGACAACCTACCGTACTTATGAAAGTTCATCGACCTGCAAATTACGAAGGCGCCACGATGGTTGTTGCTTACACCAATAACGTTCAAATGCGATTCGGCCAACACTTTCGGCGGGCTATCAATGTCTTGCTGGATATTCGACAGCGGAAAGAGGAGCCTGAATAGTAGCTGGGGGCCAAGGTCTAGACGCGACACAAATCAGTCAACGGATCCGAGAGACAATCATTACACCCGCAACAACATTTAAGCAGATTGTAGCTCGTCGAAACGTATCCAGAGACGACATCCCAGACGACCCAGCTTATTTCAGGAAGCTTTCGACGCCATCCGGCCAATTTTCAATGCTTACACCAGTACCCACGCCTTTGACAACGATAGCATCTACTACGATGCAAAGGCTCATCCAATCCAACATATCGCAGCCTTTTACGAGCTCGCTCTCCTTTTTGAGCGACTTTAGTTCCCTGCATTTGCCTGTTTCCCTCTTCGTCGGTCATGGTCTCCGTCATACATAATGATTGACGCAAAAATCATATGGCAAAACATTCTGGGTCGCTCATGGGCCAAAAAAGTTCCTTATCCTGGCGGATGGGATGAGGTCATCGATGTCCATTCGAAAGCTCTCAAGCCTGCAGATAATGGAGTATTTCGATTTCGTGGTACACTTGAAACGGATGGCGTAGGAGTTTCCATTATCAAGAAGAGAAGTGACAAGGACGCACCCCCCCAAGAATAAGTGCAGCTCGAAGGTGGAGGAGCAGTCGGATCCCAGTTGTTCCCATTACGGCACTCGACTAAGCACATAAGAGAATGAGAAACGTAACCTTCGAAATCGCTCAGCTTTAAGCTGTTGGATGCCTTGCTGATCTGTGTTATCAACGTCTCGCTTTCCAAGAACCTATTGCATTTAACTTTGCCCTTGACCACTGACCAAAACTGCTCAATAGAATTGAGTTCAGGCGAGTATGGTGGAAAATAAGCATATCGATATCCCCGAGACTCGATGTATTCAGAAATATCCTAAGTCGTATGGATAGGTGCATTATCCATTACCAACTAATGACCTTCATATGTTCATACTTATCCATCTCGTCCATTGTTGCCTTAAGGAAGCTGAGATGATGTTCAGTTGCAGTTCCTCTGCTCGCAACTTCAGATTGACCTGTCCTCTTCCTTTCTTGATTGGTGGCTGCGGGAGTCTCAAGCTGCATTGAATGATGCCTGATGCTGAGATTGCTCCCACGATTGTGGCTGTCTTTGGTACTGTAACCACTGCAGGGGTCCCTTTCCTGGACCACACCATGCTGCATTTCATGTTAATATGGAATCCAGACTCATCAAAGAAAAAACGCAGCTTTTGAAGTCGATGTTGGTCCTATCCCACCTGCATACTCGGTCAAGGCGCTCTTGGATCTTCGCAGCATTATTTCTGCTATAGGCTGAAACCGAACCATTTTCAATGACAAGTTGCATACGTTTTCACAAATCGATGGAGCGTCGTTTTAGATGCTTTGAGACCCTCAAATCGTTGGAGCAGCTACTCTAGAACAATGGATGGGTCTTCATCAACACATTCTAAAAGAATGGGCTTATGCTCTTCATTGAGAATACGCGAACGGTCCCCCCGTGTTAGGTTTCTTAAAGATGCTGTCAGGGCCCTTTTTGTACTGCAATGCCCATCGCTGGACTGAACGAATATGGAGACCTAGCAGATGACGCACTCAAGATCTTCTCAAACATCCGTTTGAAAAATCTGACCTTGTCTTGGTCAGTTTATGCTGTGTAACTGCGCTTGATCCCAGCTTCTTTCATCCGAATGTCTGTATCCTTTCGCTGGGGAATGTGTGTGAGAGTAAACTCAGAGTTATCTTTGCACGATATGCTACACAGATATTCAGTGTAAGAACAAACGGATTGAAGTGAGTACATTTCCTCATCAGCGACATGACCTTGGCCATCGTTGTAAAATAATAGATTGCTCATTTCAAAATGTAAAAGTTTATAAAGAGAAAGAGTCATAAGGATGAGATGGATTTGCGACATCTTTCCGTGTATGTATGCGACTTTTGCTTTGTCATCACTCGTAAAGATTTCCGGACAAAAATGCGATTTGTATTTTTGCAATCCTGCGACTTCAGAACTGGCAGAGTGCGACTTTTGATTTTGAAAAAGAGTGTATAATCGCCCCACCCCAAGTGCATCTTCTATTTATCTGATCCCAAACCTGTCAAAATGCGGAAAATTGTATCTAATCAACCTGCCACGGATCCATCAACGGGAGACAAACATTGTCCAGCGAATATGAGAGTTTAATATCGGGCGTAGCGAGGGAAGGTTGGGAGAAAGTAAATTCCAGTAGGATCTGTAAAGGAGAGAATTTTAATTTATACTCGGGTAGCCAGGATCTCGTTTTTGGAGTCTTGCAGTTCAGCAGTATCGATCTCTCGGAATCCACCCGTCGCGCTTGCATTCTTCTCAGAGAACACTTGCTCGCTTCGATCCAGCAGCTTCTCCAGATCCTCATCTGAAATCATCTTATCTCCCTGGGACACAATCTGTACCTGTTCACCGTCTTCCGAAGCCAGAATTTCAGCGAGTTCACGAAGCGTGTTATCCTGCTCCTTCCTCGCCGACGGCGTCACAGGCGACTTGAATTTGCCCTTGGAAATCACGAGTTTTTCGAGACGTCGCTTCGCAGTAGCACGATCTAGCATCTTGGCTTCCACAGTGTTGGCTGCCACGAAGCGGTATATCAAAACAGGACGCGTCTGCCCAATCCGATGGACTCGATCCTGCGCCTGAAGATCCATTTGTGGATTCTGTCGAGATCGCCTGCATTAGCAAGATCTCGTTTCTCAAATTCATCTTTCTCTTATTTACCCAATCACTGTCAAAGATCACGACCGTATCTGCGGAGGTTAAGTTGATGCCAAGGCCACCCGCACGAGTGGACAGAAGAAAGAGCTTATAAGCACTCTCGGGTTTGTTGAAATCTTCAATCTGCTGTCTGCGCGACTCTTGCGACACACCGCCATCCAATCGACAGATAGGCCAGCCTTTGATACCCGTTGCCCAATCTTCGAGGATATCAAGCATCTTTGTCATTTGCGAAAACACAAGCACCTTGTGCCCGCGCGCAAACAGCTCCGTGAGTAGTTTATCCAGCAACAGAACCTTGCCGGATTGGTTTGCAAGCTGTTCGTTCAACACCGGTGCATTGGTCTTGGGATCAATGGGCCAATCAAACAAGTAAGGATGGTTACACACTTTGCGGAGCTGCATGACAATATTCTGCAAATGGAGACCGTTGACCTGCTTGACTGGAGGAAACAAATCATATAAGAAACTGATCATTCTCACTCTCCACATATTACTTACTCGCTGCAGTCATTTGCTGCTTCTCGTGGTTAACTACTTCATTTGCCGGTGTTTGGTTCTCATCCGCTGCCTGTTCCAGTTCTTTGAAATATTGTCGATCAGACTTCTCTTTATAGTCAACCGTTGTCTTTGTCGTTCGCTGATTTTTCCGCTGTTGTTGTTCCATCTCCTCACTTTCATCCTTCGTAGAGCTTGGTTCTGCCTGAGGTTGTTGCTGGCCATTGCTAAGTACATTCGTCTTACGTTTGATCAGATAATCTCGAATGTCGCGCTTTAATATAGCATCATAAAGATTCTTTTGGGATCGTGTCAGTGGTGCATAAAGCAAGTACTCTTTTTTCTTCGGTAGAGAGTGTTCGACTAAAGATGAATCAGAAATGGGTTGGCCTTAAAAAAGTAGGCTTACCGTCCGATTTCAGTCGCCGCAGAAGGAATGGCCGAAGAATGGAATGGAGGCTTGATATGATACGGTCTTCCTCTTCCTCCCGCATGATCCGATCTTGTCCACTCTTTTGGTTGATATCAGAAAAATCAAACCTATGTGGATCATTTAGAGAGACTGTTCTCGTTGATATCAATAAAAGCAGTCATCGTACCATGACTGGAACATATCCAGATCGTCAAAAATATCGGGAAGTAAAAAGTTGAGCAAGCTCCACAGCTCAGCAAGGTTGTTTTGGAGCGGTGTACCGGTCAGCAGCAGTCGATTTGCACTGGAATAGGACTTGAGCTCCTTGATAAGCTTACAATTGAGGTTTTTAAGACGATGACCTTCGTCGACTACAATGTACTTCCAATTGTATCGCTGGAGATGCTTGCGGTCATTCATCACGATCTCGTAACTGGTCACGATAATTGGAAAATCAAATGTTGTTTCCTTCTTTTTTTGCATCTTCCGATTAACCATATGTTGGCGCTCCTCCTTTAATCCATGATATAGAAGCACATTGATGGACGGTGTAAATCTATCAAGATGTGCCCATTATCAGTGGTTCGCAAGGACATATGCATAGTTAAAATGGTGGTCCACTACCTCTTAAACTCGTTCACCCAATTGGCCAACGTCGACAGGGGTGTAACTATTAGGTACGGTCCGGACACATTCATAGCTTTCAGATGGGCGATGAAGCTGATGGTTTGGAGCGTCTACAGATATAAGCGATTATTGAGACGACCTATTCAGGGACCCCAGATGGAACTCACCTTTCCAAGACCCATTTCGTCTGCAAGAATACCGTTGAGACCATTTTCCCACAAACTTATAAGCCATTCGACACCTGCCAGCTGGTAGTCGCGGAGGACACCGCCCGTCACGAGCGATGGCTGGCGCGCAGAAATTGCAGGCTTGACCTTATCCACCGCTCCTGTATCCTTTTCATTATCTTCCTGAAAAGCTTTGCCAACATTGTCATCTGACTGCTTGCGTCTCTTGACATCCTGTGGGAAAGATTATTAGTATAAAGCCTTGGAAGGACTGTACTCTTACAAATAAATAGGCGTTACCTCCTCATTCAAATAGTCGTCCAGTCGATAGTTTGCATCGTTCACCTTGCGCTTACGAGGGCGGCCCCTTCCACGCTTCCCGGTCACGGAAGGCTCGACCGGAGCCGCTGGGGCTTGTTGAGGTGTGATTACTGGCACAGCTGCCATCTTTTCACGCGCCTCTTCTTGTTGTTTCGCCAATTTCTTTCCAAGAATCGTGGCATAAGCAGATGACCGTTCCAGCAAAAAGTGAAGGCGTTTCATGCGCTGCTGTTTGACAGTATTGTCAAACTGTGCTTCTGCCTGAAATGTATATATATTGCTAGATCAGCAAGAGTTCTACCATCAACAATATGATTCCTTCTTTCTTACCTCGTCTTCCATCCGCTGCTCGTCTTCCTTTTGGGTACTCGCTGCCATTTTCGCCTCTTCTTCGATCATAGTTTGTGTCACACTCACATCAGCTTGTTCATAGTCCTTTGAATCCGCCGTGGAATTAACCTCGTCAAGATCGCTGACGGTGGCCGGTGTAGACTGTGCTGTCTGCACGGTAGAGTCCTTCAAGGTGGAAACAAAATGTGTCCACGTGTATTACCTTGTCAGAAATCCCCAACGAGAACTAGATAGTATGAATCAAGTGAACGGTACCTGTGACGCAGCTGTCAATGGGGAATCGCTGTCCCTGTCAGAGGAATTGGCAGAGACAGTGGAGTTTGAGTTCAAAGAGTTGGGTGTTGTCATTATTGGAAGAGGAAGTGTCAAGGAACCCGCAGCAGACACGCTCACACTCACTGACGCCACAGGAAAAAAAATAGTGAGAGGGGCAAAGTAAAAAGACTCCTCAGAGATATAAAAAAAAAAAGAGCGGAGCCTCTGGTTTGAAACATCACCAAAAACACGACACGAGATTTTTCGAAAAAGGTACCTGGAACAAACCTGACATGAATATTACGCGATCGGACATCCCATTTAGTGAATCATGTATAAAGCGAAAGCACCAAATCCTCTCCAACATTCGGACTAGACTATTCTATTGCAATATTTATTCAAGAAAAGTCTCTAGCGGTGGGGTGCACGAGGATTGTAGTTACTGGTCAGTAATAATCTTGAGTGCCGATGCATAATACCGATCACCGTCAAACTTGATCGAGTCTACAATCGCTCTCATTTCCTCGACCTCCTTTGGGGTGAGCTGTACATTAGAGGCGCCGTAGTTCTCGTCAAGGCGGCTACTTTTGCGCGTGCCGGGGATCACGAAAAAGTCGTCGCCCTGGGCCAGTACCCATGCCAGAACGAATTGACTAGGCGAGACGCCTTTTTTCTTTGCCAGGGCAGCAATACGATCAACAATATCAAGGTTCTTCTTGAAACTTTCTCCCTGGAAACGTGGCAAAGCACGTCGAAGGTCGTCAGGGGCAAGGTCATCAATTGTCTTTATAGCACCGGTCATGATACCACGGCCGAGTGGTGAGCTAGAAACGTATCATTTCACTTTAGCCACAGTAAGAAGAGAAAGGAAAATGCCGCTTACTAGCACACAATCTTGACACCGAGCTCCCGTGCAGCCTCAAGCACACCATTCTGCTCAATATCCAATGACCAGGGTGAATATTCCATTTCGATGGCGGCGATGGGGTGGACCTTGCAAGCGCGGCGGAGATTTTCGGCGCTGCATTCGGAAAGCCCGAGATAGCGGACCTTGCCCTCCTTGACAAGCTCGGCCATGGCCTTGACGGTTTCTTCGATGGGTCTATGGAAAGCATGGGTTCCGTTCAATTTTTTTTCCAATGCAAAAAGTTATATGCACATACACGTTCTTGTCCACGCGGTGTTGATAATAAAGGTCAATGTAATCAACTCCAAGGCGATCTAAACTCTTTTGACAGGCGGCCCGTACATAGTCGGGTTTGCCACACACGCCAAGGTAGGCACCTGTCTTCTCGTCCCGAACGTTCCCAAATTTGGTGCACAGGAAGATCTTGTCGCGGTTCTTCTTAAGGACCTTACTCAACAGACGCTCGTTGTGTCCATTGCCGTACATATCGGCCGTGTCCCAGAAGACACATCCGATATCAATGGCGTGTTGCAGCACCTTGATATTTTCTTCTTCATCCGACGGCCCATAAAAATCGCTCATGCTTTGCAGGTCCATTCAAAAATCCTCGTTAGCCTCAATGTCTTGGGTGGGGGGATGCTTAAGTTCTCTTTTCCTCTGTGGGATAACTTACCCCATGGCACCAAAGCCTACAGGATGGACGAGATCATCACCAATCTTGCGTGGAGGAATTTTCCAAGTCATTGTTGCTGAATAACCTGATAGTGGGAAAACGTTTGTTTTATATACCAATTACGACACATTATTTCTTTGGGAGGCTTGGTTTACGCCTAGGGTAGCAAGACATGTTCGTTTCGATAGATTCTTTATACGGAAATATTTGGCGTCATCCGCTGCGCCTTTTCGGCAATACTGCTGGCCCGAGATAGTGTTGTTTCAGGAACCATCTTTTTCATGCAAGACATCGCGACATTAAGCGGGAGTGTGCCTAGAATTGCTTGCGAGAACCATTGCGAACGATTCATATCACAAAAGCAGAGAGTAAGGCTTGCTCTGGGATTTTTTCCCTCCCCTTCTCTCAGGAACCTATGATGACAAGTCTATTCAGAGCTCAGAGAACATCAAGGAACAAGACTGGATAAATTTTCTATTTTTGTTACAGAAGCTGAGCATTCGCACATGGACACAAATACAGACAAGCCTAGCTGCATGATCAATACTGCCATTATTCAAATACGCGTGATGGCAGATCGAATGTCACATACATACACGGAAAGATGTCGCACAAAAAAGCTTTCTCTTTATACACCTTTACATTCTGATTGAACAATCTACTTTTTATACAATGGCCAAGGTCATGTCGTTAATGGGCATGTCTGGCCTGAACATATGGACTATGTCATTGATGAGGAAATGTACTCACTTCAATCCGTTTGTTCTTACACTGAATATCTGCGTATCATATCTTGCAAAGATAACTCTGAGCTTACTGCCACGCACATTCCCAACGAAAGGATACAGACGTTCGGATGAAAAATGAATGCAACTTGTCATTGAAAATGGCTCAGTTTCAGCCTGTAGACAGGAGTAGCGATGGAAAAATCCAAGAGCGCCTTGACTGGGCGCGCCGATGGGACATGACCGTCATCGACTTTAGAAAAAACTGTGTTTTTCTTGATGAGTCTAGATTGCATATTAATATGAAACACAGCATGGCATGATCCAAAAAAGGGACTCCTGCAGTGGTTACAGTACCAAAGACAAGAGCAAAGACAACCACAATCTTGGGAGCAATTTTAGCATCAGGCATCATTTAAATGTAGCTTGGGACTCCCGCAGCCACCAACCAAGAAATGAAAGAGGACAGGTCAATCTGAAGTTGCGAGCAGAGGAATTGTAACTGGACATTATCTCAGCTTCCTTAAGGCAACAATGGACGAGATGGATAAGCATGAACATATGAAGGGCCATTATTTGGTAATGGATAACGCACCTATCCATAAGCTCAGACTATCTCTAAATACATCGAGTCTCAAGGATATCAATATGCTTACGTATCTTCCACCATCCTCGCCTGAGCTCAATCCTATTGAGCAGTTTTAGTCAGTGGTCAAGAGCAAAGTCAAACGCAACAGGTTCTTGGTAAACGAGACATTGATGACACGAATCAGCAAAACATCCAATAGCTTAAAGCTGAGCGATTTCGAAGTTTTCGTTTCTCATTGTCATATGTGCTTAGTTAACTGCCGTAATGGAAACAACTGTGATCCACCTTCGGAGCTGCACCGGTTCTTGGGGATGCGTCCGGGTCCCTTCTCTTCTTGATAATGGAGACTCCTACGCCATCCGTGTCAAGCGTACCACGAAATCGAAGTACTCCATTCTCTGTAGGCTCGAGAGCTTTTCGAATGGACATCGATGACCTCATCCCATCCGCCAGGATAAGGAACTTTTTTGGCCCATGAGCGACCCAGAATGTTTTGCCATATGATTTTTGCGTCAATCATTATGTATGACGGAGACCATGACCGACGAAGAGGGAAACAGGCAAATGCAGGGAACTAAAGTCGCTCAAAAAGGAGAGCGAGCTCGTAAAAGGCTGCGATATGTTGGATTGGAAGAGCCTTTGCATCGTAGTAGATGCTATCGTTGTCAAAGGCGTGGGTACTGGTGTAAGCATTGAAAATTGGCCGGATGGCGTCGAAAGCTTCCTGAAAATAAGCTGGGTCGTCTGGGATGTCGTCTCTGGATACGTTTCGATGAGCTACAATCTGCTTAATGTTGTTGCGGGTGTAATGATTGTCTCTCGGATCCGTTGACTGATTTGTGTCGCGTCTAGACCTTGGCCCCCAGCTACTATTCAGGCTCCTCTTTCCGCTGTCGAATATCCAGCAAGACATTGATAGCCCGCCGAAAGTGTTGGCCGAATCGCATTTGAACGTTATTGGTGTAAGCAACAACCATCGTGGGCGCCTTCGTAATTTGCCGGTCGATGAACTTTCATAAGTACGGTAGGTTGTCGATGAAACGAGTGTATCAAAGAAAAAGAGCGAGTGAGAGTAAACAAGCGGTTTTCTTTGCGAAAGTACATATTATCTGTTCTTTCATATTTGACTAGTCTCATATAAGCACTCAGATGATAGGATTAACGGGAAATCAATTATGTACAGTGGCCACTCCTCATAGTGATATTCATTATAATGATAATTCATTGTAGCGATACACTTTACAGAACAAAATTACCAGGTAAGGCTTATTCCAATTTGTTATAGTGATACGACTTCCTGGAACCGAGGGTATCACTATAACGGGCGGCCACTATAGCATAAATGCAGATGCAATTCTTACCAAACCTACCCCTGGATACGCCCAATGCAATTCCGTTTCTAACAGCGTCACGGACGGCATGTCGATTGTTGAAATACGCTATGCGAGCGGCCTAGGGCTAAAAACACCAAAATAAACAGTATCAGTAAATGATGAAAATCGTCGATGAAAAGATCATGTGATCCGCCGCTGTATTTACTGCAGCATCGTTTATTATAAAGAAATCTCCTTTCTCCATCAACTTCATCCCGAGCCTCTCTTTCATGGTCTTATCCGTATGATCACTATAACACTAACTTATTTATAGCAGTCTAGCACCATGTTCTCCGTAGATTAACCAATCGTACCCGTACTTGATGAGCCATGGAAGAGAGGAGTTCCTGAACACCCTTCCGGTCTCTCCGTCCCGGGTATCGCCGGGACTACCCAGGATAACTCCTAGGTGCTTCGGGGCCCTTGAGTGTAAGTCAAAACGCGTATGGAGGAATATTGTTTTCTGTTGACTAACAGGTTTTAATCCATGGATGCGAAATCTTTTTACCTACTGATACGACAACTTTATACAATTCTATGCGACATTTATTTTTGAAAATAAAGTACTATATCGTACTCAGATAATTATACTTTTTAGGAATAAATGAGAGCAAACAGGCGCGCGCCGCAGCTCCGGACCGAGACGCTGGATATCACACCATATGCTTGAAGAAGGCATAGAGACAGATGTACGGATAAATTACCGGGGGGTTGTTCAACACTACGTGTTTATTTAATGACGCACTGGAATTGGATGGTATATACTGTGGTGTCTAGAACTGTTTCTTACAGATCATCAAATGAACAAGCTACACTTCACTGATTTCTTAGCCTTGGTTGCTTTTCGTTAAGGTGAATACGCTACTTTCGAAAATAAATTTCGTAAACGAGATAAAATAATGAGGGATAGAATTGTATAAAACTGTCGTACAATCGGTAAAACGGATCCATGAAATGGAACATTTTAGGCAACAAAAAACACAGTCTCTTCTCTACACCCTTTAACTCACATCCGAAGAGCAGTAGAGGTGGCCTGGCGATAACCAGGACATAGGAATTGGAGAAGATCAACAGCGACGGGGGAAGAGACCAGAGGCAGCAGCGAAAAGGAGCGGAAGGAGCGGAAGGGTGCCCAGGATCTCATCTCTTTTATGGCTCAACAAGTACTGGTACGATTGGTTAACCTACGAAGAAGATGTTGCTAGACTGTTATAAATTAGTGTTATGGTGATCATACCGGATAAGACCATGGAAGAGAGGGTCGGCACAAAATTTCATCACTTAGTGATACTCGACTGGCACAGCTTGAAAAAGCCTTGGAACACAGTCTTCCCATTTCCGCGACGGATCATGTACTCCTTTCGATACACAAGTTTCGTCACTTACTGGTGCTTAACTGAGACACAGACTTGAAAACGCCTTACCATTTTCGCGGCAGAAAAGTTCAACGTAGAAAAGGAATTGGATAATAACTTTCAGAACACTGCCAAGCTGACCAAAAAGCAAATGGTGTACTAAAAATGAAGCATTGGCCTTGCGGGTTATGGAGGTTTATTAGCAATGAGAGCAAACATGATTTGGAGACACAGCATTCCAGGTTCTGCTAACATGTTCGTTGGAAATGTTCATTAAATACTGATACTTTTTAACCCTTCAACATTTACAGCTCCAAAGGTAAGCTCCTCTTACCAGAGGTTAGATACCAGAAACTGAAATACTGTATGTATTGAGCTATCCCGATACAGACATGTCTCCACCTACTACATCAATACGAGCGTCTCCAGCATTCATGAGAACGGTGACCAAATCCTTTCGGTAAAGTGTGGCATTCAAAGCATCGATCGGCGAGAAAGGACATCCTGAGCGGTTACTGGAGGTGGTCAACATTGCCCATGCCGCAACAGTGCACGCGTTCTCCTTCTCAATACATATTCATAAACAAACTTCAAGCTAATCAATACTTCGAATTTCGATCGTCTTGAGCAGCCAGTCGCTC
Source organism: Dichotomocladium elegans (assembly GCA_025716815.1). NCBI lineage: Eukaryota > Fungi > Mucoromycota > Mucoromycetes > Mucorales > Lichtheimiaceae > Dichotomocladium > Dichotomocladium elegans. The sequence goes on from JAIXMN010000007.1 coordinate 936,116, forward strand.
CAAGTTGGCAATTAGTAACCGACCGATAAAACGGTTCTCGTCGGAAACCAATCAGATGCTTTTGGGGAGGCTTTGCAGCCCTATTGCCTATTCTCAACTTTTATCCTGAAGGCTACAGATTTCAAAAAGACGATATCTACTACAACAGTAAAATATTTTGCCAAACATTTTGCGATGATCTTGGAACAATGGTGAGGAGCTCGTCAAGTTGGACTGTTGGTATAAGGTAGTTTACCTCAATTCCAAAAGCTGTTAGCCCCAGAAAAAAGGCAATCTCATGTTCCGTGGCATGATCAGCACAGATAGTATTGGCGTTACTGTATTTAAAGAGTTGAGAGCATCACTGACGTCAACCGCGATAACTCTAAAAGCAAACAAGAAGCCAATCCCTTATACTACAATCCTGAACCGAGCGGGTCATTAAGAGATATCAGGACGATGTGTAGCCCTCGATCCAGGCCGATGAGACCTTATGTACTGCATGTCCGAGGATTCAACAAATATCAGGTCTCGACAGTTCCGGTATACCAAATCCGAGCAGCACAAGGCGCGCGAAAGCAACAAGTTCCGTCAGTTGAAGCAACTGCGCAATGCAAACAGCCTAAAGTTGTATTTGTGGAGCATGGCCTATCCCAGGAGCATAAGCCGCACACTGGTTCCGGAGGATACCATGGCCGATTACGTGTTCCTATCATTGCAGGCGTACATACTTGGAGTAACCGCGCTTGGATTATGCTTCTTTCATCTGAATCCTTTCGCTTGGGGACAGATGTAGCCGCAAGCTCATGGTAACCTTGCAAGGGAGACGCCCCAGAGATTCTGTGTGAGAACAAACGGATTGAAGAGAGCACATTCCTCACCAACGACTGGCTTTGCCCATCTTCTTAAAAAGGTAGTTTGTTCATTTCAGAATGTAAATGGATACATATAACGGAAGCTGTGTTGTGCGACCTCTTTGGCCGTCCATGCGACATCTGCTTTGTCATCACGCTTGAAGATTTTTGGGCAAACCTACTGTAATGATTATGATCCTGCGATTTCAGAACTGCCAAGGCGCAACTTCATTTTTGGGAAACAGTGTCATACGATGTTGCAGTGTACCAGCAACGCTAGTGCGCAGGGCCCTCCGCCCTTCAAGAATGGAAGCACGAGTGAATATCGATCTAACAGACGTGTAGTTAGCAAACATCGCAGAATCTAAAGTCTATGCCCTGCCTCCACTTGTTGGTGATATGGGATTATAAGCCGATGGTTCAATGGAATTGGCCTTACGCAACTCCCTTGCAGCTTTGGTCTGACGTCAAGGACCCAATCGCTAGTTAGAAATGATGTATATCCTTTGCCATTCTTTCACTTGTCCTTTACATCCTCTATCAGACGTGGAATATGTGGGTTTTTCATTGGAGGTCTTGATTGAACCTTCTCAAGTCCCCTCCCCTTTTCCTCTGCATGGTTGGATCGAATATCCCATCTCTTCAAACGGTAATATTAAGACCAGTTTCGTTCTATATGTGATATATATTGCTTGCGCTTTTCTGAGCTTGGGAGCAGCATCAGTTCGGTCCTGCGTACCGACGGGGTCCCAGAAAAAAAAAAAGACAGCGTACTCGTTGATAAGAGAGACTAATTGCCGCGGGCGTAGTTGTTTTCTGGGGAGGGATGCCTTTCAACACCCGGGTCACCTTTCGCCGTGTGCGAAATTCCCGCGAAAAAAGATCAATATTTGATTGGCCTGACTTGCGTGCTGCTTTGAACTTTTTTTTTTTCTCCCATCAATCCTGCTAGATCAATGGAAACGCCATCCCCCCAACTCACTCTTTTACGCATTAAGCGCAAGCGGACCGAGGAACCACTTGATGCTCTGTGTAATGTTCTCTCTAGCCTCTCTTTTTCTCTCTCGCGCGCTACACCTGCCATGCCCACATTCAAGTCCAAATTGCCGTTTCCCTTTTTTTTAACAATAAAGTTCGCATAGTACTTCAAACACAAGTCCATGAAAAACGGCTACGCAAGGATACCAATGTGCTGACGGGTAATGCAAAAAAAAAAAACAAAACCGAGCCTTTGATGGATCGATATTGACACAACAACAATAACTCTTTATATGCTATCGCCTCACACACGCCTCGCACCCACACACTCTCCGCCCGATAGTCAATGCAGAAGCCTTACCGACCATTTTTCGGCTCGCAGAAACAGTCGAAGAAAAAGGTCTGAAGATACCTGCAGAAGCTCAACGATTGAAGGAACGTATCAGTCGACGACTCATGAACCGTGCACCACCCGAGACGACGGAGGAGCGGAAAGATCGTTTGGTACAAGAAAAAATGGTAATTAAATAGAAGACATATATATCTTTCTCTATCACATGAAATACTAACACACCTATGCATCCAACAACATAAGAACACAATCCGACAAGCCCGATACCGAGTGGTCCAAAAGAATCGGAATAGCGCAATGCTTCCAGACATGTAAACAGAGAGTGAGGGAAATGAAGAGTTCGCGAGATGGATTGATCATGTCTACAGGGATCTTTTTCAAATATACGAGGCCGTCCGTGAAGATGAAGATAAGAAAACGCCGCAGTTGTTCCCTGATGAAGACAATGCGGACGATGAAGATATCCTGTATAATTTTATTCCCATGGTAAAAGAGTATTTGACATGTGAGTATCCAGTGAAGGGCGCTACAAAGGAACAAAGGCCTCTAATCACATGGGATTTTCAAGTAAATGAGCGCAAACAGGAGGACGAAAATGACTATGTCTACGATGTGTACTACCGAGATGACAGCAAGTCTGCGGATGCTATTCAGAACGGAAACGTTGGATCCCTGTAAGCGGAGGGTGCTGCTATTTAACAAAAGAATCAGAGGACTCATTGGATCAATAGTGTGTGGTTCGATGAAGATAAACAGTACATGAACGACAAGGATTCAGATAGCGATGTTGGGAATGAGGAAGACGAGGACTCGAACGGTAAGTTGTGAAGGGCGCTGGGTCTCTCATAATGCGATGCTCACGCTACTGCTATTTGCGTGTTTTAGCCGAAGATTATTATCAGAATGATTACCCAGACGAGGAGAGTGACGGAGAATTTGAAGACCGTATGTAATCAACGGTGAAGCGATCACAAACCATATTAACACCTCCTGCCTTACCGTGTAGAATTCGGCTATTCGTCTGAAGATGATGAGGATTACTACTGAGTGCGTCTTACTACAACCTCTTTCCTTTGATCTCTCTACCCAGAGGACGATCCTTTTAATATTTGATAAAAACGAACAAAAGATCCATGACACCCATTTTTATGCGGACTGATGCTGTAGCAATACGGCAATCGCCTCGTCCGCCTTAATTTCTAGTGCCTTGGGCTGGTTGATGAGCGCAACAAGGTCCTCATTGTCCATTTCGAGCAGCATGCCTGTTACTTTCCCAGCCTCCTCTGGATACTTCTCGTTACTGTTGAAAAAAAGGGGGGTGCGTGTCATTACAGAATCATGGGGTTTTCCCGATCTTCCGGGTGGGTGGGCAAAATAATAACTTACACAATCGCATATATCCGCTCGCCCAACATTTGATTCTGCATCTCAGGAGGATGTGATGCAATCATTTCCATTGTAATTTCCTGTCCTTGACAAGTGGTCGACATAACAGACTGAATGGCATCTGTGGTTGTCATCGCAGTTGCCGTTGCTGGTGGCATAGCAGCAGCAGCAGCAGCAGCAGCAGTAGCAACAGAGCTGGTGGCAGTGGCAATTGCGCCACTAGCAGGCGACGGGGCTGACGGATACATTGGGCCGGGAACATAGTTAACGGGATATGGTACCGAGTATGGTGGTTTCATAAAATAAGGCGACATGTCAGGTGAAGGATAACCAGAGTAATCGTAGTAGACGATCCCATACGGACCATAAGACTGTTGATACTGCTGATACTGTTGATGAACATGGTTATGCTGCTGTTGCGGGTGAGAATTGCTGTTACGTTGACGGCGGTGCGCGAGCGCAACGTACACCGCCTTGGATCCAATCATACGTCCATTCATTTCAGCAACAGCCTTGGTGGCTTCTTGAGGGCTGCTGAAGCAGACAAAGCCAAAGCCTTTCGAGGCATCCGTCCTCTCATCGCGCATGACACGCGCGCTGCTGATGGCCCCGAATTTTGTGAATTCGTCGCGCAATCGTTGGTCATCAATAGTATCGTCGAGGTTCTTGATGTATAAGTTTGTACCTTGGTAGTATCGGTTTAGGTCCAGTCGTTCCGACTTTTTCTGAGCCCGTGACACATAAAGACGCCGTCCAATGTACTCCTTGTCATTCATTTGCTTCACAGCCTGTTCCGCGTCCTCATGCCGGTCGAAATTGACAAAGCCAAAACCCTTGGATTGCCCGTTCTCATCGCGTTGAATCAGGACAGATGCGATTGGTCCAAATCCAGCGAAAAGCTCCTTGAGTTCCTCTTCCTTGATATCCTGCATCAGATTTTTGACATACACGTTTGTGAAACGATCATTGAACCGATTCTGTCCCGATAGTTGTGATGCCTGGTGATGATGGTGTTGCTGTGGTAGCTGATGCTGCCGGCATGACTGCTGTAGCTGCGGTCTTTGCTGATGCTGTTGCTGGCTATAGCGGTAGTGATGTTGGTTTTGTTGCTGCTGCTGCTGCTGCTGCTGCTGCTGCTGCCGCGGTTGTTGCTGTTGTTGCTGTTGCTGTTGTTGCTGACGCTCGCGTTTTGGGATATGATGACCAACAAACCTTTGGAAATTTAGCTGTAAAGCGCTATATACGACAAGAAACACGTATTTCCCCTCCTTACAACTCTCGATCATTGAGGGTCGTACCATTGACGTGCTTAATGGCTGTTTCTGCCGCCTCAATACTGTCAAAGTGAACGAAACCGTAACCCTTGGACAGACCATCGGCATCTATAACAACTTTGCACGACAGAATAGTACCGAACTTGCTGAAGATTTCGCGGAGCATGTCTTCATTCATGGCCGGGTCAAGGTTTTTTACAAAAATGTTGCCGCCAGCCAGCCGGCGCTTGGCGAGGTCGCGTTGTGACCACATGATACGGCATGGCTTACCATTGATAGAGGTCCCATCAAGAGCAGCGATGGCGCGTTCACCTGTTAAAGACCAAATAAATACAACGCATTAGCACTGCATCAGATAGAAGAGAAGGAATTACAGTAATAAACAAACGGGGATTGTGGGCATGAAACTTAGAAATTACCATCAGCTTGATGCTTAAGATTGACAAAAGCATATCCAAGACTGCGCTGTGAAGAGGCGTCGCGACAGACGCGAATGCTGTCGATGGGACCGAATGTATTAAAAATGTCATACAAGTCTGGCTCTTGGACGTTCAGGTCCAGTTCTCCTACATAGAGCGATGCAGAGGTGGAAGTCGAACGTGTTGGTCTGCTTGTATTGTGTCCTGGTTGGCTCGGTGCTACACTGTCTTGGGTGTCACTCAAGCATCGTGAAATAACTGACGCATGGTTAAACGATGCCATGGGACGGGGTGGTGGCGGTATTTTGGGGAGGTGGGTAGACGAGAAGGGAGTAAGTTATTGGGTGGAAACAAAAGCTTGACAAGGAATTTTTTTTTTGAGAGGAGGGACTTCCGGCAAGTAATTTGGATCCAATCACATTTCGCCCCAAGTGTGTGGCCCATGATCCGATCCCGATCCAAGAAAATAAGCCAGACGCCCCTGCCCAGCGCTGCACCACCGGCTATCTGCGCAGATCCTTTTTATTTTCGTCTGTCTTCTCGAAGTTAGTCTTCTGCGGAATCGTACCCGACAAGAGTGATGGAAAGAAAGATAGGGGAGGCAAAAAGGGAGACCGCCTATCTTACTGGATGGGCGTACAGCGGGTGGGTGTACTTTACGCGCAACACTTCTCAGGAGACATCGTACTTCTCCCCTCTATTGAGAGCCAGCTCTTGTTTGTACTGCAGATACACTCATCCTACTTTATTTACACTCCTCTCATCGCGTCTCCTGCATCGTTTCCTCCTAGGACGCCCTTTCCTATCTAGGACCAGCTACTTACAAAGGATGCGATAATGATGGATTATGTGGAAGGTCGATTATTGTGTATGCTGGAGGTTCTCTCTTCTTCACCTTTCATTTGCTCTACTAAACCCCCGCACCTCTGCATAGATATTACACTCTTTAACTCAAGACTGTAAAAGGCCATCATGCGCTAGATGTTTTTGAAAAGTCACGTTTCCGCTTAACAGGCGAGTACGCATTTCCGTCGATATAAGCCACACACCAATGATGAAGGCTACATAACAATACCATTTGGCGTTCAAGTCCCTTGGAAAGTCGGAAAGTTGAGTACAATTGAAAATAAATAAATATGTGTGGGTACAATGAACTAGGAAATGATATCTGTTTAATCAAAAATTCCACCCGATCCACTTCTTGACGCCTTGATGACTTCATTGTCTCTGCGTTTCCCTCTACCCTTGGTCTGATTTCGTCGAACAGACTGTCTATAGTTCTCGCGATTTGCCCGGCTGCGCAACGATCTTGAAACACGTTCTTTGATTGATTCTTCGTTGAGTGGAGCTTTTCGCCTTGAGGCGCCCGCAGGCGCTGTTGGCTTCACATCACGGTAGGCTTTAAATTCACGGTTGTTGAGCACCATAGGGCCATCATCTTCTTCACTATCGTCTCCGCTTTCCTCTTCTTCGGCTTCTTCACTAGATTCACTGTCGGTCGACTCTGTATTGCCAAGGCGCAAGTTTAACAGACGAATCTGTGTCTTTTCTTCTTCTGTCATGGTTTTGGAGGGTATATCGGATTGTTGCTCGTCCTCTTCGTTTTCATCATCTTCATCAATGCTGTCGTTATCGTCATCATCATCGTTTTCCTCGTTTTTGACCTCCTCTTGATACTAACATCCCGCCTTACATGAGTCTTCCTCTCTCCCCCTTTATGCCTAGTCAGGATGAATGACCTACCTCTTCGAGTTCCTTTTGCATGCTTTTGCTAAATCCACTGGCAGCCACTTGAACATCCAAATCAAATTCCCGATTAACGTCAAGCTTGAATTTGGGGTAGAGGACACTCTCGTAACCGAAACGGCGCTTGAAGAATACACGAATACATTCGACATCGCGGTTGAAATAACTAAAGAAACAAGTTATTCATACTCGCCTATACACGGTCATATCTGACTTACAACTCAGCATTGTGGTGGGATGTAGAAACCATTTGAGGGAAATCGATTAAGATAGGGTCACCGTTGGGCTTGATAAGAATATTGAACTCGTTGAAGTCACCGTGGATGAGGCCGTACTGGGCCAGACGCACGATCAAGCTCATCAGGTCTGAATAGAGTTTACCTGGGTCAGCAACTTCATCCACCTGGCGACTAAGAGGACATGTCAGCAAGACGCGAAAGTCTTCATCTTTTTCTCTTTCTCTTACAGTGGAAAAGCATCAATTAACTCCATCACCACGCAATGGCGACTTATATCGATAGGAGTGGGAACCGGAAACCCATTTTCATGCAAGACCTTCATAAATGCAAACTCTTTCATAGCTGCCAGACGAGACATATACATCCACGACGCTGATTTGCGCTTTTGAAGATAATCACGCTTGGATTTGATCGTGCGAAAAGAGACTCGACCCAGCCTAATCAAAGCGGTATGCATGAGAACTTGGATCTAATAGGTACTTTCCAGTCGACTTTCCCTTTCCTCCCATTGACTCGTCTTTACCTCTGCAGTTTCAACACATATTGGTTTTCATCCTCGTCAGCCACAATGTAGATATCCGACTCTTTACCGACACCGATTTGGTTGCCAACCGAATAAACAGACCCGCGCTTAACAAATGTTTTTAAAGCGAGATAATCATATCCTCCATACGTCAATCGGTACCCATCGTCTATGAAATTTTCAGGTTGAGATTGATGAACGACAGGATCTATAATTTCATACATTTCGCATTCTGGACCCGCGCGATCAGTTTATTCTTCGCGAGATCACCGACCAGTTTATGACTGCCGCCGTGCCGTAGCTGAGCGATCTGAGCAATCAGGGCCGTGGGGACGACCTCATGGTTCTTGGAGCCCATTTCAACCTATTTGCCATTAAGACAAGAAAAAACACAGTTCGCAAACATATATCGACTTTGTTTTATAGATAAACATACAGCAGTCAGAACTCGGAACTCTTCCGATGACATGTACCGAAGCGCTTTTGCATCGAGTTTCATTATATATATGTAGATGGACTCTGATAGAGAGAAAGAGAATATGTTTCAAGCAACGCTCTTTTTTCCCTTCTGTCCGGGAGAACACTTCGGACAAAGGGGAGTATCAAAGTAGCATAAATTTAGCCAAGCCACCAGCCTGTCATTTGATCATATCATGATAAACGCGCATACGCCGTGCTGTGAGGCTGCAAGCGAAGCTACTATTAATCACTTCATTCTATTTACAATGTTGATATTACCTTGGAGTACGACTTGATGAGTGGAAAACGCGAATATCTGGAGGGTGCTTGAGCTTACGTTTTAGGCAGGTAACAAGCTATGATATTTTCAGTGAAAGAGGAGTCATGCTTAGATACACATTCGGACCATACCAAGAATAGAAGAACCGTCGCTTGGACGCGCCAATCTGGTATTGCAATCATCAATAGCATCATGAGTGCTATTGACGCACGATATGGAAAAACAAGTAGCAGCAGCGATAGTCCAAGGACTGTAGCCAGAACTATAAACTGTCAGTGGTAAGTAGGGAATTGCGAGGTAAACCAAACATTTGTATGCCTAAGGAAATAAGGGGTTCTTTCTACCCGTCCAGACTCGAAAAAGGGGCCCTAAAATATCATGGAACTGCTGGTGTGCAGAGTAAATATCGTTCCGGAGAAATTGCAAGCTCTGGGACGTGGAATTAAGCATACTGGAGAGACTGCTGTTCATGTCGTACACAATATTTTGCCATTGAACAACTGCGGCTAGTTGGGAGTCCTAGGATTACAAAGCATGTTATAATAAGTTGAACCCCTCTGCCAACAAACGTGCTCGTCAAACCCGTAATATATGCCATTCCGCAGTAGCCTTGCGTTGTTGTACCAGCGCCGAGTCAATGCCTGTGTTCAAATGATTCAGGCGGTTTTCCACATGGTTGATAACCTATATTTAGTGGCGAGAGAGGTTGAGTAGGTGTCGACACCATCCATATGATCCTTTTTAATTTGTATAGAAATACGCACTACCCCGAAGTCGTGCTCCGTTGTGCGCAAGAATGATGAAACTGCCTCTCGATATGATGCATCCATGACATTCAAGTATGTCATCTGCTCCTCTTGTTTTTTCTGTAATTGACCACGTAAGGCAGCGACGAGACCGGTAATTTCGGATAAATTTTGTTTGGTCTGTCCATGCATCGTCTTTTTTAAGATCCATACATTAAACCTTCTCTGTAAGGATTAACTTGCAACAATACACATTTAAAAACATGCCTTGACAGCTATCTGCAATTCATCCCAAATGTGCTGTTGAGTATGTGTGATGTTGACCAGACTGGCAATTTCCTGCTCCCGCCATTCAGTGATTTCCTGGTGGTGCTCTTTCAAAAGCAGGAGGTTGGAAAGTTGCTGCCTGGTAACATTGTGATGCACCTGCTCAATGAGTTCTATTATATATAAGCTATGGTGTTGGTAAAATAAACGTATAACCATTACCTCTTTCAATTGGGTATCTGATAGCAAGGCACATCGACTCTGAAGCAGTAATGTTTATCATTGTTAGATCCACTCATAGCGTTTTGGTGTGTTAGGGTAAGCAAGGTTTTACCAGCATCGCGATAATAACCTACTCCGCTGCATGAGATGTCTTTCGTATATATGGATATTATTTATTACCACTGTACGATGTCCAAGTCTGAGGAACACTGGCGAGGAGGCTGCAAACGAACCACCAAATTATTTTTCCAATCAAAATCGTAACACAGAACAATAATGAAAGTAAACGCACATGACACACTGCTGTGCTTTCTTATGAGATGACAAAGGCGGAACACAAACGGGAGGAACAGGTACATTAGCCGTTGATAATTCGCACCAGGTTAGCATCAGGGCATCTTGAAGTTTGCAAATGTGCAGAAAGGAGGCGGAGCGCAGGGATGGTAGCGATTAGTATATTCTGAGTGTACCCTCGCACAAGTTTTACAAACAAGACTTGCATTGGACTTTATCTTGTCTGGACACGGTCAGTGATCGGCATCCAGCTTGCAAGGCCAGGGCAGCATTCCTGAAACAATCTTGGTCGCTGTGCTGCAATGCACGGAAGGTTTCTTTTTTTTCAAATGAGATGGATGAGTATTTGGTCTTCAGCATCTACCCCTTCTCTTATGGTCTCCTCCCCCGGTGTTCTCCTTAAGGATGGGCCTTTGGGGTATGTTCAAAGAGAGAAGCTGGGTTCTAATGCCATTCGTACATACCAAGCCCGTGTTCGATAATGCGTTTTTGACCAGGCAAGGTTCCCAAAAGAAACTGATTAAGGATTACTTCTGCATCCTTCTCTCGCTGGGGTTGATGATAAATGGAAGAGTGGAAGAAGAACATTGTAGTTGACAACGTTCTGGAACTGTCTCACCACAAATCAAATGAGATTTCGTTACTAATAAGAAAGAAGGAACGGCAATGGAACTGTCGAAAAGTAGTCAGTCCCCTTTCTATCTTGATTTACATGTTCCTCCTGCTTTATATGGCCTATATTATTATTATTATGCTCACAAAGGCTCTCTCCTCTTCCTTTTTTCGAACTTATCTTTATCAATACAAAAAAAAACCTTACTTTCCTCAAGTGTAACACTAAACGGGCTCTACCGCACATTTACCCCGGTGCAACTTGCATTGACATGGTACGTAATCCTGCACAAAAGTTGATGAAACCATGGTATGAGCGTGTGTATTGATTTCAAAAGACACAGAGAAATTTTTGTAAGGGGTGCTGGTGAGCGAGGGATAGCTATTGCTGCCAATGACGATATCTCACCAACTCCCTCCGCTTTCGACATACTAACAAAACCCCTGTGGCAATGAGTGGTACAGCTTTACACTCGCTCTATCAATTAGGAGCAGTGGCAAAGCGTAAAAAGAGATGGAATAGAGAAAAAGGCGGGCGAGTTTGAACCTTGTTTCCTCCTTTTGCTGTCGTATATGATCGGATGATTTTTTTTACAGCGCTGGGTTCGTTTTAAGGGGTGGCGACGCCAACTCTGAGAAAGGGAGAAGGAGCCTTATGTGAACGGTGTTTGGCTATAACCTATAAAACCCAAACTTATTCCTTGGTCTCTTTTTCACTCTTTCGTTGATTGATAATCCTTGTTTTGGTCTCCAAATGGTAATGTTTTGGCCCCGTCAGGTATGTTCCACACAAAGAGTTACTTCAACCAAGCGCAAAAAATTAACATGGACTTTATAAATAGTCAAATGGATTTCTTGCCAATGCCGGTGACCATGCCATGGAGGTAAATGATCCAAAGCCACAAGATCTCCCCTTCAAGTACCAAAGCATAAAATTCTAATATACAGCCTGTCCTGCTCCATAGACGCTGCACAAGGCTTGTCTGGCTGCGCTGGACGCTGTGTTGCGCCTCATTGTTGTTGAAATAACCGGTCAGAAAAAGCAGCAACAATCTTCGGTCCGCATAAGCATGCTGGACTCTATCCGATTCAGTCTCAACGGTCTAGGAAGTAGAAATAGCTCAACACAGCTCCATCACATCCTCGAAGAAGTCGATTTACTGCTGCTACATGACCGCTGTTTACTGACCACAGCAACCCTTGCTCAAGTTGGGCGCGCCCTTGCCTATGTCCTACACCGACTCAATCGCTCGACTGATTACCCCTCCTCTTGCACCACTCTTGAGTTTACACAGGTCTGCCACGACTTGCTAATCGCTCTCAATAACGCGCCTGTAACGCTTGATCCGTATACACGCCCTTTGATGCAAGCCCTCACCCTAGGAGAAGACGAAGAGCCTCCTGCCTATCATGCTAGCAACGACTACGCGACATCAGTAGGGAACGTGAAGCCACCAAAATATGATGATGAGTTGGATTATATCATGAGCACATTGTCACGTCACTCGCTCCACTACGATAAACAGCGCGTGGATCTGGCACATCGGAAAGAGCAGACGCAATCCCTTGCTGACTTGCTGGCTAAGTCACAGTATCGACCGGAACTCTATCGGCAACGCTATACGCTTTCAGCCACAAAGGAACGCGACCTCTTTTTGATTGGACTCTTTCACAAGATTGACCGCCTGCAAAGCCGCCGGCTTAGCAATCAGGATGCAGAATTACCAAAACATGGCCTCGATCTTTTACTACACCATATTGCACGCACTAAGCGACCAGGATTCGACAATCAACGTGCTGCATTTTCCTTTCCCTCATCTGCATGAACCAACTTGCATATTATATCATTATATTCCTTCGAAAATCATCCTTATCGTTTTCTGTGCATACTTCCTGGCGCCTGCTTCTCGTGAGCATCATTCATTCCCGCAACCTCGTTGTAAGAAAGAAGACATCATCGTCTTAAAAGATTGTGGTTCAGCGTGCTGCCCATCTTTTGTTGATTTCTCTTTCACTCTCTCTGTTTCAATATGAAAGGGAAAGGTAGATACAACACAAATATATACATATCTATCTATCTATCTATTATACATAAATTAAAGTCGTACCCAGTCAGTTCTGAAGTCGCAGGACTACAAAAATAAAAGTCGCGTTTTGCCCAGAAATCTTTACGCATGATGACAAAGCAAATGTCGCATGCACAGCGAAAGATGTCGGTCCAAAAAAATTGGCAAATCCATCTCTACCCATTTACATTCTGAAATGAGCAATCTATTTTTTTACGATGGTCAAGGCCACGTCGTTGATGTAAGAAATGTACTCTCTGCAATCCGTTTGTTCTCATACAGAATATCTGCGCAGCATATCTTGCAAAGATAACTCTGAGCTTACTGCCACGCACATTCCCAAGAGAAAGGATACAGACATTCGGATGAAAGAAGCGGGGATCAAGCGCAGTACACAGCGTACACTGACCAAGACAAGGTCAGATTTTTCAAGCTGATGTTTGAGAAGGTATTGAGTGCATCAGCTGCTGCAAAACAGCTAGGAATCCATGTTCGTTCAGTTCAGCGACGGGCATCACAGTACGAAAAGGACCCTGACAGCATTTTTAAGAAACGTAGAGGCAGAGGTCGTTCATGTATTCTATTTAAGACTGGTTGATGAGAAATCCGTCAATTGTCCTAGAGCAGCTGATGGAGCAACTCCTCCAGAGATTTGAAGGTCTAAAAGTATCCAAAACTCCATCGATTTATGAAAAATGAATGCAACTTGTCATTGAAAATGGCTTTGTTTCAGCCTGTAGACAGGAATAGCGATGCAAAGGTCCAAGAACGCCTTGACTGGGTGCGCGATGGGACACATGACCGACATCGACTTTAGAAAAAACTGCGTTTTTCTTGATGAGTCTGGATTCCATATTAACATGAAGCGCAGCATGGCATGGTCCCAGAAAGGTTTCGGCGAGCACCTGCGGGTGGTGACAGGCGTCTAGCAAGAAGGACTAGATCACCAGAGCCCGACGAGCGAAGGGTGAGACCAAGAAGACCAGGACGAGGTCGCCAACAGCGATGAGTTTCCGTGTCGGTTATCGCCGGCACACATCTGGATACCTTCGGGGTAAGTTAAAGTGTTGGGGAAGGGACATAATTTTTCCCCACTTGCGAAATTTAAGCTTAGTCCCAAGACACTTGCCTTGTCATACAGTAATGTGACCATATATGTGTGTACGAATATCAAGGACGCATTCCAAAAAGATTACCAAAGTCATTGTAATAAAAATATGTCAAATTCTTCTGCCCCGACCATCCCTTCTGTTATCAACTCATTCAGCATTCAAAGGTGAGAAACCGACTTATCGACGAAGATTGGCAGGACCATAGCGTTAACGACTATGTCGAGTCTGTGAGCGCACAATTTGGGAGCACATAAAGGCTACATCCATGTTCCAATAATAATAGCGATACTGACCACGCTGTAGGAATATTACTTTATAAAAACATAAAATTTGTCCCATGCCTATCCGTTAGTCAACAGAATATATGCCCTCTTCTTACTCTTCAACTTACCCCAAGGGTAGCTAGGTGTACCATTGCGGTAACAATGGCGGAAAGGGGAGGGAAGGAAGGAGCCGAAGCTGTTGAGCATCGACGGCGGTAGTGGTTGGAATAAGGAACGAGGAGGGACGACTACGGACCAGCAACAATATCAGCGGCAGAAACATCAGGAAGCAACAGAGGAAGTAGACGAAGACAAAAGCACCTCGACGAAGCCATGGTGGGAGACCTGCGCGGGTGCAGCCAAACCACGGTCCTACCCAAAGCCCATATTCTCTCCTCTCAATGCACTGGGGTTAGGCTTATATCATTATCTACAGAGGATCCGGGATATTAGAAGATTGCAGGATGGAATTAGTCGGTATGACAGGATGACCTGTTGCCTTTTACTTTGCTTAATCGGATTGAGTTCAGTAGAGTATGGTGGAAGATAAGCACATCGATATCCTCGACACTCGACATATTTAGCGACATCCTCAGCCTTATGGATAGGTGCATTATTCATTACCAAATAATGGCCCTTCATATGTTCATACTTATCCATCTCATCCATTGTAGCCGTAAGGAAGCTGAGATAATGTCCAGTTACAGTTCCTCTGATCATATCTTCAGATTGACCTGTCCTCTTTCTTCTTGATTGTTGGCTGCGGGGAGTCTCAAGCAACATTTAATGATCCCTGATGTTGAGATTGCTCCCAAGATTGTGGTTGTCTTTGCTCTTGTCTTTGGTATTGTGACCACTGCAGGGGTCCCTTTGTTGAACCATGCCATGCTGTGTTTCATATTAATACGGAATCCAGCCTCGTCAGGAAAGAAGCAGTTTTTTCTAAAAGTCAATATCGGTCCTGTCCCATCTGCGCACCCAGTCAAGGCACTCTTGGATCTTCGCAGCACTATTCCTGTCTACAGACTGAAGCCGAGCCATTTTCAATGACAAGTTGCATTCGTTTTTCATAAATCGATGGAGCGTCGTTTTAGATACTTTGAGATCCTCAAATCTTCGAAGCAGTTGCTCCATCAGCTGCTCTAGAACAATGGATGGATTCTCATCAATGCATTCTAAAATAAAGCTCTTATGCTCTTCGTTGAGAATACGCCAACGACCCCTCGCTTTAGGCTTCTTAGAGATGCTGTTAGGGTCTTTCTCGTACTGTAATGCTCATCGCTGGGCTGAAACGAACATGGATTTCCTAACTCTTTTGCAGCAGCTGATGCACCTAAAACCTTCACAAACATCAGTTTGAAAGATCTGACCTTGCCTTGGTCAGTATATGCTGTGTAACCGCGCTTGATCCCCGCTTCTTTCATCTGAATGTCTGTATCCTTTTGCTTGGGAATGCGTGTGGTAGTAAGATCAGAGTTATCTCTGCAAGATATGGTGCGCAGATATTCAGTGTGAGAACAAACGGATTGCAGAGAGTACGTTTCTTCATCAGCAACATGACCTTGGCCGTCTTCGTAGAAAAATAGGTTGCTCATTTCAAAAGAGAAAGAGTCAAAAGGACGAATTTTTATAGAGATAGATTTGCCAAGCTTTATTGTGCGACATGTTTCCGTGGATACGTGTGGCATTTGCTTTGTCATCATGCGTATTCTGGGCAAAACGCGATTTTATTTTTGTGATCCTGCGACTTCAGAACTGGCTGGGGTGCGACTTTGATTTTGGAAAATGGTGTATGTTCCTGTGATTTTACAAGACGCCTTTGCTATAGATTTTATCAAGTAATTTACAGCTTTAATCATTTTATGAGTTCTGTACTTTACAAAAGCAGTGTTGATACAATAGATCCAGCTGCACATATGAGCAACAGCTGGTACGGGGATGCTGTCATGATCCCCAGTGGCAGTGCACTGGACGACCCTTTGCCACCATGATTACCGTTGCCCAGGTTATCAGAGCCTCCTTTCTCTGATGCAAGTGAAGGCTTTAACATGCTGCATTTATCAATATCCTTGCGTTTTGGATTTGCGACCTGCGCATTGCCATCGAAATCACACTTTCCACCTTTGTTCTTCTCCATATAACTGTGGTAGAGCCAGCCGAGTTTCTCTGACGGACTGCAAAAGGAGTATGCACCGTAAATACCCTTTTCCGCATCAGCGCTGATCTCGTTGCAAGGGACAATCCCGCAAAGCATGTCGATCTGGCTGCCAATTCCGTTCTTATTCGTACTGTCCGTGCTCATTACCTTGTCGGAAGCCATGCAGGATAAGTTGTCACGCATGCATGCGCATGCTTCATCTGACGGCGTGGGCGGCAACATGGCGGATGGCTTCCAATTCTCTGATTGGGACGGGCAGGCCGGTGCTGGTTTCAGAAGTTTGATAGCAGCATCCATGGTGACCCCCTTGGGTAGAGACACTTTGGATAGTGCTTTCTGAAGGGTCTTGTAGTCATCGAGCTCTTCAGCAGTGCCGTCAGATTCAATTTTGACCAGACCATAATTGTTGTTTTCCTGACTCCATTCGTACACAACACCACCCGACCATACGCCCGTCATCTCCTTTCCATAAATTGCCTGGACTTCTGTAAAGACTCTGGGGGTAACAAGGTTGCATCCGTACTCAGATAAGAAGACTGGTTTGTGATAGTCCTCGAACTCTTTGGTACGATCGGCATAACCCGACTTTTGAAACGTGGAATCTCCACACCATTCGTACATGTTGACACCAAAGAAGTCAACCTGCTCATCTTCCTCGCCGCACCCAAAATAGTCCTTGATCTCCTCCCGAATGTCTTCGTCATCATTGCTTGCGTAGCCTACAGGTATCGCCTTGTTCTGAGCCTTTAGGTACTGCTTCACATCTCGCACAGCGGCCTTGACAAAAGCAGATGCTTGGGTGTTTGTCTTATCGTTGGTCACCTCATTTCCTGCAATGAAGGCGAGCATATTATCATATTCCATAAACGCATTGGCCGTGCGAGTGTACGCTTCGTAAAGATGAACACCGTACTCAGGTGTTTTACGGTTGATTGAGAATCGGGGGGTTGCGATGTCTAGCAAGAGATAGATTCCCGCGTCTGCAAATGATTTCATACATAGATCGTGGTTTTTGTACGGATCAACCTGTTGTTACCGTTAGTTTTCTCCAGATATTTATCATCGAAGGAGTGTTTTCTTCCTACCTCATATACCCGAATTACATTCAATCCTAATTTCTTCATTAACGCAGCGTCGCGTGCACAGGCCGAAGGGTCGGCAAGAGGGTCATTAATAGCGTTTTTATCGCTGCTCACATCACCACGTGGTTGGTATGCGACCCTAAATCATGGAAAAGATGAGCCATCTAATCCAGGTATCTGCTTCATTGCTCTAATACCCTTTGATAAAAAATTGGGTCTTTGTGACCGCGTCGAAGAACTTGTTGCCTTTGATGACAATCTGGTTAAGCGCGTGTGCAGCATCTATGGCGAAGCATAGCAAGACCAAAAATGGGCCAAAATGCATAACGACTGTTCTTAGACGGAAACCTACTGAGGATGGCATTCTTTCGTAGTTGCGATTAAATGGAGAAAGCGCTATTTGTTTGCTGCTAGAATTTTTTTTTTGCAAGAATGATTTGGAACCCGAGGCCATTTTCACTCATCGGACACAAACATCTTTCATTTACTCATTAGACAGTGGTTCTCTGATAAGATGTATGGCGCTGGTCGTTTTCTGGCAGAACATTGCTCTTTCCTGGTATTCTCCCGCGTAGAATTAATTGGTGTTCCCATTATCGTTGTAAACAAAACGCATCTTATCGGTCCACACAACTTTTCGCCAGTCTGGTCTAGATGTAACGATATCGGTCTCGGTCTACCCATTAAGGGAAAATATAGATCACCAGAGAGAACGGCACCTGTCAGTATGTGCCTGTGTTAAGGTATATTTTATCTCCCAAAATAAATCTTTCATGGAATTTTCGTATCAGTTGGTAAAAAGTCTTTGTTAATCGACAGAAAAAATTAACCGCACTCCCTATACTTTGAAATGGCACGCGGGCCACATCCAAGTGTATCCAAATGCGCACATGGTGACAAGCAATCCTCCCCTTTTTTTGGTCGGTGGCTGTGGAGGTCTCAAGCTGCATTTAATAACGCCTAAAGCGGACGCTGTTCCTAATATTTTAGTTGTTCGCACAGTATAACCATTGCAAGAAGCCTTTTTCTGAGGCAATGTCATGGTGCGCTTCATCTTGGTATGGAATCCAGACTCATCAAGAAAAATCTAATTTATGCTACAATCACCGTCAATCATGTCCCATCCGCGCATCAATACTGCCTTCTTGTCCATGGACTGAGACCGAACCTTTTCAAAACAAGTTGTCTTCATTTCCATAAACAGATGGATTCTCATCGAGCCATTTTAAAATAGCCTTTTATGCTTTTCATCAAGAATACGTGAATGACTTCTGTTTCTACGTTTGTTAAAAATGCTGTCAGGGTTCTTTTCATAATGTAATTCCCGTCGCTATGGTGAATGAAGTTAGATCCCTAGTTGCTTTACAGTAGCTGATGTACTTAAGACCTCCTTAGCATTAGCCTGAAAAATTATATCTTGGCTTGGTCAGTGTAGATTATGTATCTGCACGTATAGACTGCTTCATTCATCGGAATGTCTGTGTCCTTCCTCCTTGGAATATGTGTCGTATCAAGCTCAGAGTTACCATTGCAAGATAGACTACTGTAAAGAAGGTATTCTGCGTGCGAACATGCCTCCTTACCAATGACATAGTCCATAGGTTTAGGGCACCGTCCACATCAACAATATTACCCTATCCATCTTTGTAAAGAAATCAATTATCCACTACAGAACGGTGAATGTGTATGTAAGGAAAAGTACCTTGGCTGATTTACTTTTATAGAGTTGAGCTTTCCACGATTTTGTTGGTCATATTTCCTACGTATGCGACGTTTTGATGGGAATTACTACGCGCACCGATGAAAAAGTAGAGTAACTTAAGACGTCGCTCCGTGCATAACCTCTTGCACAAACTTACGCACCGAAATGATGGTCCTTACAATGACATATATACTCATATCAATCAATATCTTATCCTCCCAACTCCGGCCACACGCGCGAGATCAATTTCCCATAGAATTTGTTACTCTATCCCTCAAGCTCCGAGAAACAGTATCAGCAAATAATAACTTGAAGACCATCCACTCAGCATATGTCACACGACTTCTTGTTGCTATCCCTTGACATAACGTCCCAGTGGTTGGAATCAAAAAATGACATTCTACTGCCCATTCTACTCTGTTGAACTTGCTGACAAGTTTGCCTACGTTATAATGATAATCTTAATCTGATCTCACCCTAATACCCGACTTACATAACCTGTTATATGGCTGAGTTTGTGATAATCCCTACCAAATCATCATGGTAGACGTTTCAAATCAGCAATAGTGCTCAATCACCGAACTAGAGATATACTGCGGTCATGCATGTCTTTTTTGATCGCTGCTTGGATTGCATACAAGCTGCCTGACCTCACTGATCTCAACAGACAATATCCTGAAGATCCCAAGATGGCTCATGTATATCCACAACAGTCCAGTACAGTAGGCGTTTTTATCGTGTTTGCCATCCACGACTGCCCCTTGTTCTCGGCTACTATCTGCCTGCATTTCGCTACGCGGTTACTAGTAAGAGTTTGAAAAGTATGTAAGAAATATTTACCAACAGCATCTATATTCAATGAGATGCATCGAGTATCCACCTTTGGTTTAATTATAATCAAGCTAGTATATATTGTTTGGTTATAGTAGCGAAGATGGCAAACCTATTAACTGCAGCCTAATCAGGATCGGGTGGTTCAAGTGTGGTATAACGGACATTCGGGTATCATTAGTATCAACATTGGATGCGATATCCCTTCATTTGACTCCACTGATACGCGCTTTCTCTGCTGTATCCCTTGAGAATAAAGAGGGAAAAAGGGAGATGTGTCATAAATAGACGGGTATAGTTGAAGGAGACTTCGTCTTTCAAAGAAGCTCTGGACGATTTGATCATCTACCATTGCTTTCAGTGAAAATGGTTACGAATGCGAACTTTATCGCTACTGAACCTCCCTGATGATAGCAAATGCTTGGCAACGTCCTAAGCCCCAATGCCTCGTGTTTATTGTTTCATAGGAAACTGACACTGATCGCCTAGCATAAGATTTGTATATATGCGCCATTCGTAATACTTATCGCTGCATTCTTGATGCTGAATCTAATGGATGCACTCCACATCATTTTATGCATGTCTTAATTTCCGACTCTGGCATCTGAGCATTGGAGTACGCAAGGGAAGTTCTCGCAGGCCGTCATTTGGCTTGAGAAGGTTGGAGAGTGATTATCAGAGCGATGATAATCCGTGGAAAGTTACAGGTCACATTAACATCTGAACACGAAACGAAAAAATATTAACGGTCGTTTTTGCATGATCTCAAAAACCACATCCCACTTCCTCCATTGCTTAGCTTTGGAAATATTCCCTGTTGTTCACCTTTACCAGACAAGGAAACTAGTAAACAACCATAGGAGATACCTTCTTTTTCTGTTCCCTTAGTTTCGAGCAAGTGAATGGATACCCATTCGTCAAGTCTTGGTTACTTTCCATTTTTCGAATCAATGAAAGCAAAGATGTCGTATCCATCCCTACGCACTCACATATTCACAGCACCAGAGCTGATATGGGACAGTATTTATCATTGTAATCCGTGGGAAATGTGCTGGATTGTCTGAGCCAAGGTTCAGGGGCATACGTATTTCCACACCTTCCAGTGCAATGCGAAATTGCACATATGAAAGATACAACTTCTATCTGGCGATTTTCGGCCGTACTGAAAAGTAGACAAGCAACTAACCGATCAATGATTCTATGTGTTATTCTGTCGTGTTCTCCATGTCAAAATGTGATCTATTCAAATCCGTCGTCATGATGGATTTCTCTTATAAATACAAACTGACCTGCTACCTCTTAATGAACAGTCCTTTATAGAGTCTTACAGAATCTCTTTTTCTCTATTCGCATTGTCTCCAGTCATTGATTTAACAAATGAACTCGAATATTAAAAGAGAAAACGAAATTAGATAGTCAGCTTTACACGCTGACTATCGATTGTGCATGGGCATGCTCAAGTGCATGTTCATCTTTATGACAGGTTTCTATGTCATGACGTCAATTCCATAGAAAAGGCGAGGAAGAATAGATCGGCTCAGATTTCTCACTGCTCGCTTTTCTTGTGCCAACTATTTACTCCTTCCACTTTTTTTTATTTCATCAACGTTGGCTTCATCACCTATTACTCGCTTTTGTCAGCCGCTGCTACCCTTTGCCAAGTCAGTGCCTAAATAGGGCCATATCGGAACCCGGACAAGCTATCCATCCTGCCGATATTAGAGTGTCAATAGAAGCCGTATGAAAGTCTCCCCGTGTATATTCAAGCTGATAGAAAATAGAGGCAAGTGGAAATGTCAGCAGCGCACCCCTTATGCCTCGGCACTGTATGTTCTTTTACGACGAACAATTCAGTTTTTACCAGAGAATTCCTTATATATAAAGACGTTACTGTAGCAGATAAGGTTTTATGTATGAAAACGGCCCTGCTTACGGACTTCTTGTCAAGGAAATTGCCTCCTTTGAATATTCACTCATCGTGATGGAAGGAAATATACTGTCCGCTGTTCAGGTTTTCGTATCTCTACATGTTTTGGTATCTATCAATGTTTTTGCTATTAAAGTAATACCAAGGCCCAAAGATGAGTAGATGATGAACGGGAACAGATATGATAACATCACGTGGACGTGATTCGCGCAGCAGCAGGTGTGAAAGCAGCCTCCTTTTCATCGTGTTGTCAAAGCTGTATCTTGTGCTCTTCTTCCTTGCAGACTACGCACGAACCTTATCATCACGTACATGATGCAAATACCTTGTTGTAATCGCGCATACAGCTTACTCCAATCACTCCGATCCGTCGTAGCAGATCCAATGATCAAAGGGGCAACCAATAGCATCTTGTTGTCTGAATACGTGAGCGATAAACATGGTGTTTAACACTATTTCCACTACATGCCACTAGGAGATGATTTCATGATTATTTCCTCAATATCCATCACATATCTTTCGGCAACTGTCAATAAATATGCAGATGTAATCGCTGGTTGCACTGTCTTCGTACCTTGCTCTCATTACTGAAGATACGATTCATTCAGGACACTACTGTACATAGAGTATTCTTTTTATCTATAGCCCTTTCTCCGTTAATGTGTACCATTCTCTCTCTCTCTCTCTGTGTGTGTGTGTGTATGCATGTTGATGTGACAAACTCACTCTCTTCCTCTATTAGCAAGACCTACAAGTTTTGCTCATCCACATACCTTAACGACAAGAAGAGCAAACTTCAAGCGCTGCCGTGCTGACTGGCCTTTCTTATGTTTCGGCCTGAACTTCGTGTTGCAGCTCTAGTGTTCATTGGTGTACTTTCCTCTGATGTTCAAAAGAGCCTACCAACACACGGTTTAACATGACATATTTGCTAGCCATCTCCTATATCATAAAAGCCCCGGTTAAAACTTGCCTGTAACAAAACTGTGGGATTGATAAACAAGAAGCATCGCGAAATAGCAGCGATGAGAGTCTTAGATGTAAGTCTTTTGAAGAAGGATATCATCTGATACGTCACGATACTTGTTTCAGCATAGTCCATCCCGCAGATGTCCGATTTCTCATAAATAATGTTGAATCTAAGCGAACTATTTCCTCTTTATCAAATTCTTCCTTTGCCTCTCTTCATGAGTTATCCAGTATGAAGATTTATATCGACTTGCTTGTTACTCGAATAACACCTTTGTATATTGGCTAATCGGCCCTGTGCTTGATAAGCCATGGAAGAGAGGTCAAGAAGGATACCCCATCATATCTGGTGGGGCGGCGATGTGGCTGCCTTGGGGCAGGGCCTTTCTCTCTTGTCTTTTTGTTTCTTGAGTTTCTTCCACCTCAGATGCTTGCCTTTTTCTTGCTGCGTCTTCCTTGTCCCCCCACGCGCGCCCCGGTGTCATTTGCTGATGCCTCGCCTCTCGCTGGCTTCAAGACCGCCATTATGCCCCCTAGCATATTCCTGCCCTTTTACCTGGCGTCGACTGTTCCTTGCTCCTACCGCAGATGACACGAAGCGTTTAACACCCTCCAACTCTGTGGTTTGATCCATGCGGACATATGTACTTGTCGCGAGGGAGTCAACAACGACACCGTGTCCGATTCTATGGAGGGCAGCTACCGCCTTCTGGCGCGCTGAGCAGCCAAAACCTGTATGCCGCATCGTGTCTCTCTGAACAAACCACTCAATAAGTAAGGGAAAGCTTTCAAAGATTGGCGAAAAAACGCATGGAAGAATGATCGCTGTTCATTGCGAGTTTGGGGAAAGAGGGACAGGAGCACAGCAAGCTAGCGACTTTCGGAGGAAGCTTCCACGTTGGGTATCGTCCGGGCATGCCAAATGATTTGACTGAGAGCTACTGGGGGGGAGGGGAAGGGGTATCAGAAGCGTCGAGGAGGCGCAGCTCCTTCTTTTATTGGTATCTCCGATACGATCCAAGAGAGACGAGCCACACCGCCTGGGCAGGGAGATGCGCTGATCATTTGTTGATGAGATAAAAAGAGTGGGCACGGATAATGAAGGGAGAGCGAATGCGCGCACGTCTAGAATGGATACCTTCACATTTGTATGCATCAAAAGCATGATGGGCCTATTACCACGGCCACCGCCACGATTTTTTTTTCCCTGAATGGTGTGCAGGCGTGAAGACAAAAGCTCAGAAGCAGTGCTAATGCGCAACTTTGTTCGTCATTTGCACTATCACATTGACGTTGGGATGACCATCTGGCATCTCACTCCGCAACCTCTTCCGCTCCCAAAATCTCGTGGAAACCGTTATGCGAAAAAGGAGTGAGTGATTGCTTCTTACGTAAGGTGGAGTCAGTAAATAGCTTGGCTGCATACACCGTGCAGACTGCAGTCGGCTTTTGTATACATTTTGGGTGGTTCTGCGAGTCTATAACATAATCCCGAACGGATACAACAGTATGGAGGTGTACGTTTCTGCTGCTAATCTACACGCATCTGCATGCACTATGCAATCTTTGGAAAAAAAACAGCAGACATATATACACATATGCTTGTGACCAGCGCCCATCACAATAATTCATTCACCGGATCCAATTCCGAAATAATAAAAAAAAAAAGGTTGGGTTTGTCACACCCACGCATCTTTTTCCTTCTCCCCTCATCTCACATAAACGCGCATGGTCTAACACACCTGTTTCCAAAACCTCCCCTCAACACCCCCCCCAAAAAAAAGTGTACAGTAGCACTAGTTTATTATGGATGTGCCTCGGCGATGTCTGGATGTGTGGTACAAAACGCTTGATGGAAAGTGAGGTTGTCAAATATGATCCATGTGTACAAATGGTGCAACTGGCTCCTAGTCGTCATAAAGGGAAGGGAGGGATATGGCGCTTCTTTGATCGAAAAAGGTAACGCAACGCGCACGCCCTCGCCCTTTTCAGCGCCCATCAAACAAATGTGAACCTGCAGCATATTTATAGGGGCTCTGATGTTGTCCGATCCTTCTTTCTGCAAAAAAAAAAGAAATCTTCTCGCTCCCTGGCCAGGAGATGTTTATTTTAGGACGGCAAAAAAGGGGAGGAGACTTTGGGTTGGAAGGTGTATGTGCGGAAAGAGAGGAGCATGCGTATATATTTGTGATGTGTATATATAGAGTAGGTAAAAAGTGTGTACAAGAACAGTAGAAGATAGGCTTGCATATGTTCTTGGTTTTCCTTCAAGGAAAACTATCTTTCCTCCCGCCTTCCCTCGGGAAAGAGACGAAAAGGGGCAGTGGGTGTTGGGTGTCTGTGTGCCTAAATAGGATGGGGTGTGTTGATGCTTATTTCCTCAGAGTGAAGATGTTGAGCGGTTGGCTGGTGTGGTCAGGCACACGGATATAGCACTTTTTTGTTCCACGAGTGATGAGATTCTTTTTCTTATTCCTTTAACCAACGTTCCACATGAAAGAAAAAAGAGGTACCTTTGGGTAGGGCTGCATCCGAGGACGATGAAGGTGAGGGAAGGCCTGTTTCGGCTGTCGGCTGATCTCGACGTTCGACGGCCCGTTCACAACGACGAGGACATCCTTCCCTCCAAGTTTTTCCTGGAACTTTCCGAGATCCGCCAGGGTCAGATAGCAATAGCGCTTGTGGCGCTTGAGGACTTGTTCAATCTCGAAATCCACCCTTTGCTTGATCCCGCACAGTCGATCACGGTCTTCTTCTAGTGACACGTTGCGTTTCCTGAGGTAGGACAGTCGGCGTTCTAACTCATCCAGTGAGGTGCTTGGGATGGAAGAAGCGGCTGAGAACGGGGACGATGATGTGGACGATGTGGGTGATGCAATTGATGACGGGCTTTCTCTCGCAGAGGATGGAGTCGACTTCCGATCGGCATTCCCTCTTTTTTTTTTTTTTTGTCAAAAATGAAAATAATAGACACCCCGTGGATGTGTGAGGTTGGTGAATTTTATCTTCTTTGGTACAGAAAGCGCATGTAAATAGAGGGAGTGTGCTTACATCCAACGGACGTGGTTCTTCGAGTTTTTTTCAATGAGGTGAATGCCCTCGAGGACATTAGTGATATCGTAAATCCGGCGCTTCTGGACCTTGAGTTGTTTGGCAGCCCGGTTGAGGTCCAAGTCGCCGTGGGTGCTAGAATGAAGCAGTTCAATGAACTTCTTTGTCAGCAGGCCCAGCGAGGAGTCGTAGCGACACGATGGGGTAATCGGCATGGCTAGTTCTCCAGGGCGTTGGATCTGATAAGGCTCTATTTACGTAGTAAACCCTATAAGTTTGTTACTTGGCGCCAAAAAAATAACGACTATACCGTTTTCATGCCGAGAACGTCGATGGCTATTTGTCATGGTGATTTAGAAATGGAAAAGAAAGTGTAAGTGGAAGAGCGAAAAAAGAGAGGGAAGGAGAAGAGAAAGAGTTGAAGATATGGGAACAAGCGAATTTAATATGAAATGGGTGTCAGTGGAAAATACGCTTTATAAAAAGAGCGCCATGCCAAAAAAAAAAGTTCCCATTTCCCTTTTCTTCTTCTTCATCTGCATCTCGCCTGAAAAAAACATCATACATTATTTTCTCTTGTTCTCCTATTTTTTTTCCTACGCCCGAGCGATGACAAAGCGCTGCTCTATGGAGTAGCGACAAAATCCCACCCACCTGTTCGTAAAGAACCTCCCCAGTGAAATGCGACCCCCCCACTCCCTTATTTTTCTGCAGATCACCTGAGCGTCGAATGTGATGTCTCTTGTTTTTAATCACCGTGACCCGCAGCAGCAAATGAAGGGGTGCGGTGGGGGGGGGCGAGACGATGATGATAATGTGATTGCGCTAGAGCTTGTGTATGTGTGCTGCATGGATGTATCACACCTCTGTCGTCCGATTTCAAGGGATGTTAATTTATACGGAAAAGTATTCTAAATGGTGTCGGCAAAAGCGGGGGGCATAGCGACGATCATGTGGCCCAGACTAGCCTATTGTTTGTTGTTCATACACGCCCAGCTCCCTTCATGGGGGGGACCACATGATACAAGACTGAGAGGCGTTGCTTTCTTTTTTTTATTACCATGGCATGGTCCCGCGCTTCTTCTCGTTCCCGCGCGCATGTGCGACAGAGACGGGCGGCCGTAGCATCTTGTTGCCTCGCTTTTGTTCAAAAGTTCTTTTTGCATGAGCCTCGTCGTTCTTGACTAAAATGGATGGAGCTGACATTGTGTTGACGCGTGCATACACATGACTTTTTTTTTTTTCCATAGAACGGCGCGGAAGGAAAGCAGCTGTACCGAAACGTCACACCCCACTTTGAATATTTTGCCATGGCGGATTGAATCACAATCGGGCTCAAAGACCCACGGTGAAGCTCAGTGGAGAACCGCTAACGTACACAGTGTGGCAATCCCTGTATCTGTCCCCGATCTCCCTCTTCAAGTCCAGGTTTTTGCATCGAGGAGCATTGAGAATAGCCGTTTCAGGAAATCAAATGTTCGTTATTGCGACAGCTCAATATTTACCATTATCCGCTAAAAATGGAAAACCCGCTACTCGGCAAGTCAACCCCCCCCATAGATCATCATCATTAGGGAACGCATCCCTTGACCCCATTAACAAATAGCAGCTGTCTTCTTTGAGCTACAGTTAAAAATTATGTACCTGGATATGAGTGAGAGTCCAGGGCTTCGTCAACTGTTGATCAAGAAAATACTCCCCCTCAATATAGCATGCTCGTTATGTCCACCAAATTTCGCACCCCTACTGCTTACCATTTATTCTGCCGTCCATATTCATCTAGCTCATGCATGTCATAAACGAGGTAAAATGCCGACCTCATCCATGGCGTTTTACCAAGGCTACGAGTCGGAGCTAAAGAAATCTATTTATTCTCTACACAAAGCAAGTGCATGGTTTGTGCCCAGTGCAACGTCTTGCACAGCTTTTTCAAGTTCCACACGGTGCGGCACAAACCCGTGGTGTGAATGACCTAAACCAAGCCTTCCGCTTGGCCCATTGAGGCCCCATGTAAACAGCTCGCCCGAGTCTAAATAAATCATCTTTGGTTAAACATGGATTTCTTGTAAGCGCCCCTCTTCGCGTTCTTGCATGCACCATACCTGTGATTGCTGCTGCATAATCCGTCGTAGCAAACACACGTTGGACATTACTGAGTCCTGGTATCCGCTGCAGTTTCAATGTCTCGATCACGCCCTCTCCAAGTCCAAGCGCACCATAGCCACATGTATGCACCGATCCATCCTCTAGGATGTTTTTTAACAATTGTAAGCCAAAACCGGGAAGTCGAGAGTTTCCTTCTCTCTTACCTGTCAAGACAACGGAAAATGGACCGCCGGCGGCAATGTCTATCACGCCACTGTGTTCTAGCTCGATCGGTTCAAGAATCTACTCGTTCCGAGAAGGAAAACAAAAAAAGTCTCAACTTTTTGAGCCTTAACAAGGAACCCAGGGATGCTTACTCGATCGATCTTGCTGCCCGTCATGCCTTGACCGTATTCTGAGTTACCCCACGTCCATAACCGGCCGTCATCTGATTCGTACTTATGGGTGAGAAATCTTACTCTCCTCCGGCAAGCCGCTTGTAGTGTGTGCGTGTGTGTACCTGTCAGGGCCAAGGTAAAGTCGGTTGACCCGGTTAGTTTCTTGATGGTGGCGCCGAATGACACGCGCAATCGGGTCGGTTCATCCCGATCAGTTGTGGTTCCCAGGCCCAGCTGTCCATCGGCTCCCCATCCCATTGCATAAATGCTTTGGTCCTCTTTATGCGCGTGGATCATGCGAAAGCAAAGCTTTAGTCTGATCTTGCTCGGTTCCTTCTTTTACACTTGTACCTGTCACAAAGACCGTGTGGTCGAGCCCACATGCAATATCCATCACTCTTGTGGCCGTTACAAGCGCAGGCGAAGATTGAACGACAAATGTCCCCGGATGGCTTTGTTTGCTTTTGGCCAGCCCCAGTTGGCCATGCATGCTGTTGCCGAAGGAGTAGAGCCCGCGCGTGGTCGCAATATGCGAATGCTCGCGGCCGCACCCGAGTTTGACGATCTTGCCAACTCCTTCGAGCAAGAGCCCGTTCCCTTGACAATGCTTTCAGCTATTCTTGCTTCTCACTCACCCGACCCCGGCATACAACACACACACATCACACAGACAAACCCGCACGTTTGTGTCTCTCTATCCGGCTTCTGCTTACCCGCCTGCCCACACCGATTCAAACCAAACCCATAAACGCGATCGCTGCGTGTTGCTAACAGGGAATGGCCCCAGCCTGCTGCAACCATGGTCACACTGTCCTATGGACAATGACCACAAAGCATATCTTTGCATCAGCACATTGCCATCAAATGCCATGTGGGCCATGCCAGCGGGTTACATTAATTGCATAATCAGGCCGTCCCGTGAGTCGCACCGGCTTCTTAAATACGGCTTCTCGGATGCCCCGTAATGGCAATGCGTGCGCTTGGCCCCATCCGTAAACGCTCGTCAACATGTATGCTGCAAATCAAAGAGAAAAGAGAAAAAGGATATGCATCCTCAGCCACCCAATCGACGCCGCCCGGCATCATTAACAAACATTTTTAAAAAAAATATCCCTGCTGTGTATTGTCTCTCTCTTGGCCACCAGGCTGTTGCAATCTCCTGGGCCCAGTCTCGCTAGCAGACATGCCTCCTCACCCATCAAGTGTGCACTTCGCTTTATTCTATGCAACGCTCTTGCGTAATGTGCCGCTGAAAAAATGCAAATCTCAAGAACCCTTTGATGTGGTACACCAGCTCCTGCCGAATCTTCATTTTCGGTGACGCATCAGCCATGTTACTTTGATCATTTTGCTGGGGCGCCACCTGTTTTTTCTTACGGATCAATACCAGCTTGGTCAGTAGCCTTGAGGTCTTGGTCATCCCACCGTTCTTTTTCTTTTGATCCTGAGGCACAACAACGGACGCGTGCGGCAAGGTTTTCGTGGGGCCCGATGGTTGGGTGCCTGTATGGACCGATGTGATTACATTCGAAGATGTCTTTCTACCCAAGGCGCCGGGGACGTTGAAGGGCAACGGCTGATGGTTGAGCCAGGGATGTCTCAGGCACGCTTCGGCTGTGATACGTTGCGCTGGGTTTTTCGACAGCAGCCGGCGGATCAGGTCCGCTGCTTCCTTTGAAACATACCCCGGAATCGAATACGTCGCATTGTTGATCCGCCGAAAGAGCTGAGGCATGTCCTCGCCCTGGAAGGGCAGCGTTCCCGCCAACATGGCATACAGAATCACACCGCAGCTCCACATGTCCACTGGTGGCCCGCGGTAGGGCGTAGCCGTCACCATCTCCGGCGCGGCATAAAACGGACTCCCGCAATATGTACTTAGGACCTGATGCTGTTCACAAAACTTGCCAAATCCGAAATCGCAGATCCGAATATGATGATGTCGATCGATCAGCACTACATCATTCTTTAGGAGAATGCGGAGGGGAAAATAGTTGATTTCCGTATGTTACCGTTTTCTGGTTTCAGATCTCTGTGCACAATGCCATTCTGATGAATATAGTGGACCGCTTCAATAATTTCTCGGAACCAACGTCGCGCCAACGGCTCCTCAAGCCGATGGTTCTGCTTGATCTTCTCAAAAAGCTCGCCTCCCTCAATATATTCCATTGCCACGTACACGCTCTCATCGTCCGATGCCACCCAGTGCACTCGTACAATGTTCTTATGTTTCAACCTTCCGGAAAACTTTTCACAGATCGCCTTTTCATTCGTAGCATGTTGCCGTTGATCGTTGCTACGAAATGATGTCTTGTCAACCACCTTGATGGCAACCTAGAAAACACTCGTTTTTCGCCCCCGCTTAAGTGTTCCACAAAAAAAAAACTCGCATGAATTTTTTTTTTACCTCCTCACCCGTATTACCGTCCTTGGCTAGATACACCTTGCCAAAATTTCCCCTTCCTAGTGTCCGTATCTTTTCGTACCGCCCGTCGAACCAAGTGACAGCAGTGATTTCGTCATTGGTTGTCTTTATTATTATTATAATAATTGTTAACGTGGTGTGCCCTTTACTCCCGTGGGAGCATATGCATCGCTCACCTCATCTGTCGTTGGCTGGTGTGCTGGTGTTGCTATAAGCGTCGGTACATCAGCAGCAGCAGCAGTAGTAGTAATAGCAGCAGTCGTTGTCGTCGTCGCCATCGACATGGATATAAAGGGATCGAATGGAGAATTTTTTTTGAAAAAAGGAGAGAAGAAGAGGAACGCAAGATGGGAGGGAAAAGGGGGGGGAGGTAGAAGAATAGATCGGAAACTTTTATGAGCGCAACGGACGCGACAAACAGTAGGATCTCATTCGGCTTTGAACTGCCCTTTGTGCTGATGATCAAAATTCATCGCCATACTGTGCCAATAGCAGTGTCAAAGCCTGCCGGGCCCGCTCATCGTCCTCAGCGTTGTTTCCGTTTCCTTCGCTATCTTCCTCGTCCGAGTCAAGAGGGAAAAATTCCTCTAGATCTTCCAGCAACGCTGTTGGCGATTCGTTCGATCCACTCCTGCTTTCTTGCTGTCCCGCATTGGTTGGACGTCGATGTTCTACAGCCGCTATCCGGTCTCGTTGATGTCCACGCTGTGGCTGCTGTCGCCTGATCATTTGAGCGTCTTCGGGTCGATTCAGGCTCATATCCCGAAGCATCTCATAGTCCATCTAAACAATAGCATAAGCCTATGTGCGGGAAATACTGCAGCTTGCATTTCGCCATTATTTTCTTTCCATTACCTCGAGTTGAGCCAGCTTGGCTAACCAAATCTCTCGCATTCGATACAAGAAAGTCAAATCCTCTTGCAGTTCGTTGTGCAGTTTTTTCGTGCGTGGGCTACAAGTGTAAGCAAAAAGAAAACAGGAATATGGATCAGAATGGACGTCTATCGAGCAAACCAAAACCAAAAAAAAAAAAACCCTGCAACGCACGCTTCTTCAAAAACCATACCCGGCCGCATGTCGTTTTTGAGCTTGAAATGAGCGGCAATGGAGGCAAAGTATTCTGGATTTGCCACATCGATCACGCCCAGGATTGAGTTTGCCTTTGAACTACCCCGTAACCGGCTGTATATTTCTTTCACAGCTAATGGTCGTGGACCTTTATATGATTGTGGGAAATCATTGGACATTATGAATGAGAGAGAACAAGACGGAGAAAAAAATAGACTTATTTTTTTTTAAAAAAAAAAAAAGAAAACAGGCTACAGATCCTTTGCAATTGGATAGACCGGCCGAATATCCACGGGGATACCTACAAGATATCAAACCTTAGGAGAAAAAATAATCAAACGCAAGTTTATGTCTATTTACCCGCATGCTCAATACGATCCAGCGCCTTCTTTGTGTCTTCGGACAAGATGCCATATTTCCTGATGAAATCGTCAACAGCTTCCTTGTCGCCATCACCCTGGAGAATCATGATGTCGTGGGTCAAGTCCGATACTGCCTGCTCCATCTTGTCAAAATTAACGCTGAAGCGATTTGTCACTGCATCGCAGAGGACTCCTCCCTTTTCTATCAAGTAGTTCAACTGACAAGCCTATAGACCCGCCCAGCATTAGGATACATTGGCATCGCTGTCCCCTCTGCAAGATCCAAATTACCTGGCCAAGTCCATGGGCTTCCTGGATACCGAAACGGATACTCCGGAAAGCAGACGCCAAGAAAGTGACCCAGAACTCCTTGTCAGTGACCTTGTCGATTTTGCCCTTTTGTACCATCAGATGGGCTGCAAACAAACCCGCGATATCTGTTCAAATGAAGTTAATGTGATATACGCTTATACAACGGTCCCATCAGCTTTTACCTGCTTTAGCTTCTTCCATTGCCGAATGGTGTTCTTGCAACTTTGATCGGACCGTGTCTCCCGAAAGCGTATGATGTGGTCCATTTGAGTGGCACACCTCGTGCAACAAAATGTGGGTAGTGAATGCTTCGCTCGTCAGGTATGAAAGCTGGTCCTCCGCAAGAACTTGGTGCGCAATGGGCGTCAACACCTTGGCAAACTTGCCTTCTTGGATATTTTTTATCAGAACGAGCTTACTACCGCCCTTCTTGATGGCCTCTTCGTCGTTCGGCAGGTTGTAGGCGGCCGTCATGGGTACCTTCAGGGCCCCACATTATCAGGACACGCCGGGTGATCTGTTTTGGTTCCTCCCATGACAATACACTTACCGAAACATCTCCCGCGTCAAAGAGTTGGTTTACGACGACAATTGGCGCAGGGATCAACTTGTCGTTGCGATATTTGTCGGGGATGGGCAGGTGATTCTCCACAAACTGGAGATCGCTGAACGCTTCCAGGAGTTTCGACGATCCCTCGTCTCGCACATGGATGTAGAACTCATACGCACTCTTGAGACCAAGGAGTCTATCTGTGTAGACCTCGTAGGGGCCAACGGTGACCTCGAGTTTGTTTTCCTTGCTCAGCGCAAGCCAATCCAGTTCGGACGGCAAGTAGTCGTTGGAGAAGAACGACGCCGCACGCGACCGCAAGAACTCGTCGATCCGGGTGCCATCACTTTTGAGCGGAGGGAGCGAGGCCAACTCTGCAGCGGCTGCCTCGAAATGTTCGGCTGCAGGAACCAGAAGGTCTTTGTATTCCTCAGCATAGGGAACGCACTCGAGTCTTTTCGTTTGGTCATTGCGCCGGATCCGCGTATAGAAGCTCATCGCCTCCTTTCGCTCCTCGGCCGACAGACTCGCTGTCCAGTCCTCAAATTCTTCCTTCTTCATGTCCTCGGGGTAAAAGTTTCCACCTGGAGGGAGCGACGGCACTCCATCAATGAAAGGCACGTTATCATCCTCCCCGGCCTGCGTGTGTAGAAAAAAAATTCCCACACTGCGTTGTTAGCGGGAAAGATTCACACTCTTTTCTTTCTTTTCTTTACCCAAGGGCCCTTGTACATTTCGAAAAGCAGGCAAAGCTCTGTATCGCCCTGGTCCTGAAGTTTCTTCTGGAGAGCTTCATTCCCAGACCACTTCTGTCGGAGGTAGAGCTGATCAAAAAGTCGGCCGGCCTTTACAAGGTGCTTGATGGCCGCGCGTTCGGCGTTGCTGAGGTGACTGAGATCTGCTGTGCACTCGTAGACTGCATAGCGAGCTAATCGGCTGGCAAGGGAGCGCGTTATGGCCGACATTACTGGGGACAAAAAAAAAGGGGGCGGAGAAGGTAAGAGCTGAAAACGCTGCGCAAAAGTATTTCCTATGCGGCGGAGTTTCCCTACGCACTCGTCCGGTGGTGCTACGGATTGAATTGAAAAAAGCAAGTTTTCACCCTTTTGGGGGGATTCTGACTGAGATTCCATCGGCGTTGGGTCCCCAACCACACCCTCCCCACCATCCAATGTCGATGAATAAGGGAAACACTCTGCACATAGAGGCTAGTCCCAAAATACGTATGGGTCTCATATGGGGAAGGCATCGCACCGGCGTTGAGACTTTTATCCAGTTCACTACGCTTATTTGGGCAAACAGCAGCAAAGGCCATCGCGTGACTGCGTTTGAAATAGGGGAAGCGGGGCTTTTGCATAACATAAAGTTCTGAGTATGGTTCATGGTGGGAAGGGGAGGCGGAAACAATCCCGCATGCCGGAACAATCATTGATTGGCCCCTGGGCTCTCTCACCCCTCGCGTAAAAAACGCATTGGCGACAACGTCACAAACCAGGCGGGGCACGGGATAGGAGTTCTACAGAGAGAGTGTGTGAGTGAGTGTGTGAGTGTGTGTGTGCATGTGAGACAGAGGGGAGACAGCCAGCTGCTGTTAGTGAGTGCTGGAGTCCCATTTTTTTTTTATATTTTATTTGTTGGTCTCTCTTGAGGTTAACGTAATATTAGCCACGGTTGATTTTACTGCTCACGCACATTTGAGGAGGTAACGTTTCAAAGAAAAGACCGAGCGTGCCATCCCGTGGATTCGCAGGCATTGGCACCTCGAGTATAGTAAAAAACCACTTGCAAAACCAATCTAGATGACATCGCTCATAAATCCTTCCTCTACCGAAGACATCGCTCTCAGTTCTGTCCTCAAACACAATGTCTGTATACAATCATCGACCCATGGTGCCTGCCCCACAGAGCCGCATCGCGGAAATGCTAGACGCCATCCGTGCCGAGTTTGACCAACTTTCGCGCGAAATCTATGTCAACAAATCAGAAAGAGATAACATTGAACATAAAAGTACCTCGCACCGCTTTCCTGGATCATCTCCCCCCCATCAATTGGAATCGCTGACATTTTTTTGTACGCATCTGGAATCTAGTGAATACCCAGCTACAAGAGATGCATGTATTCCAACAGAAGCTAATGGAGTTCGAAAGGCAACAGCAGGCAATGAAGAAGCAGTAAGCATATTCATGAAATTTATCTGTGCGCGAAAAGAACGCTTCTGATCGTGTTTTTCTCTCTTCTCCCTTGTGGGTGGTGTTGGTGAACTGTGCTAGATACGAAGATGAAATCGCTAGGTTGCGGCAGCAGTTGGAACAGGTTCAAGGTCGAGGAGGGGGAAGTGGTGCTGCTGCTGCTGCTGCTGCTGTTGCTGCTGCTGGCGGTCATTCATCGAGCGTACATACACCACCTCTCTCGGCATCAAACCAACAACAGCAACCACCACCAAGTATTGGCCCGGGTTCCAATTATTTCGGGGGTATCATGAACCCACACGGAAATGGTAGTAGCAGTCAAGGTCCTCCACAGGTGGTAGCACCGCCAATGGGTGATCAACACCCGACTACCCCACATAGCGGATATCCTCCTGCGATGCAATCCGGCCCACTGCCGCCCTCTAGTTATATAGCCGGATCAAATAATCAGCAAGGTTTGCGTGCGGTCGAGCGACATTGGGGGAGGGGAGGGGCTGGAGGGAAATGAGCGTCCAAGGATTTTTAACAATCGTTTGTTTGTTTGCCTAAAATATAAGGTTACGGATATACGTCGCGTGGCCCTGTACCTGGTACTCCTTCTGCCATATCAAGCGAACCAGGAACGCCCAAACGCAAGCCGGCGTCTTCTTCCGCGATACCTTCTACGTCAGCCGCTCCGCCAATGAATACTGCTGTTGGTCCTACCCGTCCAAAATCATCTCAAATGGGACTTGCGGCCTCGGGTGCCCTCGGAGATGTGGACCCTGAAAGCGTCCCATCTAATATGAAGATTGAAGGCCGTGATTGGTTTGCATTGTATGGAGAGATAGGATTTAGGTTTGCTTGAGGTCTTTTGTCATCCATCTCATCGTTCGTTCTGTAGATTCAATCCAAAGACCCCGCGTTATCTCACCGTCAGTCTCATGCACAGTCTTGATCTTCCAAGCGTCGTCTGTTGTGTCAAGTTTAGTTGGGATGGCAGATGGCTTGCTGCTGGCTGCAATCGTGCAACGTACATTTATGACGTACAGACAGCCCGTCGCACTTGGTAATACCAGGGACAATTGTGTGCGTGAGTAAGCTTGGTCTTTTTGTGACTCACACTGCAGCCTTCATTTTTCCCTTCCCCCCTGCCTCCCTCTTCTCTTTCTCACGTCTCACGTAGTGTGCTTGAAGATACGAACGTGCAGCGGGATGGTGATCTCTACATTCGCTCAGTCTGCTTCAGTCCCGATGGCAAATTCCTTGCAACTGGCGCGGAGGATAAGCAGATTCGCGTAAGTTGAGGATCTGGAGAAGAACCATGCCAGTACTCTTGGCTAACAATAGAGGGGGGGAGGGTTCTGTAGATCTGGGATATAGCGGCTGCACGCATACGCAATACGTTCATTGGACACGATCAGGATATTTACTCTCTCGACTTTAGTCGGGACAGCCGCGTGATTGCATCTGGCTCAGGCGATCGCACCATTCGCTTATGGAGCATGACCGAGCAAAAGGTATTGCATATCATCCCGATCCAGGATCTTGACCAGAAAGACTCTGGTGTGACGAGTGTTGCGATCTCGCCCGACAGCCGACTCGTGGCGGCCGGCAGTCTGGACAAAATGGTGCGGGTGTGGGATATTCACTCTGGGCAGTTGCTCGAGCGTCTGGAGGGTCACAAGGACAGCGTGTATTCTGTTGCATTCATGCCTGATGGCCGAACGCTGGTAAGCGGCAGTTTGGACAAGACAATCAAGATGTGGCAATTAGGTGAAGGAATGGACGGCCGTTACGGAATGGAGCGTGATCGGTCCAAAGGCGCTTGCAAAATGACCTTCACCGGGCACAAGGTATGACCGGCATTGGAGGAGGAGGGAGGTTGGATGAACTATGATGTCTTATTGAGAATGTATAGGATTTCGTACTCTCTGTTGCCTGCACGCCTGACAGTAACTGGATCGTGTCTGGGTCTAAAGATCGAAGTGTACAATTTTGGGATCCTCGAACAGGAGCGACCCAGTTTATGTTGCAAGGACATAAAAATTCTGGTAATGTACACCACCACGATGAGAGGAGAGGAGGAAGCCGTATTGATTCTTTACTCGTTTCCGATGCTCTAGTGATCTCTGTGGCAACCAGTCTGTCGGGTCAAACGCTCTTCGCCACCGGTTCTGGAGATAACCGTGCCAGGATTTGGATTTACGAACCTTTATGAGGTAACTGACGGCGGAATCACTTCCTCAAGCCCTTTACCTATCCACATTCTAAAAAAAAAAAAAGACGGAGAGATAAAGCGCATAATTCAACAGATTGTTTAGTCGGCAGTGTGAAACAAAGCATATGTTTTTTTTTAAAGGAAAAAAAAAAGAGCAGCAGGGGGAAGGCGAAGTAAATTTAAGTAATACGATGCAGGTATAGCAAATCAACAGTCTGTCAGAACTCTCCATCTGGGCAGACACTTGCTGCATCGTGGACCTTGCGTAGTTCAGTTTCTGCATATCAAGCGATGAGGGCATCTTATGCAGTTGATGCGCCATACAGTAGCACAATGAAAATGTCTGAGTGATGTGTAACGTGAAGAATGATAGCGGGGAGTAGACAGACGATAACGACTTATCGCTATCTTCATTGCCTTGACAATACGCACGAGAATATACTTCTGCAGGCAGGCAGGCTTGAGATTATAGGGTGTGTAAAGAAATGGAAGCGACATACCCGCCCCGGGGGGTGGGTGACACAATGCATTCTTGTCCGGTATAAAACAAACGCTACTTGCAGGCCCTCCTCCTTTCTTTCTTGTTTGTGTTGAAAAAAAAAAAAAACCAGTATTACGCAATGACTGCAGACAGCCTGTAAGTTTTTTTTTTTTTGGATTCATCATTTGCGCTATCTATCATAGCCATACCGATCTGGAATCTTTACGTAGGGTTGTCGACGTCCACACGCACGTCTACCTTCCCGAATATCTTGAGCTCCTCCGGCGCCGACAACAGGTACCGCGCATCCTTCCGCCGCTCGAGGAGGGCCAGGATGAGCGCCTGATCATCCTTCCGGACGAGGACAAGGGCGAATCGACAAAGGACGGGCGCCCGGTTGGGGCTGCGTATTACGACGTGCGTGAGAAGATTGCATTCATGGACCTTCACCAGATCGACGTGTCGATCATCAGCCTTGCCAATCCCTGGATAGATTTTCTGCCGGCGACGAAGGAGACTGCCGACCTTGCAAGGCGGCTCAACGAGTCGATGGAGAAGATGTGCGCCGACCCTGCCGCAGCGGACGGCCGGCTCTACGGATTTGGCACGCTGCCGCTCGCGTCCGTCGCCGACGCGGTGGCCGAGGTGGAGCACATCGCATCGCTGAGCCGGATGCGGGGCGTGATCATGGGTACGTACGGCTGCGGCGGCAAAGGGCTCGATGATCCGGCACTGGTTCCGCTCTTCGAGGCCATCGAACGCAACAACCTGGTCATCTTCCTCCATCCGCATTACGGCGTCCATCTGCCCGCCTCGGAAAACATCGACACCGGCCACTCGCTCGCGCTCGCGCTCGGATTTCCTTTCGAGACCACCAACGCCATCGCCCGCCTCATCCTCTCGGGCATCTTTGATCGCCTGCCTAACCTCAAGATCCTCCTCGCCCATTCCGGCGGCACACTGCCCTTCCTTGCCGGCCGCCTCGACTCCTGCGTGATCCACGACCCGGCCGTCGCCAAAAAACTTGCTCACCCACCTTCGTACTATCTCAAGAAACTCTACTATGACGCAGTCATCTATCACACCACCGGCGTCAAGGCCACAGCCGATTTCGTCGGACCTGAAAACATGCTCTTTGGCACGGACCATCCCTTCTTCCCGCCCCTCGAGACAAAGGGCGAGCGATGGATGTCCGTCGATAGCAACCTCACCGCGATTCAGACCGCAGGTCTCACCCCATCTCAAGTTCAGGGCATTCTCGGTCGAAATGCACTTCGGATCTTCAATATCGAGAAGCCATAAATAATAAAAAGCTCATTTTAACAACAACAAAACACCCTCTTCCTCATAACAGCCAGACATGGATTGGGTACGTGGAAAAACAGAATGTCTCTCAATGAATGGGCTGGTACGCATACTCGGGAGGACTGAGGATGGCAATCAGCGAAAGCACGGCCGCAAGAAAGATGCTGAAGCACCAGCTAACAGTGCAGAGAATAAAGGACAGGTTGTAGCGTGTCCCTACATAGAACGTCGCGCTCGAGTTGAACACGTACGCAACCACGCCCATGGAAAAGGCTTGCGGCAGTGCGTGGAGCACAAATAATCCCGAGAGCGTCACCCATGCCCGAGCGCGCTTGCGGCGGCTGCTGCACATCGTCCCCAGCAGAGCTAGAATCGTCAGTGCGCCCAAAATGGCTGCCAACACCATGCCTGTGGCGGCCGCCCGCCTATTTTTTTTTTTTTTTAGTCCAAGTGTTGAGTTTTGCCAACACTCATGCTATTATTTTTTTTTTACCATAACTCGCAAAAGCCATCTATTTAGAAAATAAGTCAAATGAAAGAACATAAACGATTGATTACAAAGAAAACAATGATATACCTTCACTGCAGTCTCCTTGATCATCCGAAGGAAATGGCCTGCAGTCTCGTGTGTAGCTTTTTTTTTTTAGCACATCCAAATGAAAAGAATGTGAGGTTGAGGAAGAAAAAGTAGAGTCAAAAAATAGATAGAGATACTAACTCCTTTGTCTGTGTGTTTTCCCTTCCCCCGCTCTCCTCTACCCTCTTCAGCTTTTCTTACCTCCTGCATAATCGAAAGAGGCCGTAGTCTGTTTCCATATAGATCGGCATTGGTGCAACAAAAGAGAGCCTGGCATAAACAGAGCGATAGGCTGAGTTGCTGGACACTGTGCAGGTGTCCCTTTTTACCTGGCAGCTGATAACAAAAAAAGTCCTTACCATTTCGGCATCGCAATGGCTGCAATTGTCAGCGCATAATTGCACAAGAAGATAAAAAAGGTGATCACATAGGCTAGAAGCGAAACTGCCATATCAAACAGATATTTGGTAAGTGGTCAAAAGTGGCTGAGAAATGGTAAAAAAGTAAAAGAGAGAGAGAAGGACGAACAACAAAGCCCGAGGCATCCCACAAACTCATCACCGCCCTCCCCCCTTTCTTTCCATCCTCCCCCATCTCTCAACGCATTCGGAGTTTGCGATTGGGAAATGTGGTCATGCCGATTTGGGAAAAAGAGCAGCACTGCACCTCCAACCCCTCCCCCCAAGAAGCCCACGCGTCAAGAATCATGCGTGTTTTTAGACTTTCATGATGTGTCGGAGGTATTTAAATTTGTTTGCATCTACGAGATGA
Organism: Dichotomocladium elegans; assembly: GCA_025716815.1. Lineage (NCBI taxonomy): Eukaryota > Fungi > Mucoromycota > Mucoromycetes > Mucorales > Lichtheimiaceae > Dichotomocladium > Dichotomocladium elegans. The sequence goes on from JAIXMN010000007.1 coordinate 976,631, forward strand.
GAATGATAAAGGATCAACAGCGAATAATGGGCAGGCTGAGCCGGACACGTAAGAGGACAAGCAACGCCTACGGCGGGGATGGATGCATGGATGACAGGACTGGCTCACATATACACGTTAGCCGAGGGAATAAAAGGGAGAATGCCTCGCAGAGACTCAGCTTGGGCTATCGTCGGTGTTTCGATCGAAGCACAAAGGCAGACTTTGGATGGCTCGATTGTTCGTCCGCATCCTTCGATGCTGGCGAGAGTGAATTCGGTGCAGTGTTGGACATGGAAGTAATTGAAAAGTTCAAATGCGATCCAATGACGCCGCGTCCGCAGCCGCTGCCGCTGCTTTCTGACTTTGAAAGCGACGCAGGATGTGTTTGATGCGGCTGCTGAGACGGGGAGAGCGGATTCGATGACATGGCGCTAGAGAACGATTTCGCGGTGGAAAGAGAAGAGTGAAATGAAAAAAGCGACTCGAGTGAGTCGTACTGCTGCTGCTGCTGCTGCTGCTGCTGCTTCTGGGACGATGGCTCTGGGATTGCTGTATCATAATCAGCACAGGCGCGCTCCTCTTTATTACCTTATCCTCACCTTCTTGTCTCGGAGACACGAGATAGTCTTGGATCGAAGACTGAATTGTCTTTGGTTTTTCAGCATGCAGGCTCTGTGTACCTTGGATGGACACCTGGCTGTCATCGTCATCATCGAGCAGCAGTTTGTCGAGGTCATCGTCCCGCGGATCCTCTTTTTTTTTGGGTATGACGGTGAAACTGAGACCCTCCCAAATAACCGGCGGCACCATGAGATCGTCATCCTCATCCTCATCGTCATGCACATGAGATTGTACTGTCTCGTTATGGGGCGGTGTAAGCGAATGGACCGATTCGGCCGGGTCATAATCAATGGTTGGCGCATCGCTATCTGCTTGGGATACATGCTGTTGCACCGGCGAACATGGCTCTTTTGGTGAGTGCTCTAAACCGGGCCCAGTTTGGCTCCTGGCACGCGAAGATGTAGAAGAAGAAGATGATGATGATAACAGTGATAAACGTCCCAGGGTAGCGGCATCGCGTGTTGCTAGAGGCGTGATGGCCTGCGGATGATCAAGGATATCTATGTTCGGGTGGGTGGCCATGAGCATCGCAGACTGATGACGCGAAGGGTCGAAGAAGGCGCCTTTGAGACGGTGTCTCGGCGATCCCTGTTGGCTGTGGATGCTGTCATTGTCGAGTGATTCTGGCGGAAAGAGAGGCTGATAAAACGGTTGCGGTGGTGGGGATGAGAATGAGATGATATCGCTGTTCGCCTGGTGCAAATTTTCGCTGTCGCTTGGGAAGGACTGGAGCGGATCCTGGGATGGGCTGCCTTGCGATAGCTGAGGTTGACAATCGTCGTCGGAAAAAACATCGATTTCGTTTTCAGGCACTATTGCAAAAGCTGGTTATTTTCTTTGCGCACATGTGCAAACCCAAAAAAACGAACTCGCGTGTCCCCATTCTTCTGCTTCTAATATAAAATGATCCATGCACAGCGCAATGTCATGAAGCAAAAAAATGAAAAAGAACAAGGGTATAGTTTTTTCTGGGAGCGACTGAAGGATTTTTTTTCTTCTTCGGCTACCTTTTCGCTGCAAATCGTTCACTGTTTTCTGGAGCCAGTCTTGAACACGGCCATCACGATCGTAATGAGAAGGCGTCGTTGCCACAATGGTAGAATTCCGTCGCGCAAACTGAGCACCAATCTATACGATCGTGTCCCACCATGATGGCAAAGGGTCAGCGCCCAACGTAACGTTGAAATGTATCATTTGTTTAAACTGATAATGCTCACGTCAGGAGGATGCGGCGAAGGATCTATGGGCTCATCCTCTGATGAATGCAATAGCTTTAGCTCACGATAAAGTTGGGGCTGCTATTGAAAGGGATCCAAACCTTCGTCAAGCAATTGCCATGGCTCGCCTCTAGGTTTGAATGCCATTTTAGGGTAGAGGAGAACGAAAAAAAAAGAGCATCCCTCTCTTTTTTATAAAAAAAAAATTGCCTAAAGTCAGACAGGGGCGAAGGGAGCATTTTATACGGGCAATAGATCACAGAGACATGTAGCGGCGGAGAGCAGCAGAAGCAGAAAGAGCAGGCATATGTACAGCACTTCTTTCGCACGGTAAACGTAACTGTCGATATAGAAGAACAATGATTTTTTCTTTGGTTTCTCCGTATTAAAAATGTCTAGGTTATTGTATCACTGAACGGCGGGATTCACACGAGATAAGAACGGGGAAAGAAAAAAGAAAGAGAGAGAAATGACACTTCTGCTGCTTCTGCTTCTGCTGTTATGATTCGAACGCGCACAGAGTGCGGGAAAGTAAAAAAAGGGCGGCTTCTACGGGGAAGATTAGTCTTCAAGTCAATACGTCCTATCACATTGCACCTACAACGCAGATAACCCGGTTTAGGCTTCTGAAGTCGCGTTATTGCTGCTATTCGCGGACGCTTCGCGAGAATGCGGTGCGCTCCCATTGCCAACTGGGGTTGCTGTGCCCGACTGCTGGCCGGCACTGGTCTCCCGCTTCGTGTTACTGTCCTGCTTTACCTCCGGTGTCCGGTCAAGCACCGCGCTGCAAAGCTGCGACAAGATATCCAGTTTCGATCCTTCGTCGTCTGACTCGGCACTGTTCTCTGTTTTGGAAACACCAGTGGGTGTGCTCACACCTGCAGATGTTGCAGGGCTCCCTTCATGTGACTGTTGCTGGTGATCGTTTGTACCCTGCGGTTGGTGGTCTTGCTGCTCTGCTTGATGTGCTTGCTGATGGCCGTCAGCGGAACGGTAGCCTGCATACAAGCTCGGCGACGGTTGACCATGTTGGGGAGAGAGCATGTTCATCGCAGCTTGATAGGACAACACCGCGTTGGTAGGATACATTTGTTGAATTGCTGTCGCAGGAACCATGTATGAATGGGCCATTGGATAACTAACACCTGCTGCCGTCTGGAATGCCTCGTACGTGCCAGATTGGAATGATGGGTAGGCCAACACAGTGCCATTCGGACCGCGCACACCACTTGCTGCTGATACACCCACATTCTGGCTCGTTGCTCCTGTTGCGTACAGGCCACCGGCGAGCGCGGATCCACTCGACACGCTCCCACTGGCCGGAGGTGTCGTAGAGTCGCCTGATCGAACATGAGAACATCAAGGTGTTAACGACGACTGTCTTTCACGTCCTCTTTTCTTTGCATGTTTCCACACAACATACCCTTACTTCTTTTTTTGTACGGACCACGCTTAATGCCCTTCTTTCTTTCTTTGCGGATAGAATTGGTACAGGTATCTTGGAGACCATACTTGATACAGCGCTGGCATGGACGACCATCATCGCATTTCTTGCAAGCCTTTTGACAGTTGACTGGCATACGTGTGGCCATTTAATTCATTGCATTGCCAAAAAGAGCGTTTGCAATAACACACCACACACACACAAACATACCGCAAGCATTCTTCACCTGCTTTCGCTTTGGTTTGCCCATAGCGTTCAGTTCAGGAGCCATCGCACTGGGTTGACCAACAAAAGCGTGAAGACCCGCTGGGAGACCGGCGAGTGCTTGAGACTGAGCAGCAGCAGCAGCGGCAGCGGCAGCAGCAGCAGCAGCCGCTGCCGCTGCTGCCGTGGTGCTACTGGGTGCCGGGGATTGATGTGGTGAATTGTGCTGAGAATGTGGGTGCTGTTGTTGTGTCTGCTGCTGCTGTTGATGTGGCTGCTGTTGCTGTTGCTGCTGCTGCTGCTGTTGTTGTTGTTGTTGCTGCTGCTGTGACTGTGGCTGCTGTTGTTGTTGAACTTGTTGCGATTGCTGTGTCCCGTTTGCGCCAGCAGTGTAGCCATTAGGAAAATACGGAGTATGAACGAATTGCATAGTAGCTGTGTCTAATAATCAATCAGCATCACTTCGGGCTCCTAAAGCGCGGTTTCGCAATTCTAGCCCATTTTTCTGGCTATATACCTTTCTGATCACCAAAGCGGGATGAAAATAGAACTAGGAGGGCGACGAATGACTGCGACAACAAAGGATAATTCGAGGCGACGGCTTTGGTGAAGAGACAAACTGTCAGAAGGAGGGAAAAAATAAGAATGAATGAATCTCAGCAAGGCAGAGGACGGCTAGAGCACACGTTTTCTCTCGCAAAGGGGTGGGGGACAAGCGGGGGTGAAAGGGGGAGGCTTGGAGAAAGAACAATACCAAAGAATAGAAAGCGGAGAACCAAAGGATAGACGAAAAGGCAACAACAGACGGAAAAAGACGTCGTTGGGTCAGAAAAAAAAAAAGAGGTTTACTTTACGACACCTTTCTAAATAAAAAAAAATTTTTCCACAGTATAAAATCAGAAGCCGCTGATTGGCTAGATTCGGCTCTCTCGATCGCATCCATCGGCAAGGAAGGACGCCAATGATTTTCGAGCAGCCGCTGTGGAAGGGACGAAATGGCTAACGTGAGAGAGAAGAGGGTGTGTGTAAGAAGGAGATCACAACAATGGCTAGCGCATGGGGAATATCCCAGTTTCCCTTTACCCTCCTGCATGACGGAAAATCACCGGGTTTTTGAAGGCAGCGGTCAGGGCATCCATCCGCTCGGGAGCGACCACTGTATCGACCTCTCCGATCATATGCAGACTTCGCGTTTCAACCTTTCGCTTCGAAGAATAGAGGATTCCTTTGGTTGCCTGCTGAAGCGGCTTGAAGCCCCCGGCAAGAATGACAAACTGTAGAGGCGGATGTGGAAAATCTCGTGGAAGTAATTGTACATTGTCATCTGGCAACGATCGGAACTCGAGCGCATGTGCAAGGATGCCTGCTAGACATGCTCCTAATCCGATGGAAAGAAAACAATATCCAGCGTCATACACGCAGTTCAATTTCTTGCTCGCTATCAGATGACTTATGCATGCATGCCTTACCCTGGGAGAATCCGAGAACTCCATCAAAGGGCCCCTAGAGATGAAGAAATAATAGTTGTAGCTTTTCGAGTGGAAATTGCTATATCCAAACATACTTCTTCGAGCAATATCTTCTTTATATACGCCATCGTATCTTTAAATCCATAATAGTAGCCATCGTCTGTTCCTGGCCCCTGTCGATTCGCAAACCACCACGCATATGGCCGCAATTCTGTGGCCGAAACAGGGAGCACATGAGCACTCTCGGGACCCGCCAAATCCCCCTATGGAACACCTCCACTTACCTTCGGACACATCGTTGCCAGCCTTGGTTGCCCGCTCTACCATGGATGCATATTCAGGATCGAGTACCACATGCGGACCGCGCACATAGACTATGCAATGCATTAGCAATCAGCTCATTGCCCCATTCCCTGGAGCAAAAGCGCATATTTACCTCGTTCTATTGTGTCTTCCATGTCTCTGAACAACGCAGCCGTCTTTTTCCGGAAGAGAATGGCATTTTGAGCATACCCATGCAAGCACAGGATGCGTAGCTTGTTTTTCATGAGATTGCGCAAATCCGAAATGACAAAACTCAAACCTTCTTTTATTTTTTCTTTTTTTGTATTAAAAAAAAAAGGTCTATGCAGACCTTGTCTTCTTTCTTTCCCAAACGCATCTCCCATCAATATACCGCCTTCAATTGCGGGGTTCTCATATAAAGAAAAACGTCTCCATGCGTCTTCAGCAAATGCCTTTATTAGACCATACGGCCATTTATTGACATCTTCGCAACCTACGAAAAGGTCTGCGAAAGGAGGTAGCGTACACCAGCCGGCGCCTGCGCAAAAACTGGATTTGACCACGTTGTCGTCCGTATCGCCGGCAGCGTCGTATCATCACCCGAAGCCCTCTTGTCTTATGGTGGGCTTTAACATCGGTCAACCTCAGATGGCCGAACCGTCGAACAAGCTCTGTCTCGTCATCAGAAACATCAGGTGCCAGTAACCGATGGCCATATGCTTGATTCCCTCGAGACGAATTCATTTTACATCCATGGCCAGTTCATTCGCCAATTTCATGCATAAAAATAGAAAATAAGTGTTTGCGTGAAGAAAAGAAAAAAAAGCCTGTAGTGCCAACAGAGGAAGTTATCTCATTTCCAAAGCTATTATTCCTATTGGTTTCGTCTTTGAACAAACTTATGCTTTCTCTCCTTTTCTCATACAAAAGTAAATCTTTTCTCTTTAAAATCCTCCAAAACCTGGAGGGACCATCGTCGTCGCCCCTGTCGGTGCCGCTGTCAGCATTAATGGATTACCAAGCCCGGGTCCTAATGATGGCATTGGTGGAACTTTTGTGTCCGAGAAAAAACGATACGTTAAAGGACGTGTGACACTAGTGGTGTTCCATAAATCAATCATACCATTGGTTTCTTCTTGCTCCTTTTTCTCGGTTAAAATCTTGAGTTCTTCAACATCATTACCCAAGCTCTTGATCTACTAATCTCATTAGTCTTTGAGGTCCCCGGAGCATCGTTCCATCGAAAAAAACAACTTACCCTGGTGGACTGTTCATACATTAGGTTGATCAAATAGGGCATTGCAAAGTCCTTAAGGTTGTTGCGCCATGCAAGCTCAATGACAACATCTGGGCGCATAAGGTCATAACAAGTATACAGCATAGCAGCAAAACATTCTCGCTTGCCAACTTCGATAAAGTATCGCAGCAACTCCTCCGCAATGTCCCTGTCATGCGACTCAGCTGCCGTCTCCATTGCATCACGGAACAGTCGGTCTTGCTTGGATAATGCGATAGACTGGCGCCAGCGGCGGTTCTTCTTGTACAAATGCGCTGCAATGCGCCTGAATTCCAAGAGTTCATGTGTTTCCAGGCGTTTGGCAATATCCATCTGATCAACGTTGTTATGCTGATCAATCGAATCACGGAGCGCGATATAATTCTCTTCTTCTATATGCAGCTCGTTTAGCGCGCTGTTCACAGCCTTGTTATTAATCTAAAGGAACACGATTAGCCCAGATTTTCCATTTGGCTCTTTTCCAATTTTTCGAGCCACTTACATGTTGGATGGAGATCAGATAGGGCTGGATGAGAGGAATATTATCGGAACGTTCGAATATCTGGACAACGCGCGTATGGTTGATGCGGGGGACCATAACCGTAAGGAGATCATTTAGAAGTAACGGGTGCTCGTTTAAGTAGAATCGTATAGCCTTGTAGTAGAGTTCGACGTTCGACACCTTGACGATAATATCCTTGAACGCTGCATGTTCCCAGCATGTGGATGCATAGTCCATCAGCGTATTAGCAGCATTATCATGCTCCTCGTACTTGACGTACAGATAGGCGAGTTCGCGCCAAAGATGCGCTTTGGTACACGCACGGATGACCTTTGGGATATTGATCCGAGATACATATACCCGAATGTGCTCCATCAGTTTCTCAGGCGCATATTCTGAGTAAAGGACAGCAAGCTCTGTAAACATGCCCATGTGTGCACGTTCAAGATTTAGACCCGCCTCTAGGAGAGAAACGAGCTGCTCGAAATACCCATTGTTCTTGTACGACTTTATCACTTGCTCCAGCTCCTCAGCATGCACAATGATATGAAGGCCGCAGATCTGTGCCAGCCGGAATTCACGCTCTTGAATGCAGACATAGTTGACCTCCTTCCATACTCGGGTACTGTTGGCTTTGCGAGCGCAGTCGACAGCACCCTGATAATCTTTGAGGTGCACTAGCGTTGTGGCTAAGCTCGCGTAGTTGGAAATGCTGGTATACAAAATCTTCGCAGCCTCAAGCATATGCGCCTGGAAGCATCGGTCACCTACTTCCTGTACATGGGCGATGTTGGGAGTAGAGATGAAGTCTTCGAGGTCAGTCAGTCGCTCCGTCTTTGCATAGGCATACAACAGCTCCGTTTCGATATAGGGTTCACGCGATTGCTGGCGAGCCAACTGAAGATATCGTACAAGATCATCGTACCCTCCTTCCATCTCGGCATAGCGGGTCACCTCCATGTAATTGGTCGTGTCCTTTGCTCGGATATAGGAATCTTAACGTGATAGGTAAGTATGCGCCATATCGTTTATTTCTGTACAGTTCACTTTACCGATAGCCTCCTTGATGTGCATGTGATCTAGCTGCGCTTTGGCAAGCTTACTCCACACATCGGATTCATCGCATCGCTCGGCGTATTCATACGCACGATCCAAATCTCCAATCTTGTCAATAAGCACCGCTATCGCATTGCCGTTGACATTGTACTTTTTGAAAATGGAAAATGCTTCCTCGAAGAGACCCTCGCCGATACACACTTCTGCGACATCTGGAGCGTCAAAATTATCAAGGCGTGCAATATAATCCATCACCTTTGATGGATCCGCCTAGTATTTGCGAACAATTTTAGATATCTGTCAGGAACAATGTGTGAAAGACCAACCCAGGTACTAACCTTCACAGCTGTGAAGATAAGGAGATTCTGCAATGTCTTATGATCACTGAATGGACTATCCTCAAGCACAATACGCTCCAGAAGTTCAATGAGTTCCATAGGCAGATCGGCATTCATAAACGCCTTGACAGTGACCGATACATCCTCGGGATCGGTGGATTCTGGAAGGGCAGTCGCCACGATCTATTATAACGGGTCAGTGTACGTGTTTAGGTTCTGCCTGGTTTTCCAATCCTTTTTTCTATACCTGATCAATCAATTCGCGTCGGTTTTCAGTGTCTTCGTTCAAAACGAATTGCCATAAAGACATGTCGCGACGATGAACCAAGTAGCGCGCTTGATGCTTGAACATCCCATTTTCACTCGTAATATGGATCAGCTCATAATCACATTGCCCCTTTTCATAACAAATATAGGCCAAAGTCGGATCGCGCTTCTCGCAGTATTTGCCAATAACTCTAGGATCATAGAACTATTTATAGAAATGTTAGTGCAGTGACCAATACTGCGGATTTAATTATTTTACCTCATTGTCTTTGAGGAATGGTTCGGGATTGTTGTTGGTATCGATGTAGATCTTCGCAAGTGCATTGTAAACTTCTTTGTCCGTGCTTCCGTCAGTCACTCGCATGTTCAACCAAGGGAGTAGAAGCTTCAAGTTGTTGCGCTGCTCAACTTCTTCACAAAGCTTTGCCACAGGCACATCCCCGTTGACTGACATGAGCAAGCCCTTGATGATATCCTCGTCGCACCCGACATCAAGAAGTCCACCAATCACTTCTGGGGTACGCGACGGATTGACTTTTTGAACATAGACTTCGATAAACTTTTGCAAATTATTGTGATATAGGTAAAGGACTAGATCATGGACAAATCCGAACCGGTCACAAACAATGATCAATGGGAGCTGATCGCTAAGCCTTGCTTCCTGCAACATCGCTCAGTGTGTTTACTAAAAGTACTCAATCGCTTCTCATACCTTGAGGAAGTTTTTAACTTTCTCGGCATCGTAATAATTGCTTTCTCGGCAGATGCGCTCCGCCTCACGTACATTTCCAGTGCGGCAAGCAGCTTGGATGTACTTGAAATGGACAAGTGAGTCGTGGCTGACATTGACAATAGAGCCAAGGTAGTAATACAGCCCTTTTACTTAAGTTAACAACAATTCTTTCTGCAGCAAGTGTTGGAGGCTGGACTGTCTTACCTTCGTTGCTCTTGAATTGCTCAAAGAGTTCAATGAGATTGCTTGGTTGGAGTTGCTCGGAATACTTGATAGCAACCTGCACAACCACCTGTAAATTCTGTCGCAGGTTGTTTGATAGCATCTCGTTCAGGCAATCTAACGTTTGATCCACTGAAAGATGGCCAAAATAACTGACAAGCCATTCTGGGTTCATCATATGAGTGTACGGGATTACACGCTTAATATCATGGATATCCGTGTAATGCTCAAGCGCCTGAAATGAAAATAAGGATCAAGGACGTAAAACACTGGCTCATTCAAATTTACCCTCTGATATAATCCAGCTTTCTCGCAAAGATTACCGATGGCCACACGATCATAATGGGTCAACATTCCAGTACCCAAAATCGCGTCTGCAACCTGAGGTGCATGGATGAGGTTCATCTCAAGGACACGAGTCTGCAGGTTAGAATCCTCTGGTCGGTTATTTTTGAGATAATCGAGAAGAAAGGACGTCGCTTTTTGGAGCATATTCTGTGACATAAGTACATCGACAACCTAAGAAAGTAAACATTTTAGTATGCAAGAAAGGAAGAGTACAACAAAAGAAATCTGTACCTTTTCAGGTTCAATAAGTGGGCCGGTCTCATCACGAATAAGGGCATTAGCAAAATCGATCGCATGTTCTGGGTCCGACCGTGCGATGTTGTATAAAAGAGAGTTATAATCAGGTGTGAAGCCGACAGTCTTGGAGTAGGCAACAATCTTGTCGTATTGGCCAGTTTCGGCAAAGCACAGGACAACTTTGTTTGGCGCATTGCCCCGAAGGTATACTGATAGAGCAAGCTTCGGATCATATTGCTTGACGAGATCGCCCAATTCTTCGCTGCACTCGAGTTTGTCGTCCTTGAGCCATTTCTGGAGGAGCGGTAAACGATTTTGGAGAAGAAGAGGCTTAGCCATCTCGATGGATTCATAGCGGTTCAAGCTGCCCTTCTCAAGAAGAGTACCGAAGTAGTGCAAAATGGGTGAAAGTTGATTTGGAATGGAAGGCAGCTGTCGAAGTCGCTCAATGGTTTCCGGAGTGCGAAGAATACCCTATATTATTTTATCAGATGCCGAGCAAGCGTGAATAATAGCAGAATGCCCCATCATCTACCCTTGGCGAATTGGCAGCCAGTTTGGCAGCATCCATATATGCACCCGATGAAAAGAGTTGGTTGAAGCGGCTGATGCACAGATTGTCAGCGCCAGGGAGACCACCGCGACTTGCAAGTCGAAGTGCCAATTCGGTATTACCGAGCGTGTTGACGATGTAGGGAATGATGTTTTGTTCGTCAAGAGACAATGAGAGGACCTATAATCAACATTGAGTTGCCGCAACCTGAAGTTAAAGGTCGCAAAAGCCCCGCTTTACCTGTCCCTTCTTGTTGACTGAGATAGCACCTGATGTCGACTCTTGATCAGCAGCAACGAAGATAGTGTCATCACTTATACGGTTCATATAAATGCAGGTGCCAGTCTCAAGATCGTAAATATGTATGAATCCTTGCTTGGTTAGAAGATATACGACACCATATCGTGCGCCAACTTGCATTGCCACTGGAAAGTCGTTGACGGCTTCGGGAGGAAATAAGACTTCCACAGTCTTCTTCTGAAAAACAGGGTTATTTTCTGGATGGTCTATTTCAATGATTTGTAGCTAGCATCGGTATGAGATGGATGTAATTATCACATAACAGATCCTGTATTTCCCCCCTTCTTCAAGTACCTTAGAGATGCCCGTGGCAGAACGGACGGAGAAAACGAAAAGTTTTGTCGGCTGTGGAGCGTCTTCGAGCTGAAGTGTAGCAAATGCGGCGGCATGGCCTTCAATAGGTTGACTGACACCACGCACTTTTGAATAGAGTTGCATCGAACCGACAACGCGACCCTGGAGGGAAGAGATTCCGATCAAGACCATCCAATTACCATCAGGGGAGACACGGTAGTTGATGATCTGACAACCTGCGAGGTTCCCATGTCGTTCGAAGACCTTTGTTGGGCCAGATTCACCCTCAATCGACCAGTGATACACAGACGTAGTGGTAATCATGCCGATAGTCTTTATATCAATCCATTTCCAGAAAACAATGTCGTCATGCATAAGGTGGGACTTCATCTTGGATTTCAGCTCAAGATTGAAAACTTGGAGCTGCCTCTGAGCTATTGTATGTATTCAAAAGCATTAATGGTTTTGAGTTCGAATATTGTTGGCCTTATCAGCGCATACCTCTCAAGGCCATGATATTCATGGTCGGGTGCATAATAACTGATTCGGCGGTAATGGGTCGTCGAATCATGCTGTTGTTATTTGCCAAGTCTATAATGGCGACCTGGCTTGACCCGCTCACTTGTTCGCGTACACATACAAAACGTTCGGATTCTAACGTAAGAGTGTTAAACCCTATGCTTGCAGCATTCACGCCTAGTGATTGGAGCTATGATTCCCGAAATGCAGAGTCAGAGACAAGTCATCACAGTCAACGGGAGCGGTCATCCTTACCTGGGCAAGCTGCTCGAATCTGATGGGCAGTTGTTCAGCCATGCTTCGGCGTAATATTCAGACGATGCAATTCTAATGGTTTTTCAAGTATAGCCCGGGATAAGAGCAAAATAGTAGAACTATACAGGGGAGTGAAGTGTAGTATACTGATACAAGAAGCAGAACGGGGCGTCTAACCGAATAACGTGTCGACTATTGGGAGCGATACCGACTTTAAATTTGCCCAGCCGAAGCTGCGCTAAGCTGGCGGAGTTTCATGGTCGTTCTTGCGTGGAGCCAGCCAGTTCAGGGTGCTATTCTCTGCAGGAACCTTATTTGTACCCCGCCTTCCGGTTGTGAGCAACCAGACCTTCGCATTGAGGGATTTCCTACAGTAGAAAGCTGATCCTTTAACTTAAAGTACAATGCCCTTTCGACCTCGCAAAGACTGTGATTATCCTGCGTGCGTCAGCAATAGCTGGCACGGGAAACATCTACTATAGTACAGTATTGTGGTCGCGGTTCTCCCGATCTCATGCCCTATCGCCCTGGCTCGAGGCAACAAAGCCTTCAACCAGCTATAGGCACGTCTGCAGTAGTTCCTTTCTTACCGTCTTGCTGGGATGATAACATCCGGCCGAAGTTTCAAAACTATTTCAATAGAATTGTACACAGAATGAACATGGCGGAAGACAGACACATCGATACCCTCGACGTTCTATACATTTAGAGATAATGTATTCAGCCCTTTTGGATAGCTGCATTATCCATTCGTAATCAACAGTGGTTTCTACGATAATTAATCCATTACGTATGGCCTTAAGAAATTAAAACCATGTCACGTTACAGCACCCGTGCTTGAAACTTCAGTTTGTTCCTTTCTTCTTCCCATTTTCCGGCTGGTAGTTACGGAAGTCTGAATGATACCTGGTCCACATATGAATCCCAAAATTGGGATTCATTACTGTTGTTGTTCTGGTATTAAATTATTCAGGATGTTCATTTTCTCTCAACCGTGTCCATGGAGCGCACCCAGCCGATGATGTACATGGACCTTCCCGCTGTCTGCAGTTGAAATCAAACTTTCAATGTGCTTTAAGACCAAGAATGGATTTTTATCGACGCAGTTTACGTAGAATCAGCATCTCTTTCTGTGTATGTACCTCTTAACTTTGTACGCCATTCATCGACTTCTGGTTTTGAGAAATACAGCATTGCAAAAACCAGCAGCTGAAGTTTATATAGAATGACTTTTTTCCGTCTTGGATTCTTCTACGGAGAACACACATGTAATCCAGGCATTTTATTTTCGAAAATAAAGTTCACAATGGAGGAAAATTACGATGGATACAAAGTAATGTCGCAAGAAAAAAGATAAAGACCAGTTGCAGTGCCATTTCTCTTTTATGAACTATATACCTGCGCTTTGGCTTCGTTCCTCCCGAGGTACCCAGCCCCAACACCAATCTTCAAGGTCCCGCCGAGCCTTACATTATTCTCGAACGACATCATATAATTGCCATGTTGCAGTCCCTATCAGCCCATGATTTCACAGTTAATGGTGGTCAGCAAGCAGCCTTCGACGTAATTTGCCACTCATTAGAGGAACAGACAAATCCGACAAAGTTACATTTTATTGATGGTCTAGGTGGCACCGGCAAAACATATCTATTTAGTGCACTGCTTGAGCATGTACATTGTCGTGATGATATCGCCCTTGCCGTTTGTCGCATAGGTGATTACGGATTGAAGGATCCATGACGTCACGTTATAACCATATCCATTTCCACAGTCTTTTTCCCTCTATTTTTCTCCCACTGGGTTTTTATGAGGTTTTACCGACGTGAGGATGGTCTGAAAAGAACAAGAACACATAATCTATGATAGAGGTCACCGATACACACACAAGCACCTTATCTGTAATATTGCTACCATCTCCGAGTACCCGTGTAAGACGTAGTACCCAGTTGACCTAACTAGGACCTCTCCCAGAAATCATATAAATAGTAGATAAATGTGTAGCGATGGAGGATCAAAAATTCCGATTTCATTCGAATAAAAGATATCCACGAGTCTCATCGTATTCTAACTGTCCAACTTAAAAAACAACTAAAACACCACACTGTTGCAGCAAGTGGAACGGCGGCTATACCTCGTGATGGTGGACGCACAGCACATTCAACATTCAGACTTCCGCTCGATGTTTATAGCAACAACACCTGCTCCTTTGCACCGCGTTCTCATACTGGATGTCTGCTCAAACTGACCTCTCTCATAATATGGAATGAGGTATAAAAGATAAACCATGATATTGTTGACTGCGTGACTCGTAGTATGCAAGATCTGATGAAATAGGCAGACCCATCGCCTGAAGATGACTCTCTAATGATAAACTGGTTGATTTTGATGGCAATTTCCGGCAGGTATCACTATCAGATTTACTGTTTTTGTTGTAACTATTTTTTATTGACATATTTTTATATTTTGTAGATGCTTCCTATTATTCCAACCGCATCGCGGCCACAAACTGTCTCACAGAGTTTCACGCTCTATTCAAACGTTTGGCCTCACATGGAGGTCCAACGTTTGCAGACAAATACGTATGCGTGTTCAGCAGGCTAAGAACACGCACGACGCTTTGACATTGGAAGAGTTTCGTGTTTCCTGCTACGCATAGGCTCTGACCAGAAATCTATTGCTGAAGGTACGGAGGATAAAATACGTTCTCCATATGCAACGGTTTTGCCAGGATTCAACTTTCTAGCCTTAATCGCCATCATCTTTGGTCATATAAACAATGGATCTATCCTTGCGACAGAATTCATTACATCCCGCGCCATTTTGACGCCAAAAACCAAGGACGACCCTGAGGACCGAATCACGTACCCGCCTGAGTTTCTCAACTCGCTCAACCCATCTGGGCTTTCCCCACACTCACTCAAACTAAACCAACGATGCCCACACATGCTCGTCCGTAATTCTAATACTGCTAAAGGCCTATGTAATGACACTCGGCTGGTATGTCATTCATTTCAACGCTTTGTCATCGAAGCAGAAATCGCAACTGGAACACATATCGGCCAAATAACACCCATCCCTTATGATGACTCCAGCAAATAAACCGTGCCCCATACAGTTCAATAGAACACAATTCCCTGTATGTCCGACCTTCGTGATGACAATTAATAAAGCCCAAACGGCAGACGTTTGAAAAAGTGGGTTTGTATCTGCCTGATATAGTATTAACCCATGGTCTTATATACGTGACTATGTCTCGAGCTCGCATCCCATCATCACTATCAATTAAAAAGAATCGAGAGAATTCAACACTTGGCGAAAGATCAGACCTTTATGGACGAAATGTTTTATACAATGACATGCTTATTCAACCATATTATCATTAACAATACCTTCTTCACTTATCTTCCTGTATAGATATAGATATATATCACAAGTGCACATTTTTATGATCATTATCACTACATGCACCTATTCGGCGCAACGTTTATATATTGATAAAATTCCATACCGTCCATTATACTGAATCATCTACAACTCATTGTGATGGTCGCTGGGGGGTGCGAAGCCCCAGCCGACGCAACAATCGAGCGAAGTGAGATGCGTTACTAGTATTTTCCTATAATTCTTCGATTATGTGAGCCTCTTTTTGTTGATTGGCAGTCGTATGTAGTCTACTCGTAGACCAACGTCCCTGGCAATTGGGGAATTTGGTACCTGCGGATGAGATCACTGAGATTCATGCAATGGTCATCATTGTCAGTCCTGAAGACAGCAATTATCCGTCCGTTGTGCCATCGCCAAGTCTTCCAGGTAGTCGAATACCCTGAAGTGTAGAGCGTGATGCTCAGTCACCAGAGGGGTGAAAAGGGCTAGCGTAAAAAATCAGGTCACCTGAATTTCAAGACACAGCCCGCAGTGGTCCGTGTGGATGGAGTGGGAAGGGGATAAATTCTACCACAACTCCCCCTTTGAAAAAAGGGGGTATAAAAAGGGGCCTTTTCCCCAACTTTTCGTCTCTCTTTATCCTTCGGGCCCGTTTGGGTACGTTCTCTCCCGCCGAGAGTCCCCTTCCCCACCCCTCTCTCTACCCCCCTCCCCCTCCCCTCCCCCTTCCCCTTCCCTATCTCCCTCTCGGCCTTTCCCATCGTACCTTGATGAGTCTGGAGGATCTCTCCGAGGACGCACGATTGGCGCCGGTCATGCAGAGGAGAGGGGATACACAGCAGCCGGCCTTCACGTGGCTATCCCTGTTACGGGGCTCTCTTTTGAGGACCTCAACCGACGGGCTGCTCAGTTAATGAAAATGAAAACCCCCCAAAATATTTAAACGAAAACAAAAGAAGTAAACGAAAACCTTTTTTAATTTAAAAATGAAAACGAAAATTACTTGGGTGTGCGTATGTGGGTGCTGTGAATGGGTCTATGAAGCGGCATGATAAGGATCAACCAGGAATAGTCTAATGACAGGAGCATCTGCCTACTATGGCCCATCATGTATAGATCCTTAGGCACCATACTTCCCCTGCGTTGTGAAATATAGAGTTGCTGCTCAATTACATAACATCTGCAAATCGCTACGGAGATGCTGGTGTGCGTTTCTCGGTGATCGTATCTAATATGACGTCGTGGTCCAATGTATAAAAGGAATCTTGATGACAGCAGGGCTTTTGACGCAGAAACCTGCTGCCATGACAAGCATCTAGTGTCATAAAGAATTAAAATTTGCCTCATGGATAAAAGTCTGCTCCTTCATCTGAGTACTTCCGCTTGGGGATATGCGTAGCAAAAAGGCCAGAGCTACCCCTGCAAGGTAGGCTACGCAGGTATTCTGTGTGAAACAAACGGATTGAAGAGAGTACATCTTTTCTTCAACGGCTAGTCCATAGGTTCAGGGCATCCATGCTCATCAACCTCATGAACTTGCCCATCTTTGTAAATAAATAGACTGCTCATTTCAGAAAGTAAAATGGATATAGAGATGGAAGATTTTTTGTGCGACATCTTTCGCTTGTATGCGACATTTTGCTTTGTTGTTCACGCGTGCGATTCTGCGCCGTCAAAACGGCTACTGCACGGCTTCAACGTTGGAAAAGATGTATGTTTCTATCTCGGCATTTCCATCCTCTACCATCCACATGGAGAAAACAGCCTCGTCGGCATCTACTCCTTGGCATACGAAGCATAGCTGCAAATACTGCGTATGATTTTCTTCCAGTTGAAACATAATGCTACGAATTTGTTCAGACATCACGCCAGCGACAACCGGGAATGCCAGCTATCAGAAAAAAGAATTAAGTATATAAATGTGAAGAGTCTGACATAACACATACCATATTGATGTCCACCTCGTGGATATTCTGGACATCAAAAGGCATCTCGAGAAATTCAGCAGGAACCTCGCTGCCAATATAAAAGTACAATCCAAAACTCATGTCTGGAACGAATAACTGATCAGAAGTCGCTTGAGGCCACCGCTACCATCGCAAATCATACCTAGCAAATTTGCACCCTTACGATTAAATCGTCCATAGGATATCCGCACCAAAGGTGGCAGTTTACTCCGACCCTGTTCATCCCGCTTGACACATTATGATAGCAGCTATCCGTAAGCATATATTGAAGAGACCAGCCTTCATTCAGCATCATCGTACATCTTCTGCCAACTCGTGTGCCGCATAGAGCCGTGGATAAAGCGCCAAGACAAGGCCACCTATGCCCATACTATTAAACGATTTCGCAGCGGCCATTCTTGAATCTGAAAAATGAAGCTATTCATTTTCGTTCGTTCGGTATATTCACAAAATAATATAATATAATATAAGATAAACTGTTACCTCCCCCCAGAGGAAGTTCTCGCAACGTAGCATTAATATAAATAGGAGGAGTTCGAATGCCTACGTCAAAGCCACCTGACCGTCTATTGCGGTATTTTACACTTCGCACGATAAGTAGTCATTCAATCCTGGCAAGGTTCATTTTCGGATATATCGGTGTTCATACGATGATTCCCAGAATGATACGTACGCAGGTTGAAGGCCTAGAATGTCATGTAAGTATCGTAGATGGTCTTACCACTTGAATGTATATATTAATACCATCCGAGTATCAAACACGCATGATGGCATCATATCCTGTCTGACGATGTAAGTCTTGGTTGAGCTTGTATATAATCCTTGAAGCTTTGAACGTTTTAAAATTAGGATAATGATGAACTGTACCTCCTGTCAAACTTGAGATAACTCTAAGGATTTTCACGTTAGTGTTCTGAGATGAACAGAGCCAGGTATGGACACACAGAATGATGACACTGTAATGGACCGCCACCCCCATGATCCACTGCTTGCAAGGATATTTCGTGCTTCTTTGTTCGCACAAGAGGCTTAATGACAAGCTCCATTAGTATCTTTGCCTGTCGAGAGAGCGTTTGACTGGCCGAGATCGTTTTCAAACTGGATCACATGTATCGATGTATGGAGTTCCTTAGCGAAATATGCTATAGACGATCGCTTTTCTTTCAATATAATAACCCACCTTCGTCTAACTCTCTGTAGGCTGTTCTCTCAAGAGGAACGTGCTCCCGCTCGTGTGTCCAAAATTTTTTGATCCACCCAAAGAGCTGATGGTTCTTCTCTCGTATTTGTACAGGTGAGAGGATGTGCCCAGGTCCAACGTACTGATGAGGTTGTCGCTGCCGCTTAGAGTCTGCGTATGGCGCGTGAGGATCCTCAATTCCGGCACGTGCATTACTAGCACCGCTGGACGCGTATTTCTGGGTGCTTTTGTGCCCGAGGAACGAACTGACTCCATGGGCTCGGCTGGTTTCGCGCATGGAGCCCATGTGGCCAAGGAGCTGTCGATGATACTGACTTCTGCTTCTGCTGCTTTGGAGGTGGAGGTGGAGAGGACAATACGGGATATGCTGATCCCGTAGAAATATATTTGGAGTTGGGTCACTATAAGGATTTATACATTTTAAAGCTTCTGTCCATTTGATGTTCGTTCACTTTAGAAGTGTATCTTCATAGGAATGCCCACAGTGCTGACTAATTGAGGAAACCGATGGCTATTGATATGCTTGGTCCTGTCCTTGCTGTCGGCATGTCTGCCTAAGTGTGCAATGGAAGGGAACAAAACACTCGCACCAGGTTACTAAGGGAATCAACGTGATGAGAACTCGGTCCCTTTGGAGCTGATGGTGCATGCATGGGATGGACTTAAACCAGGTTGAAGAGAGCAAACTAGAACGGATGAAATAGCTTATCGGGTCTTTCTCTTCTGTAGTACTTTCCAGAGTGTCGTGTATCTATTTATGCGATTGGGCATTGCAGCTAAGGCCCTGGAGAACACGGGTGAATGGGCTGAATAAAGAGTCAATCCCGGCTATAGTCCTGTTCGAGATAGCACTGTGGACGAGGTGGGGCGTTTATGAAATCTACTTTGAGGATATAGCTTGAAGAGATCATACGACGATGCAAAAAGGAATCTATGAACAAAGATGTGTGTAACTTTTATTTTTCGGTAAATGATGTATGCTCGCCACCAGCTCTCGATTTTGCAAAAAGCATATCGAGTATACCCATGCAATGAATTAGGTCTTTTTGCAAATCAACCTCGCGATTCACTCGGAATGATAGTTGTGTTAATAAATCGTCTATGAGAGGTGATTGGCCAACCACAGGTGCATAAATGTCTATTTCCGTTGCCCACGAGTTAGATATCTCGCGATCCACTCATAAAGAAAATCATTACTATCGTTTGCTTACCCAACAGGACTTCTGCTACATCGGCCAGTAAATTCGTGTACCTTGGTTGGTTGATATACCGTATCAGAAAAGTGACCAATGGCTCAAGCCCAACGTCATCCCGACCGGACAAGGCTGATTCGAGGCCACCACGGTGGATCAGCTCTTGCAGCATTGCTGCCGTGACCCCTGTATTCCGGATGCGAAGTACTTCGTCCAAGGCATTGTGGTATTCAAACTTCTTGAGATACTTGTCATATTGCTTCAATTTGTTTCTGCGAGCACGTTCAACCACGAACGCGTCTTGATCGGGTACATTTGTCTTGCCGCTCATAAAGTATCGATATGTCCCACTCCGGATGTAATCCTCCTTTTG
The DNA here is from genome assembly GCA_025716815.1 of Dichotomocladium elegans. Taxonomy (NCBI): domain Eukaryota; kingdom Fungi; phylum Mucoromycota; class Mucoromycetes; order Mucorales; family Lichtheimiaceae; genus Dichotomocladium; species Dichotomocladium elegans. The sequence continues at coordinate 996,871 of JAIXMN010000007.1, forward strand.
TGATTTTAATGCCTTCTCCTGACTCTTAACTTCCCGCTTTCGGATTGAAAGGTAGCCATTTGCCATACCAGCGACGAGATGTGTATCGTCTGGAGAAAGGCCGACGGACATGACAGGTGCAGAGTACTTTATGCTGTGAACGACTTTATAATCTTGAACGTTGAACACCTTTACGTGATGATCCAAAGAACCGGTAAGAATCCGTGATGCCGAACTGTCAAAACACATGCTGGTAACTGTCTTTTGGTGAGCCGAGACCGTCTGAATGCAACGACCGCCAGCTAATAGATCCCAGACTTTCATAGTCGGTCCACCAGCTGAGACCACAGCGCCTCCGCCTGGATACATAAGAATCGACTCCACAGGTGCTCCATGTTGCATTGTCACAACGCACTCATTTTGCCGGGTATCCCAAAGCCGAACAGTTTGATCGTATGAACCAGTAAGGATCAGATTAGGATTATCGTCGCTCACTACACCGGCGCGCACATAATCTTCGTGATCCTCAAACACGTTCACACTGGTTTCCGATGGTATATCCCACAAGCGCACTGTTCTATCGTCGGAGGCGGACAAAATGTGCGTCTTGTCGCTTGAGAATTTTGTAACATGCACAGGCCTATCATCCAAATCACCACAGTAAATCAACGGTTTTGTTCTAAGAATATCTCTCGATATATCACATACAAATTATGTTCTCGGAATGTTCGAAGGATAGCACGCGAATTAATGTCGAACATCTGTACGAGACCAGTAGCATCGCCAGCAACGATGAGTTTGCCATCTTGTCTGAACGACGCTGAGTATGCAATGTCTTTAAAGCGGGAGATCGTTTTCTTGGGTGTATGTGTCTTTGATGAATAGATCTGAACTCGAGCTGACGAAGAGATCGCGAAATCGTAAGGTGATATAGGAGAAAAGTCTATCGAAGATACGGCGCCGTACTCTTTGATCAAGATCGGGTTCTTCCAATGGAGTCAGAAAGGCGATCAAAGTAGTCCCTACTACTTTACATACCTTGAACCGCCGCCAGTACTTTGCCTCGGGTGTCTCCCGAAAAAGGAGACGAGGATTCTTATTAATGACAAGTTTTTGGTATTCACCCATGGTGATCGGAGAACAAGCTCTTGTGGAGACCCGGAAGACCGAAAAAATGCCTACAAAAAGCGTCGGTGACTGTCTTTTCACGTCCAGATGAGGGGCTTCTTTTTCTCGTTGACAACATTTTGTCCCTGAATAGAATGTTATGCTGAAGTTCCAACTTTACCTCGGAAGGAGGATTAAGTCCTTGAATCTTGAACCTTAGATTCACACGCTCCAAGATTGGCAACACTGTTTGGTATGTATCGCTTCAAATGATATAAAAAGCCATTCCATGACATACTCGCAGCTCCTAAATTGTACTTCTCGCCACTGTCTAATCCCATTTTCGATACACGATTTAATAATATGAGAAAGTACCGACATTGAGCAGTTCAATAGATAGACTATTTTAAGTTGATGAACGACCCGTGGCCTTGCTACAAGAACATACCGTGTTTATCCTAAATTAAAATTACGCCCTAGCCGTTCAGGAGTCGCAGAATCACAGAAATTGAAGTAGGATTTTGCTCATAAATCTTTATGCGTGTCGACAAAGCAACTGTCGTACAAAAAATCTTCCATCTCGATATCCATTTTACTTTCTGAAATGAGCAGTCTATTTATTTACGAAGATGGGCAAGTTCATGAGGTTGATAAGCATGGCTGCCCCGAACCTATGGACTATGCCGTTGAAGAGAAAATGCACTCTCTTCAATCCGTTTGTTCTCACGCAGAATACTTGCGTGGTCTATCCTGCAGGGGTATCCCTGACCTTGCTGATAGTATAGCCCCAAGGAAAGGATTGAATAATATTTAAATGCGCCTTGGACAACAGCTTCGTGTTATCAATGTCGTTCTGAATCTTCGTCAGCGAAAGCCCACCGCAAGCGGGAACTAATCGCGCAGGGGCATTCCCCTGATAAAGTACGCCAGAACCTTTATGAAATATCACCCGGCGTTCGACAGGATTCAAGATTGCCATTGCTCATTGAGGTCTTATGAGGGGAGATACACCTACCGAGCCTGCGTTTCTTCGGGAAGCATACGATATTATAAAACTTGGTTTGAACTCATGCTCCCGGAACTACCAGTTTCAGCACCTGAGCATCTACTACGACGGCAAGGCCCGTCCCGATAAACATCTCGACGCTTTCTTTCAGTTCACTTGCGTCTGTGAAGAGCATGTGATACACGGGTTCAACCGTTTTCCACTTCGTCGGTCGTGGTCACCATGTTACACGGAAATCGGTACCAAAATCCTCTGCTACCATATCCTTGGGTGCAAAATGGAATCTCACATAAGCAATATGGAGTACTGGAGACGAATTCCAAACCTGAAGTTTAAAACTTTCAAGCCCCAGGAGTCCGAGCTGCTCCAATTTCGTGAGACTATTCACATCGACGGCGTCGGTGTTAGTGTTGAAGAAAACAAATGGCCTTCAATATGGTTTTGGACAGCGGTTGGGATCCAGAAAGAAGATTTCGAGTATATCACTCCACAGATAAGCTGGAATGAAGATCATATAGGCCGGTGAGTCACAGTTGATCCTGGCAGAAGGAGACGTGTTACGTTGTATCATGATAATACTTCATCCGATAACCACCAAATCTTCTGCTATACAGAGTAGCTTCAGCATCATACACGAAAGACCAACTGGTACCGCGGGTTGAGAGAACGGGTCGAAGTATAGCGGCCTGAGTGCTGCTGGTCGAACAGTTTCCACCTCAATTCCAAAGTCGTACACTTTCCATACTCGACTACGAGGGATACCTCACTGCCAAGAACCAGATCTCTACGCGTCTCAAGACTTTCTATGCAGCAACCACAACGAACCACCTGGATCCCAATTTCCATTTCGAAAACTTCGCCTGTCCGCATTTTACAAGGAGGAATAAGCTGATAACAAGCTCCTCGACTCTATGAACGCGAAGTTTAGAAGTAATCCTATGTTCGTGATGGGAAATTGGCCTTCGCCAAATACCAGATATCCCGAGCCTATCCGCAATGTAGGCTTTCGGAGGCTGTCGAAGAAGAACAAATGTGTATTTAATGATCGACTACAAAACCAGCAAGTGCTGGCCCACCTGCGGTAACGAGTCTCTCACTACTTCAAAATGATGCCTAATCCACGCCCATATCAACGACCCAACAATGCAGTCACCCTCTGCCATGGCCAGCTTCGATATGAAGTACTACCAAAATATGTATATTTTTCCAAAACTTTCCAATCTATTGATGTTTCAATAGACGTTCAAACCAAAACTGTAAAGAGGTTTGACAGAGAGCGTTCGCAAACCAAGGTTATGGAATCGGGATCTCATCGCAGCAGGTTTCAGAGAGAAAGTACTGCATAAGCGTCTGCAGCTCGTGGAAGGCCACACTCACCTGAATCAGAGCAGCGGAATGTGAGATCACAGCGGGCAATGCCAGGAAGACCACGGCGTGCACGCTCAGGCCGATCGAGACGGCTATGAGCCCGACCCATCATTTTCCGCGTCAGTTATCGCCGACGCACTCATGATTACCCACAGCCCTTAGGATAAGCCCTTTTCCGTCAGAAGAACAGTGTGTAAATTCACAGATGTGATGAAGGAGTACCATACCTTAATCCATGAATGCGAAATCTTTTTACCTGTTGATATGTATTCCCTCACGTAGTTTATACGCCATTGAATTTATCTGGTGTATGAACTTTATTATGGAAAATAAAGTATGCGTCATACTGTATTGTCCGTCCATTGAAATTTCTTTTTTTGGAAAATAAAGTACGACTGATGCGGATGAACCCCGCTCACGCTTGAACACTTCGACGGCGGAGTTAGAAGACACACACAGAAGGCTTCACGAGCGCCCACTGGTCGATTTCTCCCTCTCTTGTCGACAATATGGTGAGTCCTGGAAAGGAAGGGGACAGGGACAGAGGGCAAGGCATGGCGAGAGGTGAATGGATAGATAAATGGATGAATGAAAGGATGGATGGATGGATGGATGAGGACACAGCATTTTGGACTTTCTTGAAGAGTTCGTCCTTTTTTGGGATACAATGATCATGGAATTACGATGGCTCACAGTAAAATTGACTTGCTATTCTATAGCCTACTAGACTCCACCACAACAGAAAGAAGCGTGGACACGTTTCCGCCGGTCACGGTCGTGTTGGTAAGAATATCTTGTAATCGCATGGTAATCGTTATTGTCTGAGGTGTAACCTCGATGACACTTTTTAGGCAAGCACAGAAAGCATCCTGGTGGTCGTGGTCTTGCTGGTGGTCAGCACCATCACCGTATCAACATGGACAAGTACCATCCTGGTTACTTCGGTAAGGTCGGTATGCGCCACTTCCACTTGAAGCGCAACCAGTACTGGAAGCCTGTCGTCAACCTTGACAAGCTCTGGACCTTGGCTGGCGAGGGTGTCCGTGAGAAGTACAAGAACACCGAGAAGGTCCCCGTCATCGATGCTTTGGAAAATGGCTACGCTAAAGTCTTGGCCAAGGGCAGCATCTCCCAGCCCGTGATCGTCCGCACCCGCTTCGTCTCGCGCCGTGCTGAGGAGAAGATCAAGAAGGCTGGTGGTGGTATGTATGACGAATACAACAAGGAATCTTTAGTTATGATTGTCTCATTCTTTCCTGATAGTTGTGGAACTTATTGCTTAAATGGAGCTCAAGGCGACACTTCTGAGCATGATAATAAAAAAAGGCATTTTTGTTGCAAAAAAATAATAGATACATAGTATCAAAAGGGGGATTCAGTGACAGGGTATGCGCCAAAAAAAACGTTCAGGAGAGGTATCCACGGGCCCGTCTTTGCTGCTTACGATATGCCCGGTACTTAGCATCGGTTCCGAAAAGATAGTCCCACCAACGGAATGACGATCCATAGTTCCCTACAAACGCCTGGTGGTGATAGTCATGGTGATCAGCACCTGTCCAGAACGGCAGGAAATGCCGCAGGGACCAAGGAAAATCGTAACCGGAGTGTGCGTCCACTGTCTGATGCAGACGAAGCACAATCCACCACAGCATTGTTGTCATATGGAGATGCCATCCGGTGCCCCATTGGAAAAAGTGTACTGCGAGCAGGTGGTAGGCGAGTGGGCCGGCTATGGTCCCAAAGCCAAGCAAGATTGTTTCAATTGGGTGGGCGTACTCTGCTGCAATTCCGAATGGAGCAGCATACTCGTGATGGATCCTGTGTATGTTCCGATAAAGGAAAGGCGAATGCATAAGGCGATGGACGTGATAGTGATAAAAATCTTCCAGTACGAAAAAAATAATGAGCTGGGATAAGACCTGGTACCTGTATTCGGTCTCTTAGTGCCACGGTATCCAATGTAATGACAGAAGCATACCAGCAGGGGAACGGCGCTGTGATGCGCATGCCGAGCAGCGTCGCACTGGGATGAAAGAAAAATATGATAGGGCTCTCAATAACAAAATGACAATACAGTACTCGCTTTGTGCATCTCCAATAGTCAATATGCGAGTTGTGTTTATGCTGGATGAAAAAAGTTTAGCTCTTGGTGTCGACCATCCTACTTGCTGCAACGTACAGGTTGTAACTTATATTGCCGAAGGTATGGAATGTGGTCACAGATGAGATAAGGTAAGAATCGTCCGAAGTAGATGAGTTCATGAACAGCGAATGCAAGAACACCAGTGACAAGCATGGGATTTCGGCCCTTGTACATTGTCTCCCAGTAGATCTCCAACGCGTTAAGTTGATATGGCTCTCCTAGTAAAGCTTCTGCATTCATCGTGGTAGAAATGCTAAGATTACTGTGACATACCCCACCCTCGCTACTTTTTTTCACATGAAATTTACACGAAGAGGATCCACGTTGTTGATCACGTTTTATTAAATCATGCAAATCACGGGTGCCAAGCCTCTTCTATTTTTTCACCATCGACCAAATGTCTCATATGTCACTTGTGATTCGGTTTTTCCCAGAATCCTCTTAACCTGCGCATGTCCAGCGAGTAAGCCAGTTCATTTCAACAATTGAGCATGCGAAAACGGCGGGTGAATACAAAGAGTGGGGTTCAAACTATCCCAGACTGAAATACTCCAAAAAAAATAATTAGAGCATCAGTGCATTAGAGAGTAGTTATTGTTAGATGTAGTAACCAACCAAACTAAGATATCAATGCTATTGCCGACATACGCACGCTTCCTACATACACTATTTTCCAAATTTAAAGTCGTGCCCAGCCAGTCCTGAAGTCGCAGGATTACAAAAATAGAAATTGCGTTTTGTCCAGAAATCTTTACGCATGATGACAAAGCAAATGTCGCATACACGGCGAAAGATGTCGCACAAAAAAGCTCCATCTCTATAAAAATTAGTCAGCATTTTGCACTATGAATCCTATTCTTTATACCCATTTACATTCTGAAATGAGCAATCTATTTTTTTACTACGATGGTCAAGGCCATGTCGTTGATGAGCGTGGCTGTCCTGAGCCAATGGACTATGTCGTTGATGAAGAAATGTACTCTCTGCAATCCATTTGCTCTCATACAGAATATCTGCGTAGCATATCTTACAAAGATAACTCTGAGCTTACTGCCACGCACATCCCCAAACGAAAGGATAGAGACATTCGGATGAAAGAAGTGGGGATCAAGCGCAATTACACAGCGTACACTGACCAAGACAAGGTCAGATTTTTCAAATTGATGTTTGAGAAGGTATTGAGTGCATCAGCTGCTGCAAAACAGCTAGGAATCCATGTTCGTTCAGCTCAGCGATGGGCATCACAGTACGAAAAGGACCCTGACAGCATTTTTAAGAAATGTAGAGGCAGAGGTCGTTCATGTATTCCCAATGTAGAACATAAGAGTGCTATTTTAGAATGGGTTGATGAGAATCCGTCAATTGTCCTAGAGCAGCTGATGGAGCAGCTGCTCCAGAGATTTGAGGGTCTCAAAGTATCCAAAACGACCCTCCATCGATTTATGAAAAATCGAATGCAACTTGTCATTGAAAATAGCCCGGTTTCAGCCTGTAGACAGAAATATCGATGCAAAGGTCTAAGAACGCCTTGACTGGGTGCGCAGATGGGACATGACCGACATCGACTTTAGAAAAATCTGCGTTTTTCTTGATGAGTCTGGATTCCGTATTAACATGAAGCGCAGCATGACATGGTCCAAGATCAGGCATCATTAAATGTAGCTTGAGGCTACCACAACCACCAGCAAAAAAAAAGAAAAAGATTGGGACAGTCCATTGCTGCAAGCAAAGGAACTGTAAATGGACACTATCTCAGCTTTCTTAAAGCTACCATGGATGAAAAGGATAATATTTTCTGTTGACTAACGAAATCTCCTTTCCTATTGATATGACAACTTTATACAGTTCTATGCGTTATTTTTTGCACTTTGTACGACATTATTTTATCTTGTTCACGACATTTTTTTTTGAAAATAAAGTACCATAGGTATGACACTTGCCATTTCAGGCACGCTGTCGAAAAACCTCGGGCCTAGCACTCCGCAGATAACGATCTGGATACTAGTTTACACTGACGAAAGCAAAGCAAAATATTATGTTGACATTTAAATAAGCCTGCTGCTACAGAACATATATATGTCGGCTCATTCAAGGCTGTAGAATCGCATCCACTAAAAGAAGTTTGATATTATATTTTACTATTATAAGATGTAGAAGCAGCGGTCGTTCGCTTATCTTAAACAGCATTAGATCACTATTTCCAATGGGAAGACGGGGGGCATCATTTTTCAGGAATGACTGATAAAAGCGCGGTGCGCTTCAGAAAAATAAGCGCGGAGACTCGCCAAAAAAGGGAAAAACGACTGCTTCATCTACTTGAAAACCATAATGTATTCGAAAATAAAGGTTCATGAACTCTGTAAAGAACGGATGTAACTTAGTGATGTAGAAGTTTCAGCTATGTACATCATATATATTATTACCTTATCTTATTAATCGCTCTCCAAAATGTAGGATTGAGAAAAAAAGGTGAGAATGCATGAGGTAAATTAGCATTCAATACTCTGGGACGGTGCTCTTCGGACCACCGGTCTGCTGCTGGTAAGCACGTGCTATCTTTCGCACGTTAGCTGAGAATGGCTTAAAGGAAATCTCTTGCTCAGTCAGATACAATTTGGCTGGACATCTGGATCAAACATGGTAGTCCAATTCATCCGCATTGATTAGATAACATTATTAAGGACATGTATTTGGCTATAGTTAATACTTCTGCCATATATACTTCAGTGCAGAGACATGCTGTACCATAAATTCTTACAACTGAAGAATTTTGTTCTTCATTTTATTTAGTTTTCGCGACATTTAAACGTCACTTTACCATGCCACTTAACGGCATTACAAACACTCCCACAAAAAAAAATGACGATAATGATTGCGATCTAGTATCGACGAAGGCCAAAAATCAGCAGGGGCATGGCGTGTGAGAACAGTCAGTGCCACTGTCAACAAGTACCTGGATGCTAATCAAACGACTGCCAAACTACCCACTAGACGCCCAAGTCTGCCCATCGACAGATATGTATACGCGCCACTTGATCCGCTTCGTTGAATGAGATCCATTTGAGTCTTACCATGTCTATCGTGCAGACCTTCCAAATGAAGAAGTAAGCATAAACGCAATTACGCGACCGTTGAAAGATAAAAGCTTTTTCTTCCTGTAAACCCACCATGAGCCTTCCCTGACTGACAAATCAAAGCATATTAGACTTGAAAGGGCTACAGTAGAGCTTTAACCGAGTATGGTAGCGTGGAAGGCAGTGATTTCATCTGACGAATGTAAGTTGCTATTAAATCATATGAACGAGAGTACCAGGGCCAAGAGAAAGGCGGGAGAGAGGGTTGAGGATCGTTCGAAGCGAGATGGGTAGCTCGTTGAAAATCCAAGGCGGTGTGGGCCACGGCAATGTCTACTATCTCAGCGATAATTTTCTTCCAAAACTCTATCAATCGCCAGAAGGGCATGGGAGGGTTAATCTTTCAAGAGGACGGAACCAGCTGTTTTTCTGGCTGTTATGCGTCCTGGTATACGAATAAAGCTGGAGCCAAAGGTTTTGACATCTCGCTAATTCAAAATCCATATTTAACGCACTGAGCAACTTCGGGACATTATGTGCAATCAAATCAAGACGAGGAATCACATCGTCATTATTGTTGGATGAGAAACCTGCTGTCCATAAAAATAGCATAATATACCCCAGGGATGTCGTTGCCAATTTTGTGGATATACAGCCACAAATATACTAAGAATCATACTGTAGTTTCCCTGGGTACAATCAGCGCTCGATATATTGAAATACTCTGTGGGAGCAGGTATCGTACGGTGAAGCGAACATTTGGTATAACAATTTATTTGCCACTAGACCTGCATAACAAGTGGAGGTATGTTTAACCGATGCTCAGAAGAAGTAGATCCGTGTTTATTTAGGAACACTACTGCAATTAGAGAGAAAGCTCAGGATCCTTGCTAACTGGTCTAAGGAGTAATTTAAACACGCAAAGCGTCGTAGTGTTACCACGATTAGTGACATCCGTAAGATGGAAGACAAGCTGATCAGGCCCTGCAATTTTCCATTCTGACCCGCTTCGACGTGGCTGCTAGAAGGAAAAATTATTATCCACCAAGGACGCCCAAAAATTTAAGAATTCTGGCTGGTTTTCCACAAAGCAATAAAGCAGAGGTATATTTATGCATTTTTATAGGTTATTTCCTACACTGAAACAGTTGGGAAGTTCATTTGGATTTCGTTTAGAGAATTACCGAAAGTTGCCTGCCCACAAAATGCGTGGATGCAGAATTCATTCGGTATAGCGGATTTTCGGTGTAGCGGCTTCCGTCATAAACAGCGCTGACTGTAGTAATACCGGCTATTGAGAAATTCAGCAATGATTGATATATGTTCCAAGTTTGTATTCATTATGAAAAAGGCTTTCTTAATTAACTTAACATGTAGAAGAACCGCACTGCTGAAGAATGATGAAGGACAATAATGTAAATATTTGAATATAGAGGATTATTACTTATCCCACAATATTCTCGACTTCATTACATGTGCACACGTAGAATATGGGGCTGAAGAAAGTTACACTCAAAAGCATGTGATGAAGGATAATGGTTTCGGGGGACTAGTTTCTTACCACGTTGATAGTGACATTGCCTCATTTGCGTTAGACGAATGAGTCCTATGCCTTACCTTTGGGCGTAATTGATGTTGTTGATGTTAAAAGTTAAAAACAGCAAACACCTTACATATAAAATAAACGTCGCGTATTTCTATCATAATTGCTATCTGTCATGACATTTTGTGTATCTTGCGGTCCGAGGAGGATGTGTGATTGAAACCTCAGAAGTCAATGTATTGTGGATTGCAGTGTTGTAGTTGTCCTTCTTCGGTGGAACTCATGGGTTATCCGTATTTCGTCCCATTAAGTTACTGCGTACGTTGCCTTCGATAGTCGTCTAAAAAGCAGCTTACTGCTAATTTAAGTATGTAGTGACCTATCAGCAGTTGTTTGGTGTCCTTACTGGGAACATTCGCAAGGTGTCATGCCGCTAGTTTCATAGATGGAAATGCCCAACACATAGTGACCGATAATCCTGATTATCTAAAGCTACTACTACCCATATTTATTATTACACTGTCATACGGAAGTCCATGTATTACGTTCGCTCCACATTAAATGATTAAACCTTTATTCGTCACACCCGTCAATTCCAATATAGGGATTCACATGCACCACAACATGCACCCAGAATGCTCGAGTGCTAAAAGAGCACATTTATCGGCCTTTCTAGATACGATCAATGACTTTATCAAATGAATGTTTCTAGACAAACATCATATTTATATTAAATCACCATATAGATTGGGACTGGTGAAGAAAAAATAAACCGAAAAGCAACCTCAAAGACTTGAGGAGATGATCGGCAACCATGGTCCAATCTTCCGTCCTTTCCAGCAATACCGCCTTTTTCATGGTGTGCCGCTAGCCGGGGAGAATGCCCGTTGGGCAAGGTAAGGAGTGCGAATCAACCCCTTCCATCAATGCTACGGTTTTACTTTGTACTAGCCATGTGATATGTCGCTTTCTGAGGCGCGGCACACATAGCTAGTCTCAATATTTTAATAGATAGAAAGCCCATCTTTTTGATTATTTCTTTATGACATTCGAAATACATGGAAAACTAAATGGTTTTTGTATGACATTCGATTATTCAAAACAACCCCGTAGAGAAGTAGAGTGCGCTTGTCTTTTCTTTTCATTCATTTGGATAATAGATGAGTTTCCTAGCTAACAGTCCACTGTGTTACAAGGAGCCCGTCAATTATTCTGACATGGCAGATACTGAAATTGATGGCGCAAATATGCACAGAAGGTCACATTTGCTACTCAATAGCACGTTGATGGTGGCTATACTGGGCTATGAAGCTGTATTAAATTTCCTTTATGTTACCCATCAAACTTTAGAGAGTATCCTTTGTTAGGAGTGACAAACAAAAGGTTCCTTCTGTGTGACACAGTTGAACAGAGCGGATGACAGCTATTTCAGGACGACGTGTAACGGCACAGGGAATCTGATGATCTATTTTTTTCTTTTCCCATGGATTGAAAAAGAAAGCTGTTGGGAAGTTGATATACCCACGCTATTTACTAATGACAAAAATGTCAAATCGAAGGTATTTCAGCGCATCTTGGGGAAATAGATGAACCCACTGCATTTTGCTATAGTGAGTTGAATGCTTCAGGGTATGGAATTGTTGCGGTGAATCTCGCATTGACCTATCAACTCTTCCGTTATGATGCGAGTCACAAGCATGCATCTAGAGCCAGTTGATTTAATATTCTCTGAAGCGACCGAAGCTCATCTGATGATAATAAAAGCTTTCCCAGAGAAGGATAGATCCCGCGAAATGCGCCTTTGTCTATAAGTATGTCTTTCTGTGTCTCTGTCTCGTCTCCACTCCCACCCCCCAAAAAAATGGAAACCGTTACACTGGTTGTATTTCCCAAACAAGCCAAGCTCACCATATTTAGAAGTTTATTCAGATGGTCAAAGCGTTCTTCTCTAACAAGTAGAGGAAAGGTGCATTGTAGGCATAGGAATCTCCATATCCCAGAGATGGAATGCTCCGGGAGAAAGAGTTGGGCTAGATTAATCTCTGCTGAGGCAATGTAATGTTGACCAAACCAGATAAGCTGACTGAGTATGGCAATTTGGACCGACATGTATGGCTTTTCCTCCAAACGATATTCTAAGCCGAGATGTCATTTCAAGTTTTATTTTCTTTCCTTCGATGGATCACGCGTTGCACAGGTGGCTTTTGTAATATAAATGGGAGGCGCATGCCAAGAATCGTAATATTTCTTTCTTTGTTGCTTCCGCCAAAGCATTTAAACTACATTTTGACGTGAAAAGATCTTCTGAACAGCATACTGGTCTTCTGCCTTCGGAGTGTACTTCACTACTAAAGCTCATTTCCTGTCATGAACATTAACATTAGCTCAGCATCCCAGGAAAAGGTAAATGAGTGGAAGCTTGATAAATAGATTTTTCGAGCAAGCCGGGTTCGCTGACTGTATTGCTGAGCGACGCCTCTCACTAGCTACGAACATTTAGCCCATTAATACTTTTCCATGACCACCAATTTATCAAGGAAGAAACCGGAACGCCAGAGCAAACCTGCACTCTGGGTAGGGAACGGCTCCATGCGCAGCTGATTGAGGCCCGCAAAAAGCGGATTCATCATATGTTAGAAGAGAACGGGCGTTTCTGGGCCGATATTCGAGGCATGAGACGCATACTTTTTTTTGATTCCGAGAGACCGGCTAACGTCAGAATCTCCATAGCGTACAGCAGTACCAGCGACAGGGACAGTTGTGGCAGCAGGAGAAGTAGTATTAACAGTGGCAGTTACAACATTAAGGCGTCGCCGCTGAATACAGAGCCTTTGTATTCGCGTGCTGCAGGTTTGTCCGCAGCATCTTCTCGTGCACGATACTACGTTCATCCGTATCGGCGGCATCCACCGTCACATTCGCAGTCGTACAACCATCACCATTGTCAGACAACGAATGATCACTCAGCACAACCGAATTCTTCCAGGAACTGCGCTACCGAGAAATTAACAATACCTTCCTCTGGAGTTCCCGACAACGCATCGACTTCATCTGCATCCCTTCCACCGTCTCCAATATCTCCGGAACTATCACCAAAAGATTTATCGAAGGGATCTCATCTTCATGGTCCCACTAAGCGACGGCGCGGGAATTTGCCAAAGCATGTCACTGCCACTTTACGCGACTGGCTGGCACACCATAAAAAGCATCCTTACCCGACAGAAGAAGAGAAGACTGCGCTCGCTGCCCAGACAAACCTTACACTCAATCAAATATCGAACTGGTTCATCAATGCTCGCAGGAGAATATTACAGCCCATGATCATAAAAGAGCAACAGGAACGAGCACTAGGACATATGAAAAATGACGATGACGACGGAGAAAATCAATTGAATGGACTTGACATATTACCTTATATTGGAGGTAAGGTGTGATTAGGTTTCTGTGTGAGAGGTATATAACTCCCATTCATTCATATAAATCGATAAAAGATAGTCATCGTTCCGGTTCACCGTCGCAGACGCACAGAAAAGCTCATCAACTGGCGGCTTCGTCAAAGTATGTCCCAGTCGCCCGCCGACGTGCTGCTTTGAATCGGCGGTAAACTTCCTTTCCTTCCGCGACTTCGTTCTTTTTTCGAGGCCGTCCTCTCATTCAAGAATTCCCATTGTCATTTTCCGAACTTATCTCTTACCTTTCATTGCCCTATTTCGACTCTCTCCTTGTATCTATACTTCATTATTGTTTTGTGTCCTGACTACACCATTCTATGCCTTACTGTATACAGCTGGATGTCATCCTTGCTTCCTCTTCCACCGCAAGTTAGGACAGAAACCTTTCCTATGTACGTATTCCATCATTAGCTTTATCTTGATATTAGGAAAAAGCAGGTATCCATGTAATTTGCGTCACGTGTATTCAACCTGAATATGACCAGATTCAACACTGTTACGGATGCATACTGCACCTTCTAAATAATGCTTTCTGTGTCTCATGCATTGAGTCTTGTTGCATGTGTAAATTTTCTAGGAGATAGAGCATAGGGGCAGCTCAAGTGTATATTCTACTAGTGTTCAGAATATTACCATTTCATTTACTTTTATTGCGACCAGGCTAATCATTTAATTGACCTTTCATTCTTCAATGATTCGTCCTTTGGTTAATTCTCAGAAAGTGAATTTTCTTCTTGTTCAGCATGTCTAAAATATCGTTCCATGCATATTCGATGTATCCAACATGATACTGCTGATTCTGTGGTAGCAGCAGGAGTACCAGGCGTTGCGTTGAAACAACAAACAAAGCGATGGAAAAACGTCTACCCGATTGCCTCCCTCCTGCACTAACTCGAATGCATATAAAGGGGCTTGACAACAGCAGCGACTAGATACCCAAAACTCTTTTCCAACAACACAAGAGAATGCTCACCTTGGTCATTTCCGCTGTTCAGGTCTGTTCTTACTGGTCCCACCTCTGCATTTGCAAATGCATAATATTAAATGTGAAAGCATGTCGTAGGCTGTCCTGCAAGTCATGGCTATAGTATTTTTTGGCTTTTTACTCACGCAAATGGCCGGCATCTTCAATATGGATAAACAAAAGGTTTGTGGATGGTGTGGGGTGGGTCAGAAATACAAATCTTATTCACGTCCGGTTTAGTGGCTATCGAAACTTAATCTGTTCCTCTTCACGCCCTGCCTACTTTTTAGCAATATCGCATCCATTATTTCTCTACAGAAATTGATCGCCTACTGGCCGATCCCAGTCTTTTATTTTGTCTTCTCTTCTCTGTCTTGGTTGCTTTCACATGGGACTAGCAAACTTATAAGATTGAATCCATCGAAACGCCGATTTGTCACTGCGTGTGCGATGTTCGGTAACACGAACTCGCTGCCGATTGCCATTATCTCCAGCCTTACAATATCAGAGGCAAGTGCAATTCTTTTATGGGACGCTGCCGACACGGCTGAGGCAGCTACTGCACGGTAAGATCAAACTGATGGTCTGTCAAGTGGGTTCACTAATAATGCTCATCCTTGTAGTGGAATATCGTACACTTTATTCTACGCGATCTTTGGGAATTTGCTTCGCTGGTCATATGGTTATGGTTTGCTTCGGAAACAAGATGGTGTGGGCCAGAATCGTATGATAAACCCTCCGCTGGACGCCGGCTGTTATGGCGCAACATACGACGAACTCAACGCCGATCGACCATTGAAGCCCGAACGTCTGTCGAGTTCGATCACCATTGCTGTTCCACATGCAACAGAAGATGTCAAAGGAACACCATTACCGGTGTCCTCCTTGGGGGAAATCAGCGATCGGAAAATCAATCAGTTTAAGCGCGTCTTGATGAGACTGCACCGCTTCATGTCGCCGCCGCTTTACGCGGCTTTTCTGGCACTTGTAGTTGGCTTGACACCTATCAAACCGCTCCTGTTTGCAAAAGATTCCTATCTCTATCCATGCCTTACAAAGGCGATTGAAGTGTGCGGTCATGCCGCAGTACCAATTATCCTTGTCTGTCTCGGTGCTCAGCTGACCATGATCTCTGCAGAACCGCATGGAAGGGATATGACGGCAAAAGCAGTATTTACAGCTATTTTTGTCCGTATGGCATTGATGCCTCTTTTCGTGATACCCATTATCCTTGCATTCGCTGTATACGGGCCGCAATGGTCGCTATTGGCGACAGATCCTGTATTTATCACGATGATGATTGTTCTGGGTTGTTCCCCGACGGCGATTAACCTCGTACAGATCACACAGGTCAACGGGGCATTTGAAGACGAAATGCTCCGGGTTTTGTTTTGGACATACGGTGTTGTTTGCATCCCTGTCTGCACGTTGGTTGTATTCTGCGCACTCAGTATTGTAGACAAACTTGTCTAGTCCGCTGCAAATTTAAAGTCTGAAGCTTCACCCCTAGATAACTAGTTTTTTTGTAACTTAGTACCGAATCAATATGCAACCTTCTTAAATACATCTTGAAACACGGCTCATTGTCAATAAATATGTACTGGGGCGTGTATTTTGCAGTTGTATTTTTCTATTTAGTATCTCAAGAAGAGTCTTCATCTCGTAGTGCCTGATGCACGACGTCAATCACTGGTGGCTACACTGGTAAGACATTATTTGATCCGTTTTACATGTGTTGATCGTCTGGGAATTAGCACAAATATTGCTGCCAAAGAATATGTGAGGCTCGGGGTTACCGCATGAAATCTTGTTAGAAACAAAGGTCCAGTAAATTCACGTTGCCTAGGACAGATCTTAGTAACAGCTGCTTTAATGGGATAAACAACAGTACCATGCAACTATGCGGATGGCCAGGCGGGTAAGGTTAATGCCGAATGTGGGAAGTCTTCATCTGATTGAAGTACATATTGATCTATCTAACTGGTTGAGAGATCTGCTGTCGCTCATTATCTCTTTTTCTTTGGCAAGTTGTTTATCGTGCGAAGAAATAGGATCTTGATTTATCATGGTTGTTTAGTACACCTTTTTCTCTCTTGTCTGACAAAATGGGCGGGGATGTAGCCTCGAGGAAGACTATAAATATGGATAGGCTCGAAAAATTCAACAAATTAGTTAATACTTTTATTTTCAACGCGATCATGGATATCACGTCATCAGTATATAGTATTTGCGGTTCAATAGAGGCAATTTATGCTTGTAATAGGCCGAACCGTTCGCGTATGGATTTGTATGTGCACAGATAAACGTACAATGTTAGCAGATAGAGTCGATTTGTTGTCACACAGCATGCTGTATTGCTCTCTTCCCACCCGGGTAATCTATAGGGTGCCTCCCCTCCATTCATCGAACGGAGAGTGGCCCAAGTATCTTGCTTATCGCATCTTAATTCTGCAATAACAGAGCCGGAAAGTTCTTTAGGGGGATTGCAGGACCCGTCTTTTGCGCTAGCAATTCACTCGTCACTTCTTGTGCCTTCTGCTAAGCATTCCTATGGGTTTATTATTAAGAAAGAAACCATGGGCCCACAAACTGCGATTTTATTGGAATATAACATAGCGCATGTAGAGCATTTAAATTCCCTTCCCCTCCCAACAGGTTGCCAGCGAAAAACATCCCACCAATAATCGCTGCCTTCATCAAGCAACTAGTTGAGCAGCATATGACTTGGATCGATATCAAGCATATGTTATTGATGAGTGAAGTCCGGTACCGTTACAACTACAGTATAGTATAGTATTACGCGGTGAAAACCTTTCTTCATTGGAGTCCCCGTCTATTGTCATCAATGGAGGAAAGCTTTTGTTTGTATGTGTGAACATGGTGGATGACAATGATCCTATTAGCAAAGCACATAGTGAGATGTCATTGAAGCACAAAGAAACATGGCCCTCGCTGCTGACAATGATCCGCTCTGAGGCACTCAGCGATTTTGATGCCTCTATTGATGCCAGGATATGACAGAGTAGCCAGCAGCGGATGGCAGCATGCAAACAAACATGCTGGCAAGACACAATGCAAAGTTATTTGCGATGTCGCGCAATTTCATACGTTATTCCACTGCTAGGCTATATTCATGGCCGTAGGAATCCAATAGTTCATAAATATGTGTACTACACTGAAACTCTCCGTATATTTTCCTCATGTGGCCATTAGCGGTTAAACACAGCGTTTCTTAAAAGCTGAACATTCTAGCGGTTTTTTTTTTGCCAATGATTAGTCTCCTGACTGCATCGACTTCCTGCTACAGTAAATGATCACAACCTCTGCTTTACGTCTTCTCTAAGCTACATATAAGAACCTCCGTACGTATTTAATTCATAGAAGGGAACCACCCAACAAGATCTCAATGATATCGACATAGGTTGAGAAAAAGAATGCTACTACTGTAGGTGACAGATACGAGCGGAATAGTTCTCGGGACACCGACCGCGTTGATTGGATAGCGCTGAAATCGGCTGCTTTATTCAGAGTCCTTCAGGGCGGTCAGTAAAAGCAGAATTCCTTTTCCCTGCCCTTTTCGCTCGCAACAGACAAAGAAAAGGTCATATACGTCATGCGATTGATCGTACGCGAAGACTACGAGGAAGTTTCAAGCTATGTCGGCAAGTAAAGACGGCTCTGTCACACATAAACATACAGAAGCGCTCGCCATAATCTGACTCCTGCACGCTCAGCAAACTATATCAAAGAAAGGATCAAGCAGTTCAATCCCTCTGCAGACCGGCCTTTCGTCTTGGGACTCCCGACAGGTTCATCTCCCATAGGCACATACCAGAAACTTGTTGACCTCTACAGAGATGGCGAGCTGAGCTTCGAACATGTGGTCACGTTCAACATGGACGAGTACGTAGGCCTACCCCGCGACCACCCCGAATCTTACTACTCCTTCATGTGGAACAACCTCTTTATGCACATCGACATAAAGCCCGAGAATATCAACATGCTCGATGGAAATGCGCCCGATCTTGATGAGGAATGCAAACGGTATGAGGCGAAAATTGCGCGTCTGGGCGGCATCGAACTCTTTCTGAGCGGTATTGGACCCGACGGGCACATTGCCTTTAATGAGCCCGGCTCGTCGCTCACGTCACGCACGCGCGTTAAGACGCTTGCTTATGAAACAATCATTGCGAATGCACGCTTTTTTGACGGCAATGTTGCACGCGTGCCAAAGCTGGCGCTGACGGTTGGCGTCGCGTAAGCAGGACCTACTCCGGCGTGTTTTTCTTTCGCCGAGTGGGTGAATATTAGTACTAAAATCTCGAACATTGAAAACCTAGAACTGTCATGGATGCTCGCGAAGTACTAGTGATCATCACCGGCGCACATAAGGTATCCCGCCTGTTTATTATTCACCGTCCCTGAGAGACCTCGCGTACCCGAGTAGAATATGTCCTCATCCACCTCTTATAGGCTATTGCGCTTTCTAAATGTATCGAAGATGGTGTCAATCACATGTGGACTGTGTCCGCTATTCAGTTACATCCGAAGGGTTTGATCGTCTGCGACGAAGACGCGACGCTGGAGTTACATGTCAAGGTAAATACCAGCATGTCCGGATAGACAAACGGATAAGGGGACTAAGCACTTCATAAATAAGACGGTGAAATACTTCAAGTCAATTGAGCATGTACATTACGCACTCATCGGTACCGAGAACCTCTCACTACAAGGTAATTGGAAACAGAGGACGATCAGCTTATTTGGGTCGATATCTGCTTTCTCAATCATGGGCTATCGCAGGTGGTGTCAAGCGCCTAAAAAGCCTTACGGAGGACTCTCCTCCAGCTTTAATCGGGCCTTTCGAGTAAGGGAATATAATAATCTATTTCTTTCAATCCAAATAAAAGCTTTTTATTATATCAACTATTGGGTGCAAATGCTAATGCAAAATATCTATTCAGTAGTAATGTCTCTGACAAAAAAACCGCTTACCGCGGTAGATTGTCTATTTCTTGCGCATGCTGGTTCGATCACGCAAGATTATTCAATGTTGCCCCTACCAAGGTAAGTATCAATGAGGTATGGACCATGCAGTGCCGATATCTTCCCCTCTCCTCAAGGGATTGGAACTTGACTACGTAGACTTTGGAGGTTATCCGATATGATTATGTGAATACTGTAGCATTAGTCACGCTAGATGAAATGCAGCGTATTAAAGAAGAATGACATAAGGTACGAAATTTTTCCTGCCCTGTACAGTACGGTCAGCAGGCTTTAAAAGGAGAAACATGCAAGGCGAAGAGGGGAACCAGTTATGTTCTCTTGGATGTTCTTTTCAACATCTATCTGTCTGCAGTCTTATGCACGGTAACGGGTTTCCTGCGGACTAGTTTATCGATTCGTCGTGCCAACCTGGTGGCACAGGCTATTGTCGAGAATATGCACCGCTTGGACATGCCCCTACAATCTATGGGAAATGTATTTGTGACGTTCATAAGCGCAGTGCTATTCTATTACGTGATATTTTGACGACGATCCTGCATTTCAGACCAAGGAGGAAGATGTTCTAAAACCTGTTTCGACCCCACCCCCAAGCATACAGTCCTTGGGGACTAACATTAGTTACACCTGTAAAGATGAGAAGACTACCACCTTTTCGAGAATCATCCAAAGTGACCTTCCTCTATCTCCGGTCAATAGTAATTTTCCGTATAACTCATATCCAGAGTTTCATGCAAACCTGGAACACGGCTGTAATTGCCCCATCTACAGTTATCAGTTAGGGAAACGTTAAAACAAACGCAAGGGCACACGCATATTCGATACCAGGCCCATTAGCCTTGGATAGATGACTCGAGATACGCATCCCTGAGAAGTCTCAAGAGGACACAAAGTTGCAGAAATAGTCATCATTAGCTGGTAACCAGTGTCCGACACCGGTAATGTTAGATTTTTTTCCCTAGATGCGCTTCATATGATGGAGCGTCAATTGATGGGCTCCGCAACGGAATGTCCCTTAGTCGCACTCGTATATATAAAAAAAACCAAGTTCAGTCTTCTGCTTTTCTTTCTTCCGTTTAACCCACTTTATTTCAAGGATACACACTGCCGACTGACGGTCCGAATCAGCTATCATAGAAACGCTATTAGCGCCTGGAATATACTCATAAATTAAAATATTGCAGGTCCCCTTTTGCTACAATGTCTTATTCAGCGCCACCGGGATCACCCTTAGACCGGATCACTGACGCTTTTTCCATCACGGCCGACAAGTTCGAATCTATTGTACAAGGATTTAAAGCCGAATGTGATCATGGGCTACGGACGGCTTCTGCAACCGGTTTAGCATCTATGATTCCGTCCTTTGTTACAAGAATGCCAACCGGACAGGAAACAGGCACCTGTCTTTCTCTTGATCTTGGCGGCAGCAACCTTCGCGTCTCACTTGTCCAGCTTCTCGGTCAAGGAAAGAGCCGTGTCACCGAAGTTCGTCGCGAAATCACACCTGAGTGGAAGACTTCAAGTGTAGACACTTTCTTCGACCGGATCACCGAAGCTATCCACGAACTGATTGGAGGTATGGGAAATCAAGCTAGCGAGGCTAATGCTGCAACTTCGCGGCAGCGCCGTCGACGGCGACCCATGCCCATGGGTGTCTGTTGGAGTTTCCCTCTGAAGTAAGTAATGGATGCCACTTCACCGGCCGAAAAGACATTATTGTGCTTGGTACAGTTCGGGTTGAAGCAGTATATCTTTTACTCCTGCAGCATGCATCATATAACGTCACTGGTGGAGTTGGAAGGAGATGTTAAGGGGGTGTTTATGAACGATAGAAGGAAGAAGAAGAAGAAGAAGAAGAAGAAGAATGTGCTGCTACCCTCCCTTGATCAATATGCGTGTTACCCGATAAACGTCATCTAACCTTCAGTATTCTCTGTTTAGCCAAACGGGCATTTCTCGCGGAACGATCTTACGCATGGGAAAGGGCTTTGCCGTGGATTCCATTGAAGGACAAGATTTAGCCAATCTTTTCCACAAAGCCTTCAAACGCAGAGTGAGTAGACTCTCTCTTTCCTTCTTTTTCTTTCTTGGCCATATGTCAGCAACGCTTGTGATACTTTTTTGTTCAATCGGGATGGCTTCGCTTGCATACATATGCATGCGCTCGTGCGCAGCGTAAATGCTCCGAGATTGTTTATTGAGGATCTATCACAACAAAGCCCGAACTTCTCCTTGTGCAATTCTCGTCATCGATTTAAAAAGCCCTTTTCCTCCTTTGAAGGGCGAGTTAATACACCACACGCTATATGGATATAGAGAACACTATGATCAAAATACATAAGCTGATCCAAGTGTATCTTTATTTGTAGAAGCTCAACGTGGTTGTCACCGCATTGCTGAATGACACCGTTGGCACGTTGGTGGCGCATGCATACGGTCATCCTGGAACTTGTATGGGGTTTATTTATGGAACTGGAGTAAACGCTGCGTATCCCGAAAAAGTGTCTCGCATCGCCAAGTTAAAGAATATCCAGCAGCAGTGGCCGGGCAAGGGCGACGATGCCCACAGGATAATGCTCGTCAATACAGAAATCGACATATTTGGCAGCGAATCCTATTTGCCTCTCACACGATTTGATAAGCTACTCGATGCTCAACATCCACAGCCGGCATTCCAGATATACGAGAAAATGATGTCTGGCGCTTACCTGGGTGAGCTCGTCCGGCTGATCATGATAGAACTAGCCAAAGAGCACCAAATGATTTTCGGTGGTCGCGTCCCTGCCACTTTTTTAGAACCATGGACGCTTTCTACTGAGTTCATGAGCGATTTCGTAAGGTAAAGAACAAAAAAAAAAGAGCAATGTTCCAGTAAAGCCCATCATTTAACAGAACCCACTGGTTCATACCATAAGGCTAAGTACAAACGAAGAACGCCTAGAAAACTTTCGAAACATCGTCCATGCCAAGGGCGAAGCAACGACAGACGATGCTAACTATGTATCTCTGCAAGATATGGAACGGATAGTAGAGATATGTCATTTGGTTTCCTCTCGTGCCGCAGCTTTGGCAGCAGCAGCCATGGCAGCCATCATTGAACACCAGGGCCTGACGGACGAAGAGAATCAGTCGAAACCTATCGTTATCGGAGTCAACGGATCTACGTATGAAAAATACCCAGGGATGCCAGATATGATCTATGCTCAGCTCAGAAGCTGGTTTGGCGAAGAGGTTGCGACGAGCCGGATTAAACTTGCTTTGGCGAAGGACGGTGGAAGTGTCGGCGGCGCATTGATCGCAATGCTTTATAGCTCAGATCGAAGGTTAGATACAATTACGCCAGACAAAGTTGACTTCTTATAACCCCTCTCTTTCTCCTTCTCCTCTATTGCGATTGCAGCGCTCTTGAGAGAGCACACAATCAGATTGCGATATCCTGCCTTCCGCCTCGGATGAGGCGGCTCTTTTGCGCATTAAAGAACAAACTAGAAAGGACTCGCTCGAGAACCCCACAGCAACATGCTTTGTCATCTGCAGCCAGTGGCAGCAAAAAAAAGCAACTCTAGGGAACTCCTCTCCAGTCCCCGATCGTGGTCCTCCATATTAATCATTCGACCTGATATATAAATATCTCTTAATAAATGTCAAATTGCTTTTTTTTTTTTTACGAACAAGCGGACTCCTTTTGTACATACATCCTGGGCCAAGGAAGCGTGTGGCTCCCTGCCTATCGGTATAGGGCGCAATGAGATGGTCCCCCGACGCATTGAACAGTCACATTTGAACATTAAGAGTGAGAGAGAATGCCGAGAGTGGGGGCGCGGGGTTTGTTCACTGTAACTTTTCTTACCACCTTAATCCCTTTTCATTCCCTTTACATTCTTCTCAAATTTAATAAATGTCGCAAGTAGCCAGTGTGGCGTCTGGAGGAGGGAGTAATATGGGCCCTTCAGGTCGTCTTATCGGAAAACCTATGCGGACTCAGGGCGGCGAAGGCAATGTGCCTTTTTCGAAAATGACCTTTGATGGTAAACGAATGCGGAAAGCCATTCAACGCCGAACGGTCGATTACAATCACAGTCTGACGCGATGGATCGAGGTTTGTACCATTCCATTTTATAACTGTTCCATTATACTTGCCCTACTGGTGTGCAAGTAGGAATGGTATTCCGATTTTCTAGTCGTAATGTTGTTGATTATGACAATAATAAAAATGGGGTCTAAAAAAGAAACAAAAACTGAATCTGCAATTTTTGTCCTCCCCCCTACGCGTATACGGCAACTCTCTAGGAGCGTTTATGGATTCGCGACCGAAGAGATACGAGGTTTCTCAGACCTGATCCCAATTTTATAGTCGAAGTAAGTTTCCAGGATAGATAAAGAGTGAGAAAGAGAGATTGACAATTTTTTTTTGCATGGATGTGTGTGTGTGTGCGTGTGTGTACATATCTTTTAGCTTATGCCACCTGTCGCCTATCTCGACAACCCGATTAATGCTGTCACCACGAAATTCATCCACACATCCACTAACAAAATTCGGTATCCTGTAAACGTTGTCAGGGTACGACTGCTCCACGTGACAGTTCATCTTTTGCGATACTGAATTATTATCCATCACTTTAGTGGACGCCTGAGGGTCGACGTCTAATCACTGGCTCATCAAGTGGCGAATTCACTTTATGGAATGGACTCACGTTCAATTTCGAAACTATATTGCAGGTATTTTATTGTGATGGAAGAGGGAGTAGAAAGCGATAGTAACGCGCTTCTAATATTGCCATAGGCCCACGATTCCCCTGTGCGCGCTATGAATTGGTCACACAATGATCACTGGATGGTAACCGGCGACCACAGCGGTATTATCAAATACTGGCAGTCCAACATGAGCAATCTAAAGATGTTCACGGGTCACAAGGAGGCAATCCGTGATCTGACGCAAGTATTCAGTAGCTTCGACAAAGCTGCAAGGAAACAAACAAAAGAAAAAGAGACAACTCACATATATGTTTTATTAGGTTCGCGCCAACAGACACGCGATTTGCAACTTGCTCAGACGATTCTTTAATCAAAATTTGGGATTTCAACACAAGTATCGAAGAAAGGACGTTATCAGGACACGGATGGGATGTTAAATGCGTAGACTGGCATCCGTACAAAGCGTTGCTTGCATCAGGAAGTAAGGACAACTTGATTAAACTATGGGACCCTAAAACAGCGAAAAACATCACAACCCTGTAAGTCTTAGATTCCAAAGATCACATCTAGACCGCCGCATCTAATATCTGTAATCCGACAGGCACGGGCACAAGAATACCGTCTTGGCCTTGGAGTGGAATCAGAACGGTAACTGGCTCGTATCGGCGGGTAGAGATCAACTTGTCCGTGTGTACGATATTAGAGCCATGAAAGAGCTACAAGTATTTAGAGGACATAAGCGAGAAGTTTGTTGTAAGTTGGAACGATGCTAGAGCAACGCGAACGGAATATTGACGATAAGCTCTTTCTAGCGGCAAGATGGCATCCTCATCATGAGCGTCTTCTTGCGACGGGCGGCTCCGACGGCGCCCTGATGTTTTGGCTTGTAGGGTAAGGGATTAGGTATTTTCTGGGTGGATTCCCAGTCTAGTATCTAACAGGGGATATAGTCAAGATGGACCTGTGGGAGAGCAAGAAAATGCACATGATTCGAATATCTGGTCACTCGACTGGCATCCTGTGGGCCACATCCTTGTCTCAGGAGCGAATGATCACACAACCCGGTTCTGGACAAGGCCAAGACCAGGGGAAAGTGTCGACAAATTTGATGCGAGCCAGCATACCTCCGAAGAGTCTTCTCGCGATGAAGAGTCTGTCCGCTCCTTCGAACCGCCACCCTTCCGACCGAATAACGCAGCCCCACCCACTAAGATCGAGCCTCCTCCTTTCCGGCCTATCAACATACCGCGCAGTGGTCCAAGCAGCAGCAGCAGCAGCAACAACAACAATAATAATGAACCTCCTCTTTTCCGCCCCCCCATGCCTCCACCCCCATTCCGTGCTGCCGGTGGCCCTCCTCCACCGCCTATTGGGAATCCCGCCCATGGTCCTATGCATTTACAGCAACCAGGTCCACCACCCTTCCGATCGATGGCTCCCCCTCCAGACGGGTTTCGACCAATGCGCCGTCCTGACAATATGAGGGATCCACAGCAGCAACAGCAACAGCAACAGCATTTCAGGCCGCCTCCCTTCCGAGCAGGTGGCCACAGTGGCGCGCCACCGGCGTTCCGACCTCAAACCGGTCCGCCGCCAGTACCTCCACCTTTCCGCCGCCAAGGAGGCGGCGGAGGACCTATGCATCAACATCAACAACACCAAAATCAGCAACATCAAGGTGGAGGAAAGCAGTATTATCAGCCTTATTCGAACCAGAACAGGGGCCCGCGGCGGCAAGATAACAATCAGCGCCACAGACGTCCCAATCATTGAAAGTAGACAATAGTAAATAAAGCAGCGATGATCTACATACTTGGGGATAAAAAAGAAGTGTATTACAATCAGTATTGTACTCATGTATTCCGGTTTTGATCAACCATCTTTGAACATATGTCTTTGTGGTCTATCCCAGTGTACACATCGCTAAAAATGTCAGACTGTCGTTGAGCAGTGCGTCTAGGGGAGAATATGAGACACTTATCACCAGTTATTTCTATTTATTGACCAATGCCGGATGATGCATGGGTATTTTAATACCGAAAAATGCTTTCGAATTCTTGCGAGCAAGGGTCGGATACATGTGTGCGTGTGTGTGTGTGTGTGTGTGCGGAAGATGGAGAAGGATGAAGCAGAAATAGGGGGAATCGAATCGCCCAACATGAATAAGAACAATATAATACAACTTTTACAGCAGTAAAGAGAGATGGGAGGCGCCAAGGATAAACAATAGAAAAAAAAAGGTATACGAATAAGAGGGGAGAAGGCGAGTGTGTGATGTTTATAAAAAGAAACTTTGCGGACGGGAGCGTGGTGGGAATGGTCGGTCGGTGGCGAGTGAAATCGGTAGGGTTAGCTTGATAATGCCGACGATCCAAGGT
Source organism: Dichotomocladium elegans (assembly GCA_025716815.1). NCBI lineage: Eukaryota > Fungi > Mucoromycota > Mucoromycetes > Mucorales > Lichtheimiaceae > Dichotomocladium > Dichotomocladium elegans. The sequence goes on from JAIXMN010000007.1 coordinate 1,023,584, forward strand.
TGTTGGCAGACCTTTCCCTGCTTTCAACGACTCTTGCAACCGGATGTCCGTTCACCCTCTGATGTCGGTAACCATTACTACTTGGGACTGGTGCGCGGTTTCGGTTGCTTGTAGACGTACTATCGTTCTTTGTAACCATGAAATGAGCACATCCATGCATCCCCCGCTTTCATGATGAACTACTGTTCTTTACCTGTCTGTGGTTCCTCCTATCCGGTAGATCTCGCGGACCATAGCTACGCATGATTTCCTTTATGACCTCTAGAGACACGCAAGCTCAATAGCCTGTCCTCCTCCCTCTTCTGCACCTCCTATAGCTTGTTGCTCTCTACCTCCCAGGACATTAGAACGGTCGTCCATAATCTGTGCAAGAACAGATCCACGGTGGTTCGGAATTTCTTGCCGACAGGACCGGTACCCAAGTAAAACACATGCGGCTGCTATTATTTGCGGTTCATATATTAAGCAGAGTGGTGTTCGGAGGCTGTGGTGTAGTCGCAGGTTAGCTTCTTTGTTGCCTGGGAAAGGGTATATGTCTCACTTGCCTGTCATTTGCGAAACCCCAGGCTGCGTGATAAATACGCTCAGATACTAAAATAAAAGAATTCAGCGGATGAAATGCGCCTGTCTTTTAAATATTCTTACCCCGAAGCTCCTCCAGGAACACAAGCAGCGATGGATAAGGATGTTCGACGGAAAGGTCAAAGCACAGCGCCTCCAGCAGCACAAGTTCGTACCGAAGAATTTTATCTCGCCATAGCATGAACAGCTGTACCATCATTCGATCAAAATGCATGCTATAAATTCCCGCACAATTGCTTCTTTAGCGCTCACCTGCTTGTCATCGTTATACTTATCACGATGATGCAGATGGATCAAGCTATACCCAACAACATCACTGACCTTGCGGCTGGATTCCTCAACTTTACAGGCTAGATACATGCAAGTGGCTGCAATAATCTATTTTGTTCAAGTAAAGAGTATACCATATCAGTTTCAGTAAGGGGATGAACATGCGTGAGACTTGGCCGGCCGGCCAGAAAAGCATCAACATCCGGTGTGTGTACCTCTAATTCTCTATAAACACCAAATGAATGCCGTGTATAGAATCGATGAAAAAACACCATGGCTGTGGCAACTGTCAGCTGCGGCCTGAAATGATGCAATTATTTATAGACAGGTTGTTATTACAAAGCAACGGGTGAGTATATTCACAGATATACACATACAGAACGTCACTAGAGGAAAAAAAAAAAAAACCTCCACACATACACGACTAGCCGTGCTGTGGATCCCCCGACTTACACATCAAGACGACATCCGAGGTGATGAATAAATGTACACCCTTGCGTCCGCTTTCGTCTCTCCTCACTTGCAGACATTTCGCCATTGGCAATGGATGGCAAATACTGGAGCTCTTGGGCTGTAAACATCCACTGTAAGAGACAATGGTGGATGGCGGTTTAAGTACCACTGAGGCGAGCCCATGAAACCGGCGATGCTGTAAGCAGCGAGGAAATTGAAGAAGGAGCGGTTACCTGATCCATGTCGAGTGTGAAGTATATATATATATTATATATAAAAAAAAAGGGCAAGCTGTATGCAGAGAGAGGGAATCTAAAAGTGCCGCGGGCTGGCATTTGGAAAATAATTGGGCTATATGGAGAGACAGCGAGACAGCAAGAGAGGGGAACGGCAATATAATTATGCGTTCTGTTTGCCCTATGCCATTGAAAACATAGGGATGGTTTGTGATGGGTGAAGATCCCCGTCAATTAGTTTATTAAACACTGTCTGCATAACCCTTCCCCATCACATATATATACACGCACGCAATTTCTCTGGCTAACTGCAAACACACGAATCCTGGGAGACAACAGGGTTGGCGATGGAGTCACGTGGCGCCGCATAGTAAAAAGACCCAATGGCTGCAATTAGAAAACCACAAAAGGGTTCAAGGGTATGCTAAATGGGGCAGCCCTCGCGCTTGATCCGCCACAGTCTCCCCTCCCCTTTTATGATTTTGAGCAGGGGGAATAGCATATTTCATAATACCATGCTTAAATACTCGGGACACCCATACCGAAGCATTGCTTTTTATTTCTCAAGAGTTTGTTCATCTTGCCCAAGGACAACAAAAAATGAAATCATCCTACGCTGTACCCGTTTTGGCGCTTATCGCCGCCTCGTTGTCAGGAACGACGAATGCCGCCGACATCCCTCACTCGTCACAGGTCAATGCCAACAGCCGCGTTGGAACCGCTTTTTATGACGAAAATGGCCGTATCCTCGTTCCAAGAGACGCCGGTTGGGACCAAGCCGAAGTTACGTACGATAGTGAAGGCAGAATCATCGGTATTAAGCAGGCTGTTGCTGCTGCAGCTGAGGATAGTCGTGGTATCACTTACAACAGCGAAGGAGGAATTGTCCTGCCCGACCAGCATTTTGCTGCCACTGGCGGCGGCGGCAGCGGCGGCGGTTCCAAAGGCTGCGGCAGCAGCCATTGTGTGCCGATGCCCTACCGCATGGGGTACATGGACGATGGCGAGACGAACAGCGGAAAGCTGAATGTGATAACGTACGATAGCAACGGTGGCATTGTGCTGCCGAACAACGTAGCCCAACAAAGCGCTACTAGTCAAAAAGCTAAGAAACCTGACGAGGAGGACGACATGATACCCATGCCGTTCACCCGAGGTAGCAAAGTGGCCGTGGATCAAGGTCAAACGCAAGCCAACGCCTATTCGGCTACTACGCCGCAAGAGAATCAATACAGGCAAGGCAATGCCTACTTCTATGACTTGGAAGGCCACCGCGGATCATGCGGCAAGCATGCTAAAAACACAGATCTGGTCGCGGCCCTCAGTGCAGCCGTCATGGGAGCCGACCAGGGAGCGAGCAACGAGAACTGTGGAAAACATTTAGAAGTAAAGGGTGCCAGTGGACAAACGGTGGATGTTGAGGTTGTTGACTATTGTAACACGTGCAGCGAAGGCAAGTACCCATCTTTTTCCTTCCTAATCCTCCCCGACTACCCCGCATACACACTTCTTCCAGGATCCTTCGCTCACCATACCACAATTCACTTTAGGTGATCTTGATTTAAGTCCTGCTGGTAAGCTTTTTTTATAGCTATTCGGAGCACCGATTTGACAAAGCACGCTAACCATCATTTCCTAAGCCTACGAGCGCATCGCTCAACTCAACGCGCTCAACACTACGATCCAATGGCGGTTCACTTAGGAAAGTTGCTCCGTACATCGGCCCCCTAACCCTCTTTCTGCAGCTTCTATTTAACCAGTTTTAAAAAGGCCCGTTTAATAAACCCCACCCCCCGGCAGCGTCCAATCTTTTTTCTTTTCTTTTTTTTTTTACTTGAGAGGGACAAAATGGGAAGACTGGGTGTCACCAACACCCGGACGACCATGGCGGACAAGTTTGTAGAAAATGCTAGTTCGACCCATGCACGCAGAGTTTAGTGAAAAAGTAAAGATGTCCCATGAATCCTGCTTGCGCGAATTCGGCGAGGTCATGACCTACCATTCCGGATTTAATGTCGATTTGATGAGAGCTCTTGCCGTTCGTAGCACGGCCAGCCATTTGAATTGAGCATTTCTCTAAAGACCCAAGACAGACGGGTCGCCGACAGGAAATGTTTGATTATTCACCTGCTCAGGAAGACAAGTCCAGTAGACGGTGAAGGTCAATGCCACGGTTAAGTGGATTTCCAGGAGGGTTTCTTTATCTGGGTCTGCTGCTCCTGGCCCAGCTTACAGTGGAGAGGCAGAGAGAAGGAGTATATTGGACATGTCTCGATGTTATCCATCCATCTATCTGCTGTTTCCAGTACGATCCACAAGATGCGATTTATTGATGGCATACCATAGCTTATTAGCGTTGCATTTCGCATGGTTGCACTGCCATCATGCAGCCAGACATTCCATCAGCGTATCAGACTCTCACGTAATGCGACGGGTTATTTCGACCCGAAGAGGAGGCTGAAAGGCGCAGATACGATGTGCGCCACTGGGAAATTGCTTATTCAGCCGTTCGGCATTGCGGATACCAAACTGCGTCATTTTGGGGGGGGGAAGTGGATCCGAAAATCCAAATATTATGAAACCAAAATAATGAACTGCGACAGCAATGTGATACAAAAGATCACCATTTTCGAACAAAATTATATTTTTAATGTATGCGGCCAGGCGGCATCTCTGAAGGTTTCATGCGTAATAGGATCAATCTGGGCGAGAGATGAAAATGAAGAAAGTTGGGGACGAGAAAAGGTCTTGGTGGCGGGAAAGAAGAGGATTGGATACGTTTGCTCTTTAGTTGCCAATGTTGATCTTGACGGTCTTGACCTTTGGGGCATTGTCGGATAAATAGCTTCGTTAGTCGCCGTCCTAAACTCTAACACACGTCCTCCACCCCATCCCCATTCGCCCATCTGTTCTCGTCAATCTACCTGGTAATAGTTTTCCAGAGCATACTCGCCGTTCTCACGCCCGATACCGCTCTGCTTATAGCCACCGAAAGGAGTGTTGTAGTCCTAGAAAAGACACATCAAGTTAGCCTGTAAATTTAAGTTCAGCACACGTGCCAGTCATTAAATTCATACAAGAACATTATAGCAGTTAACCCAGACAGTGCCGGCCTCGAGTTGGTTGGAAACTTTGATTGCCGTAGAGATATTGGTCGTGAAGACAGCAGCAGCGAGACCATAGGTTGTGTCATGGGCCAACTCAACTGCTTCCTCGATAGTCTTGAACTTCTGAATGGCAACGACAGGGCCAAAGATTTCCTCCTGCATAATCTTCATGTTGCCAGTGACATCTACAAAGCGTGGTGAATGAAAGCACGTACGATCAGTAATCTATGAATGTCGGAGTACATACCAGTGAAGATGGTGGGTTCGATAAAGTAGCCCTTATCACCGTGGCGGCTGCCGCCCATTACACAGGTGGCACCCTCCTGTTTGCCAGACTCAATATAGCCCATGATGCGGTCGAACTGGGTCTGTGAAATCTGGGGACCTTGGAAGGTATCCTCCTTGAAGGGATCGCCGACCTTAGTCTCGGTAGTGTACTCCTTGAAGCGCTGGATGAACTTGTCATAGATGCCCTCTATTAAAACGAGTCATGAGTCCTCCCGGTTAGTATACAGCCTGCCATTGTGCATAGTAAAAATAAAAGGCATTACCCTGGACGAAGACGCGCGAACCAGCGCAGCAGACTTGACCATGATTGAAGAAGATACCCTGGTGAGTCCATCGGACGGCCTGCTCGAGATCAGCATCATCGAAGATGATGTTGGGCGATTTGCCACCGAGCTCGAGAGTGACCTTCTTCAGGTTGGTTTCGGCAGCGGCCTTCATGACCATGCGGCCGACGGCAGTGGAACCGGTGAAGGCAATTTTGCCAACCTTGGGGTGACGGGAAAGTTTGTCACCCGCAATGGCACCGTAACCTGTGATGATGTTAAGGACACCAGGAGGGAAGCCAGCTTCGACAACGAGTTCACTGAACTTGAAGGCAGAGAGAGGAGTGAGCTCAGACGTCTTGACAACAATGGTGTTGCCAGTAGCAAGAGCAGGGCCGATCTTCCAGGCAAGCATCAAGATGGGGAAATTCCAGGGGATAATGGCACCGCACACACCAATGGGTTCGTGGCGAGTGTACGAGAGCTTATTGTCGGTCTCAATGACCTTGCCATGAATCTTGTCGGCGTAGCCCGCAAAGTAACGGACGGTCTTGGCAGCTTCAGCAACGTCCACATTCTTGGAGAAGGAAATACCCTTGCCATTGTCCAAGGTTTCGATCTTTGCCAGGGTCTCAAGATTGGCCTCAATCAGGTCCGCGAGCTTGAGCATCAGACGGGCACGCTCACGGCCAGGGGTCTTGCTCCACACGTCGCGGTAAGCCTTCTCGGCAGCATCCACGGCAGCGTTGACCTGGGGCTCCTCAGCTGGAAATTTCACAAAGAAAATGTTAGACACAGCAAACGGATCAGGGAATTATCCATATCAAGGAATACTCACCAGCCTGAACAGCGCAGATAACTTCACCCTATGGTCGAATACAGATAAGAAGAAAGAATGAGCATAGCCCTGCCATGATGGAAGTGTCGACTGGATATACTTACGGTGGTAGGGTTAATGGTGTCAATAGTACTGTCACCAGCGACGTACTGGTTGTTAATGAAGAGACCAGTCTGGACTGAAGATCGAAAAAGGAGGCGTGTCAAACGCGATGCTTTCTGATAAAAAAAAAGGTTTACTTACGAGAGAGCTTCTCGCCATTGGAAATGGTATATTCGACGACAAAGTTGGCCATGGTTAAAGATCACGTCAGTAAGATAAAGAAAAAAAAGAGTAAGCATGACGGTACAGAAAGAGCACGGTCTTTTATAGAAAAAGTTAGTCGTTCTCACGACCGCTCAGTATATGAGTGACGTGTGTTACACCAATACAAATCCAAACACAGGCACAAAATCTGAATCTTGCGAGGGCCCAGATATCCGCTCTGCTTCTAAAACGCACTAGAGTCAACCTTCATGTCCGCCTTCACGCTCCGGCCCACTTATTCACTACTTTGTGCACAATCGATGATGCAATCCCGCGTTAAAAAAGAGGCGTGCGTGTCTCTTTTACGCATTCGGGCGATTGTCATGTACAATCGCCCGAAATGTCCGGGCTGCCAAAGATACCCGCCCTTTTGATGTGGCGCCCTACCGCGACAGATTCTGGGATTTCGGAAAATCCACCTTCTATTGGTTGATTTACACAAACTTTTCAATCCCAGCATTTCATTTGAAAGTTTATCCTCCTCCAGCTGAGTTTTTTTTTTCTACTGTGTGAATGTCCCCTCGCTTGACGCGTAGTCGTTTGCCTTTCCTCTTCCAATGATCCCTCCGGGAAAGCCATTGTACATCCGCGCTAGACGAAACAAAACCGTTGTTTTTCTCTGTTATGATTCCACCGATAATGTCGCCTCCTTGAAGCAAAAGCTCTGCGCAGCCATCCCGAACTGTGATAAGACCCCGCAGCAGGTGCGGTTTTACATTCGTCGACCTGATGGATCAGGCTATGTTCCGTTAAATGAAACCGACAGCGTCACTAGTGCTGGTGTGCAGAACGAGACAGATCTCTATTATACTTTCAATAATCAAGGTTGGTAGTTGTCATAGGGGAGAGTTAGATTTGGGGGACGGGTATATGCGTGTATGTGTGTGTACGTGCGTGGTATAGATTTCTATTTTGTTCGGCATTAAGCATTCATTTGACGTGGTACAGGGACGTGGGAGGAAATTCATACGGCCGAGTATGAACCTTTGGACGAGATCGGAGAGGAAATAGAAGAAGCAATGCCTAGCACCAAGAGGGAGAAGGGAAAAGGCCGTGCATAAGGACGAAATCATTGGGTGTTAATTGTTGAGTAAAACATTTTACTTATCCTTCGCGTCGCAACTGACGAAGGTTTCACTACGATTATTCGACTGAGGGTTACGAATGCCATTGCCGGTAATTCCCTGCTACCGCATTTGCAAAAATATGTTCTCTTGGATTGGTTTACATTGTGGACCTTGAAAATAGAGTACAATGGATTACTCGATCAGACAGTAAAATGACTGGTGGGAATGGATGAGGGACATGGTTTTTCCGGAATCATCCGCTTGAGTCAAAAAATTGACCATCCGCCGGGTAATCTTCTCGTAGTTTCTTTTCCACCATCCAACTCCGCCGGAAGCAACCTGAAAACATTCAAATATCCCCTCTTGTTTCATTCTCGACCTCTTGTTTCTTTTCTCACAACACTCACAACATGTACACCTTGGCCAAAGCCTCCCGTACTCGTCTCATTCCTGCTTTGGCTCGCCAAAATGTAAGAACGGCACAGTTATTCTACAGTAAAAAGAAAAAGCAAATATACCAATTATCCTGTTATTAGGTCGGCGTCATTTCTGGCATGGCTCGTGCCTATAGCTCGGGCGGTGTACAGGGTCCCGTCATCGGTATCGATTTGGGCACAACCAATTCATGTGTCTCAGTGATGGAAGGCAAGAACCCTCGTGTCATTGAAAACGCTGAGGGTGCACGCACCACTCCCTCCGTCGTTGCTTTTACCAAGGATGGCGAAATGTTGGTTGGCCAGGCCGCGAAGCGTCAGGTAAGAATAAACACATGCGAGGGATATAGGGCGTTTTTGTTTTTGCTCACGGTTTGCTATTAGGCCGTTGTCAACTCTCAAAACACTGTTTACGCCACTAAGCGTCTGATCGGCCGCCAATTCAAGGACCCTGCCGTGCAGGCCGATGTCAAGGCTGTCTCGTACCATATCGTCCCTCACTCGAATGGAGACGCTTGGGTTGAAGCCCAAGGCAAGAAGTACTCGCCTTCTCAGATCGGTGCTTTTGTTCTGGGCAAGATGAAGGAGACAGCAGAGGGCTTCCTTGGCAAGAAAGTCAAGAATGCTGTTGTGACTGTTCCTGCTTATTTCAACGACGCACAGCGTCAGGCTACCAAGGATGCTGGCAAGATTGCTGGTTTGGATGTCCAGCGTGTCATCAACGAGCCAACGGCCGCTGCCCTGGCTTATGGTTTGGATAAGTCCGGCGACAAGACTATTGCCGTTTATGACTTGGGCGGTGGTACCTTCGATATCTCTATCCTTGAAATCCAGAGCGGTGTATTCGAAGTCAAGTCGACAAATGGTGACACTGCTTTAGGTGGCGAGGATTTTGACTCCCACTTGGTTCGCTATATCCTTGATGACTTCAAGAAGGAGAATGGTATTGATCTCTCCAACGATCGCATGGCTATCCAGCGTGTCCGTGAGGCTTGCGAAAAGGCCAAGATTGAATTGTCTTCCACTGTTCAAACAGACATCAACCTTCCATATATCACTGCCGATGCCTCGGGCCCCAAGCATATCAACACCAAGCTCACTCGTTCCAAATTTGAAAGCATTGTTGGAGATCTTGTTCAACGCACCGTCCCCCCTTGTGAAAAGGCGTTGAAGGATGCTGGTATTTCGAGTAAGGACGTTGGCGATGTCATCCTGGTGGGTGGTATGTCACGTATGCCTAAGGTGGTGGAGACTGTGAAGACCATTTTCGGTCGGGAACCCAGCAAGTCTGTCAATCCCGACGAGGCTGTTGCTATTGGTGCTGCCATCCAGGGTGGTGTCCTTGCCGGTTCTGTCACGGACATTCTCCTCCTCGATGTCACCCCTCTTTCTCTTGGTATTGAGACCCTCGGCGGTGTCTTTACTCGTCTGATCAACCGCAACACCACCATTCCTACCAAAAAGTCCCAGGTCTTCTCAACTGCGGCTGACGGCCAGACACAGGTCAACGTTCGTGTCTTCCAGGGCGAGCGTGAGCTCTGCCGCGACAACAAACTTCTCGGCGACTTCAACTTGACGGGCATCCCACCCGCTCCCAAGGGTGTGCCTCAGATTCAGGTCGAGTTCGACATCGATGCGGATGGTATTGTCAACGTCTCTGCAAAGGACAAAGCTACCAACCGGGATCAATCCATGACGATTGCCGCATCTTCGGGTTTGAGCAACGATGAAATTGAGAATATGATCCAACAGGCTGAGGCCAATGCCGAGGCGGATCGTGCTCGCCGTGAGACCATTGAGATGGCCAACCGTGCTGACTCTGTCATGACCGAGACGGAGAAGGCCATGGAGGACTTTAAGGAACAGCTCGATAAAATGGAGGCTGAGAAGCTCAAGACGAAGATCGCAGATCTTCGTGTGGAAGCCATGAAGGCACAGTCTGGCGATGCTGCCGTCGCGCCTGAGGAACTCAAGGCAAAGATCGATGATCTCCAGCAAAGCTCCCTCAAGCTTTTCGAGATGGTCTACAAGAACCGCGCTGCTCAGAACGATGCTAGCCAGACGGACTCCTCTTCCAGCAGCAGCAACAGCAGCAGCAGCCAGTAAATGCTGCGACTTACACCCCAAACCCGCCCATTTTCCTCCAACACATTTTCCCCATTCGTCGTTTTCCCTAGGAAAGGAGCATTCTAATCTCTGTTATATATCAAATCTTTAGAAAGAGTGCATCTATCGATGCATTGTTAATATCAACCCCACTCCACACACATTTTCTCAACTCATCTTGTACTTATCTACCAACAAATGTTATCTAGAAATAGACCGTTGCTTTTTTTTTTTCGTACTGTCATCTTTTTCTGCCTGACTTTAAAAAAAGTGGATGTTTATGCACGGGGGAGGTGGTTGGAGGCACTCAAGAATTGCTTATTCTCTTTTTCCGAGCGTACCTGACCACACTATGTCTTTATGCGCATTTCGCTCACTTCGCCTGCCGTACCGTCGCCTATGGTATTCGACATCGGCCATCGAATTCAAGCGCCAGCAAGCCCTGGACGGTGGTGGCGCCGCCAAGCGTGATGCGCAGCATGCCAAAGTAATCGAATATACATGCGTGTCTTTGTCGTCCTTCAAGGCTCATGTCTGTACGAATACAGGGTAAATTAACCGCACGCGAACGACTTGATCTGTTACTCGATCAAGGATCCTTCCGGGAGTACGATGCCTTTGTGGAGCATGAGTGCGTCGATTTTGGTATGGGGTCAAATAAGGTACAGCTACTACATATATACGTGCGCTGCGACAGCAAAAGGGGGCGGCCAAGGGAGGTTAGATCACTTTGATGATATTCAAAAAAAAAATAAAGATAGCAGGCGATGGTGTAGTGGCAGGTCACGGGACGATTCACGGTCGACGCGTCTTTGTCTATAGCCAAGACTTTACAGTGTTCGGAGGCAGTCTTTCTCGGACCAATGCAAACAAGATTTTAAAGGTGATGGATCAAGCGATGTTGGTGGGTGCGCCAGTGATTGGACTTCAGGACTCAGGAGGCGCAAGAATTCAAGAGGGCGTTGATTCCCTAGCGGGGTATGCGTCCATATTTCAGGTATGAATAAGGGCGGGGGTGGGAATAGACCTAGCCAAAGAAAACTGAGGAAAACAGAAAAATGTATTGGCGTCGGGTGTGATCCCACAACTGTCATTGATAATGGGTCCCTGCGCTGGCGGCGCTGTATACTCACCCGCGCTCACGGATTTCACGTTCATGGTGAGGGACACGTCGCATATGTTTGTGACCGGTCCGGATGTTGTCATGGCGGTCACCAACGAGAACGTCTCCCAAGAGACATTAGGAGGCGCGTCGGTCCATGCGACGAAAAGTGGTGTTGCACACAATGCATTCTCAAACGATATGGAAGCGATACAAAGGTTGATATGAGTATGATGATCTGAGGAAAAGGGCCTAATGCATCTGACTAGGATGCGTGATTTCTTTGATTATCTACCGCTCTCGAACCGCGAGAAGCCTCCTGTCCGTGCATTCGAAGACCCGGTCGATCGTCAAGACGAAGCACTAGATACGCTTGTCCCATCGAACCCAAACAGGGCATACGATATGCGCGAAGTAATCCATCGAGTAAGAATCGACGAAACGATCCATTATTTGCAAAGATAACTTAAAAAAAAAAAATGGAAATAATAGATTGCGGATCGACACTCCTTCTTTGAAATTGGGCCGGACCATGCACCCAATATCCTTGTTGGATTTAGCCGAATGGCGGGCCAGACCGTTGGCATGGTCGCCAATCAGCCCCTCGTCTCGTCTGGTGCGCTGGACATGGACGCGTCTGTCAAGGCGGCCCGCTTTATTCGATTTTGCGATGCATTCGAGATCCCGATCATCTCGTTCGTCGACGTGCCTGGCTTTCTTCCCGGCACAACACAAGAACATAGCGGCATCATCCGCCATGGTGCAAAACTTGTGTACGCCTACTGTGAGGCCACAGTGCCCAAGTTGACGGTCATTACCCGCAAGGCATACGGCGGGGCCTATATCGTCATGAGTTCCAAAAATATGCGCGGTGACTACAAGTACGTTACAAGTCGGTTTTTACAAATACAGATGGATGGTATGTGTACTTACCCAGAAGGGCCCCGGGGGGTGGTTGGAACTGGTGTTGTTGGGTGTTCATAGCGTTGCCTGGCCAACTGCCGAGATTGCAGTCATGGGTGCGGAGGGGGCAGTCAAGATCATCTTCAGAAATGCGTCGGAGCAGGAGCTCTTGCAGGCTGAATACAAGGACAAGTTTACGACGCCGCTGGCGGCTGCGCGAAAAGGATATCTTGACGATATCATTGAACCTAGGTTTGTTCCAATATACACATACAAGAAAGAAGAGAAACGGAAGCCACCGGATAACTAAGGTGAAAATAGGACAACCCGCACAAAACTCATCGAACAACTTGCTCTTCTCCGACACAAGTCGCAGCAGAATCCTTGGAAGAAGCATGGGACAATGCCATTATAGTCAGCGGTTTTATTTTCAAAGTTATGAATGCACGGGGAATGGTAACAAGCGAATGGGGATGAACACACACACACACAAAGCAGGGAAAGAAGCTACAGGATTTACATTTAATGGCATATGTGCGTGCGGATGTGCTTGTGCGAGGATGATAGAGAATATGGAGAGGAATGTTACTAGACGTTTTGTATAACGATGATGTCATTAAGAAAAGCTTCATTCATCGGCTCATCCCCGAGGACAAACCCCTCGTCGTCGTCGTCGTCGTCGTCGTCTATGTTTTGTCTTGACTTGGCTCGGGATATCGTGAGGTTCTTCTCATTGGCTAAGTGAAGCAGGCATATAAAACAAAACGGAACTGAGATGTCTTTCATTGCCTTGGGCGTATATAGTTTTCGTAGATCATGTATAATATCAGTGAGTCGTTGTTCGCCTTGTACGCTATGCGCTTGCACTGTCACAGCCGAATCCGGAGATTGCCGCTATATAAAAATACTTAGCTACCCCCTTGGCACAGAAAGAAAGCTCTCTATTTCCATCGTTCTCACCTTTGATTTGGTCATCACTTTCCACAAATTATCCTTCAGCTTCTTGACGTCCACTCGCTTTGCTGTTTTTGCGTAATTAACATATAGTGGTTTGGTCTTTTTAAGCCGGTGACTTGTTATTAACGGGTCACCATATTGGGAAGCATCTGGGTCATCCAAACCGTCATAATAACTGTCTTGATAGAAAGAGGTATCATCGTACATCGACAGTTGTGCTGTTGCAGACAAGGTATTAGTCTTCTTTATCATCTCCCCATGAACATCAACGCATACTCTGGTCAACGGCCGACGCATCAATATTCTCTTGCTCTTCAACAAGCTGGCTTTCTCCAGGCTTCTGATCTGCCCAGAATTGAGTATCAGGCTCGAATTCAAAGTCATCATACGCTGCATCATTTTCTATCACGTTATCTGCGTTTAGCCCAAGGTACATCTGCGAACCTGCGAACTTACCATTCGCCGGAAGTGGTGTCGTTATTTCGGGTGTGTCCTCCTTCTGGGTGGCTTTTTTGCGGCTTCGCATCTAGCGTAAATGTTTAGTGTAATCCGAGAAGACCATATGATACTTACAACTGCCTTCGGTTTGAGGAAGAGCCTCAGAAGCTGCTTGGACGAGAAATGCATATCATCCGGTAGCAGATGTGTATTGTTTTCCACAGCAGATTCTTTGGTGGCCGACATGGTAACCCTCACTCGCTTGTCTGTTGCAAATATCTCGTCCTCATCTGCATCTTCTCCATTGATGAAGTCAATTTGGAAGGCAGGTTTTGCTTTTTTCCGTGATTTTTCAGCATCTTCCCCGTTTTCATTATCAGGAGTTTCGTTTGGTCTTGCTATACATAGAACCGATATGATTAGATTTTGCCGAAAACACTTTCTCCCTATGTGGCATACCGTTTGAAACCGGTCGACGCAGTTTCCAGTGTTCAGGACCAGCCCAATTCTTAGCGAACGTATTGTCAAAGTAGCTGAAGAGATCATCACCGTCCCCAGTAATCATGGCCTTCAAAAAGGCTTGCTCGTCTACAGCAGGTCGGTCGCTTGACGCGCCATTGTCGTCTTCGTTTTCATTAGCTTCATCATCATTCTCCATAAAGTTGTTTTCAGCTACGTCCGGAGCATCACCACCATCGTTATCATCATAGTCGAAAAAGTCCATGCCAAGGTCGTCGTCGAAGTCTTGATTCACGTTCAAGGTGGGTTCGTCGTTTGTTTTCTCAGGAAGATTCTGCATATCGTCGTTAGTGTCATCCTGCTCTTCCAGATTGGGTATGGTAACATCTGTTTTCGAAAAGAAGTTGTATCCCTGAAGTGAGGGACATATCTGAAGGTCTTTGAGGACTTCAAAAGGGGGGAGTCGGGCTGAAAGACACAGTTTCAGTACTTATTCATCTTTGGAAAATCTTCAGTACCTTTCAGCCTTGATATTTCCACAACAGATTCCTTCCTCGTCTCTTCGGTCGGTTTGGCTATTGTTACGTCGGATTGTTCCTCGGCCATGTCGATATCCATCGGTTCAGCAATAGGCTTTCCTGTCGGTGTTTCTGGCTCAGCGTCGTCCATTAGAACGTCCTGGTCGCCATGTATTTCCTGATCCGCGTTATCCTTCAAAGACTGCTCATCAGCCTCTGTATCGACCAAGTGGTCTCTCTCCTCCTCTTGCGTTTCATTATTATTGTCGTTGTCGTCATCGACGTCGTTGCCGTCGTCGTCGTTGCCCTGCGGGATTTCGGCAATATCTTCCTTGTCAACATTCGTCTCGGCGTTACTCGCATCGGAAGCGTCGAAAATGATTTTACACTCTCGATCGAGATGTAGATGGTTTAGCAACAGTCCCCGGGCACCTCCCTCGTCAAAATCAGCAGATGTCTTTTTGAAGAGAGGATCGACGGCGAAGTCCAAATCAAACTTTTTGACGGCAATTGAGGAGAAGTCTTTCAACAGCGTACTATCTGCCCGGTTACCCTAATATCATCGAAGCACTGTAAGTGAGTGTAATGTATATAATATCATTGCATTACTTACGCGTCTCCGAACTCGTCTTTCACCACCATCTCCACGGTTCAGATCATCGTCATCGTCATCGCCGTTACCTACAAAGATGCTTGAGCAAAACGAATCCGACGAAAGCCTTTTTTCCTCGCCGTACTTGAGCTATTTGCTAGACCGCTAAGTAGCTTGCCGGTTTCGGAAGCAACAGAATCCACACGAGAAGTATAGATCTTGACACAACCATCAAGCGAAATGGATGCCTTCTGAAAATTGATACTATCGCCATCACGGAGAAACGTCATTTCATGGAAATAGTCAATCAACGCAAAGTTCCAGCTGTTGTTCGCATTGATTTTCTAAGCGATCCTTTGTTTTAGAAATTCCCCTTTTATCCATGTCTTCCATGAAAAAGGTACGTACGTTGTCCGTCGCCATTTTAATCCACTCCTCAAAATTCGAGTACATTTGCTCTGGTGTAAGCGATGGAGCAGCGGGTGCTGTCGACGACACTTCTATGGGACCGGATCGAGCGATGCCACCAGAACTCATGCTTCCTGAGGAATCGACCTGGCGCGAACGTACGTCTTTTGTCAGGCGCTCGCGCTGAGCGCGGTTGTCATCTTTATTTATTGCCGTGGATTTGTTCTGTGCGCGTCGTTCATTGGTTGAGGGTGGGCGATTCGCCGCCTGGAAAGGTGATCGTGTCATGGAATTGCGTTATGCTGTGGGAACAGTAAGACGCAAGTGCAAAAAATAATTATAAAAAGGGGCGCACGCTTTGCACGCTACCGATTAGAATATGCGGAGTTTTAGGTTAAGCGCGTCGTGTCCTTTCAGCACTGCAAGATGGCACACCACGTACATAGGTAATAATTATGGGTAGATTCATTAGCCGCTTGAGAGCAACAGTAGCCCTTTACATATTCATATTTATCCATACTGTAGGCTAAAAGGTGCTGAGTCAATCTCCAGGTACAGCTACCTATTGCAGCGTTGGATTGTCCGCATTCTCATTCTTTTGCTGTGCTAGTGGCTGCAGGATTCTTACGCCATGTTAAAATGATACTTGTCGCCGAGATTTCCCTCCCAGCAATGCCGTAGCCTTTGCTCTTGTCTTTGGTAGCATAACCACTGCGGAGGGCTCCTACCTTGGAATACGTCATTCTGCATTCATATTAATATGAATCCAGACTCATCAAGGAAAACGCAGTCTTTTTTTTTTCTACAGTCAATGTCTATCATGACCCACACACGCACCCCAATCGAAGCCCTCTTGGATCTTCACCCCACTATTCCTGTCTTCAGGCTGAAACGAGCCCCTTTTCAACAAAAGACTGCATTTGCTTTCATATTCGAGAGACCATTGCCTCTTTAAAATCTTGATCCGTTACTTAAAGATGCAAGGTGGTAATGGATGGATTATGGTCGATTGCATTACATTACATAGAAATGCGTGGAATACTAAGAAATACTGACAGTTTTGGTTCATTATATTGCAATACTAGGTTCCTTTGCAACAGCTGATGGACTCGACGTCTTTTTAAACGTCAGTTTGAAAAATGAGACCTTGCCTTGATCTGTGTGTAAGTTGCGTTCTACGTGGTACAGTAACTACAGCAATATATTGAACTTGGGAAATGGTGTATCCGAGAAGGGGACTTTATGAGAACAGCGCAAAGTACAGCAGAAGTCAACCATTGTCTCTCTATATCTCCATCACTTGTAAACGTTAGTTCAGGCCAGGTTCCGTGCTCAAGGGAGGGACATGTGGGATGATAAAATATTGTTGCAAGTTTCCTGAAAAGCAGGAGTCGAATGAATATAAAGTATGAACGATAGGAGAGAGGCACAACAAATGGTCCGTGCGCATGCAATGACTGGATTCTTCAACTTCCCATATAGACTTGGCGGTCGGAGCGGGAAAGAGCCTAAGGTCCGTGACATCCCACCCCTTCCAGTTGAGTGGAAAATAGTCAATGACAATGAAACGTAAGTGACGATGAGACAATATATCAATTGCTCATTCTTCATGTGGTGTGGTACTAGCAAGTGAAACTCAATTTCCGGCTGACGCCACATCCGCTAATTCATCCGGACCGCGCAACCGCACCCACTTTTTTGTTAAGGGAAAGAAACTTGTCTTGAGACACTGGTTCCTTGTTCATCCACAATAACTAATGGAGTCATTTGAGCTCGTTATTCTTATAAACAAATGCATACAGAAAGAGGAACAGGAGGGAATATTCCAACAAACTTAATAATGACAAAATAGCGCGGATATTTGGCACTAATTTGGTACGCCAAGAACCACAAAACTCCCACTTCTTTGTCTTCCTAATTTTCGAACTTTCGATATCTTATTATTACTTCTTTTTCCTGCACCTGTTCCCAATGGCATTAAAAATCAACTCACCCCTTCCCTCAAGCTTATCATGTAAGTAATTAGCATCTCTAATGTCAGAACTAGAAGCGTTATGGCACTCACACAGCTTCTTTGCCGCTCACTCTTCAGCTGAATGCCAAAAAGCGGCCCGAATCCTCAACAGCTTTATCAGTAAATCCATTCTATTTCAATACAAGAAACCTGTAACGAGAAATACTAAAGCTGTTGCAATTCGGTACATTTCGATTAGATCCTGGCCACGGACTAGACACGGTCATTCCACCAGGGATTCTTGCCAATGCGAAAGGTCTCGCGATTTATTCAGTTCTTAAAGCGGGCTTCCTTTTCTCCGGTCGTGCAGGGTCGGGTCTTGTAATTGCTCGGTATGCTTTCAGCATTACAGCACAAAGATATATGATATTTAATCCTATGCTATTTTTGTAGTCTTCCTGACGGATGTAGGTTTACATATAATATATTATATACGACAGTTTGAATCTCATGCGAGCATGATGACCTATAGCGTGGTCGGCACCCTCAGCCATTGTGACAGGTGGCATGGGGTTTGGTGGCCAAGTAGGTTAGTCAGGGAATCCAGTGGTTTTTTAGGGATACCAGTTCAAGAAGATGACCTTGCCTTTTTGTTTGAATGAACAGGCGCCGAGTTAACAGATTTCGTGATGGTGTTGAATACAACTGCTGCCGTGAAGACCTTCATGCATCACGGCAGCATTACACTTGGAGGCAACATTTCAGGTATATGTTTTTGCGGAAGCTGGGCATAAGCATATCTGATGTCCGGATGATGCTGATTTTTTCTTTACGTTATTAGTGGCTGCCGGGCCTGTTGGCAGAAATGCCGAAGCATCAGGGACAGCTTCCATAAAGGGCGTCGCTGCTGTCTTCTCATATAGCAAAACCCGCGGTCTATTCGCTGGTGTTTCAGTCGAAGGGTCTGTAATAATTGAGCGTTTCGATGCGAATACGAAAATGTACGGTCGCAAGGTCTCCACCCGTGAATTACTGACCGGCGGAGTCCCTCCACCAGCACAAGCCGACCCACTCTACAGAGCGCTTGACAGCAAGTTTCATGGCGGTCGAAATGGTGATTCCTATAATGGCATTCCCGGTGGCACCTCGGGCCGCTTTGCATTTATGAATACCACTGGTGCCCATAACGGCAACAGTTATAGCAACAGCGATAGTACCTTTAGAAATAATGATAGTGGCTACAGCAATTATGAACGTACCTACGGCCGTACAGGTACCATGTACAATCCAGAGCCTATATATGGCGAAACCTTCCATGACAACGGAGGATCAGACTTTAGTCGCCAGGGAATCCATCGGGCTGCAGCAGAAGGAGAAGCAGGTGGGGCTTTCGGCCGAGGCAGCAATCGCGGGTTAAGGTACGATAGCGGACTTGGATACGACAGCGGCCGTGATTATGACGACGGGAGTTACAGCCGATCGCATGGAAACGATGCTCATTCAAGCCATGTATCAAACGATCGTATATGGGAGAACAGAGACAAGAATGAAATCCGTGTTCGAGCGTTATTCAACTTTCCTGGACAGCAAGATGGGGACTTGGCTTTCAAAAAAGGTGATATAATCCATGTCACGAAAAGGACCGATTCTCAACAAGAATGGTGAGACATCTTTTATTGACGTCTTTATTATAATGCTTACTTACGGGACCACTTTACTCTCAGGTGGACAGGCCAACTCAATTCCAAAACAGGGATTGTAGGTGTTACCAACATATACAATACTCTGGGGTATTCAACGAAACTGACTCTTTCTCTGATATAGTTCCCGGCCAATTTCGTGGAGATCATTTAATATCTGCTAGCGTCTTATCTTTTCCCAGAATATTTCCGCCAGAACATCAATGTCAGAAGTTTTCTGTTGGTCTTGAACCAACAGATAATGAGAGTGATGCAGACAAAGTATCTGTCGCTTCTAGCCAATATAATAGTCGGCATGTTCCGTGTAAAAATAAATAAGGCGGTCAATTCTATATACCAGAGCAAGCAAGCTTTGTCCGTGTAAACCCGGCATCTTCCGAACATAGACATGCTTGTATATATATATATGTAATGATCGCTTGGATAACATTTCTCATGGCATTGTTTGATGCGACCGCACGTACTCAATGTACAACCAAGTTACTTCAAGGTAGTAAATGTTCCACCAAGCGAAACGGCAGCAGTAGTGATAGAGATACAATTGTTTATTTTAAAGCGAATATATTTACAAGAGAAAAGGAGAGGGGATGTTTCTTTTAGGATGAGCTTATCAGAAGGTCAGTTAAGCGCTTAATACCTTCCTCACCGCCAGCCACCCAGATCAAAAGCCCTGTGCCGATCATTGAATTGATAAACCAGTTTCGGGCGCTACCGACTGAGCTATGAGTGCTCGATTTATCCTCAGTGATCCCATTTTTCACGCTAGCAGATGATACCTGATCATGCAGCAATGGTGATTTCACGGTGGTGGTGGAGGTGGATGCAAACGGAGAATTCGCAAATGGCAATTCGCTTGAGCCGGCATCGAATGCATTTACGGTGTCAATGCCCAACAATTGCCGCCGCATACCGCGGTTGTTTGCCTTCTGCTCAAATGCCTTCACCCAAACCTTGTTCACATCCTCAGGGATATCTTCCTTTTCTGCCTTGCTCTCAAATGCCACCTCGTCCTTCATGTGCATAATAACAGCGGCTGATGGATCATGGCGGTGGGCTGATACTGTCGTCGTAGATGCTTTCTTTGGAACCGAGCCGAGTCGAATCTTTTTCGATGCGGGTTGGCGAAGATGGCTATGGTTCACCTTGAGTTCAAATGCTTGAACCCAGTTGGCTGCGTCTAATTCATCCTTGACGCTGGCGCTGTTGTCAGCGATGGCGCTGGAATCGATTGCCTTCTTTTCTGATCGTTCCGCGGGCACGCTTGAGACGCTCTCCTGAAACTCTTGCTCGATCGCGTCAAGGGGCGTTGCCTTTGTGCCAGGCTCGTTCTTTTGATAGCTATGATGTTTGGCGATCGCTTCCTCAACCCGATGATCAAGGCTGTTTTCCGATGGCCAAGAGGTAGAATTTTTCCGAAACTGCAGAAGCCGCTGAACAAGATCTTGTTTCGTTCCTGCTGTGCTCATGTGATGTTCCCGGACGAGATTCTCAAGCTCATTCTTGCGCAGACGCATAAGACCCGACTTGGTCCACTGCTCTGGTCCCATTGCGTTTTTTAATTGTGAAGCCGTGGCTTTGACAAGGGTACGTTGTTGCTGCTCCATTGCCAACAGACGGCATGGTGCAGCCAGGAATCGATTTGAAAGGGTCTTGAACATTGTTCACTTGTGTAAATGGACGAATGAGCGTATATGTATTTTTATGTTTCCGCGCCGCTTTTCCCCTCCTCCACCATGAGCAGGGCCCAATAAACAAAACAAAAATTTGAGCCGATGCCCCCCATTGTTCGGATTTTGGCAAGTCACCTCGAACAAGATCCTTCGTCCCTGTACCACACACCTCCTTCCTCTCTCAAGCGACAGGCTGTCTACGCTTCCTCGCATCTTCCTTCTCCTTGCTTTGCACCCCTCTAAGCAAAAGCGACGGAAAAAAAGAACGTAGGGGAAGATAGAGAGATCCGGTGCACTCACCTGCTACATAACAATTAATGTCAAAATGTAAGATGTTCTTTGTGAAAAGAATAATGACAGCTGCAGTTACTGGGGGATCCTTTTATTCAGTCTGTGATAAATCTTTCGGATCATTGGTTGGTTCCGTTTCATTACTATCTTGGCACTTTTTGCTATGTCCCTTGTCATGCGCAAATCCAAAACGTTTCAAATAAGCACCTATTGAATATTCATGCAGGGCACGGCGTGAATTAGCTTAGTAGCATTCACCCAATAAGATCGGAAAGAGATGTGGTCCCCCCCTTCCCTGTATTCCCAAATGTGGGGTAGTTATGTGGAAGAAACGATGGGTGACACGGAACAAATACTTTGACTGCCCCCGGTTTTCCATTACTGAGTCTACCGTTATTTGGCGATAATCACGAAGCCTAAGCATTGTCTGACTCGTTTAAAAAAGACAAATCAGGCCACCGCTGACTTGAGAATCCGCCGGGTTTGATCCCCCCTTCCAGTACAGTACAAGTTTAAACTTAGTCGCATGACCTGATGCATACGTCAAATGTCTACGTTTCCAATGAGGGGATCATGTCGTACAGAAGAATGAGTGGTCAACATAACAAACAAAACAAAAAACGATATCTGTGTACGGCAAACGTTGGGTTAAAACTCTCACGTATTCCCAAATGGGATAGCAATTAGAACATCGGCTATGACAGAGGGGGATTGGTGGCGTGGGCGGGGGAAGGAAACGGGCGGGAAAGAAAGCGGATCTTTTCGTCTTCCATTTCCAGGTGTCGTGCGACGAGGCATTTTGGCTGTCCACGTTCTGACCGATGACAAGCCCCCCTACCCCAGGGATCGATTAGACTGTAAAAAAAAAAAAATACTTGCTTCTCTCGGGAGTCGGAGCACGGCCGTCCCTTTACCCACTCTCATATGCCCCTTTTCGGCCAACCCCGCGCAATCCTTCCCTCCCTCCCTCCCCCCACCCGCGGGAGAGCATACATAATCTGCTTGACTAAATCCGCTATAGCGTGTTCCATGTTCGACCTACTGGTGCAATTTCGTGAATAAAGTCGAAATTGGATATTCTCTTAGCATGCTACGGTTTCTGTAACTAGTCATCCGGTTTCTTCGTTACAGTCATCTTCTAAAGAGATTTGGGTACCATGGTTGCTCGATGTACGTGATTGAAATTACCCCGTACGACAATGGGTCCCCGATGTGGGATGTATCTCTTTTGCAAATCAAATCGTGTCGGAACGAAGAATTAGATCATCGGTTTTACAATAATAAGTAGTACACAAACAAGGTTTTTTCCCCATCGACACGACCCCATTTCATCCTTAGCATGCAATAGGAATGAACCGTTTCGTCCATAACCACGACAGACAGCGTGTGAAAATACAGTATTAACGCTTGAAATGCCGTTCCCCGACCGGCGCTCATCTTTGGACTATCCACTTCGGCAAATTGAAATCAAAAAAGGGCCTGGGACAAGGCAGTCTTTCGCCTTGCTCTGCTTGGGCTAACATACATTTCATAGCAGAAGAAATAGCCATAGCGGCAATTATAGGACTCCAACTTGGACGGTTCCCTCCTTTTCAAGAATGAAAAGCGTTTTTCTAAACCGATACCTCACTGTGATGCGCGCTTTTGCAGCATTCAACTGACAAAGTAACTCTCGCTTGCTGCGTAAACAGAATAATTGTGGTTTCTATTCCCTCGGCACTGCCACCACCCATATGTTTGGTGGTGCAGGCCTGCACCGATTTCCTATTATTCACCTTCTTGAGCCTATTGTTCCCTTAATTCGGCCCACTGAAACGAAACAGACCCCACAGCAAACTCCGACATTGATTTTTTTTTGATACTCACTGCCCAGTAGATCGGGTTGATGTAAATCAATACGAATGGCATCGATCACTTCTGGCAAAGACGCTTTCGACTCCCTTTCAGAGGCACGATCTCTGTTGAATTCCAACCTGGGAGAGCGCATGCTTACAGTATAAAAATGTTTGAAAATTCAGGGATGTTTTTTAGTGCTTCCCCAGACACGTCGCAGCACGACATCGCACTCTGGCGGTCAGAAGCGGACAAGGGCAGCGCGGAAGGGTATGATTAAAAAGTTCAGCGATCAGTGTTACGGCTGGATCAAACTTTATGACATTTTGATCAGCAGCACCTATGAAAGTACAGAAGCACAGAAAGGAAACCATTCTATGCAATGACGGGTTCCAGAGACTGTTCAGTGGCGAGGAATCATCTGTGTGCATGCAAATGCGCCATGATTTCTACAAGGCCGCATGGGATAAAGTGAATACCATAATCAATGTAAGCTTTCTTGTCATGGTTATTGCTCTCTGGATGCTGAACAGCGCGCGGAAACAATAGAACGTTTTGATTGATACCAATGGCGCAACAATCGATGCGATCGCTACTTTTGTTGACAATGCTCGTGTAGAGGAAAGGTAGAGGGCAACTCCCCCCAAGAAGAGATGACCCAGCGAAGATTGATAGTAGTACATAGCCCTATTGCATTACCATTCTACGAAATACCGACCGCACTTGTGTTTGCGGGCATCAATACACCCGACCACGACGCTCAGT
This sequence comes from Dichotomocladium elegans, assembly GCA_025716815.1. Lineage (NCBI taxonomy): Eukaryota > Fungi > Mucoromycota > Mucoromycetes > Mucorales > Lichtheimiaceae > Dichotomocladium > Dichotomocladium elegans. The sequence goes on from JAIXMN010000007.1 coordinate 1,047,124, forward strand.
TTGCACAAATCGTCTCCCGTCTGCGATCAAGGAACAACTGGGTTGCACACCTCCAGTCGAAAGACTGCGGAAATATACGTACTATGATGCGGCTCATGATTGAGCAGTTTCTCTCTCGCACTCTCGAGCAAGAGGCCGAGATGGACGAGCAGATGGAAGAGGTGAGCTTTGTGGGACACACAGTGTGAGTGAATGCCATAGGAGGAAGAGAGAACTGTTTGGCTTATTGCCTGTGACCAGACATATCAATTCGGAGGCATGAAGATCAACAAGGCAGCCAAACTTCCTGCGTATGATCTTCAAATTCTTGAAGGATGGTACGAGCACATGGGTCGCAGCAGGGGATCTAACTTGGTCGTCGTGCTTCAGGACCTCGAGACTTTTGAGTCCGATGTTCTCCAGGATTTTATTTCCATTTGCAGGTAGGTTTTATGCGCGCGGGATAAGATGGTCTAATTGAACTAACTCACCGGCCTGCGGCGCAGTGAGTACCGGCGGCGCCTTCCAATTGTGTTTGTGATGGGCATTGCCACCTCGAGCGAAATCCTGCATCAGTCGCTGACAAAGTCGTCGATCGGCCTGCTGCGAGTTGAAAAGTTCTGGCTAGAACAAAGCGAAGTGTGGTTCAATCGGGTGCTCGAAACGGTAAGGCTCGGCAGCATTCACGACGTTGCTACTAAGCAAGCGACTTTTGAGCTTACTGTTTCCATCCCCCCCTTCCCTGAAAGATCTTTATTGACACAATTGACACCATGAAGTTTGGGCCTCGACCTTACAAGTTTCTCCTGGACCATTTTTATCTTTATGATTTTTCTATGGGAAAGGTGACAGCGAGTTTAAAGGTAAAGGTCTCTACTATGGCAAAAGAGGATATGCTAAGTCCGCGGCATATTATGCTTGCAGTACGCCTTGATGCACCATTTCTATGGCAATCCACTCTCCATCTTTCTGCCGCTGATGAGCTACTCGGATTCCGCTGAAGTAAACAAGACACTTGAAGAATGGTATGCAAGCGGGATTCTCAGCACGCACCATGCAGCGCATATCCGCATGCTCCCGTCATTTCGTATGCACGTGGATACGCTTGCCGATCAGGATCCACACAAAGCACTCAGACTCCTAGATGATGATGCATATCTCTTCACGGAAGCGCTCTCAGAGTTTGTGGGCGGACTGCAGCGGTATCAAGTGGAGTTCCGGTACGGGATTGAGCTCATCCGGGTCCTCGAGGGCCAATTTTCTGGCAATGTGGGACTGAAGAAACCGAAATGGAAGCTGTTGCAGATGGCTCTGGATTCGAAAGATGGGTTAAGCCATAGTGAGGTCATCTTATGGCCTTCCAGTCTTGTGCGGAAGCTCGACGCAGACAGGCTAGGAGAACTCTTGCATGACATTTACGCCATTGTCAAGCAGTTCGAAGGTGCGCGTGGCGAGAAGAGGACAGCTGAGGTGGTGCGAGGATGGATTGAGCGGCTCCAGGCGCTTCAAGGGGGTGATGAGGCTTATCATGCAGCTATGCAAAAAAAGGCAAAAAAGCTGGCAGGGATGGTGATGCCAGACATGGACGAGCCGACCCTGCGTCGCACAGAGACGGCCAAAAAAGTCCAAAGCGACTCAGTGGACCATCTCAAGCAACAGGGAACCGACCGGACCAGGATAGCAATCGAGGTTGCGGATTGGATATCGCAAACCCTAAAGTAAGCGTCATGGGTCATTTGCGTCTTTGTGAAACGCGCTTACACGAGGCCGGGCGGTTAAACGTTAGACAATATTTGCGGTCCTTTACGGATGTTCCCTTGTACGAGTTGGTGTACTATACGAACGTCAAGCTACACGAGAAATCTTTTTCTGCCCAACCACGGGCAGCCGTACAAACAGGCCTGGGACAGGCCCACCATTACCTCAATTGCGCATGCTGCAATAAGCTAAAGGACAGCCGGGGCCACATCCTGCCCTCGGAACCGGATGCGTCCATTCTGTACAAGTTGTACCTCGAGTGCGGGAGGTTGATCAATTTGTACGATTGGTTTGTTGCTTTCGGGTGCATTCTTGAACGAGAGAAGCGGTCGGACCGATTGGAGGAAAAAGAAGTACAGTAAGTACAGCACACCCATTCCCGCCCACCCGCACACACACACACACACACTCTCTCTCTCTCCTTGGGAGGAGTGAACAGAAACATCTCAATTTCCCTTCGTCAGGGCACGCTTCGTTCGATCCGTTGCAGAGCTCCAGTTCCTGGGATTTATCAAGCCAACTCAGCGCAAGACCGACCATGTCCAACGGCTCACATGGTCGAATGCATAGTGGAAACCCACTTTTCGAATGTGCTCAACAAGCCGCATGACAATGGAAAGTACTCACTTTCTGTCTGTTCTTGCCGACCCTATTTGTATATTGTGTTTGCGATCACGCCTTCTCCTTCTTCTCACACTTGTATGAATAAAGAACCATCTTCTTCCTGTATACCACCTGTTCCGTCGAGATGCGCATTAAACATGGTCCCTCGTTCCGCAACAAAGGACCCGCCCGAAGGAAGGTACGACCTCCCCCTCATTCCCAATCGAGACAATAAACGCCATACATGGATGAACTGGGTACCTTCAAGCTCTCCAATACAGAAATTTTTTGCCGTAGACCGGACCGGTGGGGTCGGCCCAGTTTCCCACGAATCCGTAGCCGCCTTGACGGATTCCATCGGGTGGATGGGACGTAATGGCCTTGGTACGATCAGCAAGGCGCTGTCGGTAGCCTGTCTACGGTTTATTTCTTCTCACACTCGACTGGATGGTTATTCTTTTTTTGGGTGAGGTTAGAGAAGGGGAAACCCGGACTCGGGGCTCGTCTGTTTCACTGCGTAACCTAAGGGGTACTCAGCAAAGAGCAACGTGCGCACACACACACACAAACAGAAACGCTCATTCGGAATATTATTTATTTTTTTTTCCCTTTCTGATGGTTTATATTGAAGGGGGGGTGCTGTTATATAATATACATATCCCAGATCCCTGAGGATCGATGAGATGCTGATGGATAACCGAGCGAAAAGATGGATGAGGACTTTTTGCCGAGATGAATAATAGGTTGTACAAAGCCAGAGCTTGACAGAATTCCGCTCGCTCTCTCTCTCTCTCTCTCTTTCTGTGTATGTGCGATGCGAGTAGGACTCGAAGCCACGTGGTAATGCGGTGTTCCTTCTTCCACCGCGCCCATTTTGTTTCCACCCCCCCCATAATGCGGCACTAAAGCGATTCGTCAGCCGCTTGCTTATCAGCGGAGCGTATCACTTTGAGGATCGTCCAATGTTTTTTCAACACAATCAACTGTTAATACGTCATTCGGGGCTTCGGGTTATTTTTTTTTTTAACAGCTGAGGCGGATCCCGCCGAAATGGAGAGCGTTGTTGTCTACGAGGAAAGCAGATGATCGAATAAAAGATGTGCGTGTGTGTGCTTATGTGAGCTTGGATGTCTTGTTGCGAAGAAAGGGACAAGGAAGAAAATGGAAAAAAGGTGGGGAAGAGAGTTTTTTTTTTTTTTTCGTTGGGTGCGGAAAGATAAAACGAAATCCTTCAATGCATTGCGTACGATGCACACGCCCTCCCCCCCCTACAACGTTATGTTCGTCGACCCTTCACCCAACGCCTCAATGCCAACAGAGATCTACTTTTGTTTCTGCTGCTGCTGATAGAAAGGAAAAGGAAGTGGGGGTGGGGGTGGGGGAAAAGGAAGAATTAGAGATAGTAGATAAACGATCCCAAACAACTTGAATTTCCGATTTTGATCTAAGGCACGCACACACACACGCGTGCACCCCAATCCCACCCCCACTCGATCGCTTTAGACCCATCGGATGATATACGCATCTCGAGGAAGAAGAGCATCATCTCCTCTGCTACACCCGTTGTTTTTGTAGTCAGCCTGGCATAGAACAACGAAACGCTTCTGGGAATCGGGCAAATGCAAGGAGGTGCTCCAACCTTGATCAAATAGCCCTTTTTCTGTGGAGAATCTGTTGTAGACTTCGGATCGACGTAAATTGTTGCCTAAAGGTTTTGTTTTGCTCCATGCTGGAGTAAAAAAAAAAAGGACCCCAAGAGAAGCTTGTTGCGGGACAATGACTCACAAAGGCGGCAAACCGCGGGCGACGGGAAATGACCCAAGGACCATAAAATAATTGATGATCGTCGTTAAGCTACTTGCGCTTTGATAGTGTGTCGATTGGTCAAACGGATTCCATCGCCGCTCGGTTAAGAGTAAAGCCTTCCCCCTTTTGGAAGTACAAGAAGGGCATCCGATTACACGCCGTTCTCCTCCTTCCTCCTCCTCCGCCTCCACTCCCACCACCCCCCCTTTTTTTTTGGGTAGTTGCTGAGTTTCATCCGAGCGCACAATCTCCTACGGAGGCTATATATAAACCGATCTTGATCGGGTCTCCTTGGTGCGATTTTTTATCCTTTCTTTCGTTGGTGATCATATACTTATTACACTTGTAATTCCCCTCTCTCCCCTTTTATTCTCTACTGCCCTCTTCTGCATTCATTGCACCTCTTCCGTAACAGCAAATACCCCTTTGCTTTTCCCCGTCCGCTATGGCTGAGAAAATTGAGGATCTCCCCGCTTCCAAGCAGCAGATCAACGGCAACATCACCTCTCTCACCGTTGAGGAGCTCTACGACAAGGACAAATTTGACCTCTCCACCATGGAGTCCGGTGACGTCCTTGCTCTTTTGCAGTATGTGTGCCATGTTCATCATTCTTTCCGTCCGTCCCGTCCGCAAGAGAGAGCGCGCGCGCGCGCGTCTCTCCCCGAGCGCGTGCACGCCCGCTCTTTCTCTCTCTGTCTGTTCCCCGCCCCTTGAAACTCAAACTGTTTCCTTACCTTTTATAGAACCACGAAAGAAGGTCTGACGTCGGATGAGGCCGCCCGTCGTATCGAGAAATTCGGCTACAACAAACTCGAGACCAAGGAGCAAAACCCGTTCCTCCAGTTCTTGAGTTTCATGTGGAACCCCTTGTCCTGGGTCATGGAGATGGCCGCTATCGTTTCCATTGCCCTTGCAAACGGTGAACATCGCCCGCCAGACTACCCCGATTTCGTCGGTATCGTCCTCTTATTGCTCGCCAACTCTTTGATCGGTTTTTACGAAGAACGCCAGGCCGGTAACGCTGTCAAGGCTCTCATGGAGTCTCTTGCTCCCGAATGTAAGGTCAAGCGTAACGGCGAATGGAAGACCATGGAGGCCGCTGAACTGGTTCCTGGTGATGTCATCTCGATCAAGCTTGGTGATGTTGTCCCAGCCGACGGTCGCCTGCTTTCTGTAAGTTGCACTACAACCGTCCGCCCTCGGGGGTTGTTACGGCTTTTAACTTTTAGTCCGTCAACTAACCCCGTTTCTATTTCAGGCTCATGGTCAGGTGTCCATCGATCAGGCTGCTCTTACTGGTGAGTCGCTGCCCGTCGGCAAGGAAGCCGGCGATGAGATCTTCTCTGGTTCCACTGTAAAGCAGGGCGAGGCCGAGGCCATTGTCACTGGCACTGGCGTCAACACTTTCTTCGGTCGTGCTGCTAAGCTTGTCGGTGAGGCCGGTGACGATGTTGGCCACTTGCAGACCATCTTGACCAAGATTGGTAACTTCTGCTTGATCTCCATCGGTCTTTTCGTTGTCATCGAAATCCTCGTCATGTATCCCGCCTTCCACTACACCTATCGCCGTGGTATTGACAACTTGCTCGTCTTGCTTATTGGTTGTATCCCCATTGCCATGTAAGTTGATGTGACCGGGGGGGAATACATTTCTCCTTTTACGTTTGGTATCCCGTCCCGCACGTGCTCATCCATGTCCCGTTTCCCTTTTTTAGGCCCACTGTCTTGTCTGTCACCCTGGCCATCGGCGCTAAGCAGTTGGCCGAGCACAAGGCCATTGTCACACGTATCACGGCTATCGAGGAAATGGCCGCCGTGACCATTCTCTGCTCGGATAAGACGGGTACTCTGACGTTGAACAAGCTGATCGTCGACAAGCCCACCATCAAGACGTACGCCGAGTACGATGGCGATCAGGTCATCCTCCTCTCCGCTTACGCCTGCCGTACCGAGAACCAGGACGCCATTGACTTCTGCATTGTCAACTCCTTGCCCGATCCCAAGCTTGCCCGCGAAGGCATTCAGGAGCTCGAGTTCAAGCCCTTCAACCCTGTCGTCAAGCGCACGGAAATTACCTACAAGCAGCTCGACACAGGCGCCACTCTCCGCGTCACAAAGGGTATGTCTCACACCATCCTCGACCTGTGCACCCGCGACAAGACTGAGGAACAGATCAAGGCTCTCAACGATGATGTCGACGAGTTCGCCCGTCGTGGTCTTCGTGCATTGGCTGTTGCTGTTGACGAGGTTCCCTCTGGAGACGTCGAGGGCGAGGGAAGAGGTTTCCGTCTCATTGGTTTGCTCCCCATCTACGATCCCCCACGCTCTGATACGAAGGAGACCATCGACCGCTCCATTGCTCTCGGCATCCAGGTCAAGATGATCACCGGTGATCAGCTTGCTATCGCCAAGGAAACCGGCCGCCGTCTTGGTATGGGCGACAACATGTTCTTGTCAAAGACCCTCAAGGACGGCCCTCCTGCAGGCTCCGGCTACACCTCTGTTGACGACATGATTCTCCAGGCCGACGGCTTCGCTGGTGTCTACCCCGAGCACAAGTACGAGATTGTTGAGCGCCTCCAGAACCTCGGTCACATGACTGCCATGACGGGTGACGGTGTCAACGATGCGCCGGCCCTTTCGAAGGCCAACGTGGGTGTCGCTGTCGCGGATGCGTCCGACGCTGCTCGCTCTGCTGCTGATATTGTCTTGACCGAACCTGGTCTGTCGGTCATTGTCGAGGCCATCATTGGCTCCCGCCAGATTTTCCAGCGTATGCGCAACTATGCCATCTATGCGTGCTCGATCACCATTCGTGTGGTTGTCGGTTTCGCTATTCTGTGCTTCGCCTTTGAGCACGATTTCCCTCCCTTCCCTGTTCTTATTGTTGCGGTGTTGAACGACGGTACGATCATGACGATCTCGACGGACCGTGTCAAGCCCTCGCCTTACCCCGATGCCTGGAACCTGAAGGAGATCTTCTGCTATGCGATTGTCTATGGTCTGTACCAGGCCGCATCGACCCTCGCCTTCGCCAAGGTCATGTTCCACACCACCTTCTTCGCCGACAAGTTCGGCGTTACGCTGCCCGAGGACGTCAACGATTATGTCTATCACTCGATCATCTACCTTCAGGTGTCGACCATTTCCCAGGCGCTGATCTTCATCACCCGTTCCCGCTCGTGGTTCTTCATGGAGCGTCCCTCGGTTTACCTCATGTGTGCCTTTGTGATTGCTCAGCTTGTCGCCACCTTCATTGCTGTCTATGCCGATTGGGACTTCACCTACATGCACGGTTGTGGCTGGTCCTGGGCCGGTATCGTCTGGATCTGGAACATTGTCTGGTTCGTGCCCATGGACTTTTGCAAGTTCGCCATGCAGTACGCCTTCACGCCCAAGAACACGCTCGTCGAGAACAAGACCCCCATGGCCGGCCCTGGCTCTCGCCGCGCTTCTGCCATCTCCGCCTCCGGCTCTGGCCGCTACTACGCTAACCGCACCAAGTCCCTCAAGTCGCTTGAGCGCCCTCGCAACTTTGGCTCGCGTCTTTTGAACATGAACAAGAAGATGAGCATGGACCAGAAGGAAATGCGTCGCTTCTCGTCCGTTCAAACCAACCATGCTGCTCAGGTCTTGAACTCATAAAAACACACACACACGCGCGCGCATGCACGCACGCGCACACACACTGCATTCCTCCCCCACCACTCCCATCTTGTCTTCACACCATCTATACACGCAAATACACACACACACCATCTTTTCTTCCCTCCTCCTCCTCCATTCCCGCCTATAAACGCTTTTTTTTTTCATTATACATTTTCTTTTATAATTGTAAATTCGCCAACTTTAAAAAGATCGTAATACAAGTTATATTTTTTTGCGATACACTTGTTTGTTTGTTTGTTTATCCTTAACACCCAGGGCCCCAATTGTTCTGCTCATGATCAAACTTTTAGGGTCGTGCTCGTTGAATTGATTGTTTTTTGGTAAATTGTCCCCCTGGGACGTTGTTTGTCGTTGGTGTCTTGATTGAAAAACGTCATGACGCCCCCTTCATATACGTTCGTCCGTCCGTCCGTCCGATTTTTTTCATCACATGCTGTCCGTAACACCTGGGATGTAAATAAAAAAAAAGGTTTTTATTTTTTCATATGGATTAGAGAAACTCATTGGGACCTTGTATGGGATGGGACTTTTTTTTTTTTTCTTTTTTGAAAAAAAGAACGTATTTTTTTGGTCTTTATTTTGGAGGGAGAATACGTGATATACAAACATTGCATATATTTTTTTTTACATAGGAGGGCGGTAGTGAAGCGAACGAGATGTACGTACAGAAGAAGGGTGGACAAGGAAAGAGATGATTACATAAAAAAGAAAATTTTGGGAAGGTTGGGGGGGAGGGTGAGGAAGAGTTATTCCCGTATGCGTGGATGTCGGAAGGTTGGGGATGGATTTTTTTCATGACTGGGAAACATGCTGTTGTTGTTGCTGGCAAAGCACGTTCCGTAAGATTTCGCATCGGTGCTCGAGCATCTCCAGAAAACCATGCATTTGTTGCTTATTCATCTGGCTGATCAGCACGCGGAAGCGCGTGTCATCCACGTTACTGCTATTGCTACTACTCAGCTGCTGGCGCTTTGACGGCCGCTCTTCTTCGTGCTCTTCATGTGCGAACGACTCCCTCTGAAGGACCTGAGCCGCTGTGCGTTTGTTGTTATAACCCCCAGCAGGCGACAGCAAAGGCCGCAGAAGGCTGACCATCAACGCAGCTTGCTGCTGCTGCACCGACGGCTGCCGGTCATTACTGTTGTCGTCATCCTGCCTCCGGGAGGACTGGTCCTGCTGCTGTTGTTGTTGGGACAGTGGAGCTTGCTTTTTAATGGTGGTCTTTTGTCGCATATGCAGCGGACGGTGCTGGTTGTATTGCTTGTAATAGAGACCGCATGCGTTGCATAGTGAGTGCGCACGATCCGGCGTGCGTCGCCATAGAGGCGTCTTTGTGACATGACAGTTGAAACATTCAAGTTGGCGTTGTTGACGTTTTGTTGCTGTGCTGTTGGTGTTGCTTGTGGGCATGATGGTCATGGAGGGCGAAGGGATGGTACTAGTCGAGGACGAAGAAAGGGGTGTGGAAGGCGCCGAAGACGTTGAAGATGTCGGTGACGGATTGTCACAGCAAGGCATTTCTTCCTCAAACTTGACATATTGGTCGAACGGATCCGCAGTGTCTGGCATGGTACCCTGCAGATTGCTGTAGAGAAGATGTGAAGGGTCGACATACTCCTCGATGGATGATGCGGGTGAGATAGGTAGTGGTTGGAAGAGGTCAGGGAACATGTTTGCTGTTATTATGTTTAAAGAAAGAAGGGAAAGGCCAACAAAATTTGATTGTTGGATCTTATGTATGCGAACTTTTCCCTTGAATACCCGAGCGTCTTAAAGCTTGTGTGACATGCCGCCCACCCAAACCGAAATACGTCCTAAAGTACAATACATTGCTATGCTCTTTTCTTTTTTTTTTTCCTAAAAAAAGAGAGTTGCCCGCCTACGCTGGTACCTTTTGTCTTGGTCTGCTCGCGCCCCTTCCTCCTACTCCACTCCGATACATGGTCCATAACTCATGTACGTTGCGACAGAATAACCACCACCTCCACTTCCTTCTCCTTGCTTCCTTTTCAACAAATTCTTCTAGACGCGGGTGGATACTCTTACATCCCGTTATCCGACTGTCTTGGAAGACTCAACAAATGAGAGTCAGCAACCACCAATGACGGTGCGTCGTCGTTGGTTGTATACAGGTTGTATACTATATTCTCTTATCGGACCAATGATAATTCCCCTTTCCGTCTATCGTTATCGTCGCATATGATTGGCGAGACCGATCCCGAGTGATTGACCACCACCGTGCTGGAAAATTGTATTTCCATCGGGCTTTTCAGCAACAATCATCTGCATATTCTTTCGATTGGGGGAAAATCAAGGGCGGGGCCGAGTATCTGGGTAAGCTCTCCCCCTCTCTCTTTCTCTTTCTCTCTCTCTTTCTTATTTTACTTTTTACTCGTCTTCCCCGCCTTTCTTTCTACACTCTGAAAGATGCTTGACTGTCCGTAGTTTTGTCCTCCATTACTGAGGAAGCGCATAACTCTGGCTTCTTTCTAATGCAAAAAGTAGACCAGACGGCGAAAAAGAGCTTTGCATCGGTCAGATAGGAGGGTATTCAATGCAAGAATGGGCGGTGGGGGGTGGGGTGGGGTTAGTGTTCAAGCGGAGCGTAGTGTCGTCAAGCACGTCATCTGGGAGGATCTGAGCTTGATTTGAACCCTCAACGTTTAACTGAATCAAACAACTGGGCATGGGGCTCGTTACTTTGTCGCTGAACTTGTGGAATGAGTTCTCCTACAGGCCTGGAGAGAAAGGCGAAGAAGAAAAAATGGGAAGGCGGGAATATTACCCGCTTGTCTATGGCGCGCAGGACCTTCCAACAAGCTGTCGATAATTCCTTGATCCCCCCCGTCAGAATTAAAAAAGTTTTGTATGAAAAAAAGGCGGACTTGCGGTGTTCATGGACTGGTGTGGGTTGTTCGCGATGACTCACGTGCTTGAGCTCGCACAGCACGCCTTAGGCAATGAACATGACTGGGGGAGGATTCCCTTGTGCGTCCCTCCTTATGGAGTAATTTTGCTGTTGATCTTTGAATGCCACTTTTTAATCCAATGGTGTAACGTTCCGCTTCCACGTCAAAGGGCAACATGGCTGGCTGAGAGAGTACGCTTCTTTTTTCCCCCACCCCCATTTCGGGCAGGCAGATGCCCTCCCGTTATTCTTCTGGGAGTGGGTGGGTTGGGGGGTTAAGCCCGCTCCATTCGAAAAAAGACAATGCAATAAGCGTGTCATCCGTTCATCATATTGGTTTTCGAGCTAGACTCATTTGAGTCAAACCTATCGCCTAAAAATCCTATGCAGAAAACGCATAACTTTGGTCCCTCGGTCATTTCTTTTTTTTTTTTCTTTTCTACTCCCCACAAAAACATCATGATCCGCTCCTCAATAATACAACTACTTCGACCACAGCAGAAAAACATCGGTGCCATTGGCATCTCCTGCACCCGCCGTAGAAATGTCTCCCAACACAGCTGGCCAGCATCGGAGAAATACACAAAGGAATATCTTGAGAAATTGATGGACGACGAGGAGACATCCCAAAGAGAATCCGAACAAGTGGGCCGCGGATATTGGCAAGATCCCGGCCATTTTCTCGCGGTAAGATAAGAAAGCACCCATCCCAAGCAACGGACCATGTTAACATGCTACTGTTGCTTCTTTGCCGACCAGGAAGAACATGACAACACAAGGAATGCTATTCCAGATTATGGTAAACCGAAAAAGGCCAAGGATAACAAGCACAGCAGACAATATAAGTAGCAAGAGAAGTATCGTAATAAAAAAAAATCTATCTACATTGTTTCAGGAAGAAAAGGGGGGAAATGCGTTTTTTTTTTTCACTTTGGCGGCTCGCTGCAGACGGCCTTATGACCAGCCTTCCAGTGCTCCTTCTGGCATTCGCGAGAACAGTACGAAACCCGCTGGCATTTGCCGCACTTTTTAAAGTCGCCCGTCTTCTCCTCGACCTTGGTACAATGCGTGTTGGAGCATTGCCTATGTCGAACTTTCTCAGGTGCAGCCTCCTTGGCAAGCTGGCGAATAAGTTTCTGTTTGTCCTCGACGCTCAATTTCTCAAACTTCTCAAGATTTTCGTTTTCTAGCGCCACACGTGCGGCCATCTTGGCGCGCAAAATGCGGACCAGATATGTAAATGCTTCGGTCTCTCCTCGCACAAGCGCAAGCTCCATGTAATTCTGTGCCTTGTCCATATCGTACAGACCATAGTCCTTCGAACCAAAGATCAAGCCAAGCATCAGCATCGCATCCGCATCACCATTGTCTGCTGCATATTCCATAAAGTCGATACCCGTCACAATGTATTCTTCCGTATCGCTGCCCGGGTCACCTGCTTCCTTAGCCATCTCTGCGTTCTTGGACATCAAAAGATACATGCGTCCGAGAGCATTCGCCGAAGGAGCGTAGCCCCATTGCTTCGCACTCTCAAAGTATTTCATCGCCTTCTTGATGTCCTTGAACGGAACACTCGCGGGCACGAGTCCTTGGTGGATCAGACCTAGGTTGTGGGCAGAATCGGGATAGCCCTCTTCGTACGCTCGCTCATACGCCTCGATGGCCGCCTGCACATTCTTCGTACAGCCGTAGCCGCTCTCATAGAAGAAACCTAGCTTGTGCAGCGCCATCTAATATGAAGATTGTCACCTATTAGCATCCTTCTTTTTTCTCCCCCACCCTCCTCGCCCAATAATATTTACTGGATTGTTCAAGTCTGCTGCCTTCTTGTACCACTCGAAAGCCAACTGCTTGGCATCCTCACCCTCTTTCATGTTCTTGCCAGCCGCAATCTTATCCTCCTGCACGTACAATGAGCCGATCTGTACTGCTGCCATACTGAAGCCTAACCCAAGGGCCTGCTCGAGAAAAGCCTTAGCGCCCTCAAAATTCGGGCTCGCCAGCGGGCTCATCAATTCCCTCTTCTCTTCTGCATTGCTGTTTCGGACGCCACCATAGAGAAAACTACCCAGCAATAAATCCATGATCTGCGTGCTCTCCTTGCTCAAGTCAAGACCCTCTGCCGCCTTGTCAACATTCATGTCCTGCGTCTTGCTGAGCCGCTCCATCGCCTGCTGCTGAGCAGTCTCAAACAACTCGTATTCCTTGCCAAATTTCTCATTGGCGCGCTTGAGCTAAAATAGCCACATAGGCACGCAACAAAACGCGAACATAAACATATGCATTCAGTGATAAAGAGCAACGACGCTCTGTTTCCTTCAAAAGATATTAACCTTGTTTCCAATGCTGTTGCGCTTCGCGTACTCGGCCGCAAGTTGTTGAGCGGCCACAGGTAATGCCGTCGGAACCTGTTTTGCGAATTCGGGATCGGATTCTTTGTAAAGCGCAACCAAGAGAGACGACTGCTGCTGAGTCAAACCAAGGAAGGGAGGAATCTCGGCAGCCGGGATTTCGTCAATGTCATTCTGCTCAATCACTTGGGCCATTGCGATCGAAAAGGGCTTCAAGTCAAAAGTAAAAAAAAACAAACACACAAAAATTTGGATTTTTTGTCGGACTTGTATCCTTTTCCCTCTCATTCTGTGGATGTTATATCTAATGAGCGGCCTGCCTATAGACCCGTTCCATACTCTTCAGAGGAATAACACGCAAGTAAAAGGGTGATGGCGGTTGAAGGGCCGGGTTGCTCAAGGAATCTACCATAGCAGTTGTCGGCATGCTTCGTCTTTGCGTAAGGCACTATTCATCCTCCAACGCTTCTACCTTCAGATGGTGGAGAATCCAGGTCTGAGCGCTATGTCTGATGTTATCGACGAACAATAATGACAACAAAAAAAAAAAATAAAAGATAAGGAGCATGTATGAGATGCATGATATTTCCTATCTTGGGAGGGGGCCGAAAAAAAAAGGAAGCAGCTTGGGCTAAAAACAGTCAGTCCGCTTCTGCCTTTTTTTCCATTTGCACTCTATTTCACATATAAATCCACATACATGCCTCCCAAACGCAAAGGATCTGCTGCAGTTTCAGCCACCAAGAAGGCACGATCCGAGAAGAAACATGAGACTGAATCATCAGAGCCCACTGATGTTCCTCCATCCAGCAGCGAGAGCCATGAGAAACCTCAGCAAGAAACGACCAGCAATCTCAACGATCGCAAGGCGAAATTCCAAGCTTTGCAACGACGACGAGTATGTGAATGCACGATGCCTTACTCTCATTTGCTCACAATTCAGCTGTAGGCGACTGAAGTGGAACAAGGTAATCGACGCGATCGCAATCTGGAATTTCAGCGTAGCAAAGAAAACCCCAGATACGAAGCAAAACTGGAGCGAAAGCGAGAGGAAGCTCTCAAGCTTCAAGAGAAGCAGGTAGGGTCTGTTTTCTATTCTAACACCACCTCTTCTTTATATCCTTCATTTCTGTTGTGTGAAGCTGACACCATGAAAACAGAAAGCACGAGAAGCAGGCGAAGACTATGAACGAAAGCAATTTTGGAAATTCTCCGCCGAGTCAGTCGAGGCTTGGGAAGAGAAGATGAAGGATAAAGCAGAACGGGCCAATGTGGGCTTCACTGGTAAGCAATGAGATAGATCAATGCGTGTGTATCTGTTTGATTGCCCAAGTTATTCATCGGTCCGTCCCTGTCCACGCTAGACCACAATCAACTAGCACACAAAAAATACCTCAAACTTATCAAGCAGCTTAAGCCGGATCTGCAGCAGTACTATGAAAAGAAACTCGAGGGCATAGAGAACGCTATCCGCAACGGCGAGGACCCTGACAATGTCACAGCTATTGCTAACAATCTCGATTATGGTTCGCTGGACGACAAGCCGTCCAAGGAAGCCATCGATCGTCTTGTCGCGGGCGTCAAAGAAGAAATTCGCGTCCGCGAAACGCGGTCTCGTGAACGCAAAGAGATTACAGACGATATCTCATGGATCAACGAAAAGAACCGTGTCTTCAACCAGAAAATTGCTCGTTTCTACGACAAGTACACAAAGGAAATTCGCGAGAACCTCGAACGAGGTACTGCTCTGTAAAAAGTTACCTACGACAGTGGATTTTGCTATACATAAAGGATGGGATTCGATCAACCAGGATGGATGATGTTGAACACGATTGGGTGTTATTGCATTTATCAGCATTATCCTCATGTTTCAGACTAACCATAAAAAATGCATACACTTTTTTTTGTTTAACTGCTGCTTATGGCCATAATGTTCTGACTGCCAAGTATATAATCCAGTCATGTTCCTTGGAAAGAACATTTGCATTCATAGGCCAACCCATAAACAGCTCTCGCTCCGGAAGGTGCGGGAGAACGTCAGTAATTTTGTTCCAAGTATACGCGATATACACTTCTGATTTTGACGCAAACTATACGTCACGGCTTCTTTTTCCTCAAGGAAAGGCATGAGGAACAAATTGGTGCGGACAGACAAGTGGACATCTCGCTGCATCGGTAATATTGAACCAAGGCTGGAATGGCAGTCGAGCCCGTCATTTGGTCGGACGTATGTAAACAGATCAGGGACACCACACTTACAGAAGCACAGCCAAAGAAAAAAACATGCAGGACAGGGGCGGGTCCCTTTACGACGAGACACCAAGCGTTCAACAGGTGTATAGTTTCGTTGATGACCATCCAATATGGGAGATTCATAATCGCACCGTGCCATCGTAAAAGAAAAAGCCCTTGAATTCCGGTGTGTCGCCTATACATGCATGGCCTTGATATGATCAATCCCTTGATCATCCTATGAACAGAGGACCACGGTATTACTATGATAGCCCTCGTCGCTGATGCTAATCGCATCCCGCTTCTTAACCTGAAATGCGTGGCCAATTCTCAACTGCCACACTCCCATTCTCAAGGATACATGTCTTTTTTTAACAAAATCCTTCCGGGTGCTTTTATTGCTCTAGATCCTGACGTACAGTACTGGGTCAACGGTTCACACAGATGTACACGACAGGAGGTGCCATGGATCCTGTCAAGCATTATCTATGCCCTCTCAACTTTAGGGTCGCACGCAAGAGACCGATCCGTCATCGGGATTTTGGCGTCTGCGCATGCCTCGAGAAACAGAGACCGGCAACACCATAGCCTGAATCTACATGCATTATTTATAACTGGTTGGAATCAGCTTGCGTCGCAAGTAGGTTTCCGAGATAACAGATGGATTCTCACCAACGCAATCGAATGATCTTATGGTCCTTCATGGAAGATACGTATGCCCACCCACCGCACTTTTCCGTCGACGCTATCTATCATACGTAGGTTCAGAATAGCCGCGTTCGTCCATGGCATGACCGCGCTCTATCTATGTAAAAGAAAAAAGAACCATGTCAGACTGAAAAGATTGCAAGGACCCAAAAGCTGACATGTTGTAAAGATGTATTTTTGGTGCGATGGTTTATTTTTATCATGAGTAAGATTTCTTGGACACATGTGGCATCCAAAGAACTGGCGGGGACATGGAGGGGGTGGACTTTAATTGCAGAATAGAGCGTATTGTAAGTAAAAGATATAGAACAACAAGGGGCAATTTTGCATAAAATGGTGTTAACAGTCAAGGCAATGATGGAGATGACCTTCATCCTCATCGAAATCCTCATCATGATAATCAGCGACGACATCCATTTCGAATTGATCGAGCGCTTCTTTTGGGGATGCCGTCTTGTTGCTGCTGAGGAATTCTTTGAGGAGCTTCGCGGCTACCTTTTTCCCTCGGAGCCTGTCGCAAGTTGCCTTGAGGCGAATGTTTTCCCGCCGCAAATGCTCAAACTGGCGCGAGAGAATTTCGTTTTCTTTTGTGAGCGTTGAAATGAGAGCCCGCATCTCACTGTGCTGTTGGTTCTTTTTCGCACGGTACTTGGCAGAAGCGGCTTTATTGCGCTGGCGTCGCTCCTGGAGCGAGAGAGAGGACGGAAAGTGATTGGGAGACGATTGACTACTGCTGCTGCTGCTGCTGCTGCTGCTTCCTATCCCCCCTTCTCCTCGCCCAAAACCAGTTGGCCGCGGTGTGGCTTCCATGATAGGTCCAGCACCAGTACTACTACTGCTACTATTGGCGTGATGGAGATAGCTGAGATGGTGGTGGTAGTAATGGTGATGGTTTTGCTCGCTATTGGTTTCCGGTGAACTGGGAACGGACGATGAAGATGATGAGGATGATGCTGAAGCAGAAGACTGGTAAGAAGACGAAACAAACTCTCCCCTGCCGTTTCTATCGCCAGTGGTTCCATGGAAGCTGGTTCTGCTGTTATTCGGAACGCCTGTTGTTGGTGTTGGTGTGGTTGTTGCTGCTGCTGCTGCCGCCGCTGCTACTGCCGCCGCTGCTGTTGAAGAAATAATAGATGAAATTGCCATCGGCTTGGGATCAAAATCAACAGTAAGCGACATGTTCGATGATAGATGACGTAATAAATCGGGGGATGATGGTCTATGCTGTAGGTTTTTTGACACCCTTCTCTTGATGGATGTGCGCAAGTTGCAGGAATTTTGCCGACAACAAAAAAAGATCAATCCACAGACAAAACATCCCCTTTCTTTTATATTTGGCGCTCCATCACTGCGCAAACCACCGCCCCCTATAAACTGCGAAGACCTCCTTCTTGGTCGTTTGTGTGTATGTGAGTTAAAAGTACCTTTGTTTTTCCCTCCGTTTTCTCATACTATCATCACATTGCCTCTTTTTCTTTATGTTCTCCAGGATTAATTCAAAATTCGGTACACGACCGTGTTTAACAGGAGGCGGCCGGGGGGGGGGAGGAGGAGGTTGGGAGGGAAGCGTGAGCTGTATTGTTAATTTAGCAGAGTGACTGTATCTATTCTACCCCATCTGATCACAGATACGTTCGTAAAATCGACCGATCAACCCATTGTCCCACTCCTTTTTAAGGGCGGCAAGCGAACGGCTCATCCCTCGGTTCTGGCGACGGACTGCTATCTCTCTCTCTTTTTTTTTTTTTCGGTAAACAAACAAGGAATCGCAAGCGAATCGAATTAGTATGATGAAATTAGATTATGTCATCTCCAGCGGCTGTTTCCCAATAACAGCAGCATAGGCAACCTAGAATGCATAACGCTCCATTCTGCCACATAATATTAAGACATAAATAGGGACTTGCTTAAATTTTGGTTTTGCCCAGCAAAGATGACGGGACAGCGCTGAAGTTTTTCATCATTCTCTTGGGGCAGGAGATATGTACCGGAAAGCAATATCTCGCTTTCTCTTTCTGGATCACGCTGTTATCATAGCTCAAGAAATATAGGACACAATATCGATAGATATGGTAATCTGTCATCAAGTAATGATTTCAAACGGACACGCATTCTCCCGTCGCAAGAAATAAAAATTAATATCACATGTAACCTCATGACCTGTCCTTAAATTTCCTCGGAACCTGACAGCATAAGTTTGACTTGGCGAGAATCAGGACCCAACCAACGTCTGCGGTCGACACGTTGTCCCCTAACCCATCCCAGCCATGAAAAAGTGTGTGAAAGTATATGCGGATGGTGAAGATCGATAGCATCCTGGAAGTGGCGATGACTCGTTTTTTTTCGATTGTGCAAAAGTGCTTTGACTTTATTCGTCGCTTGGCGGAGTAAGTCCCGGGATGTGGTTGTGGAGGGTTTTCTACGTACCGTTAATTGAGGCAGAGCCAACAGATGGCCACGGCCGGATATTTCTCTTAAATGCCTCGGGACAGAATAGGTAGCACAGGTTAATCAACATCAAATTTCCGAGAATTGAGTTGCTGCTGGACATTGCTTCTATGATGGCCTCCACCCCTTCTTTTCTTCCTTCCAGCACACCACGAAATGATCTTTACTCGACGTTTTCCTAGAAAGAGTCGTCGCTATTCTGAAAACCATTGTTTTGAAAACTATTGCAACGGGCTGAAAGAGGCAAAGAGGAAAGACCGCGCGTTGTACGCTGAATATTTATCAATCAGCACCATGCTTACGTACTCAAATATGGTCGACAGACATGGCGCACAGATACGCAATGTCACACCGAACATTTAGCATGCCATTGTGTGTAACGGAACACAGGGCCTGCCCATTGCATAATATATAAAGGCTGGTGCTGGCCGAACATTGGCCGCGTCAGTTGTCAACGAACATCACCCACCCCTTCCTTTCATTTTCAACAAGCATACTCCTAAATGCGTACTACCGTCATTGGCTTCCTTGTTGCCTTGGCTGGCACCCAGTCATTGGTTTACGCTGCTGAGAACCCGCCTTATGGCCAGTGCGGCGGTACGTTTCTATCAGCGCTACGCAGCGAAACAAGCCAAAGCGTGGGGGTGGGGAGGAGACGGGGAGAAGACGGTCACGGACACAGCTTGTCAAATGGTGTTACTGACGCGCGTTTCTTTTCCTCTTTTTATAGGTAAAGGCTGGACCGGCTCTACCTCTTGCTCGGCTGGTTACGAGTGCAAGGTCCAAAACGACTATTATTCGCAGTGTGTTCCCTCGGACACGTCAAACACGAATTGCAGTAAGGCTTATGGCCAATGCGGTGGTATGTCTTGATATGCATATGGGGAGAGCATGATGACATCTGACAAGACAAAACCTCTCTCCTTCCCAACCCCCCCCCCTCAGGAAAAGCCTTTACTGGATCCACTTGCTGCGTTGCTGGTTTTGAGTGCGTCAAGGCCAATGCCTGGTACTCCCAGTGCTTACCATCCTATCGCTATCGTGAGTGTTTCTCTCTCCCTGTCTCTTGGTATTGGGCCCGAAACCATTGATCAGAAAAATACTTAGCATTTCCTCTTTTCCTTTTGTTTTTTTGTTTGTTTCTGTATGAACACAGCTTCCTCAGGCTCCCAAAACAGCGATAGCAAGCCCGTTTCTTCGTCCATTGCTCCTGAGACCAAGCCCTCTTCGACCTCAGTGAAGGCTTCTACTACCACTACTACTACGAAAGCCGCGCCTACCACAACTACTGCCAAGGTTCCAACGACCACTACCAAGGCCACTACCAAAACCACTACCACCACCAAGGCTGCCAGCACCACCACTACCACCAAGAGCGGTTCCGGTGGCTCGTCTACGTACGCCCCGATCTCCGGCGGCGCCTCTGGCAGCGGCACTACAACCCGCTACTGGGACTGCTGCAAAGCGTCTTGCGGATGGAACGGCAAGGCGTCTGTGTCGTCGCCGGTTGGATCCTGCGCTGCTGATGGTGTGAAACTTGTGGGCGTCGACACGCAGAGCGGATGCAACGGCGGTTCGGCTTACATGTGCAACGACAACCAGCCCTGGGCCGTGAACGAGAAGCTGGCCTACGGCTTCGCTGCTGCGTCCATTGCGGGATCCAACGAGGCCGGCTGGTGCTGCGGCTGCTACGAACTCACGTTCACATCCGGCCCCGTCTCGGGCAAGAAGATGGTTGTCCAGGTGACCAACACCGGCGGCGACCTGGGCTCCAACCACTTTGATCTCCAGATGCCCGGCGGTGGCGTCGGCATCTTCAACGGCTGTCAGAACCAATGGAACGCGCCTGCAGACGGCTGGGGTCAGCGCTACGGCGGCCTGTCCTCCGCATCCGGCTGCGCCGACTTGCCCAAGCCGCTCCGCGCCGGCTGCGAATGGCGCTTTAACTGGTTCAAGAACGCCGATAACCCAACCATGACCTTCAAGGAAGTCACCTGCCCTGCTGAGCTCGTCGCCAAGACAGGCTGCAAGCGCATCTGATACACACACACACTCCTTTTTTTTTTCTCGCTCACAAAACCAAGTAGAAAATAAAAACCTGCTTGGGATTCCCTTCAACATACACATCCATGACCAACGAACATGTGCCTCTACATCAGACAGCTGCTTCCCAGAAAGAAAAAAAAAATTAAGTGATAAACTCATTCACATATTAAGTAGAATCGTAAGAGGTAGATAAGTTGTACAAGTCGAGAAAGCGGGTTATTTACAAAGGATGGCGCTATGGCGTACAGTAAAAAGGAGAGAGACGCTTGATGGCAGAGTGGATCCATCTCTACAGACAGTGTGACAAATAAAAGTCACTCCGTATGTGTATGTGTGTTTGTACATGATGAAAGCTGAAGGGAAAACTCGCTAGGTGCTGCTCCGCTCGAAGATTAGGACGAAGAACATCATCAGAGGTCGTCGTCGTTGGAGCAGGTGTATTCGATGATGGTATCCAGGATTTCCTTCTGCCACTCATATTTGGCAAGGAAATATCCGTGGTCAAGGCCCGACATGACAGTTGAATCGATGCCATGAGCACAAAGATAGTCGTGAACGCGTTCAGAGTTGACGATGTTGTCGTGTTCGGACAAAAAAATCTTGGTCTTCTTGGGCATCATCGTAGTTGGGACGTCCTGGGCTTTTTGGGCAGCAAAGGTAGGAGTGACGAAGAGCGCAAGCTGAAACCAGTGAAAGTGGCGAGAGATGTAATAAGAGATGTAAAGTTCGGTAGACGCAAAGAATTTGACAATGGACTAAGCATATTTGAAGGGGTGAATCTTTTTCTGATACATAGCGCGTTCAATCTTTCTTGCCCTTTCTTCGTTACCTCAGCCGCTGTCTTTGGAATACGGTAAACGAAATTGAAGCAGATATCCCTATAATGGAGCATGAAGCAGATCGGATCGAGCATCACGACCGCAGCCACCGATTTCGGAAGATGCTGGACAGCCCAGGAGATGATCCCTGTCCCAAGTGAGTGCGCAACAAAAACTGCGTCACTGAAACCATGGCTATGGAGCATGCGGTCCAGGTCGCGGACGGTGTCTTGCATCGTCGGCGAATGCTCAATGCCACGCATGGCGACATGAGGCAACTCGACGCAGAAGACAGGTGCAGGAGTGAGGCGAAGAAGGTTGTACAAAAAGAACAGATAAGGCATGAATCCAGGGCCGATGCCATGGACAAAAACGACGGGTTTCTTAGTCCGGTCGCCGTCACGGAACCAGTAACAGAGACTTTCGGTCGTTGACAAAGAGGCAGCACCGTCATCTCCACTCAACCACCACAATGAAAGTGATGAGGGAATTTCTGGTCCGTATCTGGCAAAGCCAAAGCCCATCTGGAAAAAGAAACGCGATATGCACGTGGTCATCATGGATATCATCACGTAAAAGGCAAGTGGCCGATGATACGCCTGCACTGGATCGAGTGTCAGCCGCAGTGCTACAATCTCATCGTCATATCCTGGCTTGATATCCACGTGAAATCTGCTTTGAAAACTGTCAACCATCCAGTACAATTCGTCCGCATTATCCCGGTCTTCAAGGACGTCCTCGAGTGGGGCTGCAAAAAAAGCCCAGGCGATCCTATTGATCGGGGGAATGAGCGATCTTTCGAACAGAAAACCATCATGCACCTGAGAGGAAATTGAATTGATGATCTACCATTCGGCTAGATTCTCGCGGCATATCTCATGCATGGCCGGACGTCGTGTTGCATCATCAGATTTGATGAACCACCCAGTCAACCAGTCTTCCACGTCATGGATACTGTTAATGCAGTTGTAGAAGAGCTGGCGACGACCCTTGGCATCCGGGGCAACTGAAGGGAGGAGGCATTGCATACGGTTCCAGGTTATTTGAAAGTATACATAAAAGATCAGCTCGCAGCCCAGCCAATAGTGCAGAAATGTATCGACAAGCGCTAGCCCAGTGCAAAATAAAGGTTCCTCGGCCGCAAAATAATAAACGTAATATACGAACGCCAGTGGTGCTATAGCTGTCTGCAACACTGCGGTAATGTATACTCCATGACGGAATACAGCAGAATAGGGTATCATGTGTTGTTCAGAAGCAAAAAGAAAGGGGAGGAGAGATAAAAGAAAGAGCGACAAAGAAGATGAAGGAGGGGAATCGCATAGAAATTTATACTGGTTTCACATGCCGCTCGCCCCAAAAGCTTGCATCATGGAATGGCTTGCTTTAAGCGGAGTCAAAAACAGACGACAGGACCTCACACACGCAAACACTTCCCCTCACCCCCACCCCCCCCAGGAAAGGGGAACAGGGGCAGCAACCACTTCCCATATTAATCATTTTGACCCAAACTATGACATAACCAGAAAGAAAAGCTAAATTCAGGAGCGCAATGCACGCTTTCCACTGCGTTCCTCTCGTCGAGTAACAGCATAGAGAAGGCTTTTCTGGTCGCTATACACTTTTTCCGGAAACATTTTGCGCATGTGTCGGGTATCAAATTGCTCAAATATTTGTGCAACAAAAAGTATTTTTCTTTTTCCAATAGTCAATTGTTAACTTTGCACATACCGAATGTATTACGCATTTATTAATTATATTGGTCTTCTATTCAAGCAATCATCAAACTTTGCAGTAGAATATTTACAAAATCCTCGAATATCTCCTATAAGAACTTGGATTCTGCTTGTCAAGGTCTCTTCTTCCAAAAGCTGTTCCCGTTTGAGTTTGCTCTTACAAACCGACCAGAATTGTTCAATCGGGTTCAGCTCTGGTGAATATGGAGGAAGATATACACATCGATAGCCACGGTTTTCTATGTATTTGCTGGTGTCATCGTGTTGGTGGATAGGCGCATTATCCATCAGAATATAATTCTCCTTGAAGATTTCGTGTCGGTTTAGCACGTCCATGGTTTGCGAGAGGAAATTAAAGTAATGGCCAGTGACAGTGCCGCGCTTGCCAGTAGTCTTCTTTGCTGATTTGTTGCTGCCTGCTCTCTTACGCTTTTTCGATGGAGCGACTGACTTTGGACGCCTCACAGATACATTGACGACACCAAAAGGAGAAATCGCACCAAGAATAGTTGTCGTCACTGCCCTGGTTTTTGGTACTTTGACGGTTGCTCGAGTACCCTTGGCCGACCGCGCATACGAACGCTTCATGTTGATGTGGAACGCTGCTTCGTCTACAAACACGCAGTTGCTCAGGTAGTCCATGTCAGTTTGACCGTTATTTGACACTCACATTTTTGACAGAGCTGATGCAATTCATTGATACCACGAAAATACCAACATTGGATGGCTTTGTCGCAAAGTATTCTGGATCCATTGCTCAATTTTCTGCGGTGACCGGCGCAACAAGTCCTCTAACATTTATACAACTTATGGCGGAGCAGATTCATCTTACAAGTCCGTAATTCGAGACCGACGCTATCTCTCAAGTTTGTATCCCTTCTTGCCGCATGCTTGTATGCTGCGGATTACACGTTGATCCAGTTTGTTAATATCATGATATGCTTTCTTTTCCAACTCTAGACCTAGCAAGTATAACCAAGCGACCTGGACTCCGTTATACACAGAGACCAATGAACCGGTAATGTTGACAGTGACACTTCAAGTGTAATGCAGGCTACTGCGGATCGCTGTTACTAATATTGAAGTACGTTTTGCACAGCGCACCACAGCCCAAAGATTTCGGATCGAGTCATACAGAACATTAGGCGCCAGTAGCTCAGCAGCAGGCGCAGCTGTGTCAAATGTACTTCGGGGAATGAAACTTCAACTTTTCGTGGTGATGCGAACCCTTTGGTTTCTCATCACTATTCTGGTGACCCGTCTCTTGCTGAAAATGATACCGAATCAGATAATGATAAAGTGATCAAAGTCTTTCTAAAATACGTAAGCTGAAAAAAAGCGATGTGCGACAGGACAAAGTAGGAAGTGTGTACGACTTATGAGCACTTTTAAATAGACCAATGGAGTCATGCCCAACGAAATGGAAAATCCACACCTCTCCACCTCTCCAACAACTCAAAAGCATACAACTCAAAAGTGCGGCCAGTTTTAGGGCATGCCCAGGCCCGATCGCCGGTTGCCAGTCGCCAGTTGACAGTTGCCGTAGACACTGCCACAGTAGACATGCATCATTCATCAGCAGCATAGCAATACACACCATGATATCATACCTCCAAGACAGGCATGTCTTTCTTAATGTCCTCTATGGACTGGAGGAGGTGCACCACGATCGGTCGTTCTACGTACTTGCCGGTCCAGCAAGTCAATACAACGCTGTGCTGATACCAGCAGCAGAGGCCCATTTTAACTGCAGGTGCACGCGCCACAAGAGCTACTCCACTTCAACGAGTGTAAAGCCGGGACAGGTAGCCTCAGAGCGAAGCACTCCCGGCACCAGTTCATCGAGGAATAGCATGCACATTGATACCATCCTCACAGAGATCCATATTTTACAAGCAAAATATGCCAGAAATCGAAGCTCGGACATGTATATCATGCTTGAAGTCCTGCAATCTGTGTAAGTAAAATAAAATAGTAGATATTAGCAACATGAATGTTTGGAATTATTGAGTATCTCACTAAACATTTTGTCTTAATTTAGTGTTGAACAATTTGACGACTGGCGTCATGACAACAGTGAAAGTGAAACCACCGTGTACCGAAGATTCGTTGTTCTGCTGGACAAGCTGTTACGGAACACTAGTATTATGTTGCAAGAGTAAGAGTTTAAGAAGACCATAGTGTGCTTCAGTGACAAAAGTTGGGACTTCTAGGCTGATTTTATTCTTTGTTTGATAGCGGCGAAAATGCATCCAATGCAACCAAGGACGCAATGATTCTGCTTCAATCTCTGACTAGCTCGATCACAACCACCAACGAAAGAACTGAAATGAGCATGTATGGCAGGAAGATTGATCTTCTAGCTATCACGGAATCAAGGGAGCAAAATGTGGAGCTCACGTCGGGAGGTCATCCAATGCTCGCTTGCATTGCTCGCATTGGATGACCTCCTCGAGCGAATGGAAGCGTGAAGGGGCATCAGAATCAATTTCGTTGAAACAACAGTGCAAGAGTATTCGTACAAACGCTGCTATCCTATCGAAATTGATGCTGATTGGTGATCTGGGACATCTTGTAGCAATGGATTGGCTTGGTAAGTACAAAAGTATCTCTTCATTTAAATTATCATGGTAATAGTTTCTAATGAAGTGAATGATTCGCTATAGGAACATCTGGTTACGGATATTCTTTAAAGTTTGTGGAAAAGCCATTCGTCGCTCAAACGATCAGTTGTCTGGTAATCCCAAAGCAAGCTTCTGAGCTAGGCGGTTTTGAACAAACACTTGACTTCATGTTTAAGTGGAGGGTAATTCAAGGATACCAGGAAACATGTCAACTTGTGTCACTAATTTTTGTTTATATTGCGTGTGTTAGAACTTTCTACTGGCAACGGCGAAACAAGTTGGAGAACAAATGATGAGAAATAATGAAAGCGTGCGCGGGATCGTGGACTTACCACCGAGGAGAAGCAGATACACTGAATTGCCACCGAACATCATAATCACACCTGGAAAAAGGCGCAGCTTTGATCAGGTCGATGAGTGAGCACGAGGTTAAAGCACATTTGTACACATTTATATCACACAGCTTCATCCATCACATCTATATCCCCAAAGTATATCTCTTTATGTAGTATCAAAAAACATCAACATCAAGTTCATGTAAATAACAGAAGGAACAAATGGTTTGACTACCTTTTTCTGAACATCGAGCTACCATCAGCTATGTACCAAAATCCGCCAACATTATGCATTGGAATGAACAATACGACGAAAAAGTGTGGTTTATTATAATGACCAATGGACGCTGTGCTCCGTGGAGCATAATCCGCTCTAGTCCGCTCGAAAAAGTAAAGAAGAAAAGAAAAAATCCTGTTTAGAGAAAACAGGGAAAAGGACATGGGGAAAGTGAAAGATACAAATGAGAAAAGGCACACGTAAAGAAAAATACATCGATTAAATCAAGCAAGGAAGGATACAAAGTAGAAAAGAAGGGTTATTTAGCCAGGCTCAGGTGGAGGGGGGTCGATCCAGTTGATTAACATACTGCCAGGGTTGGTGTCAAGATATTTGCATTGGTCAGATGCTGGGTGTTGGTGCGCGTCAAGTTCGACAAGAATGGTACAGACAATTGGCCATTGTGTTCGTAGCTGGCGAATCCGTTTGGGAAATGTCGGCTTCGCTTTTGGTAGTGGATCAGTGCAGTGTTGCTCGGAAATATTTAACCGGTGATGCATCTGGAGGCAGGTGATAGCATGACGCTTGCTGAAGTGTGGATGGCGACATGTTCGGCAGGGTCTGTGCTTGCCACCTGAGAGCCAGCCAATTCTCCAGCGAATGCATCGGCTACGTTCGGTCCGGGTCATAGGGAGGCAGGCAGTCAACAAAGAAGCACCAGTCGGGGCAGATGTGGCAGTGGTAAAACAATCATGGAGATATTGCCGGACGATTGCTTTCAGATCCTTGTTGGTGGTTGATGTGTGGGGTGGGGGAACTTTTTGCGAAATTGGGGTCTTGCAGAGTTTGTTCCAGTGACTGTCGCGTTGGCTTACGATATGAGGTCGAAGTTTTGTGAGCAGGGTATCATCAGGAAGGAAGTGTGCCCGATGAAGAAATTTGGCTTGGAGAGTAGCAGCACGTTCTTCCATACTTGGTAACTTGGTTAACTGACGCATCACCTTGGTTTCTGAGTGTTGATGGGTACCATATATCAAGCGGATGCAGACGTTTTGGGCACGATCCAGAGCCTTCAATTGAGTTTTGGTGACATTTAATGTTGCCAAGCCATATTCTAATTTGGGTCGGATAAATTGAGCAAATAGATGACGACTGAGGAGACGTGATAGACCAGATGGGTTGAGGCCAATCGAAGTAAGTATACGCATGCTGGTGGTCGCCAATGCAGCGTTCCGAGAGATAAGGGCTTTTCCATCCAGGCGACCTTTGTTGTTGATGGGACCCCGAGGTAAATGAATTGATTGGCGGTTAGAAGTGGTGTGTTGTAAAGATGAAAGGTTTCGGTGGACTGGTATTGGACAATAACACATTTTGACGGATTCTAACGATAACCGAGTTGGTAGCTGTGCTGCTCACAAAGCTCGAGCATTCGATGCATGTCAGGTGGTGTAGCAAGTAGTACCACGTCATCGGCATAAAGTAAGCATTGAATGTGTAGAAGGTCGGTGGCAGATGTTGTGTCTTGATTGTCAGTCGGTGGTGTGGCGGTGGCTATATCGAGTCCTCCTCTAGGTCTGAGCAAGATTGGTAACCCATTAATATAAATAGAATAAAGAAAAGGGGATAAAACGGAGCCTTGAAGGACTCCGGTGGCTGGAGAAAAGCGGCGGGACACGGCGGTTGATATGAGAAACTCTAAAGAAACTTCATCAAATAAGTTTCGAAGTAAAGTAAGTAATGGTGGTGATAAATATGGGCTTAGCGTTTTCCAAACGTGATTACGGTCAACAATGTCATAGGCTCGGGCTACATCCAGAAAGGCCATCGTAGGGAAAGTATGGTGGCGGGCATGATGAATACGGCATAGTTCTTGAAGACAAAAAGCTTGATCGAGTGCACTGCGGGCAGGGCGAAAACCCCCTTGAGCAATATCCAAGTGTGGACTCGATTCTTGTAGGGGGCCTTGTAGACAGTATTTGCAACAATCACTTTCAAGATGTATATATTTAGATAAAACATTTAATTAGGAAATGAGCAATTTGATACCCGACACATGCGCAAAATGTTTCCGCAAATGTAAAAAGGAAGAACCTGCGTACAGTAAGCTGCAAACAAAAGACCTGGATACTACAATTTCCTGGGTTCTTTGTGTTCGCCCCATCAATTTTTCGGATTTTAGGCTCCATAGAGTAAGACATCCGACAGCTGTACCACCATTTGACAAAGAGCCGTGCTTCGCTTGTTTACTTTGCTGTGGGTGTGGGTGTGCTCTATCGCCAGCCAAACAAATCTTCTTCTGCTTGACTTGCGTTTGTAGTAAACCAGGAGTATAGCTATGTACTGTCGTTTCTCAAGGCGAAATTCAATATAGTGGATAATGGACAATGAAAAAATGTGTACCAACTTTTTTTTTTTACCTTCGTGCCGACAAAGCGAATCCGACTCACACAACAAATACGGATACACACACCCTCACTTTTTACATAAATAAATACATACGTACATACATACACACATAGATATCCCCATACATTCACATGCAACATACGCATTCACAAATGCAAGTGCTCCTCATGTCGACAATGATAAATTAAAAGAAAGCCCGGGGTCTGATCAGCTGCAAGCATATGCATCTACAAAAGAAAAGCCCCAGCAATCGGAATGGTCACGTCGCCAGCCAGCTCCCCCCTCCCCACCTGTTCGCTCTCAGTACGCTTTCCGTGGCACTGCACCCACTGTGTCCAAATGAAATATGGTCATTAAGCTATTTTAATATACAAGAAAGATACTTTATGGATAATAGAGATGGCAAATACAAAGGAAAAGAAATCTAGATCACTACGAAAAGTACAATAACAATTCTGTCTACACCTGGATGGACAATGATGATACAACGAATCTACTATGTAGTAAATGGACATATACATTCGTAGATGCTCGTTTAGATCTTCATCCACTTGGCATTCCACTTTCGAACAAGAGCCTTAGCCTCCTTGGCATGACCATGATCAACCTACATTTGTTTTCGTGTATGTAAGTACATGCAAGCAATATAGCAGCAACAGTAGCAACTTCGCCTCCCCGAAAAAAGGGAACATGTGCGTTGTCGATCACTTTACCAATGTCATGACCACACCTCGAACGGCAGACTCAAGCGCGGCGGATATCCAGGCATGTTTGATGTCAGTATGCTCGCCAACAAACACCAAGCCTTGGTTGGGCTCAAAGTAAGAAGGCATATAGAGCTTATGCTGCCCAGGGTGCGCATCTGCCCACGCACCAGACTGGAACTCATCAAGAATCCAGCAGACACGATCATAGTTGCCGGTGTACTGCTCCTTGACAATGTCGCCGTGGAGCTCGGTAATATCCTCCAAGACGCGCGCCACATGCTCATCCTCGGTCATGGATGCAAAGCGGAGGCCGAGGTCGCCACTGGCATAGCTCGCCAGCATGATGCCGGGTCCGTCAGATCCCAGGTTGTTGCTAGGGTAGCAAACCGAGCCAGCAAGCAGATCTGTTGAGTCACAACCACCCAGAATCGGGTTCTCATAATGCTCCCAGAACCGGGTTTTGAACTCCATCGAGACTTTGCATGCTTGGCTGTAGCCCAGGTGGTTGATTGCACTGTTGAGCGTGTATGGAAGCGCTATGGAGTGAAAGGTCATGAACATTAGAATCCGCTGAAAGGAAAGCAATACTTTGCTGTCATGTTTCGTTTGTTCCACACTTACAGGGCAAATGCCAGGTACGGACCACCGAAAAGGGAACAGATACAATGACATTATCGTACTTTTTGATATCGTATGTCTCATCATAGGGGGAATTCTTCCATTGGACAGATATGGTATCATCGTCCTCAAAGGCAAGCTTGCTCACGCGGACGTTAAACTTGACCTTATCGCCAAGAACAGGTTCATAGGCTCTGGCGAGTCGCGTCAAACCACCCTGAACAGTGCGCCAATTCGTAGCACTGAAAGTGAATGTATCGTACATATCATGCCAGATCTGGCTCGCATCAAGTCCCGTTGCATAGTCGGAGGCATTGAGGCTCAGGCCCATCTTATTATGGAGCCATCCATACTCTGACCAATCATCATAGCCTTCTTCAAGTGCTTTCTACAGTGTTGAACGGCCAAATGAGCAGAGCATCCTTGTTTTGTCAAAGAGAATCCACTTACAGAATGGGCAGCGTAGAGATCAGAGCTCATCAGTTTATACCATTCTTCCGTAAAAAACTCCTTCGTGGCTTCCTCGACCTTTGACGAAAGCTCCGGAACACCCGTAGACGCAAGTGAAGGATCGGCAGCAACCTGTGCAGCAGTGGGCACTTTGCCGTTGGGAAGTCGCTTACCGCCGTGGTAGTTCAAATTGCTATAGATATGTTTTAGCAAATCTACATGTACATAGTTCTTTTGCCATTTCTTACTTGGGAGATTTCTGAACCCATTTGATGAACTCAATTTGGTATTCATCATCCGTCAGGCTGTTTAGTTCATCGGCCATTTGATAGACGATATCATGGTCGGTGATGGGCAAGGTCTTGTTCTTGTAAGTCCAGCTTACGGGGAAGCGCATAGGACCTAATCGTTGCGGAACAGTGTGCCAATACACAGCGTTTAATTCCTGGCGACATGTATCGTAGAGCCATTTAGCTCATCAGCCGCAACACCTGCACTCACCCATTTCCTGATATCTAACTGAATCCTTGTTGCCCACCAACGAAGTTGTGTTGTTCTCAAAGTAGACAGTGTGGACACGACTAAGAAGTATGCAGGTTGCATAAGTCTCAGTTTATAGTTATGATGCGTGATAAATCAATTACTTACCCTCCCAATCGATCATTCGCTTCTAAGATCTCGTAATTCTTGAAGCCAGCCTGTTCGAGTAAGAGTCCACTGAAGAGACCGGCCATACCAGCACCCACAATGCCGATCTCTGTAATACGAAGAAGAAGAAACAAGTCAGTCCTTTTCTTTCTTTCTCATTTATCATAGAAATTAGGGCTTACTGGCGGACTTGTCACTGGCGTGAACGCGGCTGCGCTTGGACATCTGCTTATTGTGATATTCGACTGCATCGAAATGCATGCCTTCAAACTCAGGATGACCGCGCTTCTTGATGCGAGGACCTTCAACAGTGAGAGGGGAACTTGCGGCAATCAGCTCTCCGGACGCGTCCTTGGCCACGATACATCCGTCCTTGGCATCAGCAGGGACGGACCAGATGAACTTGGTGGGTTTGAACTCATCGGTTATCTCTGTGCTGCCTATGATATTGCGGGTGGTGCCGGTCGCGCAGTCCACAAACGCAAGCGTCAGTGAGCCTGTGAATGCCTCCTTGCTGCCGTAATCCAGGTAAATATTAGCCAAAGAGTCGGCCTTGAGAGTCTCGTCCACCGTCAGAGACGCGGTATTGGAAGTTGGAGCACCAATGGCCTGGAGTGCAGCTGTTGCCAGAAGAAACAGGGAAACGGCAGGTGTTAGCATTGTCGGGGAAAGATTGTCTGTGTCCGTAGAGAGGCACTTGACGTGAAGCGAGGAAAATGGAAGCAACACGTTTCCATTTATATAGCAATTGCCATCCGTAGAAGATAAGATACAATCAAACAGGTCGATGCCTGGAGTAAACCATTCCAACTTGTTATCAATCCATTGACTCTATTGACCTTTCAATTGCTTGCCAGTCTTTTGCGCCGATAAAATTCGCTATCAATCTACCGGGTTTATGATAAGCTTTGATTAGCGTATATATGTTAGTCCTCGACACACTCATTCCTGTCCACAACACAAGCCTTGATCATGATCCTGTAACTTAAACAATATCCTCATTCTAAAGCGAACATGACCAAGCTTCTATCGAGGGTTCCATTGATAGTACGAGGAAGGGTACTTGTATAAACAAGAACGATCGTCGATAATGGAAGCAAAATTTAAAATACCGTCTCAGGAACACGACATCCTCTTAAGTCAAGAGGATATGTTACGTGCACACGTGATAGGCAAGAAACCGATTAACTATATCTTACAATGGTTTCCTCCCCCGAGCTTCGGGCAAAAATGATAGCATGGGTGAGTGTTATCTTTGTGGGGATCGGCATTAGAAAGCGTTTATCATTATGACTTCCCGCCTTTATTATCAAGTGATGTACCACCCAAAATTATCAGTCCTCCGACCCGGCATTTGTGTACTCCCGAAAGCAATGAACGTCCATATCTTTTTTATCTTTATCATTCTATCGACGTGTATCCTGAACGAGAAGTTGATGGCGTGAAAATGGTTCGCATTGGGAGGAGCGGTAGCTGGATATATGGATTGGATCGTTTGCTCCCCGATTCTGCTATTTGCTTCAATACTGGACTCCCATTCTGTGACCTCGACGGCGAAGCTTCGTGATGCATTGAGAGATTCTCTTCCGTGCATATGATACATCGATGCGCATCTTGTTCACAGTCAATATGCGCAGTAAATACTTTCTCCTTGCCTTTTTGGCCCAGTATTGACAAGTATAATTTTGTCAAAAGTCTATGATGTTGTCTATGCTTTATTTCACTGAAGCGACTCCAACTCGATGACATAGTGGAACGTAGCTTTAGTATGAGTATCCGTGTAAATCTGTCGAATTTATAGTGGCGAAGACTGAAAGACTTTGTAAAACTTTCTTCATTTACAGCTTCTCAGGATGAGTCTTGAAATGAAAAAGTGAGCAATGGTGATTAACTGTACTATCAATCTCTTTTATCCATCCGATCGTTATTGCTATTGTCATATTGAATACAATCACACTCAAGCAGAAAAGTTCAGGCTCATTATTCCGTTCCTTGCCCTATGCAAATGAAAATCTCTGGATGCAAACTACTCTGGTGAGAAGTCTGCATTTTTTCTTTGTTTGCTATAGTCCAGGTGTTGATGAATTGTATCTCGAAAAGTATGCTGCCTTCAATCTAATTGCGTCATACATGCAAAAAGAGACATCGTGCTTATGCTTGTGTCCATGAAGGGAAAAATGAAATTGGTAAATGAAACAATGTAATTAAAATATTATTGCGATGGCAAGAACATGAAAACGTTCCTTGTCAATGGTGTTTATTGTCTGTGCCTATTGGTAGTGGTGCTCAGTTCTTTTTTTTTGTCTAAAAGAAAAAAGACTCCTGAAGAATCGCTGAAAGCTACAAATTTGTGTCAAGAAAACAACCATCCATTTCGGGCAGAAATCAACGAACCGCCATGCTAAATCACCATTTATTGCCCAACTCTTGCTTTCACTTATTACACTCCCTCTCACTCTCTCCCTCTCTCCCTCACACACGCACACACACACTCCCATATATATATATAGACCAATACACGGATATATGGCGAGCCATAGCACTACTAATAACAACCAAGTGCAGCAGCAACAGAGCTTGGCTGGTTGGCTGAGTGATTTTGTCTTTGGCAAGCCTGCGCCAGGACAGACACAGCCTCCTAGTACAGCTATTCCTTGCAGCCCTTTCCAGCCACCGATCATGGACGAATTACCACCGCTAAATTCAGAAGTCGATACACCTCCTCCACCGCCGCCTCGTCAGCGCTATAACCCAACGGCGAGCCCGCCCGCAGGCCGAGACTCGGCTATTATTTCTCCTCCACCTCCACTCCCACCGCCACGGATAAGCACCGCAACGCCTACTACAACAGCGGGTATATATCCACGCTCTCAGAGCGAAATCCATAGAGTCTCAGCAACAAGCACCCTTTTTGATGGAGAAGGAGAGGACCTCAGCGGAAAAGACATAACCGAACGCCCCGCTTCGCGGATGCACTTTGGACCTGCACCAGCCCGAACAGCACGCCGATATGCAACTCATAGGATGCGTCTGACGAATGGCCATCTTGTCATCAATCGCGATATCCCTCCTTCGCTCCTCGAAACCCTCTTTCGAAGAGACTATGAGGAATTCACCACCATGCGGTACACCGCCGTGACATGTGAGCCGGATGAGGTTCCGAACGAGAACTACACCCTCCGCCAACAGATTTACAACCGCGAGACTGAAATTTTCATTGTGATTACCATGTATAACGTAAGTCCACCGACCATCAATACCGCCATGCGGAGATGAGGGCAACCCTTTTTTTATTGTAGTTACTCTAGGAAGACGAGATCCTGTTTGCACGGACGATGCATGGTGTCATGAAAAACATTGCACATCTTTGCAAACAGAAACGCAGCACAACATGGAACGCAGATGGATGGAAAAAAGTGGTTGTGTCGATTGTGGCAGACGGGCGAAAGAATATTAACAAAAAGGTGCTCAGTATGCTGGAGGCGATGGGCGTCTATCAGTCAGGTGTGGCCAAGAGCGCGGTCGACAATAAGCCGGTCAAGGCCCATATCTATGAGGTATTAAAGCTGCTTCTTTTCTTTTTCAGCATCATCCTCATCTGGAATTCTCCCTTTAGTTCACTACCCAGATTGTCTTTGACGATCAACTGAACCGCAAGGATGCAGGACAGAGCCTTGTACCAGTGCAAATTCTTTTTTGTTTAAAGGAAAAAAATGCGAAGAAAATCAACTCCCATCGATGGTTCTTCAATGCGTTTGGACCCTTGTTGAATCCTGAGATCTGCGTACTGC
Source organism: Dichotomocladium elegans (assembly GCA_025716815.1). NCBI lineage: Eukaryota > Fungi > Mucoromycota > Mucoromycetes > Mucorales > Lichtheimiaceae > Dichotomocladium > Dichotomocladium elegans. The sequence goes on from JAIXMN010000007.1 coordinate 1,081,983, forward strand.
TTGATGTTGGTACGCGGCCCGGAAATGTCAGCATCTATCAGCTTTGGAAAACCTTCAACGTACGCCCAAACGTAGGCGGTGCGTGTGGCGAGATCCGGGCCATGTTGGGTCCTGCATGTCGGCACCTCGTCAACCCATTGGTGGCCGCACAGAACTTCGAGTATAAAATGTCCAATATCCTCGATAAGCCGATGGAGAGCGTCTTTGGGTACATTTCCGTTCTTCCAGGAGCCTTCTCGGCTTACCGGTATCGCGCCCTCAAGAACGATCCTAACGGCCATGGGCCACTGGAAAAGTATTTCAAGGGCGAAACACTGCATTCCAACGGCGGGCTCTTCGAAGCCAACATGTATCTTGCCGAGGACCGCATCCTATGCTTTGAGCTTGTTGCTAAAAAGGATGAACAATGGCTTCTCCAGTACGTTGACAGTGCATTCGCAGAGACTGATGTACCCGACGGCCTTCCGGAGTTCATATCCCAACGGCGCAGATGGCTCAATGGCAGCTTCTTTGCTGCCATTTACAGTCTCTGGCATTATCGCTTCATCTGGCGCAGCAGACACTCCTTCACTAGGCTCATGCTTCTCTCTGTAGAGATGATATATAACGTCATCAGCCTTGCATTTAATTGGTTCGGATTGGTACGTTGGATAAAGCGCAGGATAGCTATTCGCGTGAGTCACTTATAGGCTTATCAATATGTAGGGGAACTTCTATATCGCGTTTTACTTCATCACAAAGAGCCTAGCAGGAACTGAAGTAGACCCTTTTGGCCGAGGTTGGAGTGGCAGATTGTTTGACATATTTCGTTACATTTATCTCTTTGTGATTGTCGTCGTTTTCATATGCTCGATGGGTAACCGACCCCAAGTGTAAGCTCTACCAAATGCACCCTGCTTAATTTATTGGCATTCATTTAACAGATATGGTGCAGAACCAAGCGGCTCTTTGCAGCCTGCCTCGCGGTGTTTTCGTTTCTAATGGTATACATGCTGTTTGCTGCCGCCTGGATGGTATACAAGGGCATCCAATTTGCAAAGTCAAATATCCAATGGACGGACGACGCCGGTAGTAACTTTGCTCTAGTGCTCGAGAATCCAGGCCTGCGCAACATGATCGTATCTGTACTTGCTACGTATGGCATTTACTTTGTCTCCAGCCTGCTCTATCGCCAGCCCATGCATATGCTCACAAGCTTTCTACCCTACCTAATCCTCCTCCCCGGCTTTACAAATATCCTCAATATTTATGCGTTCTGTAACACGCACGATGTCAGGTATGTAAAACACATGAGCATCGTGCTCCTTCATCGATCTTGCTCTTATAGAGCACTTCACGTTCTAGCTGGGGCACCAAAGGTGACCATACACCGCCCAATGATCTCGGTGTTGTCAAAAAGAAAAAAGAGGCAGATAATGATGCCGATGCTCTTGTGGACGTTGCATTGCCGACTGGATCTATCGATGCTGATACTCAATATACCCAAGCTCTGGAGGACCTACGACGAAAGGAGGAGAAAGAGGTATTTATTTCTATCGTACACACATATCTATCTATCCATCTATATGTTTATATAATCCTAAACGAACACGTAAAACATAGCCACCTCCTAAGCGTAATAGAGAAGACTACGATCGGGCTTTCCGCACCTACCTTGTCCTGGCATGGATAGCATGCAATGCGCTTTTAATTGCCTTAATTACATCTACAGAGTACGGGTCACTATTCGAGGGATCTATTGGCACGTCTTACATGGCGTTTATCCTTTGGACCAATGCCGGTCTGGCACTGTTCCGATTTCTTGGCTCGTCAATCTACCTTTTACTTCGCTTGTTCATGTCTTAATAAAAAAAAATCAAGCGGTGTTAGAATAGAGCAATCTAGAGATGATGTGTGCTAAACCGTCAAATTATCAAGGACGCGACCTTATTTCCTTTGCCTTTTCTCCGCCACCTCTTTCTTGTATGGACCTTAATAGAGTCGATCCGAATGATCAGCCAGCACCACCAGCACCACCAGCGCAACCAGCAGGGCATCGCCAAAGTCTTCTCGTAACATCAGGCCGCCGTTTGACCACCCTGTTCAGAAATAATTTACAACCACCTGTCGCCGATCCGTCGAATTCAGCCGAGGTCAATGCACAGCGAAAAAAAGAGTACGACACAATACGAAATCTAAATGAAGCCATGGAGGCAATCATTGATAATTTTGAGCAGAATAGCAGCAACATTCAGGCAAGATCTCTCTTCTCTTCTCTTTTATCCCTTCCCTTCTGCCCATCCTAGGATATATGATGGACACATGAAATGCTTTTCGCTCCGGCTCATTGTTCTCTCGTTATTGTAGCAATTCGCGCAGACGGTTGATCAAACCGAGAAACTACTTGATCTTTGGTCATCCATTTTGTCTCAATCCGAACATACTAAGCGTGTACTTGAAAACCGAGGCTGGCAAGGCGCCACAAGACCCTCTATACCACAGCCGATGCCATCTCCACAGCCTCCACAACTCGCATCTCTGCCTGCAGCAGCGGCAATAACAGGAAAGCAAGCGTCATTTTCCCAACAGCGACATCAGCAGCATCCTCCCGAGACAAGCACCAGTGCCTCTAGACGACGCCCAGCTTCTCGCATACCCTCTCGATCAACTCTAAAAAAACACTAATCTTTCTGATCATTTCAAAACCACAAACGCACAGTCATCCACCATCTCGCTCCGCATCAATATAATATATATATAATGTTTTCGCCATGCGTTCGTCGTCCTTTAGAATTCATGCGTGTCTTACGGCCGTACATCTGTTTCCTTTTTGGCATTATGCTCACTCTCCCAGTAATGGATATCGCAGTTTCTCGAGTAAGCCTTCGTAAAAGATCCTACTCAGGACCATCGAGATTGAATTTCTTGCCAAGCCTGTTCTAAACGCATGTGTATGTGGAGGTTTACAGAAATACTATGCAAAATTGTAGGGTGTTTGTCATTATCTCGAACCATTTGAAATCGTCCATGATCTCGTACCTGATCCCTTTTCGCAGATAAACTGGTTCGTTGGCCCTAACCTCGAGTTTATTCATCGCGCGAATGGTTTCCATTCGTAGTCGCTGATACTTGCTCCGGTAAAATAGACCGTCCGTACCCCTCCCCATTCCAAATTGGAAAGATTCGATTCGGCTCTGTCCATTTGGCACTAGGACGGCTAACAGAATGCATATGATTTTCTGGGACCATGCATGGCCAAAAAGAAAGGACCTAAAGTATGTATTAGATCCATGAACGACAATAACCTATGCATAACGTCTAAGCGGTCTCAATTCGGTAGATTTTGGACATATCGATGACAGATACGCACACGGCCTTTTGTAGTTTCCTTCAATGTTTTGACTGATGAACAGATCATCATGCTCATAGTTGACTCTTCATTAATATATACACATATTGGGATGATCATCATCAGCTATCCCTAAATTGACTTAAACCCGCACATCCCTTGAAAGGGACCTCCCTGCTCAGGCTATGAATACATATTAACGAGCTTGGTCCTTTGGATATAGGTTGTGTTGAAAAGCATTAGACGGACCTACATATATTTTCAAGAGCCAGATTGCTCGTTCCTGGAGTCAGACAAGAATGTATATATGTACAATAACATATGGACATTGCTATCGTATGTAATTTAATACAGCAGCACGATGGGATGGAAACCTCCCTGTCTCCCGCAATTTTCCTTCACTAGGTCGTCTTACCAACATGACCAGGGCTATTTATTTATGTGCGTTTGCCACGTATGACTTTCTCAGATGGGAAGAAAAGCGGGAATATTCATAGACATGAGACGATGGTAGGAAATGTCAATAAGAGTGGTATGAATGATTTTCCATTTCTGGATAACGTATAGGAGGTATGTTGTTCATATGATCCCATTCAATAAACAGGATCTGTCTGCGTCAAGGCTCTGCCTTGGTTATTCGGAGCTCAAGTCCAGAACACAGTCGCAAACTGTTATTGTGTGATACAAATGCAACGTTTAATTACCTCTGTCCTTTTCTTTTTGATCCCCACCTTGCAACCTGTTTCAAACTCGCGGACATTACCAATAGCACAAAGCTCTCTATGTAGTATCCTCCCTTTCGAGTCCATGAGTGCAGAACATTCAAATCAGCAACACCAACAGCAAGTTTCTACCCCTGAGCCGATGGTATATCGCTCCTCCCCTCAGGACTCTCTGCCGCAGGTCGGCCGTGCCGTCTCCAGGGATACCTCTCTCGAAACAATGTCGGCTGCGATCGCTGCTGCGATCGAAATGGCCAACCATGGCCGGCCAGCCTCCTCGCTCGATTCCGGTAGTGCCTCGATTCTTCGACATGGGATCGCAACCCCTACCGATACGGGTACTGGGACCATTGCTGCTGGTACTACTGGAGGGGCATCCATAGCAGCAGCAGCAACGCAACACACCCGAAGTCGGAGCGCCAGCGTGCGTTCCATCTTCAGCAACCCGCCCTGGAAAACGGGTGTCAGCGCTCCCCTATCCACCGCAGCTGAAGAGCCCGGCGCCGGCGCCGTCATCAATGGCATGGTAGCTCGACCCAAACGCAGCAGTAGCCTGAGCAGTCAACAGAGCGCCGTGCCGACATCACGACACTCATCTTCCATGCACCCGAATTATTCAGCCCGATTCTCATGGCTCACAGGCCCGGGCATTGAACAGAATGAGCGTGGCCCTAGAAGGACCATCCCTCCCAAAGTGGCATCAGGGACCACGACGACGACGAATGAGATGCAATCATCGCAGGACAATGTCGATGACGGACGCCGCGAGCTGCTCTACAGAGGCATCCGCGTCAAGGAGATAAAGACAACACTAAAGACTATGGTCATCCCCCACGATGTGGAGAATCCTATGCCTCAAATCAAACTAGAACGGCCTGGATTTGCGAGGATAAATTATTGAAAGATCCACCGGGGCACGCGTCATTTTGCTTGTCTTGGTTAATGCGCATCAAAGTGACGGAGAAGCACGCACCTTGATCATCATAAAGCATTTCACATGGTTCTTGCAACATTCGTATCATTTTACGGGAAATAAATCTGCTTGCTAAGAGACCGTTCGCTGTTGGTATTTTGAAAGGTAAACAACGAAACCCTCCTTTCGTTGCTTGGATTCATTGTGCTTCCACACAAAAAAGAGGAGGAGAAGGAAAAGAAAACGCTATGCAGATTCAGATCGCGGTACTGGCAGCTCGACCGCTCCAGAGCGAGCTGTACGCTACAGTGAAGTGAAGCGTTTATTGTCGAAGAATAAGAATACAAAATCTACAACTTTGGAAAGAGGTTATCCGGATCCCACTTTTGCTTCAGCTGGCAGACCTTGAGGTAATTGATCCCCAGTTCCCGGGCAGACGCCGAGAAGTCAGAATGGTTGCTGTAGAGTCGGTAGCTGTCGCCGCGCGTTGACAAATACGCTGCAAAATCCTGAGCCCACGAGACCATCTTGTCCTCAAGAGCTGGATCAGCGAATTGCACGGCCACACCCACATCAAAATGGTCATCGCGCCAGCTGAAGGCCATGTCTTCTCGTGCACGGCGCATAATACCGTCCGGCTGGACCATCAGTATCAACGCTCCCGTGGCGTTCGCCTCAGGGGTGGTCGCGTAGAGCGTATTTAACTTGTCCAAAGCCCCTCGTATGTGCTCTGGAGACAGCTGAGGCTTGATGTTGGCCGATGCAAAGCGAATAGAGTTGGCAGCGTACGGATCATCTGCTAACGTGTTGATCTTCCAATACGGCATTTCGGATGTGTCCCGCATTGCGGGCGTCAGGTCAAGGAAAGGTGCAAAGTTGAGCAGGGCATCTTGCTCAACGCCGTTGTAAAACGGCAGCACAGTAATACCAGCTTTGCCATCCGGCGCCTTGCCGAGCGCCAAAGCCGCTGATGCCTTCACATCGTGCTTCGCATACCAGTTGTTCGCTGCTTCCACCACCTTATCTACCATGTCGCCCGTGTATACTAAAACACCGCCCCACACGGTGCTAGAGACAGGGTGTGCCTGAAGGATAAACTAGACGGGCATCGTAAGCTGATTTGCTTCATTGCATCGCCTGTACGCTAAAAAAACCTTACCTTAGTCACCACTCCAAACTTATTGCCTGCGCCGCGGATGGCCCAGAAGAGGTCTTTGTTTTCCTCCTCATTTGCCCACACAATTTGACCTTTAGCCGTCACCACCTCCGCAGCAACAATATTATCTACTGCAAGACTACAAGCAAATGTAAATTCCAATATTCTTCATCTGCCCACGCATTCGACTTACCCGAACTCGCCGGTCAAATAACCGTAGCCGCCATGGAGCATCAGCCCACCAATGCCCACATGGCTTGTGGAACCGGTCACTAAATCAGAACCCACTTAATATTGGTTGCATGGCTGACATGTAAGCGTCAACGCGCCCTCACCACACGTAAGGCCGTACTCCGCAGCGGCCTTGATGACATCCCTGGCCAATGCGCCACCGCTCGCAACCACATGCCTCTCGTCGGGCTTCACAAAGACCTCCCGCATCTTGCTTAAATCAATCACTATCCCGTTCTCGATGCTCGACTGGCCACTTGGCGAGTGACCACCAGCTTTCACAACAAATGGAAGACGATGACTCTGGCACATGATAATCTATTATACCTCGTCCATTTGAGTTCAGTCTTAGGTCGTGCTCGCTCTCATATATCCGAAACCCACCGTCTTGCTGACATCTTCGGCTGTGGCAACTAAGACAATAGCCAACGCGCGCTTGACTGCGCATTTCGACCAGCGTCGCAGCGCCTCATTATATGGCTGGCCATGATGACCCATAAGCACTTGGGCGTTAGCAGAGAGGGATGAGCCAAAGGTAGTCAACTGCTGTGTTGTGATGCGCCCGCCTGCTTGGTGATAGCGTGGATTGGTAGGTTTCAGTCGAAAAAAGTTCGGCGGTGGGGTTTCACCGCCAAGGCTGGTGACATCGCCCTGTTTCTCTTGTGCATTCTGCTCATTCGTGCTGGCTGGAGAATTTTCAAAGAAGGCAGCAAAGGCTGGATCGACGCCGCAATATTGACACATTGGTGAAGAGTAAACGCGATCGGGAGAGTTAGCAACGGGAATGCCGTTTGTCGGAATTCTGCAACGCCGCTAACCAAAAATAGGGTCAAGGTCGGAAAAATTGTCTATTTATGCTCTCTAGATGGTGTTCAATGTGAGGAGGAGGAGGAGGAGGAGGGGCATGCAGTTCTAAAGTTATTATGGTGCTTGAGGCAGCACATTCTCTTTGTTGTTCTCATCTTGCACCGTAGTTTTCTGTTGTTGCTGTTGTTCTGGTGTGGCTTCCCGTTTGTTCGACTTGCTTTTCTTGGGGTTGGGCGGACGCCACAACTGGTTTCGCAATAGAAGGGTTTCCAAACCAAGGCCAGGTCCGATATTCAGTAACGGATAGACTTGAGTCTCCAGCACCTCCATCTCGGACGGAAGAAACTTGCTGAGCACAAAATTCGCTACTTCATTTTCGTCTCGCGTGTCAGGCCTTCCCACACCCAACCGGACCCGCCAGAATGCGTCGGTTCCAAGATGCTGAATGACGGATTTGATCCCATTGTGTCCATTGGCGGATCCTGAAGACTTAAGCGACACTTTACCAAGATCTCGTTGCAGATCGTCTTGAAATACATAAACGCTTGTGCCTGGAATGGACAAATCTCGTACTATTTTGTGATCTTCTTTAGCGAGCTTTGCTTTTTTCCCCCTTTAATCTCACCTGCACGCGCTACAGAAGGTCCTGACACATTCATGAGCAACCTTGGCTTCAGAAGCGTCAAATGGATTTCATGCGTTTCTTTGCTGCCGGTCGAAGGGATTGTCAATGTGGTCTGGGCTATATGTGCTTTCCACGGTTTATGCTGAATCCATTTTAGTTCGAGTAATTTGGCAAGGTGATCTAGAATCATCATGCCAGCATTGTGGCGAGTGTTCGGAAGATTATAATTGCCCAAGCCGGCAAACTGTAAGCAAGATTTCCATATTAGATCTAGAAGCGCATTTTCCTGGCGAATCGTCTACTCGTTAACTTGCCAGAACCCGATTGGCCACCATGCGAATGGTAGTGGAGAAAAGAAAACAAGGGGGAGCGGGGGATAGATCGAAGCAAGGTAAGTGGGTAGGCGAAGGCTCTTATTTAAACCGCCATGCCGCAGCACAAACGATTGGAAGAGAAAAGCCTATTCCCATTTTTCGTTATCATTCCATTCTATTTTTTTCGAGAGCACCGATCACTTCTTTCATGCATGGATGATGCCACGGGTCTATCACCCTCACCCCAAGTGGGGATTGACAACAATGATACCAGTTATTTATTCGCCACTCCCTGACTTTTCCCTTCCTTTTCTTTCCAACCCTCCTCTCTTGACAGTCCCACAATGGAACCCACTGAACTTCGTTCGAGTAAGTGAAAATCAAGGAGCTCTTACCCTAAGCAAGTTGATACTTTCTACTGTTAACATACTGATGGCCGTCATGTTTATAGATATTATAGATTGGATTAACATGCGCATTGATAACGACCGCTTGGTCGCACTCCCTAGCTTTATTGATCAGAACGAAACAATGCTACTTGAAAATACACCTATTGGCGTTGACCCGCGCAAATACTGGTCAAACATGTTAGATCAAGTGGCAAAGGATCAAAATGTGTCTGTGGTATGTGTATTTGCAGATGTTATCCAAAATGCCCTAGGGCCTGTTATCGGTATGTGTACGCCCTATTCTCATCGTCGTGTCCTCGCAGGTTAAGCCACCAGCATCACCTTCTTATAATTGGGAGAACTTCCTCGCCAAGCTATGGATGTTGTATGCGGCACCTTGTTACGATATGCACCTAATGTGAATGGTACTTGAGTGGGGATCTGAGGAAGGCCAGTGTCCACGATATACTCATTGAGCTGAATGAACATAGGTTGAACAGAAATCGAAGCTTGCCACTGACAAACCTTCGCTGTAACGGTACCGACGTAGGATATGATATACAGTCTGCAAAAGCACAAAAGAGCAAAATATAAGGTAGATGCGCAATGCCCACCATCTCCCCCGTCTGTGCGCAAGATAGGAATAATAGTAACAGTAATAATAATAAACAACCCTCCATGCCTACTTTGCACCTTGCATTTATGCTTCTTGCGAAGATTCTCTGAAGTGATAGTTTCTGCATCATTGTTTACGCAGATGCATGGCTTTTCGTTATTGCTGCGGAATATCCGGATAGTCCGGATGATATTCATCCTCAGCAAATCTCGATGAAAGATCTCGGAAAACATGTATGATGCATGTCGTGTACGTTCGCATGACAGCTTAGAATGAAAATCAAGGCTCCCTGCAGGTTCATTACAGGGGAGGATCAGTGAACGAGCCATATTCCTGTTTCAGATGGCTAGACAATGAATGTATACGAAAATTGCTCAGAAAGCAGAACAATCGGGTAGATTCTGTCATTGATTTGGACTTTGAACAACTGAATACTTGCCATCTAAAGGAACCGGTGGAACCACTCAAAGACCCCGTATAAATTAACGCCGCCCCCCCATTCTGTAAGATGCTAAGGCCACCGGCAACGTAGGAACTTGGTGGGTCGTACATGTGCTGTTTTTAGATGAGTGAAACGACAGGCATTTAAAGATGAAGTCGATGACAATAGCATATGAAGGACGAAAATAGCTTTGCTAAGATATTTATTTTTGGGAGATAAAGAGAAAACAGAGGCTGCTCAATTGCAAGGTCCGGTGAGATATTGAGTAATCCGGGTAAATGGTATTATGTGCAACCTCAGGTTGATACTGGTAGCCTTATGAAACTCGATTAAAAGAAAAAGGATGGAGGCAACAGGGTAATTTATCGAATCCATGTACATCCATATGGTACATGGGTGTGTGATAAACTCATGTGTGCGTTTGTATAGAATATGCGCTCGCGCAGAGGACGCAAAGGAATATTCTTCGTGCAGTGGAAGGTAAAAAAAAAATAACCCAGCCAAGATTCATATTTTAAATTCTTCGGCTGCTGAACCTAAATATCAAGCAATTGACTTCGCCACAAATTTCATGTATGAAAAAAAGAGACGGGACAAGTGACCGGCTTGGAGAATATTCTACTTCGGCAGAAGAATACGGCGCAAGTACGAGGAAGAAGTGGTTGGAGAAGGTAGGCTGTCCATTTCGGTCTTTTGAATTCTTGGCGCCTTGTCGACTCCAGTCTTCAAGCACGTGTAGTAGGGTGAGACAGTGCCTGATTCATGTAACACCGCCCATGCCGCCAGGCTTGGGTAAGCTTAACGCGTCTCACCACCCATCCAACATGTACACAGCACCGTTTAGCCAAGGCCCATGCGAATTTACGGCGCTCTACTACAGTCGCTACCATCCTCAAAGCTCTCGAGTCGTAGGCGCACGCATCATTCAGAGGTCGATCTAGCGACGGAGTGGATGAATGCAATGATATCGCGAGAGACGAACCAAGGCAAGAGAATAAACGATGGGTGCTTCTTCATACTATGTGATGGACAGGGCTGATGGCTTCATTCAAGTGCCAAGCGGGCCGCCCATGATCATCCACCATAATTAATGTTCCCATCCCTTATTCAGACGGCCGCCATATTTTTGGTCCAACACCCATAAGAATACCTTGCTTAGCTGCTCTCCGCTGCTCTCTCTTTCCCCTTCTTTTCCCGGTCCCTTCTTTCATATACCATGGCCGCCGGTCCCTGGGAAAAACTGGTGCAGCTGCTACGCTCTGACGCACCAGAAACAGCTAAAACCCGGAAGAAGAGCCCATTCCCAACTGCATCTACCGAGAGTCGAACGATCTACGTGAACACGGAAATACCCGCAGACCAGGTCGATGACTACAATCAGCCAATCCATTCCTATTGTTCAAACAAAATCAGAACAGCAAAGTACACCTGGTACACCTTCTTGCCAAAGAATCTTTTTGAGCAATTCAGAGGCATCGCCAACCTGTACTTTCTGTTCCTTGTCATTCTCCAAATGTTCCCTCTGTTCAGCACGTCTGCATCACCTGTGCTCGTTGTGCTTCCCCTCGCAGCGATTCTTATCCTTACCGGCGCAAAGGACGCATTCGAGGACAACAAACGCCACAAGACTGACCAGAGTGTCAACAAAGCCATCACGTATACCATTGCCGACGACTGGGTTAACGTCAATATCCCTGTGTACAAAGTGTCCCTGGGCCGCCGTTGGCTCAATTCAATTGGCAAGTTTATCAAGCGCTTATTCGGCTTTGCCAAACCCAAATCGGGCGATTTGAACGCTCTGAGTCGTGTGTCTACTATGCGTTCCGAATATTTGCCTGCTTCTCCGTCGAGCAAGACGCTCGCCCTCCTCCGAAAGCTTAAACGGAAACGCAAAGGCCCTTATCGCCCCGGCAAGATTCCCCATTCAGTCCTGCGCCGCTCGGCCTTATCAACGTCGGCATCAGCCGGTAAGGAACCGGAAAAGAACAGGCACACCATGCGTCAGCCCCCCGACCATCGATGGTGCAAGACCCGCTGGCAGGATTTGCGCGTCGGCGATTTCGTCTATTTGCGCAACGACGACGCTGTCCCGGCCGACATTGCCATCCTTTCGACCTCTGAACCAGATGGCCTCTGCTACGTTGAGACGCAGAATCTCGATGGTGAGACGAACCTAAAAATCATGCGTGCTCTCCAGGGCACAAGTGAAATCCGTACCATCGACGACTGTAAACGCTCAAAGTTCTATATCGAGAGCGAGCCCCCGCACGCTAATCTTTATACCTACAATGGCGTGCTCAAGTGGAAGGTGGAAATGAGCCATGAAGGCGACGATGACAGCGACAGTAACCCAGAGCCAAAGAATGTGCTCTCGCCGGAACAATCGAGTTCGCTTAACGCGGAAGATATTGAAGAAATCGATGGTGACAACGACGATGATAACGATGATGATAGCGAAGTGTCCCACGAAAAGACCGAAGCAATTACGAGCAGCAGTGTGCTGCTTCGCGGATGCGTCGTGCGCAATACTGATTGGGTCATTGGCATTGTCCTGTTCACCGGTATTGAGACGAAGATTATGTTGAATTCTGGCAAGACGCCTAGCAAACGCAGTAAGATGGAAAAAGCAACCAATCCACATGTAAGCCGAAAGCGCTATGCGCTCACGTCTCGGCGGAGCTCTAACCAGCAGAAAACCACAACATAGGTCATTGCCAACTTCGTATTACTCTTCATCCTCTGCGTCATATGTTCCATTGCAGCGAGTATCATCTACAGCAGCCATACATCTTCGGATTTTTTCGAAACCAAGGATGCGGAAAGCGCGACATTGGAGGGATTTATCATGTTCTGGCAAGTCTTTTCCGTCCGTTCTACGAGGTATACAAAATTGCTGACTCCGGCTTTATCATATTAGGACCACTCTCGTTATATACCAAAACATCATCCCCATTTCGCTGTATATATCTGTACAAATAGTTAAAACGGCCGCGGTATGTCATACACCGAAACCAAGCCACGTGCAGTGTATACTCACTTATGTAGCTTAGGCCTATTTTATCCACACTGATCTCGAGTTATACAATGAACGACTCGATCAACCATGCATACCCAAAACATGGAATATCTCTGACGATCTCGGTCAGATTGAGTATATTTTTTCAGATAAGACCGGTACCCTTACGCAGAACATCATGGAGTTTCGCCGGTGCACAATCAACGGTGTATGTTACGGATTGGGTGAAACAGAAGCATCCATCGGAGCCAAGAAGCGCGACAATCCCAATATGGCGGATACGAGCCTTGCAGACGCGATGAAGCTCGAAAAATCGCGCGAAGAAATGATAGAGAAGCAAGCACAGTTGTTTGAACACAAATACGCCAATCCAAAATCCAGTTTTATAGATCCGAAACTCTACGATGATCTCGCAGAAAATAATGAACAATCGCAGAGTGTGATTCACTTCTTCTCCGCGCTTGCCCTTTGCCACACCGTCATTCCTGAGTTTCCCGACCCCGACAGCGAGTACAATATCATATACAAAGCGCAATCACCAGATGAAGCCGCACTTGTTGCTACCGCACGTGATGTCGGCTTTGCTTTTATAGCCCGCGAGACAGACAATGTCATCATCAATGCGCTTGGCGAATTACGTCAGTTCACGCTCTTGAACGTCCTCGAATTTAATTCTACACGTAAACGCATGAGTGTCATCATGCGCTCACCAACGGACGGGAGCATCGTCTTGCTGTGTAAGGGAGCTGACTCGGTCATCTACGAACGACTCTCAAAAGATCTCGGTGATAGTGATGCAGACAAGGAGCAGAAACGTGTACGCGACCAGACATTGGAACACCTGGGAATATTTGCTAACGAGGGTAAGGAACATTCAAATAACATTTGGAGGAGAGTGTTTTGCAAAAAGGGAGAGGCTGAAGGCGAATGGGGGATGCTGGTCTAGGTCTCCGCACCTTGTGCATTGCCAGTCGTATGTTGACCCAAACCGAATACGACGAGTGGAACGCACGCTACAAAATTGCTGCGAGCAGCATCAGAAACCGCGATGAACAGATAGAACGCGCATGTGAGGAGATTGAACAGAACCTGTCACTTATTGGCGGTACTGCAATCGAAGACAAGCTGCAGGAAGGCGTCCCTGAGACGATCGGCGTGTTGGCTGAAGCCGGTATCAAGATATGGGTGTTGACAGGCGACAAAATTGAGACGGCCATCAACATCGGCTTTGCATGTAATTTGCTTACCAAGGATATGCTCTTGATCAGTATCAGTGCCCGCAACGAGGAAGAAACGATGCTTCAATTGAAACGGTCCCAGACTGAGGTCCGAGAAAAATCAACCTACCAAAAGTGTGCTCTTGTGATTGATGGCGAATCACTCAAGTATGCGCTCGAACCGCCTTGCAAGAGCGAGCTGCTTGAGCTTGGCACAATGTGTATGGCTGTTGTCTGCTGTCGTGTTAGTCCTATGCAAAAAGCAAAAGTAGTCAACCTTGTCAAAAAGGGCCTCAAGGTCATGACACTTGCAATTGGCGACGGTGCCAATGACGTTTCCATGATCCAAGAGGCGAACGTTGGTATCGGTATTTCGGGTGAGGAAGGCAGACAGGCTGTCATGGCATCCGACTATGCGATTGCCCAGTTCCGATATTTGTCTAAGCTCTTGCTCGTCCATGGTCGTTGGTCGTATCTACGCACATCAGAGATGATTCTCACGTTCTTCTACAAAAATATCATGTGGACGCTGGTTCTCTTCTGGTATCAACTTTTCTGCGGGTAAGAGTCTCATCAGCGCTCGATAAGCAAATCACGAGGACTCAATTGCGAGGCATCCATTTTAGGTTCTCGGGGACGATGATGTTCGACTATTCGTATATTACCCTGTATAACTTGGTGTTTACTTCATTGCCATGTATTTTTGCGGGTGTCCTTGACCAAGACCTGCCGGCCAAGTTTTCCTACAAATATCCTCAGTTATACCTGATGGGCATCCGGGATGACAAGTTCCACTATTCGAGATTCTATCTCACTGTTTTGGATGCCATTTACCAGTCCGCGGTTTGTTTCGCGGTTCCATATATGCTTTTCGTCGAGGGGAAGATGAGCAGCGGTGGATATGACACTGAAGGCGTCTATGAACTCGGGACATTTATTGCGGGCATTGCAGTTGTTGTTGCAAATGCACTGGTCGGCTTCACCATCTTCAGCTGGACCTGGGTGATGGTAGCTGTCATCGGCTTGTCGTCGGCAACCTTCTTTGTATGGACTGCGATCTATGCCAAGGTCCAAACATTCAATTTTTACGGCGAAGACATTCTTTTCCGCGAAGGCGGATTTTGGCTATGTCTTCTGATCACCTTTTTTATTTGCATGCTTCCGCGCTATGCGACTAAGTACATCTTGCATATGGATAAGCCGTTTGACAATGACATCATCCGCGAGACTGTGTTGTGCAAATCAACGTCGCGCTTCCACCGCCGCAAAATACGCGGACTGAAACAACGACACGAAGAAGAGGTCCCGATTGCACTTGCACGTACGCACAGTGAGACATCAACGGCGTTTCGAACGGAGGCGACAGATGATCTTTATGATGATGAGAACGCATATGCCCTTACCGAGAACAAGCTCACACGCTCGAACACCAATGCTTCGACGCGTACGGAGATCATGAACATGAGCTCAGGCGTCCGGTCATCGTTTATGGGATTTGCGTACTCGTCCGATGATAAGCATCCGTTTGACGACTATCGACAGTCCGTATACCGCCAGTCGAGCGTTTCCTCGCGACACGCCAGCAGGTTGCGAGCGCGTCTATCGGCGGCCACGCTGGCTTCGTCGGCCGAGTTGAGAGGTGATCGCGCGCCTGGCAGTTCACGCGGTCGCGACTGGATGCCGTTAGGCGGTTTCCGTTTGCGGAAGTATGACACCGCACCCGACGTCCATGGTGATCACAGCAGTGGCCGAAAGGCTGGCGGACTCCGGTGGAAAATGATGCATGCGATGAAGCAACGGATAACTCCCAAGCCGCCTGCGGGCAACACGCCATTATGGCAGCATCGGCGGTCATCAGCAAGTGAAGCAACGGATCCTTCATTGTTATCGTACCAGCAAGAGCAGTCGCAACACGAAGCCCCGCTGCAGCAGCATCCGACCGGAGATGATTCTGAAATAGGCCAGGTGCGACAGCCTCCACCACAGCCCCCCTCTTCGTCATAGAGCATTTGTGTAGCTTTAGAATTACCGTTTTTCCAGCATTTTCTCCTCCCCTCCCCCTTGTTTTTATGCCTTCTCCACGCTTCCATATCGCACCGCATAGTTCATTTCTTTTTTCTTTTTTCTTTCTGTACAAAGTAAAGTCTTCTCGCGCGCGTTTCATACTTTTAGAGGCTCGTGTGCAATTTTGAAAACAAGTGTGACAAGCGGGCGGGCGGGCGGGCGGGCGGGGATGGTGGTGGTATGGTGTTGAGAAAAAGAAAAGTAAAGCGTATTTTTATATATGTGGGAATCCTCCAGATTTTAGCCTTCGAAAGGCTCAACAGACCATTGCTGGTTTGCGTTATCAATATCGAATTTGCGCTTGTAGATGATCACAGGCGAGCCTTCGCCATCACTATCGGCCTAATGTAAAGTTTGTTATTTCCACCGTCCCAGATGATCTTTTGCTTTCGTCTAGCCGCTTGCCTTGATATCAAACACCAAGCGGGGATCAGCACGGGTATAGATGAAGCCGTCGCGAAGTCCAAAACGTTGATTCAGCGTCCTAATACGATAAGGAGGAGGTTGATGAGACGCAGACACGCGGCGAAAAGAGTAGGATGCAGACGTACGTGGTCACCTTTCGATTGAATTGAATGAGGGGCTGCTCGGCCTTGAGGTCACCTTTGATGAAGGCGGGGAAGGAGAAAGTGGGTTAGCAAGAAGCGTTCGTGTGTGTGTCTCTTGGTCCTCTTTTGATCATTTACCTCCCGAGATATCGATCACTTTTTTACAAGTAGCATAGTAATAATAACACTGTAAGAAGACATGGAGGTATATTCAAACCGTGCAGTCATCGAACATACCAAGACCCGACTTTTTGTTGGTGAGAAAGCCGTCGTCAAACTGCCAGAGTTGGCTGTCGAGTTCTTCCTGGGCCTCTTTCTGGTTGGGGAGGGAGGGGAAAGGGAAAGGATGTGAGCAGTCAGGATGATGCTTGTGCTGGAAACTATATGAAAGCGATATTTGCCTGGGATTCAATCACGATAGCTTCGCTTGCCTGGGAGAATGAAAAGAGGCGGGGGCCGGGGGAAGGCATCCATCAGAAACATGTACGCTGCCACATAACACGCACATCCCTTTTTCCTTTCCCAACCCAATCCCTTCACCAGGAGATCGTTCACTTGCTTCGGTGCTCGAGCCGCTGACGGACAAAAGTAAACCGTTCTTCTGCGACTTGATAATAAAGTAGGTATCGACAGGGAAACCGCTCATGATGAATAAATGTATAAGGCCGCGCTTTTTCAAAACTAAACCGAAAGAACAAGGACTTTAAAACCCCGTGTTCACTCTGCGCTTTTTTGTATGGCAGGTCATTCGACCGCAGTCACCCTTGCGCTTTACCTTCTTTTCGTAAATGAGATAAAATAATGTCGTACAACATACAAAAAAAAAAGAAGCATCGCGTTGTATAAAGTTGTTGTGTCAATAGGTAAAACGGATCCATGGTTTGGAGCATCGTAGGCAATAAAAGAGTGCTACCTCGTCTCTATACCCTTTAACCTGCTTCCGAACAGTAGTACGGGTGTCCTGGCGATAACCAGGACAGAGGGGTTGGAGGAGGCCAGCAGCGAAAAGGAGCAGATGGATGTCCAGGATCTCCTCTCCTCTCCTTCATGGTTCATCAAGTGTTGGTGCGATTGCTTACTTTGCAAAAAACAGTGGTGTTAGATTGCAATAAATAAGTTAGTATTAGAGTGATCATACCGGATAAGACCATGGAAGAGAGGATCGGCACAGGACTTCTTCACTTACTGACGCTTGACTGACACTGCTTGAAAAAGCCTTGTTACACAGTCTTCCCATTTCAGCGACGGATCACATACTCCTATTGATACACGATTCTTATCACTTGTCGATGCTTCATTGAGACACAGGCTTAAAAACAGCCTTTCCGGTCCCGCGGCGGAAAAAGTTCAATGCAGAAAAGGAATTGGATAATGAAGCATTGGGCCTGCAGATTATGGAAGCTCATCAGCAGTGAAAATAGACATGATTTGAAACACGACGTTTCAAGTTTTGCTAACAGAATCGTTGGACATAGTCTTTAAGTACTGATACTTTTTAGCCCTTTAAAGGTAAACTCCTTTTACCAAAGATTAGACACCAGAAACTGAAATATTGAGTTATCCCCGGCACAGACATGTCTTCACCCGCTACATTCATCGCAAGTGCCTCCAGAATTCGCGATGCCAGTAGCCCGGATCCTTTCGGTGAAGTGCTGTATTCAAAGCATCGCAAGCAGTTACTGGAAGTGGTCGGCATTGACCATGCCACAGCAGTGCACTCGTTTTCCTTCTCAAAATACACCCTCCTAAACAAACTCCAAACCAGCCAAGACTTCGACCTTACGATCTTCCTGAACAGCTGTTTCCCGCCCCCCTTGAAATATGATTCTCTTTGGTGGGATACGAGGGACGCGCACTTGGATCGACCATCGCGGTCAGGAACCCAAGCTGACAAGCAAGTACTTTCCCGGATACCTCTAATATGCAAATCACATGAAGCCATCTTTTCCACAAGATAAATGCAGCCTACAGGAACAATAGCAACATGCGATTTGACCAGCACCTCGGGTGTGCCGTCAATACTTTGCAGGGCATTCGAGGACCAAAATCTTACAATGGTAAAAAAGACCTTTTCGATCAGAGCTTGAGTACCGAACAAAAAAGCGTGCGCATTCTGGAAAACGTAATCGAGCCTGCCAGACGCTTCAAGTTGGGCAATCAGTAGCCGACAGAGTGACATGGATCTCATCGGGCAGCGACTGGATGTTTTTGGGGAGGCTTTACAGACCCTATTGCCTGTTCTCAACTCTTACCCTGAAGACTACAGATTTCACAAAGACAATACCCACTGCGACAGCAAGTCCCGCTCCGCCAAATACATAAAAGCCTTTTTACCAGCTGGCTTGCTCGTTTCAACGTCCCCAAGTGCCTGATTTTTATAGTCGCAGATGGCCCCCTTGCTATAGGTTTATAAGCAGCAAAATACTCTGCTAAAAAAAACATTCTGCAACAATCCTGGACCAATGATGACAGGATGTTATTAAATTCTCACCGACAGCAACTGAGTCCATTCACAGTGAAAAATTGCATACCGCGCATCGAACATAACGGTCCAGTACGTCGGATGTGGAACCGAAATCTTGCCGCTTGCCTCGTGTGTCCGGTCATGTGCCAGAAAGATTTCGGAGGGCAATCGTTCCACCCACCCCCCGGAAGGCGTCGACAGGCAGGACCTATATCACAGAACACACAACAACGGCATTGATATCTCATATAAATATCATCAGCACAGTCTTATGCTCTCCACTGAAGGTTCATTTCTAAATTTACTGTCAGAGTCCTTTTTATACTGTAATGCGCATTGCTGTGCTGTACGAACATAGACCTTATATTCGTCGGTGTACATTGTGTAACCGCGGTTAAAGTCTACTTCTTTCATAGCAACAAGGTCAGGGTTCCCTCCCCCCCTGCAAGATAGATTCTATGTGAGAACAAACGGATTGAAGAGAGTGAAATGGATATTGAGACGGAAGCTCTTTCTGTGCGGCATCTTTCGTCGTGCTCTACCCAAAACTTACACATACACACATGCGCACAGATAGACATGTGTGTGTGTGTAAGCGCATTTCATACCCTCACTCATAACAAACGGAAAGAGTCAACGTGGAGGTGGGGATGGAGGAGGAGGAACAGGTGGTAAAAAAAAAAAGCTTCGCCGGATTCCCTTTGGGTTGTGTATCCGCCCTACTGCGTGTATCATCATCATGCTCTTTTCTCTCGTCCTTTGTTCAAGCATAACTGGCAACGGGTTATCCGGTACAGAGCTTATCTATCTACCCAGAAAGAAGGCCGAATGATGTACGCACGTCTTGCACCATCGATGTCTTCTCTCTCCCTCTCTCTCTCTCTCTCTGAGAGATGATACTCGACTACGTACTGTGAAGACAGCGAGCGAGTCACTACTGTACCCTACATATGATTTGCGTCTTCACTTGAGAATATAACTTCGACTACATATCAGTCCGCATCGACACAAAAAGCACGACTTGATCTACTGTTTCAAGGGCAGTTAGACGCCGAAGAATAGAAAAGAAAAATCAATCACTGACGTCTCTCCCCAGCTCACGCCATCCAAGGCACGTATTGTACTTGCCTAATCCAGGATCTTCTCTCGCTCGCAAAGATTTCTTCTCATTTCTATTGGGTGGTATGATTGTGTAACGAGAGGGGTTGCTGACTGAACTCCTGTTTCTGTTCATTTGGGATTGGTCCGGAAAGATCATCCCTTCCTTTGCACGAATTTATCCGGGCTCGGCAGTTTCGGGTCCCTATTCTATCACTTTGCTTTGGGAGAAGGTCCTTCAGCGAACCGCTACATTCTTTCTTTTCTATTTATTGGGGGGGCGGGGAAGCCATACACGTACTTGACTCAATACCTTCAATGAAACAAGGGGACGCGGAGAGTCCTATGCTGCGACAGGACCAGCGACCTGTCAACAACATACCCACTGCTGTGCAAACCTCACCTATGGAACAAGGTACTTGGACAATGTCACCCCGGGGGAAGAGGATCTTGGTAACATGACCATGCTGCAGGTGATGCGTCTCCCGGACATTCCAAACCAGCTCCTGTCATGCGGCAGTCTTACTCGGAAATGTCCATTGAGCAACCGCAGTTCCAAAGCAAGGATAGCCCAATGTCGCCTACCGTGGCAGCGGGAGACAGTGATGACGAGGACGAGGACAGCGACGATACCGTTTTGAAAGGAATGGCCTCAGAAAGGATTCACTCCATGTTTGGACTTCCTTCACACGAAAGGCTATTGGGAGGTATATATAAAGGAAGAAAGAAGCGAAAGCAGGACCGGAAACCGTGTTCATCTGGGGGTGGCTGATCTATGGCATGGGATGTTATTGATACCTAGAATTTCCGTGCTATCTCCTTCGGATCGTTACATTGCCTGGCTGGCTTTATTTGACCGAGCACACTCTGTGTTTTTATGCCGCTTTGCCCGGTAAAGAGGTAGGAGGGGGAAAAAAAAAAAAACTGTCGTGTTGACGCTAGGCGTGCGTCATCTTGCCTAAGAATGAGCAAAATAGGATGGACCTCAAAAGACGGGATACCTCTGCAAAAAAAACCATCGCACATCGCCGCGCACACATCGATACTATTTTCAACTGAAAGATACGGTCTTGTCGTGGTACGACTCTGCAGAGAATATGTACGAACCGCTTGGCAGTCTCGACTTGCGCGATGCAACCGGTGTACGTCCCTCGCGTATTCGCACCTTTGCCTTCCAGATTATGAACAACAAGCGGCGACAGCTGATGTTAATCGCTGACTCTGAAGTCTCGCGGAAAGAATGGTAAATGGTTTGGACTCGCTGACCGGAGTTGGGGAGAAAAAAAAAGTGAAGGTCTGTGCGCTCAATGATATTTTTTTTCTTATAAAAAAAACCAGGATGGATGAGCTGCAACGTGCAGTGTTTATGGCAAGAAACTCGGGCACTAGTGTCCGCCTGGTCATGCCATTCAGCAAGATCGAAAAGCTCAACAAGACTGCTGCATACAATTTTGCACAGTACATCAGGGTTAGAATGATGGATTCAGTGAGCGCTGAAGGCGATGCTGATGAAGTGAGTTATGGACATGGTTGAAAGAGACCCGGGGGGCATCCGAGCATTCTAACCTCAGCCTGGAAGTATTACTTTGCGTACTTTAAAGACATCAATGCTGCGTTCCGTCGGATACAAGAGCAGTGGAACAGAGGGTCAACCGTTCCTCGAATAAGCACCATTGATACAATGACGGGGAATGAAGCTACCAGCACCGATACAATCACACTACAGAATGGACTAGGTAACAATGCCTCGAGCATATCTGCATTCCTCATTGGCGCCCTTTCCGGCGCTCGTCAGAGCGACGATGGAGATTTAGACACAACAGGTACTTCAATGACAAGTTCTCTGTCGTGGTATAAGTTGACATGACCTTTATTCTCTCACATTGGCACCGCATAACCAGATACTCCTTCTTCGCTTTCTTCAACCCCTACAAGTCCCACATTCCGTCTCGTCCCACATGACCAACAAACTATTGATCCTGCAGCTGATAAAGAAGGTGCGTCGACGCTAACTGTTTATTGTCCCCTTCTTCACCCACACTCTTTTGCCCTTCTCTGTAACGGATGTTGAGACTTCTGAAACCACGATTTCTAGACGAGAATAAGACAACCGAGCCAAGAACAAAAGGACGATTCCGAAGCGCATCTACGGCATCCATTCGACAGCTCGCTCGACAATCGCTAGGCCTTACCTTGCCTTCCTTTGCCAATAACCAGGTCCAGGCTACCGAAAAGAACTCTTCCGATCACCAGTTTCTGGATCCCAGTTCTACCCAGTCATCATTTTCTAGTGTGAAATCCAACACAGTCCGCCATTCTAGGTCGGGCAGTGTTCGAGAGCTAATACTTCATCCCCTCAGGTCGACTGCAACCTTTGGTGACCTTGAGGCCCTTCCCGGAAAGTCATTGGTCGCCCGTACGCCGTCCTTTTGGATTAGTCCCGATTACCGCGGGGTGCTCAAACAACTTGAGCCTGGAACCGGCAGCATCAGTGCGATCGCTAACACTGCAGAGTCTGATGATGGAGAGATGCAGCGACATGCGGACGAAGAGCTGCATAAAAACTTCCCCATGCTCCGAAGTTCCGAAAATGTGATTGCAGGTACCGTATGAGTATATCCCCCTCTTTGGGGCCCTTGGCCGCTTGTTTTTCCTGACAAAACAAATCCATGTCGTTCATATGGGTAGCCTTTACGTCGGCTGTCTGGCGTTCCCTTCCGTATTATGGACGCCTTATTTTCAGCCTGAATTACGTTTGTTTTTATTCAAAAGTGCTCGCAGGTAGACAAAAGGTAAATAACCGTGCATGGACCATGACAATCGAAAGCACCAAGGAATGGCCGATAACCGATTGAGTCGATAGCTTGCTATTCCTATTGCGGATATCATGACAGTCCGCCGACTCAAAAGCAGAGGCTACTACCTTATTCATAGCATTGGCGTCCTGGCAAAGAATATGCCAGACGAGGTATGGTTTCGTTTCTGGCCGACGCTCGCAGAGTAAATACCATCAGACAAAGCTAACGTCAAAGAGGGGTCCGGGATAGATTTACTTTGAGTTCTCTTCGCTGGAATCAAGAGACCGATGCTATGCGCTACTCTATTTCCTGACGACAGAGCATGATTCACTTGTAGCGTGAGTCGTTAAATCATTCACATGCGATGTTGTATACTCATCTATGGATGATTATAGAGATGTGAACACCGGAATAACGTCGATTAAAATGAGCGACATCTTAGCTCAGTCTACGGAACATGCCCTGCCACCTGTGGAATCAGGCACGTATATATATATATACAAGATCTATCATCGAACGAAGCACACATGCTGAAACAAATCAAACACGTTTAACGATAGGCGGGCCTCCCCTGCTTTCCACGCTTTCTTCAATTGAACCACCTCGGTCAAGTGCGCCTCCCAAACAGATGCACATCACGTGCCTGACAATAGGGTCCCGTGGTGATGTCCAACCGTACATTGCCCTTTGCAAACAGTTGATGAAGGATGGCCATCAATGCCGCATCGCTTCGCACGATGAATACAAGTATTGGGTAGAGGAGCACGGTATCGAATTTAGATCGATTGGAGGAGATCCAGGAGAGCTCATGGTATGAATGTCGTATCAGAGATTCGCTAAAAAATCATAAAATGGACCGATGACAGGTTGACTGACCGACCGATATATTGATACGTCTACTGTAGAAGCTATGCATCGACAATGGGTTCATGTCATACTCGTTTATCAAGGGCGGTGTCAAGTTTGTAAGTGCGCAATCCCTTGTCCCCTTCTTTTTTTTGGACGGAGAGATTTGCTCATAAAAGGTTGAACAAGTTCTATACCTGGTTCGAGACACTGCTGAGCACAGCCTGGGAAGCGTGCCAAGGCACGGACCTTTTGATTGAGAGTCCAAGTGCGATGGTTGGAGTCCACATGGCTGAAAAGCTAGGTATAGTAGGTCTTCACACAAGCCTCGCGGATGGGAATTAACCTGTGGCGTATTATCGTGGTGCATAGGGATTCCTTATTTCCGGTCGATGCCATTCCCATGGACCCGCACAACACGGTTTCCACACCCGTTTGCAATGCAAAACTACACACGTGGTCGTCTGCTATACAATGACATGACATACGTCATGATCGACATGGCTTTATGGACAGGCACGTCAAGATATATCAATCGGTTCCGGCGCAAGGTGCTTGGTCTTCCTGCCACAACCCTTGAACGACTCGAGTTGTGGCGCGTGCCTCACATTTACTCATTCAGCCCAGCAGTGCTTCCGCCACCGAAGGACTGGCCGGACTATGTTCACTGCACCGGCTACTGGTTCCTGGACAACCCGGACATGTCGTGGAAACCGCCCGCGAAGCTGCTCGCGTTTCTTGGGAAAAAAGATGATGCGCGACCGATCATTTACATTGGCTTCGGCTCCATTATCGTCCCTGACCCAGAGGCGGTGAGTCAGACAATCATTGACGCTGTCCTCAAGGCGAATGTCCGTGCCATTATCTGCAAAGGATGGTCATCGCGAATGAGCGCCAGCAAACCCGCAACAGGGGCTGAAGAAGAGAGCTCAGCGATGCTGGATCGCTACCCAGGAACGGTATACCAGATCGATCAGGTCCCACACGACTGGCTCTTTCCGCAGATCCACGGCGTGGTCCATCACGGTGGAGCCGGCACCACCGCGGCTGGGCTGCGGGCGGGCCAACCGACAGTGATCAAACCCTTTTTCGGCGACCAGCGATTCTGGGCTCAGCGGATGGAGGAGCTCGGAGTTGGCGTGTGCGTTCTTAAGCTGACCGTCGATAAATTGAGTGACGCGCTTGTCGAGATTACCCAAAATGAGGCATTGATCAGCAAGGCCAAAGCGTTGGGAGATACCATCCGGAAGGTTCGATATTTGCTGAATGTGTTTCTCTATGGGGTGGGGTGCAGGAAGAAGAGGAAGGAACAAAAAAAAATGGGAGAGTGCAGGGCCAATCGTTCTTTGTTTTTTCTCACGACCACCTACTTTTTTTTTTTGAAGGAAAACGGTGTAAAGACAGCTATTGAGTGTATATACCGAGACATGCATATTGCCAAACGTACACCGCACGATAATAATAACTCGTCCTCTTCATGATAAACATACACGCACGCACAAAAAAAGAACCATAAATGCCCCTTTTGTGCGGCGGCATGCATTGATTTAAAAGTAACATATGGGTGTGGGGTTCCTGGATTGAAAGACGATCTGTTACACTGACTGGTCACATGGTTGCATTACTGTGACAGGCAGTCATCGTACTTGTGTCATTGGTTCAATTCATGATGACAAAAACGAAATAGGTGTGTGTATTGTTTTCTTCAGGGGTGTTTATTCCCTTTAGGTTCAGGCAACAATGCTGAAGGGAACACAGTCTCACAAATGAAATGAAGATGGATCCTCGAGAGAACGGGAAACTCGGGGCAGAGGAGCTGTGTAAGTCAGGCAAACGGGGCAACAGAGAGACGGTGAGTGAGTGTGTGAGTGTGCGTGTTCGATATTCACGTGCGTCTTTTTATCAATGGCGGGGCTGACAACGAATCCTGCTTATGAAGCAAAGCGGGGAGGAATACTCCGCCTTGAATTCAGACAGGCTTCATCCCTTTTATTTTTTCGACTTGCGGTTTTTTTTTTCCCCTTTTCAGTTTCCTTTCATTTACTCACAAACTAAACTACTTCCCCTCTCCTTATATTCTCAATCATGTCGTCCGAGCAAGTTGTCACCCCCAAGGAAGAAGTGAAGGCCGCTGCCTCCAGCACTGCATCGTCTGTCAAGTCGTTCTTGGCCGGTGGTTTCGGTGGTATGGCTTCGGTTATGGTTGGGTAAGCAAAAGAGAGGGGGACATCGCTGCTCGGTTACTCACGGGACGGGAATATACAGCCAGCCCTTTGATTTGGTGAAGGTGCGTCTCCAGACCTCGCACGGCCTGTACAAGAATACATTTGACTGCTTCAAGCAGACGATTGCACGCGATGGTGTTCTTGGTCTTTACCGAGGCATGGCCACGCCTCTGGCTAGTATCACACCCATCTTTGCTGTCAGCTTCTGGGTAAGGAATCACAACACGCATATGTGACCCATGTGGGAGAAGGGGGCGGTAGCATGAGTGCTCCGAAGGAAATTTATTTTGACTTTTTCACGGTTCGAACATTGCGGGGGGGGGTTGTTGTATAGTCGTACGATCTGGGCAAGAAGTTGGCCTACGGTCTTCGGTCGAACAAGGACGATACATCGCCCCTCACACTTGCCGAGGTGACATTCGCAGGTACCTTCAGCGCCGTCCCGACCACGTTGTTCATGGCGCCGTCGGAGCGCGTCAAGGTGCTGATGCAGATTCAGGGCCAGGGCGGCGAGGCAAAATACAAGGGTCCCCTTGATGTTGTCCGCCAGCTGTATAAGGAGGGCGGTCTGCGCTCGATCTTCCGCGGCACGGGCGCCACGCTCTTGCGCGATGCTCCGGGCTCGGCCGCCTACTTTGTCGCATACGAATTGACCAAGAAGGCGTTGACGCCCGCGGGCAGCAAACCAGAGGACCTCAGCTTCGGCGCGGTCTTGTTCGCGGGTGGCATGGCGGGCGTGGCGATGTGGACAATTGCCATTCCCCCCGATGTCCTCAAGTCACGCCTCCAGTCTGCTCCTGCTGGCACCTACTCTGGTCTCCTCGACTGTCTCCGCAAGACCATCAAGGCCGATGGCCCCTCTGCCCTTTTCCGCGGTTTGGGCCCGGCCATGCTCAGAGCCTTCCCTGCCAACGCCGCCACCTTCTTGGGCGTTGAGTACTCGAGAAAGATTATGGATATGGTCATCTAAAAAGAAAGAGAGAGAGAGAGAGAGAGGGAGAGAAGTGGCCGAGCGTGGTGTATTTTGCTGTATATACCTTAAACAAATACTAGAGAAATGTATAAAATTGTTACCGATTTCAACCACCACCTTGGTTTGTATGGTCGGCAACGCCCTCTCTGGCCCATCATCCATTGGGGATACAACAACGGCCCCGACCTCCCATAATGTTTTCCTCATCTACGCACATATACAGCAGACCCTGCTGTTTCTTCCGCACATGCATGCACGTTTATCGCGATGCGGATATGTCTGACCATTGAATCACGTAAGCCTCGGCCGAGTGGGAAAAAGATCCCTTGAATGTTACACCACATCCTGCTGTTTTTGGCTTATTTTCCAAAATCACAGGTCGTACCCAGCAGATAAAGGGTTTTCTTATCATCCCTTGAGAACAATACAACCCTTTCTCATACACTTTAACACGCCTCCGAAGAGCAGTATGGAGAAGGAGGAGGTGCTGCCCAGAAGCGAGAAGAGAAAAAGGGGGGAAGGGCACGGGAAAGTTGTCCAAGGACTCATCAAAGTAGGGTACGATTGGGCCAATCTGCCAAGGAGAATGGAGAGGTTGGAGAAAATGATGGGCAAGGCTGAAACCAAATACCGTGTTATACCCATTCACACTGTCTGCTTCATCAACAGACAATCCCTATCAGAATGTGGCCAACGATAAATGAGATTTAGCAATAAACATGTGTGTCTTTATACACTTGTCAATGATGAGCAAAAACATGCACTCCACAAAGAACACACAAAGCCCTTGATCAGCTGTTTCGCTGATGGATTGTAATGCAAAGCCCATCGCTGTGCTGACCAAACAATGGATTCCTCGCGGCTGCACATCTTCCAGAACTGCTCGGGCGCGACTTTCCATGTTGGAAGACGGTGTATGTCACAGCAGAGTAACTGCCCCTCCCCAATGAGATATGCGTTCTGAACACCAACCTGTGTATGTATATTTATATATATATATGTACGAAGTTTATTGTTTCTTTACAGTATACTCGATTTATTTTGTACAAAGACACAGGGTCCTTCATGGAATGCAAGGAAAGGATCGGCTCGCTTATTTCTTGCCAGCCTTCTGGGCGGCCTTGGTGACCTTGCCACCCTTCTCGACCTTCTCGACGGACTTGATGACACCGACAGCAACGGTCTGACGCATATCACGGACAGCGAAACGGCCAAGAGGGGGGTACTCGGTGTACGACTCAACGCACATGGGCTTGGAGGGAATCATCTTGACGATGGCGGAGTCACCCGACTTGATGAACTTGGGCGAATCCTCAAGCTTCTTACCTGGAAAACCACGAAAATACAAAATGAATTAACACACATACACATATCGCTATCGAAAGAGCCCCAAATCCTTCCACCCTTTGCCCGCAAAAGCACGGAACCAATCTACTTACCAGAACGACGATCAATCTTCTCGAGAAGCTCGGCGAACTTGCAGGCAATGTGAGCGGTGTGGCAATCCAAGACAGGAGAGTAACCAGCGCCGATCTGACCAGGATGGTTCAAGACAATGACCTGAGCAGTGAACGAACCGGCCTCCTTGGCGGGGTCGTTCTTGGAGTCAGAGCAGACGTTACCACGGCGGATATCCTTGACGGAGACGTTCTTGACGTTGAAACCGACGTTGTCACCGGGAACACCCTCAGCGAGCTGCTCGTGGTGCATTTCGACGGACTTGACTTCAGTGGTGACGTTGGCAGGGGCGAAGGTGACGATCATACCAGCCTTGATGACACCAGTCTCGACACGACCAACGGGGACAGTACCGATACCACCGATCTTGTAGACATCCTGGAGGGGAAGACGGAGGGGCTTGTCCGAGGGGCGGACAGGGGGCTCGATGGCGTCGATGGCCTCAAGAAGGGTCTTGCCGGTCTTGGAGCCGGCCTTGGTCTCCTTGTTCCATCCCTTGAACCAGGGCATGTTGGAGGACTCCTCCAACATGTTATCACCGTTCCAGCCAGAGATGGGGACGAAGGGAACAGACTTGGGGTTGAAACCGATCTTCTTGATGAAGCCAGAGACTTCCTTGACGATTTCGTTGTAACGAGCCTCGGAGTACTTGGTCGAGTCCATCTTGTTGATGGCAACGATCAACTGGCGGACACCGAGGGTGAAGGCAAGCAAAGCGTGCTCACGGGTCTGGCCATCCTTGGAGATACCAGCCTCGAACTCACCAGTACCGGCAGCGATGATGAGGATACCGCAATCGGCCTGGGAGGTACCGGTAATCATGTTCTTGATGAAATCACGATGGCCGGGGGCATCAATGACAGTGACAAAGTACTTGGGAGTCTCGAACTTCCACAAGGCGATATCGATGGTGATACCACGCTCACGCTCGGCCTTGAGCTTGTCAAGAACCCAGGCGTACTTGAAGGAACCCTTACCGAGTTCGGCGGCCTCCTTCTCGAACTTCTCAATGGTACGCTTGTCAATACCACCGCACTTGTAGATCAAGTGACCAGTGGTGGTGGACTTGCCCTGTTTTTTTTGAAAAAAAAATAAAGGGACAAGATCAGAAATCCGTTCCCCAACAGCAGCATCTCGTGCACCTCTTTGTACTTACGGAATCGACGTGACCAATGACGACGACGTTAACGTGAGTCTTTTCCTTACCCATGATGGACTATTATGCACAAGCACCAAGTCAGTGAGCAGTCGGATATCTTTTTGTTTTCTTCATGAAAAAACAGCAAGAACTTTTTTACCTTTTGTGATTGAGAAAAAAAGAGCAACGAATATCCGTGGAAGGAATCGGCGTTTTATAAGAAAAAAAAATTTTTCTCTGGGGCCGTGCAACGGGGTACGAAAAAAAAAAAAAAAAAAGCCACGAGTGGTCTGCGGCATGAAAAAAAAAAGGAGAGGCGTTTTACAGAAACGGACCAAAGAGCTATGCATGCAGACACAGATGGAGAAAAGAATCTTCCTTGAGATCTTCAACACCACTCTTTCTCGATGATTGTGTATCCTTCTCTCCATGACTCAGTTGAACCTGGCGTATGGTCCAGTCAGGAAAAAAAAAAGAAACATTCATTTGTTTCACACAATCGAAAAAATAATGTGGCACCATGCAGAGGACGACAAGTAGAGAATGAATCAACGGTCTTTTGCCTGCATGAGGGCAGTTGCCCGGTTTCACTGGGCCGAGTTCTGTGCCCTGGAATACGGTCCGTTCTTCTTCCATATGAAAACTCCGCCGACATTACCAAAGAAGAGCATTGCGCCTGTTTAAGGTTCGCCATAAGGAGCGATCCCGCAGTAGAAATACCTCATATTAACAGCTGCGGCGCCGGAACAAGTTCTTTTTATTGATCGCATGATATCTCCAAGCCTTTTGGCATGGGCCTCTCTCGCTTGACACATCGCCCTTTTATTTCCCGCCCACCTCCACTTTCTTGTAATGCTCTAGTGAACAAGCTGCTTTGCCACTTTTGATGCCTGTATACTTTTTCGTCTGTCCACATCCCTTCACTGCGCATATGGGTATTGTTTTTTGTCGGGGCTCTCTGAAGAAGAAGCAGGTGAGCATCGAGTAAACACACGACGCGAGTAGCTGTACCTTGCTATTTGCCCAAATACGTCTTCGAGCTTGACCGTTGTTGGAATCATGAGTAGATTTCCCTCGCGAGTGCTCGTATATCGCAAGCTATCTGGTTGCGTCGGCCTGCTCGATGTTTTCCCGTCCTTTTCATCAGTCCCATCATCTTTGATTATCTTTCTGCTCTTGGATGCTTGTTTTTTGAGCAGTCGATTGATCGTGTCCTCCTACCAGAACAAAGATATGTTTGCCAAGTGCTCGTTCTTTTCTTCTTTTTTTGCCACTCGATTACCTTATCCTTTTCGGCGCGCTGAATGCTTTGGTTCTTACGTCGTCGGGCTACCTCAGATCGCCGCAAGGTTTGCTCTTCTTGCGTAAGTATATTCTTCTTTTTGCCCGTATCTAATCATCCTTGCTGCTGTCAGCCCATGACTCGTTCGTTATCCATATATCCATAAAGACGACATATACCCATGGGAAGTTCCAAAAATTCCTCCGGACCCTCATTATTCATCTTTGCACGTTGTCGCTTTGTCATTGGCCGATTGGTGACCACTTCGTAATCCTCCTCTTCATCATCGCTCCCGAATTCCTCATAGACTATACAGCACACAGTAGCGTGAGCGCGTGCTGGTATGACAAATAATGGTCATGTCTCGACCACATGCCTGGCTTCTTTCTTTTGTTGCTTCGTTTCCTTGTATCCTCAGGAGAAGGGCTCTGAACGTCGAGCGTGTCTTCGATCATATTGTCGAGGTCATCATCAAGGTCATCATCAAGTTCATCCACATCAGGATTGAGGGTGTCGTCGAGTTCGTCTTCCATATCATCGCCACTGCTAAGCTCTTCCTGAGAATCGATGGAAGAAATGGATGGAGAAGGCTGATTGCGTCCGCGTCGCATGTTTATATATAATGATTGATGTGATGTATTTTTTTTTCTTGTAAAAATAAAACAAGTAAGAAATAAGAACCCGCAACAAATGGCGCATGAAAGTTTTTTAAACGGCCACCCGTAGTCATAGGGAGAGCTCCCGCCCCATAGAAACATCCGATTCACCCATGTGTGTTCTTGCAAGAGTTCTTCTAGTCAACAAGTACAGGCGGTTCAACAAATGCATGTGTCCTGTCTGCGCTTGTTCCTTTTTGCTACAGTACCTTGCCCTGCAGGCGGTTGATGCCGATATGTCTGATGTAGCACGAATACTTCAGCTCTCGATCTCATCAGACAGAGTATTGTATTTTAAGTCCATGTCGTAGCCAGGTCGGTGTGATTCCAACTAGTTTGACCGGGTGACGATTCCTCTTCTCACCCTTTCCCCCCACCCCACAGGCCTCTCTCCTTTACAGAACCACGCCCCATGTCAACAAGACATTCGCTGACACTGCGTCCTGGCGAGACTGTGTCCTCATAATCAAAAATGTGATAGGCAAAAAAACAAAATTCTTTTTATTCATTGACTATAAATTGTTCTATCAAGAATATCCGGGATGATGTATAACCTAGTGAGGACATCCAAAAAGTCAGTATTCCGTTATTGATCTCTTTCTGCCTTTCGTCCATAAATACAAAAAAGATGAAACGCTCAGAAAAAAAGCGGTAAAAGTGTATCCACAGTCTTTTGTTCGGACTGACGTGCAAATATAAAAGAGTTTTTCATCATAGAAACACCTCAATGTAGATATAGGACGAATCGACAAGCATAACAGAAGGATTGAAAGCAGAAACTTACCATGAAGGAAGAGTACATAAAGAAACTGAAAGAAATGCACGCGTCAAAAAAATTTCAGAAGGACCCTTTTTATGGACGGACATGGGACAAGCCACACTCATGGAAGGGGCGGAGTTCGGCTATCATAACATGACATGTCATCCTGACAGGCGAGAGAGAAAGAGAGAATGTACAGTTGTTTATTTTAGAGTTGACACGATGGAATAAATCCAGGATGGGGATTGGGAGTGTGTGTCGCTATGTATTCGAATAAGAAACGAGAGGGTGGCATGTGCATGGACAGTATTTGGATGAGGTATGGGTTCGAAAGGTCTAAAATTGCATCTTGAAGGTGAAAGGCCCACCGCCACTGCCGCCACCAGCACCACCAGGAAATCCTCCGCCAAACGGAAAACCGCCTTGGAAATGCGCGAATGGGTTGCCTCCGCCGTGTTGGTGGAACGGGTGGCCACCAGGGCCGCCTTGCTGTGCGCTTTCCGGATCGTAGGGGTCATAACCATTGTCGTATTGTTCTCGCTTCTCATCGTCACTCAGCACTTCGTACGCCTGATTGATCTCGGCCATCTTTTGCTCCACCTGATCCTTGTCGAGATCACCTGTGTATTTGTCTGGATGCCACTCATGGGCCTTCTTGCGCCATGCCTTTTTGATCTCTCGCTTATCTGCGTCGCGTGCCACTCCAAGGATCTTGTAATAGTCACGTCGCTTGCTCTGGCGCAGCAAATTCTGTGCCTTCTGCAGCAGCTGGCGCACACGGTGGTTTTGACCACCGCTAATCTCATTCGCCCGATCCAGGTCATGGATGGCTGCCTCAAAGTCGTTCTTTTTCAGCTTGAGCTCGCCTAGGAAGGTCAATGCCTCCACATTGTCGTCCTGAAGCTCCAGCACAGCCCCACACCACTGCTCAATCTTCTCGTCCTTGCGGTTCTCGCCAAATATCCGGCATGCCATATCGTAACATTTTGCATGGAGACGCTTGGGCAGTGCGAGGCCCTCAGATATATGTATCTCCACTTTCAGCTCTTCAAAGGGCGCATCGAGGTTCTGAATTATACCGGGTGTAGTGGACGTGCCAACGAGCTTGTTCGCAGCAGTCGCATAACGCTTCGCATTGAAATCTTCGTCAGCTTTGGTGATATCCTTATCGAGTTTTTTAATCTGCCGGAATAACTTCTTGCATTGCTTCTGCTCAGGATCATAATGCAGACACTGCTTTAGTTGGTTGAGTGCGCCTTGCGCTTCACCGAGTGAAAAGAAGTTGAGTTTGGCGAGAAGAAGAGCGACGTCAGCATCCGATGGAACAAGATATGCAACACGGCTTGATAAAAATAAATGTTAGAAGTAAATAAAAAAGAACCACGACAGAGATGTCATAACGCGCTTCTGCTACTTACGTTAAATCACCCGTAGCAGCCTCTACTTCTCCTTTGGAAAGATGGCAATGTGCCCGCAAGAGACGAGCACGGGGCAGTTGTGGCGCGGCGGAAATTACATTCGAAGCATGCGAGATACACTCGTCGTAATGTCCAGAATGTTTCGCATGCTCGGCTTTCTTCAACTCTGCTTCTGCGTGAACAAGATCTTTCAGCTAGATAAATCATATGTAAGCGAATGAGCTCTATGATAATAACATAAAGTAGCTGCCTTTATCTCACCATATCCGCTGCTTCGCTTTCATTTGGATGAGCAGCCACATACCGCTCAAGATCAGCTTTGGCGAGCGAAAAGTCGCCGGCCTTAGCATATATCCGAGCACGGTGCAATAGAGCCTGATCAAAGTCAGGTTTGAGGTCAAGGATCTTTGTAAAGTCGTCTACCGCAGCGTTCGACCGACCGAGTGAAAGATACGCTGTTGCTCGTCTGTAATATGTCAAAAAGTTGCCTGGATCTTGCTCTATGTTGTTTTTGTTTTTTCAATGAAAAGTGCATGAGCAATGACTGATAGAAATGGCAAGACATGTCATAGTGAATGGCTATGTGCTTACCGATAGCTGCATCAAAGCTGATCAAGGCATCGTTAAATTGGCCTGTGCTCAAGTACTGGTTGCCTTCCGAAAGATGCTGTTGGGCTGTCTTTTCAGCAAGCACATTTGAAGCGGGTAAAAGAAACGAAAGCACACATGCGACAATGAGGCGATGGCGCATACTGTGTAAGGGACAAAGACAAAGAACAAGGAAGAAGGAAAGCAGACGTTTGAAACAGGGCTCGTTCGCTTAATATGGAGCGCTTCAGAAGTTTTGAATGTGGAGCATTTTCATTGGCGAAAGTATAATTCCGATCAGTGTGTGCTAGAGCCTTCGACTGGGAGTATTGTAGTAGTAGCCCGGGAAGGAAGGAGCATCCAGGCTTACTGCAACATGTTTATCCGTTCTCAACTCATCTTGTCAGTACGAGTGCCGTATCTAATTACATAAGCGAAGGGACATGGGCCGAACGCTTGTGAGAAGGAACGTATTGTAGTGAAAGGATGCGATCGAGGTTAAAGTATTTTGAGCGGAGATTACAAAAGCGATGCACATGGACTAGGTCAAGCAGCAACGGATACGACGACTCCGCATCTGCAACGGAAAATGGTGTGATGTATGATAGGCGTGTGTGTGGGAAGCTTGACCAAAACGGGGGATGCAATGAATGTTTAAAGCGCCTGTCGATCATGTAATTTATTGGGATAGGCCTCGAAGTCGCCAATGTTTATCACTTTTCCCCAATGGGTCAAACCAGTTTTCGGGTGTGCGCGAGGTCTGAGCCGGAAAGTCAGAAAATTCTTGAGAGGCCTGGCCTACCCGACAGCTACGAACCAAACAGTGCTGAGAACATTCTTTTTTATTCATCCCATGGCCAATCAGGACGATCTCGTACACGCCATCCTACAGCAGTTCCAGCGTCAAGCAAGCACATCAGCCGCTGCGGCTGGAATCGATCGCTACATTGAGCGGACCGTTTCGTTCTTCAGGGCTGTACGTGATGTGCTGTGAAAGTTCACATGTCCCTCTTTTTATGCACATTTCCACGCTCTTGACACCATGACTATATATCACAGATTGACTGGTCACAGCATTGGCTACAAGGACTTATTGCATTCCATATCGTATGCTTTTTCACAACGATCGCGCTCCGGAATCACCATAATGCTCTTTCTATCTTCTTTTTTATTATATGCAAGTGATAAATTCTTGATCCGAAACTGCATGAACTAAAACTAATAAGCTCTCGTTCTCTCTCTCTTTCTATCTTTGCGTTGCAATTACTCGCCGATGATAGTGGGACTCGCAGCTATGGCACATCAACTCAATAACCTTGGCCAACAACATTGGCAAAAGTTTGCCTCAGCTAATTATTTCGACGATCAAGGGCTGTTTATCGTCTCTGTCTATGCATTTCCATTGATATTTAATGGGTTCTTTTCTTTGGTACGCTGATCATAACGAGCTTGTACGCCGTTTCGCGCGATGACGCTAAAATGAGTTGCTCACGATATATGCATGTAATTAGATATTTGTACTCAGGGCTGCGTCTAAGATGATGGTGGCTGTCAAACGCGCCCAATTACGACAGCAGATGAAAAATAAAACAGATTAAATGAGTTGGTGCAACCATCTTTTACAACATTCCGATTCTGCTTCAATATATAAAGATCGTATTTTTTCTACCTCTTGCCTTTATATCAACCTCATAACACCCTTTCCTTTCATTCACCACAACCGCATCCCCCTTTCCGATCCTTTTCAATCAACATGCAATTGCTGCGCTTGTTCATCTTTGCTGCGCTCGTTCACTGGGCTGCTGCCATTTCCGCTGGCGCTGCCAAGAATGTCCTTGCCATCCACAACAAGTACCGTGCTAAGCACTCGGCTCCTGCCCTGAAATGGGACAAGAAGCTTGAGAAGTATGCCCAGCGCTGGGCCAACAAGTGCACGTTCCAGCACACAGGGGTCAGTACTTAGCTCCCAAGGGAAATTTGCAGTGTACTCATTCTGATTCTCGCCACAACAAAAAGGGCCCTTACGGCGAGAACCTTGCTATGGGTTATGGCAACTGGAAAGGTGCCATCGCCGGCTGGTATAACGAAGTTGACGCGTATGACTACAACCATCCCGGCTTCAGCTCTAGCACAGGCCACTTTACGCAGGTCGTCTGGAAGTCGACGACCAAGATCGGCTGCGGCGTCAAGAAGTGTCCCAACGGCCCGATCTATGTCTGCTCCTACGCTCCCCCTGGCAACGTTGTCACTGCGGACGGTAGTCTCTTCAAGGCCAATGTTTTGCCGCAATGAGCATTGACGATGTCACTTTATCATGTGTAACATTATTTTGTAGTCCATCTAACGCAAAAAATAAAATTCTGCTCTCAAAAATCGCCGATTTCTACCTTCATCACGCCTTCATTGGCCTGCTGCGCGGTCTCAAATGCCCTGAGAGTATCCTCAAGAGAAAATTTATGTGTCACCAACCCGTCAAGGCGGACCCGACCTTGTTCTACGAGGGCGATTGCTCTAGGGTAGCTGTTTGCATAGCGAAAGTTGCCAAGGATGTCGACCTCACGTGTCGTGATGACATCGGTCGGCATGAGGGTTCTGCCGTTACCCATACCGATTAACATGACTCTGCCGCCCTTGCGGGCCAAAAAGACGGCCAGATTCATGCATGACTCGACACCGGTGCATTCGTACACCACCGCGATAGCATCTTCGCCGAGCGCCAGATCGTGAGCTAGCTTTTCGGACCACATAAAGAGATCCTCTTCTTTTGGCTTGAGAGGCAGCTGGATCGTTTTGAGCTTGGGCAGATACTGCTGCGCAAACGCGAGTCGGGAAGGATTGATGTCCATCATGACGCAGTCCTCGGCTCCTTCTGCAAATGCCGTAGCAGCCGTCAACAATCCCACTGGTCCTGCTCCCAGCACCGCCACCGTGGCTCCTGCAGGAGGTCTGCATCGGATCGACACCGCATGGACCGCCACCGCCAGTGGTTCAATCAGTGCACCATCTTCATATCCAATGTTGTCAGGGATTCTGTATCGCATCGTGCGCTCAAGGGGGTCAGTACATAAAGAGCGACTTCGTGGTATCTATGCCCGAAACACGGTTCCTCACTTGTGGCACAGACGGGCCGGAAAACAGGCATAGCGCCGCAGTGTCCCGTGATTCGGTCCTTGTCGAAGCGATCCGCAAAATTTCATGTTCTTGCAAAGGTTATATCTTCCTGCCTTGCAATAGACACATGACTTGCATTCCTTTCCAGGCTCGATCGCTACACGGTCGCCTACCTGAAGGCCCTGGACACCCTCACCCACCTCGGTCACAACCCCCGCCGATTCGTGCCCAAGGATCATGGGCTTGCCTTGCGTCATCCGCAAACTCCCTACACCGCCTTCGTGATAGTAATGGAGATCCGATCCACAGATGCCAGTCGCGCGAATATTGACTTGGACCTCTGTCTCGGCTGTATGAGTGAAAAGGCAAGAACGAGAGTGATATCGCTCACGCGCGAGCGTGTGTGTGATGGAAATTTATGCCTCGTGCATGTACGTACCACCGGCCTGCGCTGTTTCGATAGGGACAATTTCCTGAAATCGGATGATAGTCGTGTTGAGGGAACTCTGTTCGTGCAGCATGACTATAGGTCTCGGACCTGGGTACAGTACTCACCATGCGAAGATCGTGGGGACCGTGGAGTACAGCAGCAAGATTATCTTGGTAAACCATCTTTTCGAATGCCCCTAGTAAAAGAAAATATAAAGAGAGAAAAGGCTGCATATGTTTGCGATATAGCTATTTATAAAATGAACTGGTGTTTAGATTATCTTAGATATCTAAGTATTAACACTCTATATATGGTAAATGTGGTATGTGGACACTGTCATGCGAAGGTGTGGCTATCTGAGCGTATCACGGACTCTGGTTTGTCAAGCCCACGCTATTGTTTATGCTGCTCTCACGGGAAGTTCCAATGCCCCTTCCCTCAGTACCGCCAGCCCACTTCTCAGTCTTCTCAGAAACAGTGACTCGGCATCCCAGGAGTTTCCGTACCAACATTCGTACGTACAATAATTTGTTCGCATCGTGCACACTATGATCGAATCTTGTACAACGGTACCAATGGCGCTCCGCTTTTCGTATTAATGGTACTATGTACCATCAGCACATTAAGAGCTGGAGAAGGTGGTCAACCAACGTTTGCGCAAACTGCTTTGCCGATACCGAGGAAACATGGAAACCTACGCTCTTTTCTGGCCTAAATCTCAACACAATAGCTCTTCTCCAACAGAATAATAGAAGAGTATAATCCATATGTTATAGCACTAGGAATGCATGGGAGCAACACGGAGTGAGCGTCATTGGTAAACTTAACGTCGTTATCCATGGAGCTTCAAGCTACAGATGCCACTATGACCCACAGTCTTACCTCCAAGTTGCTACTTTGATAGTTGAGAATATGGTAGATGGAAATAGTCGAGCCACACGATTTTCGCATTTACAATTGTAGTCATGGACTTTGTCAGATGAGCTCCCTCAATTCTACATATCTCCAGCTTCACTATGTTATTATGTACCCTTACAAATACCAGGAATAAAAATTCAGAGCCTGAGAATTTTAGCAACTATGTCATCTCGAAGGCAAAGAGCACTGATGCAGATGGAATTAACAATATGACTTGCGCTGTTTTCCCTGGGGCTGGACACGACAACGTTTCAAATGACAAAAATCATTGACGCAGAACGATCCCGAGGCGGCCATAGCCAATCTTCCCATCGAGTTCTTAAATATATTAACAGCTAATGGACTTCTCAGCCATTGTTTGCAGCTTAAGATTGGTATGTCCTTGTTGCTTTGCATAATCTCGACCCCTGATGCTGGTCCATGCAACGGCTCCAAAGGCTACGTGATTAAATTTACTTAGATACATTATCGCTGTGAAGAGCGTTGACCAGGACTATCCCAGTTCCGAGCAGTTCATTCCTCGCATCCACATGTGCACGTCTGAAGGAGATTCTCCTTTCATCCTCCACCGACTTCAGCTACCTGTTCGCCCAGCATTTGCCATGACCATCCATAAAGCACAGGGGCAGACATTAGACAATATTGGCATTCGGCTGTAACAGGATGTGTTTTCTCACGGTCAGTTAAACGTGGCTATCTGCAGGACTACAAATCCTCAAAACGTCCAGATTGCAATTGATACTTCAAGCGCACCAGCAACAACCGCCAATACAGTATGCCATGAAGTGCTTCTCCATTCACCAATTTCCACAGACACAAACCTCGAAACTGCACCATAACTTAAACATACACTACACCTGCACATACCTTACACTTCTATTTTTTTTGGGATATTCTCTCTGTATACATATCTCTCGAAAACTTCCTAAAATCAACTTTTTCTATATTTCATATGTGCAAGGATCAATGTAATAAAGATTGACGGCATTGTTGATTTATAGTTTAACTAGCAGTTCCTACCGGGAATCAGGGGAAGACCCCCGGCGCGCAGGTTACCGGCGATGACCCGAAGCGAAGCATAAGGGCTCATCAGCCGAGCAGAGCGAGGGGGATGCCTGCTTGTAAATCATAAAAAGAACGCTCTAGATACTTGAGTGTGTGATGTCTTCAACAAGTCCGGCATTCCAAGAAAACGCATGCTCGCACTGTGGAGAGGAAAAAAAAACTGCGGTTTTAGTGTTTAACCAGCAGCGAATAAAATAATACCACATGGTATCAATGTTTTTTTTTGTTTGTAATCAATCATTTATAATTCAATAGAGATGACAAAAAAGAAAAAAGACTGTTCAGGTATCCAGCGCTCGGATGGTTCAAACGCCTGTCTCCGGTGCATCAAGTCTCTTTCCTTATCAGGAATCGCATACGGTCAGACGGGGTACGAGGGAACGAGTGTAGGGGTAGGGGATTGGGGGGAGGGAGATGAGGAGGCCGCATTGTCAAGGAGGGCATACCAAACAAAGCACAGACCTTGATGCATCACCACGTGCTGCATCCTAATAAGTAGCAAAAAGAATTTGCTAAACTTGGCCACAATCGTATCGAATGTTTGGCCTTCCCTGAGACAACGCATAAACGTTTATATATAAACAGACTTGACTTCGGCTTCATCTTATCTTTTTGTTTTCCTTATTCCACACCTTTTCTTTCTCTTTTTTTTCCTTTTCAATGGACATAACATCCCTGCTTCAGGGTGGAGATGCTCGAACATTCACAATCAATGGGACGTTCCTGGTCGTCTTATACATTGTGCCCATGGCCCTCATGGCCTTTCTGGTGTCTAGTAAAAAACTATCAACGCCCGCCAAGCAGGTTTTATCTATTCCGCTCCTGCTTGCCGAGATCCTGGTCCCAATAAATTTCACTGCTGGCAATGGAGGTAAAAAAAAATAAGGTCGGCACATCATTCGCACGGTTCTAATGCCGAATTTTTTAGTCTACGATGCGGGTGCTGCTGCAGTCGGCTACGATGGATTCCTGCGCTTCTTTGAGCTTTTCTGGATTTCCCCTATCCTTTACGGCAAACCGGCGTACGCCGATATGGACTATCTCCACAGAGAGCTATGGGGATGCTTACGCAAATTCCCAAAGGCGAATGACAAGAAGGTGTATGTAAAGGATAAGGTTTGTTGCGTCGCTCTCTCTTTCCCCTCGCCCCTTGTATGACCATTTTCTATTGTCCCCAAAAAAAATAACCGGAAATGTGGATTGTTTGCTTTAGAAATTCTATCATGTCCTTCTCAATCTCGCGATTAACATCGTCTTGATCGACATAATTGGTTCCTGGATCAACACTTACAACTCCAAGGATGTATTGGAGATCTCCTCCAGGCCTCCATTTGTTTACTTTGTCTTCATGATTTTTACTGTCATTGGAATGAACTGCGCATTCAACACCCTCGGCTATGCTCTGCAGCTCCTCTACGTCATTTATTATGATGGTGGGTCCTACTGTTCTGGTAAGTAGCGTTCCTCCGTGGTGGTGTTTGTGTGCGGTACACGTCGGGTTCTTCTTCTTTCCTTGCCTGTTTGTGCCCTTTCCTGAATCAATGAATCGGTTGATCCTCTCTAGAGCTGTGGCGTCCGCTGATGGTTAATCCTGTTATGGCAACAAGTCTTGACGACCTGTGGTCCTATCGCTGGCATCAGATGCTGCGTTCGTCATGGGTCGCTTTTGGCTACCGCCCGACTCGATACGTCACGCAGCGCATCCTTCCCAAGTCGATTAAGAATCCCGTGCAGATCTCGCACGTAATAGGCTCCTTGGCAGTCTTTGTTGTCTCTGGCGGAATGCACGAGTACATGATCTACTGCAACGTGGGCTGGCCCATCTACCGACGGTTCTTCATGGGCCAACAAATGGCGTTTTTCTTCATCCACGGTTTCGGGATGACCATCGAGCGCGTGTTCAGGGAGCCACTCGGACAGCTTCTTTCGAAGAAATGCCATCCTGTGCTTGTCAGATGTCTGCAGCACATCTGGGTCATTTCGTGGGTTTACTACACGTTCCCCTATTTCATGAATGGAAACGGCTACTGGGGCATGTGGCACGGGAATCCTTTCCAGTTTACCAACCCGTACGTGACGGAAGTTTTGCGTGCCTTTCCGACCCTTCGTCCGTTCTGCGGGAGTCTTTTGTAAAAAAAAAAAAAGCATGGCGTATCGCGCCATCTCTATTCGTCAGATTCTTTTTCCCCAGTACCCATACGCTAAGTATTCCTCTCCAGTAGCTCATCATTACACTATTCATAAATTTTGTGGCTCTGTGCTTTTTTGACTGTATTTATCGTACATTCCATTTGCTCCTCTGTTGCACATTTTATCATATCATTCTTCTCATTTATAAATTATTGCCTCGCTATCCGATACATATCCCTCTCCTATTTATTGTCTTTTTTATTGATCTTCACCCTTGTTTATTTTCCCAAGGACCGATTAAATAAAGGACTGCTTGCGCACACATACAAAAATAGTAAGCAGTTGCTGTATGATGAATAATGGAATCTTGACAAAAAGGATCGCATGGTACTATATATTTGGTGCGGTGACACAAGCATTATTTATTTGAAGAGAGTAACCTGTGACAGTTACTCCTATCTTTAAGATATGCTATATATATACTATCCACGTATTTTTCCGAATAAAGGCGGGCTCTTTCAGAAGGAGGATACCTCTCACAATTGGTGGAAAAGCTGGCTTTCTGCGGTATCATGGACCATCGAAACCATGCCTCGGACGTTCCGATCGACAGTACAAATATTGATTCCGCTGCCATTGATCCTTGGACAGCCAGATAGATCGAGCTTGTCTCGCGAGGACAGGCAATGATGTATGTCGAAACTCCCCATAGACAACTCCAAACGCACATCCATGCCTTCTATGAGCGTGGCTCGAGTTCGCGGTACACCCGCGCGCAGTCCAGAACAACCAATGAATCGACCAAGTGTCACAGAAGAACCTGTGAATAATGAAGCAGAAGCAGAGCACTCTAAGACGGTATCAACTCTTGGCCAACGGGCAAATACCGAGCAACCACTCCTAATAGCAACACTAGACCTGATGCAAACCCGACAAGCAAAGCGATGAAGATCACGCAGCTATGAGATACACTAACGCACTAGCAATGCACGCTGCGAGAGTGTAAGTCAATACCCGAGGAGGAATAAGGGATATGCCTGAGGGTGGCCCAGGAGACCGCTAGCTTCAATTACCTGTTTGCAAAGATGGGGATAATCCAGTAGGCTAGTCACTGATATTTCAAGCATCGTCAGAATATATGCGTCGGGGAGAACAACAGACAATCCAGGAGTTTGGAATAAGAACGTACGGAGATGTCGTCCAACAACAGCAAGGAACCTCCCGACAAAGTCCATTCAAAACAGCAACTCATATCCCAAAGACGGTGATCTATTCTCAGGGAAGCCGCAATCACCACCTCCACCTCCTCGCCCGATAGATGTGGACAAGGGAATGCTCCTTAATACCCAACGCTGTTACCATTCCAAAAAGGGCAAACCAAACCGAACAAACAACGGGACAAGTGCGGAAGACCGGGTCTTTGGGCAGAGGAGTGCAGATCGAAGCTCAAAATGCAAGGCAGACATAACGCACAAGAGGTGGATGGAGGAAAAGGAGAAGACAAGTCTGACGAACACCTAGCCTGTGGTTTTAGTTTTATCAGGTTTAGCAACAGGTGATGACGGTTCTGAACAGCCAGACAACGTCCTGTCGCTTCTTTACCACAGCTCTGATGAATGGTCTGGAAACAGATGTATCGACTGACACCGGAGCCGACATCATCATGGAGACTACGGCTGTCATGGATCACATAGGGGCATATCGGAAGCCAATAAGCCACTTGAGCATCGACTATGGCGATGGAGAAGCCTCCCCCCATACCTCTTATAAGTGCGCTGATGTGGAACATTCAGTCATCTAAGGCTATGAATACCAGGAAGAATTCAGGGTGATGGAATGACAGAACTCGGCAGTAATTATCGGTATAGCATGGATGGAGAAATACGAGATATTACGTACTCAACCAGTTCATTAAGCGGATTATCGCCGGTCACCAAAGGAGCAGGAAGTCATAAGCATGGTAATCAAGTAAGATGCTAGACAAAGGTGTCATGGGAGCAAGCTTATGCCTGTGGGCATCCCCGTTGGTGGTGGTGGAGGAGAAAGGCGAAAAAATGCAGAATATGCGCGAATTATCGGCACCTTAACGGTGTGATCAGAAA
This sequence comes from Dichotomocladium elegans, assembly GCA_025716815.1. NCBI lineage: Eukaryota > Fungi > Mucoromycota > Mucoromycetes > Mucorales > Lichtheimiaceae > Dichotomocladium > Dichotomocladium elegans. Next base: position 1,125,831 of record JAIXMN010000007.1, read on the forward strand.
AGATCGGCACCCCCTACAAAGAATTCAAAATCTGATCACAGGATAAAAGGCTCCACAATATTCACAACTATTGATTTGCTGGCAGGATACCGGCAGATTCGGATAGGCACTGGAGGATGCATGAAGAGAGCCTTTCTTGCATGACACCCAACTATGGGAATTTCATTGTGATGCCATATGGGGGTTTATAAGGGACCCGACACTTTTCAGAGGCTCGCGAACCAGGTCCTAGGGAATCTATCCGCGTTCGTAATAGTGTATATCGACTACGCTATAATTTACTCCACAAACGATACCTGATCACATGAACAACACTAATCAAGTACTGAAGCTCACAACCGAAAGTCAAGTTCTTAGATTTTTTGGTCAGCAAACCGAGGAGTACGGGTACACCAAAGGAAGATCAGGACCATCCTGGAATGGCCTGAACCAACTATAGTGCAAGGATTGCATCGGTTCCTTAGTGTTGTGTGTTTTCTACCACAAGTTCCTGACCTCGCTGCCCACGGCTACTGCGCCATTATACCGTCTTACACGCAAAAGACGCACCTATTAATTGGCGTACTAAAGTGGATACTGCATTTGCAAAAGCTACCTTGTCCGGCATACCCAAATCCGAGCCGGCCGTATGATATCCACACAGATGCAACCACGATAGAGCTAGGGGCAGCTCTGGTACAGGTGGGACGGCCAGTGGCGTATGCAAGCACGATCATCACAGTCGCGCAACAGAACTACACCGCTACAGAAAAGTAAGATAATAGCTGTGGTTTGGGCACTGGAATACCCCCACCCGTATATTCAGGTGCCGTAGTCACCATATGCACTGATCATATGGCTCTAAAGGTAATACTAAGTACTAACTCCCCAAGAAGCAGAATTGCCAGATAGATCATGAAGCTCGACCGTTGTGAGTTTACTGATGCCGCCCCCCATTGAGGGGAGGATAATGTAGGAGCCGACGCCATGCGCGTAAATACCAAGAAACAGATGGGGACATGCGCAAATGATCGGGGACAGATAGAGAAAAGTTTGTTTGGCACGATGGGTTGTTTTTCCTGCGCAGGGAGGCGGGTACTCGGGTTTTAGTGATATCAAAAAGCCTTGACTTATATTTCTTCGACATGATACACTCTCACCCTATGGCAGGTCATATGGGACTGGGTTAGACCATCATGAGAGCGAAGAGTGTGGGACGGTAACCAGGATAACCTAAGACGTTATCCGGATGGTGCGCGTTTGTCACGAATGTCAGCTCTATACGATATAGCCACTTTACAGATATCCGGGACGGAAACTCGGCGAAATCTCGGCGGCAGACATAGCTATACTACCGCAGGTCAGTCAGACGGTGAAGAAGTATTTCCTAGTATTAATGGAGTACTTAACAATGTGGATGGCGGCGGTAGCACTTACTGTATTAGTATGAACAAGACCGCAAATGCCCTGCTATATATCACGTTGTTCCAATGTACGGAATGTCAAAATGATTAATCACTGATAAAGAAGCATCGTTCATATCAGAGGCAACGACGATCTATACCGAAGATGGGAATTGAACGATCTTTAAACATCGGTAGAACACCCACAGACTGACGGGCTGGTCGAGCGCATGAACCAGGCATTGAAAACAGCATTTGGTCCATATGCACAATCAATAGGACCAATTCGTGCCGTTCACGGTCTTTGGGATCAACACAGAGAAGCAAGCATCGACTGGAGCAACAGCTTCGAGCTAATGCACGGACACCCACCCTCACTACGAACAGCAGTTGCAATGGAGGTACCAGCCATGCAGTACCACAAGTCGAAGCCACGGGTTAGTTTACTTAAACTATTAATATCCCAGCTATCCATGAAACTGCACGAAACAAAATCATTACAGCACAACTACGAAAACAAAAGCATTACAACCGCGGACGTTTACCGTCCATAGAATGTCGCGCGGAAGGGGGTAAAGCCTCAAAGTTATTCTGTAAACATAGCATTTTCCAGAGCCTAAATTTACCGGGCCCTGGGCCATAATCAATGTCAACAAACTAAAAACATACATTATTCGGAAGAACAGCGAAAAGGGCGGATAAAGACGATGATCGCAAACCACGCTCAATTAGGCCCTTACCATTCTCTTGAGGGGAGAATGATGTGACAATTACTCCTCTCTTTAGGAGATCCTATAGATTTATTATCAGCATATTTTCGCCAATAATATTACTGTAATAAAGTTACTTACAACGGGGTTACCCCTTTCACAGCACTAATCATGCCCGGAACAGTCGGACAATTTAAACAACAGCACTGCCTTCCCCTCATTCCCACGGTGTAAAAAAATGCATCAGGGTAACAGGACAGAGGGAGCTCAGGATCTTGTCTCTAATAAAACACGTCATCTCTCAAGAAATGCAGGATAACCCTAGGAGCAGCAGCATATTATTGTTTACTCATGCTTTTTACCTAAGGGATTGATCCATTGTGTATCATTGTTGTGAAACCGAACTGCTCTGTGACTGGGTGGAGTGAAGGAAGAGGCAGGGCGAGGCTGCCCAATCTATACTGCATATTCAACTAGACCGGACACCATTATATTACTGCATGTTGACATGGCATCTCGTTTGAGGTCAACCATCCGCTTGCGCCCTCGACTTCAGCGATCCTATACATCCCCCTTTCGGCGGCTCTATGCAGCCGATGCGAAGCCCCCAGACAATAACAAATATAACCTAGTTGCCACGAATGAATACCTCGACAAACTGCAGGCATCTATTCAGCCTCGCCTGACCCCGGTGCTGCTCAAGATGCGATCCGCCAGTGACACCCTCCGCAAGCTGAAGCATGAGATTAACGATCCGAAGGATGCATTACGCCGCTGCAGTGTTGCCCTAAATCAGTTGACCGGATACGATCATATTGAACAAGTCAAGTCAAAAGTCAATGACCAAGGTAAAGCCCGTGAAAAAACATAGAGCACTTGGTTTTTCCTTCGTCTCTTTCTTATGCTTGTTGAAGCCAAGGCGTTCGAAGCATCCCGTGATCAAATGCAACAAGCAAAGCGCGACTATGAACTCGCGATTGATCAGCGGTCAGCGACGCAGCGTGAGATCAATGAGCTGTTGCAGCGAAAGCACATGTGGTCAGGAGAAGATGTCACACGGTTTACAGAACTCTATCGTCTCGAGCACGAACATGCGCGGCACGAAACGAAAGCCAAGGAATCCTACCAGCACGCAGAGAAGCAGATGGACAGAGAGTACATGGGCCTTGCCCAGTCGATCATGGAGCGATATCACGAGGAGCAGCTCTGGAGCGACAAGATTCGCAGCGTCAGCACATATGGTACCTGGGCCCTCATGATTGTCAATCTGGTGCTTTTTATCATGATGCAGTCCATTTTTGAACCTTACAAGCGAAAGCGTCTGACGGATCGTTTTGAGGAGCTGTTGATTGCCAAGGTAGATGAGGAAGAGGGCAAGTTTCGGGACCTGATGAGCGACCGCGACGCAACACAACAGTCTGTCCTTGCTGCCATCAAAGAACTAGCAAGTGCGCTGGCCTCCAGCCATGCCCATCTTGAGGACCAGCTAAAGCCAATTGCAGAGCTACCGTCGCTGATGGCGCCGCCACCGCCGCCGCCTCTTCCTGAGACGCTAGAGCTCGCTGATGACCCACAGCAATCTGAGGTTGCAATCTATGCTAAAGACGAAGGATCAGCACCACCTGCTGCAGCTGTGATCTACAGTCCACTCGTACCTGCAAACGACGAAGTGGTTTTGAAAAAACGGAATTTGATTTTGTACTCTGTTGAGAGTGCTGTGGCTGGTGGCGTGATCACAGCCTTGGCCATGGCCTTTTGGAGACAATGAGGCCAGGATGATCATGTAACGTATACATTAATCGATAGATTTCGCCTTGCGGGTTTATTTTTAAAACAAAATTGTGGCGTGATGGTTGACGCAATCTTTACGCGCTGAACTAGGGAATAAGGTCTCAATGTGGTTTACCTGGTCATCAGGTTCCTTTATGCAACTAAAGTTACACGCATTCGAAGGATCAACATGCCTATGACTCACAGCATTCCTATACTGATAATGCAACTCGCTCATCTGAGCATCCTGCGCGCGCGATATGATCCAACTCTTTTCATCCTCTATATTGCGTAGTACAACTGTAATGCGGTATCATCCTCACCCCTACGGGAATTCCGCGGAGATCATCAAACACACAGGTGTTTCTTTCCATCCAGGGTGTGGGCGCGTCTTTGGGTATCATATGCCTAGATATCGATCAAGGCATAGCACATCCGTTGTACCACCACGACGGTGGCGGTATTGGCGTGATCCAAGGAAACAGATTGATGGATCAGAGTTGGTTTGGGGGGGGCACGGCGATTGAGGTACAGGGGTCTACGGAGGGACAGAGAGTGTGTGTGTGTGAGGCGCGCAAGGAAGGAGTCGATATCCTTATCTTCGCCTTTAATTCGCCGATAATCCTGTTCATCAATAATAAGAGAGCCTAAACCAAGGCCGTTCGAATGGTTCAACCGAGTAAAGTATACCCAACTCTCTCACCCATCTGCATGTACGCAAACTCTCTTTATGCCAAGTTACCTATGGGGTGGGTGCGTGCGTGCTTCTAAGATTATACCATGTGACTATTCCCGACTTGGGACCTCAAAGCTATCGACATTCACTTGGCATCACACCAGCGGAGAAAATGAAATCCTGTCATTGTCCGTTTCCCCTTCCTTTTCCTTTCGTTCCCAAACCTTACTATCTTATTTTTTCGCTCGCGCATGTTAACTGAAAGCAACGGAATGACGTCCAATCGGTTCGAAATTCCCATAAAGAATCAACAGTTTCCTGTCATTTTCTCGTACCGCGACCTTGTCAAGTCCAAACGAAAAGAGATTGGTTCAGCAGCAGCAGCGCACATGCTTCCGTCTGCTGACATACAACAGGACGATTTCTTCGCGAATTTGCTCGAGCGCGCAAAGCACTACTCACTTACTGATCCAGGTGACGATGTTGAAGATAATGAAGACTCAGAAGACGAAGAGGAGGGATCGGTAATTATTGTCAACATGAGGGAGATTACTCTTTTTCTTAATAACTTCATCTCATGATTAGCCGGACAGGACGAAGCGAGTGATTCTAGAAGAATACGATTATGACGATCCATTCATTGACGACAGCGATCTCCTTTTTGAGGACACACAGACCAGCCAACACCCTGAATACGATGGGTGGTTTGTCTACCATGGGCCATTGGACGGCACCGATCTGTATGTTTCTGCCATCGTGTTCAGATTTATTTATTTATTTTTCCCTCGCTAACGGGAAAGCTTTGATAGACTCGGCGCGAAGAAGCAGGACAAATCAAAAGCGACACCAGCGAAGAAGAAGGCACCTGTGACAAAACCAAAAGAAAAGCTCACAGCTACCACGAAGCAAAAAGAGAAGGGTAAAAAGCCTGTTTCGGCTTTACCCACGAGTCTCTCGAACGGCAAATCAGCCGAGGCGGCAGTCGGACAAAATACCGCGTCTTCTTCACCTTCGAGGGAACCGATAGTTAAAAAGCCCGTGTCGGTCGCGACAGCAGCAACAGCATCCACCGTCTCTTCTTCCGCAGCACCGCCTACCGAAGTCGGATTGGACAAGAAAAAAGGATCAAATGAACCAGCGAGCTCGTCGAAAAAGAAAGTCTCGTCTTCAGAGACCGTAAGTAGAGAAAGAATTATTGGCAGAGAGCAGCAGCCAGCTAAAATAGAAATGGATTGTAGCGGCCGCTTTCTCCTCAGATCCAGAAACTCCTAGAGAAACTCAAGCAGGATGCACAGCATGGTATGGAAGAGTACAAGGGAAAAAGGACATGTGCATAGCCTGACTTGAAAGTATCAGAAAACTTTGAGTACAAGGCCAAATTCCCTCAACGTTTGCGGCCGACAACGCTTGAGATCGGACGGCTGATGTACCGGGAAAGAAATGCGGTGGACAGCAATGTGATCACGCATCTTATGAGCATCTTGCCCTATAATCGGTTTACGTTAACAGTAAGTGAGGAAGAAAAGAGAAAGAACAAGAAAATGACAGGGCCGATTCCCAGAAATTCCTCACTACAAAGACGGGATCTGAACGAGTGAAAGAACTACAGCTGGAATTGAATGACACAATTGCGGCGTTGAAAGCAGAAATAGATCGGTTAATGCCCAAGCAGAACCAACAACACAGCGGACGCGTGGCCGCAGCTATGGCTGCTGCAAAGCAAACTCGTACGTAAGCAAAGTTATTTTTCTGGAAACAAGAATACTGAGTCATCAACTCCATATATGGATGTAGAAGAGACCTCAACCGGTGGTAGCGTTGGAAGCAATCCCGCCCACAGCGGGGAAGATGCTGCCTCATTGGCGCCAAAGTTTAAGTGGTCCGAGGAAACGCGACGGCTGTTATACCAGATACTCAAGCTTGATCAGACAATCATTTACTTATCCAACGACATTGCGTAAGCTGGAGGAACCAGAGAATGGAAAAGAGACTAAGAAAAAATATTACCTATATAGATCATATACCAAGGAAGAGATGATTAAAGAAGTCAAGGCGCGGAAGCAGATCTACTTGCGGGTAAAATATAGTGGGAATGGATTCGTTAACATACACCGGGAAATTCTGACGGGTGCATGAAGCTGGTGTCTTTATGGCCCGAAGGATGGGTCACGACACAGGACTTGAGTAGGCAGCATAGCACGTACAAGGCCAAGGTGGAGCGCTCAAGACAACTCTCGAGCGGAACGAAGAGCGGGGTAGGAGCGTCAACTCTGGAGAATGGCCAGGATGCGAGGACGGCCGCGAAGAGAGAATCTGAGCCACACCCAGACGAAAGGGAGCCGAAGCGCTGTAAGTATCTGTTTGAAGCAGATGATGGCATATGACTAAGCCACGGACATTTTGGAATTTCATCTGCAGCATCGGGAGTGATTGTCATACCCGACGACCCTGAAGACAATCATACAACGGCAGCCGTAAACCCAATAGCCGGCTTGACGTCGGACCAACGTCCCCAGTCTATGGCCATCGAGTCACTCATGAATGACAACGCCTACTTTGCGCCCGAGCAGCAGTAGAATGGGGGTTAGGACGACATGATTATGCAATAAAAATCAAGTCACATTAGCATGTAACCAATACGTAAACCCGCTTGGATTACGATTTGTACGCGTTTTCTTTTTCTTCGTTGCACTTTTTTTTTTTTTGCTTGTCCACCATGCCCTCTGTCGAACAGATTGTCGAAGACGCCATCAAGCATAACAAGGTGGCCGTGTTCTCAAAGAGCTACTGCCGTAAATACTCTTTATATTTTCTATGGAAAAGGAAGGGGGGAACGAGCTATTGTGTTGGGGGTGGGCGCGTATGGATATATATGCATTCGTCCATAGAGAGTCGGGTTTTGATTATTAATGCGCATGTTGCTCACTACGCAATCCATCTAAATTAGCATACTGCGTGCGTGCAAAGGCGCTCTTGGAGAAGCTTGGTGTGGAATTCTATCACATTGAACTTGATCAAGAAGGTAAAAAAAAAGGGGGGGGGGAAAGTGTGATGATGATGGTGATGGTGGTGAATGAATGACTTGGCCTGGGGACCATCTGTCTCTTTTTAAAGAAAAAAAAAAGGCATGGTGAGTTTCCATATACTGACTTGAGAAATGTTTGTTAAGAAAACGGTGCTGAAATCCAAGACTATCTCCACAAGAAGACGGGCCAGCGCACTGTCCCCAACATTTTCATTAACCAGAAGCACATTGGCGGCTGCGACGACCTGATGGCTGCGTACAATAGCGGGTCACTCAAGAAGCTCTTGGGGATCTAAAATCTATGCCGTCGATTGTCGGGTCATTGCTCGTAATACAAGTTTCTTTAAAGCCTGACTGTCGATCAATTAACGTTGGTTTATTGTGTTTGCCGTCATCTTTTGGGTTTCCCGAGGTTTTCTCGGGGTGGAGAGACAGGGTGTGGGTGTGGGTGTGGGTGTGGGTAGGGCGGTTACGTATCGGTGTGTGCGAATCCAGTATCACACTTCAGCTTGCTTTCTCTTACTCTCGCTGTCGCTTTCGCTTTCACATCTGCTGCCTTTCCTTCTTTTTGTTCCCACGGGGTGAATGTTCCAGAAAGTTTGTCGATGATTTGCTTTACCGCAATGAGTATAGAAGATTGTGAAATAAGTTGGGGGGTGGTGGTGGTGCGGAGGGAGAGGTACGGCAGCACATACCTCCCCCCTCCACCCACTCACCTACACTCTTTTTCTGGCGGATGGATCATCAAATCGATGATAGTTTGTGCGCCGGTTACGCAAAGCCAAGGTCCGGGATGCGCAGCCAGAGCTGGTGGCTCCTTCTTTTAAGGGTGATGGTAAATTTCGGTCCACCTTATAAAATTACTGTTTTTGATTTTTTGACCAAGGGAAAGACTGATTTAGTAATCCCATTAGTCGATCGTCCCCGGCCCATTTCATCCGCTTTCGGATTTCTTGTGCGCCCTCCCTCGGCGTGGTACATGCGCGCAAAACACGTCGATTCGAGCGAGAAGGCAGAAAGCTAAACAAGTGCGTATGTGTGCGACGCCAGGTTATAAATATCATCTAAATGCATCTTTGTTCCCTCCTCCCCCCCCCTTTCATTCAACCCTTCTCTCTTCGTTACAGATTTGCCTTCTGCCTCAATGGACTTGTTTGACAACGACTCACTTCAGCTCTTCATGGAATGCTCCTCCTTCTCAGAGCTCCATCAAAAGACAATTGACGCGAACTTCTTATATGATGGTTCATTCCCTTTCTTCTTGCCCATGTCGCCGCCGCTGTCGGTCCACTCGCCTTCACCACCTCCCCCTTCGGCTGCCTTTGTGCCAACCGCGCCCTTTGCGACGCAGGCGGTGATGACACCCGCCTTTCCTCAACAAACAACAACCAACAACAACAACAACGAACCGCCGCCATCAAAAAAAGCAAAGAAATCGCGCCGTCGAGTCCACGATCTTCCCTATGCGCCCAACTTGCTGAACCTCAATCTCTCCAACAACACCACCATTACAACCATATCATCATCAAGGACGTCTCCTCCACCGTCGCAGACGACGATCTTTTCTCTGGAATCGAGCATTCCGATATCATCTCCTCCTCCATCTGCGTCCTCATCATCATCATCATCATCATCATCATCTTCGCGTGGCATCACGGCCTACCGATGCGATTATGAAGGATGCGACAAGACCTTCACGCGGCCTTATAATCTCAAATCCCATCGGCGCACGCACACGCTCGAGCGGCCCTACGCCTGCCATCTCTGTCCAAAGCAATTTGCACGACAGCACGATCGGAACCGGCACACCAAGCTCCACTTTGGCATCAAACCCCACGTCTGCAATCTCTGCAACAAGGCCTTTGCTCGTCAGGACGCACTCAACCGCCATCAACGCCCCGATCATCCAGAGGCATCCTGCGCTACGATCGGCAACCATCGAACAGGATCCAAGCGTGCCAGAAAGGCCACTCCCCGGGACAACAAGAGCAGCTGTACCAGCCAACAACAACAACAACAGCAACAGCCCTCTTACTCTTTCTTGGGAATGATTTAAGGTTTTTCTTTGTTCAACACCACCCCCACCGTCTTCCGGATTTCTCCCCCGCCAAACCCTATTTTATCATGTAATACACACTCCCCCAACGATTCTTTATACGCACTCACAAACTCCATCATGTCATCTATGTATATTGCACACACACACACACCCTTCTCACTCAACACCAGGCATATTTCTTATTTATATTCCATAACCATTTTATTTTCCAAATATGAAAACAAAGACTCACCCCCCTCCTCCTCCCACAGTAAAGCACTGTAGTCCGTAGCAGGATCCGTGATCGCGATAGTTTAATGTAGTACAATCACCTGGTTTCTTATCACGGGCCCAAGGATCTCTAGTATTTTGAATAAGATTCGTTTTTTTTTGTTGTTGTTATCCGTCAAATGACCATTCATATTGTTTGGCCAGCTTCCTGGCCCGGCCATGGAGTCGGGACGCATCGCCAAACTTCCTGACGCGGGATCGGATGGCCATCCAGATGGTGTGCACGTCATCCTGGCTGCCTTTGTACGTCTTGATCATCTGTCGAACACCGTCGAGGTTCTGATCGCGCAGGTACTTGAGCTGCAGGATGCGCTCCTTCCGCCGCCACATGCCGCGCCCGAGCACCACCGCGTCGAACAAGCGCCAACGTCCGACGAGGTCCTTGAAATTCTCGTACCGTTCGTCAATGGACACAACATGATACCACACAAAGATCCCCAACGTCGCCAACGCCTCAAAGAACCCAAAAAACGTCCGGCCAAAGAGCGCCGTCCACCCCCACACAAACGCTGCGAGATACACGAACGGCAGAAGCACCAGCCCCAGCATGATCTTGTTCTGCGCACGCACTTCTTCGTAGATCTCAAACTTGTCAGCATAGTAGTAGCCTGCAATGTACAGCGGGAAATGGCCCACCAGGCCCGGCAGGAACAGCGGCAGATCCATCACGCACACGAGCGTGCGTCGCACTAGCTCCATCGTCGTCGACCATGCGTTGATCTCCTTCTCATTGTACCGCGCAATGTGCGAGTCCTTGAGCTGGAGCGCCTCGAGCTCCATCTTGTACGCCCGAAGGCTTTCTTTCAGCATCGCAATCTCCCCATCCTTCGACGCCAGATCATCAAACACCTTGATAAGACTAGTGGTGTTGTTGTTGTTGTATGGCATATGTGTGTTGACGGAAAACATCAGTGTAACCATCCAACGTAGACAGACACGCATCTCTCCCTCTCTCTCTTTTTTTTTTTTTCGCGCGCGCATGTGTGACAAGATCAAGATCAACTCTTTGAGTCATTACCTTTGCGTAACCAGAATGTAATCGCGCATCAATCCATTCTCCCGCGGAAACAAAAGCCATCGAGCCATCTCTGCCGCATCCCGCGTCTCCCAATCAGGCGCATTGACCGTAAGTTGCTCAACCGCTCTCGTTAGGTCCGCCGTTAGCATTTTCGCGCCACGCTTGGGATCGATCGCATACGTCTCCATATATCGGTCCACCTTGATCGGCTTGCCGTATCTTTGGACGCCCGAGCATTGTTCAAAAACGTTGCGGGTTAGTGTACATGCGAACAACAACAAGGACAAATCACTACTTGCTTCACAATCGTCATGCTTCGATACTTTGATTTTTCGGGATACACAATTCCCACGGGTAAGACAGCCGCCGGACGAGGAAGCGTGCCGTCCGAATTGGGATGTGGATCATCTTGGATGGATTTCGCATACTCTAAAGCAGCCTTTTGTTTTTTTATGGTACAAAGAGCATGGCCGGCAGAGAGAGAGAAAGATGAGAAAAGCAAAGACTGAGAGAAAGAGAAAACACACACATACATAGCTCACGCCATCCTTGAATGCACCCAGATGCGGTAATGTATGACTAGTGCCTTCCGGGAAAACCGCAATGGCTTCGCCAAGTCGGAGGACCTTGTACGTCTCTGCATACAGCGCAGCATTGTTCTTACCCTTTCGATCGACCGGAAGAGCGCCACAATTGAGGAGAAATCGGCGTACGAGCGGGTGTCTGAACATGGTATCCTTGGCCCAATAGTGCAATCGCCGCTCATGCGGAAACGTGACCGAGAGGATCGCGGGATCGACGGCCATGTTGTGATGCGTCGCTGCTCTATAGGTATATTAGCAAAACCGGAAAAGAGAGAGAGAAACGCTTCATGCTTACACAATCAAAGGACCATCGACAACAGCATTTTCCTCATCCTGAAGCTGAATGTCTGCATAGAACGACCAGAGTGCCCCTCGGGAAATTAGACAGATGATTTCGTGGCCGATGCCAAAGGGCATAGTGTACGTGTAAAACCGTAGAATGCAGTCGAAAAGGATTGGAAGGGAGCGAAAGAAAGTACGATAGTGGAATCGCGCACGCACGCACGCAGATACACAGGCAAAAAAGAAGACGAAAGAAAAAAAAAAGATGTTCAGAGTCTTGTGGGGAGAGAGGGTTCGTTGGTTGGTTTGGTGGTGGTGGTCGGGGAAGTCTATTTGCCCTTTTGGTCCCGTGTGGCCCATGCCACGAAAATTCAACCCACGCCTATAATAGACACATCCTGTTTCTTCTAGACTCCTTTCATTAGGAACGAAACGGTTTCTGACCCGGCAGAAATAAAACACTTCTTGGTTCACCCCACCTCGCTCCCAAAGAAAAGTTGGGACGCCTCCCGAGTTGAATGAGCTGCAACAACTGAAAAAATAACACCCCTCCCCCCCAGCGCAGGGGTGTTGTGAACAGAAACAAGCCGGGATTTTTTTTTTTGCCTGATGAACTCTATTCCACATCATCCTCTCTTTTTATTCTATAGATACATGTATTATTTTTGGGAGAAATCAAACTCTATTTGTCCTTGGATTCCTCCTCGACGCCACCAGCCGAAGGAAATGGCGCTTCTTTGCGCGACTCGTCCAGGAGCTTGTCAATACCCTTTTCCTTCAGAGTAGCCTATGCATGAGAGACAAAGAAAGAAAACACAACGAAACCCGAGTTATATACATATATATATATATATATATATGCGTTAGCGTCACGTCCATGGACACAACTCTAAATTCAATCACCATGACGCAGGCTCGGTAATCCTTGAAAAGATCTTCGCACTCTGGCGTCGTATCGCCCTTCAAGAATTTCTCAGAGTACCACTTGTTGAAGCAATTGTCGTATTTTAATTTCAATTCGGTGCAATTCGGACCGACACTCGACGACATTATTGAGAAGTGGAGAAAAGGAAGTATGGCCGGAGGAATTGTGCGTGCAGAGTTGACTTGCTCCGTCTATCCCGAAATCCTAAGTCACGGCTGTCTATTCTGTTGAAACTATGCAATCTTGGAGGGGAAAACCCCTCATTTCTTGGCCTGACGGATGCCATGCTCTTTCGTCTCGTGTTCATGTTGCAATAAAAAATGGATCTTTTTTTTTTCCTGAGACGAGGACGAGCGAGAGAAAAGAAGGAGGGGGGAAGGGTTGATTTATATTATATAAAGGTGATATTTGATTTAAATCCTGGTCTTGCGTTCGAAAAGCTCTGTCCCTCTTGCGCCTTTCATGGAACATTCTTTTTCTTTGCTCGTTGCGCGCCGTTCGATCTCGCACCCTTTCTCTCTGCAGGTTTCAAAATCTGACGATCCAACATCAATCTCTCGGCACTTGCACCTTCCCTATTGCACCCCACCCCCAATTTTACCTGGAAGGAGCACATCAACGAGCTATCCACGCTCATCATCGCACCTGAGTTATCAAACTCGCCGCAATAATTCGGCGCGGAAAAGAGCGTAACCAGTTGGCGCTTTGCAAAAAACTCGTAACCGTCTTCGACAACCTGGTGTGCACGGCAGACCAGATCCATATCGTGTTTCTGCAGGAAGCGGCTGACCACGTCTGCTCCAAATGTGAACGACACGCCACGATCATTCTCGCTCCATCCCTGGACATCACCATCAGGATCTGACCAAAGCAGATCACACAGCAATCCTATGGAAACAAAAAAGCGTATTTGCAAATCGAACAGTAATACACACGGCGGTAAATAAACGGACCTGTGTCCGGAACATCCGTAGGCCGCATCACACGTCGAATCTGGTCCATCGTTTGCAGGTCGGGCGACAGGCCTCCGTGCATGCAAAAGATCTTTTCGTCCACGATGGCTGCAATAGGCAAGCAGTTAAAACAATCGGTAAACGTCTTCCAGAGCTTGATGTTATATCGCCGCTTGCCTATATTCCTCTGAATATCAGCAAACAGAATTCCTTCCATTGCGCAAGTCGTTCGACATTACATTCATCGTAAAAGCCATAAATGCGGTTGATGCTAGCGCACTCGTGATTGCCACGGAGGATGAAGAAGTTTTCGGGGTATCTGATCTTATACGCTAACAGCAGGCAGATCGTCTCGAGTGACTGCTTGCCGCGGTCGACGTAGTCTCCGAGGAACAAGTAGTTCGACTTGGGCGGAAGTCCACCGTATTCGAAAAGTCGGAGAAGATCATAGTATTGGCCATGGACATCGCCTGGTGAATATCAGTCATAATGTTTGGAGGCCTGGAGAGGGACGATATTTTCATGAACTCACCACAAATCTTGATGGGTGCCTCGAGTTCGAGTAAGATCGGCTGAGCAAGGAAGATCTCGCGAGCACGAGTACATAGCGTTCTGATCTCTTCCTCAGCAAGCTCAACTGGTTTGCCAGGTCGGCTCTTTCTCGCTAAAATAAACCGATAACCTCACGATGAGCTTCAAGAAATAGGCGGTACGCTTTTGCTTTTTTTTTGCCTTTTTACCTTCAAGAAGTCGGTCTATAATGGAGTCGACGTTAAACTCGGCAAGGTCAGACATGTAATATATATCTAGTAGATATAAAGAGTAGTAGTAGAAGAAGAAAAAGGCAATTAGTTTCTGTTTTGTTTTTTCAAGAAAATGAAGTGGGTAGCATAGGTGTGCGTGGACAAGTGTATATGAGGTTGATGGCAACTGTGTGCCTTAGACTATTTGCTTCAATAGAAATGGCAAGAGTCCAGCTACGTAAATCAACGTCGGCCGATTTTCCTGATTTCCTTTATCTCCTTTCATCACGAGAAAAAGGAACAAGGATCTCTTTTTTTGAGTATGTGTGTGTTTGGTGAGTTGATCGTAGTTGACAACGGACGATCACTGCCCATCTCCAGTTCTTCAAAGAGATTCGGTCGAATTATAGGGACAAGAAGGTGAAGAAGGAAAAGAAAGCGAGGGTTGGAATTGGAAGGGGTTATACATACAAAGGTTGGGAAACCGTATTGTCACGCTTAAGCGAACAAGGAAAGAGAAAAGCCTCGGGTGCAAAGATAGGGTTATGAAGCCCTCCCTTTTTTTTCTTTTTATTCGTACGTACTGGGTTGAAAATTTCGGGTTGGGCTCAACCACTCACGGCTCGCGTAGGCCCCCTTATTTCATTCCTCTTTGTCATCCTCTTCCCCTCAACCTTATGTCTTTCATCGTCATTCCTTTCATTCTATCTCTACCGCTCTCATATAAACCCTCCAGTCTGGACCGCAGACTGACAAATCGCCTCATTGTATTTCGGACATTTCACAAATCTGCAAAATACTTCCCTCTCTTTGGGCTGATGGCGGACATACAAGAAAATTTCTACAGTAGCAGATGATATATATCGATAAAAAACATTCCCAAAAGCAGGAAATGCGAGGAACCACAGACCAAACAATCTGAACGAGTGTATGGAGCCGGAAATGCGGATATATGGAGGTACTCGTCAAAAGCGCAGATGGATATCATTCAGGATAGCGAGTGCAAGAACACGCTTCGGACGAGTGATTTGTATTGTTTTTTTTAATGAAGCAAAAGGATAGGATTATTATGCTTAGTTGAGCTTTCTACGGAAGGAGGAACCTGGTAACAGAATTGTGTTTTTTTTAGCTATGGTCCTATCCATGTCCCATTTTTAAACCCTGTCCATCTTACCCTCAGTCAAGCGAGCGCGACCGCCAGTGGGCTGGCACAAGACAGTACCGCAGGACGAGCAAAGGACAACGGTCTGGGCGTGGCTGAAGACAGTGCTAATGTTCAAGCAGCCTAGCAAAAGAAGCAAGTTTCAATGAGCCGATTGCCACGCCATTGCTGATGCAGCCAGGATGGAAACAGCTCTTACCAGGGCACTTCACATCCATGAAGTAGGAGTTGGGAGACTGGACAAGTCTCTTGAGCTTGTGGGAGCGCTTCTCGTGCTCAGCAGAAGGGTTAAGAAGATCGACAGCCAACTAAAGGAGTGGGAAGCAAACAAGAGATAAAATGACATGAATCAGTAAAAAAAATCTTAGCCTGACCAAACATTCTCGACCCAGGAGAGAGAGAGAGGAAAAAGGAAGAGGGAAGCAGAGAGAGTGAGACATGATCATAATGCCGACTAGGCTATGCCTCATCCACAGTCGAGTCATAAGGAGACAAGGCCAAGGAAACCGTAGAATGTCGCACGCAAGAGCAAAATTGGGTGTGTCGGTTTTGCTGGTGAATTGGGTGTTTCGGAGGAGAAGACGAACGTTGTGGGCTCATCCCGCTCAATCAATCCATCCATCCATCCGTTTGCGTCCGTTTGAGCGTTTCTCTTTCGTTGCGATCCTCTCTATTCCCTCTCCCCTCCCCTCTCCAAGAAGTCTATCGATGTTCACTTACAGTCATTTCTGCAGCAATAGGCTCGTGAAAAGGGAGGGGCTCATGTCGGCACCCGCCCGTCTTTATATATAAATTCAACGGCCGCCGCAGCACTTGCCTAAAACGACAATTGCGAACAAAGCGGTTCAAATAGTCCAATGAGCTTGCTTTTCTGGACGAAACATTCAAATGGGAAGGAAAAACCCCTCCTCCTCTCATCGCTTGACAGTACTTGCTGCGGCAAACCATGTGAGACAAGCACATGACAAAGGTCGGATCGATAAGTCTCGCCTTAAAAAAGCGAATAGGACGTCAGCCACGACGCGCGACCAGTGAATGTTAGATGAACGTCTGTACGTGGGCCGTGGGCCGTGGGCCGTGGGCCGTGGGCCGTGACCCATCCGCCGCCACCGTGTAGGATATGGGCGCGCGGGTGAGAAGTGCTATCCTTAAAATGTCGCAGTTTCTACCTCACTTCACCCATCCTATCATCATCTCTTCGTCGAATGACAAAGATATCGTTGGTTTCATTGTAGCATGTGCGAGAGGAATATCTCATGTTTCTACATAAAGCGCACATCTCGAAATCATAAATAAAGATAGAATGCGACACCTCCGTTGTCCCAATCAACCAACATAATGTATGTATTGAACGATAGATTTAGGTGGAAGAAACATAATGTGCTAGCGTAATAGAGGGATAGTGACAACGATGGCGGACGTTGCTTGTTCGGGTTCCCTTTTTACAAGGAGACTTGAACTAGCAAAAAGAAAACCATTGCTCTCCGGTTGGTAAGCTAAAAGTTTATGAAGGTAGGTCTAGGAGATTGTAGATGAGGCTAATCGCCTGCTGTGCGCTCCAGAAGTCCCTATTTTCTCATATTTACGAAATCCTGTAGAACAGATAGGATGAATCTCTTAAAAAACGCGTCTTGGGTCTGCCATTGGAATTTCCTCCCATTCCCATCGGTGGAACCGCAGAGTATAACGCTCCACCATCACGAAAACAACGTTTTTTTGTGTGCATTCATCACATACAGACCTCTCGTACTGCAACTATTCTGTGAATATCGGAGGAAATCATCTTGCAAGTGTCGATGTACGGGCGGGTCGAATCAGCACTAAATGTTATAATGGAAAGGCGGAACGCTGGGCTACGTACAGCATGCGTCAACGCGCTTGTCTTGGGTTTGCTCCACAGTTATGACAATGAACCTGAAACAACCCCTAATATTCGACAAAGGTCCTCACCGTCTCCTCCTCCATTTCTTCTTTAGTTCCTCCCGGAATAGTTCCTGTGACTCCAAGACTTCGGAGGTAAGGAGATAGCTGCATGAATGATCGACATTGATGAATATTTCGCATCCAAAGGCGCCCTCCGCTGCGATATGCTCGATAATAACAAGCAGATCACTTGATCGACTTATATATGACGATGCGCGCAGAAGATGTTTATCGTTCCATTTATCTGTGCAGCAAAACACCATGCTCCCTTTGGACATAAACTGCATCCGACAGCATGGCCAATATCAGACAAACGAAGAAAAGGCTCACCCTGGCACCGGGCGCCCGTTGTGCATATTCGGAGGAGAGATTTTTCTCCTATGGCTTCCTACTTTATCCTTGACCACGGATAGGCGATATTATGTGACCAATGATAATGAAGTATACTAGGAGTGGCTTAAATTTTCAGCGAACGAGAAAAGCTCCTCTCGACCAACCGCAACCAACCCCCCCCCGCGCTCAACAGAGTCAAACGCCCTTTCAGAACATCACCGTAAATAGCACAAGACGACACAATGTTTATGCCCCAGGTAAGCTCTCATGCCCCAAATCAATAACAGCTTGTTTTCTTCCTACCCATTCTCTCTACAATGCTAATGGCAATCATGGCACTAAAATCTTTTTTAACTTGAAACAGCAGCCCAAATTAACGCCCGAGCAGAAGGCTATGCTGCGTCAGCGCACTCTTGCCAGTGTGTCCAACTTTATTACTGTGGTAGTTGCTCTTCGCGCTGGTAAGCTTTCTTTTTTTTCGTGATTCTGTCAAAGGAGAAAAGGGCAATGGCCAAGTGGAAGGATCGATTCGTATAAAAAAATAAGGAGGAAGGTGGAGGAGGAGTGACCGAGCGAGCAATTGTGTACTATTCAGTCACTTTGCGCACAAACGAGGACATTGGGTCTACGCGAATGATATGCAGCTGTCTAATGTGTGCATGTGTATTTCGGGTAGCTCCGTTTGCGATCGAGTACGTGAACAAGTTGATGCAATAGACGGAATCAAAGAGCTTTAGTGCATGGTCTTTATTATATATGTAAAATATCATCCAACTGCACGTTCTTGAGCAAAAAAAAAAAAATGAATACTTACCCCAGGAAAAAATGGAGTGAGCAAATACCAAAAACAGAGGACCTCGTGTGGAGGGAACATCGTGTGCGCATCTATGATATGCAGCTGTCATGATCAAAAAGGGGAGGGGGTTGCTTACATCATTTCGGTCTCCTTCCAGTGCAACACCCCAAACATGCCTGCCTTTTGTGGATGGGTCGGCGTGGGTGTGAGCGAGTGAGCGAGTGTGTGTGGGTGTGGGTGTGTAAAGCGTGTGTATGGCGCGGTGGGTTCGAGCGTGTGCGTGCCTGCTTTGTGTTTTACCTCGCTTCTTTCGTCCTCTCTTCCTTTTTTTTCCATTCCACTTTTTTTATATTTCATTTTTTTTTCCTTTCCATTCCGTGTTTACTTTCATTCCTATCATCGACCCCACCCTCTGGGAAGCGTCTGTAACGTCAATCCTTATTCTCCAAAAATCAAATTGACCCCATGTTTGCAAAGTCCAAACGGTTCCCTGAAGGTACCTTTGCTATTTGATATCTCGGAAAGCTTCCCGACATAACGTATTATCATGCATATATTGATAAATCATTTATGCTTTGCCCCTACGCTTTTGTTTTCTGTTAGGCAACAAGGACATTCTACCCGGGCCCGGAGATTACAATGTAACCAATGATGAAAATGGCCGACACAAACGATTCGGATTCCTCAATCAATCGAATCGGTTCGGTGCTGACGGACTAGGTACTGGGGATACCGCTCGTTTCTTTTTTAGGAGCTCTCGACTCCGCGCGCCACGTTCTTTCTTGTGTAATTTGGTGGAATAAGATGCTCATCTTATTTTTTTTAGTGGACTTGTCTGGCGACATTTATCCGTCAGGTGCCCATTCTATCGGGAGTCTATCGAGCGAGACGATGTCAACGGTGAGCAACAAGACGGAAGATGCTCGCGGAAGGCGGCAAGTTAGCGAGATGGCTGCCCAGTTTGAAAAGTACCGTCATGCGATGCAGAAGGAGATCGAGTCACTGCAGCACAAGAATCGGAAGTTAGAAGCCAGTATCTCGACCGCTGCGTCAGAGAAGGATGCTATTCAGAGTCAGCTTTTCACAAAGGATCAGGAACTTGCAGAAATGCGCCTCAAGAATGCAAGCCTGCAAAAGACCGTATGTGTTGTAATAAATTCTTAACTCATACAGCGACAATGTACTCATTCGGCCGATATGGATGTGTAACCAACCAAAAAAACAGTTGACACGACTGGAAAAGGGTATCGACAAGGCACCCAAGGTGATACAGATGCAAAAACGAATAGACCAACTGGAGAAGGAACTCGATGTGTCGCGTGCCGAAGCTGTGAAGACACGTGAAGATGCACAACAGCATCAGGAGGCGACCAATCGGTTGCTGGAAACAAAAGCAGAGGCCATCGAGACTTTGGAGGAACAGGTTGCGCATCAGCGGCAGACGATTTCAGACCTCGCAGACCAAATCGAGACAGGCCGTGAGACACTCAAGTCGGTACAGGACCAACACAAGGCCACCCTGGGCGCTCTCCACACTGAGTTGCAAGGAGTGACGGACGCACTTGGCCAGACAAAAGAACTGCTCGCTGCGGAACGGGCCTCGGCGGCTACCCTGGCCGACCGGATCGGCATACTCAATACCAACGTGGAAACACTGCGGGCTGAGAAAGCGGACCTTGAACGCACTGTGGACGATATGGCACAGCGTCATCAAGCAGAACTGGCGGTATGCAAGACGGAACGCGAGCAGCTGGAACATGTAATTGTACAGTTACAGGGCTCGCTGCAGCAGAGTGCAGATGCCATGTCAGAACTTGAGACCCAGCTTAAACTGCAGAAACATGAGTGTGATGCCCTGCATCAGACCAATGATACGCTCGAGTCTCGTCTTGTGCAGAAGCAGGAGCTGTGCCACAAGTTCCAGGCCCAATTTGACATCTACCGGAACCATGTGACCCATCTTCTGCGTGACATGAGAGAGAAAACACCTGATGACACCCGTCTCAGCCATGAACTCCAGGAGGCAAAGAAATTCATTAACCATCAGGCGCTTCAAATCGAAGGTCTCAAGTCTGAGATCCACTGGATGACCAAATGGAACCGCAAACTCAGTGATCTGATCGACACAATCCACCATGATGATATTGCACAAGGATGGCCGACAGGCTGCAAAGGTACGTATGAAAAATAGCAACGCCGTTGCTGAGTTAATAATCTCTATGACCCATAGTCATCAATGATTCTGGTTTCTTGCAAGGCGATTCCAGTGCTAAGGCCTAAGTGGGTCACAGTCTTTTCGTTTTTTTTCAGTATGCAAACTCACATTTGTAGATATCACACCACAAATCTCTTTTTATTCCCTTGCTATTATTTCCTTCTTTCCTTATACCCAAATTCTCTTCGTTTCCAGTTTGAACCAACGTACTTTATTAGCGTACATCGAAATATTTCCCTCTTTTACTTTTTACCCTCTCGTTTTATACAATCTTAGGTGGATCCCAAGATATTGTCCATTTACATTTCTCGACATTGCTGTAGCCAAGTGAAGCTTTCTGTCTCTGTCTCAAGGGCAAGGTCTTTAATGAGGACAAAAAATATCGCCGCTTCAGCCAATCAAAAATTAACATTCCTCAATCACGCAAGGAACTATGAAAATGTCGATATACATCATCTCTTTTTTTTTTTTTTGTTCAGAGAGACGAAAAAAAAATATAGAAGCATCAACAACAACAACAAGAACCATACAGCATACAATTAAAAAGAAAAAGCAAACCACCTAAGGTAAAATAGATTCAAGACCCATTAGGTCGCTCGAGAAGTTTGGGATCTTTTTCAACCACAAGGGCACGAAGCCATTTGGCTTCCATCTCGAGTTCCTTGACCCGCTTCTCCAGAGCTTCTGCTTTGGAAGTCATTTCCTTTGCAGTCTGTTCAAGGATCTGTTCACGCATCTTCTTTTTCATGCGGAAGCGTGCGGAAGCGGCCGTGTTACGTCGTCGCTTATCTTCTTCTGCAAGAGCTTTTTCCGATAAATCAGCACCTGATGTTTCAGCCGATGATGGAGATTTGCGCTTTCTGGTTTGGGAGGCGGTAGATGCTGTCGAAGACGTAATAGTGTTTGTGTTGACTGCAGGAGGAGCAACTGCAGGCCAGGCCATGTTGAGATCCATTGGCGTAGGTGCAGGGGCGAGACGTGGCAGACCGTGTGGTTGTTGTTGTTGTTGCTGTTGTTGCAATGGGAGAATGTACGCAGGACTAGAAACAGTCGAAGAGTTCGTAGTCGAAGGTGACGATAAGAACGAGGGATGCTGCTGTGTTGTCTGCTGGTGGGTTGAATGATGCTGGCCTATGATAGATAATATATAAAGAATAGAAAAGAAAGTTAGCATTTCTCTCACTCCACCGCGCGCACGAGGTAACAATCGTGTCTTTACCTAGTTCGGTAAGGGTTGCAAAGAGATCCGCCTCAGCAGATGACTTGCTCGGATCTTTTGTGAGGTCATCGAGCAATGCTGATCCCGGAGTCGTATCAAAGGTGAATTGCGCATTGGCCCATAGTGACAGTTCCTCGGTGAGCGCCTCCTCCGAAATTTCAGCAGAAGTCTCTACTCCGAGCAGATTCAGAGAGTTGATGTAGGACATGCGTTGTCTGGAAGGAGGAAAACGTTCCAGGCAAAAGAAGTAGAAAGAAAAAAGAGAAGAGGAAGAGAGCCCAAATCTGAGTTTCCGCCGTTATCAATCTGCCCTTTGTAATTTCCCTGTTTCATAAGTCTCTCGCTTGCCCATCCCCGCCCTTATCACATCGCGCGCACCTTTCTTTCTCTTTCCTCTATGCAATGTCTCCATTGTTATTCAATCCATCGGAGAGCTCGCATACTATGTTATCGGCATTCCATTGGGGTTGTGCGTGCGTGCGTGCGTGCGTGCGTGTGAAGGGGATGTCTGATCTAATCTATATTTTAAGGGAGCCTATCATCTGACACAGACCGCTTGAACTGAGTGACGGAAAAGCAAAAAAAGCAAAGCACCTGACTGCGCGCGTCCCCGCTTTTGGTTATCAAGCATAGCGCCGATTCAAAAACAGGTTTCAGGTCACACATTGCCTTGCCAACGCCCCCCCCCCCAACCCAACCCCACCGGGAACCCACCCCCCGTATGGACAAGGCCACTTCACCACATGTCGCCCACTTCCGCCCCCCACCTAATGTCCCCAAGCCCTTTTCATAGGCGACACAGAGAGGCACACACACCGACGCATACACAGAGACACATACACACGGGCTTCTTTTCTCCCTCTTTTTCTATACATGCATATTGCTCGGGTTGCAAGAACGGAAAAGCCGCGTGTGAGTTGGGGAGCACAAACGAAGCGCGCACAAACAGCTGCATACTGTTCGTCCCCGCTTTAACCAGATTGGATGAAAGAGCCGCGTTTAGCTCTCCCCCCCATCCAATAAATAGTGCATCTCTCCCTCTCTCTCTTTTCCCCAAACAGCGTCACTTCCTTTTTCCTTCCCTCTTACATAACATGTCTGGATACGGCGAAGCAAGCAGCTATGGAGGCGGCGAGGCCGCAAGCTATGGTAAATATACCAACAGAGAAAGACACACCATACATACATACAGAGAGAGAGAGAGAGAGAGAGAGAGAGAGAAAGGCACGCGTAACGCGCGTATATGCATTGGATCTAATCATTTGCTGTTCTTTCCCGCCCACTCCCCTCCATCACACCACCTCGATAAAGGCGGTGGCGGTTCCCAGCAGCAATCGTCTTACGGCGGCTACGGTGCCGACCCCTACGGCACTGGTAACCAGCAACAGTCCTACAGCCACGAGGATGTCCACAGCAATGTGACCCGTTATGCTTCCCAGGAGGTTGACGATGACGACGACCGCAACCTGATCTCGTCAGTCATGTCCAACCTGATGAACAAGGAGGCCCAGTTCGAGACGAATGACGATGAGCTTGAGCGCGCCAAGACCGCAAGCCGCAAGTTTTACAGCGAGGAGGAGGACGATGACGATGACCGGTCCCCTGAGAACATTGGCTCAGCCGCGGCCATGCGTGCTTTTGAGAAGCACCGCGCCAGTGGCGAGAGCGGCGGCATGAACGCTCTCCTCGGTATGGCTATGGCCGAGGCAGCCAAGCTCTTTGGTGCCAAGGCTTCTGGTGGTGGTGGATCGGACGGCAAGGCTCAGGCCATCCAGGCTGCGGCCATGATGGCCATGAAGATGTATGCTTCCAAGCAAGGCGGTGGAAGTTCAGGCGGTGGAGGCGCCATGGGCACGGTCATGAATCTCTTGATGGCCAGCCAGGGTGGCGGTAATAAGAGTTCGGGCGGCGGTGGCCTCGGCGGTATGGTCGGCTCCCTTCTTGGTGGTGGTGGTGGCGGCGGCCACAGTAGCAATGAGCACAAGTCCTCTGGTGGAGGTGATCTTGCTTCCAAGCTCATTGGCAAATTCTTCTAAAAAAATATCCCTTTCCCTTTCTTTTGTAAAATAAATGAAACCTTTTCCCAAAGCATGTAATTGTCGGGGAATCCCCGTTGGGTGGAGAAACGGGCCCGGGAAGGAAGAAGCTCTATGCAACCCATTTTCGCATCCCGCGCTCGCTTCCCCAAAATAACACGCATGCATCCACCACCTGTCCAAGAGAAAACAAATTACCAACTTTTTTTTTTTACAGGCCTGGGAAAATAAGAGAGAACCACACACACACACACAGAGAGAGAGATAAAATGTGTTTTGTTATTACAAGACACAAGAACATTGCAAAGCAAGTACGTAGCAATAAGCCAAAGACATCCTTATTGCGGTAATGTAGGACAACGCCGTTGACGTCACCGTCGTCGTCAAAGCCTAGGTGTCACCGAAAATCGCCCGCATGGCTACGATGCTTCGTTTTTTTTTTTGTTCACCTCATCCTTGGTGAAAAGGGTTGAGACGGCTCGGAAGAGAGCGGCCGGGCCGTCATTTCGATATCATTTGGATCCTCCGGCGGCGCATGTATGGCGGGTGGAAGTGTCGGAGGCGGACGAACAGCCTGAAGACATAGGGGACATGACTCGCTCTTTTTGAGGAGCCAAGGATCTAAAGGCGAAAAAAAAACAAAGAGTGCATAAGAAGAGGTGGGACCGTCCATGCGCGCGCATGTAATACCTATACAATCCTTGTGATACTCGTGTCGGCACGGCAATGTCTTGATATTATCGCCCTTGGTATAAGACTCGAGGCAAATCACGCACGTCTGGTCCTTTTCCCCATCCACAGATATCCGCACAGGAAGTGCTGCTACTGCATCGGCCGAGAGCTGGGCATGCGCGGGCAGGGCAGCCGCGGAAACAGTCAATCGCCAGTAGAGCTCTTGGGCTGCCGCTTCATCGTCGTCGTTGTCGTCGTCGTCGTCGTCTCCGCTCCTGCTGGTGATGCCGACGCGGTGTGTCAGCAGTCCGTGGCTGTTTTGGTCTGTCCGCCACAGGTGGCACTGAACTGCAGCTTTGTGTGTAAGCAAAAATAGCCCACGCGTCAGTGAAGCAAAACAAACACACATCACTTGAACGAATCCTACCGAGGATAGCTATACTGGTCAGGACGACAAGACCAATGACAATGAGTGCAAACTGCCATGGGTCAAGACGTGCATGTTGGGGAGGAAACAAGGTGACTCGGATAAGTGACGTATCGGATACATTCGCGAGTCGTGTTTGCAGATCCGTGCCGACCGCCAAATCAACATAGTATGCCGGAATGGAGACCACGTCGGGCTGAATGAACTGGCGTGCCATACATATTGCAGGATGAGCGATCGTCCGGCTCAATGCCAGGCCTTTCTTTCTTTTTATTTTTTTTATAAAAAAAAAACATACCATGCCTGTGCTCGCTATCGGATCTTGATCAAACGGTACATTGTCGTACACGATGGCTGCAATGGCACCGTCTTTCTGGGCATTCAGAAGCTTCTCCATAAATAGACAGCTGCCGCGCCGAATTAAGGCAATCGTTGCCAGGGTCGGCGTCGGCGTCCTGTTCGGCAAGGTTTCATTGCCAACGGTGGCAGTGCAGGCATCACTGCGATCGTAAAGAATACCCTAATATACTCACAAAAGGTTGAGACCACATGGGGCAAGAAGATTTAGGAAAAGGATATGGACATGGACAATTTGCCTGAATGCCTTCCGTGGGTGGGAATGGAACGTTCTCCGTGGTCATGACATTCGCACTGTACTGCCATTCCTCGGACGTGCTTGTCCCATTATTAGCAAGTAAAACAATGACCTCTAGCAAATAACGTTCGGTCAATGCAGATCAACAAACCGAACCGCTTCCCTCTTTTTGTTTTTGTGTGTCTACCTTGTCGTATGCTTGGGCCTCGGCCTTTGAACCACCGCGATGCATTGGGCAAGGTGATCGCGCCAATGACAAGCCAGAAGAGCATGATCATGCCAAGTGCATACATGATGGTCGGTGTTAAGCGTGGCATGGCTGATAATCGAAGAAAGCAGAGAAAGATGATCAATCAACAA
This sequence comes from Dichotomocladium elegans, assembly GCA_025716815.1. NCBI lineage: Eukaryota > Fungi > Mucoromycota > Mucoromycetes > Mucorales > Lichtheimiaceae > Dichotomocladium > Dichotomocladium elegans. The sequence continues at coordinate 1,151,966 of JAIXMN010000007.1, forward strand.
ACAAATAATGATAATAACTGTATTAAGAATAATAATAATAAAAAAGACCTCGGCCAATAAATAATGAATCAATTTTGATGCGCGACACCGTGGTAAAAAAAAAAAAAAAACCTGACACACATAGGATATAAAACAGTTAGCTAGAAGAGGAGGAAAAGCGGCCTGCGGCGGCAGGATGTGTGTTCATCGAAGATGTCGGGCCGTTTTGCAGATGGACGGGCAGTGGTCGGGTGATTGGCGATGATGGAGCAATGGTCGACGATCCTTCCGCCACATTGGATGCTTCCTGCTGCTGCTGCTGCTGTACTACAGACGAAGATAGGCCTTCTTCTCCGGGAATTGAGGAAAAGGACACCTTGCTACCATTTTCTTGTGGATCGCAGTCGTACTTGCAAACAGGGCATAGGGTTGATTTCTTTGTCAGCCACACGTCTATCATCGCGCAAATGCATTAGGGAAACCATTTTTTTTTTTAAAAAAAAAAGAAACGGTCTCGGAGGAACAACAACTTGCCAATGCATCCCGCGCAAAATCCATGAGCACATGGCAGAATGCGCACCTGATCTTGCGGCTGGAGCTCCTCGAGACAAATAGCACATGCGGTGTTCCTGACTTTGCTGCCGCTGAGTTCCTGCACGGGGCACATGGCATCCAACTTTTCTAGTGACATATGATCCGTCTTCGCTTGTGGTTGCCTACCGGCTATGAGTAAGCCTCGCTCAGCTGCCTCCAAGGCGTTATTCCTAGCTTCTTGCTGGCTTTTTCGGAAGAATCGGGAACAAAGGATCGCTATTGATCAATGGAATAAAAACTTCCTGGCATGAGTCTGCACCATCCCATAGATGCAGCAACACCAATAACAGATGTCCCGACTGTAGATGCTTACCAAATACAATAATCACAACAGCAGCAATGACATAAGCCAGATACTCGCGTTGATTCCCAAATGTAGAGAAGTTGCTGTCGCCAAGACTGCTCCCATCATAATGCTCGGCCTTTGAGCTATGGTTAGTCTGGTCGATCAGGAATGTCGTTTCTTCAAAGTACGGCTGAAGTTGCACAAATCGGCGTATCGCTGAGGCACTTTGGAACGCGGCTGCGTCCACAATGGCTTCCTTCACAGATATCCCGAATGCTGAAGGCCCAAAATACACGGGTACAGTCAGTGTCGTCGTCGTCATGGGGCGCACATCGTTATCGACCATATGCGACGCATTGCGACTGGCAGGCATGGGCTTCGTCCAGATGGGATAATTATTATCCGTTGTGTTCCTCATCGTCAGCTGCTGCGCACCAGCGAATGTCCTGTTGTCATAGAAAAGGAAGGCACGGAGGTTCATATGGTGTTGGGTTGCGAAGGTCATTGTCGCATTGATTTTGCTCATCCACGAGTCGCATCGCCCGCCGCGCTGGATAAGTGCAATCGACCGCTCCACTGAGACCGCCGCCACCAGCTCCTGCAATTTACCGCCATTTAACTGCTCGACCGTCTGGAACGATAACATGTCCGGGCAACCATCCCCGAAATCCACCACAAGGCACTACGTATCCCCCGCGCCCCCCCCCCACAAAAACAACCCATCCCACCCATTATAAGTTGGCATATTTGAGTTTTACTATAAAACACATCCTACCTCATCATAGCGAGTCAACCTTGAATCGGACGAAAATACGGTTTGGAAGTCTTGGCTATAGACCTTAAAAGACTTACCAGCAACGTATGTCTTATCTTCCGGTCGACTTAAAACTGACTTCATGTCCTGTTCCACAATCGCCTGCCTAACTCCATTTCCATCATCCCGCACCCCAACGCTCCCGGCACATGAGTTTATTAATCAGATTCCAAGTTGTGAAATCAGCTCATTGACGAACCAAATAAAAAAGTTGCTTTTGTTAGCCTGCCCAACTACGTTGAGTGGCAGTCTAGTCAGGAACAGCAGTGCTGCTAGGTACAGCCCTCTATGCTTCATTTTTCAAAAGAAATAAAAGGAGGGGCGGGAAAAACAAAGTGGCAAAAGAGAGTGAGGGTTGGAACCAAAGTGTGTGTGAGTATGTGATCGCACACATGTACAACCAAAAAGCATCCTCATATCATTTTCCGGGCTTCCCCCCTGCTTAACCTCATTGGGTCAACCGAATCGACCGCAATACGATCCTGTACACAATGGATGACACCGTCGAGGAGCAGCTCGGCTAACATAAGACCAGTGGCCGGAGCATTCAGAATACCCCAGCAACTATGTCCAGCAGCAAGATAAAGGTGCCTATGTGTCGGGTGGGCGCCAATAAGCGGTGAGCCATCGCGTGATATAGGCAGGTAACATGCCTGGCGAGCACAAATCTCGCCATGGTAAGCAGGAAGGAGAATGATGTCCCTCAAAAGCCTGAGTTGCTCAATCGCTTCAGAGTCGACTTTAACCCCATCAGCCGACGGTGGCAGCGGCTCTGCCGTATCTGTGGCCGAGCACATGTAAAGCGTCCCATCCTATTCGTATGTTTTACGGTGGCGTTTTTGGTTTTGCGTTCTTGTCACTTACAGGCCGCGGGTAGACTTCAGGCTCATGCGATTGCCTCCCATCCGCCACTGACGTAAATAGAGCTTGTGGAGGTACTGCTTCTGCGGTCGAGTCTGCCCGTGTAAACACGATCGAGTGCGCCCGAACGCCATCGATCGGTAAGTGGTTTGTCCGTCGTCGGCCTTTCATGGTCAGTTGCCCACTCCAAGGACCCATAGCAACCACCACGCGGTCCGCCTTGATCTCACGCCCATCCTTGAGTATCACGCCTCGAACGACGTTGTCCTCCCCCTCGTACAATAGGCTTTCCACACCCACACCGCATGCTAGAGTTACCCGGCCCGTCTTCTGGGCAGCCTCCATCAAGACCTGCGTGAACTGCCCCGGATGAACCTGCGCCGTATTGGCCGTCGTGCCGAGTTGCTCCTCACGTCGGACCTTGTCCTGCTGAATCCAGTTTATCGCGCTGCTCTTCTGCTTCTGTTGCTTGTTTGCCTTGTACTTTTTCGTTGTGGGCATCTCACTCGTCTGCAGCAGCGCAGAAAACGTGTCCAGCTGTCGGTACCCATACCTTTTCTTGCCGTCAAGTTTGTCTGCAAGTTCGGCATGGAGCGTAAATGATTTCCGTGCAATCGGGCCCAGCGGCGTGTCATCACTCCTAATGCGATGTTTTTTTTTGGTGGGTGGGTGAGTGGTTGGCTCGTATTTGATTTGGCAGGAGGAAGAAGAATGGAGATAGAGAGGGGAGAGGGAACTCACCAATCGCGTGCAAGGAATCCACCGGCCTTGCCGCTCGCAGCACACGCAACACTGGTTTGTTCAATGACGGTGATGGAAAGATCGTCATTGTTAATTGCCTTTTGGGACAAAAAGTACGCGACACAGGTGCCAATGGCACCCGCACCCACGATGATAATATGCATAATATGATGTAGAAATTATGTTGGGGATAGGGTGCAACTGCCCACCCCCCGGGTTTTTTTTTAGCGTGTGGCTGAATAGAATGAGAATTCATTAACACTCTAACCATTTCTTTCTTCTGAGAGTTACATCACATAAATTTGTCATATGGATAAAGAAGATAGGAGAGATACTCATTAGTCAACAGAAAACACCCAGTCCTTTTTATTACAAGCTTGGTGTGCCATTGCAGTAACAATGGTGGAAGGCAACAAGCGGGTACAGCCAAATCACGGTTCCACCCAAGGCCCATGTCCTCCCTCTCGAGGCACTTGAGTTAGCTTGGTATCTTTATGTACAGAGGTTCCGAAATAAAGAAGATTATATAATGGAAACAAATCAATATGATGGGGCTGTGTATACCGTTCAAGCTTCACGAAAGGAGAACAATAGATTCGGCAAAGAAAATCACTTGCCAAAGTCCCCGTTATTTATAAGGAGAGCAAGCGGGTCCACATCCAGAGGGCCAGACAACCAAATCCAAGAATTTACCTTTGTAGAAGAGAGGAGAAAATCCTGTGTTGCGCATGTTGGAGGAAAATCTGAGCTCATCTTTGTCGATGTAGGCGCGCTTAAAGACTACTTCTCTCAGCTGAATTCCTGTATCCTTTTGCTTAGAAATACGTACGCGTAGCAACAACGCCACAGTGCCGCCTGAAAGGTAGAATATGCAGATGTTCTGTGTGAGAAACAAACGGGTTGAAGTGAGTACATTTCCTCATCAATGACATAGATAGTCCACAGGTTCAGGACAGCCATGCTCAACAAGGATATGGGGTATCTTTCGCCGTGCACGTGATATTTGCTTTACCATCACGCATAAAGATTTCTGACTTCTATTTTTGTGATTCTGCGACTTCAGTTTTGGCATTTCTATTATTGCTGATATTTAGGACTGAGCTACACGCAAAGCTACTGTACATGTTTTCTGGCCAGCAACGGTCAAAATATGATTTATAGGTTAAAGATAGTCATGTTCATCAGCGACATGACCTTGGCCATCTGCGAAGAAAAATAAATTGCACATTCCAGAAAGAGTCAAAAGGAAGAGATGGAAGCGACCTTTTTCGGTGGATGCATGTGACATTTGCTTTGTCATCATGCGTCTTCTGAGCAAAATGCGATCTTATTTTTGTGATCCTACGACTTCAGAACGGGCAGGGGTGCCATTTTGATTTTGAAAAAATGGAGTGTGTGCGTGTTGCTTAAGCTTGCATATTCCCTTTTTTGTCATTTAGATAGCGATTTTTTTACGTGTAACCTCAAAAGATACTTCCCCTCATTTTTTCCCTCATTATCTGCACTCTTCCGATCTGAATAATGTCTTATTTCCTGCCTATCAAGTCTCGAATCGTTACTGCTCCTTTTAAAAAAAGGCGAAGACAAGAGGCATCACTGCAGGTAGTTTTTTCTCAAACTACTAGTGAACTTGCTTGCGAATTCGCTGTGGAAAAATACAGTCGTAGCAATGTCAATACACTCGCCATGCAAATCTCTTGGGCCAAACGCCGTTTAATCTTTTCAGCAGCGGAATTCATCCGCACTTGGCTTGATCGGTTGCCGGATCGTGCATCCTGGGCACTTGATTCTTATTATACACTCGCTCAAAAGCTCCCGGGCGTTCTCACAATCACCATGCTGATTCAACTCGCCGAGCGTACCTGGCTTTCAAAACAATGGCAGACATTGCTGCTCGAGCCATCAGCACATGGTGTTGCCAAAGGTAACAATAAACTGCAATATCTACGGGGAGCTGTTTGCCTTCTAACGAATCTCGGTATGCTACTCTCTTCCCCGAAAAGAATATCTCGAGGCCATGATACTGGAATCAATCGAATGGATCAATCAGGTGTGCCAAGAAGAAAAAGAAAGGTGTGTTGCGATATTATTCTGGGAATTCCGGAATCCCTTCTTCGGGTGGTAACATTCAAATCAACTTAGGTCTTTTTTCGACGGACTCGCGCTACAGATGGTGTTGGAAATCCTTCACGACCCTGCAAAACTAATAGCCTTACCGATGGAGAAACGATACGAAATTGCTATGAAGCTGCTGGAGGAAGGGGACGTCCATAATGATGCTCTACAGAAGTTAGAGGATGCGATGGCAATTAAGAGTCGTTTATGGAACGAGCCACCAACGCCTGTTGCGCGGCATTTTGCATTATGGTTTGCCCATGGTCTACCGGACCATCTAGTAGCATGGGTAATGGGAAAGGTAAATACGGGTCTATTTGCCAATGACGTGAGACTGGTGAATCAGGAAATATAGCTTATACGATCGTATAGCCATCATGGACGCGTTTGGTTGTATTCTCGGCTGTGTGTCATATATGGGCAGAGATGTCCGATTTGAGTCAGGCAACTTCATTGATCGACCATTTGAATGATGCAGTTAAAACCATGTTTAGCAGCAGCAGCAGCAGCACTTTCTCAATATCGATGCTCGCCATACTGCTGCTCTTAGTGCAAACTGCGATATTAAGCTTTGGTGACCTGATCGGCATGCGTTACCAAAAATGGATTCAGGTAAGACGTGATCGATGGCTTTGCTTCAATGACTCAATGTAATTTCAGCATATGTTTTTAGATCCGCAAACCTCGTGCTTCAAAGCAACCGTAAATACCAAAAAATCCATGGATCTTCTTGTATCATCCCTTGAGGCCATGATTCCTGGAGAAAATCCATCTGTTCTTCAAGTAAGCTTTTGAGACCACTTGCTTGGCGACAAGATAGTTGACTTCATAGATGTCAAACTTAAAAGTTTCATGGTAAAGCACTGAGCGGTAAACAACATTTCCCGTTCCACAACTATGTGTCTCTCGTGAAAGCACGCCTCATGGAACATGGGGTACGGTAGAACAGAACGAAATCTCGAATGCGACCTTTATCTTTATTTGACACTCCACAATGATATAGCTTGATCATTCTTTGCGACAATACCCCTCGTCACTTCAAATACCGTTACAACTCCTGCAGTATGGCCAACAACCGGACCAGCGAATATACAGCAATAGCACTTTGACAACGGCAGGGAATCCAAGCAGTCATCACGTGGAGGACGAGATCAGTAGGATACTGGAGGAATATGAAAAAACACGATTAATCCCAAAAAGCCTGTGGGAAGATACCATCTTTCGACCGCGATGGTTCAGGGCTACCTTTATTCCCGCCATCACACTTTTGCCTGAAAGGTTAGATGTCCGCGATGCTCTAATGGCGGCGCTCATGGACAAGAAACGCATCAATGAGGACACCTACGCGGAATATCTGGAGAAACGAACCGTATAAAAACTGTATATTTATGTACATATTGTTCAAAACCAGAAAAAATGAAAATACCATGGTACTGGAAGGCGAGATGTTACGTTTTTCTATATGCATTAACGGCAATGGCTTTATAGACTAATACACTCCCGAAGATGAAACCCATTCGTCATCAAACAGCCACCGCAGAGAGATCATATAAAGCAATAACGATACATCAGCTGCATCCAAGCACGGCAGCAGATGCCCTTCGGAAACGCAAAGCACATTATCAAAACAGATACCCCTGCGCCTTCGTAGAAAAAATAAGGGCAACACCTCGCAGTCTGCGGATGAAGGATGCCGGTGGTACTTAAGCCCGGACCCATGAAGCGGTCTTATTGTCCATGATGATAATAAACAGAGGTAAATTAGGTGGAAAAAGAAAAGCAAAGGGATCGAAAAGGAGGATAAGATTATGCCCAGCTAAACGTGATCATTGTAGAAAAAGACAATACCTGACAAAGTTCAAATGACACAAAAGCAGCGCGAGATATCCACAATGAGCGATTTACAAAAAAGGAGAAGGCCTCCCAGAAGCAGAAATGGCTGTTTCGCAGAATGCAAATGAACAATCTAAAAGTGCGGTGGACAGCCTAAGCTTTTGGTGGTCATCGTTAGAATAAGCAACCTCGCGCTCTCCAAGAATAAAAGAAGACCGTCTAAGGGAGCAGGAACACCTGATCCAAATCCTTGGAAGCAAAAACGATAACGTAGGTTAAAAACATTTTGGTCTGGTTTCTCTGTATGACAGAGCGATTGGGAGTTCATGCAAAAAAGGAATAAAAGATTGGCCATCCTCATATTAGTCCGGACTGGCCAACGAGTCCTTTTCTTCTCTTTCTTTCCTGTCTGTGTCACTCGCTGTTGTTACCCGCATGGAACCCAGCTCTTTTCCTCCTTCATACTATGAGAACTTCCTGGAGAGCTTGGCCCGCATCACGTCTAAGCTGCTGACGGATAGGGAAGCCGAGACTGTCCTGCACTCTATCCATTCGTTTCAGGAGAAACTGAAACGCATGAGCAGGTAATGAGCTCTCTCCATGGGACTTTGCCATCGAGCCATGCTGACACACATGTACGCATGCATATTTGCATTTTAATCACTTACTCCTGTTCAACCTCTCCTGCCCCTCTCTAGTCAGAATCTGACACGGCTCCAGCAAGAGGCCCCAAATCCTGCAAAAAAGGCTGTATGCCAACACGACGGTAAGACGTGCACCCAGAATTGTACCCGCGGGTTTATCAAAGCATTTGCGGTCGGATATGGGGTCAAGTACCTGCTTGCAATATTACCGGCATTGATGATGGGGAAGGTTTTTAAACGGTAATTCTATCATTGGGGGGGAGGGAATTTCTACTTTAAAGGAAAAAGGCATCATCTTAATCCTTCATTTCGAACCAGGCCGAGTCTGTTGCGGCGGGCAGCGAATCAGTAAGTTTTCTGTTGAAAATTTGAGAATATCATATGGGATTTGACCGAATGCCCATTTTTTGGGTCGTTTTTTTTTTTAGAGATACTGCTATGTTCGCACTATTTTTGAGTACATTCCTGAGCAGCTACAAAGGCGTCCTCTGCTTTTTGCGACGTCATAATGCCTCGGAGCGTCAAAATGCCTTTATTGCCGGATCGGTTGCCGGGATGTCTCTAATCATTGATAGGGATACGCGCCGTCGCCAGGCCATCATGATCTATTTGTTTACACGAAGCTTTCAATTCATGGGCGCATGGATGATGAAGCAGTGGGCCATTCGTCGCAGGATCAAGCATGCCAAGGCTAGGGCGGAGCAGCAGCGCGACACAATCGATTTAAGCAGCAATACCGATGCAGCAGCCGAGGGTGATGATGCGTCTTCCAAAGAGGTTAAGGATGAAAAAGATTGGGAGGACAGGCTCGCAGGGTTTCTTCAGCGGTGGGCGGGCATCTTGGTCATGATGGTGGCCAACTCGGAATTGATCTATGCTATGATATTCCATCAAGAAACCATCAGCAAGTCGTTCCTGTCGTTCCTACTCACCCACGGCGACTGGAAGCCCGATGTCGGCTCCAAACTAGCCCCGTCGCTGATGCAATCCATCGGTGATACTATCCGGTCCTTGTCCACCAGCGAAAAAGGCTCGATCCGGATGCCGCTTGATACCACCAGTCGCGAATATGTGGCCACGCATATTAGCTCTTCGGTTGCAGCCGCCATTCCGCCAAACATTCGCCACAAGTATATCCTCTGCGCCCTTCAACATCCTCTCGACCCTGGCTGCATGCACAGCAAGATCACTCTTTTCCGTCACGAGTTTATCCGCGCACTGAAGCTTTATGTTCCCTTGAATGTGGTAAAGTGGGATCTTGATCCGCCAAACTCTCTTAAAGGCGGTGCTTCTTTTTTAACTTCCGAAGCGCAATAATTCTATAGATCATGACGGCCGTATTTCGATCCAATAAGCTCATGTCACAGTAAGTTTGATTTTGAGATATGCTTTCTATAGGTCATTTTTTAATTGATATCGTTTGCATTAGGCCTGTGAACGTTTTGCAAAAGTTTGCCAGCTCCTGTCTGCAGTCCGCTATCTTTTTAAGCATGTTTGTTACCATGGGCCTTGCATCACCTTGCGCTATGCGGCCCATCTTCAATCGTGAACGAAAATGGATTTATTTGATTCCGGGTGCGGTTGGCGGTCTGATGACTGCTCTTGAAGTAAAAAGTCGTCAACTAGGTAAATGTCCCGATGGCAGTACAAGGGCAGATGGGGGGAGAGAGAGAGAAATCATGTGATTTACTGCTTTGCAACCCCCTAGAGCTTGGCATGTACTGCTTAACACGAGCCATTGAGTCCTATTGGAATATTCTGGTTAAAAACGGATACGTGCGCAACATTCCGAACGGCGACGTCTTTGCCTTCATGTTTGCGATGGGTACGCTCATGACTCTTTACCAAAATGACAAGGACACCATCAACTCTCACTACTTGGCAATCATGACGCGTTTCTTTGGCAAAAACTGAAACAACACGCAACTCTCTATATATATTACAAGTAAACCAAGTTACGATTCTATGGCAGCAATGATTTTTTAATTTTAAGCTTTTTTTTTAAGACGACCTCTCGCCTCCCTCCCTATGAGGGGAAGTCGGTATCAAGACTCTGAAAGAGAGCGGAACAAACGCTTCACTATCCACGACCCCCATCCTCTGACTTATGTTTTTATCTCTACCCAGAGATAAGGATCCCAATTTGTGACGAAGACACTTGTTAGAGTCAAACGGGACATTTGCTGCTATGTATACAGACTCTGAAAGGTTGGTGGGACATTGCGCGTCATTGGGGATAGATCAACGTTTGTGAAGGGTGGCGGGGTAGACGGATTTTGTCCCCAGTGGTGTGGGCGAGAAGAGCGTTTATATAGAACGAGCCGGATCCTGTATGTACAGTACCTACAACAGCTCGCTCGCTCGCTCGTTCTCATAATATTTTGCTGCAAGTTGGATTGGAACCTAAGAGTATCGCTACAACAAGTCGGTCCCTATTGCAGGCTGACGAGAATAATAAGTTCATTGTGGCTGTTGCTGCTGCGCTCATGGGTGGCTTTCTCTCTCTCTCTCTCTCTCTCTCTACCGCAGGGAAGGAAGGTGTGAATGGGTTTGTGTGCGCCCACATAAACTTTGTAGCGGGAGGGATAGATACTGCAGGAATGAGCGGTAAATTTGTACTGGAGACGGTCCGTTCATGACCGTGTGGTACGGATAATACATACTATTTGCTGTCGAAAAGGGGGTCACCCTGACCAGCAGGTGTCAGGAACTTGGGGGCGCGGGCCACATCATCAGTCGAATGTTTTGCATGCTGTGGATACCATCCCCACCAACGAAACGCACCAGTCCAGAACTCTTATCGACCAAGCCTGTGGATATCGATACGGCTCACGTGTACATATTACAGTATGGTATAACACTGTACAATGCTACACACTGTTGTCTATGGAACAAACCCAGCGAGTCTCGATAGCAATTTGAGAAGATTATATTCATGCAACAAATAATTGTGGTAAACTGAATTACTGGTGATCTGTAAAGGGAATACGTATGTAATGAGAAGCAGAGTCTGTGGCGTGCGCGTGGAGGACAGGAAAGGGAAAAAAGGAGTCGAATAGATGGGGTGAGGGAGAGGCATCCGCATGTCTTTTTGTTGTTGTTGTTGTTGTATTAATTGAAGGCACGACCACCCGACAGAGAGGCATACATGGCCTTGATCTCTTCGGCGTATACCTTCTTGGCAACCTCACGCTTGAGTTTAAAGGTAGGTGTCAAGAGGTCGTTGTCAATGGTGAACTCATCAAAGGTGAAATGCAGAGCCTTGATCTGCTCAAAGCCCTTCAAGTCGTTCTGCTTGCCATACTTTACGAGCAATCCCAGGATCTCTTTCTTGATGTCTTCAGAAGCAATCATCTCCTCAAGCGACATGTTCTTATCCTTGCCCCAGCGTTTCAAAGCATCTTTGTCGGGGACAATCACACCCACCAACGAAGGCTGCAATGAGTCACCATACACAAAGGCCTGTGCAACGAGTTCATGCTTCTGATACACGCCTTCGATTTTCTCTGGTGCAATGTACTCGCCCTTCAATGAAAAAAAAAACCACGCGCAGGGTGGGTGTGGATCAGATCTGCTGTTGTTTGCTCTTGAGAAAGAAAGAGTATGCGTAATAAACCGTACCTGTGATAACTTGAAGATGTTCTTCCGTCGATCGATAATCTGTACTCGACCGCCTTCGTCAAAGAGACCAATGTCACCCGTAAGTAGCCATCCATCCTCGGTGATGGTTTCGGCCGTCTTGTCCGGTGCCAGATAGTACTCCCGCATGACGGCAGGACCGCGGATGCAGATCTCGCCCCGCGGGAAGGGCTTGTCGGTCGACCTGTAGTCCATCTCGGGAACATCAATGAGTTTGATTTCGCTGCACGGGAAGGGTGCACCCACGACGCCCTGGGTGGTGTCATCGGTGATGGTCAAGCAGCCCGCGCAAAAGTTCTCGGTCTGACCATAGCCCTCGTAAACCTGCGCAGAGAAGCAGATACGCATAAATTCCATGACTTCGGGTGAGACAGGCGCAGATCCACTCAGGATAAAGCGAAGGCGGCCACCCAAGTTAGCCCGAATCTGGACTCATGCAAGAGAGTTTAGCAACCATGCCACTGTCTTCCTGATCAAGAAGCATTACCTTTCCAAAGACAACACGATCCCAAAGCCAGTGGTGGACGGTGGTATTGATATTAGCCTTCTTCGCGTTGTAGGCCTTGTTGAACATGTATGCCGTCGTGCCGCCCTTTGCTTTTACGGTGCCGAGTACCTTGTCATAAATACGGTTGAAGAGACGTGGGACCGAACAGAAGATGGTTGGCTTGAGAGCTGCAATATCATCGAGCAGTTTAGCAGTGTTGCCCTAAAGGAGGAGAGCGGATCCATCATATGGAGTAGAGGGAGGGATGCGCAGGAGAAAGCAGAGAGGTTATATCATTAGGGAGGCTGGACGCACAAGACACCTTTTCAAATCCCCCCCCTCCTTCCACGCCCCATCACAGAACGCCTGAATTACCTGGAAAAAGCCGATGGATGCACCTTGATACACGCTCAACCCCTGAGCCGTCCGCTCAAAGGTGTGGGCCATGGGAAGATACGAGATGTAGACGTCCGTGTGAGTTATATTAGCAAACGTGCCTGACAGACCAGCCTTTATGCTCCCTGCAATGGAGGCCACGCAGTTGGCATGGGTCAGGACAACGCCTTTCGGAACACCCGTCGTACCACTATTTCCATCACCCGGTGATATCGAGTATCAGTAAGCATACTTGGACATACGCACATCTCCGGCAGCGGTCTTCCTTTTCATTCTGTTTCATGTACCTGGTATAACAAATAGTTGCAATATCTTCTGGCTGGGGACCTTCATGCTCCTCCTCAGTAACAGCTTCACCCATCTTTTCGACCTCAGCAAATGTGTGGACAACAAGACCCGCATCTACAGCGGCCTGCTTGTCGGCTTCCTTGACAGAGTCATCCATCACGATTACGGTCTTGATTGTTGGGAGTCTAGCCTTCAGCTGCGTCAAGTTGGACAGCTTGTCAGGTTGGGCGACGATATATTCCATGTCGACCTGGTTCACGATGTATTCCATAGCATCCGCACCGAGCGTATCATACAGAGCGACGATCATGAAGGCCTGGCGGTAACATGCGATCTCGGTGATAGTCTAGCGGGATGGATGGCATTAGCGGGTTTACCCTCCCACCAACATGGCGCACACAAAACCGGGAAGATGCTTTTTTTTTTTTTTTTACCCATTCAGGACGGTTGATGCTATAGACACCAAGAGCCTTTTGATGGCGAAGGCCGAGCGAAGTAAGGCCACGAGCAAAGTTATCAATTCGCTTTCGAACCTCGGCATGAGTCTGCCAAACATAGGGTTGAGCCACGCCATGCTCGTCAAAAGGACGTCTGCCTAAGAACGGGCCATCTGCACAGATAAGAAAGAACATTTTTTTTTTTTGCATTGATCATTAGCTTTCATAGAGATCCGTCGGTTTCTTTTGAACTTGCCTGGATTGACCTTATTGCCATGAAGGTACATTTCCCACATGGTGCGTTCGCCGGTATCTAGACGGTCCACAAGCTTATCTTTGAAGAGGAAATGGCGCATGGGAAGCGTCTCGCCCTCGACGGGCTGCGCGTCGGGTGCAGGGACAGTGTATGGTGGTTTAAACTTCGATGGCATTTTGTATAGAGTTAAGAAAGAAGACGCAAACCAAGTAGGTTGTGTGAAATATAAGGAAGGACGGGGGGTTGATGGATGAAAAGAATAAAAAGTAGTCGTTGGCCCTACAACACCAAGGGGGGGATATATATGGTCAGCTCGCGACGTTTGGGGGGAGGAGCCATTTAGAGGAGAGCGAGATGGGGGGAGGAGAATCGACATTAGTAGGGAGCGAGGGAGCCTCTGCCCAAGGAAGGTGCTCGCACGACAACCAGCTTCTTTTCTTGTACCTTCCTCGCGCTAGCACGGGCCTTGTACCACATCCACACACTGCGGCGAAAGAAAAAAAAAATATATCAATTATTGGTCGCTCATCCTAAAAGATCGTGAGTATTCGAACCTCATACACTGTTCTGCATTACTCAAATCCTCTCCTTTGGTTTGTCCCAGGTCAGCCTACACAACCTCTGACTCCCCCAACCCCCTTCATTTTTCTTTTACGCACTCCCTGCCAATTATCGGAAGCAACGAATGATGGTATCTAAACAATCAAAGGAATAAAGTTTTCTATGCGACATGGTTTTTTTTAGCAGGTTGTAGGATGTCAAAAAAGCTATGTACGTGTGTCTCTCATATGTAACAAGAAAAATCGTAACATGCACGACAATGGTCATTCGATGCAGGAATTGGTCGCAGGATTGAATAGATATATGATATTAGTAGGCTGATTTTTACATATATGCTTTGCGTGAGAACGTGGCCATGAAAAATTAACCAGCGCTTGGTAATCTTTTTTTTTTTTACAAAGGTAAACAAGAAAAAAAAAGGACACACGCGCGGATGGTGATACTATTGTTGTTTGCGTGTGTGTGTGTGTCGCGCACGGTTATCTCTTCGCTAATTTTTTTATGCCAAATAAACCATCGTTCCCCTTTCTCATGCTTCGAAGGAACATATCACGTGAGGGTCGTCGAGTGCTGGAAACCATCCTCGTCAGCAAAGCGGGAGACTTTCTCTCTAGAAACACGTCCATGTTTTGCGGAACCGTCCGTTTTGCTGTATGCATGGCATTTGAAAGCACACCACCAATGATTATCGTATCACATCAAATTGCTCCAGCCGGGTGGAAGCATCTCTAATTCTTTTAAGATTTGTTCTCCATATTTACCAGCCGAACTCCGGATAATCTCAGATTCCTCAATGATGAAGGCAACTACCTTTTGAAATGGAGAGAATTTACGCTGAAGCGGACGAAGGGGGTGGGTGATCCTACGAATTGCCCATCACTATGCGTGCGGCACGAAGAATGGGATTTCAAAGATCATGCGACTCGTCAAAATAAAAAGACAACGCAGGAATCATACTAGGCAAGGTTGGAGGAAGGACCAGGAGTGAAATGCGAAAAGGAACCGGGAGGCTTCCGTGCCCCCGGGGCGCCATCGAGGCGCATAACACATGGGTACTCTGTAGCTGTATAACCAGTATGATAATATTCATCACTATGGGAGATCTTCCTGGTGGTGAGGCAGGGCCCCAATTATCGATCCGAGTGAGGGCAGCAGTCCCTTTATTAAAGTGGTTCAGAGGGAATCAAAGTTTTATTGTTTTCAGATACAGCACAAAAAAACCATCCTTTTTTTTTCAAAAGCGTACGTATACGCACGTTCCTTGTGTCCCTCTCTCGTCCCTTACCCATATATGTGATGCTTATCATTTATACGAGAATCGCTAATTATTTCGTCTCAGGGTGGAACACCAGGTCCTTGAGATAACAGGGCACCTCCTCTATGTGTAAAAATGCAATCACACAAAGTTCCACGTCTGCATGTATGCAGAGGACAAATAGATGGTTGGGAAAAATTACATGGTCAACAAAGAGAGCGCTGTCTGTCTAACGCTTACGCAAGTACACGCTTGTGCACGTTTATGTCTTGCCTAATACATAACAAACAAGAAACCGGACGGCTGCTGCGGCTGACAGCTCTCCCTCCCTCCCTCCCTCCCTCCCTCTCTCTCTCTCTCTATATATATATATATATATATTTTCTCTTCCTCCATGGGAGTCATGCCATACGAATGTCATCTTTCTCTCTCTCTTTCTCGACTTCTTAACAATGAATTTGCTTTGCCATGAACCGATGAACTGATTTTTCTTGTTTAGCACAAAAGATTCGGAGGCCCCTTTCTCTCCTTTTTCGAGGAACCTAAAGTACATAAAGAACGCGATGGCGCTGGGCTTGGTCGCAAAATAAATTAAATTGATTTCGTTCCAGTACGACGACCGCCCGGCAACGCAGCAAAAGAGATCGCGTATCTGCTCGCACAGACCTCTCACCAAAACTATGCACTGCCCTTCTTTCTTTCTTCGGGGGACGGGCGGGTGAGACAGGTGAGTTGTTTCCCATGGGGCATACTCGGTGCCATTTCTTTTTTTGGGGGTGACAGGTGGAGGGTTGCAATGGTTTCACCTGATGAATGGGAAACCCTTATCTTTATCTCATCAAAGGACCGAATTTGCTCTTGGTCTCGACAAGCCAAATCGTATGAAGTCTCCGGTCACATGATCTACGAAATAGATTCGATACAAAGCACAGTAACCTAATTTGATGAATCAATACAATTTGCCCCCAACCGAGACAAGGGACGAGGATCGCAACCCATCCTTTGTCTCTTTTGAATGCGGCATCAAGGACTTCAGAGATCATATATAACTCTATATTATTTATTATGCTATTGACCGTCTAGAACGAGTAATATATCTGTCGTTACTGTTAGATGTACACATAAAATGAGGAATCGAGAGGGTGGGGGTAACACTGATAATTAGGATTAAAAAATAAGAACTAGAACAAGATGGAAGGCAAGGCGTATATATTGAATAGCACCACTTGGCTTCGTTCATTTCGGGCCAAATTCTACCTTTAGACCCTCGATCGCATCCTTGCTACCAAAGATCAAACCCACCAGACCAAGGATGACTGCGACAGTACCAAAGATGAGTTCATACCAGGGTTTGTTGAACAAGCCTGTCAGGCGATAATAAAAGATGATGGGGAAAATGAAGATAAGCGCGCAGTTGCTGAACGCGCCAAGGAGAGACATGATGTTGCCAAACGATGGCACTTCGACCGCAATCACTGTAACGACAACAATCATGGACACGCGGAGAAGGGCACGAAGGAGAAACTCGAGAAACTTGCTGTGGTGGAAGGTGGATATCCGCATGAGTTTCTCCAGGTCGAGAGCAAAGGACGTCATCAGCACCGGCATAGCCAGGAGGACGTGGATGGTGATGAGGATGATGGCTGCTAGCTTAGCATTGCTGGGCGGCAAGCTGTTGTAAATCGGTGACTCGACATCAACGCCGTAAATGTAGTATCCCGGGATCGCCGAGAGCATGTACATAGCGACGCATGTCGCCAGGCCAATAAATAGCACACGCGGCCAATGTTGTGGATGCCGCATGCCAGCCTCAACATTTGGGTAGACTGGGTTGCCGCCGAAGCTGAAGGCAATCGAGCTGAGCGCAATGGGGAACTTGTCCCAGATGACCGGATGGTGTACAGGATTTATGGCTCGAGAGTTTTGGTCAATAACACCCTCCGCAAGGCAGATGAAGATTACAATCACCGTCGTAAGTACGCCAAACAAGCTCCCGATACCCACTTCTTTGAGGGATTTGAAGAACACAAAGGGAATCCCGACCACAGCAGCGCAAATGATAGTCCAGATCGGGAAGGTCAGCTCAGCAGACGTACCAATGCAGATCTGGTGAAGATTCTGTCCGGCTAACATGACATAGAGCACCGGGACACCGATCAGGCAGACGGCCGTGAAGAAGAAGGCGATCCAGCTGCCAACCCAGCCGAAGGCAGCATAGGCAACTTCTTGATATGACGACAGGCGGGACTTGCCATCGTGGTAAAGGCAGCGAATGAGGACAATGCCAGAGTCTAAAAGTCGGTGTGATGATTTTCAGGTGATTAGTGACTCATTCGATTATGTCCGACCGTGGAAACCGCGCTTACAGGTCGAAAAGAGCCAGCTCAAGAACAAGATTAGTAAACCTATACGCAGTTGTTAAATTTAAGTTCATTATCGCTTTGAATATCACATACCCATCCAGCCGCCTTGCGCAAGGGCATACTAAAGTACCCAAATCCTCAACGGTTAGATGTCTATTCCGCCGATCATATCTTTGGAAGAATATACTCACAGGCAGTTGAAGCGCACCCATGCCACAAACAACGCAGACAAGGTTAAAGTAGGCATAGTAACTCGATCCTTGTCCTTCTCGATCGATTCCATAATCGAAGCGACCGTTCATTTCATAGCTGTCATCCTCTTCTCACGAATCATTAATTGTTTGTTTACCGTAGAAAAAAAAACTTTTCTGTTGGTCGACGTACCCACTACAGATGTCTCTTCTTTCAATGAGGCAGGGCGGCTGTTATCCGGGGAAGCATGGGGCTTCTCGGTCTTATGGTCACTGAAAGACATCAGAATAGGACCATACACGGGTGGGAGAAAGGGGAAGCGAACAAAAGAGGGGAAAAAAGGAAATTTGGGATCAAAAATGTTGCTTTGGAAAGGCGACAAACAAATGAGCGGAGTGGATTGTGTTCGTGGGGATGCAAGCCAACCGTAATCATCCGTTTAAAACTTCCTGATGTCTCATGTCTCCGGAGCACGAAGACATAAGAAAGTGGCATGAGGGGTGACTTGGTGACAATGTGCAAAAATGACATGCGTTGACAGGTCAGTGTTCCTGCGTGACAACACTCCCATCAAATTATCTTATCAAGGATAAGGAAAAAAAAAAAGTGGTCCGAAGATGCCACTCATGCTCTGGCGGTGTCTTGAGAAAGTTTCATAACATCATCATCGTCGATCGGAGAAAACAACCGAACGAAGAAGGCAGCTCCCCTGGAGGGACTGATTATAGCGTAACGGGACAGTGAGGAGAAGTAATGCAAGTAGTTGCAAACGGTTTCCCAAAATTAGTGATTTCTTTTATATTGACACACGCATGTGGACCAAAGAAAAAATAAAAAAGTTCTAAACCGAGACATTTAGTGGTACATTCGCTCTTATCTCCTGACATGCGATTTCCTCGAAACAAAGCTTTTTAGTCCCCGTTTGCGGGGTTTCTTTGTGCACCACCATGGTAGAATATCAAAGGATTTCCCCACTGTTAATTGCTTCATTCTCCTCGCCTACCAACTGATAACTCTATTTTAATATTGCCAGCAGATAGCAACAAAACACAGAAATACCTCCCCGCCTCCTTTTTCTCCTCCACCTCTTTGATGTTGCAAGTGTTGCCTCTATATTATGTCATAGATAGACAGCGTGTTATAGAAAAAAAAATCCCTCAGCGGGATTTGTTTTCCTTCTCGTGCGCGGGGGAAGGCTCTCACTCACTCTTCACTTTATTGTCTTCGATTTTTTATTGAATCCATATGGATTGCGCATTATGATAATCGACGGCAGGAAGGTCGCTTGTGGTAAGCGGCCATAGCAATATCCGTTGTAAAGGGACTCAGTCAGCTCATCGTGGAAGTTAATAGCAACATGCATTAAAGTACATAAAAATCGTATGCGCCTTTGAATCCCATGTACCAACCTTTACAATCTTAGGGCCACCGCGCATCCCATTGCCAACATAAAGACCGGCAGCTGATTGAAATTAAGAAAAAAGGGCGACCAGCCACGCAGTGTACTCGATGCAGAGAACTTCGACTTGTTCGGCAACTTCATGTAAAGTGCGACTGTAATGATATACCTCGTAAGATCTTTCGCTGTTGTCAGAGGCACCCGCGCCGATTTTATTTAGGCTAAGCATGCCACATTCCTAGCCCAACCCCCTGCCCGTATCACGAAGAAAACGAAAAAGAACAACAACCACGCCAACCTTCGCGCGATTGCTCCCAAACCAGAACTTGCGTGTGGATGTGTCAATGCCACCAGCAATAATAATATTAACGGTGCGACGCCACCGCCTCTTGATCATAAAGATCTATTGCTATCTGTGCAACAACAACAACAGCAACAGCAACAGCAGCAGTTATTGCCTTCATTATGGCCAATTCAGTCTCAGAAGCGGCAGGGAGAGGAAAGAGAAGGGTACTCCTCCTCCTGCTGCTCCAGTAGCAACAGTAGTAGTGCACCCTCACCCGAACTTGTGCCGTCATCTCATCCTTCACGTACAACCCCGTCTGTTCTCTGTAAGTCAAATGAATCGCTAACACCCACAAAGTCGTCTTCGGGCTGCGGCTGTTCGAATTCGAAACAAGCACGACAGCCGATGGCGGCTTCCAAAGAGGGATGCTGTGGTGGTAGCAAAGACAACAGCCAAGATGCAAAGAGCAAACCAAAGCATGGCGACCGTGTACGAGTGATCACCTGCCGATGTGGAGACTCATGCGCATGCCCTGGGTGCGATGCCCATCCGTCGCGAGCCATGAAAGTGACATCTGACCCGTATATGATGATGGTGGCCAATGATAGTGACCATCCTCGCAAACAACTATCGATTGCGGCTATCTGTACCTCTTCCGCAAAAGAGACAATGAACGAGACGCCATCGGCGATTTTAGACGAAATTGAATTATGTAACTGCGGTAGTGTACAGCTTTTGCAGGGTTGCACAAGTTGCAACGTTGACGACTTTTGCCAAGGTACACTAGATGAGATAGAGCAGATGGCTGATGCAAGAATAGATTGTCTCACCGAGCTGATCCATTGCAGGGTACCTTCGATGATTCCACTCAAGGCACATGTCCCTATATATATAAACTTTTATATAGCTATACCAAATCTCATCATTGTCATACTCTTATTAATGCACACTTTTAAGAAAAGAAAAAGGAAACCAGGGGTGTATCATTTGTGATGCGTTGAAAGAGAGAGTGTTGGAAATTGTATACTTATGAATCTTTTCCCTCTCTAGAAATCGCATTCATTTGTCTGGCTTAACAGGAGAAAAGGGGGCAGAACGGGGTGCCGGAGGTGGGGGGTTGGGAAGCATGTTGGTTTTCGGGATAAGAAAGGGTTATTCTGCTTGTCTTTTCTTGATGAATTGAGAAATATGTATTTTTTTTCGTAGCTTGTTATGCAAAAAAAAAAAGTGAGACAAAAAGTTAAACTAAGTGGTAAGATTTAAAAGAGAGAGAAGAGAGTGACTTGATTATTCGCCTGATCGCCGACGATTATCCTGTTGGTAGCTGCTCAAGGCGCTCGATGGCCTGCTGGGGATGTACTGGTCCATCATAACCAGGGACGGCGACGAAGATGCATGATGGGGAGCACCATTGGCGGCAGTGTAGGGGTATATGAACTGTTGCTGTTGCTGTTGCTGTTGTTGATGATGATGATGATGGTAATGTTGTTGTTGTTGTGGTGGAGGAGCATGGTACTGCGGTTGCGGATGCATGGATGCTTGCTGCTGTGTTGTATAATAGTACTGCATTTGCTGTTGATACTTTTGCTGGTCGGACGCCTGCTTTTGCATGGCTTGGAAACTGATACTATGCGAGCCAGGTTCGGGCAGGTTGGCCAGCAACCCCTTTTCAATCTTGACGTGGGACGGGTTGATTTTGGGTTTCATGCGCTTCTGCTCGGCCTTTTCCTGCTCAAGTTGCTTGAGGAGGTCCATGCCGCTCACTCGATGGTGCGGTCGCATGTTGTACTGTGCAATCTGAGCTTGCTGATAATGCTGCATTTGCTGGAGATGGTAGAGATGCGTGCCCTCTCCCGTAAGTGCCTGGTTATGGTGGTTATCCAGGTGGCCGTCTGAGTGTCGCTTGACGACCTGGCCAGGACGAGTAGGACCATTGTGATATTGATGTCCAACACCACCACCTCCTCCTCCCTGAAGCGGTTGCTGATAGAATTGCTGTTGTTGTTGTTGTTGTGGTTGATATAACTGGGGAGAAGGGGATCGCCGGCCGATCCCGGCAGTAAGATTGCTTGTTGAACCAACGCCACTCAGACGGCGGTACATGGGGCTGGATTGTGCAACGACCGGCTCGCTGTCGCTGTCATCGTCATCTTCTTCGTTTTCTGGGATTCCGAATGGATCATGTTAGCGCTCACGATGTGCCATTTAGTAAATATCTATATATGTGTATATATACCTTCGTCATCGCTTGGCAACTGAACCTTGCGGGCCTGCTGTCTATGCTGCTGCTGCTGCTTCTTCTTCTTCTTCCCGTTTCTTCTCTCTTCCTCGTCGGAACTATCCCTGTCATCGTCCTCATCTTCGTCATCTTCATCATCGCTTGGCACGCATTGTCGATTTCGATCCCGGCTAGAAGGTGTTTTCTTCTCTAAAAGATCGAATAATGAGCATTCTCCTCGCGAAATAAGCTTTGTTTATTATTTTGGCAGCATATTTATTACCTTGCGTAATAGTGATGGAAGGCAGGCCTCCAGTGCTCATAGATGCTGCTCTGTTGCCGTAAATGGTATTGGTCATGCGGGATGTGGGTGCTTCTGATGCTGTGAGAAAAGAAGGGGTTGTGGAGTTTGTCGAGCGCAGATCTGTTGCCGTATCGAAGGATAGACGGCTCAGATCAAAAGCCAGATTGTCAAGTGACATGATGTGAGAAGGTAAAGTTGTTGGGCAAAAAAAAAAAGAACGAGAAAGGAAGGTTGCCTTGTATGTGTGTGTGTGTATGTAGAGTAAGCAACGAAGAAGAAGAAAATTCAATCTCGAGAAGTAAAAGCAAAGTTATTTATATAAAAAGTTTGATGTGGCGAAGGAGTGATCTGCAGCAGCACCAGCACCAGCACCAGCAACAGTAGAAGGTGAGAGCGTGCATCGGTGCACCTTTTGGCTCTTCTCCCCCCAACCCATAATAACCATTTCAACCCCTGGATAAAGGTCGCTTCGGCTATTTTAAAAGCCCTCACTACGTACTTGCAAAAATAGGGCCGCGGTTGAACGAAAAGCAATTTACCGAAATTGGAATACGGGTCTGGGCTCTCTCTCTCTCTCTCTCTCTCTCGCCCCTTCCTCTCCCTCTCTTTCTCTCTCTCTCTCTTCCGGCATCTCTCTTATGTATCTATTTCATTCAACGAATTATTATTCTTTATTCGTATCCTCATTAGAGATATTGGTTATCTCTATTTCGTTGTCATAAGCAATAAATATATCGAAAAGATAATTTCTTGTTTGACACGTTACTGATTAAAATAGATCTTCGCCACTGTTCTAAAACGCGCGCGCGGTTACACACAACATGGCAGCGGAACAATTTCTAATTTGAGGACCACTTGACGTCCCTGACTATTGGTTTTTGCTTGACCTTAGCTTTATCTAAATATAGGCAGGCCTTTGGCACGCCATGATGGTCCTTTCATGTAACATCGCATTGCAGTTACTATTAACTCCATAGTTACCCATTCCGAGGAATCATTATGCGTAATTACAATAATAAACATACCATTTTTAAACGGCGTTGTATACGCATACCGCATGTCTATACATCCACATGTTTATCTATCCACTTCGTAGTGATAGCAGTCGCTCATTACGTAATGACTATCATACTCCAGACAAACTAAAAGAGGCTTAGCCTACGGATCCAGTTTCCAAAATTCTGGAACATCCGGATGCCATCACGGTCTGTTTACCTTTTTCCCCCTCTTCATTTAGCGTCCTGCTCCTCTTCTCTGCCTCACAGCATATCCCCCCTCCTACTAACATATTCTCTCTTTCCCTCTCTCTTTCTCTGTGCACCCCCACATGACGCACGTCCCTCCGGGTCGTTTGGTCTTGAACCTATCAGACATCTGTAATCGTCCAAAGGATTTTATCGGGCAGTCCGTCCGAATCAAGGGCTAGTGAGTGGTGATTTTTTCCATCAACACCAAAGAAGGTTGTTACTACAAGGGAAGAAAGAACATGCTTTTTTAAAAAAGAAAAAAAACTGGAATTCAAGTCTAAAGGCATTTGATCCTGCTGCTAATTGCGCCACCATTGAGTTTGATCAACACTCGCTCACTGTCCACACCGATCTACTTGATGCGTTTCCCTTTCCGATTCATAGCCTCGTCGAGTTCATTGGTGAAATTGAACAGGACGGGGTAATCATCTTTAGACACTGTGGGACTAGTACACCAAGGACCAACACATACTTATATAGGTGAATGAGGTGCGAGTGCGACCTCGTGTTGCACGCGACATGTCCACGGTGGATCTTGAATTGTATGAAAAGGCGGCTGAATGTAAACTCGAGTATCTCAAGAGGCAGCGTTTTTCCTAATGGATTCCCCCCCCCGGCTATTCCGCCAGTGGAAACGTTTTTGTTCGCGAAATATGAATATAGCTTAACAGTGGAGTAGCTTATGATTTTGCACTGTGCCTTGCCATCCTGTTTGTTTCTTTGCTGCCAGCCGCTGCTGGCTACATCGCCGCTATCCTGACATCAAGAGAGGCACCGAAAGCACTGTGCGCCCCCAGAACCATCATTGTCAGCAGCGAGCGCAGCGTGTCTTTGTGCTTCAATGACTTCGTATTACGTGCTTTGTTAATAGGAAACATCGTCGGACACTATGTTCACACCCTACAAACAAAGGCTTTCCTCTATGATGACAATAGACGGGGACTCCAACGAAGAAAGGTCTTCACTGCGTAATACTATATCATACTGTACTTGGGATGGTACCGAACTTCCCTCATCAGTAGCATATGATGACATTCATCCAAGTCATATACTGCTTAACTTGTTGCTCGATGAAGGCAGAGAGTATTGGTGGAATTTTTTTCCCTGGCAACCTGTTGACAGGGGAAGGGATTTAAATACACTATACGCGCTTTGGTATATTCCAAGAAAATCGCTCGTTAATAATAAACACATAGGAATGCTTAGCAAAGGCACAGGAAGTCACGAGTGAATGCTAGCGCAAAGCCGACTCCTGCAATCCCCCCTAAAGAACTTTCCGGCTCTGTCATCGCAGGGTTAAGATGCGATAAGCAAGATACTTGGGCCAGGTGGAAAGAGGCCATCATTTAAGCAATACAACCTGCTGTATACATCAAATAGGCTCGATCTGCTAACATCACCATTTCATTGTACTCTCATCGGCTTATTACATGCAGAAACTGCCTCCATTGAACCGCAAATACTATATATTGATGGCGTGATATCCATGATCGCATGACGCAAACTTGATTAATAGCAACTACCGGAAATCGGCCTGTTATGTGCGCCTGCATATGTACATTTTTACTATTGTGACTCGAAACCAAGATAAAAAGCTGGTCACACGAAAGAGCATGGGCTAGTTTGGACATTAGGAAGGGGGTAGTTATACCATGTTCTCTGCAGTTCTAGGTTGAGCAATGATGATCTTCTCCATCTGCTTTACGCGAATATAACCTGTCACTGCACGGATGATAATAAACCAACCGCACATCATGAGCAGATAATTGACAAATTTTCTCGCATCGTCATTATCGTCGTGCATGTCTTCAGCCGCTACGGAAGAGAAGAAAGAAGATTGGTCGGTTGCTGTTTGAGTTCCATTCAGCTGCATTTGCATAATTATTCTCACCTGCATGCATTAAAAAGCCAAGTTGGACAAAGGTCACACCAAGACCGGCTTGCGATCCATACTACCCGAGGACAGTACAGCACACTTTATGAGATTCGGGACCTCTTAACATGAATATGGGTAGACACAAACCTTTGAGGCATGCGTTGTATGGAATATCATTGTTAACAAGAATCCCATGAACTGGAAGGCCGCGGAAACTACAGGATTTGTATATAAGACATGTCTACGCTCAGAGCTTCGCCCTTTTCCCCTATCCCCAGCTTGTTGATCTGTAAACCGGACGTACTCATCAAATTCCATGCAAACTGGAAGAACGAACCAACAGGTAAACCCTCGACCAGGAGCATATCATCACAAGGTGCGATCACCTCTGTGTGCCAGTAAGGTGGTGTCGCATCTGCTGCTGCTTCATCGTATGCCTATTAGATGCATAGAGAGTTTAAATATCTATATCTGGGGATTTTTGGCAACCGTTCTCTCCCCCCCTTCCCGATTTCATACAGGAGGAGCAACATCCTTGTTGTTGCTTTCCGATTCAGGTTTGGCTGCAATGTTCGAGAAGACGCCGTCGTTGGTTATGGTTGCAGCATGAGTATTTCGAGCACTTGTGGCTGCTGGCAGTCGTACTGTGTCTTCACCAAGGAGTGGAGCTGCTACTGACAGAGGATCAGCAAAGGCGATCTCTAGCTCATGCCCCTGTTGCTGCTCAATGGATTGAGCCGCCATTCTATGGTTGGGCTGTGTTGTTGTTTCTTCCGCTGCTACTGTCGCCGCTGCCGCTGTCGCCAAGGGAATATTATCGTCATCATCAACATCAGGTACCTTGCAAATCTTGTCGTATGAGACTAGTGGATTGCGTAACCTGCCTAACTCACATACCCTTTGGTAGCTCATGATGAGACGTATAAAAAGGGGAGAGAGGAAAAGAAATAAATAATGGCGGTAGTACGGGTATGCGAGAGTATAGCAACAGACCGGAGAAATGCACGCACACAGCCTCCTCACCCCACACTCCCCCCCTTTCCTTCAAAGTTACACCGTGATGGAGGATAATACTAAGTGTCGCCACTCGATGCTATTGTTTTTCTCCTTCTCTCCTGACCAGACTGGTTTGTCATGGGAATAATCCCCATTCAAGGAGACTGGCTGGTAGGTAAAAGGAAAGCGCCCCACTTATTAAAAAGTATGTGACATTGAAAAGAATTCTTCGATAGTATGACAGCTATTGTACGTACAATAGCCACCTTTTGCAGGATTGGTGCTTCTGTTATGTCGGAAGCAGAAGAGCAATGGTTTGTTTGTTTACCTCAAGAACCAAAGGAAAAAGTTCTCTAGAGAGCATCATTAGATTCTTTCACCATAGCTTTCGATTACAGTCATAATCCCCCCGAACGATGCAAGACCTATTCTTATTAACCTCGCCATTATGTAGGTAGACCGAGAAGTTGTAGCAGAATGAGCGGTTCCAGACATGATGAGAAAAAGAAACCGGTAAAATGAAAAGAACACGTGGGCAGAGGCAAAATTACTGTAGACATTGCATAACATTTGATAGTTAGGAAAAAGATCAACTTAAGCATTGCTAGGGCGATATTCATCTGGTCACAACCCCTATTTGATCCGACGACAATGCGGTATATTGTAAACTTTCGCGTTCTGGATAGAATAGTGTACCTTTTTTTCTCAGGAGCGTCTTTAGTAATAAGGAATCCCTCAAACGTTGCAATACGCGTATGAAACAAAAAGTTACGCGTTTTGTTGACCGTCACCCTTTTCTCCGCTTTTCGCTTTCTACGTGCCCACCCACCACCGACCCCTCCTTTTCTTATTCATTCCTTACCCCCCCCATGACAGTTGCCACTCACAGCCGAGAGGCAACCATCAACTATCTGTCAGCTAAATTCAGCAGAGTAAATGAAGGTAGTCTTAAGGAATGGAAATGTATGAAAAGAAATACGTTCCTTATACACGATATGGGGGGGCCTAGCTACTATTAGTGGCGTCCTTAGGGATTGCGGGGACAATCGCGAAGCGGCTGAACGTTGTCTAGCAATTTGTGACAGAGATGTTGATGTCCAATCCAAGGGCAAAAAGAGGGCGCTACCACGCGATGCTGAAACCAATAGAAACAATAGGGCAAAGCGCGTGGATGTGGATGGAAGAGGTAAAACCAAGCTGCGTCGCTTGGTTTTTTGCATTGTCTTATATGCTAATATAGCTTGCATCTGAAACTGCAGAAAAAGAAAACGGGTTGTCATCGCGCAAAAAGACTGTGAGCCGTAAGAAGCCGAAATCAGGTAGAGAAATCAAGAGCTATATATGCATGGGTGTGTGCTGCTAACAAAAAACGTGAGAGGGGAAGCGTATAGACTATTTCATACCTCCTACGGGCGAGGTGGTCGAAGACGAGAATCTCGAGTTACTTGGCGAGCAACAAGACGAGGACTATGACTCGGATGGTGTTACGTTGCCGATGCGAACGCTGGATAATTTTGTGTTTTACAATGCGTACGACAACAACCGTTACTGCTCCATTGATCAGATCAACGACATGGATTCGAACGTCGTTGGCTCAGGCGAAGTTGCTCCGATATTTGTGGATGACGATGACGAAGAGGAAGGAGATGACGACAGTGATAACGGCAATCTACCCAATGCAATCCCTGTACAGCTCTCGGCCATCCTACGATGGGAACTCTGCGCTGGAGAAAAAGACGATATACCTGAGCTATGGCTGCTGACATGTTTTGGCTGGTATAAGTTACTGAAACCTGCGCCTCAGTATGAATCTTTCTTCAGGCCCATTCTCAACCGTATAATGCTCGTCAATGCTGTCGAGACAACCTTGTTACAGAGTTCCCTAAACGCCAGCTCAAGCTCAGCTGACGCTTTACCAGTAATAGATGAAGATGATCTGAAGGCCAATGCAGCCTATATCCTCGATGACCTCAGCGACCTCATTGATAACAATGAATTCCAAAATACGGATCTCGTGAGGAAACTGAACCATTATGCAAAGGGCAAAAGAAACAAATCAGCCGAAAAGGCCCATTTCGCTGTTGGCGAAAAAAAGGAGACAAAATCATCCTACCTTAAAGCCAATCCCACCTGCGTCACGAGCCATATTGCTGCAATTGCAAAGGACATGTTTGTCCGGAAATTGGTGGAGATCAAGGAGGCCGCGGAGGAGGTTGAACTTCGGTCCAAAATCCATGAGCAGAAGGCAACCCATTCAAACAAGGCAATCTGCAGAACGCAAACCAAGACCGTAAAATGGGTCGGTCAGCCAACCCATAAAGAAGATGATCGGACGTATTATAGGAAGGCCGTTGTGGATGGCGAAGTTATCCAGCCTGGTGACTGCGTCTATTTGCGCACAGATAAGCCTGAGCCTTGGTTTGCCAAGGTAATCGCTCTCTTCCACGATGACAGCGAAGGTGGCTTCATGTTCCACGCTCGCTTCTTCTCGCACGGGAGAGAGACCGTGCTTGGTGAATTCGCTGGCGAGCGCGAGCTATTCCTGCTCGACGACTGCGCCGACAACCACCTTGAGTCAGTGATGGGCAAATGCAACATTGCCCACCTGGAACCTGATGAAAGAGAACCGACAGAGTTTATTGATAAGAATTGGTGGTTCTACAGGTATAGAAAGAAAACAAACCATCGACGTCACAATGTACTGACTGGAGCGTAGATTGTGGTACGATACCGAACATGCTTCTTTCGAAGATGCCGATCTGCATGAAGGTCACGTTGGGGAATGCTACTCCTGCATCGCGCAAGAGAAAGAGAAGACGAGGAATACCGTAGAATGGATTGCTGGTGGTTTCCGGCTGAAGGGTCACGAATACCATATCAATGATTTTGTATACCTACTGACCGGCGCAGCCAATGAGCCCTATGTGATTGGCCAAATTCGCACTTTGGACAAAGCAGCGAATACAGCGACGGTGAGAATCTTTATGCGGAGTGATGCGACCTCCTCGCTTGATCACTACAAAATGATCGAGGAGGGCCATAAACAAAAATACAAGGACAGCCGTAAACTCCATTACACGGATGATTATGAAACCGTTAAGCTGACAGACATGGAAGGGACGTGTTGGATCGAGCGCGAGTGCGTCATAAGCGACATGGCAGCATACAAAACCGACCCGAATCACTTTTATCTTGGATCCACAAAGCTCATCCAGTGTGAGCAATGTAAGCTTGCCCGGGAAGAAAAACAAAAGAACGAAACCGAGTTCCTTCAGAGCTTTAGCAAGCTCAGAGCTCTGGATATCTTTGGAGGCTGCGGTGGCTTGACCTGCGGCATGGATATGACTGGTGTTGTCCAGACGCGGTATGCGATTGAGTTTAATCCAGACGCTGCTGTGAGCTTTGAAAGAAATTTCGCGGAAACGATAGTGTACAACCAATGCGCGAACACGCTTCTCAGCCGAGCCATTGCCCAACACGGGCGGAACGAGCAGGTAGAGCCGCTAGATGATTTTCGGGGTCGGCCCATCAAGGAGATGCCGCGGCCTGGTGATATTGATTTCATTTATTGCGGACCGCCTTGCCAAGGCTTCAGCGGCATCAACAAATACAAGAAACTCGATGAGATCAAGAACACACTTGTCTGCACTGCATTGAGCTATGTTGATTTCTACAAGCCGTCCTATTTTCTGCTAGAGAACGTACGTGGGCTGGTGTCTTTCAAACTTGGCAAGGAGCAGATCGAGAGCGGTGTGCTGAAGTACATCATTCGGTGTTTGACATCGATGGGATACCAAGCACGATTCAGCATTCAGCAGGCGGGAAATCACGGTGTTGCCCAATCACGGCGACGGCTGTTTGTATGGGGCGCCAAGATCGGCAAGGAGCTGCCCGACTTTCCCGAGGTGTCACATTGTTTCCCCGGAGGATGCACAACCATTCATTTCAAGAATGGCACCTCGGTCAGTTATGACTCGCGCACAGGCGGGCGGGCGCCATTGCCAAGAATCACTGTTGGTGATGCGATTTCTGAGTTACCTGGTTTCGAGATGAAAAACGTGCACAAGGTGTTTCCTGACAACGAAAAATATAAAGAGATTCGCGAAAAGACCCTTGTCAAGCAGCTCGATTGCCTTAAAATGGTAGCCGGCGAGGACGTCCAGGATTATACTAATCCGCCCGTTACCGATTTCCAAGCATGGCTGCGGAACGGTGCAGAGAAACTGTATAACCATGTTATGCGTGGATTTGATGCAATCAATATTGAACGTATCTATAATATAGAAATGCGTCCGGGTGCTGACCATCTATGTAAGGAAAAACTCAAAAAGGCGATATAAGATGGGGGGGCGTGGACGTCTAAAAAAAAAACTTGCTTCTGCTAGGTTTACCACCCGAGCTTGAGCCTTGGTGTTTGAACCCCAAGAACCCCACGAGTGCAAGAAACAAGTTCTGGCGTGGCCTCTACGGCCGCCTTGACTTTAACGACAAATTCAAGACGGCATTGACTGACATGTCACCCATGGGCAAACAAGGAGTAAGTTCTTACGCGTCTCTATCTGCTATAAAACTGTAACAAGCATTTGGCCATTAGACCATCGTCCATCCAAATCAACGTCGTATCCTGACAGTACGCGAGGCCGCACGTTCGCAAGGCTTCCCTGACACCTTCATCTTTGACAGCGCAGCAGAGGCCCGAAATCGAAGAATCGTCTCAATGCACATGCAGATAGGCAATGCCGTACCCATCCCGCTATCTTTAGCGCTTGGCAGGCGTCTGAAAGAAGCCATGATCAAAGATTGGCTGAAAAGCCGGGGAAGGTCAAGCCAACAACAATAAAAAAAAAAGATAAATAGTGGGGGAGGGGTGTTGAAACTCACAATGTTGTTCCAAATCCCTCTATCATTATCCCACCCGTTCCTGCCTAGATCTTTCACATGTATAATCAGTATAACCCACGCAACAGAAAAAAAAAGAGTATATCTACATTTTGTATTTAAGCTGCTGTACAACCATCGGAACGAAAGGGGAAAAGAATACTATGTCGAAGCAAGTGGAAAGAAAGGTGTGTGTGTGTGCGTTAGGGGGTGGGTTAATGTGTGATTATGGAAACAATAGAGTTATTGGACGAAGCGCTATGATCGTTTTGGGAAGAGCTGATGAATTCCTCTGGATAACTGAATAAAAGGCAGTTTCGTTTTCGAACCGTCTGTTCGCTGGATGACTGCCTTGTTTGAAGAGTACGCGAACGTAAGTCAGTAAAAATGGTGAAGACATTATGGATATGAATGAATATTATTAGTTCACCTCCGTGTCAGTCGAAGTGAGTAGTTTGGCATTATATCGGCCACCATTTCCATCCACAACAGTGAAGTGTTCTCCTTTCTTAAAGAGACGCCCGTAGTAATACAAATGGCCTTGACAGGGTCGGATCGACCGTTCGTATGTATCCAGAGCGCTTGAACTTTCACAGCTCGATGGCGTTTCCCGGTTTAGCTTGTTTTCGTCAACATCACAATCATCTTCTTGATTGGGAGACCGGGGTGCATGAAGCAGCTGTATAAATAGAACGATGGTTGAGCGATGGATTGATTAGAAAGGAACATAGGCAAAGAACCAGGTAGACCCTTACGCCAAGAGCAACCATATCTTCGTCAATAGAGCTGGGGGGGATCCCTTCAGGACGTGGTGCGAGTGGGAATCCGACGAAATGAGCGATCTTCTGCAAGTCTCTGGTGTCGGCAGTCCTACGGCGTTTGCGGAGTAGCAAGACCTCGGGATCTGGGATACGATCGCTATCTATGAGCAATGAATTATAGAAGACAGGCCGTCAGATTCACGCGCCAAAGCCCTGGGTCTGCAAAACGATGGTCTCTACCAGTCAATGTATCCATCAGCTTATCTCTTTCGCTCTCCATATTCCAACGTTTTCGGTTCAGCGATTCTAGAATAGTTCTCCGCAATGCATTCTTTCCAGACTAGCAAATTGTGAAGAACATTACAAATGAGTACAAGCTTATACATGCTATATTTGACGCTGTTGACTCACAATAAAATCAATATTGGCTTGGTATTCGAGCCCATCAAGCTGGCGCTGATAGTTGATCCGCTTGTACCGCCGCCAGGTCTCGGCGGTCCGTATCCGTTCATTTTTCTTCATCTCAATCCGCTCCATCATGGCCACAAGATCCGGATGTGTGCCTGGTAAAAGCGATTGTGAGCATGACCTGTCATGATCCTAGATTAGAATTACCTTGTGCAATCATGAGAGCTTCTTGATTGAGTTCTGCCATTCTTTCTCGGTACATCCTACAGATCCCTTACATGTAAGCATGGCAAAAGAGCGAGCAGATAATGCGTCTTAGACTTACGTGTCCCTTAACCGCGCAAACTCAATTTCGATCTTGGTCAGCGCATCTAATGCCTCCTTATGCCATTTCTCATATTCGCCATCGCCGTCGTCTACAGGGCCCTCATTAATTTTCTCTACTTCTTTTCACCTTCTGTATCTGTAAACGGTTGTATACCATCTTTTAATAACTGCTGTTGCTGCTGTTGCTGACATGCTTCCTTTTTTGTTCTTTCTCTTCCTTCCTCATACAAGATTTCATTCCTGGTGGTGACTGTGGCGGTGGCAGAATGGATGCAAGTGTTGCCTGCCTCGGTGGGTATCCGTTCCTCCTTTTTCTCCTGCTGATGATGATGAGCCCTCTTCACTCAATGGATTTTACATATTCGACGTACTTCCCCCATTTCTTGCTTTATCATCACGGACGATGCAACCCGTGTTTCGGGCATTATCGCGGTGGTTGTTACTGTGGATTCTGTCTCTGCCACAGTTGTGGCGCTGTAAGAAGCCGTAGTAGTTGGATCGTCCGTTTGATCGCACGCGTGGGAGGTTAACTCAGAATCCATTTTTGAAGTAGAAGCAGCGACATTTGAGGTGGACTCAACCGCTTGTTGTTGTTGCTGCTGCAGTTCATCCTCCAAATCAACAGGACCGTTGCTCAACGTATCCGAGGTGTCTTCGAAAAGAGTTTCCTCAACGGGCAACTTTTCAATCGGTGTGAGGACCTCTTCGCCATCGCCCAATACAAAATCGACGTCTTCGTCAACGTTGCCGTGTTCGCCTGAACCAGTCAAGTTTGCGATTTCGCTCAGCTCAGAGGGGGAAGAGCCAAGCGAGAGTCGAGAGGAGCCTGGTCGCGTCGGCACATTGTTCTCTACATCGTCGCCGGAAATTACCGAAGAAAGTCCTTCCATTCTGAACGTCTTTTATTCGCCTTGTTCTCGATTATAATTTCTCCCCCGCAAATCTGGCAGGCGAAAACGTGTGGGTGTAAATGTCACAAGGAAGAGACTTGACGAGTGCCAAGCGGGATCGTAATGTCGAAAGGAATCCAGTGTCGACGCGAAAAAGCGAGAAGTACTTGATTTTTCGAGAAAGAATAAAAAGAGAAAGATACTGGGTGGGATGTTGGAAGGAGTAAGGGCTAATGCGGGGGTTCGTTGCTCGGTAGGTGGAAGAGTAAAGGGGATGCCTGAGCAGAGAAGGATGTGACAGGAGCAATTTCAAATAGAGCTTTGGGACAATGGACAGGCGCGTTCGAAAGAACAGAGAGAGTGTGTGGACGAGGAGAGGAAGGCAAACGGAAAGCCAGAGACGACCGAAAAAAAGCAGTGCTCAGTACGAGTGTGCGTGCTTGACGGAAAAATGAATTTGCCAGAATTTCTGGTATTGAAAGTGGAGCCGAAATATTGAAATGCAGCAGTTGAGGGAGAGCAATGATTCATAGTTTTACATGGAATGAAAAGTAGCTTCGAGGTGCAACTAGTGCTTGGAATCTGTATTAATAAGATTTGTTGTGACGATAAAATATCCCCAATCCATCGGATCATGCCTGAGCATGTTGACAGACCCAATGGATCTGCATGATACACACGAAGGATGTACCACCCTCCTCATCGCACGCCATCCGAAGAAAGGATCGAACAGTGAAAAGCGGTGAAACCGGTGTTTATTACCTCCAATCCGATGCCTCTTGCGAGTAACCGTGAAATGGAGACACAACAGTATTGCTGGACACTCCTCCTAGTTGCACAAAGAGCACCACCGCAAGTACAGGAGAGTGAGGCATTCGCCCAGTGTATCACGAGATCATCGGAGGGTCGTCTATTGCTCCATAGCCCAAAATAAATATACCCATAAAATTAACCTATCGCAGGGGGATAAAAGGGATGTCGCTACCACCTGAGCTGGACATGGGCTGTGCATGGTTGACGCTATCGATGGGAGGGAGGTCCCATGTGTACTCTACACGACTTGACAGACATTTCACCTTCTGTACATTCGATGAAGGCAGAGGAAATGGACGCTGTACGGTGTAGTTTAGGTTTTCTTGTTTAAGAAAATAACCCCTCGATCTTTAACGCTCTGGGAGGATTGGGTGTGTGTTTTGACGGGGTAAATAAAAAGACGTTACAGTATATGAGGGCTTGTTCGCGTCACATAACTTGGCTCTCTTCACCCGACTTGACACGTTCTTGCTCATTCCACATCTCCTACCCCCAGGACTTGATCGCCGTCCCAACCTCCCTCACCTTTGAATTGTCTCAGACTGTCCGACTTCGTCCACTAATAGTTGCCGCGCTTACCACTC
This sequence comes from Dichotomocladium elegans, assembly GCA_025716815.1. Taxonomy (NCBI): domain Eukaryota; kingdom Fungi; phylum Mucoromycota; class Mucoromycetes; order Mucorales; family Lichtheimiaceae; genus Dichotomocladium; species Dichotomocladium elegans. Next base: position 1,186,694 of record JAIXMN010000007.1, read on the forward strand.
CAACCCTTCCCTTCCACTTCATCATTCCTGGATCCTTTTCTCTGTTCGTACCAAAGCCCTATAGGCGACCACTGGCCGCTCTCTTTTAGCTTCCTCCTCAGCTTGCGCTTTTGTCGGCCACAGCCCTTTCTGTTTTCTCTCTTTCTCTCTCTATCTCTCTCTTTCCCCTTCCTCTTTCTCTTTCTGCGCACCCTTTGCATTCTGAAACCTGTATTTCACATCGATGCAACAACCAGAATTGATATATTCTGAAGCGTATCAACTACTTGATCAAGGTCAAGTCAAGGTACATGGATCACTATTCACAACGGACATGATAAATCATGGGGCTTACATCTGCTGTCAAACAGGATGCATATAGGAAATTCGTGAGCGCAATTGAAGCATCCGCCCAGCAGCTGTACAACGTCAACTATATTCATCGCTGTAAAGTATCTTTTATTACAGTGGTGTGGGGTAACAAATATCTTGGTCTGGGGTATGGGAGAAGAGAATGCAGGGAAAACATCTTTAATATATTGTTGATGCCTGTCTTGAACCTGCAATCTTTTTCATGCATGTTACAAAGCCATCGTCTCCAACGATTCTGATTTCCAAATCCCGATATCGGTCATCCGGTCAAGCTTGCACCATCTTGAAGATATCGCGGAGTGCAAAGTAATGTACTCTTTGTCTGCTTCTCCACTAGATCATAGAACTCCACCATGGGAGAAGATCGCTTGTACTAGCCAAGAAGGCCAGCGAAACATCCACCGTTCATCCATTTCCATGATTCCTCCTCCACTCCCCCCAAAACCTGTCTTTCCACCCAAGCAATCTTTTACCACCCCAACATCGCCTCAAGTTCACAGTGATGAGACGCCTCAACAGCCCTCACCGTTGCTGGTCGATGGTGTACATACTAGCTTCGACTACGATCATACCAAAAATATGAATTCCGTAGCTGACGGATTAACTGCAGTGGACCATCCCAATGGCGATCATCAAGATTCTGAAGTCGATTCTGACGACGACGAAGACGACGACGAAGATTTCATCCGATTTAATCAACATCTGACAGCGCACGGTAACATGAATGGTTTCACACATAAGGAGGGAGGTATGAATTCCACCAAGTTTATCGGCTGTTAGTAGATACCACACGCCCAAAGCGCGCAGGTCATATAGACACGAGACCTCGTTCTATGTCTGAAGATACGTTCAGACGCAGCAATGCCCAGAACAAGCGACCAAAGTCCCTGAGCATGACATACCCGAACCCGCCTCCCGCAATATCTTATTCACCTGTAGGCGTAGATGTACTTGCTGAGTCGGTAGTCGATGCATCTATCCTCATGCCAGCGCAAACAAACCAAGGGGACAACCTCGCCCCTCCTCCATCCCCGGGTGCAATGAATGTGGGTGGTACCTTATCAAATTACGTGCCACATATCCCTGCGCCGCCGCTGCTGAAAACCCACCGTCAGCTTCAGAGTAGGCTAAATGAACTGGAAGAGGCAGCAGCTGGTGCTATGGTATCAAAACCAGGAACGCGTATACACGACACGAAACCACACCAAAGCAACAGTCCTCTGTTGTCTCAGACAAAACAATTAGCGTCTGATAATTGTGTTGATTCGGTATCGCAACTGTCCGCGACAATTGCGGAGACCCGCGAGACACTTAACAGGATCCGAACGCTGTACATGAGCGCAGCTACCATTCCCGACATTATGCAGTTCCCTCCGTACCTCGTTGCCTATCAGCTCACTCTCATTGATTCGGCTATCTTTAGGCGTATCCCACCGCACGCGCTGCTTACACACTCCCCACGCACCCCGCACCCGCGCATCGTGGCTTCGACGGACTTTTTCAATTACATCACACGAGTGATAGAGCATTCGATCCTCTTACCGCAAGAAGTGTCCCGCCGAGCTGAACTAGTCAACAGATGGATCAAAATTGCTGTCCAATGTCTCTCTCTCAATAACTATCAAACCTTAAAAGCCATCATCTCTGCTCTTGGAACACCGCCTATTCAGCGACTATGCCGGACCTGGGATTGCATACCCAAGAAGCGTATGGCCAAACTAGAGCATCTCTCTTCGCTCATGTCCGAAACGGACAACTACGGGGAGTATCGCCTCCATATGCGTTTCGATGTAAAGAAGCACTGGCATCGGCCCGTCGTCCCGTTCTTGGGGGTATTTATCCACGATATGACCTACCTCCTCGCCGCTGCAGTCGACAAGGATGACCCCGCAAGGGATCCGCGTGTGCAAACTGTTCTTGACAAAGTCCGGATCTTCCAACTCGCCCCACCATATCCTCAGCAATATCCCTTCACTCATAAATTGTCGGGTAGCAACGCTGGAGGAAGAAAATATGGGTTTCTTACCAATGCCATACATCGAAACGCATCTCTAGTCAAGAACAAGGTGCCAGCTCTCTTTGGAGCCGACAGTGATCATCCCTTAAAAGAAGTCTCCCAAATATCAGCATCAGGGGCGTCAACCGCAACACTAATCGGGAACGACGTGAGAGTCGAGCAACACCTCATCACCCAATATCTGCTCATGCGGCCTTGGGTTCACGAAAAGCTGATTGACGAATTAAGTGTGCTCCGCGAACCGCCAAGGCCAACTCGAAACAGAAGCGCATCCCCGCGAGCGCCTAGCACCCGCAGCAATCGAAGTTCATACACGAGCTCAATATTTAGCAATGCCAACTCGTTGGTGCGTCGTGGCAGCGGGAATAGCGCGTATACCAGTACTCGGTCTAGCTGGGAAGACGAGGACGTTAAACAGCAGCTCAAAAGTAGCAGCAGCGGTGCAGGTGGAAACGGGGGCATTTGGCCATTTCGAAAGAGTCCAGAGATGGTCCGTACTATGACCCTACCATCGCCCGAAAGTGCGCAATTAGGCATCTGGAGTGATGAGGATAATGCAGTAGAATCAGGCTCTGCAACTCCTCAACTAAAATATCCCGCGCAGCCTTCCAGTATGCGCCGGACATCATCAGCTACGAGCAAGATTCTGTCAAGAAACGTAGGTTTATAACGGTGCTTCGTTGTTTCTTATTACTTATGCTGTTCTCATATTATCGGTTAGAAAAAAACTTGATCCCCCTTTTCACACACTCACACACACTCTCTCTCTGTTTGCCAACATACACATAGATGTCACTCAGCGAACAAACTGTACATACATAAAACTTTTTGAGAAAGGTGAAGTACACCATTTCCATATTAGGTTGTCAATAACAATGGCCTAAAATTTAGAGCGTGCATTATGCTATTGCTTGTCCTCATCTCTTTTCTCCTTTTCCCACTTTCTCTGTATTTTTTCTTTCTCCCACTTAGTAGTGTCAAGTGATGGAACATTATCCGCTGGACGAGCGAGAGACACGACTGATACATACAGACTATCGATCATTACAAAAATGCTTTGGCTGCATCCATTTACGGATAGGAAGCGCATTGGCTTGTTCGATCATTGCGGTAAGATAATACGCTCTGCGAAGGCCAACAGAACAGCAACTTCAATCTGACAAGTCTATTGTTGTTAACAGGGCATATCCTTTTATCTTGCCGTCATATCCTTTCAAAACTCCAGTCGTAAGCATGAAAGATCCCTTTTCCACCCAAAGCTTTAATTCACATCAATTGACTTTGAACAGCATTCTATTCATATCTGCAACAAGCACCTCTTTCCGTCTTTGGCGTAGCAAATTTGTTTCTGGGAGTCGTTGCTCTTTTTGCAATCGCTGCAACGTATCTGGTAAGCCAATCAGGATGATCCGCATAAAGAGATTTGTTGTATAATCCAGGCACTATTAGGATGTGTACGAGTATATTCTGGTAGTTTCACACGCTCTTTACGTCGCGATAGGCGCTGTACTGATCGACCAATTCGTCAACGCCATTCTCTTTATTGTTTATCGAGGAGATTACACAGAATGGTGCATCACCACTCATTTTGAAAACTTTGGTCCTGTCCTGTCCAATATCACTGCTTCTGACACCACTGCAGATCAACATGATTTTTACAACTGCGACCGCACATGGCAAGATGAACTCAAGTTCGGGTTCTTGGCCTTCTTTATGATGGCATCTTTTTATGTAAGTGTTGATGCATACATCCATGTATATAGATAAGAATATAAATGTCTGTCTCTTTTCGTTCGAAGATCTATTGCGCAATATGCTTTTTATCCTATCGCGTGAAACGGTTTATTCGATTATCCATCCTCCTCGGCGCTCACTCGCACCCGCAATACCATGTGCCGGTGATGCCTCCCATGGTATCTGCGGGTGTCCGATCCGCAGACCCCACGGGAAGTCTTGCCCCTGACCCAATGATTGTACCTCCTCAAGGTGGCCCTCTTCAGCCACCCATGATGCGTTCAGACCGTCCAAATGTTATCGTGTTGAACAATGAACGACCGGGTAGAAAGAAAAGCCGTAGCAACAGCCACCCATCCTCGCCACCTCCTTATACCTTAAATATAAAGTGATTCACGTGCCAATCTTTGATTCTTTCTTGTGATTCCAAGCGGATGTGTAACAGTGCACATGAAGCGTCCAGAATAGCGCGCGCACAGAGCATGTTCGCTGTATTCAAATTGACTCCCTCTTTCTCTCTTCGTATTCCCATATCGTTTTCTCGTCTATTTTATATGCGTATGAACATATTCTTGCTTTAATATGACCCAACCACAAGCAACTCTTCATCACTGCGATAACAGCAGCCCATCCGCAACCCCTACCAACGAGAGCACAACCGACCAAAAGCGGGCATCTCAACTAGCCAACTTCGCTTCTTCTCGGCCTGCTTCCCTTCCGAGAGCGAACTTCAACATCAACTATGAAAACTACACCATCTACATTCCTAATTTCACCTTTGGAAAACCCACATTATTCCCGGGATCAGGTGGGCTAATGGGCATGGCCATTGGCAGACGGTAAAATACAAATGCAAATTCGGCTGGAATGTGACAATTCATCTCGAAGAGCTCTGGATGGCTATATAGACTGCAAGACGATCACCCTGTCGTTGTCAAACTTTCACCGTATGCCACTCGACTCGAGCGAGAATATTATATTGCACACAGGTTGCTCTCTCAACCCGATGGAAAGCGCTATAGTCCCACGGTGGTCGATCTGGTATCGCTTGCCAAAGACGGGTTGACGGCGTTGATTTACCTCGACCAGACGGTGCGGCACATTCCATTGACAACTCAGCGCTTATTTTCGCATTACCGCCTTACATTTGATCCTCCGCCTCCATTTCCATTGCTACACGAAACACGCGAGCAAGAAAAAGAAAGCGCATCCATGTCATCTCCGGAAACGGCTCAACTCCATCCCGAAACGCCAGGCATCACAATCACTTCCACCCTAAGAGAAGTGGGCCTCTTTCTCGAGTTCGCCATTGAGGCATGCTCCTGTCTTCAGCTCTTACATGCCAATGGTATTATGCATGGCGAAATCCGGCCTTCAGCCTTCTACTGGTGGTTCCAGGAAGGCAAAATCCGGGCCAAGATTATCAACTATGGTTCAGGCCTAAGGTCTTACGAGGATCTCTTGCTCACTAGTAGCGGATGGCGACGGGCTGTCATGGCAGCCGCTGCTCACGATGACTTGCTGGACGACCCAACGATTCTAGATGGATCGGGACGGAATATAGGCCTGCAATCCTCTCGTAATGGTTTCCAGAACGCACTTGCTTATGTGAGCCCAGTAAGTCCGTTCAGGCAGATTGAATGAAGCGAGGAAAAGAAAAGGAATGACAGGTCCTTACTTTCTTGGATAACTTGTAAAGGAACAAACAGGCCGGACATCTTATACACTGGACCACCGGACAGATCTCTACTCGCTCGGCATCATGTTCTTTGAAATCCTGACGGGCCAGGCTCCTTTCGAGGGATCTCCCATGTCGATTATTCAAGCTGTCCTATCACAGAACGTCCCGCTTGTGCACACACTTCGGCCGGATGTACCTCCCGTACTCAGCCTCATCATCGATAAACTCACTCGCAAGGTCGTACAACAAATCCGAAAAAGGATGCACACAAGCCCCGTGTGATTATTGTATCACAACTAACCAACCTTGTTTTTGCCAGGCCGTTGACGATCGTTACAACAGTGTTTACGGTGTACGCGAAGATCTCATCGAGTGTCTTCGACGTTTCAAGACAGATGCTAATGATGTAATAATAATACTTTTGAAAAGGATAGCGTATAGGAGCATGTAAGTGAATGATGCGATACTCATCTGCCACCCTCCGTTTGGTACTGTAGTCTCTTCTTTTTTTCCCGCTCGGACTTCACGACATCAACTCGGTATTCCAATTCCCAAGCACAGTGTATGGCCGTGATCCTGAAATCGAGCTGTTGCGGGCAGCGATCCGTCGATCTGCGATGAATGATCCCACTGATGACGGCGATTCCAACATGCCTTCGGTGTCTGTGTCGACTTCTTCAGGGCGGGTCGGCTCAGCACCGTTGCCGCACGACAAACCGTCTTCAGAAATCTTGCTTATTGTTGGCCCTGGAGGCGTCGGTATGCAAATTGCTCCTTCTGATCCGCATATACTTGATTCCGCTATCCACCGCCAATAACTGACCAAAGCCGCTCTTGTTAGGTAAATCGACTGTGGTCTCTGCTGTATACAATTACGCGCGCCAGTATGGCTATCTCGGTACATACAAATTCGATTCGAGCCAAAAACGTCCTTATAATGGGCTTTTGCAATGCCTCTCATCGGTTTTGCGCCAGCTCCTGACCGAGCCGGAGGCTGTTATCCAAGATTTTTATGAGGACCTCAAGGCCCAACTCGGCCCGCACTTTAGCAATCTGCATTTGATCGTCAGCAAGGTCCCTGAACTCAAACCAATTTTGAATGGTCATCATCACCACACTGAAGAGGATGAGGATATGCTGGCCCATACGGAATCGCGCTTTCATGCTGTAAGTATATATATATTGCATCTTTGGTCTCTTTATATAGCTAATGAAATAAACCAATGATCGTTTAGGTATTTTTGACTGTGCTTCGAACCATTGCACGGAAGAAGCCCATCACTTTGGTAAAGGAAATACACAAACCATTCCCATATATTCATAAATTATGCAGTCTAATTTCTTTTCTCGGGGGATGGGTTGATATGGTAGTTCCTCGACGACCTGACTGAAGCAGGTACGCGGAAGGAGCATGATGGCAGTGACATTGAAGAACCATTCGCTAATGCAGCTCTTATACTGATCTTATATCTTGTAGATGACTCGTCACTCCATTTGTTAGCTAATATTATTGATTTCCGCTTAAAGACAGCGAAGATTCTGTTTATTGTTTCCTGTCGCGACATGAACAAACTACCAGATTCAATCCGAGACCGTATCCTTGTTTCTGATGGGTCCCCAGTCAATTCTCAGGTTACTGTCATCAATCTGGCACCCTTGGACGTCAATGCCATTCACCAGCTCGTCAGCCAGAGTCTGCATCGATGCTGCGACGCTACCCGACAGCTTGGTGATATTATCTTCCATCGCACATATGGAAACCCGTTTTATGCTAAGCAGTTCATGCTCATGATGAAACGCAAAGGAGACATCTGGTTCGATTGGGAGGACAAAGAGTGGAAATTTCGACTCGACAATATGGGACAGAACTTCTCCTCCAGTAGGTCTGCATCATCTACGCGCATCAGCAGCAATGGGCACAACAACACCGCCAATATTACTCATTCCGAATGGGCATTTTCCGCTGGCGTGTTGGACGTGGAGCACATTGTATCATACCTCAAGGAAATGGATCAGCCCACCCAGACGCTTTTGACTTGGGCAAGTTTGATGGGAAACGTGTTTGATTTTCGTCAGATAAAGTGCCTGATGATGACGACCTCCATGCCCGACGAAGGCGCTGTCATCGTCAAACCTAGTATGAGCGACGTCGGTGACTCAGTCAGCACGAACAGCACCTTAGAAACAGCACCGGCGTATTTTGTAGTTGAAGAGCTTGTACACGCATCGGCTCGTTTTGATGAGGAAAACGCCGAGGAGATCAATAATCCAGCCATGGCCGGTCTCCAAAACGCGGTTCATGAGGGCGTTCTGCAGCTCAAGTTTGGCACAAACAATTACCAATTCACACATGATCGTTATTACCAAGCAGCTACTATGCTTGTAAACGAGCAAGACCGCGAGAAAATGCATTTACGCATCGGTCAAATGCTTATGGTCAACTGGGACGGCGATGCGGATGACATTTTTGTTATTGCTGACCACCTCGTCAAGAGTGCAGATTTGATCAAGCTCTTCAAGGATCGCAAGAAATATATACATGTCTTGTGCAAAGCAGGCGAGGAAGCGGTGGATGCAGGCGCACTCCGAGTAGGTCACACTTACTACAGCTGTGCAATGAGATTGATGCCCGATAACCCGTGGGGCGATGCTGATGGTGACACCGAAGAATGTTGTCAAACCCGCTATCGCGAGACACTTGACCTGTACCTACGGATGGCTGAGCTCGACTGGGGGATCAATCGACGCCAAGAAGCGAGGAGATTGATTGAGGAGATCATGGCGCACACGATGGGACGGCCTATTGAGCGGGCACGTGCTTGGCGCATTCAAGCCCGGTTTTACTTTCAGCTTCAGCAACACGATCTAGGCATTAACGCCATCACAGACGCCCTTAGTGAGCTCGGCGTGGAGGATATATTTGCAATGGATGAGCCGCTCCCTCTTCCGACTGAAAGAACTGATTCGCCCACTCACATCCAGCAACTGTACGTCCAAGTGAAGCAGCAAATTTTGGGCAGTGGACTTGAAGGCCTTGTGGAGCGCGAACGGTGCAAAGATCGACGTGTCCTAGCCATCATGTCGCTTCTCGGCGAGGCGTGTATGGGCGCATACTGGCTAAGCCCACATCTCGTTGATCTGATCTCTATAAAGCTTGTTCAGTTGTCGCTCGAGCATGGTATGGGCACAACGAGCGGTAGCGGATTCACCTGGCTCGGATGCACCGCCGTTCGATTTAAGGAATACCGGCTTGCGGCTCGCCTTGGCGAGGTCGGTGTGGCCATCAGCGAGAAATTCTCCGGCAACCCTGACATTGCACAAGCTCTCGTGGTCCACCACGCCTTGCTGTCACAGTTTTCAGATTGCCATTACCGCGACTGCATCGTTCACTTTGAACGAGCATACAAGTATGCGGTTGCAGGTGGTGACAAGACATTCTCTGCCATGGCTTTGTTCCAAATATCAACAGTCAATTTTTACACCGGTGCAAACCTAATCGAAGTTCAGCGGTATCTTATGGAACGCATCGAAGAATGTGCGGATGGCGAACGGGACCTTATCCTTACATTGAACATCTCACTTTGGCGCACGGTCCTGTGTCTTGAGGGTAAGCTCTCCATTGATCATAATAACGATTCAATGCTCGAATCCACCGAACGTAGCGGCTCTCGACGCGCCCAGCTCTTTCTAGAGACCATCCGGCGATATCATTTGGGTCCGGACAATGGATACAATTGGTATGTGCATGTGCTTCAAAACCACGTGGTCTAAACAGAAGAGGATGCTTTTACGTAGGCACTGGAGCCTAAAGATCATTGTCCTCGTGCATTTTGACCGTTTTGAGGAGGCGGTGAAGATTGGACATAGCAGTTTAGACAAGTCAGCGCAGTATCCAAATCATAAACATATTGGTAACGCCATCTTTTACCATACGATCGCGATGATTGCGATGATCAGAGACGCCACGCATTTGGACCAAGGAACAAAGGAAGAATACATGTTGCTCGTGGAAAAGAACCGAAAGAGTCTGGGCGAATGGGGCGAATATTCCTATGTGAATTACAGAATGTATCAAAAACTTGTGGTAAAGGGAGGAGGAAAACATCCATGTCGGTTGTTGAGTGGAGATATGATATTAAGCGCAAGTTCGGTTATTTAGGAAGCAGAAATATGTACGCTGACAAACGACCCGAACGCAATTCGATTCTACAATGAAGCGCTTGAGATCGGCCTCGAGGGTCGGTGGTATCCTTTCAGTGCTTATTGCTACCAGCTTATAGCTGAGCACTACATTCGATGCGGCATGAAAATGGTTGCGAAGCCGCTGCTCCAAAAGGCCCTCGAGATCTACTCCGGCCTTGATGCATGGGGCGTGGTCCGGCACTTTGAAAACAAATATAGCCGCATTCTTAAAGATACCAACACAAATGTTGAAGCCGTCGATGCCGCCGTGCAGACGGATGAACAAGATTTTGTGGGCCACAATACAACGCCGATCGAACAATCTGTCTGGTTGGATCAGACCCAGCGGGAGCAGTCAACTACCGAGGAAATTCAGCATGGTAGCAGGGCATATATTTCAGAGGATGCCATCTTGTCCCTGGATATTGTGGACCTTATGTCTATCATCAAGAGCTCCCAAGGCAAGTGTCCGCGTGTTTAGCCTGGCCGTGTTGTTGTTCTTATAATATATATTAGTAATCTCCAATGAGATGAACTCGTTTGACGAGCTACTGAAAAAGATGATGGGGATTATTATGGCAAATTCTGCAGCCGAGCTGGGTGCGATTGTCATCAAAGAGGGAGTATTTGGCATTGCGGCTCACGCGAAGAAATCAGGTTGCGAAACCTACAAATCACCGATCCCTCTCACTGACGATATGTGCTTAATCTCAACGTTGGTCGTGCATTATGTCATTCACACGCAGACTGTTCTTTTTATACCAAACACATCCGAAGATACTCGATTCACAACCGGATCATGGTTCGCACGCACGGGGCCAAAGTCGGTCATCTGCATCCCCTGTATCCACAAGAACACCCTCGTTGGTGTACTCTACTTGCAGGCGAGCCCGAACACCTTCACGCCGAAGCACGTGACCGTTCTCGATATTTTATGCCATCAGATTGGCATCTCGATCACGAATGCTCTTTTATTCAAATCTGTCCAAAAAGCCACACAGGTCAATGCGCGGATGATTGTGGCCCAGCGAGAGGCGCTCGAGGAAGCTCGAGAAAGTCGTGAACAGGCACTCAAAGCGACAGAGATAAAATCCAACTTTCTTGCTAATATGTGTATGTCCGTCTTAATGGCGAGGAATGGAAGGAGAAACTCATCATATACCCTTCATAGCGCATGAGCTTCGGACGCCTTTTTCGGGATTTTATGGCATGATTGATCTGCTGAGTGAGACGCGACTGGATCCCGAACAGCGTGAGTTTGTGTCTATCGCAAAGCAAAGCTGTGAGATGCTGTTGCAGATCATTGGTAAATGTCAAGCCAGAAAGGTTGGCAGCAAACGGATGGGATGGATGTAAACGAAACTGACGCTGTGGCAGACGACCTGCTCGATTTCTCGAAATTGGAGGCGCACAAGGTCAAGTTGCATCCCGGGTTGTTTTATGTAGAAGACCTGGTCCAGGATCGTGTAGAGCTTTTAATCACGCTTGCGTGCAACAAGAAGCTCGAGCTGACTTGTTTCACCGATGCTGACGTGCCGCCTATCATCTACGGCGACGGTAATCGCATTGGCCAGTAAGTTCTCATCCACGCGCACGGACACACACACAAGCAAGGTAACTCAATATCATTGGGATGACTTGATTTTGTTAGGATATTGATGAATCTTATCGGTAAATACGCAAACAATCGTAATAGCCATGGAAAGGTCTACTGACAATTTGGATTTTCTACATAGGCAATGCCGTCAAATTCACACAGCATGGCGAGGTAGTCGTCCGATGCAGTGTCGACAAGGAACCTATTGAGCCGGCTCTCAGTGATGATGAATTGGTATTAAGGTTCTCTGTACAAGATACAGGCATCGGTATGAAGGAAGAAGAAATCAAGAGCCTATTTGTGCCGTTCAGTCAAGTTGACGGTTCGACAACGCGCAATTTTGGTGGCACTGGTCTTGGACTCTCGATTTGCCTTGAACTGGTGCAATTGATGGGTGGGGATATATGGGTCGAATCGCAAGAAAACGTTGGATCGACATTTTACTTTCGCGTGCGAGTCATGAAGCCGAGCACTTTAGCTGAGCCCGAGGTGGATTCCGGCCGACGGAACAGGGAGATACAGCAATTGACGAAGCTCATTGGACAGCCTCGCATACTGCTGGACACATCCGAGCGACAAGCACAAATGATCACATCATTGATTCCAAGCATGATAGCGACTCGAGTGGCGGGTCCAGCTGAAGCGGCACAGTTAGCCGCTGGCGAGGAACCCAAGTCGTTTGATTGCATTATTGTGGACAATCCGCTCCCGGAGAAAATGCGCCACTATCTGAGACACATGGAACAAGGAAATGCTTTACAAAAGGTGCACATGATTCTGCTCTATGCGCCAGCCATCGAGAGCATTCGACGACAGATCGTGGGCAACAAGCTAATCCGGGGTGATGATCTACAGACACACAAAACAACTGATGCACGCGTTACGAGAATTACGAAGCCAGTTCGGCGGTTCAAGTTGCTCCAGACGATGCTCAATGTGTTGGGCCTGAGCCCGACTTATACTGCTGTTAGTGAAACCAGTGGACTTGAAGCAACAGACCAGCGTTCGCGCGCTTCGTTAGCGACAGACAAGGTACTATCGCAGCAACGCGAGCTAGAAGTCATGTGCCATGAAAGGATCCCGGCCGATGTCGTCACGGCAACGGGCAAACTGCACGCCATGAAACCATCGTACTCATATCCCTATGCGGCCGGCCAACGCCGAAACGAAGGATTCACACCCGAAGAACTGGCGATTTTCCAAGGCCAGCGCATTCTCGTGGCAGAAGATAACCCTGTGGCGCAGAAATTGCTCGTCAAGCAGCTGTCTAGACTAGGTTTTGTTGTTGAGACATGCAACAATGGTTTCGAATGCATTGAGACCTGGATCAAGCGCGGGCCACACTACTTTTCGCTTGCATGGGTGGATCACCACATGCCCGGATGCGATGGGATTGAAGCCACCAAGAAGATTCGATGGTTGGAAAACGAGATGAATGAGAAAGATCCGATACCCATTATCGCATTGACAGGCAAGTAATACAGCGACCGAAAAAACAGACAGCTGACACGTCTATCCGACTATTTTTTTCTGTAGCGGATATCCAAAAGACAGCGCAACAGAAGTGCCTGGATGCGGGCATGACGGATTACCTTGCGAAGCCGCTGATGCAGAAGGATTTGATAGCTGTGCTTCGCCGGTACTGTGTATCACAATAAGTTCGTTCGATATATAGGCTATCGTTTTCAAATATATACCCTGCTTGCCCGTCTATTGCCAAACGGTTCCCATGTCCAAAATCTTTAATGTTAGCATAGCATAACTTTATGCAAAAGACATTGCACGCAGGGTTGGCATTCCCATGTTGCTTCCGCTGAGGACCGCATGATTCTCCGAAAAGCAGCTGCAGTTTCCACAGAGAGAGAGAGAGATAGAACCAGCCGTTCTGGGTTTTAACAACGTTTCCCTTTCATGTTCTTTTTATGCATCCGAACAAAAAAGGTTTGATAAAAGTTCAATGTATATCGAGATAAGCGGGCGAATATTTTCTCCTTTTTTCGTTCGCTGGGCCTTCCATACATCTGAGTGAAAACTTTCTCTGCATCGACCGGTCGAATTCCAAGAACTGTGAGTGGCGATCGCTGCAGCACCAACATCCAAACAGTTTGACATTTGGTTCCCACAGTTGGGACGCGTCCAGACGAGGGATCGATTGCGGATCAACAAGATGACAGCCGCGGAACAAAGAACCTGTAACTGAGACCAATGGAAAAGGTTACACGAATCTAAAACCTAGTCGCCGGGTACGGCTTCTTTTTTGCTGTCAATTGAGCACCGCCATGCAGCAAGCAGCCACGAGAAAGACTTGGTGTGTATGTGTGGGGGGAGGTTGGGGACGGTTAGGTATATACATCATCTGATATCACGAGCGACTCATTGGATGAAAGAGAAATCTTATCGCTGGTCGTGTTCTGGGGAAAAGGGGAACAAGGAATAGTGAGCCATCGTTGCTGGTTTGAAACAGGGCCTTCACCCCCCGCCCCCATTTCCCACTGTTGTATGGAGACCGGAGCGGCAAAAAGCAAGCAAGGGCAACCCCGGTGATGCCAGGAATGGCAGCCACAGACCGTGAAAAAAGTGTCATGAGCCGCCGTGCCATCGGGAGAAGGGTACAGATATGGTAAAAATTGGGCAGGTGTAACACGACATAAGAACACCAATAATTGGCTTTCGCCCAAAAGGAGAGGCAGCTGCAATCTTTATTCTGGCTGAGGTTACACCGATGTGAGTCATCAGGGTTGGGAAGGTGTGACTGGTTCCGAACGAGAGAGGGTGGAAATTTTTTCGGTTGAAATACTGGCGGATGTTTTTTTTTTTGGTTTCTTTTCTTTACTCTTTGGTGAAAACTTAAGCTCTAACTTATTTTATTATTTTCCATCATCTCTCTCTGTGTCTCTTCCCTGCTGTGATATTCCCTTTATCCATCATGGTCTCCTTCACCGCTTAAGCATTTCGTACGTCTGTACGCCTTTCAACAGTTTTCACCAACACCCCCCCCGAGTATTTCAAAAACACACACACACATCCGTGTAGTTGCCCCCATCATGGCCTACCTTCAAAGTTTACAAGCATGTCGACAACCCCGCAAGCTCTTAAAACAGACTCTTAAGTCTCGAAAACCAAAACTCTTACCACCTTGTTGAAGAAGAAATCCTACCCGTTATCCGCGATGACCACCAAAGCCACCACTAGACCCTCCACTGCCACGCCTACCGCCGCATTGAGCACTCCCGTCAAGCCAGAACCACAAGAAATGGACGATCAACTTTTCCACCAACTTTTCCACCTCGAGGACGTCGGCGCCTCCTCGGTTTCATCGCCCTGGATGTCGCCTGACTTCTATGCCGCTCCTCAGAGTGTCCACTCGACTCCAGAGATTGCCACACCTCAAGACATGTTCTTGACGTCGCCCTCTTCGCCCTCATTTGACAAGCAGCAACAGCACCTGGGTTTTGGCGACCTCGATGTCTCTGCTCTCCTCGACATGGCCACGCCCTCCGAAGCACCTATGCCTGCCCTGCCACTCCAGCAATGTGCGCAAACTGTCCAACCGGTCTCGCACGAGCAGCTGACCGCTGGTCTATTTAGCGATCTCTCCGTCGCTTTGGCTGCGTTAGCGGCTGGAACTGCTGCCCCGCAGGATACGGCATCGGGTGTATCGTCACCATCAACGTCGACCACTTCGCCGGCCGTTCAACCTATCCCTATGCCTGTTGCTGCTGATGCTGCGGCCGCAGCTACTGCCACTGCGACAACGAGTCGTAAGCGCAGCCGTCAGGCCACCGAACAGACTTCAGCAGCAGTAGCTGCTGCTGCGGTCGATGAAGTTGCGCTGAAGCGCCAGAAGAACACAGATGCGGCCCGTCGATCTCGCCTACGCAAGGTGCTCAAGATGGAGTCTCTAGAGAACCGTGTCTCGGAACTGGAGAGAGCCAACACCACGTTATTGCTTCGTGCTGCGGTCCTGGAGTCCGAGAAGTCGGCTTTGCTTGCAAAAGAATCGTCCTATGAGCAGCGCATCAAGAATCTTGAGGCGCAGCTGTTTGAGGCTCACCAGTCGTTGGCTGGAATTGCCAAGCGCATGTAGATGAATCATACATTTGTTTCCTTTCTCGTTCTTTTTTTCTTTATTGTAGATTTACTCTTTACTGCGTCCTTTTTCTTTCTTGTTTATCTTTTTTTTTAGTGTTTTTACGTAGCCATATATAAAATATTATTGCGATTAAAATAATCCTGATTTTAAAAATGTCCACAAGGGGCTGGTACTGGTGTGGCGTGCCTCGGCGGTTTAGGGTATCAAAGTATCATCGAGGTGTCCATCTAAAGTGTTTTCTATCAACGGCATGGTGTTGATCGTTGTCGGTACTGTCACTATTGACAGCGCTCTCCCTTTTTCGTCAGTCGGATCAAATCACCCATGGGTGTCTTGTGCCTAAAGAACGAGAAAGTTGCTATCAGGCTTTATTTTTTTTTTAAACCCCATTGTCTGTCTCGGTTACCTTTCTACCCGGCCGCTACCGACAAGGTCATGAAGGATGAAGTCGTGGGAGAACAGGGTTGACTTTAGTTTCTTTTCTTTGAGCAGCTAATCCGTACATGATGAGAAAAATTCTACCCCCTTTGACGTTACGCCCCCCCTCTCTCTTTTTCCTCACCTTCTCCAAGATATCCTTCGTTCGACGCTTCTTTAACGTCCTCAGCATGTCGACTCTGCCCTTGCGATAAGAGGACATGAAAAGTCCATTGTTTCGGACGGCGAACCAGTATGTGTCTAGCATGCGCGAATGCGGCAATATCAAATTCGAATTGACAAGACGTCTAAAAACCGACGATGCTCAGAAAAAAAAAAAAACCTCCACTCCGCAATCTGTTGCATGTACTAACCTGATCTCCTTCTCATGAAAGCCTTCAAGGACTGAGCGCGTGAGGGTCAGGTCGCGGTGCTTTGGATCTCGAACAATGTCCTTAAAACGATCTTGGAACAGAAACATGAGCATTCTTCGCTGTCTGTCTTTCTGGCATTCACTTTACCGAATACATCCGGGGATACCGCATCCTCCTCCTTATCATGTGCATACTCTTCCTTGGCCGACTCGATGCTTGCCAAATAATCCTCTGTTCTCATCACCATCAGCTCATCCTCCAGCGTCCCGGCCACATGGAATTTCCGCCATGAACCTTCAGCAACAAGCGCTCGCTGGTAAACGCCCCCCCCCAACAACAACCAAAAAAGCATTCGTTTAACCCCATGCATGATCAAATGAGAGCGGAAAAGAAATCATTTTACCATTTCGCGATCGATGGTCGTATTGTCGCCGGGCAACATGCTGTAGATCTGATGGATGGCACACATGGGCGGAATCCGACGAGCAACAGGCGACATGCGATGCTGAGGCGCAATCGCATTGGCAATGAGATACCTTGCTGCTGCTGCTGTGTCGGACAGCCGAACAACATCACCATCGTCGTCGTCGTCGTCGTCCTCCTCCTGCTCTTCCTTGAGCTGCTGCTGGTGCATCCATGCTGTGGCCCGTGTCCGGATCCCATAGACGTCCGGCACATGTCCCCGGGACCTGTTAAACAAAGCCGCATAGTTGGTCTGCGCTCTTTTTCGTCTATGATCCATCTCTCATAAAAAAAAAGTGTGTGTGTGTGTGTGTATATAAAATTGGCTGCGGATTCGAAAAAGTCCCGCAAAGGGGGTGGGATAATGTAATTCGTTTTTTTTTTCATGCGTATCAAAGTTACACAAAGTTCGGGATTTTTTCCCTAAAAGGTTCCCAATGGACAGGCACCGGATGATGTTCATCTGGAACAGGTGCATCATCCTCTACGCAAGAATGAACGTTGGATCGAGAAGACATTCCATGGTACGTAGGCAATAAATGAACAGGCTTCCCATCTGGTGTTGGGAACAGTAAGAGTTGCAATCCAAAGACAAAGGGAGGGGATGTTGTCTAAGCCAGTTGTAATTGCAATCAGAAAACAAAACAAAAAAAGAAAACAGGTGGAATGTTCAAAACCGCATTAGAGGGGGTGTGTGTGCAAACAAAGCATGGCAGCTTGTATTTGAATTCATTCACCAGGCAAAAAGAGTGTAATAGCAGATATACAAATCATCTCGGTCATGGGCCATGTTGTCCATCTGAAATCGATCTTTAACCCGGCCCTAGTCGTCATTCCAGACGTGTGTGGCGGGTGCGTAACAGGAGGAGGAGGAGGAAGGAACAAGACAGACAGCGGTGAGAGATTACTGCCATGATCTCCACTGTTACCCTATTTTTCTATGGCCACAAAAAAATCCGAGTGGCAACAACCAGGAATGAATACAATCCGAACCGCCCTCTTCGCCGCACACGCAGCGCGCCTCCCGTCAACTCTGGCTCTGCGTGTTTTGCTCCGACCATTCCATGAGTGTTGTTGATGGGGCTTGTATTTCCCCGAGTACATAGTTTGGATGGCAATACACACACCGTCGCCCATTTCGGTATATAAAGACAATCCCCTCGACGATCGTTGGCACGGTCTTCTTTATCAATCCTTCGAGCTTCTGTAGAACCCCCACCCTTCTCATTCGTTAACTTTTTTCGTTTCTGGTCTTCTCTCATTGCAGATAACTATGCGTTTTACTCTGGCCTACATTTCTGCCGCCTTGTTGGCAAGCCTAGCCCTTGCTGCACCTGCCACGGTCCACAAGCGAGAGGCCGACGATGGTGCTGCTGCTGCTGCTGCTCCTCCTGCCCAGGTCGAGAACATCGCCCTCGAGATCGGAGATAAATTCCAGCCCTTCCACTGGGACACGGCCGACGATGTCAAGACCGTCGATAGGAAATTTACCTTCACGCTGACTGAGCCTGCTCAGCTCCAGATCACGGACTACAAGCTCGGTGGCGACTCCTTCGAGGTCATGGACAACGGCGTGGCATTGGGTTCCACCAGCAATGCTTCCTCAGACGAGGGTCTCTTCGCCAACACACCCGAGGACGCGCTCCAGGACGAGCGCTTCAGCCACGGCACATTCGAGCTTGCTGCAGGCGACCACGAGATTACCGTCAAGGTCGCCAACTCACCCTACCCAGACGGCACGGGTGCTCTCCGCATTGTCCAGAAGGTTCAGGCCCTATACAAGGGAGATGACGACGACGACGATGATTATCACGACAAGAAGAAGAAGGATGATGACGATGAGGATTGTGAGGATGAAGAGGAATACAAGAAGGACGAAGGCGAATGGAAGAAGAAGGGCAAGAAGACAATCTACGTCTACTACACCGTATCTTCGTCTGCTCCCGCTCCAACGCTCCGCACCGAGACCATCTCCGTCCCAACCGCCAGCGTTATGCAAGGCGTAGTCGCTACCGAGACTGTGTAAGTCCAACTTGCCTTATTCTTGTGCTAGATCTCTTTTTAACTTGTCGTCTTTCTTTGTAGTGTCGATGTCGATACCGCGGCCGAGACACGCTTCTTCAACATTCCCATCGAGCTCCCTCAATAATATTCCCGCCCCACTTACCACTCACCATCACTGCGCACTCTCACCTTTCTTTAAGTCTGTTTGCTTTATATTCACTTAATAAAAAAAAAAGTAGAACTTACTTTCACATGATTGGCGGAAAATACTCCCCCCACCCCTCCCCCCGAGGGGCTGACCCGTCTTTTTTCCGCTTAACATTGGGACTATGCTGGAAAAGCGTAGATCTCCCCCCCCTCTTCCTTAATATCTGACCAGAGGTAATCATCCATCCATCCATCCATCCATCCGCCTCACCCTCGCTGACCTCTATGGCTGCTGCCCCCCTTTTTCTACTTCCCGTCAGATGCCTCCCAAGTTCGATCCTAGTGAGGTCAAGATTATCTACCTCCGCGCCACTGGTAAAGCATACCCAGAATTCATTTCAATCCAGGTTTTCTGACATTGCAATTCTTTCTATAGGTGGTGAATTGGCTGCTTCCTCCGCGCTGGGTAAAGTCATCTATTTTTTTTTCGCCATCACGAAAACGATTATTAACGTACACACGCCCGCATCTTTCACGTACACACACGCACACACACACACACACACACACATGCGCACACACCTTGATGCGAACACATAGCCCCCAAGATTGGTCCTCTTGGTTTGTCGCCCAAGAAGGTCGGCGAAGACATCATGAAGAACACCAAGGACTGGAAGGGTCTCCGTGTCACCATCCAGTTGACCATCCAGAACCGTCAGGCTCAGGTCGCTGTTGTTCCTTCTGCCTCGTCCTTGGTCATCAAGGCCCTCAAGGAGCCCCCACGTGACCGCAAGAAGGAGAAGAACAGTAAGCGAGAATAAGAACAGTCCTCCGAAGCTGTCGTTGCTTAATCTACTTTTCTTCGTTCCTTTTTTTTTTTTTTATACATAGTCAAGCACAGCGGTAACATTCCTCTCGACGAGATCATTGAGATTGCCCGCACCATGCGCTTCAAGTCCTTTGCCCGTGAGCTCAAGGGTACTGTGAAGGAGATTCTTGGTACGGCCAACTCTGTCGGCTGCACTGTCGACGGCCAGAGCCCCAAGGACCTCTGCGCTGCCATTGACGCTGGCGAGGTTGAGATTCCCGTAAGTTGTACTTGGCGAGGAGAAAGAGAAACCGAATATTGATCTTTCTTTTATAGGAGAAATAAACGGGACAGGGAGAGAGAACGAATCGACTGGGAAATAAAACCGTGTGTGTTTTATAGTACATACCATGAATTGCGTGTATTCTTGGGCTATGGCTGACCACTTTGACATGTTTGCTTCACATAACAAAGCCCGAGCCCCTGCTGGCTAGAACATGTCCAACCTGTAGCGGGTAATTCGCCAAAAAAAAACTTCACAGGGTGCCGTTATCACCGAGAGAGAGAGAGAGAGAGAGAGAGAGGTGTTTTCAAGCAGGATAGACGGCATTGGGGGTTCGTTGTTTGGAGTCCATTGATCTTTTTCGTAGGTACACATGTAAATTCGGCCCCACGAGCACAAAACGAGAACATGTATTCTTGCATTTATTGATTCCTGTCGCATAAGATATCTCGTTCTTCCCAATCCATATATAGCACATATAATAAACTTCGTAAGGGAGGAAAATTATGTCGCATGGATAAAAGAAGGCCGTTAGTCAACAGAAAATATCAGCCCACTTTGGACTCTTCAACTTACCCCCAAGGTAGCCAGATTGTGTGCGGGCGATAACAATGGGCGGAAGGGTTGGAAGAAGGAATGAGGAGGGGCGACGACGGACCAACAGCAGAAGCAGACGCGCAAAAGCACCTCGGCGAAGCCATGGTGGGAGACATGCGCGTGTGCAGCCAAACCACGGTTCCAGCCAAAGCCCATATCCTCTCCTCTCGAGGCCACTTGAATTAGGCTGATATCGTTATCTACAGAGGGATCCGGAATATTACAAGGTCACAGAATGGAAACAAGGGTAGCCTAATGCATCTTACTTTGCTCTTGACAACTGATCAAAGCTGCTCCATCGGATGGAGTTCAGGCGATTAGGGTGGAAGATAAGCGCATCGATATCCTGGGCCACTCGATGCATTTAGCGACATACATCCTCAGCCTTATGGATAGGTGCAATTACCAAATAATGGCTCTTCATAGGCTCATACTTATTCATCTCGTCCGTCGTAGCCTGAAGGAAGCAGAGATAATGCCCAGTTACAGTTCCTCTGCTTGTAACTTCAGATTGACCTGCCCCCCTTTCTTTCCTTGATTGGTGGCTGTGGAAGTCTCAAGGTACATTGAATGATGCCTGATGCTGAGATTGTGGTTGTCTTTGGTATTGCAATGCTGCGTTTCATATTAATATGGAATCCAGGCTCGTCAAGGATAATGCAGTCAAGGCGCTCTTGGATCTTTCGCAGCACGATTCCTTGTCTGCAGGCCGAAACCGAGCCATTTTCAATGACGAGTTGCATTCGTTTTTCATAAATAGATCGAGTGTTGTTTTAGATACTTTGCGACTCTCAAATCTTTGAAGCAGTTGCTCCATCAGCTCCTTTAGGGCAATGGGATGGGTTCTTATCAATGGATTCCAAAATAACGCTCTTGTGGGTCTTCATTGAGAATGCGCCAACGACCGCTCGCATTGTGTTTCTTAAAGATGCTGTCAGGGTCTTTCTCGCACTGTAATGCCGGGCTGAACAAACATGGATTCCTAGCAGCTGATGCACTCAAGTTCTCTCAAACATCCGTTTGAAAAATCAGACCTTGTCTTGGTCAGTGTACGCTATGTAATTGTGCTTGATCGCCGCTTCTTTCATCCGAATGTCTGTATCCTTTCGCTGCGGAATATATGTGGTAGTAAGGTCAGAGTTATCTCTGCAAGATATGCTACGCAGATACTCAGTGCGAGAACAAATGGGTTGCAGAGAGTACATTTCTTCATCAACGCCATGTCCTTGGCCATCTTGGTAGAAAAATAGGTTACTCATTTCAGGATGTAAAAGTGTATAAAAGAGATGGACGCGACATGTTTCGATGGATGCATGTGGCATTTGCTTTGTCATCATGCATATTAGGGCATTTTCACCCAGAGGAGAACGCGCATACTATTGTATCGCTGATTTGAGCAAAAGACTCGTAGTGTCAGTTTCCTTTCACCCCTCCCGCTTCCAAAAAAGCAGAGTAGCATTCTTCGACAGATACGTAGACGAGAACATCATGCATACCAGATTTATCGATAGTACCTCATAAGGTTGAAAAGATATGATCAACAAGGGTTTGCTTGTCTCTGATGATGGCGTGCTCATCCGAGACGTTGATTGTGTTTCTGTGCATTTCCCAATAGGGTATGAAAGGAATGCATTAAAATAGTTAGCCATTTTTGGAGTTGTGGGAAAATTGAAAGAGAAAATCGTTTCTGGCAAATAACGTTTGGGCGTAATCAAACTACTTTGGTCAAGCAGATCAGGGGATTGGATGAAAGTCTTAGGCTGGACTCTTAAGGATGCGTGACAATGTACGACATTGGATCGGAAGAGAATTTGCTAGTTTCTGTAACTTGTCCCGGCCGACATGAGAAAATTCATGTCAATTGCAACATTATGCGCTATCCATCTGACGCTTTCAGGTATTTTCTTTCTTCCACCACCACCTCCTCCAACCCATTCATCATCCCGACTCTATCCGTATCTAGACTTCTCTAACACCTCTCGTTCTGGCGCGATATCTGTCTCTCTTCCCTCCCCCCGCTTTGATATGTTTTGTTATCCCAAGTCTTTTGGCACCATCCAAGAGATTGGCTGAGACCAAAAGCCCCGCGGGGCGGGTGGAGGCAACTTAAGTTTCCCACGGTCGACAATTCATTGACGCGACAGGATCAGCGAATGAGAGGTATTCTTCTTATCTCCCCCGCCCCCTACTGCTTATCATTGCCATCTTTGGCCAATACCGTTCCGTTCGTCTGATCCTCTCTGGACTGTAATCATATCTGCTGTGCAAGGAAGAGACGCCAAAGAAACAACAAGTATGCATGTAAAGCGCTGCTGTCGGCCCCATCTACCGTACACGCCGTTCCATCCGAATGAAAGGCTCCATACGTAGTTGTATAAAGTAAGGGAACCAAAAAAAAAGTGGGCTTTGCATATTGGTTTATAAAATACGGATCCTGGGAAAGTTGAACACTGCTACACACGTGATAAGATGAAGGATCTTATCAGTCGGTTTCTCTCGTTTGTTAAATAAAGCGTAGCGGATAATCATATTCGCTATTCTCTCTTTCTTTCTCTCTTCTTTTCTGAAAAATCAATGGAACATTCACACATAATATCAGAACGAGTCTTTGGATCGAGTAAACGTATTCAGTTCATCGGCACCTCATCCATGGATACACTGCTAAACGCTATTGACTTTGAAAAATGCAACCATCTTTCTGCTGTTGGCCCGCAGCACCCCTCCTCATCTCCGATATCCAACCGGGACAGTCGAGACAGACTGATACCGGGAGCACCACGAGGAGCAATGTCGATTGAATCCTTGTTGATGGATAGATCGAGTGCGGCTGAAGTCGAGAAACGCAGAAGACAGCAGACGTCTCCAATGATCACAGGCTATACACCATCACCAGCGAGTGCCCAAAGTCCTGGCATGAACGACCGTCATAATGAAAAGGATGACATCAATGTGCCATACCGGGCAACCAAAATCAGGAGACTCAATAATATTACCAACTATCACACGACCTCACCCCCACCACCACCACAACAACAACAACAACGCATGACGACAATAACATGCTATCACGCATCGGTTGCTCAAAAATCGTACGGTACTGAGAAACGCTTTCTATGTCCACCGCCGCTTGTATCTATCAATACGAACGGGGCCGACAACACACTCAAGACATCCCAACCGCTCGTGTCCATGGCAGTCATGTGTGAGGGAGCCGACCGCTTTCTTGAGCAAAAAATCCAGCTGGGTGATACTCAGCGAGGCAGCTTCAAGTATCTGCATGTGACAGGCACAGCAAAAGCGAAGCAGTTCTACTTGCGTGTGAGTCTACAGCAAGCGGCAACGAAGACAATGACCCAACAACAACAACAACAACACGCTATCATGTCCTTGCCAAAGGATAATTGTCATACGACAATGACAGGATCCTCACCACCGCTGCCATGTGCCACACAACCCTATCTCACATTCTTCTCTAACCCGATTTCAATAATCTCTAAGCCATCAAAGAAGACCTCCAAAGCACGGAACGTATCAACTTGCATTCTTGCAAACTCTCCCGTGTCGCTATATAATCGAATCAACTCGCAAACCGTACGCACAAAATACATGTCGAGCGAGCACGGGAATCTGTGTGCAAAGAATACGAACTGGAGTCCGTTCGAAATCGTGGTTCTGCGGCAGTCGCCGAAGGACGACGATGCTGCTTCTATCAGCGACGAGGTCATGAGTCCCCAGGGAGCGGCATATGCGGCAACCGTGAACTACGGCTCCGAGATTCTTCTCCGAGATATGCAAACTGGCGTGGAGTCGCCTCCGATGATCATTCGCAAGGTGGATAAGGGAAGGGTCGTCGAGGCCGCGAATGGTCCTGTGAGCCAAATGCAGAAAGTGGCTCTCCAGCTGGCCACGACGGCGCGGGGCGATGACCAGGGCATGTATCTTTTAGCGACCGGACAGCCCGTGACCCCACCCGCAAATCAGGAGGATCTAAATAGCGGGGCGGCTACATGGCTCGATTTTATGGCTGCGAGAAAGACACGGGGGAGCTCGGACGACGCCGGCGGTGTCGACGACCTGGTGGATCGGGTCGATGATTATCTATGCTGGACAATCGTTAGCATTGCCAAATTTGAATACCATTATCACGAGCCGCTTTCGCCCTCTTGCACCACCACCACAATCGATGACAACGCCCCAGAAATAACGACCATGACGACGGTTCCCACCACCACGATGCCTACGTCGCCACCCCCTTCGCCGCCACGAAGGATCATCCCGTTGCCGCTGATCACCCATCTCGAATACTATCCTCATCAAAACAATCTCATCCTCATGGGCCAGCACCTTGCACAGCACGCAACAGGACGATCGTTTGAGGTTCGGCTCGGCCAACGTCAGGAGGATGCATTAAAGGTTCTTGACCAGCAGACAGTCATTGACAAAGACAACCCGAAAAGAGCACCGCTTCTTCGACTTGTACTCGACTTGCCACCCACCCAAGACTTGCTTGTCGCTCATCATAATGTCCTGGTCACTCGGTCCGATGGATCACGGTACATTGAACTACCGCTCATCCTGACACGCCAAGATGGAGCTTCCTTCATGCTTGGTAAAGCGCTCGCGTGCGATATCCTCTCAAACGGAGATATCAGTCCATGGTTCGTTGTCAATGCTGGTGCTACTGTTGCTTCGCCCTCCTTCTCTTCATAAATACATACGCTCGTTCTCTCTTTGTGGAGCGACACATCTTGTACATTCAAATGTAATTACGATCTGTATTTGTCTTTATTTTGAATAATACATCAAAAAACAGGCAGTTTGCAACCTGTGGATCGATGGATAAAATTTGGGGCACTTTGTTTCACACATCTCTCTTTCTCTCTCGGGTTCTATTTTTCTTTTTACGCAGCATGTGTGACACCGACGAAGCACTCGCTCGACTACTGCAAAAAGAAGAAGATGACAGCCAGGCACAAGTTGGCGTACAGTACGAGGCTGACCTTGCCCTTGCTCTCCAACTGCAACGCCAAGAAGAAGACGAAGCTGCGAAACGAGCGCAACAGCACAACCACCGCCAGCTGGAGGCGCCTGATCTGCCACCCACAAAGGATGCTACCAGCATCACCAACACTGTTACGATCGTGCTTTCGGACGACGATGAAGACAACTCAAAAATCACCGAGTCCGATGTTGCCTTGGCCTGGCAATTGCACCAGATGGATCACACAAAGGACCAAAGCGCCGATCGCGCCCTGGCATGGCGCATCCACAATGAGAATTTCATTGCTGCAAGTCAGGAACACACATGTTCGCCTCCCAACGGCGAAATCAATCTCCAAGATCTCATTAACGACCCCACGCCTGATATTCACGCGCTGTTTGTTGCGTTCGATCAGATGTACTTTGATGGAAGCCTGGCGGCGGTTGAGGTAAATAGACGGGCGAGGGGAGGGAGCAGCGTCGGTTCCCTCCCCCTCGTATTAGATCATGTTGTGTGTTGCGTGTGTATGGAAAGGTATGATCTAATGAATAATATAATAGTTACAATGGTCGACACGCATGACTCTCTGGTAAGGGTAGACATAGGAACCTCCCTGCTCCCTCCCTATGATACAGCTGACAACGCCTTCTCTTTTCCACGGATGCAGCGCAGGACTTTGCTACTACAAAGGTCCGGGAACTTGCCTGATCCGGCTCTCTGAACCCCTTCTGAAATATCGCTCTCGGGAAGACATGATCAACACGCTCCTGGTAGGTCGATCAAGAGGTGAATAGACATATGATTAAATTTGTCTTGGTCTATAAGCACGAAATGATCCACGCCTTTCTTTTCTTGCTCCATGGACCAAGGTTTGCTGATCATGGTAAGCTTGAATACTGATTATAATCCAACCCATATTGATGATCATGGGGGGGACATCCAAGATGGACATGGACCTGAATTTCTGAAAGAGGCGGCCCGTATCAATCGTCGAGCAGGGACAAATATTACCATTTATCACAAGTACGCATGAGAGAATAGCTTTCTTTTGCTGGTTCCTCACTCATAATGGGTATCAAATTGAATAGCTTTCATGATGAAGTTGATCATTACCGACAGCACGTATGGCAATGTGATGTATGTTTACGGAAAAGGAAGTTTCGGAAGACATGCTTGTGGAATCCGCTTACCTTGGATTTTGGTCACACACACTAGGGTCCGTGTCGCGAAAAGCCACCGTTCTTCGGCATTGTCAAACGGTCGATGAATAGGTAACATCTCTTCTGAATAGGCGTCGGCGTTGTACTTGATAAATAACGCGCAAAAAAAACCAGAGCACCCCAACCAGCCGATCTTTGGTGGCACGACCATCAGTTGACATGCGGTGGCAAGTTTCATAAGGTGTCCGAACCTGAGAATGTGACGAAGAAGAAGAAGAAGAAGAAAAGCCACAAGATCACCGAGTTCTTTGACTGTGGCGAGGCGTCTGGGAGCAGCAGCAGCCAGAAGCGGAAGCGGACCGACGAATAGGAGGAGACTGGTTGGATACCCATATACTATGTACATACAGAGCACACGCATATATTTTACAAACACAAATGTATATACATTCCTTGTCGTGTTTCATCTCCCTCTTTCTTTTCTTCTGTGTTCCAATGGCTACCTATGTTGCCCGTCTCGTGGCAGAGCAATACAGCGAACGTGGACAGAGCAAGCCGTCCATCGCAGAAACAGATCCAGAACTTCTGGCGGCGATCCAGGCAGCAACTGCGTCGACGACGAAAGCTCACTGGTGGAAGAAGCAGCCTGGGGCAGATATCATCTTGAGTGAGCGTGACCGACATGTTTTGCGAAAGGTGAAGAAGCAAGCAAAGTTCCTTGACCATGGGTGCAAATGTTGTTGCATCAGCATCGGTTTGGATGGGATCATAGGTAATAATGTGGATGCCTCCTCTCTCCTCTTTGGGACTCTCAACCCTATATCGTAGGTCTGATTCCATTTCTCGGTGATATTATCTGTGTGCTACTGGCACTTAATCTTGTGAGGGAAGCGTGCAAGGCCGACCTTCCACGAAGCACGATCGTGCAAATGCTGACCAATGTCACGATGGACTTTATGCAAGTTAGAGGGGGGTTTGGGTGTTGGTGTTCTTGGGAGGAAGGTCGCCGGTCAGCTCATCCCGAAGCCCTTACCCCAGTTTAGGAATGACACCCATTGCAGGTGACGTGTTGGATATTCTATTCAAGTGCAATTCGCGTAACGCCGCCATACTGGAAGAGTATCTTTTTCTTCGCCGTCGAAACGAGCTTCGTTATCATGCGGGCTACGGGGGTGTATAACGATAGCCATTTATTACTACGTACTACCTGCCCCCCACCTTCAAACACAAGGAATAACCCGGATACAGCGCTTTTTGTGTTATATATACATATATATTCCTTTCTAAATGTAACCAAGGAAAAGAAAAAAAAAAGTCATGTATGCCATATCACACACCCCACCCATTTTTACAAAGATGACCGCCTGAGTTCATGCCTGCCTTTTTCGATCCGCAGTTCTGCCCGTTCTTGCATTTCTGGATCACCCGCAACATAGCCGACAGCATGGGAAAGCTTACCCATGATAACATTATATTCGCCATTGAGCCAGCTAGGATCACCCTGGGCAGCACGGGCCTCGGCTTCCTCGAGCGCGGTTTCGCCCCATGCCTCTGTGGACCGGCCTTTGGTCTGCCAGGACTCGAGGCCGACGAGATTCCCAAGAGCGGCTTGGATTTTCCCGGTGTAGCGCCAAAACGTGCTTTCCCATTTGGCTATATTGGGATCACCGGTCGGTTCGACCAGGTGCTCGGCAGCAATGTCGAGGTGGTGTTGCTCAAGGGGTGTTTCAGCATCGGATGGGATGTCACGCAAGTCCATGAAAGAGAAAGAAGCGGGAAAAAAGAGGATTCGGGAATGGGATGAAATGGTCCAAGCGCGCGTACGTACGCACACACACGCATACATACATACATTAACATAACACACACCTGCACACAGTCAGTCAGTGGGGGAGGGGTTTCACATCCAAACTTGACAAACGAGGCAATTTTATTTTTTATCGATAAGCCAAACGTGGTGCACGGTCTCTCCAGGGGGGGGAGAGGTTTGTGGAGGGCGATGGCCTTGATTGAAATATGGGGTCCGTGGGACAAGTTTCATCTTTTCTCCTGTATATACGTACGATCCCCAATGATGACATATCAACGTCAGCTTTAAGCACTGTTTGTTCCTCGTGCCAAATAAACATTACACACGAAAAGGGGAGACCGTCAACAAAGAAAAAGCCGCGAGAGAAAAATGATCGGGTAGTGTGTAGAAGGGGAACACAAGAACACAGATTGATTGATAAGGGGAATATGGATCGATTGGTGAGTCGAGAAAAGTGTGTAGAGAGCGAGAGGTGTGAGTGGGAGACAGGAAGCGAGCGAAAATAAAAACGAGATGGCCCTCTTTTCTTCCCCCCCCCACCCCACTTTTCTCACTTGATGCTCTTTCCAAAACTCCTCTACGTGTCGCTTTTCATCCTCTTTGGCTCGGCCATCCCATACCTGCCACTCTTCTACGATGAACAGCTCAGGCTTTCATCAGACCAGATCGGCGTCTTGCTGGCTATTGCCCCTTTTGTTCAGAGCCTCGCCTGTCCTATCTGGACAGTGGTCGTCGACCGGCATCCGAACTGGCATGGCCCGCTTATGAGCATGCTTGCTATTATCGGCGGTCTGAGTATAATGTCGCTCATGCTCTTGCCGCCTTGGTTCGAGTCGGGCAGCGATTGCATCGGCGATGATTGCAATGTGAATGACATTGCCATGAGCCCGCTCCTCAAGGTGTTGGTGACCTCTTCGCTGGCGCTGTTGTTTGCCTTTTTCGGCCAGCCTACTCAAGCGTTGGTGGACAGCGCTGTGCTAAAGATACTCGGAGATCAAAAGATTTTATATGGTAAAAAAGGAGGGGGTGGTGGATATATGCCGACCCCCTCCCCCCTCCCCCCCGAAAAAAAAGCAGAGAGGCTAACTAAAGTAGAAAAGGTAACCAGCGGCTGTGGGGCTCGATTTCGAACGGCATAACAATCCTTCTCGTGGGCTTGTGGATCGGTGTCTCGGGCATCAATACTGCCTTCTACATCTTCGCGATTGGCGTCGTCTGCTTTGCGATCCTTGCGCTTTTCACGCGTTTCCCCGCAACACCCGGACGCGAGGACGATCTCGAGGCTGAGGACGGGCCCCTTGCGGATGGCGGTGAGACCCGGTCCCTGATCAAAGGCAGTCGCCACGGGTCTAATCCATATCCGCACAACCAGCACCCAACCTATATGTCCGGATTGACGAATGCGCTGTCGACCAGCACAAGCCTGTCCGAGTACGTCGACCCGATGCCACGCAGAGACAGCGTGGCCAGCTACGCAAACACCGAGTATATTGATGAGTACGAAAATGATCGGCGCCTCGGTCTTTTCCGGACAGCGACATCCGTCATGGACGTGCAGGCAGAGGCCGGCCAGCGCATAGCCAACATGGACCACCTCCCGCCCCTCGGCCTTGCGCTCTCCAACATTCCCACAGTCGACACCACGCTCGCCGCCCTCGCTGACATTACGCGCCCGGCAACCAAAGGCCCTCAAAAGTCAACCCTCATGACAACGCGTGTTTGGACTTTCTTATTGACCATGCTCCTCCTCGGTATCTCGTACTCGATGATCGCCCAGTTTCTGTTCCTCTTCCTGCGCAATGATCTCGGAATCGAGTCCTCTCTCATCGGATGGACGGGTCCGATCGGCGGCATTGCTGAAGTGTCCACCTTTTGGGTCTCAAATAAGGTAACTATCGTGTCTGCTGCTGCTTAACTGGGTCGGTTGATGTTTTTCTTTTTCAAAGCTACTTGAGGAGTTTACCGTGTCGAGTCTGATCGGATTTGCCCATATTGCACTCATCATTCGCAATCTGGTCTACTCATGGCTCACTCCCGGCACCACGACGTCCGTTATCCTTGCCCTTGGCTTACATCTCGTGAATGGTAGACGGAGTCGACGAAATAAATAAAAAAAATCCAGCTACTCATTCCAAAAACCTTTTTCTTTAGGTTCGGCTTACGCACTAGCCTGGTCTACCTCTGTGTCTGAAGTCGACACGTTCTTTCCACCCGATCAGCGTGCTGTCGCACAGGGCATCCTCGCTGCACTGTTTAACGGACTCGGATTTGGTTCGGGGTGCATTCTTGGCGGTGCTGTTTATGAGCAATGGGGTGCAAAGGCCTTGACGCAGACCTCTGCCGCGGTGGCGTTATTGAGCCTGATCGTCTTTTTAGCAGGTCGGCCACGTTCATAAAAAAAAGGCCTCCGTCCCCCCCCGCCTCATTTCCTGTAGATCAAACATGTACACCCACCCAACCCTCATGCTCACGCTTTCTTTGCATAACATAACATTTCCAACGAATATATGTATATAATTACATGTATCCTTGCACTCGGAATTATCGTATCAATCAGCTATCGAGAACCCCCTTTATTTTATTTTTCTACTCACGAAGGGATGTAGCTCTCACGGTGCGACGTCCCTTCATTCACCCAAACCCAACATTTGTTGCCGATTTATGCGTATTGTGTTTGTTTTGTACACCCACCCGTGGCCGTGCCCGTTTTTTCTGTTGTGCTCCGGCTTGGGGGTGGGGGAAGGCGACGGAAAGGGAATGTGCGAGTTGTTGATTGGTCAAGATCATACTACAATAGAAACACACAGGGAGTCCCATCCTCCTCTCCCCCCTCCTCCTAGGAAAATGGGGGAGGGGAAGGTGCGGAAGAGCGGGGATAGGGTGGACGATCAAAATATAATACCGATCATGAGAAACTTTTTTATTTTCGGGCGAACTGTTTGGCGTGTGACGGTGGGGGGGGGGAAGAAATCCGGTTCCATGATGATCCGATTGTGAACTTTTTGTATCATCCTCTGTTCCTTTTTTTGTTTTCATTCTATCTCTACTACCTAACAAACGGCAAGTGGGGGGGGGGCAGTATTGGGGAAGGAAAGAACCGCTTGTTGCCAAGGCATTTTGTGTATCCAATAAATCACTATTAGAAAAAAAATACATGGACAATTAAAACAAAGGAGAAGTACCGAAAGAGAAGAGGGGGGTGCAAGGTCGTTTTATATAAACTTTGTAATGTAAGCGCGTGTGGTAGAGAGAAAGGGTCAATGAGGAGACAAGATAGACTCTTTTTTTTTAAAAAAAAAATAAAAAAGCTAAACAGCGATAGTCATGTTTTGACAATGAATATTACAATCCTATTTTCTTTTACTAAACACAGCCAAGATACTCCACCCCTTGATTCTGCCTCACGCACGCCCTCATAAACAGCCATTACTTTATTTTTTTGCTTGTGCAACGAGGTTCAGGCAGCTAGGATCTCATCGTTGCCTAGGTAGAAAATGCATATAAATACCCTCGCGTGCAATTGCCTTCATTATTTCATTTTCCCTGAAGGCTCAACTCACTCGCTTACTCTTTTTGAACATGATTGTGCCCACCCCGTTGAACCCCTTGATCCATCCTACGGCGCTCAGCAGCCATCCTCCGTCCCAAGTCTTGGATAGACCGCACTCAACCTCCACAGCAACAAAGCGACAATACAAGTGCACCACCTGTCCCAAAAGCTTCACTCGACCCAGCGCTCTAAAGACCCATATCTATACCCATACGGGCGAGAAACCGTTTGAATGCACCACGTAATAGATAATACGCCTGCCACGCTTTGACTGTTATTAATCAGAGAAAGAAATCGTTTTTAGACCAGGATGCGGCCGTCGATTTGCGGTGATCTCCAACCTGAGACGCCATTTCAAGGTGCATGCGCGAGTTCACTATGAACTTTCGTCATCGTCGCTCCCCCACGGCGATATGGGCGAGTATCCGCAGCAACACCACCACCACCATCACCATCACCAGCAACAGCAACGGATTCCAGCGAGCGAGCGGCTGCGGCACGTTCAACGATTGATGGAACGAACCGCTGCGCTGCAGCTGCTGATGGACAGTAATAACAACAACAAGCACCCCTTGACAACGACAGAAGACTGCGGCAGTCTGAGTGATTCGAGCAGCACCACCAGCAGCTGCAGCAGTAGCACCTTGCATTCGCCTTCTTCGTCATCCTCCATCGCTCCCTCGATCTACTTTATGGTAAGCCCTACCAACCCCCCCCTCCAGCCTCGTCTCCTCTCTTTTTCATTTCTCGTTAAAACCATCTGCTACCATAGACATCAAGTGCACCACCACCACCACCCGCACCTGCAGCCACCCTAGGGCAGAATGGGTACTGTTGGGATCAGCGTCGTCTTTTGACACATCGATCTTCGTAAACACAGCCCGAATCCACTCCGCGCGCGTAAAACTTAATATTCCCTACTTTTTTTTTTTCTATGTGTGTATGCAATCTTCCTTTATTTTTCTTTCAATCTCTCTTTGTTTCTTTCTCCTCCTACTTTTTATTTGGTATGATACGCACTTTTTTTTTATATTTTCCTTACTCCCTTCCCATACGATTCTCTCTATTTTTGGAGTTTGTAAAGCTGCTGGCACACTTTTGTATCTCCCGTCCTCTGTCTTCAATATCTGCGTATTTAATATATCTATAAGTGACGCGCATGCAAAGTAGTTTTAAGATATATTATAATGTATATGTATCTTCTCTGCAATAAAAAGGAAGGTTATTAATCTGTCTCGATGGTCGGTGTGACCCTCTCCAAAGTTTTTTTTTTCACATCGACATTTCCTTGATGCGTTGTGTGTTGGATGGTTTGGACGGGAAGAAACATAGTACGTCTTGCATTTTTCTGTTTGGTATGTACTGCCCAGATTGTTCACAACCCCTTTTGCCCCACGCGTCATCACCATGCTGAGCATGCATTGGGTAACCATAGCATTGTCTTGGAACGCAAACGTCCAACCCCGGCAAGTCCATGTGAACCGAAACAAGCAAGGCTGATGCTATCATGCCAAAGCGAGAGATTGAAGTTCGTTCCTATATATATATATATATATATATATATATATTGGGTAGTGTAGCGTATAGTTTAAAAATGGCGCCAAGGTTTTTCTTTAATTCGTAAGGGCCGAAAGAGAGAGAGAGAGATATTTACAGTGCATATGCAGCTGCATGAACAGCATGTCGATATATCCGCGCACATGGGTTCTTGGTCCATCGCTGGGCTGCTGCCGTGCGTGTCAAATGAAAAGATGGGGAGCCACGAAATGCGTGTCTACACATAAATATGCCTAATAACTCCTGTCCCGTCACACACGAACATTCTCACTTTCTCTGGCCTATTTATACGTTCGGATGGTGCGGAAAAATTCCCTCATTCGCAGACAATGTTCCAGATACGCAAAAGAAGGGCTTCCCCTCTTTCTGATTAATTATTTTTAGTCTTTCTCTCTCTCTCTCTCTGTGTGTGTGTGTGTGCGTGTGTGTCTCACCCCCATCACGCCACTCCCCCCCCCAATACCCTTTCACTCTCCCTCGCCCCCCCCTCTTTTTTACTTGGAGTCCTTTCGCTCTCTTTCCCCACCCTCACCATGCCTCCCAACACGGAATTATGTTCGACATTGGACAGATGCGTCTTTACCCTACAAGATGTGGAACAGCGCGTCAAACAGGGCGAAGCAGTGTTTATCTTTGAAAACAAGGTATACCGAGTCGATCGTTTTCTCTCCAAACATCCGGGTGGCGAGTTGGCCATTCGGCACGTGCTTGGCAAAGATGTCACGGATGAGATTCGGTCGATGCATCCGCCACGTGTCTACGAAAGCATGATTAGGCATTACGAGATTGGCGATTATTGGCCTATGCCTGTGCCTAGCGCGGCAGGGGACCGGGTTGCTGCTGCGCCCGCAGACCCCGAAGGGCGTGCGAGTCGCGATGTGCGCCTGAAAGCCAAGTGGCAGGGCGGAATGAGCATAGAAGCGTACGATGGCGCGATTGAGGATTTGTACAATAAGCACAACTTGAATCAGGCCGAGGACCGACGCGATCAAGGCACGCTGGATATGCAACAGATACGAGCAGCGTATCGGCGGCTCGAGCGTGAGATCCGCGACCGTGGTTATTTTGAGTGCAATCGCTGGCGGTACGGTAAAGAGTGCTGCCGCTACGTGCTGTTCCTGTACCTATCGCTGTGGTTCACGCTGCGTGGCAGCGAGACATGGCAGTATCTAGTAGGTGCCTTTTTCCTGGGTTGCTTTTGGCACCAGCTGGTGTTCACTGCCCACGATGCAGGCCACAACGGGATCACAGGCCGTGTCAAGGTGGATCACACCATTGGCGTGCTGATCGCTGACTTCATCGGCGGTCTGTCGATCGGCTGGTGGAAGCATAGCCATAACGTCCACCACATTGTCACGAACCACCCCGAGCACGACCCCGACATTCAGCACCTCCCCTTCTTTGCCATCACCACCCGCTTCTTCAACAACATCTACTCGACGTACTACAAGCGCATCCTTCCCTTCGACGCCCCCTCGCGCTTCTTTGTGCGGTACCAGCACTATCTCTACTACATCATCCTCAGCCTCGCCCGGTTCAATCTCCATCGGCTCTCCTTCCAATATCTCCTTTTCCACAAGAACGTCCGCAACCGCAAGTTCGAATTAGCCGGCATCGGCTTCTTCTTCTGCTGGTTCGGCGCCTTGCTCTCCACCCTGCCGTCCTGGCCCGTCGTCTTTGGGTACCTCATGATCTCTTACATCGTAACCTCACCGCTGCATGTCCAGATCACGCTCTCGCACTTTGGCATGTCCACCGACGACCTTGGTCCCTCCGAGCCCTTTCCCGCAAAGCAGCTGAGGACCACGATGGACGTCGACTGTCCGGAGTGGTTCGACTGGTTTCACGGCGGCCTTCAGTACCAGGCCGTCCATCATCTCTTCCCGCGCCTGCCTCGCCATTATCTGCGCCACTGCGTGCCTCTCGTTCGTGCGTTCTGCAAGGAGACCGGCCTGCAGTACTATATGTACGACTTCACGACCGGCAATGGTGTTATTCTCGGTGCGCTCAAGAGCGTCGCCGATCAGGTCCATCTGATGAATGACGTTGCAAAGTATAATTCAAACGTTTGGGCAGGTGACATCCAACACAAGAATAAAATGGCCCATTGAGTTGATGGTGGGGTAAAAATAAAAGCTTAAATAGGGGAAGAATGTGCATTATTTGTGGGTGGGGTGTGTGCCTGATGATTCGGAATTGGAAAATTCTCGGTCCGACCGAGAGACGTCAAGCACTCCGAGACAGACAGTGAGAGCTCTCTCTATTTTTTTTTTTTTCACTCTTTTCAACAACCTCCGCTTCCTGATGACCTCCTATTCGGACCTGCCCATCAGTCAGTGGGGCACATTGGCCATCGGTGCCCTTGTGAGTTGGCTGGTCATTACGTGGCTTTCGCAGCCCAAGGCAAAGAAGTTCACGGTGCCTGTTCCTCCTGGTAAGATGACCCAATATAAAATAATGGTTGCTATGGTCTGAGCACTCATCTCGCTCATGTGCACGCGTCTTGTGTGTTCTACCGCCTTTTTGTTTTTCAAAGAGGCCGATCCTTCGTGGAAGGGGCCTGTGCTTTCGAATCCGACGATTCGTGTATGTTTTATCGTGTTATTGATAAGTTGCATGTGTGTGTGTGTGTTGTGTGTCTCACGTGCGATATATATATAGGACCCGAATCGACCCAACGAAATTATCTGCTATGATCCCTCTACTGGCTACCATCTCGGGAACATGGCCTCGCCCTCCGTGGCCGACGTCAAGGCTGCGTATGAGCGAGCCAAGCGTGCCCAGGAAAAGTGGAAGACGACGAGTTTTGAAGAACGCCGGGCGGTGCTTCATAGCTTGCTTGATTTTGTCCTTGAGAACCAGGAAGTCATTTGTCGCGTTGGATGCCGTGACACCGGCAAGACCAGTGAGTCAATAGGCTCTTCTTTTTTTTTTTCCTCTCTCTACATTTCCTCCACCCCCCCCCTTCGGCGGACGCCGCCGCCGTCACCGC
The DNA here is from genome assembly GCA_025716815.1 of Dichotomocladium elegans. NCBI lineage: Eukaryota > Fungi > Mucoromycota > Mucoromycetes > Mucorales > Lichtheimiaceae > Dichotomocladium > Dichotomocladium elegans. The sequence goes on from JAIXMN010000007.1 coordinate 1,223,491, forward strand.
ATTTGATCGATTGATATCTTTTGCTTTTTCGCATTAGTGGCCGATGCCTCACTCGGTGAAGTGCTTACGACATGTGCAAAGTTGCGTTGGACCATTGACCATGGCGAGACGGTGTTGAGCCCCGAATACCGTGATCCGGGCCTGATGATGATGTACAAGCATGCCAAGATTGTTTACCAGCCCATGGGGGTTGTTGCTGCGTTGGTGAGCTGGAACTATCCGTAGGTAGAGAACCCCCTTCCCCCCCTCCACCCCGAGAGACAAATGAGGACTGAATGTTGCGGCGGTGATGGGCACAGTTTCCACAATGCGCTCGGCCCGGTGATATCGGCGTTGATGTCCGGCAATGCGATCCTTGTCAAGGGGTCGGAATACGTTGCGTGGTCGACGCAATATTACCACAAGATTGTGCAGCGATGCCTGGAGGTGCACGGCCATGACCCGGAGCTGGTGCAGTTCCTGACCGGTTTCGCCGATGTGGGTGAGGCCGTTGTCCGCTCGGGAGTCAATCACGTTACGTTTATTGGTTCGCCTGCCGTTGGCAAGCTCGTGCAGCGAAACGCAAGTGAGATGCTGGTCCCCTGTCTTCTGGAGCTGGGCGGCAAGGACGCGGCCATCCTGCTGAAGGACGCTGACCTTGGTCAGGCCATCCCTGTCCTGATGCGTGGCGTGTTCCAGAACTGTGGTCAGAATTGTATCGGCATCGAGCGGATCATTGTTGCGGCCGAGATTTATGACAAGGTCGTTGAGGAAATGGACCGACGTATCTCGAAGCTCCGTCAGGGGTCCGTTCTTGCCGATGGCGAAGGCGTGGATTGCGGTGCACAGACAATGGGCAACCAGGTAACAGAGGAGCATTTGAGTTTGCGAGTGTATGGTGTTTTGATTTTGGGGGGAAAGCCGGCCGATCGTTCATTGCCTTGTATAGTTTGAAAAATTAGAAGGCCTTGTTCAGGAAGCGGTCTCCCGCGGCGCTCGCTTGCTCCGAGGAGGCAAGCGGTTCTGTCATCCCAAACACCCGAGCGGCCAGTACTTTGAGCCGACTCTCCTGGTGGACGTGACGCCCGACATGGCAATTGCAAACGAAGAGGCCTTTGCGCCTATCATGGTTATCATGAAGCACACCGGCCCTGAGGACGCGGTGCGGGTCGCGAACGCCTGCCCCTATGGCCTCGGCTCGTCTGTCTTTTCCGCCGACAAGCAGCTTGCAGAACGCATGTGTCTCCAGCTGAAGGTTGGCATGACCAACGTCAATGATTTTGCTGTCAACTACCTCTGTCAGAGCCTGCCATTCGGAGGGGTGGGTATCTCAGGCTACGGTCGTTTCGTAAGTTCACTTGATGAGTTTGGGGGGGAGGGTGCAGGGCAGGGGCGGGGTTTGCATACGAATCGCCTGATTTAACGGATTTGAAACCAAAAATGACGTCATTGCAAAAGGCCGGTGAGGAAGGTCTCCGCGGACTCTGCGTGCCCAAGGCCGTCACGATCGATCGCATTCCGTTTGTCAAGACGCCCATTCCTCCTATTCTTGATTACCCCATCGGCAGCCTCAGCAAAAGCTTCAGCTTTTTGATGGGGCTTGCCAACATGATCTACAATCCTAGTTATACTGCCAAGGCTAGAGCTCTCTTGGACATCATCAAGGCCAACTTTTAAAAATAATTTTGAAAGGCGTGGCGTGTTGTTTGTTGGAAAGTTTCTCTTTTTTTTTTTTTAACTACGCAGTCATGCGCGATGAATGATTGGCTCTTGCTGAGTTGAAGGAAGTTTTGGGGGGAGGGAGGGAGAGCCACTGCCGAAAAAAATAAAGGGCTGCCTATATAAAGAGTGCTGGCAAAGGATTGGAACAACCAACGTTTCTTTTGGTTACCCCCAGCCCGCAGCAACACCTCTACCTACAAAACACACACACCGATAGGATGGATTCGGATAACACCTTGACGCATCCAATGCTGTATCGTCAGCAAATGAACTCACCCCCGCAAACCAACACAAAGCAGCCCACAATGCCAACACACCATCAGCAAGGTTGGTCGCCTAAACCCGTCAAGGATGAAACAAGTTCAAAGGAGGAGCCCTGTTGGGATTGCTATCCAAGCATGATGCGCAAGATCGAGAACGAGGGAACGCCGGAGCAAGTCGAACAGCTTCATGAACTCGAACATCGCTCACCGTGATCAGTCGTTACCCTCTCCTCCTCCTCTGCGCTTTTACCACACTCCGCTACCCCAACCCACATCGATCGTCTCCTTTTTGTCTGATAATGTAAATATTCTTTACATCTTTTACCACTCACTACCAAGCAAACAAGCATAATACAATGGTAATGAAGGAAGAAAGGGGGATATGAGATAAAACGATACACGATAGGAGTGACTAGGGGAGTTTAGAGTATGATACAGCATTTACAACGTGGGATCGGCTCGGTGTCCTTTGCATCTGTCGACATCAACAATGAGTAACCATTTTTTTTTCACTTTCACCATCCACACAGACCTTCAAGTGATTTTGATGGTTGATCCCGTATCAGCAGGTGCACTGTAAAAGAGTCACCGCCTTGGAGTCGGTTGACTGTTTCGATGGTTCAGGTTATTTATTTCCACTTTTTCTTTTCTTCCATTTTTTTTTTTACCTTCCAGTGTCGTTTCATTGGCGAGAAACTTGCCGAGATAAAGAATCTCAATTCGATCCAATGATTTGGGCTGGTCAACTGCACTATTTCCACCTCCTCCACGAGCAAATTCTGCCCCCCACCCCCCAAAAGAAAAATAGATAAAACATGATTCAATATCAGAGAGGAGGGGGAGCTTTCGTCTTTAGAAAAACAAAAAAAAAAACCTTGTGGCCAGTGGTTCAGGATGTGGGTTTTAACCTCAAACACAGTAGTGGAGGGCGCAAAGTCCATGGTATGTCTATTCCCCGACACCATCAGAAGTGTAAGCCGGACAATATCAGGCGGGATCTTGAGTTCATCGTCGCCATCATCGTGGATGCTGCTGCTATCACGTTCGCGCAACGGGTGGTTATTATCGTCGTCGTCGTCGTCATTGTTGACACAATGGTGGTGAGAAGAAGATGCCACTGAGGATGGCTCGTCGCTCATCCCTTCTGCCATGTGCGGTTGTAGTGCAAATGAAGATTTAGAGATATATCTGTAAGGGGGATAGGGTATAGAAAAGAAACACTGTTTTAAAAAAAGAAAAGAGAGCGAGGAAGATGGAGTGGGTTGGGGGGATGATCTTTTTTGTGCGTATTGTGTGCGTGTGTGTGTGTGGGGGGGCAGAGTGGAGTAAATGTAAAAAGCAAAAGGAAAAAGAAATCCAGAGCGGTTAAATATATTTTTTTTTTGTGATGAATTAAACTGGTGAGTCTTTTTCCTCCTTTCCTCGTCTTCCTCTTCTTCTTCTTCTTCTTCTCCTCCTTACTTCATTGTTGGATCACAGGCAAATTTCACCTAAAAATTCATGGGAGGAAACGATGGTCGCTTTTTTTCTTGTTCTTTTTTTGGGAGTTTGCGGCTCCATCATGCCTCAATATCCCCACGTGACGCTTGCGAGGATATGCCTTAATTAAATGATTCTACATACAGAGGGTTTGGGACAGACGGTGGGGGGGGGACGAGAATAGAGCTTGGTACGTATGAAGCCTCAAAAGCCAAATAACTGTATCTTGCCCCACGTTCTTTATAATCCATCTAACAGTATTAAACCAAGATAAAGACAATGGTCATTCTCGCTTTTCTGGATGGTCTATCCCTCTGTCTCTAACTAATCCCAACCTATGGATTCCCATGTGATTCCTTTATCATGAGCCTCGATGCTTGTCCAAATCCGGGAGTGTGTTGCACACTCCTCTCAGCTCCCTAAGCATGCAAGCATAACCATGCCCGATGATATGATCGATATCCGTATCGGTTATGCGGACATGTTGCGCTTCTTTGAGAAGCCGAATCCCAAATGCATTACCTTTGTTTTTTTCTTTATTAAAAAGAAACAATCAAAGACATCGTCCTACCTTGGTCATGTCATTGCATGCATTGTAGGCATATTCGTGTCCACAAGCCTTGGAAGAAGAAAAAAAGGCGTGTACATGAGAGGATCATTCACACACGCACACACTCATAACACTTGGTAAGTAAAGGTCTCAGCAATATACATATATTATCTTGCGCGCTATGTTATTGTGTTGGGGAAAGTGTATTTCTTCCCCATTTGAACGATAAGCATATAAACTGGAGAGATAGAGAGAGACCACAATGGAGTCCATGAACAGGGCCTAATAGGGCGTGACCACATAATTCTTGCTCAGTTTCTGTGTCCTACAAAGGAATAAATTGTCTCCGAAAATGACACACAGATCTTGCTCGAATTCTCGAGTTTAGACGATCGAAAAGACCTCCGTCGAAAATATCCGTAGGTAAGCCTTTTGTTTCCTCACACACACACACATCTCCGGCAAAACGCTCTGCATTACGCAGTCCTTCGTGTCCAGCTCAAACGGATTAGTTTGGGTGGAGGACGTTCGATGAATGACGCATCAGAAAGGCAAGACCCATCCCTTTGACGGTAAACAGATACAAAGTTCCCTAATGGGCGTAGCTCTGCAGAAGCCATAGAAAGGTCTTTGTTTTGTAATTATGTTCCGAACCGTCTACTTCGGGCAAAATTATGATCCGGCTCTTTGTCGTTTGCGAGCTACTTCTTTCTTTTACGATAGCCCTGCCTTCGTCTTCCCTTCCCTCCCTTTTTCTATTAGTTTGCACACACACTTTCGTGAGAGACCCTTTTAAAATGGGAGGAGTGCAAAGTTATTTTGCAGTGGAACCCTATGTTGCACTCACCGCAAACGATCTCAGCGAGACGGTCATGAAATACTATATCAACCTCGCATCCAAACGCTTGGGCGCCTCCATCATGGACGCATCCGACGACTTCTATGGGGCTGCGGAGCGTCTCATTGCGGATCAAGACCCAGCCAAGGTTCCCGATGACGAAGAGCAAGAGGAACGAGGTAATTTCGTGGGGTTCCGAACTTTGACCCATTCTGCGGGAGTGTAACATTCATGCAATGACAACAGATGGCCATCACAACGGTTGGCAAACAAAACGCCATGTTGAACGCGCGTCGCAAGTATCTCTCTTTCTCATCTAATGTTGGAAACGTCATATTTATATACATATCCATCCTAGAGTCGCTATACAATTAGGTGCCCGCGGCAGAATTTATGGCGTGGATATCGACACGACAGGCTTTATCAATGGTGCACCCACCACAGCCACCGTAGAGTGTGCTCGGTATCACGCCAAAGGCGTAGACATGGCAAGTAGAGAGTGGGACTGCGACTCTTTCCTCCCCACTCCAATAACAGCTCTAGGTGTAGTGGGACACAGTATTGGATGATGTCGCCATCAAGCCCAACGCCCACAACTACTTTTTATTCCGATCAACCGATCCAGTTTACACCAAGGCTAGATTGACAGTATCGTCTGGCGGTGGTGTGGTAATGTGTCTCATATCCCTCCATTGCCCTCTTCTGACGTTTTACCCTATCAGGCGCGATTCCGATGCTATGGCGAGGCTGTTCCGGATTGGCCCAAACGTTCCCATCGCCCTGTCAACCTTGCGTCGGCACACAACGGCGCCAACATCATTTGCTGGACGGATATTAAGCAAGCCAATAAACCAGATATTCTCATCGACGGCGGCCAAAGAGCGTAAGTGATGATGATAAAGTAGAAAACCGGGGGGGGGCGTAGAGAAAGTTTATGTGTGTGTGTGTATGTATAGCTCATGCTGATATAAGAAAAAAAATTGGCATAGTGAAGATGGCTGGGAAACACCTCGCTCGCGCAAGGAGCCTCGTAACGACTTTGTCGTAATTCAACTAGGATCACCCGGCACACTGAACTCTATTGTCATCAGCACGGCCCACTTCATTGGCAATGCGCCGCAGGCAGTATCTGTCGATGGCTGCTACAGCAAAGAGGTATATAAGCGAGAGAGGCAGACAGGGAAAAGGCGTATACAAGTGCGGATGTTTAACATTGGTAGCAGGAAAATCCCGAGTACGACTATGGAGCAACATGGCATGAGATCCTGAGGGAAGAAGCAATCAATCCAGATGCGGAAACCAAGTTTGCGATCACAACGGACCAGGTGTTTACGCATTTACGACTAACGATCCATCCAGGTTAGGATATTTTTAGTTCTTCTCGCATTCAATAGCTGAATCCTGACTGTTACTCCCCCGAAAGATGGAGGCATACAACAATTCTCCGCATATGGCTTCCCATGCTTGGAGAATCAATCCACTTCTCATTCTCCTCCACCTTCATCGCCCGACGACGACAACAACCACTCTCCGGAGTCACTGCAGCCTTCACCTTCTATTATCCACCCAACCTCTCTCAAGAAAAAGCGGCAAAGGTTGGCAGCGGAGCGGGCTACCGCAGTCATCAAGGAAGCCAATGCGATCGTCCAGCGGAAGAGACGTCGCTCATAGAGTTTCGTTCTTTCTTCTCTTTTCTCTCTTTTTTTTTCTCTCCTATAACCGAACAATAATACTATTTTTCATAAAAAAAGAAAACCTTATACCTGGATGTCTGATAATGGGTTGCATACCATACCATAGAAAGCTATAGAAGCGACTGGATCAAGCTATATCCTTAGCTCGTTCGCACAAACCAAAGTCATTTGTGGAATTCTTTCCTAGAAGGCAAGTAATGGGCATCTGCCTCTCCTTTTTCTTATGGCGCTTTAATACAGTCTACCTTGGGGGTTGGGTGGGTGATAGGGGAACCCAAAAAGAACATGATCCCAAAACCGGCGGAGTACCACGTGATGCGCGTTATGCTCCGTTTCCTCGATTTTTTTTCGGATTGTCGTTCCTTTTGTTCCGGCTATACCACATACATACACACCTAGAAACTCTTTCTCTCTCTCTCTCTCTCTCTCTCTCTCTTTTTCCCTTCACTCTTTTCATTAAAAGACTATGGCGACCAACCCTTCGACGGGGTCGCGTCTTGCGGACTATTTTTTTGTTGCTGGTCTTAACGATGATCGGATCCTCTCGACATACACGGCAATTAAAGAAGGCCACCACTGTTCCGATTATTTTGAACAGCAGCAGATAGCTTCCGCTCAGACCAACAATGAACAAAGGACCACAACAGCAACCGAAGCAAAACTACCGGCCACAAACGGGAAACCAACAAGAACAAACCGCCGGTCTACTCACGTTGCGCGCGATGCCTCTTTTGGGGTTTTTGACCATGTGCAGGCGGTGATCGACAACTTTGACAAGGAGCGTGACTCAGCCAGAGACTCGGTCATTGCCGTCCATGACCAGCGCGGCCTGGCAGAGAAATTCAAGATGGCAGCAGCCAAAAGCCCAACGTCACCTATACTAACCGAACGCAATCGGTCCGCCTCGACGAGCGACTGTCTGCCTGCTTCACGTAAGATCGCCATTTTTTTACGCTACTGCGACCCATCCTTTCGGGGCCATTTTGCTTTCTCATGGGGGATTGCTCACGTATAAATAACCACCTCTGGTCCCACCTCCTTTTTAGCCGCCACCACTGCACACCGACGGCGCCAATATTCAGAGCCTCCGCCACTTTGGCTCAAAGCTACCACAGAAGAGATCAAGTTACCTGCAAATACAAGTGTGCCCAATATCCTCGATATCAAGTACGTGCCGACAGTCTTGATGCGGTACCCGAAGGAAGATCATGTCCACGGCCAGACATTTCCACCTTACACTGCTATGGCAAGTCGACAAGAGACCTTAGAAACGAAGGATATCCTCTATCCAAACGGAGTTGGGGGGGGTTGGAGAAAGAGGAGGAAGAAGAGGAAGGAGAAAGAGAAAGAGAGGAGGAGAAAATGAAGATCGTGGTTGGAGTGGAATCTTACTTCTGTTCTATATATAGTTTTGCTTCCCCAAAGACATTACTTTGTATTATGGCAAGACACCTCCACCAGAGCATCTGCATTCATTCGTGCGTATATATTTTACGAAAAGCGAAAGGAAGTATTGCTGTAGCTGATTTGGTATTTTTCTTATCCAGGTGATGACCGATGAGAACGGTGCAACGGTGAATGGTACATGCGTAGTTTTTTATGAACGACTTGACGAGAAATTGATTGCACCAATCAATCAAGCTATCGAGGAATGGGTCCAAGAGAATATGGTATATATATCTATATATAAACATGGATCATGCTTATGGTTATTCCTCGTTAACGTTGGTATCTGGACTCATATGCAGTCTACAAGCTCGATCGAATACGCGCAGCATTTGGAGGCCAAAATTAAAGAGGAGGAATCTAAGCTGACCGAGTACGGCACCGAACTCGCTGCATTAACAACACTGAGTACAACTGCAGAGATCCAGAAACGACGCGAAATGCTCGAGGAGCTTCTTCAGAGCGCCCAGGAAAATGTAGCACTGTATTCTGAGCTTTTGGATCCAGTAAAAATGGCTACCTGCAATGCGAAATATATCTGGGTGCCGAAGAGCATAGGACTCTTGGGCGCCATGCCATGGAATGACTTATACGGCGACTGGCTGAGAATATTGACCGACGCTGTAGTAGGTGTTCGAGGTCATCGTAACAAGGGACCGCCAATAAAGATCGAAAGGTATATGTTTACATGAGTATAAGGAACAGTGGTATAAAGATGTGGTAGATTAATGCTTTCCCATAGTGCCATCTACAATATCATCCGCGAGGTCCCGTTACCACCGCCCGGGCGATTCGAGATTGCCTTGACCATCAATCGACGCCCACTCTTCTTTTCCCGTCCCCCAATGAACCAGGTGCCTTTGCTAAAAAATGTAAGTGAGGAGACAAAGTGAGTGATATAATTTGTCCTCTTTACCCACGATGCCATAGTTCTCACTCTTCCCTATTTTTCGAGCCCTGTCGCCGCACTTGATCCTGACGATTGTCGAGGTAAGTCACACTGAGCCTCGGCTGGATAGGCATAGTGAACATGGATTTTCCTTTCGACAGACCCTTCTCTCTGAAGGAAAGGTTCTATTCTTGTCACAATTCCCGGGCATGCTTTCGTTAGCCTGTGAAACGTTTCGCTACTTGTTGTTTCCGTTTTATTGGCAATTCGTCTTCATCCCAGTCATCCCACAAAAGCTGTTGACATGTCTACAGGTAATGGATCATTCGGCTGGCGCGTTTCGGGTTCACAAACACCTGCTTTTTTCCACACAGGCGCCAATTCCATACATTATTGGCTATACGGGAACGATGGATGAAGTTGACGAATACGTTTCTGAGGATGTGAGTGCTTATCTGCTGGGCTTTTGTCTTTTTACTTTTCTCCCCATCTAATAAGGAGAATATTTCAACAAAACAGACCTGCATCGTCAATTTGGACAGCAATACAATTCACCAACTAAAGCAGCCCCTAGCGATACCAGACAAACAGCGACGTAAATTATACTCAGCCTTGGAACAATATGCACCGCTTCATGGAGCTCGCTATCGCATCCCATATGGAGTACCCCTCTCCGTGCGAGAGTTATTTCCAAACAGCAGAATGTTGCTATCATGTGGACGCTCCAAGGTTCAGAGCAGTTACGACGCACCAAGTATTTCACGCAACTCGGATGCCTCTGAATTTAGCCATTCGATTTGGTCCAATACCGGGTCCGTCGCGTCGAATAACACCGGCAGACGCCTTTCGGGATTCTGGTCAAGTAATAATAGCACCAAAAGCTCAAATGACTCGTCCACATCGCTTCCGGCCTCAGTCGATACCACGCATCCGCAATATCCGGGCACTGTTAAACTGGCAATACTTCCGCAGGCATCAACTTCGAGCTCATCGCTGCATACGCCACCCACGAGTCCCACAGTGTCAAAAACACGTGCACATCAACGGTCTCCGAGGAGCGTACAGCGTCATGGGTCGACACATAGCCAGCCACGCAGTAGTGACGTACGAAGGCCAGAACATCCATCGTCCAAATCAGTGGCACTCCCACCACGACCAAGCACACCCACATCAATCGCTTCCGCTCCAGAAGGAGGAGCAGGAAATAACAAGAACAAGCGACGGCTCTCCACTCTCATGTCGAAGCCACGGGCGTCTTTTCAGGTTTGTGTGTCTATGCGAATTGCATCTGAAATCTTGAATTGACAAGGAGACGTATGTGTCTATAGCACCAGCAGGACGTCGATCTCCCGCCAGTCAACGATAACGGATCATTACCACGTGTCAATCTATACAGTGCTCCGGGTCAATCAAAGGGGTACGATTTTAACATCGATTCGAAATATCAGAGCAACCAGCATCCGGTAGAGGTGGCGCGCCGCACCAAGCATATCGAGGGGCATATCATGACAGAGGTTTTACCGCGTGAGCTGGCAAGCTTACAAGGGTACCGATGTTTGTGCGGAGAGCATGTGATTGGCGGTAGTAACCATCATGCACGGCACCAAGTTTTTATGCGCTGCCAAGGCAAGTTGAGTCGGACTAAATTCAAACGGAGACTCACCGTACGTATTTGTCCATGAGCAGAGTGTCATCTTGTAACGCACGATACCTGCACAGACCAGGTTTTGCATGCATGTTTACCGGCATGTTTCAACGAACGCAAAGTCCAAGAGGCATTTCTGCGCATGTTCGCCTCTCTTTTATGCAATTACCGAGTTGGCTGTGTTGATGACACAGAAGAACTCAGTGCGCCCGCGTTGGCGTCGACGGGTGATTATGCGCGGAAAATGCAGCGGGGAATGCTGTATTTTTCTAAAGAGAAGTTTTTGAAGCATGCTGAGAAAGAGAGACGGGTAAGGCCGGTCTATTGCACCTTGCGGGAATGCCTGGGAGGTGGGTTGGGGACAGCGGGATGACGCGCGACAGAGATCTCATTGGGAGTGATGGTCGTTTATCATAGGCCTACCTGTCTCAGCTATCAGGTTCACAGATGTTTACACATTTTATCACCGATAGACTTTCAAAGCCTAAAGAAGACCCTGAAGTGCTCCTGTTTGATGAGTGAGTCTGAAGAGACAAAGCGACACCATTGCAAAAGAGGCTACTCACGTGCGAAACAATAACAGGTTCATAAAGCTGAAGCTTAACCGGTCAAGGTTAAAGCTCGTCAAGGATGACACGCCGTTCTTGAATGATAGTTCGTTTCAGATCTCTCAAACGATATGGGCCACGCCACCCGACGATCGACCGGGAAAACAGCAATGTAAAGTCATGGTGATGAAGGGGAGAAAAAAAAAGAAGACTGACTGACTGATGGGTCAACTGATTCTTTAGACAAACGGTTCCCCATCGACTTGGATATTCCAAAGTAATTTATTCTTCTGTTTATTTACTTGCTTGTACGTACCTAATTTAGACACATATATATATATATTCAATGCATTTGTGAGACTGAATGTCTTCGATCGTCGTATTCAAATTGTCCTTTTAGACAGATGATCTGTCACTGCAGCACTGATCCATTATGGCGCGGGGTCGCAGTGTATAGGAGCAGCCTTTGCCTCATGTTCTCCGTCCTTGCAAGATTGCGCGGACCCCGCTCCACGCAGACCATACACGATTATAGTACGAATAGATTAAGAAAAAAGTGCCGTATCTGATGAATATGGTCAAGTGCCTGGTATCGGGTGTGCTCAGCAGGTCATTGCTGTACATATGCACTCCCCTCAAGATTTATAATGATAATAATAAATATTTTTTAATATCGATCAACGCGCTTCCCAGACCTCTTCTGAACTCCGGGTGTGTTTCTTTTTCTTAGCCATCTTTTCCTCTTCGTACTGTCGAATCATCCGCTAAAAAAATACCACATTCCCGTTCGGTCAGTATCCCACACATATTCCTGTTTTCTTATGCCTTCCTTTCTTACATCAGCGACTTCATTTGACTTTGTCTTTGTCGTCAAGCAAAATTTGAAATCCTCCCACTTTGCAGAGCAGTCCTTCTTTTCGCCGTACCGATAATAATTGAGTGCTTGCGCACCGAGTGCTAACGTTCACATGAACCAGGTCAACGGGGGTTCTGGCCAAATGGGAGACGGGTGGGGTGTGCATGCTTACTGTAGCATTGCCATACGGCATCAAATGTCTGCGAGACACTGCATTTTGCGTACTCATGCTTAGCGTCGTCCTCAATTTCCTTAAAGAATGCAGCCGTATCGGCGTCGTGATCCGCTTTACTGGTCATGGGTCTGTATTATGTATGTACAATATGAAGAAAGAAAAAAAAATGTATGCCAAAATTGTTTATCCCGCTGAGAATAAAGCCGGAAAAGCGCACTCTTTTTGTTCCTGCATCCTCGCCCCGACACGACCAAAAGAACGAATACGGCACTGCAACGTAACATTTCGCACCATATACACCGTTCTTTCCCTTCTCCCCAACCCCCCGCCCACCTCGCAAAAAGAAACTGAGGCGTGTCCTAAAAGTCGCTTTTGCACAGAAAAATCTTTTACGCGTGATGACAAAGAGTATGCCGCCGCGACAGACGATGGATCCTTGTGTTGGCCTTGCTTATTCTTCGATTCTAACACCCCTGCTGTCCTTTGTGAGTCGACCAATCGCCACCCGTACATGATGAGCCATGGAAGAGAGGTCAAAACAGATACCGCATCATCCGGTGAGGCCCGCGATTTGGTTGCCTTCGGGAAGGACATTGTTTTTTTATTATGAAGCTGCTGCTCGGGGGACACCACCCATCCGCCGCCGTGGTTGTCGCCACGTGCACATCTTGATATTGCCTGGTGTGAGCCGGGTTGATGAAGGCAAAGTTGGAAAGGGGATGATTTCTGTTGAGTAACGAAAATCCCCTATTTACCCTGTCGATACAAAACAATTTCGTATAACTTTATGCGACATTTTGGAGAAATTAAGAAAAGTACAGTAAGCTAACGGAACCGTGTTATCCCGCCAGGTCAAGGATGATCAATGGCTTATTTTATCACTCTTGGCTAAAACAAGAGCGTATGCTGCCTTGCAAATAAAAGAGCTGTCTGGAGAAAACGTGTAAGCCCAGAATAGAGTCTATAGCCTTTTTTCATGGTCAATGCGCCCTATTTTCATATCTCCAACATCCTCCCCCCCAGATAAAAAGTCGCCAGCAACACACAATGGGCGGTGCAGAGGGCCTGAATTTTTCACGCTCCCTTCCTTTTTATTTTTTGTTTTCTTCTTCTCCCGCATGGCCACAACCGAGAAGGGCATTAGTCCTCCAGACAAACCGATGCTTAAAGATGGCGCGCGTCAGGGAGCCTTAGTATCCTGGCTGCGGCTGCTGATGTATTGGGCCCTCGCCATAACCATTGCAACTCGCCTGCATTACCGGCTTCCTGCGCCCAAGTCCCATCGTGGCCAGAACCCGGATACCGGACTAGCCGAATTTTCTGAATACAACGCAATGGAGACAATTTCCTACCTTGCAGACACATTGGGCTATCGCAAGTATCAAACGTTACGCGACGCCGTGCTCTAGTGGCTTATCCTGACACGTCAAGAAATATATAGGTATCGTAGGTACTGTGGAGGAGGCACAAACGTACGAGTATCTTGAAAGGATGGTGCGCAGTTATAAGCAAGAGTCTCAAGGCCTCCCTGGTGCACCAAAGTTTGATATTTGGGTCCAGCAGGCTTCTGGAACGCATCGCTTTGATATAATGGATAACAGTAAGTGGCCGTGGAAAGTCTGCAGTACCTAGTCGCAAAGAGAAAATCAACCGCATCCTGTCTAGTGGTTCTCAAGGCATACACCAACGTGACAAACATCATCGTACGGTTGTCGTGCCCAGAGGATCGTTCACCTGACAGAGGATGCGAAAAGAATGCAATCCTGCTCAACTCCCACTTCGACACGACGCTCGGGTCACCTGGCGCAGCAGACGACGGTTCAGGCACCGCGGTCATGCTGGAGATCATTCGTGTCTTGAGCCATCGTGATTGGACTAACTATCGGAATGCTATCGTGTTCTGTAAGCTGGTCAAGCGTGGGATGGATTATCGATGACTAAATCGAACATGCTTAGTGTTCAATGGTGCGGAGGAGACCTTGCAAGATGCGTCTCATGCTTTCATCACTAAACACGATATCAAGGACACGTGAGTAGTAGGGCGCCCCTTTTTCCCATTTTTATCCGCTTGTTATATTAATCCTGCGTGTCCTTCCTTCAGAATTCGTTCGGTTATCAACATCGAAGCATGCGGTACAACGGGCCGCGAAATCCTTTTCCAAGCCAACTCCAGAGAAATGATCCATGCGTACAAACAGGCGCCTTACCCACATGGGACGGTGGTGGTAAAGTGACATGATGAACCAGATCCGGAATACGTGCTGATATGAAGGACACATATACACAGGCAAACGATGTATTCCGCACGGGCCTGATCTTGTCCGACACAGATTTTAGACAGTTTGTGCAATACGGCAATCTAACGGGTATTGATATGGCCATCTATAAGAATTCATATCTGTATCACACCCACCTTGACATCACGAGGAACCTCGAACCCGGAACTATCCAGCACATGGGAGAAAATACACTGGCCATTGTCGAGTACCTTGCAATGAATTCAACGCTATCCAACATTGAGCGTACAAGCGAGGTTGTCTTCTTTGACGTGCACGGTAACATGAACAAAAATGATCGCATGTCTGCACACTAGGATTCGAGCCATTTTGCATTAGGCATTTTCTTCGTTGCATACTCCTGGTCAACTGCTTATGTTCTCCAAATGGGCACCAGCTTGCTGGCGCTTGCTTTCTTTGGCTGTGTTGTGTACAAAACGCACCATTCAGCACCTTACCGTTCGTTGCCCAACATTCTCGGGGCTTATGCCAAGTCGATAAGTGCCGTCTTTCTGAGCGCAATTGCTTCGTTGGTGGCACCTGTCTTTGTAGGGCTTTTGTTGATGTCGGATGTTATGAATCGGCATATGGCATGGTTTGCGCGTGAGTGGTATGGTGCGCTGATCTTTTGTCCGGTTGCTCTGCTGAGTTCCTACGGAGTCCAGTACATAATGTACTATGTGCTCCCAGGTCCGAGCCACGTTGACCAGGAATACGGTGCCTTTGTCTCTATTATTGCAGCATTTGCTATTTCGACGGCATTGAGCACCCAGACTGGCGTTGCTAGTTCATACATCTTCTGGATCTTCTGCAGCATACTTCTCGCTGCTTGTTCCATCAACGAGTTTTTCCTCAAGCCCAAACGTACCAAGAGCCTTGGCTTCCAACCCAAGATCCACCTCGCCACATACGCACTTGGCGCATTCCCTCTTGCGTTTTTGTACACGGACTACACCTATGCAATGATTGATATCTTTGTGCCCTTGACGGGTCGCATGGGCGTCGAGACGCCTGTGGATGTGATCATTGGTGTTGTCTTTGGCATGATCAGTTTCATGACTACGCTGCCCTCTCTGGCGCATATCCATCGCTTTGGAAAGCAGTGTCTTCGCCGGGTGCTTTTCGGACTTGCTATTGCTCAGATAGCCATCCTCGGGCTAGTGATGATGCGAGGCGGTTCCTATGGTGGCTGGGCATTCCCTTACGATGAATACCATCCAAAGCGACTGTAAGATTTCTGCATCCTTTCTTGGTGTTGTTTTATTATTATCATAAGACGGAAAGTACTAAGACGGGAGGAAAATATAGGTTCATCCAGCATCTTAAAAATCTCACCTCAGGCGAGTCGCACGTCGGCTTTGCGCAGGCGGACCATGGACCCTACATTGAGACGGTAGTGGCATCTGTGGAGGAAGCTCTCGGGGTCCAAGCCTACGAAAGGAGTGGTCCAGAACATACGAACGAGTGGGCCTCCATCTATCCCTTCAGCGAATTCCTGGGTGGCTACCGATTTGACACCAAACCCTATATGGATGCACACGGAACTCCGTCTTCGCTGACGGATCCGTTCGTTGGCCCTTTCCCGCACCTTAGCATCCAGAATGACAAGTACGATCCCGCCACGGGTGTCCGTTCCTTCTCGGTCGTGGCTGTATCGCCCACATATACATGGACAGTGATTGCATTCGACGGGCTTGTACTTGACTGGAGCATTGCTGACGAACAGCCCATGCCTCATTCATCTCATTACGTCGTCCGCCATGTGGCCGGCTACGGAAACAACGCATGGAAGCTTGACTTGGCAGTTCAGGTCCCGGAAGACAAGCGTGCCGAAGCCGAGGCAGGCACGTGGAAGATGCGATTCGAATTCACAGCGCTCGAGGAGGAGAACTTTGCTGGGCACAACATTGAGCGCAAGATGGGCGATGTGAAGATTCTCAGCGTGATCAGGGACGTGTTGCCTATTTGGACAACCCCGACATGGTTAAGCAGTGTGGTGCAGGTCTGGGAATTGTAGTGCCCCCCCACCCCGAATAGATAGAGATACACCATTTCCAAAAGAATCACAGAATACGCATGATGACAAGCAAATGTCACGTGCATCCACCGAAAGATGTCGCTTCCATCTCTTGTACACTTTTACATTCTGAAATGAGCAACCTATCCTTCTACGACGATGGCCAAGGTCATGTCGTTGATGAAGAAATGTACTCTGTGCAATCTGTTTGTTCTCACACTGAATATCTGCGCAGCATATGTTGCAGAGATAACTACAACCCACATTCGGAAGCGAAAGGATACAGACATTCGGATGAAAGAAGCGGGGGGGATCAAGGGCAGTTACACTGCGTACACGGACCAGGGCAAGGTCAGATTTTTCAAACGGGATGTGTGAGAAGGTTTTCGAGTGCATCAGCTGCTAGGAATCCAATATTCGGTTCCGCCCAGCATTAGAGTACGAGAAAGGCCCTGACAGCATCTTTTAAGAAAACCTAACGCGGGGAGCGTATTCTCAATGCAAGAGCACAAGAGCTTTAATTTTAGAATGCATTGATGAGAATCCATCCCCATATGTAGAACAGCTGATGGAGCAAACTGCTTCAAAAGGCTTGAGGGTCTCAAACGATTTATGATAAGCGAAATGCTCGGTTTCGGGCCTGCAGACAAGGGGTGGGGGAATCGTGCTGCAAAAAAGATCCAAGAGTTCGCGCGCCCTTGACAGGGTTTCGCAGATGGGGTGTGTGTGTGGATACATTGACTTTAAGAAAAACTGCGGTTTTCCTTTGAACGAGGCTGGAAGATGAAACACAGCATGGGTCCACACCCCTTGCAGTGGTCACAATGCCCCCAAAGACAACCCCACCCTCTTGGGAGGCGCGCGCGCTCTCTCTCTCTCTCAGCACCAAAGGGATCATTCAACAGGGGCAGGTCAACTGTCACTGGACATTATCGCAGCTTCCTAAAGGCAACAATGGATAAGTATGAGCATACAAAAGGACCCATCATTTGCTAATGCTCCTATCCATAAGGCTGAGAACGGATGTCGCTAAATGCATCGAGTGGCCCAGGATATCGATGCGCTTATCTTCCACCCTACTCGCCTGAACTCCATCCGATGGAGCAGCTTTGGTCAGCTGTCAAAGAGCAAAAGTGAGACGCATTAGGCTACCCTTGTTCCATTCTGCAAACCTTGTAATATTCCGGATCCCTCTGTATCAGCCTAATTCAACTGGCCTCGAAAGGAGAGGCTATGGGCTTTTGGGTGGAAACCGTGGTTTGGATTTACCCGGGCAGGTCCCCCACCCATCATGGCTTCGTCGAGAGTGCTTTTGTCTTCGTCTGCTTCTGCCCGCGGGTGTTGTTGCTGGTCCGTCGTCGCGCCCTCCCCCTAGTTCCTTCTTCCTACCCTTCCGCCGTCGATGCTCACCATCTCCGGCTCTTTGCTTCCCTCCCTTTTCGGCCATTGGTACCGCAACGGCATACCTAGCTACCTTCGGGGTAAGTTGAAGAGGAACAAGGGGGCTGTTGACTAATGGATATGTCTCGGCCTTTATGCGGCATTTTATTTTCCTCCCTTGCGAAATTTATTTTTGAAAATAAAGA
This sequence comes from Dichotomocladium elegans, assembly GCA_025716815.1. Taxonomy (NCBI): domain Eukaryota; kingdom Fungi; phylum Mucoromycota; class Mucoromycetes; order Mucorales; family Lichtheimiaceae; genus Dichotomocladium; species Dichotomocladium elegans. Next base: position 1,241,454 of record JAIXMN010000007.1, read on the forward strand.
ATGTAAAACAACACCAATCGCTATTTTTTTTCTTCTTTTGGTATATAGATCTATCACGCAGATCAAGGCATCATTGGCGGTTTGCCAACACCCCCTGCTTCGTTAAATACCAACAACGAGATCTTGTACGCCAGCTCGTCCGTCTCGGCGCGCGTAGCTGCCTCAGCATAAACACGAACCGCATCCTCCGTACCCGAAGCACTAGATAAATAGTCAATATGTCGCGCTTCTTTGTTTTCAAACCAACACAATCATGATATTGTTTTCTCCACCCCCAAAGAAAAAGACTTACCGAACAAATGACCGGCCCTGCGAATATTTTGCGACATGGTCGTCAATGTTCTTTTGGAGCCCCTCAGGCTCGACAAGCGTGCGCTCCGCATTGGTGGTCTTGAAAATATGGCGATCCGCAACAACCACCTTGACGAGCCGGTTCGGAAGATCAGTGTAGGCCGAGTCCCATTCCTCAAGCGTACACTGGCGATTGGTGAGGATGGCCTCCACCAGAAGCATATCTGAGATAGCGTCACCGACGGTCTGGTTGATCAGCTCCGTAAGCGCCTGGAGTTGCGTGATGGCCCGCTGTTGTGCAGGCGTTTTACTAAACGATGATCACAACGTATCAATATATATCATCAGTCCACACTTTTTAATATACGCAGGGTCTATCTCGAACCAAACACGTACGCCTCAATAGTCTTGATCGTGTGAAGTGCTTCAGGACTGAAGAGAACGGTGCCGTGGCCGTTGGCCTCAAAATAAACACCGATATCATACTTTTCGGCTTCATGGTGCAGGTGCTTCACACCAGTGTTCACACACGAGACAGGCACTTTCTACAGTGTTAGGCATGAGTGTCGCAATCGCACATGTTTTCTTCCCCTCCCCAACCTTGCTGCGCCTGCCCCTTACCAGCACATGGGTCAGATAGTTAGTGGAGCTGCCGTTGGCATAAGCTGTTTGCACAACGCCCACCTTGATCGAATCGATGCCTGCGCTATGGACGAGCTCCATGATAAACATAGCAGCGAGACCGGCAATTTTGTCGCCATCCAGCAGTTTGAAGATTCCATCTGTCACACGTGCACAACATGTGAGATTAATACACCGTGTCACAAGACTAAGCACAAGGTTCTATCGTACCAGAATTGGAATAATAATAGACAAGGCGATCGGCGTCTCCGTCATACGAGCACCAACGATCGCCGGGGGAAATTGACGAGCCGAGTGGGGCCTGCTGTCTTGTCTTGACATAATCCGCACCACACTAGTATCGGACATCATGGCATAGTGAATACATCAACCCTACGATGCTGGAATGGGAAGATAGACTTCTTACGTCTTTGTTGAGCTTGCCAAGCGTAGTGATATCGTCGTTCACAATGCTGACAGACAAGATATCAGAGGGTATAAATTGCATGAGCTCCGATAATTTCGGTGCGCCAACACCGTTAGCGCAGTCTACATGAAGCGTTGACAGGCGGGGCTTTCCGGCCTATATTTTGTAACACACACACGCACGCAGAGAGCGCGTGTAGGCATGACCGTCAGCACTCCCCGTTTCCATTCCGCATTTAATGCCTTAAACTCAGCTCACCACCGCCATCTTGAACGCATCCGCGAGTTTCTTGTAATAGCCCTCCTCAGTAGGTTCTCCATAGGCATCATTGGTATTGGCTGTGTTGATGCAGCGAACAAGGTAGTGGAGCATGGGCGTTGTTTTCAGGCCATAGCTGGTGTACTTCGCACCCGATGCTCCGAGGCCGGCCTCAAGGGCTTTGACAAGCTCGGGACAGCTTGGTCTGGGCAACGAAAAAAAAGATGGGTTTTATTTTTAGGGAAGATTCACACACATACTCCAGCCTGTTCTTCTCTTACCTCGTGTCGTGGGCGTAAATAACATGCGCAGGGGCTTCTAGGTTGATGTCGTGTGCAGTCACAATCTGCTCCACAGCCTCGGCGAGGCTCTCGCCATCGTTGGCGTTTGCGAGTGCCGTGGCGTAGCTTTCCCACGACTGTTCGAGCATCTCGCCTCGGGGATCAACGAGCTTGACACCATTGTCCTAAGAGCAACACGCGCCGTAGATGAGCAAAGATGTGTCCGCTTCGTCGAAGAACATCTTGCTCGGGTTACCTACCTCCTCAGGATTGTGAGATGCCGTAATCATAACACCGATGGTCGCACCATTAAGCTTCTTGGAACGGAGGGTAGCCAAGATGCCGACCTTGTACATCACAGAGTCGAGAAGCTCGGCCCTGGAATAATTTGACTAGGTTAGCGTGTCTGTCAGGGACGAATCAGGCAAAAGTCGTGTGCTCCTACTTGGTGCGGAAACCAGCTGTTCCATAAGTGTATTTGTAGCCTTCCACCTTGTGGTAGATAATGTTGCTCTTAATGTTATTATAGTCAAAGGTCATAGTCATCGGGGGCGAAGAGGAAAAAGAAAGAAAGGCAGTTACAAAATCAAACGTGCCCTTAACCCATTCACACCATTCACCCATTTAAAGGGCCGCAGTTTTTTTTCTTGCGATATCCCCCCCCATTTGAGAAGCGCGTCGGAAACAAACAGCCCCTCCACACCCCACATTTGCTCATGTCAACGTTTGTTAACGAACACGTCAACAAACTCAACTCCTCCCTCTCGAGCATCTTTCAGAATCAAGCATGTGTCAGAATTGAGCAAACAGGAGCACAGTCGCCCGAGATTGCTTTGAAGCAAAGCGACTGGAATCTATTTCTTGCTCTGGCAAGCCAATCGATCGACCTTTCTCAGAACAGCACGCTTCCGCAAATCGATAATGTCAAACATTACCTGGATTTGTACCTTTCTCAGCAATTGGACGACCGAAACTCGACCCTCGAATGGCTGTTTATTGCAAAGAGCGTCGTGGCCGTGTATGGTCAGCTGCTTGAACGTGTTCTCAATTCGACTCTTCCGCTTTCCCAATCTATCCAATACTGGAATGGTATCTATGGCTCATCGCTCAATGAAATGTACTATGCTTTTCAGAGTAAGTTTTCTTCCATTTCGCTTGAGGCGGGTCATCATTGGCTCATTCGACGGTTCCGCCATATGTGTATATATATATATATGTATCCTCCGTTAGCCATACCCTCGCGCGCGATATCGCTGACCATGAACACGGTGGGTGCTATGCGCGAAACCCAACTCGGCCTCGGTCACTTGCTTCGGTCGTCGGAGCATGTCCTCGCTAGTCTGTTTCCGTTGGGGAATGGTAGTCATCCGCGCACGAACCCTATGGGATTGACCACCAGACGCACTAGTCCTGTATTTCACGTATTTTCGGCAAAGCGTCCCTACATTGCGCAACTGATCCACGAAGAGGTTGGCTACAAAAAGCAGATGCTTGAGCGTCTCCGGGCACATCAGGCAACCCGCCTTGGTTTATTGATGAAAATGACGCCTCGGTTCGAGGCCGGCAAGGAGCTCGATCGGGAAATATGCAAATGCATAAAATTGATGCAATGCGTTACAGACCACTGCGAAACTGCAGATCAGCAGCAGAAGATTGATGTTCAAGGCATCATTGGTAAGATATCTATTTCTTTCTTCTACTGTGAGAGAGAAAGAGAGAGAAAAAAGATACAGGGGGAATGAACTTGTCCTTTGCTCATATTTTGATGATTGCAAAAGACGTTCTCCAAACATCCTCTCTTGCAAGCACTACAGATGCTGATGTTCGGAGTGCCGCAAAGGAGCTACGTGGTTTAATCGACCGCTTGGATCGTTACAGTGTCAACTTGAATACTGTCCATGGACGATATCAGCCTCCCTCTGCGCTAGTGCGCTACTGGATCCCTGGTCTTTTCATGTACGTAGGAGGGAGAATGGTAGCCAACTACGCTTTCAATCGCAAAGATGAAATCCAAAGGTGGTTATGGGAGCTTGGCACAACCGCACGCGATTTCGCGATCAACTGGATCTGGGAGCCTATGCTTAAAGTCTGGGATACAATTCGACTCAAGGACGAGCGTCTTGGTGTACTTGGCAAAGAAGGTCTACGCAGTGACCTAGAAGCAAGTATCTTCTTTCTCCGTAGATGTCAAAAACCCCGGGGCTGACCTAAGACCACCAGTCTCTTGAAAGAATGGTGATTCACTTTGCACAGGACCATTTTCATTTGACCGGCGCAGAAGCCGAACAGCTGGCGATGAAGGTGCGCGAAGGAGATCTTTCTTTGGTGCTCAAAGCATACGAGCAGGAAATTAAGGTAAAATAATAGGACGGAACAGACCCATATGTCGCATAGCGCTTTGCTAAACCTTCAACAACCACCTCCATCCCAAAAAAAATTAGAGCCCAGTCCGGAATGCCATTGCTGGTAAATTCTTCAAGCTTCCACTGACTCACTTGTCCCCAAACGCCTAGTACTAACATCGAATCCAGGCGATTTGATTCGTACCCTGCTGATTCAGGTACAAAAGACCAAGGTGGACGTCGACCTCGCCTTGAACGCTCTAGACAAGCTGCTCAAGTCGAACGAGCTCAATTTTGCGTTCCTTGGTAAGAGCCTCAGATAATCTATTACAGGCTGGGTCTGAGAAACCAACAGCCTATTTGCTTGCTTCTCTTAGCCGTTGCGCCTTCAATGCTTCTATCCTGGGGATCGATTTCATGGCTCAAGACTGTTTATCAAAGCCGCACTGGGCAGCACGTTGGCAAGGTCGGGCAGCCGATACGTGAAACAATGAGGTAGGATCCTTTTCGGGCATGAGCGTCGAGTCGCTGATCTGATATTTCTTTTTTTTTTAGACGTGTTCAACGTCTCTTTGACCTTTCGCTCGTCGAAAGGCAGAATCACGAGGATCTAAAGTGTGAGAGCCAGGGCACACTTCTATGTGAGGTTCATCTTTTGCGTATTTATGCCCAGCAGCTTCCTCGGAGACGGTCGATCAGAGACCATTTCCTAGAAGATTTGCGCGATCTTGAAGACACCCATCTTACGGTTACACAGAAGCTGAGCGTCATCAGCAGAATGAGCCGTACATGGGACTTTTTGCAACCCAAATCAGCACTTAAGGGGGAGCTATGAAGGACCGCATGTCTTTTCCATACACTTCATGTTCTAAGCGTTACGTGCAGGGATATAATTAGTATTTTCTTGCCCGTCTCTGATGTTGTCACCGTTGCTATGGCAGCTACATGGTGATCTCCCGCCTCATCTCTCTAGCTGGCTAAAATAAAGTTCCCCTCCCCTCCCTCTCTCAAAAAGCAGACAACGTGATTAGCTGTGTGCCATAAGGCTCTATCTAGAAATAACTCAAGCTAGCTTTATATCCTTGGTGAAAGCTGTGGAGAGCTAATCCCTATTGCCCAAGCCAGCTAGAGTAGCCGCATGTTGCTTCTAGAGCTAGCTGAATGTGTATTACACGTTGGGAGGACTTCGTTCCCTGGAAAGAAGAGCATGTATGCAGAAGTCTGGCGCACGTTGCAATTCCTCTGTGGAACCGAACCTATTACTATTGAGGAGTTTTACTGGCGGTGTTCATGTCTTTTTCTGCACCATCTTGTGACCGGGAGAAGCGTTACACGCTTTACGTAGCTGTTTCCTAGGACAAAGTTGCAGATTTTTTTCAGGCACCCACTCCTAATGATTTTTCGCGAACGTGTTCGCATTCTTGAGTCACCTCTTTCGATGGAGATAGAGCAGTACACACGCTATTACATCCTTCTCTTGACCCATCTGATGAAGATATGTAGATGGTATCCATATTAAATACCGTGGTGTGTATGCACAGCCGCTTCAGATGATGGGCAAATGCCTGGGGGTGTTGTTGTAGAGAGCCCCTGTTTTCCTTTTCTTGTATGCGGTCCTAGCATAAACGTCATGGTCGTTTTGGAAAAATAAAATATGCAATGGTTTCCAGAAATGATCAGGAGCTTGAATGTCTTTATAGAAACAATTGTTGCTCGATAGTCGCGATCATATGGAAGATGCTGCATTCTATTCGATAGCAATTCCGGGCAATATTTGGTATCCTCAAATATTACCCTCACTATGCCTAATTGAATCCGATATCACATACACATGGATTTTAGCTCAAGTAGACTAGGATCAATTTTACTTTTGTGCTATTCTCGCAAAGGTTCAAGTTTTATGAATCCCAATCGGCTAATAGAACCATCGTATACTGTAAAACAAACGCAGCCGAGCTATGGGTCTGTTGAAAACAGCATCATGTACATAGTATCCCTTCCTTCGCCAAGGCTACAGTGCATGTCCCGACACCTTCTAATTATAGTATTGTATTACATTTACTGGCGTGGGCACCACCTCCTCGAGAACATTTTTTTTTGTTGACTTAAATAATTCGGCTCCTTCAGAAGCAACACATTTTGCTTCCCTTCCCATAGTTTGATTTCTATGTCGAACCCATTGCGTCCTATCATCATCTACTCTATATTGAATGCTCTTTTATTGCTCGGGGCTCTAGTTTGTGCCGAGAAAAGACCCAACACACTTGTAGGAGGTGTCTAGTACAACATCCCCCACGTTCAGCTGCCTTTGTTTATTTTCTGAACAAATTTTAGGCTGTGCTTTGATCTCCACAAAGATCTACTGCTATGGTGGATCGACATCCGCCCTGGTTCAAAACATACTCGATGGTCCTACAAATGCTCTGCATTCGCTCGATATATCGAGCACAATTACGAGAGATGATAACTCGTCTTCCTGGGAACCAATTATAACACCAACAAGACCTCCTTCAAATGCATTTTTCGGAATGGCTAGTGCCCCTGGGGGCGATTACTTTGTCGTAGCCGGCGGTGTGAACGGCACCCGTTCAGACATTACAACCGATTACTACTGGGTCTACAATGCTACTGCAAACGACTGGACGACAATCCAATCCCAAAAGCGGTTAAAGTAACGTATACATACAATGCTCGAAGCAGATACAGCGAACGCAATGCGTCTCATGGGTGATCGGCTTGATGTAGATATATGAGCTCCGCCGTTTACGACAAAAAGAATAATACCAACAGCTTTTTTATATACGGTGGATACATCCAGTAAGTCATCGCTCTGGAACAATGCATAGAAAATTGGTGCTCATCAAAACCATCAAGAGTTCCTCCTTCAGGCAAAGTTGTATTCTCGGAGCAGCCTTACTTCTTCTCATACAGCTCTACGGGTGTAAGTTTCAGAGATATATCCTTATCCTACCGTAACCGATCTTACCTTCAGCGCCTCGACGGCATCATTCTGTCATGAAAGTCCTCAGAACACACAGGAACTGCCATGGTGGTTAATATTACTACATTGCATCCCTTCCGGGCCTATGCAGCAACGTTTCAAGGAAGCGACGGGAAATTCTACATTACAGGCGGGAATTATGCCACTGTTTTAAATGGCGCAAGTGCACATACGCTTGTTATTATCTACCGCGAATCTCATCTCATATTAACCGTGATGGTGCTATACATAGACTGTAACTGATTATTTTCGCATTGACATGGGCTTTCTTCTTATCTATGATATGGTCAGCGGCTGGTCTTTTGCGAGGATCACCAACGCAGGCCCTGATGGTAGGTTTTATCATTCCATGACGCTCCGTAAGTATATATACATATATATATAGACTCTATGATATGATTGTTGCTTGCCTGTGAGCCTTACGTGTAGAATCAAATATGTAATGAAATATACAAGTCAACGACGGAAGCGTGTTGCTGTACGGAGGACGGTCGCGTAAGTCAAGACGCGCTGTTATCCTTGTGTGCGCCTTATCTACCATTAACGTTATCTTTGAAGATATTTATAATGCATCTACGAGCTTTCCTGCACCGGACTTTGCCTATGTTATGGATACAACCAAATTGCTATGGACGAACAAAACCCAAGAGATCGTTGATCGATCTGGAGGACATGCTGCAGCAGACGAGATGCAATTCGCGCGATATGGTCATTCCGGTAAAAATAATAATATATTTTTCCGTTTTGTTCGGGCCCCTAATAACAAGAGAGGCGCTCCCATTGAAGCTGTGCTTGTTGGCGATCATGTCTTCATATTATTCGGCGTGGGGACATACACCGTGTTAGCTGATAGTTTCCTGATCTTGGATACTACCACCTGGACAATGACAAATAGCTTTCCCGGCCTGGGGTCCACAGACGGTGGATGCTCGCCAGATGCATCTCGCTGTGAAATTGACGCTAGGCGCCTTGGTGCAGGCGCCATCGCAGGGATTGCAGTAGGATGCGCTGCAGCAGTAGGTTCATTGTTATGGTTATGACGCACGCACATCTTTATAACTCATAAAATTGTTGTTTTGGAAGGTTGCCATAATGCTATTGACTTTGTTCTGTCTCTATCGGCGACGAAAGCATAAGAAGCCGGGTGACGCGGCTCTCTCTGGTAAGACAATACGTACTGGGCGGGTCGATTCAATTAAAATGGATTACATTGGTAAGATGAGCGGGAACCCGTTCAACTCACTCTATTTTTTTTTTTTTTTGACCGGCCAAAAGATGACATGAAAACGAAAACGACAGACGGGCCGCTCGATTTCGGGCAGGAGAAACTTAACAGTTGCACTGCCGATACCGAATTTTCTGTCCACGCCGCAGTGAATTCTACTCAACCTTTGAGGCTCAGCCCTATTAAGCCTGATGGTCTCACGGATTCCCCTGGTCATATGGACGGGACCACAGTGCATTTATTAACTCAAAAACCAGACGGCAACTAGCGATCGCTGTTATTCTTGTTTGTAAAGAATCATCATTAAATGCATTAGTTTAAACCAGCAGCTTCGGTATTATTGCTTGTTCTTGTCACATATATAGTTGCATTTTGTGCCGCCGCTCTACACCTGGATTCAATATCGTAGTACCCTCGCGATATTACCAACCAGAGTTGCATGTGCTACAGGCTTCTTGATACATAATGGCCAAAAATAGAAGGTAAACTTGAGACGAGGCCCCGAGTCAAATGCAATGGTCGATGTCCATTGCTTTGCTACCTTATATGATTTACGTAAGCTATCTTATTGGAGCTTACCCCCCCCCCAAATTCTATAATGAAACATTACCACGCTTTGAAGCAGCAGAAGCAGCAGCTCTGGCACTAGAATCCCGTCCAGACAAGGAGTTTATACTACCCGCGCAAGTCATTTATGCTTTAGAAAACGGAGAGACATATAGGTAAACGCTCGACGCTCCTTTCCATGATAGAGACAAATGATTATAAGGCAAGAGGGTGCTTGTCATAACTATATACGTATATAAGGGAGATATTTGAGAAAAATGGGTTTGTCCTTTATCAAACCCATCCTCGGCCTCTCTTCAATCTTCTTTCCTTGTATAAATCTTTATAATTGACTTGCTTTTCATCCAGATCGAACAGCTATGCACTGTCCTTTGTAAATTAGCAGGTCTTTACATGATTGGCAAAAGTTGCCAGCGTTTCTAATGCGCATGTCGGTAGTAAGATCTAAGGTGTGAGCCGAATGCCAAAAGAAGGTGGCTGGGTGAAAGGTCTCACCATGTGCTTCCCTTGAAAACGAGAAGAACCGGTTAAAAAGCCCAAGTTGCTCTGGAACGGAATTTACGGCTTACGGTAATGCACTCTGTTGCGTCATTTGAGATCATAATTCAGGGACACAAGTTCAATGTACGCCCAGCGGTGTGAAATGGTTCGCTTGTGTTGATCGCGCGTAGCTCTTTCTAGACGACAACCATTCCATACTTGTCTGAAAGGAGAATTCAAGATCGGAGATATGCCATTCGGCACGATATCTTCCTACACACATGTATAGCAGCAGTAATAAGCGGCGATCAGTTACCCTTCTGTTTGCTTTTTCTTTCTTATTGACGTTATATCCGTCAATCCTGTTGTTTCAGTCAGCAGCCCTATCTTTTGGTGCAACAGTCGGCCACTTTTTTACGGTGTTCAGACCATGTAAGCCGCCTCAACATTAGTCAGGAGCTACTCCTCGATTTGGATAATTCCTCAGTTCAGCATGGTTCAAGAATTTGAGAGCGCACATAGCGTTTTTATCAAGCTTAGGTCATGGACCATGAAGGCTCTCACAGCAAGTAAAAAGCGAAAGCGCCGCTTTTGCGTGAAAGTAAATAACACAATACTTTTCAATCAATGTCATAGCTCAGCATATATTTTCTACCGCGATCTTCTTGATGACCAGTGCTACTCAGTTGAAATCATTGACCCGATTGCTTGTACCAGCGGGCGGCGAAAAAAGCCCCCCCCAAATTGAATTATGTGCGTAACGAAACTCGGGAAATACCCCCCTTCCCCCGCGCCCGTGAGGAGAAACGAGACCAGCTTTTGCGCATAAACGCATTTAAAAATGTCGACACGAGATTCAAAAAGTAAACTTACGTACAGCGCTTTTAGGATCCGCAATTCATTTCGATTTTTAATAACAAAAAACGCAAAGCATCTTCAAGTAGTACTCGATCGACGACTAATTCCAGTCCACAAGCCGGTTCGCCACCCATCTCCAGGGACTTACTAATGACTCCAGCACCTATGATTGTCGACAGCGATGCTACCCATACCCTTGGCATATTTCGGCGTCGGGCGACTTTCCAGTTCGCTATAAAGAATTTGACGTGTAAGTTGATAGGTCTGTCACACTTCTGTGCTTATCAACTGAAATGATAAAACCAAAAAAAAGACATCCAAAAGACCGAGCTGTCCGAACACCAGTTCGAGCACAGCTGGGAGAAATTAAGACGAGTCCTATACATGATATTTCACAGAGAAAAAGTTGAATTGAGCCTGCAGCAGGCATATGAGGTAGGCTTTTCTAAATGGGAATGTATGGTCCCTTGAAAAAAGTTTCTGTTTTGCATAGGCATGCGATACCATGTGTCAGTACTGCAAGGCAGAAGAAGTGTATGTCCGGCTCAAGAATGAATTATCACTGCATGTGAAGAAGATTAAGGAACACTTGCTGTGGTAAGAATGTTATTTATCTCATCAATGACATCTTCTGAATACACCCACATGCACTGTCCTCTTCTCCAACAGCATTCAGACCAAAGAAGAGGAGGCATTTGTTGCTAGTCTGTCTCAGCAATGGCTGAAGTTTTCCACTGCATTGGTCAGAAACTTTTGTTACTAGCCATATTCTTTTCTCATTGGTTGGCTTAATGTGTTCTGCCTGCAGATACTCATTCGAAATGTCTTCATCGAGTTCGATCGTCGCTATCTTATGCAACACACCTGTTTTGCATCCTTGATGTAAGGATGATACCATGAGGAAGGAAGGAAGGAAGGAGGGAGGGATTTGAGCTAAGATTTGAAATGTTAGTGACTTTGGACAAAAAATGTTCAAAGAGAATGTCATGGGGGACGAGCAATTGTGCTCATCCGCAGTCTCTGAAATTTTATTGCTGATAAAACAGGAACGGTAAGCTGGCATAAGGCACCCAGGAAACTTACCACTGACCTTTCATACGCGTTTCAAAGCGATGGTGCCCTTGTAGATAAAGCGATGTTATGCAACTTAATCACGATGCTGTTTGACCTGGACCTATACAATCAATTATTTGAACCAGCCTTCTTGGAGGATACGCGAATATACTATAAGGAGGAGGCTTCCCGATTACTCTTGAGTCGGAGAATCCCAGACTATTTGACTCATGTCGATGAAAGGGTTTGCCAGGAAACCGTGCATAGAATCGAGGATTATCTGAAAATGAGTACGAGGATCCCGCTCATGAGAACGGTCAGAAACGAAATGATATATGAGAAAATGGATGAGATCTTAAGAAGAGGTAAGGCTTTATGAATATATATATATATATATATATATATATACTAAGCATAACTTTTATCATAGGCTTTGATGGGATGATGGACAGATCTGAAAAAGAACCATTAAGGATTCTTTATGACATCGTCCGTAGCACCAAGTACGTTGACCCTCTACGAAATGCTTTCGCAAACTATATCAAGGTAGAGAACTCTACATCCCCGAGAAGGATCAAAACTGACGCTTGTTTCTATTTAAAAGGAGCGCGGAACTGAGATGATTCGGGACACGAAGAAAGACTCTTCAATGATCATGACAATAATATCCTTCAAAGAAAAAATCGATGGGTTCTGCACAGATTGCTTCTCAGAAAACGAAACATTTTTCAATTCCGCCAAAGAAAACTTCGAGACATTTGTAAACAGCCGAAGAAGCAGGCCTGCTGAGTTACTTGCAAAAGTCATGGACACTAAGCTTCGAACAGCATCTAAAGTAAGTCAATCCATGTATATGGGACAAACGCCTCACGTTCTTTAAAAAGAGCGATGCACACGCCGTTGAGTCTACCCTGGATAAACTTTTGTCCGTCTTTCGCTATCTACAAGGTCAGTCATTGGAAACGGAGTTCAGAGGATAGAAAGTTCACCTTGTAGCCAGAAAGAGATACCTTTGAGGCTTTCTATAGGCGGTACCTATCTAAACGCCTTCTCCTCGGGCGGAATATCTCCGAGGATATCGAAAGGAGAGTCCTTTATAAACTAAAGTCTGGTGAGCTGTAATCTAAGAGACAATTATGCTCATTCTAACTGCCTTTTCAATATGCAGAATGCGGCGCTGGATTCACAAAAAACATGGAGTCTATGTTCAAAGATGTGGAGATATCGAGAGACCTTCAAGCTCTCTTTCGAGTGTGTGATAGTAACCGAAATGATTCTTGAAGTTTAAGTGCTTAATTATAATTGTAGGTCTCAAGCGAATATCCCTCCCTGGGAAACGTTGCGTTCAATGTCAATATTCTTGCGCAAGGAGTATGGCCGAGTTATACCTTATGCGACATCTATCTACCATCCTATGTATGGAAATATATGGACCTTATCAAGTAACTCTGATTAACCGGTAGCAGATGGTAGAATATCAAAAAGCTTTTGAACGATTTTACACGTCAAAATTCAGAGGACGGCGCTTGATCTGGCAGAACTTCTTGTCATCATGCACGATAAAAGCGTGCTTCGCCGCAGGAACAAAAGAGATCAACGTCAACCTTCTCCAGACAGCTGTATTACTGCTTTTCAACGAGTTCGACATGCTGCCATACGCCGAGATTGTCGCTGCAACCGGAATTGGTGGGTTAATCATTCGATCTTTCTCAAGTCTGCGCTTCGGGTGTTGATTAAAATTTTCATCGTGTAGATGACAAGGATTTGAAACGTGTCTTGGAGTCGCTGGTCTGCGGTCAGCACAAGCTACTGCTGAGGAAAGGAAGCACTGGCGACGACGATCCCGAAATATCAGTACTTGACAGCTTCACATATAATTCGGCGTTTACGTCTTCTTCGGGCAAAGTCAAGATCATTATGCCACAGTACGACCAAGCAAACCATGAACGCAAGTCAACAGTGACAAAGGTGTTGATCGACAGACAGCATCAGGTACGGAGCACAGAGCATTCAACTTGAACAAAATAGATGAAACTTCCCCGTCTTTTCTTTTCTTTTCTTTTTTTTTTAGCTTGAAGCAGCCATCGTGCGTATAATGAAAAATAAGAAAAAGCTGTCTCATGAGATGCTCACGAAGGAGCTAGCAACCCAAGTTTCCTTCCGGGTAGAGGTAAAGCCGAAAGTAAAGCAAGGTCGGAATCATGGTCTGAATCTTTCCCTCCTATAGGCGGTTGATTTAAAGAAGAGGATTGAGTCCCTAATTGAGAAGTAAGCTAAATTACCTCTATTACGCTTGATTATGTACTTATACCCAAACCTCAGAGAGTATCTGGGCCGCGACAACGACGATACCAGCACCTATGTGTATCTCTAATCTTGATATCTATACACCATTTCCCAGCGTCGCATGCATGGAATAAGATGGTTACGCAAAAGGCTCGGTAGAACTCATCCCTATCATACTTTTTTTTCGATATAAAAGAATTGGTCATGAAAAGCGGGATCTCTTATAGCCATCATTAAGGTGATTGCAGGTATATGAACCGCTGTCTATAAGTCTATCTTAGTAGCTCGTATCATATGCAATACCTTAGCATAATAATACCTCAACCACTATCATCCTTGATCTCACAGGGCAGCCAACTCTTTTAAATCGCTAGGAAGATGTCAAAGCGTGGTTGTTTGAATGACGATGAAATGGGAGCTTTTACATCTCCCTCGAGACAGCAAAATACCAAAGAATATTGCTTGCCATGTAGTGTCGGCGTTGGGTACAGCGTGTATGTATTTTATGCACAAGAATATATTATCTTTTAAAAGGGGTTCGGAGTCCAAGGCAAGATGAGCTTTACACGCCATGCTTGAGTACTCTTACAAAATCCTTATAATCAAAATTGCCGTTCTCATCGATAGATGTGCCCTTAAACATTATATCGACCTAATTCAAGATTGTAGTGATCAGTGATATTGGCTGTCTCGGATTCAATAATAATAAAAAATAACCTCTTCATCTGTGAAACGATCGCCCATCGTTGTCATGCATTCTCGTAAAAAGTCAGCATTGATTTTCCCCGTACCGTATTCGTCAAAGGATGAAAACGCTTCCAGGATAACATGCTCCGGGTCAGTGCCGGTCAACTTTTCAGCCATGAGCGTTAAAAACACCATCAGGTTGATACCCGATCGCGGTCCTTCGCTCAGCATGCGCTCGATTTGTTCAGGCGTTGGATTTTGACCTGCAAGCCGATATGAGAAAAAAAAATGTATGCATTTTCCTCACATTTTTTTTTTACCCAAATTTTCATAGATCGTCTCAAGATCTTCTTGGCATACAAATCCATCGCCATTGATGTCCATCATGTAAAAAGCTCTTTGAAATTCTTCCATTTGCTGAGGGTCGAGCATAGCAAATACATTCGAGTTCTGTCGGACATTTCGTGATTTGGGCTTTCGTAGAGGTTGCTATCAGGTACGTGGTCCGAGGGCGATGTATGCATAGTTTAGAACTTTTTCTTTTCTATCTCTCTCTCTCTCTCTCTCGGGTTGCGTAAAGGGGGACTTACAGTCGTCATGGCAGAAGAAAAAAGACAAGGAAGAAAATTAATGTTTGCAAAACGATATTTTTTCCGTCTCTTTATGCACATATCCATAAAAGGCAAATGCTTTCTCCTTCCCGTTTTTGTTCACCATGACAACAGCCGCCGCATTGACGTAGAGTCCTCTCTGGGAATTGCATTTCAAACCAAACCAGACTGGCCGGCTCCATTCTTTCATCGCTACCGCTCTTGGTATGTACATACATACTCCCCCTCCCCGCCCCCTCCCCACGCCGTGCGGTTGTCTTGATCATCGTTACTACCATAGATGACCGTACTATTATTTTTGCGCATGTGTCGGGGATCCAATTGCTCATTTCCTAATTCCAATGGTTGTGCAACAAAAAGGACATTTTTTTTTTACTTTGCTCATAGCCAATGTTATTATGCATGAGCAAAGCACGACGTGGGCACACGCTTGTATTAATTATATAGTATTCCATTCAAGCAATACTCATACTTCGCAGTAGACTATTTGACAAATCCACGGAGGTCGCCAATAAGAATCTGATTGCAAGCCATTTTAAAACCTAGGTATTAAGGTATCCTCGTCCAATAGCTATTCTCTCTTGTTCTTGCTTTTTACAAATGAACCAAAATGGCTTCATAAAATTTGTCGCATGCATAAGAAGGCCGTAGACATACCCGTTAGTCAACAGAAAATATCAGTCCCCTTCTTACTCTATAACTTACCCCGAAGGTAGTTATGTGTGTGCCAGCGGTAACAGTGGCGGAAGGGTTGGAGAAAGGAACGAGAAGGGGCGACGACGGACCAACAGCAGAAGCAGACAAAGACAAAAGCACCTCGACGAAGCCCTGGTGGGAGACCTGCCTGGGTAAATCCAAACCACGGTTCCACCCAAAGCCCATATCCTCTCCTCTCGAGACACTTGAACTAGGCTGATATCGTTATCTACAGAGGGATCCGGGATATTAGTAGATTTGCAAAATGGAACCAGTGTAGCCTATTGCGCCTTACTTTGCTCTTGACAACTGACCAAAGCTGCTCAATCGGATTGGGTTCAGACGAGTATGGTCGAAGATAAACACACCGATATCCTCGAGACTCGATGTGTTTAGCGATATCCCCAGCCTTATGGATAGCTGCACTATCCATTGCCAAATAATGGCCCTTCATATATTCATGCTTATCCATCTCGTCCATCGTAGCCTTACGGAAACTGAGATAATGTCTAGTTATCAACAACAAGCCCTACAGGGCATAATGTTCAACTGGCTTCTGCGTTATCTGATGGTGCAGTCGGACGCACTGTCGTTGGTGCCATTGCAGGCGTAAGGAAGAGGCATTTCTCATCAACTATGATAACCGTACAAAAGAAACCATCATTCTAAATCCAAGGTGATAGGTTGCGCTTCTTTGCGTTTCAGCCTTTTTCTACAGAAGACGAAAGAAGCGTGCATTATATCATCCCCAAAAGGCAGGGCAATCGCAGCCTTGTAAGCAAACTCTTCATGCTGCAAATGAGCGTGTAAATAATGTTTACTATTCTCTGTCCAATCACAAATCCATCACCTGGAGGCTATGGAAAGCTCGCAAGTCTGGAGCCAATGATCATATTCACAGTGCAAGCCTACCTCCTCAGCAAACTGCCCTAAACCCTGTCAAGCCCGATAGTGGCTGAGCTAATGTAACGTCGAACCTGGAAGCCGCAGCAAAGCGTGTCGCATGTATAGCTTTCAAAGGAAAGCCGCCACGACTCTTTACCCACTACAGTATCCGTCGCTTAAAAGGTCCCACAAAATGGAAAGCAATAAAGTGATTTTTCAGTCAAGTAGTAATAGTACATAACACGTCAACTTACACTCAGTGATTCAGGAAAAGAAGACAAGGCGGGCTACATTGGGAAAGCGCGTAAAGCACAGACAGGAGAAATATACACGCCAGGATGGCAGGGTTAAGGTAACTATAGCAGCAACCTTTATCTTCCGCGTCGCTTGGAAGTGGGATATCTTCGAGCCATAAAAGACAACAGATGTAGGATTCCAATAGATCTGTATAGCGCCCAGGGCCATGGGGGGGTCAGTGAAATAGATAAAGAAAAAGAGGCTGCCCCAAGCACTCGAGCGGATTTACGTCCCCAGAACCAATACATCATAATCGACGAGCTTGGCGACGCTATATCCACAAAGAATAACACGACTTCTGTGTGTTAGATGCATGCATGCATGCATCTCGATGTTTCGCACCATCATCCTTCACACATATTGCGAGGGAAACATTGCACGATAACATCTCAGACGACGACAGGACATCCTTCCATAGTACATTATAACGTCATTCCAGTAAGAGAAGTCATGCCGTTCTTTCTTTCCTTGGTATGAGCCGAGACAAAATCCCCTTCGGCATATGGTTGTTAATGTCATAAGCACGTAGACATTTGCCACACATGTCCTCCCGCTTCTTCATGTGTGGCTTTGATTCATTATTGCAAATATCCAGTTAGATCCCTGCTATTACACAAGTCTTTACATAATCTATCACTATCAAATTGCATTTCCCTAAAAGTCGACCTATCTTGCAATAATAAACAATCGGTCTGTTTGGTATCTTTTGTGATTCTACCTTGCTTCCTACCAATTCCTCGACCTTGGTCGTTTTGTTTCTCTTGTCTCTGTCTTGTGCTTGCCCTCCCCCCCCAAAAAAAGCATCTAGTACCTCTTGCCTTGTCCGATCTCTCTTGTCTTGTGCAACCTACCCGTTTGCCCAGCGACCTAACATTTATAATTATATATGTGTATGAAGGACGCAAAATTCTGCACGGAAAACCTCAGTACAGTAGTAAATGTGCCCGGATATTATGGAAATAATTGCATTGGACAGATACTGACAACCCACGTGACTTGTCATGCTTTATTTGTAGGGAGGGGGGCTGTGTCCACAAAAAAAAAAATAGGTCATCAGAATGGCCAGTTCTGACACATAAAAGAGTACATAGCGCATTCTTCAAGCTCGGTCAAAAATGACCCTGCAAGATCAAATGGTCCCGGTTAATAAAGTCTATGGATACGACTAGCGTTACTATACCTGGGTATTGCGGTCTTGCTTTTGTTGCAACATCAAGAATACTGCTCTAAAAGAAATAGCTTCTTAAACTTGGCCCACATCATCCTTATGAATTGTGTGCTCCATGATGCCTACAAAAGTCGCGCTGTCGCCTCCACCTCAGACACGCCGTCAAAGTTCCTGACGCTTGATAACGACGGTGAGTTTGTCATTGCAAAAGTGATAAGAGAAGGCTATATTTTTATGGATATAAAGGCTGGAAAACAGTTCCTTGTTACCTTGTAATTTCTATTATTGCTCCCAGAGGTAAAGAGGAAGAAAGCAAGGTAAAAAATCTAGCGAGAATCGCATACGTGAATATATATATCAGGTCACTCAGAACTATCTTTTCTTCTTGTTTTTTCTCAAAAAAAAAATAACTTCAACAGGAACAGCATGGAAATGACTATATAAGATTAAAATGAAAAGAGGTAAAGGAGTATAATTATAGGGTGATTAGGTATTTTTTCAATGGATAGGATTTGGTGGAGCTTCTGTGATCGCAGGAGATGACGGGATAGAGGATATTCGCGGAGTCTCTGAACGGGTTGTGCTTGAGGTATCCTTCCGCTCTAGCTGACTAGGGTTGCTGTCGCTGCGACCGAACTCTGCAGCATCAGCGACGGACCGAGTACCTATGGACCGTTGAGCCATGGAGATGACCGATGCTGCATCGTTATCGATACCAGGAGCCTGAGAATGCGACCATTGAGGCAAAACCAAAGGCTCATGCTGATTTGTCATGCGACTGACATAGATGACAGACCTTTGCCAGAGGAGAATTAATATTTCCTCTCTTCATATTAACGCACGGGTATTATTACTCACATCTTTTTCTCCATAAAATCTCTCCTCGCCTTCTGCCGTTGCTTATCACCAAATCGCGTTCGTGGAAACTGATTACTATGGACGATTGCAACTATGTCGACGAGAAGCGAATGATAATCAAGAATGGCACTGACTATCAAAGGGACGGTTGACAAGGCACTGCCGGCTGATTTAACTGCAACAATAACGACAATATCTTGCCCAGACTGGAAGATAATACTAATAACACAAGATCGATTTTTCTATTAGAACACACAGGAAACCAAAAAAAAAAATTTCAGCCCCCAGCTATACTTACCATCCACCAGGGACAATTCCTGGATGGCACCGCTCAACAGTGACCTCTATGTCCGCAACAAAATGAAGCAGACCATTTCTTTCGATGGTATCTTTCTTAGAGCCAAGGACAAAAAGACACTGGCCTTCTTCGACCATCGGCATACTTCGTTCAACCCTGCGTTGAACATTCCATAAGAATCCAAGATCGCCTGTTCGTATATATTTAATACGAGGGTCACCGTTCGTGATCGTTGACCCGAACATTGCTTCATGAGCGCTACTATCCAAGCCATGGAGCGTCCTGATATTGCAGTCGGATGAAACCCAGATTTCACCAACAGTATGACTCGGACATAGAACGCCCGTCTCAGGATTGACGATGGCAACCATTGTGTTGCTAGGCACAATACCAGAATCATGTACAAGTAGGCCGTATGTCTCTTCATCAAGAGGCAATGGCCGTACCACGCCTTGACGTAGCCAGGCAACATCCAGTAATAGGGATATTGGCTCGATCAACATGTAAGATCGAGTTGTGACCATCGGGTTCAGGATGTGGCTGTATACACTATTGATAGCTTCTTTTTCCAGGC
Organism: Dichotomocladium elegans; assembly: GCA_025716815.1. Lineage (NCBI taxonomy): Eukaryota > Fungi > Mucoromycota > Mucoromycetes > Mucorales > Lichtheimiaceae > Dichotomocladium > Dichotomocladium elegans. The sequence continues at coordinate 1,261,218 of JAIXMN010000007.1, forward strand.
GATTCGGACCAAAGAACCTCGTCATATGTTGATCTATAGTGATTGGTGATTGGTAACTGCACAATTGATTCAACTGATCCACTTACATAGAACAGGTTTTGGCCGTCCTTCTGTCACCAGCATCAAATTCTGCAGATTTTGCAGTTGCAGGTGACGATGATCAGCCTGGCTCATACGGTTCATTGCATACTGCAACAAGGGATATGTCGAACATACATCCTTGGCTAGACAGAGATTAAATATAACAGATACTTAAAGTTATGATATCTTCTCCCACCTCTGTATCGCATGATTAATTCAAAGAAGATTGCCGGGTGGGTATAAAAGTCGTCAATTGAGAGCAATATAGTTGGTGACCCTAGACTTGCAACTTAGACCCGAACACTTCAAGTTTAAGTGAGCACTAACCAAGATATGTTCCGCAGAATGCGTAATGTAATAGTCCCAAACCATCATAGGCACCCAGACTTGATCCGATAATGCTTCGTTGCGCCTTCATCTGACAGGTCGTTTTCTGCGCTCGACATTGGGAAAGAATAGTATCATGACCAAGCGTGGCATACTGTCGTGACCCGTCTGTCGAGAGGTGTACTGTGATAATTGCCGGAATGCTCTGATCACCAGTGACCCATTCCGGCCTGACGTAAAAACCGCTCTCTTTACCGAGAGTCTTTGAGGTTTTTGCGGCTCTGCTGATGTTGGTGTACTCTGGTAGCCTAAACCTACTTTTTTGGAAGCTGACCATGACTTGTTTTAATGCAACAGCGACAAGCTTGTGTCTCATTATATCTTCCGATTGAGAGTTCGTGAAGATATAGGCAATATCGAGGTCACGAACGGTGCCAACAAGAGCGGCGATGTCTTCCTGAACACGCTGCGGGTGTTGCTGTGGATCAGGATGCGCAAACGGAACGGGAGTAATGCCTAAAACCATACAAGCATATATGGCTTGGATCCATTCCACACCGAAAGGAATGAGCAACAGCGCCTTCTGGCCTCGCTTGAACCCTTTCTTGTTAATGAAGTTAGCCACTGCTGCAATCTTGCAGTTGATCTTTCGCCAACTGTACGCCTTGGTGTTGATAGCACCGCCACCACTGCTTCCTTGAAGCACAGCAATAAACGCATTCTCCTCAGGATACAGCTTAGTACGCCAAAGAAGTATGTCCACAATATTACTGAATTTCGATAGATCATAGTTGGTACGCTCATCAATGACTTCGTTTACAGATTCCATGCCTGTGTGCTGCTGTTGAGGCCGAGGAACAATTTGACCCGAACGTATTGCTTTATCATAGGGCATATACGAACGCCAAATACCATTCGCAGGATCTTCATGTGCTGCCAAGTTGAAAATGGTACGGTCCACATCCATTTTCACGTATCGCAGCGGCAACTCGCCTGCCATGAACGCCTTCTTTACCATCAAAGGATGTATATGCTGTTTTCCATGCCTGAGATGACGCGGCATGCCATTGGGAGCAATAAACAGCACGGAAAAGACGCGAAGGCCGCAAAAATTCAGCAGGATATCGGTTATATCCTTCGCCAGTTTGATAAGCTCAGGTCGAGGGATATTCGATTCACAAGCGACTACAGGCATGTGTTGACCGTTAACTGCTACGTCAAACACAACACTGCGGAATAGGTCAGTCATATTCTCGAGACAACAGGCTTAATATTACCTTTGCTCTATCGAAGTGTGTCTTTTGATGGTGCTATTGATGTTCACAGAGTAATGGACCTCCTCCAATCCAAAAGCCTCACCCAAACGTTGCTGCCGGACGCGGTCTTCGTATGCTCCAAAGATCAGTAGTCTCCCACCGATAGTTGTTCCAACCAACCCAGTCCTAAGGAACTCCTGGTCATAGATTTCTGGCTGCAGGGTCTCGGATGGCACGACTACCGGGCGAGCATGGAATATTGCCTCAGTGTGACGTTGGAGAGCCCAGAAACCACCCGAGATAGACGGCGCATCCACCCATATTTCACCAATTGTATCAGCTGGGCACAAAGCTCCGGTTTCCGGGTCAACAATGGCAATGGTAGCTTAAACATAAGTTAGCTCATGTTCCTAAATCAAAGGGAAGTATGTATCATTCTTTCTACCTTCAGGAATCACGAATCCAAAGGAGCCAACGCGGACTTTTCCGGGATTATTTGCAACAGACGGATCCCTAACTTCATCGCCTGTGGCAACTACCACAACCTTGTTCATCTTCAATGATTCTGCATCTAATAAACATTCCCAAACGTCTCTTGAGTGGCCTGTTGCGAAGACAGATTTCGTATGCTTCTGAGAAGGATCTTCGTTCCCATCATCAACAGGCATCTCTCCTTCTTCGTCGAGTTGCGCTGGCCCGATATAGTCTCTGAAAGCTAACACCGTCCCGCCGTATTCAGGGAGAGACGCGATCGGACATACGGTCCCTGATGGTGTTTTGTTTTTCAGCGGCTTCAAAAGGTTTTCCGCGATGTGATCGTTCAGCTCAGGCAGGACAACGATAGTGTCAATTAGCAAAAAGCGAAGCGAACTGAAGTCAGGGGAAACCTTCTTGCTATGGTTCTGCACTTCCTTAGTATGCTTTTGGTAATAGTTGGTAGCAAATTCGACCGAGCTATAATCAGCAAGTGCAATTGTAGCTAAAACTCACGCTTTAAGAAACCATCGATTGCTCATCTGCAAGCAGTCTATATATACCTTACCTTGATATTTTGATAAAACATAGATCCAAACTCCTGGATTGTCCATCACACTCGAGCTTGCGAAAATGGTATGACAACCCGAGAAAATCGACCAAAGAACAGAAATCACCAATCCTATTTGTTGTCGATGATCCAAGTATGTGACAAGACAATCAGGCTGACGAGCACTGTACAATGGAGTTACAGTCATTTTCCCGGTCTCATCGAAATTTGTCAACTTCGTATCTGTCATGGAACCTTGTAAGATATTGCATTCTGACATAATGGTTTCATGGTTAATCGTAACGCCCTTAAGTTCGCCATTAGTAGCTTTCGCGTATTCGATATATGCAAATTCGGGGTTGATAATCGGCGGGTACGCCCCCGTCTTCCGTGGATACCAGGAACCAAAATCGTTCGTTTTCCACCACTCAATGGTAGACGGGAATTCTATAGATTTCGCCTGGAGGTCCCTTGTGAATGCTTTCAGGTTATAGTCCGTTGTTAAGATGAGAGTTGTGTTTGTAAGGTTGAGAATAAACGATAGCTCTGCTAGTTCTTCCGCAGCATTGATAGGCACTGCCACAACGCCGGCAAGAAAACAGCCAAGTAGGGCAACAATAAACTCGAGCTGCTCTGACTTTCGATACATCAGTGCCACCCGTTCCCCTGACTGCAAGCCAGACTTCTCGCGAATCATATGTGACACCTTCTCCGCTCTGGCGTGGAGCTTCTCCCATGATATTGTCGCTGATTCCTTGCCACGAACGTCGACAACAGTAAAAGCAGAGTTTCTTGCATTTCCACTCTTAACTGCACGATACCGGAGAATCTCAGCCAAGTTGCTGAATTGGCTCATATCCAGATGCTCCGAGGTATTGTCCATAATCCTGAACGGAATCTCGCGAGCTTGGAGAGGCAGCAATTGACGCCCCGCCATATCAGAAAGCACAGCTTGCTCAATAGGATCATCAATTGCTAGCCGCGGTTGAGGCGCAGGTTCCACTGCCTTGAAACTAGTTGCCATGTAGTTATTTCCATAACGACTTCGACCCTGTGTCAGAGATGACCGCCGCAGTAAATGTCCCCGGCTGTGTTCTAATAATGCAAAGTGGCTTCCCGACATCCGCGCATGACTAGTATTTGATACGATCGATGGTGCACGCCCTGCATTTGATCTCCATCCTCCATTTAAGGATGATGTCTCTGTATCATGAGACGATCTTAAAATTAAAATAGCCACGACATAGAACCTTAATACAGCTCATAACATACCCCATTCATCTCCTCTCCCAAGATTTTGTTGCTGTGAATCGTGCTCTGTAGGAGTCGCCCCGTTTGGTGCAAAGGTAGGCCAACCTGCAGATGGTTGTAGAATAGCGGAAGCTTCTGATCTAGATTCAATAGACGGTGTGCGCCCATGCAGTGGCTGCCCATAGGAACCTGCTACAGATGGAGACGCTTGGGCGTTAGGTCTACCTGGATAAGGACCTAACGGCCGTACAGGGGGTATTCCTGGGCCTGGCCGATAAATGGGCCTGGGAGAGTTCGCTGCCAACTGCGCACCAGATGGAACGGGGCGTGGAAACGAGTTATACATCGGTCTCGGTGGATATGGAGCAGAAAATGGGGGAACAGGCCTATTGTATGGAGGCCACTGCTGATGCTGATGCTGGTGTTGTTGTTGTTGTTGTTGTTGTTGTTGCTGCTGCTGCTGTATTGGATGAGGATTACTATACATAGGCCGACCATTTGACGAGACCATGGGTTGTTGATATGGTGGTCGTGATATAGGTCGAGAGTCATGTTGCCAATTCGGTCGAGGTGTTGGCAGGGGAACAGAAGCAAAAGTCTGATTCGGATGTCCATATGGCGGTTGCGAGTGGTGCCAATGTTGGGGAGGGGGAGGACGATTTGCAGGTGCAGAACTGCTTGTAGTACTTGGTGTGTTCGACGACCCGATATTTTCAACAGCTGAGAAAGATTGCTGTTGTAATCGCCGAGAGTTATCTTCCATTAATGCTGCACCTGAATCCGAACGCGCGGGTGAATGGGTAGGTGAAGGCAAATAGTCGAGAAAATCGACCGCATCGGCAGCAGAAGGTTCAGCATCGAGATCAAGAGCACCCAATTGCGAACTGGCATCACCGTCAGCAGGCAACTCGTAATTATTTTCTGGTGCAAATGAAACGTTTGAGCTGGATGCAGCCAGCTCGCTGGTTGTCTCATCATTAAGATAAGGTTGGAGCAAGTTGGCCTTTTTCTTTTCGTAGCCCTTCTTGGTAATGTCGCCTTCTTCGAGCTCCAATTCCAGATTTCGAAGCTGCTCCAGAACGTCGGGTGGAAGATCCCGAAATGTTCCTCCTGATGCCATTGAACGGTTAGGTTAGAGGCGGTGGTGAGTACAAAAGAAAACGTGAATAGGCTGTGACGGGCTGCCAGCTTTGGGAGGTTAAGTAATGGCAGTAGTCGTAGTTTAAAAGCTCTCACGCGCGTATGAAGTTTTAAAAATAACACAGTCCAGAAATTCTTGTGTATCCAGCACAATGCACTAGCGTTTCCTTGCAAATTGCTCAGAGGCTGTCTGTGTTTGCGATTGGCCTACCTTGAGTCTGTACTCAGACGATTAGGATGTGATTAACGTACGAATGCTAGATTGATACAATACCGCATGCAGTTATCGGTTGGTAAGACCAAGAAGAGTATTGCGTATGTCTGTGTGGCTGTGAGCGCAGCATATACTTCTCTACTAACAGCCTCACCGACATACACTCTCTGTCCATACTACCTACGTATCATTAATGGTCCAATGCACCGTGCACATTCAAAGTAGATTATCATATCCGTTTACTCCTACACTATCGTACAAGATGCTCGGGTGTCCTTGCGTTGGGTACACAAGAATTTCTGAATTTCTTCGATCAGACTAAAACAGACGCTTTCATATTTTAATAGGCAATTTATGTGATGCGTGCGGAAGTGTAATACATCGTTTTCTAAAATTGAAGTCGCGTCCTAGCGGTTCTGAGGTCGCAAGTTCACAAAAATAGTAGTCATGTTTGCCTAGAAATCTTTACGCGTGATGGCAAAGCAACTGTCGCATGCACACCGAAAGATGTCGCACCAAAAAGCTTCCATCTCTAAATTCATCGAGTCTCGAAGATATTGATACGTCTACCTTCCACCCTATTCCCTGAACTTAATCCTATTGAACAGTCTTGGTCGGTTGTGAGGAACAAAATAAAACGTAATTGGTTCTTGGAAAGTGATACACGAATGACACGAATCAGTGAAATATCGAATAGCCTAAAGATGAACGATTTCAAAGGATTTGTCTCTCATCCTTACAGGCGCTTAGTTAACTGTCGTAATGGGGAAAGCTATGATCTGACTAGTGATAATCCACAGAGATCATCATGGATATGAACATGTTTATAAAGGAAGGAAAAAGAGTGAATATGAGAAAGTATTGGATCCTAGATATCTTGAATATATTGAACTGTCGAGATATAGACCCTATAACTATACCGAATGAATGACCACTTGTCTGATTGTATAGAGCAACTCATCAGCGAAACAGAGGATAAAAAGTTTGGCACGCTGTGAGTTCTTTGTGGAGTGTATGTTTGTTTACCATTGACGATAAGTGTATAATTACACACATGCTCATTGATATGAGACAACAAGTTTGATGCAGTAGCGGTTTCAATATGCAGCCCATGGCGCACAACAACATGAGCTCTCTTGCTGCCCTGTAATCAAGCGATGTCACTTCGTCTGTCATGTTCTAATAAATCGGATTGCCCCTGATGTGATGCTTTGCAGCTCAGTCATTGTCTGTGCAGAACTTGATCATCATGACAATATGGAAAAATCAGAGTCCGTTTAAACCTGCCTCCAACAAAACTGTGGTCTGATAACCAAGAGGCATCGTGGAATAGCAGCGATGAGGGTCGTGCATGTAAGTTGTCTAAAGGAGTATTATCATCTGATACGTCACGGTACTTGTTTCAGCTTGTTCAATCACATATAAGACTGATTTCTCTTAAATAATAGAGATTCTGAGCGAACTATTTCTTCTTTATCAAATCCATACTTGGCCTCTCTTCCATGTGTTATCCAGTATGAATCTTTATACCGACTTGTGCGTTATTCGACTCTAACACCTTCTGCTATTTGTCGATTGAGAAATAGTACCCGCACTTGATGAGCCATGGGAGAGAGGTCAAATGGAATCGCATCATGCTGTCTTCGTGCAGAGCCTTCTTCTCATTCTTGTGCCTTGCGTAACCTGTGCCTGTCCCTGCCGTCACGTCGAAGTTGCTTTCACCCCAAGTGCCCTATTTTTTTTTTGGCTGCAGTCTTCCTGTGCACGCCTTGTGTCCCCAGTATGCCCCTATCGTATATATGGCGTTTGCTCGTGCTTTGTCCCTGCTGTCGCGTCGCCGCCGCATCTGGCGTATTCTTACCATTACCTCTGGCGCACCACCAATCTTTCCGTCATGGTTATCGCCATGTGCACACCTGGATACGCCTGGTGCGAGCCGGGTTAGTACGTCAAAATGTAAAAGGAGATGTTTTATGTTGACTAAAGAAGAAGTGATATATCTTGAATAAATCTCCCTACTGCATCAAAATTGTCATCGTTATGTCCGGCGTATGTACCATCTTGATAATCGCAGGGTCCATGTATTTCTTCAGTATGTTGAAGATCAAGATGAAGTCGTATGTATTGCCCAACACTCTTTTTATAGGGTTGAGATTTTGGGCGACATGTTATTTTCGTGTATGCGACGTTTGATTTATCATGCGCAAAGATTTCTAAGCCAAGTGTCGCTTTTAAATCGGGAGGCCTGGGGCTTTGGTGTATAAGAAACTTGAACTTATTCTTGTCATTAACGACCTACAGATAGTATAAGCGTTCAATCATGTTTTTAGAAGCGGCATTTCATGAGCTTACGACAAGTATTATTGCCAGTGGTATCTGGCTCTTCCATGATTATAAGTAAAAGGACCCTCAAAATACAGTCAAAATAAATTAGAATTATGTGCATACCGCTCATCGATATAGAAATGTTATTGGTTTACCTTATCAAGAAGCGTTTGCTCTATACAAGAAATGCTGAAAGGAGACGAAGTCGAGGATGGAAAATCTTGAACTTCTTTCTACGAAGTCAAGTAACGAAATTTGTCGGGCTGAGAAATCTTAATCTATTTTTGGCTTCTTGCGGTCAATCCTCACACCAGAGCAGCTGTTACACTATTGAGTGAACTTTTCTTCGACTCTGTCTCTATAATGGTGGACGGCTCAACACAAGAATTAAGAAAGTGAAGAGGCAGCGATGGGAAATTCGAGGTGGACGCCGCATATGTTAGGATATTTCAAAAGACCAAGTTCTAGCTGCGAAAGGCTGGTGGCGCGATGATCACTTTTCCTCTAGATCATCTATGTGAAGATGTTAATTATGTTAAATCGAGGCAATCTATCCCGTCAGCGGCGGGAATGGCAACGAAAGGGAAAGAACATGCAATATTTCCATGGTTCTTGTAGTTTCAACCATCTAGCGCGACTACGACAATTGTAGGCGCACTCGTACATGAACCTGATCAAATAGAGGCGGTGATCCTCATACCTCTGGAGCGCGGTATGCCACAAAAAGCTCGACCTATGCGCCCAGAGTCCGTTCAGGCTCTTTCTCAACTCACGCTCTGTTCTGTAACCGGAAGACTACTGAGTGCACAGGCCCATTGGCGGCGTTCCCGCCGAATATTTTGAGCAACATCGCCAAGTATCTGGATGCAAGAACACGGGTCCAGCTTGCCATAGTCTCAAGGTCGTTCTTTCATGCCATGTTCCGACCCGATGCCTGGGAAAACATATGGTTTCTTCAGCAAGATCTCTACAGAGTTGATAGCTTACTGATTCAATCCATGACCGACACCCTAGGGCAGCATCAACTCTTCCATGTGGTTCTCTCCATCTCGCTGTCTGGGTCTGTAGTTACAGCTGATAGCATCGTCCACCTCCTAGTCAACTTTCCCGAGCTTCGGCATCTTTCTGTGAAGGGGAGTTGGAAGTCCATTCTTTCCCTCTGGGTGGCAAGCTTATGCATGCGGCTGCAACTTGGCATCATCCTCCTATAAAGTTGGAAGTATTTGAATCTCGGCAAAGCGCTGCGTCGAGGAGTTAGTAAGCAAGAGCTAGAAAGCAGGCCGAATGCTCCCCAGTCATTTGGGCAGGATCTCTCCGTCATTAGCAGCGCACTCCAGCAGATAGCCCATCATTCTGTGAAAATGGATTGTTTTATCTGTGATTTCTGTCATTTTGGAGCCGCAGCAGCATTTGTCAATTGTGTAGCATGTGGTCCTGTCAAGATCCACAAGTGTACGACCTGCGCGCCACGATACGATAGGTATTTGGGATAAAACAGATGACATCGTCGATATGCCCAACAAGGCAGTATATGTATGATATGTAGATGCAACCTGTGTGTTTGTAATATGTCTAATTGCCCGGCGAACAGATCCATACAAATTACCACAATGACCTGCAAACAATGCGAGATGCCTCTTTCAATCTGCAACCAGCCACATAACCAAGCATGCCAACGCGCAAAGCAACCATGCAAAGAATGCCATGGCGTCTTCCATACCCATTGCCCTATCAGCGACAGCGGTTACTTGACGAATCAATGTACTTGGTGCGGCACGGTGGATTGCCCTACATGCGATCTGACACCATGTTCAGGGGGATGTCAGGGAAACTGGGTGTCGCTCCTGTGTGAATGAGTCGGGATTTCACATTGCAAATGCATTGTGTTGAGAAAGTCTCGGGTTAAAGTACGAAAACGAAACGTACGCAGACAATGTCAAAAATCATGTTCAAGGTGCAAGTCCACCGGCTTTTGCTCAAGATGTCTAGGTGTACACACTCAAGGATGTCGCTGATACATCCAGCCAACTATTATGCAGCGTAATATCACCCGTCTCTTTTAGCTTCTATATGGGAAGTAAAGTAACTACACAGCTTGAACGTAATACTACGAAGCTCCGTTTTGATTGGAAGTTTGAGATGGTTTTGAGCGAAAGGAAGGATATGGAAATGGAGTGTGCGGAACGTTCAGCGATGTAATGGTGATGTTATACTGTAAAACCACTCAGCTTTTCTGGCTTGAGAGCTGATGGTTACTGAAGCTGGTGCGGTACCCAAGGCTTAAAATCAACCTATGAGACAAGTTCTGATGGATGAGAGCGTGCACCGGGGGGACACGGTTTACCCACTAACCACAGCTGCTTCGCTATTCCATGGATCAGTGTCCCGGCCACCGCTCGAGCGTTACTGGTGGGGATATCATCCATATTAGTGCGTGAGTGCGTAGGTATCATGCACCTGTAGCTGCATAACTATCGTTTCCCATTGACCTCTTCCGCGGTTGCTTGCGAGGACCAGGAGAAGGTAGGGAGAATCTATCACGGACTCAAAAGATTGCTGCTGGCACAGAGGTAACTGGAGAGCAACGTGGTACAGCATGCCATGGTGTATGGCGGTAGCATCTTGGAAGTGTGCAAGTGCATTCATACAACAGCGAGAATGAAACTGTCATAGTTTCATTTGGCTTTATTGACTATCGCGAGCTTTTACACAAAACAGGAGGTTTGAAAAGAATCATTGGATTGCAGGGAGAGGTGTCTTAAGTGCAACCTCATACCTCGATGTGTATGTTTTTTTTTATTGCTCAATTATTGTTGAAAAAGCTCAACCCCTACCTGTGAAGGTGTTCCTTTTCCCCCATCCATCCTGCTTTCTTTTGATCAACAGCAGCAGCAGCAGCAGCAGCAGTAACATAGCACCATCAAGATATCTCAAGCAGGACAGGCAGTTTGTGCGGAAGGGTTGTGTTAAGCTGCGGTAAACCATTTACCTTTTTTGTCCCTGCTCCGACGTTCACGCTACTGGTTGGGGATTATAAAGATGAATATTTTCCTTTTTCCTTTCCCGCCTTTCTCTTCCCTCCCCATCTCGCTGGCCGGTCAAATCCTCCCTTTACTCGAGCACCAACCCGTCTATCTCGAAAGAAACTAACAGTTGCTTGGACATCAGAGACAGTCGACGGGCTGGATCCTTCTGAGCGCCGATGTTGTACTTTGGAAAGACACTAACAGTTGCTTAGGCATCTGGGAAGATCTTGGGCCGGATCCTCCTTACCACCAACGAGTTTGTATCTTTCAACACTGCCAGGCATCGATGGGGCGGAATCTGAGGGCCCGATTCTCCCCCCACCAGCAACGAGTTTGTGCCTTTCGAAACGGTCGGTTGCTTAGGCATCGGTGAGGATTGACTGGACGGCAAACGACCAGGATCGACAGGACGGACCATACGGGGTAGATAGAGTAGTTCCTTATGTAGCCTGAGACAAGATCAAGAAGTACCTGTCCAAATGATCAGATGTACGTGATCCTCTGTGCTTACCGCATCCCGCAAACGGTGATACATCTTGGTAGGATACCTCAATGAGGGACTAGGGTACACCCCCGGGTCCAGGCCTGGGGGGCTCGAAGGAGACCAAGATAAATGCGGATATCTTGCCTCTAGAGCGGAGGCACATGGTAGTCGACCTCCTCGCGGTTGCCTCTGGGAACATAGCCTTCATGGCTCTGGCTAACTGGACTACCAATTAGTATTAGTATTACTATCCATACTCTAATAAAAAGTTCTTTATCTTGGCAAAGCTATCACTTTTTCATGGGTGGCGGTCAGAGCAGAATGAGCGTGTTTTTTTTAACACGGTCATTGGGGGGTGCGTGTTTTCGACGTGATCATGGGGGGTACGTGATCATGGGGGTACGTGATAATAGGGGGGTACGTGGTCATGGGGGCGCGTTGTCATGGGGGGTCGTTTTTTTTTTACGTGGTCGTGGGGGATGCGTGTATTGCTGTCATAAACCACAGAAGACCGCGAAACATCATATGCCAAGGTGTGATTTTTTGCCTTTCAATTTGGAGGCCAAACAACAAGAACTACCCTTCACCAACTTTGAACAATGAACTTATAACATATGACGAAACTCAATTTTGAGCCCCTGCAGCTATGGCGTAAGCGCATAGTATTTTGAAGAACAATATCCCGATGCCATGAACTTGTCTTCTGATGTCTCGCACTGTGGCGCTTATAATGTAAACTGTCGCGACCCAAAATGGGATTGTTCGAGAGCGTTCGCCCTTTATTCTACGCGGCTGCATTTATTGACCCTGTTGCATTAATTTTGTTCGACTGCATTTATTAGTCCGTCTTCATTTCAATATATCCCATACGTCTCTCCACCAGGTCTAGTATCACACCCAGGTATTTGTTGTACTAAAATATTATCAGATTATACTCGTCATATATCATCCCTGGTCATCAGTTCTCTGTCTATCTGTTCTATCAATTCGTCCCTATCCTTTGTCGTATCTCTCGGCCTCTGTCTTGTTCCTGGTGGCAATCCGAATTGGTACATGCTGTGTGACGGGAATACCTAACACCCGCCCCCCGTAGCGTAGTTCCTGTCTTGCCCTCTGTCTCTTGCCCTGTCTTGTCTTGGTTCTTTCCTGTCAGGCACAATTATGGCTAGTACTATTGGTATTGTTTTCTAGAGTAGTTCCTAATCTTCCCCTCTACTCCATCAAGCACTACCGCTGCCAATCCATTCTTGGTCCGTGCCTGTCTCCGATCTACATCTTTCTGCGCTACACTTTCTTGTCTGTCCGGTATTAGCGACAGTAGCTCACATACTTCTGAAAACATTTTATTTCATCAATCTCGTATATAGGATATGATCATCAAAAAATCAATGCACTAGAGAGACCATTTCATTTTCACCATGGCAAGGTATGTGTGGGTAGTGAAGGCAGTTGTATTGTCTGCCTGTGTTGTTTGGCCTCCAAATTCAAAGGCAAAAAAATCACACCTTGGCATATGATGTTTCGCGGTCTTCTGTGGTTTATGACAGCAATACACGCATCCCCCACGACCACGTAAAAAAAACACGACCCCCCATGGCAACGCACCCCCATGACCACGTACCCCCCCTATTATCACGTACCCCCATGATCACGTACCCCCCATGATCACGTCGAAAACACGCACCCCCAATGACCGTGTTAAAAAAAACACGCTCATTCTGCTCTGACCGCCACCCATGAAAAAGTGATAGCTTTGCCAAGATAAAGAACTTTTTATTAGAGTATGGATAGTAATACTAATACTAATTGGTAGTCCAGTTAGCCAGAGCCATGAAGGCTATGTTCCCAGAGGCAACCGCGAGGAGGTCGACTACCATGTGCCTCCGCTCTAGAGGCAAGATATCCGCATTTATCTTGGTCTCCTTCGAGCCCCCCAGGCCTGGACCCGGGGGTGTACCCTAGTCCCTCATTGAGGTATCCTACCAAGATGTATCACCGTCTGCGGGATGCGGTAAGCACAGAGGATCACGTACATCTGATCATTTGGACAGGTACTTCTTGATCTTGTCTCAGGCTACATAAGGAACTACTCTATCTACCCCGTATGGTCCGTCCTGTCGATCCTGGTCGTTTGCCGTCCAGTCAATCCTCACCGATGCCTAAGCAACCGACCGTTTCGAAAGGCACAAACTCGTTGCTGGTGGGGGAGAATCGGGCCCTCAGATTCCGCCCCATCGATGCCTGGCAGTGTTGAAAGATACAAACTCGTTGGTGGTAAGGAGGATCCGGCCCAAGATCTTCCCAGATGCCTAAGCAACTGTTAGTGTCTTTCCAAAGTACAACATCGGCGCTCAGAAGGATCCAGCCCGTCGACTGTCTCTGATGTCCAAGCAACTGTTAGTTTCTTTCGAGATAGACGGGTTGGTGCTCGAGTAAAGGGAGGATTTGACCGGCCAGCGAGATGGGGAGGGAAGAGAAAGGCGGGAAAGGAAAAAGGAAAATATTCATCTTTATAATCCCCAACCAGTAGCGTGAACGTCGGAGCAGGGACAAAAAAGGTAAATGGTTTACCGCAGCTTAACACAACCCTTCCGCACAAACTGCCTGTCCTGCTTGAGATATCTTGATGGTGCTATGTTACTGCTGCTGCTGCTGTTGATCAAAAGAAAGCAGGATGGATGGGGGAAAAGGAATACCTTCACAGGTAAGGGTTGGGCTTTTTCAACAATAATTGAGCAATAAAAAAAACATACACATCGAGGTATGAGGTTGCACTTAAGAGACCTCTCCCTGCAATCCAATGGTTCTTTTCAAACCTCCTGTTTTGTGTAAAAGCTCGCGATAGTCAATAAAGCCAAATGAAACTATGACAGTTTCATTCTCGCTGTTGTATGAATGCACTTGCACACTTCCAAGATGCTACCGCCATACACCATGGCATGCTGTACCACCTTGCTCTCCAGTTACCTCTGTGCCAGCAGCAATCTTTTGAGTCCGTGATAGATTCTCCCTACCTTCTCCTGGTCCTCGCAAGCAACCGCGGAAGAGGTCAATGGGAGGCGATAACTATGCATTTCAAAAATACAGAGTGTATCAAGGATTAGGAGGCCGAAGCCCAGCCGGATGTGGAGAGCGCAACTGGCATTCACACACTTCCTGTATCAACAATGCCTCAATGGGATTACAGCATCCAGGAGCGCGGCAGCTGATGTTTACCACAAGAACCTCTTACGTAGCGCTTCTTAGATGACAATTACCCCCCGTTTGTTTCTAGGCTGCTAGAGGATGGAACGGATTGCTGCAACACGTATACAACGGATTATGTACACCCTGCAGATCCAACCCGGTCCGTTGAATTCCGTGGCAAGATCAACATTTGGTTAATTCATGCGATGAAACAAGGCCAGGCTAGGAATAATATCCAGTTTGTGTGTGGTACTTGTACGTAATCGATATTCTATAATGATCAGAGTTTTAAGGGCAACAGCAAGCGAGATCCGCTTTATCGCGCTATACACATGAAAGCGAAATCATTTTACCTGTTAATACGACAATTTGATCTAATTTTATGCGACATTTGTTTATACTGTATCTTAAACGATGCTCTTTTATCTTGTATGCAAGATTTGTTTTGGAAAATGTAGACCCAAAACAATCTTGGAAATCATATACCCTGCCAGCTTGGATCAAGCGCGCCGCTTTCGATTACTGTACTTTCCTCGTTTAGGAGTTTGTTGCACAGTTCTCATCCTACTATGGTCGGAACGCTCCTCATGATAATCATAATTCAGCAAGTTCTCGCAACAGAACCTTAACTATCTTCAAAGATCGATGAGGAACTCGGCCGTGGATGGGATTGGGTGAGAAGTATCATGTCATTATCCTTCGTTGAACGGCGGATCCTCGGATTGTTATTACCATATTTCCATTTTTTTATCACGAGAAAACAAGTATAAAAGGAAATATTTATCCTATTTTGCATCCTTATTATCGGGAAAGAGAGAAAGTCCACTTCTGGCACAAGACCCTACAAGTCTTATTATGAACACTGATGCTAATTTCAATAACACAACATCGTTAGCAACGCCCCTACGTGGGCTATGATTCTGCTTCAGCATGTATATGCTCTGGAAGGCCTATCTCGCACAGTGATGGAGACCCTTTCATACCCACTCGAGGTCCAGATACCGATTTTTCAAGCTATTCTGAGTCTCATGAAGCTCTTCCAGGTTTCGCTAACGATTTCTTCCGCTATCTGCTATCTTGTATTGAGAGAAAACGGTTTTTATCGGCGTGTCTGTGCAACAGTGATAGCCAATATATGCCAGGCACTCTCACTCAAATTCCTATAGGAAGAGCTACAAAGGGAACCAACTGCCCAATTCCATGAGATCCAATTTCGCCTGCCAGGAATCACAAGGTCACTGGACTGTATCTTGCAGCGCACTCTGCGCTCCGGATGTTATGTTCCACAACAAAAGACAGTAGAGTTTATCAATGTGATTCGTGAGTTGCCGGTGGACACGGCGGCATTCGTCACGCAATTTCGCATTGACAGTATGTATCGCGCAGTGGGATTTTTCCGATGCTACACATCGAATGGGTGGGAACGGACCATCTTCTTGGGGGAGTCCAGACATCTTGTTGAACATGCTACTCTCGCCTGATCATTCAACCAGGCGACAGGCACGTTATCCGCAATAGTGCCACTACTTCAGAGTACCCGCGTCAAGGTGGAGCAACCAATTGACCCAATAGGACCTGTGGTGTCCGAAGACGGAATGGAATTTAGAATGGTCAGATGGACATCTTATCACGCCAGTTGCCCCGATAATAATCGTTACACTCGTTCCTGGACAATTATAAATAGAGGCAGCACCACTAATAAAACCGGATATCCAAGTCTCACGGTATTTTGCCTGTTTCATGATTTTTTCGTTTATCTGCTGCCAAATATCACAGGACCTGTTCTATAAATCATGTAGATAGTAGATGAATGTGTAGCGATGGAGGATCTTGATTCTGGTTTCATTCGAATAAATGACATACACGGGTCTCATTGTATTCTGATTGTCCACCCTACAAAAAACAATAAAAACACCACAGCAGCCAAGGTCATCCAAATGCTGAAGTCACAATCCCCAGCTCCATCCTCAGTGAACGATAATAGTTTGTTTGGCCATGGCCGTAGGCAGAACGCCTATATTCATTACCCGAGAAGGTGGAGCCAGAGATTGACCCTCCTTCCCTCGCTCTTCTTTTTATTGATGATAAGGATGTAGAAAAGCATAAATATTTCCTTTTATACTAGGTTCCTTAAGACCAAAATGGAAAGATGGTAACACGATTCCTGGATCCACCTTCTCGGATAGCGACTATATGCATTCGGCCTACAGCATTCGTCAAACAAATCATTTTATTCCAAATAATGAGAGCGATAACATAACCACCATTTCACAAGCAACATAAAATGATATGTGTTCCCACATAGGCACACAATAAGGATGAGCATTTTACTGTAGTTTTCATTTTATGATGATAATATGGTTATCAGGGTGTCAAGTCTGAAACAAAAGCATAGGCCTGACACGCTAAAAGTAAGAGTCTCTATATTAGGCGGGGGAAATGGTTCATTGAACATTTAATAATTTGATATTACCATGCGCAGCAGGACTCAGCAGCGGCGACGTTCTGTTGAGGAGGCTGCTGCTGAATAATCACCGTCTGTGCCGGTGGCCTAATACAAGAACTAAATATGTGATGTTTTATCTTGGATAAATCAGACTTACGCAGCCTGATAATATCCGTTAGCAGGAGAGGTGGTGGAATTTTGAGTAGAATAGTCATAGTACTGGCTTGGCTGCGGCGAGGGATTTCGATGATCCATGTCTATGATGGAAAGGTGAGAGCAGAGAGAACAGACAAGGAAAATTGGAGGCGAACCGTCAAATAAGCTTTATAGAACTTTCAAAAGCCAAATTAGGGTGTGGGGGGGGAGAAACAAATTAATGCAAGATTGTGTAAACAGCCAATACGTCTGCAGGAAAAGCCCGCTTGAGTGTCCATTCTCTCACCTGGCACAATCTGAAAAATCTAAAGGGCACTTCTCTGCCTCTCTTGCTATGCACGTGGTTCGCGTAATACAAGAGGAAAAAAGAAAACGGCTAGTGCTTCCCTGAATTTACTTCTTCTGTAACCATGACAGAAAAGTCAATTCAATATTTATTGGAGAAAGAGCACCATATTGTTCATCTTTAGCCATTTTCTTGTCACACAAATGTCCCGCGTGATCTTCAGGCGATCTTGGGTGTAAAAAAAAAAGATAACCAGGAGCAATGCCTAATTAATATCCGAGGGCGGAGGTCTGAGCACTTGGCCGTGTTGCTCTGTAAACCCCGTACTAGAACAATTCAGCCACGTGGTGCATGTACGGCACATACTTCGAGCGTGTTTGAGATGGTGCTTATCTAAGAGTTCCTGTAGCGCCGCCCTCGCGCTGGGAAAACAGGTTCGGCTGGGATGTCACCTATTGTGTTCTAAAAGGAGTAGCAATTTTCAGACTTCTCTCAGCCGCTGTACCCGAGATAATGAGAAAAAACTGGGCTTTGCTCGACGTAGAGCACTGGGATTACTTTTTTAAGAGTTTTATTCGGCGGCGCGCTTCCAAGCCTGGTCCAAAGGAAGAAAAATAATACCATGGCCAAATCAAGTGAGCAATTGCTTTGTATAGGCGACGAAATCTGTCTATACGATGAGAATGGTAACGCCTTAGTTACCGAGGATCCACTTGACACAAGGGCGTCTGTCCGATGTTCACCTGAACACCATCAGATTCTCTCTTCGGAAGCCATCGCTACTCGTGTGTTTACGATTGAACCCCAGCAATCATATTCGGAAAGACGTGCACTTGAGCAGTACATTGGGAATGAGGAAGAACGCGAATGTCTCTATTACGAAGGATCACCTGAAGAGCTGGTTGAACTCAGTGTTCTGGAGGCGAAGGCGGCCAAGGAGCGAGCTCAGAACGAGACGGAGAGGTATCGGCTAGTCGGAAATCCTGTTTTGTATGGCGAGGTGATCCAGCTATACAACGATTACTTTAAGAAATATTTGACGGTGTCAGGGAAAACATGCAAATCGGACGCCTCCCGTCTCCAGGTCAATCTTTCTAGTGACATCATTGGTTACTTTCGTATCGTGCCGCGCTACCGCATCCGTGTTGATGGCGAGCCTGTACGTCTTGGAGACACAATTGCTCTTCAATGTTTACGACCCGAAGGCTATCTCAACGTTAGCTCACACGTTCTTCACTCCGCGGCCTTCGACGTCGATTATTACGAGGTTTATACCCACACACGCATCGCCTCATGGACGATGAAGCGTCATCGGTCCGCGCAAAGCGCGCAAGAGAAGACGCGAACAAAATATATCAACTCGAGCCATTGTGTTCGCTTTTACCACAAAGAAATGGAGGGCTATCTTGAAGCACCTGTTATCCAGCGGTGAGAGTAGTATGATATAAAAAGTGAGGACATATTCTAACTGCGACGCAATAGTAATAAACCAGAAGTACGACTCCGTAAGCATATTATCAACCCGCTAGACCCGAAGGAGACCAAGTTACCTCTCGCTTTTTGGGAGGTATGCGATTGGGCAGTTTGGCTACATGGGCATGCTCGTTGAGAGAATAAGCATACTGAACTTTTAGCATAGATTGAAAACGCAGATCCTTCGGATGGTTCAAGGATTCAATGGAAAAAGCCTATTCGTATTCGCCATGCTGGATCGCGATCCTATCTTCATATCGATCCCAATAATGTCAAAATCGATATGAACACACGCAGTGTGTCCTTTTCCTTTGAACTCCTTAAGAATCCTAGATGCTTTGATGGAGACGATGGGACTCTCTTCAAGCTTTTTCCTGTCTCTGATTCAAAACGATCAGGGATTTCCTTCGGTTCATACGTTCGAATTCAACATGCATTAACGAAGTGCTGGATGCATGCAGCCGCTGAGGAAGGGACTCGCTTGGTAACAGGAGCAGCACCTATATCATTTACATTAACACCCGATCCTGCGGACCCACGTCACTCATCTACGGTCGACAGTAACCCTGCACGGTATCTTTCTTCTTACTCACCCGTGGCGGAGCAAACCAAACAGACGCCTTCCGATCCGATTGTATATAATATATCTGGGTCTCCAGAACTTCATTACCACGACTGTTTCTCCATTACTCTAGTGGACAAAGGCCTCAGTGAGGCTTTTAATTTTGCCAACGAACTTCTGCCACAATTGCAATGCTTTCTACGACAAGAGCGCCGTCCGCGCGGTGATACCGACAGCAATTTTCCTGTATCTGATGAAGAATTCAGAGTTATCACTGGTATTTTGGTAAGAACACCCTCTTCTGAAAACTAGTTTTATGTGGCATCGCAGATCTGATTTATGGCCCTATAGCAATCTCTTACGGAGTTCTGTACCGAGAGCAAAGAAACAGACCCCGCGTTGCGGGTTGGGCTTCCTATTGAATGTATGTAGATGCTTGTATGTTTTTATATCCGAAGAGCAGAGCACTCACGTTTAATATCCTAGATCATCAAGCCTTGCTTCGAGATATTGGGATAATCGAAGCAGTCATTGCAATGATCCAAGTTCCATTTGACTTGGAAAAGCGGTATAAAGTGCGTACTTCGCTTCCGCAGGACCACCTCAGCAAATATGAACCCCCTCTTGAAGAGCCTGTATGCATCGAAAGATTTCTTGCCAACAATGACGAAAATCTTGTATCGATTATTGCGTTATGTTATAATCTTCTACGTGTCTTTCTTATTGGAAAATCTGCCCATCACGAAGCCAGTGAGGTCTCGAAAAATCAATGGCATGTTCTCAAAATGGCTGGAGACAACGGCATCAAATGTTTTCTAAGCCATTTGAGCTGTGGCGTTGGAGCGACGGACATGATGATTCGTCTGCTCTGTAATAACAGCACCGTAATCGATGCAGTAGCAGCAATTTACCCAGAAATCACCAGCTTTCTCACCGACTTGACACTCGATAAATCACGAAATAGCATACGCCAAATGGTTTCCGAAAATAGAAGCCTCGAAGAAGACCCCAGCCATGGCGATGAAGCAGCTAGCAGCATCGAGCTGCTGAGTACATTATGCCGTGGTGGGGGCAATAGCACAGACTTACGGAGTTCACACATTTTCAATAATCGTGACTACATCGCAAGCCAAATTATTTCGAAGGAATCATGCCTCTTGAGAACGAAAATGACAGATGACGGAATGCATGTCGAGATACTGTTACTCGGGGTTGACAAGTGGTCGAAACTGGATGCTTTATTCGGCGATGCCCAAGCAGCTCTAGCTAATTACATACAGAGTCTACTTGGCCTGATCCACGCTATATCTTTAGGTGCGAACTTTAGGCTGCTTGAAGATATTCGGAACTGCATCCAAAAAGATGTCTGCCTCAAATGCCTTGGTGATATTAGTCTGCCGTTCAAAATACGAGCAAGATTCTGCGGCTTGTTAGAAGGTACCAATGTGTAAAAGGACCTACGATCTCAATCTCCATCCTGACATGTTTTCCCCTCAGCTTTGTATATCGACGTACCACCATTTACGAAAGTCATCCTGTCTGACTTCTCGATGACATACGACAAGTTGGATGAATCGGATAACTACCCGAGCGGTGGAATTGCGATCATAGAGAGCGGCACTCCTGACTTCTTTGACCAGTTAAAGCACTGGATACTTGTTTTCCTAGACGACAAATGCCAACAGGTATGATCAGGACCTTTTTCTGATCTGCGGTCCAAGCTATGTTCTAATTCTGGTGATAGTTTTCTAAAAACAGGGATGAGGTCGAGCTATTAAATGCAGTGCTTCGGCTGACTCATACTCAATTGCGGTTGGGGCTCTTCACCAATGCACGTGATATGAAGCGACTTTTCCGAGTGCTTGTTCTGGTGCTCGACGGTCGAACCGATGCAAGGTATTGTACTTCTGTAAGATCGGAATTGTGTATCTTATCTAAGCGATGGGGGAACTAGAAATGAAGATCATCTCAAGTCGATATCATCGGACGCTGCTCGCCACTGGTAAATATGACCAGCGTATCATTTTGGAGTACAGTCTTTGAATATGATCTTTAGGAAGGAACGCTTCCTATTGACCGAAGAAACACAGCCGGTGATGGAGTCAAAGATGCTGATTCTCGAGATTTTCGACCTGATATTCGATCTCCGTCTTCATGTCCGTGTAAACATGCTAGCCTTTAAATGGAAAAACATGGAGACGTAAGTTTAATACCAAAGCACGCCGATTTCTAAATACTTACCGCTCTGTTGTATGAAGTAAGGCGGACAATAAGCTGCAGCATTCTCCACGACTGGTGCTGGCCTCTATTTTTGAAGAGACGATTTTAAGTCAGCGCGAAGATATACTAATGCCAATTCTTAAAGATATCCTCAAGTATCAGTATGGTCCTCTAAAGCGGATCGCGGTCATTATAATGCATCGCATCTATAATGACAGCGAAGGTAAGCATATAACATGGACAGACTATAGTGCTTTTGTTATGTAAACAGATACTGAATCTATGATTGGTTGTGACAGAGATTTTCAACAAAGCACAGCTAGTGTTACTTTTGAGCCAACCACAGCATGTGTTTGTGTACCATGGAATCAAAAAGCGTCTGGCCAAGCTGCGCGAATATCTAACCGTCGATTGCCTCAGACTATCAGATATTCATGCCATTGGATTTATAGTGGATGATTATATTGCACTTTTCTATGGCAAGACCGTAGATTTCAACGATGAATTAATCGACTTGGAGGACACGGCCAATCAACTCAATATCTACTGCAAGATCTTCACAAATCTCAAAGTGCATTCAACAATTATGGAGCTGCTCCTAAATCTTAATGGGCTATGTCAACCATTAGAATCCCTCTCCTCCGAAACAGCCGTCGATAATGAGGAGCGGATTCTACATATGAATGTGATAAAACGATGCATCAAATATCTGAGAGAGCTTATTAGATACGACAAAGATCTTCAGGTAAATGTTTGATATCATGACATCTATCACAAAGTATCCGTTCATTGATTAGACCACCAGAGCCAACTCGTACTAGATAATGTCGATCTTCTTATTGATATCTGTGGCATCCATCCTTCCATAGCGGACTCGCTCTTTGGTCTCTTTGACGATAATCTACATGTCAGCATTCGCATCCATGAGAAGCATATAAAAAGGGTTTTGGTGTTCTCACGCGGAATACATCATGAGTACCTTCATCTGCTGGCGCTTTTCACGAAAGCGCAAGGGAAACTTTTAAAAAAAAATCAAGATATCGTCATGCGGTTGATTATGGATGATCGACGCATTTACGTACCATTTAGCTCACCAGCTGACCTGGTCACTACGAAGCACATGAAGTATGCCCTGGCATTGCTAGATCTACTATCTATTTGCGGACAAGGAGACAATGCATTTGGACAATCGGTAAGAATTTAGAAGGCCAAATTCGATAATTGCCTTTAGGGATTAATATATGTCAATTTTACAGTTTGCGCGGACAGTGTTCTCTATAGGGGACATTTCATTAATTGAGCAAGACAACGATGCCCCACTTCCTCTCAAAGCGGCTATGCTGCGTTTTTTAGCATCCATTTACTTGGACAACCCCGATATTCTATCCACTATTTCCGCGAGCGATGACAAGCGCATCCAAATGCTGGTGAAGGCGGCCTATACAGATATTACTGCTGTTCTTTCAAACCCTACGGCTGAATCCCTTGACTATGTTTTCAACGGTCTGTTTGTCTTCCTGAGGCCATTGTTCGAATACTACCTCTCGGTTGAAACGACAGTCGATGGATCTCTCTATTTGTTATGTCCACAGCTTGTCGATCTGACAGTTGAGCTCTTGGAAGCAGTGCCTCCAGGTGATCCCCATGCTTTAGCGCACACGCTGTCGTGCCTGGACAGTATGATTAATGTGGCTGGTTTCCGAGGGACTTCGGATCCCAGAGAACTTCGTGAGAAGCTGCGAAAAGCCATGGTCGAATTGACAAGCGAAACCGGATCAAGTGTTCGCCCACTTGACCCGATCAATGCAAAGTTCCAGGGATTCATACGAGCACTGATTGCACACAACGATGTCAAGCAACTGATGCAAAACGAGTTCAAACAGCTAGGTACGATATATATATATATATATATATGGGGTTAAGTATGAACGATAGCGAATTAACCATGTTTGTCATAGGATCCCATTTCGATCTATCTTCAAAAGAATCCGATCATGACGTCAAGTCATTGATTGACTACTTGTCGATGGCAACGAATGTCAGCGACGGTGACAACCGAGAGAATTATCATGTTGCAACACTGAAGCTTCTGGAACAGATACCCTTAGAATTCATTCGCTTGCGCTCTGAGATTTCACACTTCGATGATCCAGAGCAATATGAAGCGCTCGAGAAGGGGAAGACGCATGTCCAGAATAGGCTGAACCGCCTTGGGTGCACTCTCGTTGCCCAAAATCTGCTATCGTCACCACGGAGACCGATCTTTGAGGGAGCACTAAAGCTGCTCATTGCGCTTCTGGAAGGCGGAAATAAAAATGTTCAGGTAGGTGCTGAAGTGTACCGATACTCATATTCTGGCAACAGCTAACTTAAATCGGACAAGTAGGATAATTTGGAAGAATATTTCTACAGCATAAGGTAATGGAGTCTTGTTTTTATTTTTTATCGGGCACGTCTTAACGCATATGCTCATTCTGTATAGTGAGGAACGGTTCTTTTACTCTTTCCATTACCGGTTGCAAAGCGGTATCGCGTCACTAAAGGAAGCCCAGCAACACCTCCAGCGCGCGGCATATAAGATGAATCGCCAGCAATCCATACTTAGCGCGGGTAGTAACAGACCCGTATCCATGATGAAGAGGCGCTCCATTGAAAATGGGATGGATAAAAACAAACGACATCGCTCGTCATTGGACATCAACAGGATCCAGATTCGCAAACGGGTCTTTGGTTTTGGGAATGACCAAAATTTGAACAAGATCACGGATGAGTCGCCGATGGTATATCAAAAGATAT
Source organism: Dichotomocladium elegans (assembly GCA_025716815.1). Classification (NCBI taxonomy): domain Eukaryota; kingdom Fungi; phylum Mucoromycota; class Mucoromycetes; order Mucorales; family Lichtheimiaceae; genus Dichotomocladium; species Dichotomocladium elegans. Next base: position 1,285,471 of record JAIXMN010000007.1, read on the forward strand.
CCAACTTGATGGCAAGCGAAACGGCTGAGTTTGGCACAACAACCGAGGATTTTCAAGCAATGAAGGACACAATGCGGGCTCTTCAACTGATGGTAGAAGGTCACAATGTGAATCTACAGATGTACCTGGCGAAACAACCGGATAATATCAAGAGCTTCAATATAGTCCAGGATGTTGTGGAATATCTTCACACGATTGTGCCGATCTGCAATATCCAGAATATCCGGCTGATCATCCAGGTTTTGGACACGATTACAGAGTTGGCTCAAGGCTGTATTGAGAATCAGGTATATAGGATTAGCATGTTTGTTAGCTTTGTATCACTGACAACTGAAAATTCGCTGATAGTTGATAATTTATGCGGGTAAAATAATTAACCCAGCAAATCATATTCTACGAGAGCGATATACAAATTGCCCAAGCTCGCTTGTTAATGAACTCAAGGTATGCGCTATCTTTGTGAGAAGCCATCCATATGGATGTTCCGTTGACAATCTCTGAATTTTATATAGAGTAAGGTTGTGATTTGCCTTTTGAGTCTTCTGGAAGGCGGCATTGAGAGCAGCGAATCTATCTTCCGCGAAATGGCTGGATCCCTGGATCTGAATGTGGTGGTCCATAATATGAACGCTGTTTATGACACGAACATTGACCAGCTTGATTCTCCTGATGCATACGAAAAGCTCAATAACGGATTCCAGTATTGTATTCTGCTGATGACGTTAGGACCGGCTCTTGATGACAACCAGGTAACGGTCGTGATTTTCAGGAATATGTTAAGGCCCTAACGTCCGACGTTAGAAAAGCACACTGGACGGCAATCGCGCCTTTGAGTTTTTCAAGAGCCACACAGGCAAAATCGAGATAGTAACGGATGGTCAGCAGGAGAAACAAGTATCACAGGTCCTATTTCCCGTTCCAGAAATTTGCAAATACCTCCGAGAGGATACCAAACAGAGGTTTTTGTGGAACGTCAAACGGTAAGATTTTCATGAATAAAATTGTGATCTGACATTGATGGAATTCTCCCAACCAGTGACTCTCCGTCAGCGAAAATCGAGGATTTCGTTAGACTGTCGGACAATATTATATATGAGTGAGTGAATCATTGGGTAAGCTGATCCAAGAGAATACATTGCAAATAATTTCTTTAGGATCGAGACGCATGCCAGAGTCGCACGAAATCCATACCTGTCGCTATTGACGGAATACAGCATGTGGTGGTGGCGTGCTTCTTATGTAGTGACCATCCTCCTGAACATCCTTATCCTCACCTGTTCAGAAACGATTCTTATCGGCGAGAGCGATGTTCATGGTGCCTACTGCCACAGATTCAAGGGGGTACTTCGGATCCTGCTGGGAATAATCCATATGGTTTTTTGGGCCTTATCAACTATCGAGTTTTACTATATTGAACTTCCCATCTTGGTCAACCGCCACATGGCAGCGAGGCACCACCAAGTGCCTGTGTCCTCAGCTGCGCATAACAACCAACCGACCACAATGTCAATCAGAAATAATTGGCTCTGGTCTAACTTGACGAGGCACATGGTAAAGATATGGGAGAGGTATCAAATCCGTGCCTAACTGCTCTTCTATGTAGAATGTGGATCCAAGCTTCATTGTCGCAAGCCTACGTGAGCAATCATTCCTTTATCATATTATGATGCTATGTTTCTCTGTCATGGGCTTCTTTATACCCGGTCTTTATTCGCTTCATCTCTTGGATTTTGCTTTCCGAGATCGTATTCTTCAAGGCGTCATTGCCAGTATAACGCTAAACGTCAGCTCCATTACTCGAACCGTAAGAAAGAGCGATTCAGTTAAGGAGAGAGGGTGCTTTCGTTGACTCGTATTTGTGTAGGGCATACTGGCTATAATTGTAGTGTATGTACACAGTATTGTTGCCTACATTTTCTTCCGTACCGAGTTTGATATGACCAAAGGACTTCACTGCGCGACCCTGACGCAGTGTTTCGTTACAGTGCTATCGCATGGGTAAGAGAAAAACTCAATGAGGATGGTATGTGACACGGTCGCTAATTTTATGGATACGCAGAGTCCGCTCTGGTGGAGGCATCGGCGATATACTTGAGCCAGATGCTCAGGAAGAGCCACGTGGATGGCGCACCGCATTTGAGATGTCCTTCTTCTTGCTCGTGGTCGTCTTTTTGCTGAATGCCATCTTTGGTATCATCTTCGACACCTTCGGGCACCTTCGTGACGGTATGTTTGAAAGTTTGACGGGATGAGAGGAACAAATCATCTGATAATGTTTCTATGTGCACAGAGCGTTCAGCTATTCAGCACGATATGAAAGACTGTAAGTTCAATCGAATGACAAAAAAAAGCAAGCAAGCAAGCCAGCCAGCCCCATAATTAAATTGCGAGAATCAGCCTGTTTTATCTGTAGCATCCCAGCAGTCGAGTTTCAACGACATGGAAAAAAGGGATTTGACAGCCATGTCAAAAATGACCATAATATATGGTAAGCGTTCCCTTTCTGACCTTCATTACTCGACTAACCTTCCGCCAGGCAATACCTATTTTTCATGGTCCATCTGAAGAACAAGGATCGAACCGAATACACAGGCCCGGAATCATATGTTGTTGAGTGTCTCAAGAAAGCCAATTACAGCTTCTTCCCGGTCAACCGCGCGCTCTGCCTAAGACAGATCGAGGGTGATGAGAGCGAGAGGCTTGAGAGGCTCGAAGAACTTGCACAGTCACTCATACAGAAAGTGAATGCATTGGAGACTCACATTGAGAAACTTGCTGAGGTGCAGAGTCGATCGAGATCAAACAGCCTCATGTTGTCTCCAATGTAAAGGACAGCTCATCGGGTTCCCGTCGGCCATCCTCTCGTGGATACGTCTTAAATAAGTTTAGGCTATGTGACAAATTTAATAAAGGTAGCAAAAGCACATGGACCTTCGTGCACCAATCCGCTTAACTTTAAATACGGTACCAAACACACACACACATCGAGATGGATCTGTGGTGGCAACGGGATACAACAATGGCTCGGAAAAGATTGATGGACTTTCACTCATCCCTGGGGGGGGGAATATATCGATGGGTGGGGCGGGTTCTTCGCATCGGGTATACACGTAAATCAGATGCTCTACTCCACCTTTTTATGGAATTACCATTGATGGGAAACAAGCTAAGCAACAATAAAAAGAGTGAGAAAAGGGTAACGTGGTCACCAGTCCGAGCCGGACGATGGAGATCATTTCAGCCAGTGAAACGAGCTCGTTTTTCAACTTGCTCTTCTTCTTCTCTTTTTCTTTTCCGACCTTCCTCTAAAAAAACACAGGCGATTTATTGGAGATCGAAACGACAATGAATAGTGCATTTTCCTTTACAAATGCAGACGAGTACACGCAACTCCTGACCGAATTGCATGAGGCTTACTGCCGGGACATGCCAGACGATGTCCTGCAGTACTGTGCAAACTTTTTCAATCGCAGACTAGAGGAACAGCGACTTATGCTACGATCGCAGCAAGGGCTGTGCTTTCCAGGTGAGTAACTTAATTTTGAGCGAAGCGCATGCATGGATATCGGGAGAGAGCGGGGTTACAGCAGAGTCGAAAATGGTATTAATTGGGGTGGCATGGGGCAACAACGATAATAGGCAACGAATATCATCCGCTTTCTGGAAACGCAGCTGACGAGGACAATGAAATTTTCAACCGGGACCATCTAGTCGACGACAGCGACGAGGACAACGACGAGGAAGACGATGAATTGCGGGATCAGTTCACCGCAGAGCTGCCGCCGACTGACATTCCTCTGCCCACATACAATCGGGACCGGCGGACTTCGGTGAGTGCTGAGTCGATGGCGCCGACACAGGGGCAAAACTATGTCAGACAGGTGATTTCCAAGACGGCGCATCAGTGCGAGCGGATCCGCCAGAGCGTTGGGAACAACTTTCTGTTCAAGGACCTTGATGAGGAGCAGTACAGAGATGTAGTAGATGCCATGTCTGAGAAACAGGTTAGCGTTGGAGAGGCAGTGATTGAACAAGGTGCCGTGGGCGACTTCTTCTATATTGTCGAGTCAGGAACCTTTGACTGCTTCATCACCAAAGACAGCGGTACGGTGAAGGTGGCCCAGTACGAGGCTGGAGGGAGCTTTGGCGAGCTGGCGCTCATGTACAATGCACCACGTGCAGCTACCATCGTCGCATCCTCCGATGCTGTCCTCTGGTCGTTGGACCGCATCACGTTTCGCACAATTCTGATGGAGGACACGTCCAGAAAACGAAAGATGTACGAATCCTTTTTGGAAGAGGTTCCATTGCTCAAGTCTCTCGAGCCGTACGAGCGGCACAAGATTGCAGATGCACTTGATACGGTCTATTTTGAGGAGGGCGACAGCGTTGTCGTCGAGGGCAACATTGGTGACAGGTTCTATATCATCGAGTCGGGAAGCGCAACCGTTTATCGGCGCAATCACGACAATGTTGAAAAGGAGGTGAATGCCCTTGGCAGAGGAAATTATTTCGGAGGTATGCTGCATATACATACGATAATGGGAAAAGCAGGCATCATCTAATTGAGTTTCATTCCCCCCATCCGTGGAATTACACATGTATAGAACTTGCACTGCTCAACGATGCTCCGCGGGTAGCCACGGTAGTTGCACAAAGCCGACTCAAGTGCGCCACGCTAGGCAAAAGGGCCTTCACACGCCTTCTGGGGCCAGTTCTGGAGATCCTGAAGCGTAATTCGGAAAACTACCATGCCATCATTAACCAGCAGCCATAAGAACGGCAATTTTCCCGGCTCTTCACCTTTTTGACTGACCCCTCGGCCCCTTCCCCGTGTATACCAAGGTTATTGTATTGACATGTGTGGCATAGTTAGACAGCTATCAACATTATAGATTTAAACATTAAGGTGTCTCAAAGATAAGCGGATTTTGAAGATCACCATTTCGAATATCCGTCGCTCATGCTTCTGATTGGCTATAGCGCAAAACTTTGCCCTATTGTACTTTAATACTGTCCGATACAACATTGAGGCCACATCGGACTCGAGGTTGTTTTTCCCTTCTCTTGGGTATGTAGCAATGTATGCTCTGGAAAATAGTAAACTATGCCAAAAGAGAAGTTGAGGTGGGGATTAATATAGCCTTGGAGGGTTTAAGACCTTTTTCATAACGGGGATAGCAGCTACGTTTTGATGATGATGATGATGATGATGTGTGTGTGTGTGTGTTGGCATCTTGAGTACAGTAATCGAAGCAACCGGTGTCGTACAATACGAAAAGTGGCATATATGTATGATCCAGTGGATCATGCCATCCATTCACGATAGCCTGTCTTTTCCTGTCACCTTTTGCTGCGTTGATAATATTCTGGGGTGGGGCGGGGGAAGAGAAGAGAGGAGGGGATGCTGCGTTTCTTTTCTCTCTCTCCTTCCCCCCCCCCAAGAAAAAGTGTTTCATCTTTTTTTATTCCTCACCTTATGAATCACCATCGTCATCTTGAGTTGAGTGCTAAGCTGCAAACCATCCGATCAAAGCGGAAAGAACTCGCAAAAGATTGCAGTGACCTTGAGCAACAACTGGAACGGACAATAAAACAGACAAATGAACTTGAACAACAGAAAGAAATAGCATTGCAAGCCTTGGCACTCTACGAAGCGAAATCAGAGGCCGCAGAAAAGTTGGAGGTGGCCAAGAAAACAGCCGCTGAACGCCGATCGATGCGCATCGCGAATGAAACCGAGTCCATTTGGCTTGAAGAGGAACACCAACGGCTGATGGAAAAGATCAAGTCCTTAACAACAAGATACGACGCGTGCAAATTGGATCACGACCAAAAGTGCTGCATGTGTGAACAAAAGTCTATTGAGTTTGCAATGGTGCCTTGTTTTCATTTTTGTAAGCCAACTGGGATGGGGTGGATGGCAAACTCCAAGGCAAAGTATTGATAAAGCCTTGCGGTTAGCCTATTGCGAGTCATGTATCGCACAAGCAAACGAATGCAAGATCTGTCATGACCCTAAGCAAGGGATTCAACGCATTTATTATGGATAACTCAATATTTACATTTGCTAAAAAGGTATACCGTAGTCGCATGAGGAGGGCGAGAAAATCATGTATCAATTGCCAGAATGGGGTGGTGTAGCAGGTAGAATCTGATACTGTCGAGTATGAGAGCAGGATGGGGGCAGTACCATGTCGGACTGCCGGATCACCGGATTCACCATTTGAGCCACCGTGGCAATCGTCTGGCTATCCAACTCGACAGGTGACCGTGGCCCTTCAGCTCTTCCACCATTTGTACGACCCTGTGTCTCCTGTGCCTCATCCTCCAGCGAGGATGTGAAATCTTCCATCTCTCGTGCATACCGTGCTTTATCTTCCTCTGCTTTTCTATTCCATGGTGCTCGCTCATTCGCGCTCATCCGTCGCCACCGACTAGCAATCACCTTACTGATGTCTCCGACACTAGCCTTTTGCATGCTTGCTGCAATTTCTGCCCGAACAGAAGTTGAATAGAAGAGAAAACCTGACATTGGATGCTTCGGAGCTGTGGGGTTTTTTAAGCGTTTTTTCTTGCGGCCACGGGGATCTCGCCCCTTGGGCTCGGCCAAGGGCTTTGGTGATAATGTGATCTTCCGCTTCTTTGCTGGCCGAGACTTGTACCCTGCTTCTGCCAGCTCTGCTTTGGACCGACGACTGTAGATAAAATTCGGGTGGTTGTCCATATGCTCCTGTTTAAGCTTCGCCGCTTCGCGATTATAATGTTCTTTACCCTCCTATTAACTAATGAGCTGCTATGTACATCCATGTACCGAACCCTTTGTGTTACCAGAGAAAGTTCGTTCCACCGCTCGCTAATGAGCTTACTTATTTCTGCCACCGAGAGATTTGCGTTCTTGTGAAGGATTTTGTGACGCATGTCGCGATTGAACAATAGATAGGCGTTCGGCGGCCGCTTTAATCGCTCAGGTTTCTGGTCATTAGCCTTACGTTGCAGCCGCTTGGATGGGTCGTCGCCCATCTGAAACCCATCGCGGGCGAGATTGGCCAGCGCCTCCGCTTCTGCAGCCGCGGAGTGACTTGCGACATTGACCACGTTACGCCCTCCCCTCACAGCCCTGCTCGACGTATCGCTTGCTTCAGCTTCCTTCAGGTTTGACGTAGAGCAATGTGGAGTAATGGTGGGTGATGGCTGCCAGTCGTTGCTGTTGCCATCATTATTGGCACTCACGAATAACGCGTCATGGTGGGATGGCGAATCGCTTGGGCATGTCAACTTAGTGTTCCTGAGCGAATGGTGAGAAGTAGTATTGAAACGGAGCAAACCATTGTCTTCGTCTTCCGACGATCGCTGGCCGTTTGATGACGAGATAATTGAGACTGGTATAGAGTATGGAATGATACACTCATTGACTTTCTCTTTGAGCAGGTCTGACCGTTGCTTATAGTGCATCTTTGACCCCTATTGGGCCAGTGAAATGGTAAAATAAAAAAACACAAGACTGTTCAGAGGAATATTCTCAGCGACCGGGGAAGGAAAAATGCTCACCTCACTGAGGCTGTTCCACTCTTGTCCGAGAAGACGGTTGAGGTCCGAGTTACGGATATTCGGTTGCTCATCACGAATCTTCTGCCGACGTTCTGAACTAAAAACGAAAAAGGCATTTGGGTGGACTTTCTTGGCGGGTCTATCATTGTTTTGAGGACACTCGTGATGCTCTTGTTGATTATATGATTCTTTGTTTCTCTTGCTGTCGTGCACTCCTGCCATTGCACTCTCAAACGAAAGATGTTTGCTATATTGGTTTGACTCCGAGAGGGAGCTCTGGCCTCTTTTCCACCAATCGGTCGGATCGTGCGGCTGGTGGTCCATTGATCCGTGCCCTGTACGACCTTATATTAACATGACCGAAACGCCCAGTTACTATTCAGTCCAATTGTCGTACTTGCAACATTCGTCGCTTCAGGGATATTCGCTGTTGCATCTGACGTATTTGCTGACGCTCTGCGTTTTCTAGTCCGCGCTGGTTGAGACCCGACACAGCATCGTTGAGCTATCATTGTCCTATTTCGATTGCCAACACATGTTTCTTACTGTTAGATCTGTCATTGTATCCGCTAAGACTATAGTGGTCAGCCGAGGTCAGAATATCGGGTTGCCTCCAATGCACCTGTCGCTTTTGAAAGAAATCAGAATTTCCCTCTTTTTAGGGCGTATGCAATAAAGTATTTTTGACTCACTTGAGGCTCTACATTCCATTCTCTTACTTCTCCTTGAGTCATTAATGTTTGTGTACTCACCGGCGGCGTTGGCAACAAGGCGGTCGGTTGATAAGAATCATTAGGTTGCGGTAATATCTTTTCTCGACCGTCATGGGCGCCGTTTTTCTTGTCCAACCATGAACCGTTTTCTATCGACAGCGGCCGCGACGTTGGCAACTGGACCGTCGCTGTCTGGAAGAGTTCATGGTGTCCTGCTGCCGTTGGCAGCAATCGGGCGGCTTCGTGCGATGAGGATGGCGTTCGCGGAATGTGGAACGTGAGGGGATCATACTGAACTCCGGAAGCAGTCGGGAATCTCGAGGTCTCTCCACCTGCTGTAGCCCACGTATCCGGAGTCGTCATCATATAAGTCTGGTCCGGAGCGAAAAGCGCAGAGAAGGGTGACTGATTGTTAATCCCAAATGTGCGATCGGAGTGGGTTTCAGGTGGGTGTTTGGGAGGCGTTGGAGCGTGTAATGATCCCTCGGGAGCGCGACTGGGGTGAATGTAGTCATTTTCTTGTGTGTATTCTGAATAGGACATGCTCTAGCACGATGTTATGAAATGGTGAGAAAGACGGAATGGAGGAAGCATGACAGATGGGTGGTTGGCGCACAGATTAGATCAGATTCGATTCGATTATGCAACTGAACTTGGGACTATGTGATAGCAGTAGACAATAAACCGAAGGGCTAGAAAGAAGGGGTACGGGTGTGAAGTATTAATCGAAAGAGTGGACGAAGAAAGAGAAGGGGTTGGGGGTGGAGAAGGGGTATTTTGTTTGCCCCTTGTCTGACCGAGCTGAATCGCTGCTGTTGCGCCTATGATAAGAGGCTTTATTTTGATCAAGGATTCAGGACATCGGAGGCTGGAAAGTATATGGGTTGAGGGCGGGCTGAGAGACTCTTTGGAACACATAGATGCAGAGATCAGAACGAGGGATGATGGCCATATGAGTGACCACCACCACAACGCAGACGGAGGTCATGACGAGATGGGCAAAGAATGTTCTCTCTTGTGGAACATATGGACTGCCCCGAAGCAGAAGCTCTTCTCAGCAAAGAACATCGTGCTCGTCAAACGATGTGGGGTAGAGAGATTACCAATCAGTTGGCGATCAACCCATTTATTTTAGTTTAGCTCATTTTCCTCTCAACGCATCCTTCGATTGGTTCTTCGACACCGTCCATCCACTCGAGCGAAAATGGGAACTTTAAGCCTTCTGTACCACTACTGGGGTTCATCGCCCGACCGGACACTTGATCCTCTGCGGATTCAAAGGTCAACCCTCGCTCACAACTTCGACTTCTGGGTCTTATGAGCTGGATACCTGACCAGGCTGAATAGACTCTATGCCCCACTCGTTTGCTCTGTTGACCCTGCCTCATTTGTTGTATCGCCAAAAGAAGTGTACGGTAACCACCGAAAAATCAGCGAGTTACCTTGTTTAGGAAAAGCCCGACATCATGTTTGGAGAAGCATGTCTTCCGCGCGCTAACTTTACCTAGAAAATGTGGATTTAACCTGCTGATGTTCAGAAAACCAAGTACTATCATTCTCATCTTCATTCCTTAATCTTACTCAAGCGTTTTTTTCTATTTCCAATTTACATACCATGTTCTTTAATGCCGAGGTTGCGTTGTCTGTGGTGAGGCCGTAGATCCATAAATATGCGCTCAATAGAAGTGACAGACCTCCTCGTGCTTCTTGCTCTTCGGAGATCTATTGTTTTTCAGCAGATCTTAGGTACGGGGCTAGGTTTATCATGCAAGGAATACTGTAGCGTTGAACTTTTGGTGCTATTCGCTTAATTGGCTGCTATGTTCCGTTTGGTAGAAATGATGACACATGACCGTCGTCGGGACGCCCGTCGTTCAAGATGAAACTTTTGCTTGTTACGCTCATGCAGTAGATGAGAAACCGTAAACGCCGACTGCGGAACAGATCACCTCATGATTAGCAAATAGAAGAGGAATCTATTTGCTCATGAACCGGTTCCCACTACCCTGGTTCCCTTTTTTTAACAAGAAATACGAAACATGTACCCGCTTCCATCATGTTGCACAAGTAGCTATGACAAGTGCTCTGATATCTACAAAAGTTAATTATCCACACAGCGCTATTTGGAAGAACTTTTGATAATCCCCTGTCCGAGACCAAAAGACTGAGTTGCATCGTTATGCCCTTTCGGGGATTACGTCCTGAACTGGTCAGAACATAGGGATTATGGCTTAGGGTATTAGCACCGACATACTCCGTGAAACTACGCGGACAAGTCAGTTCACAACACCACATTGGCACGAGCAGGGGCATGCTACAGTCAGCGCTCAATATACTGAAAGGCTCTGTGAGAGTAGATATCATTCGGTCTAATGATCAGTAGATGTGCGCAACAAGCGGGGATAGAACTTATGTTGACAGTACTGTGCTGTGCTGTACCTGAAGTTATTGCTCTCATGTTAAGGCTCTCTAAACAATTATCCATTATGATCCACTTTTGAGCTACCTTCCAGACAGGAAAGGTTATTGCGCGGGCTTTGCCTAAAGCAATAAAGCAGAGATGTCTTTTATGCATTTTTATTGGATATCCCCTATATCAAAAGGGCTGAAAAGTTTATTTGGGTTTTCGGGATAGGGAATTACCGAAAATTGCTTGCCCATAAAGTACGCGGAAACAGAATCCAAGAGGTATAGCGGATTCTCGGTGCAACGGCATCCCTTATAAAGAGCACTGACGGTACGCTGCCAGCTGTGGCTTGATCATTATGTAATCTGCATCGCATTGACATGAGCGATGATATTCACGCGACTTGCCAAGTGCTGACGGTCGTCTAGTACCTGTCTCCGTATCGCCTGGCCTTGATGATAGCATAGGGGAGTATAACGGTGTATTTTTTCTTCTGCTCATTAGCCGGCATCAAGCGTTAATACTGCACCCATCAGCTGACGCAAAACTAGGGCCAATGATGTGAAAGGTAGGTAAATTGACCGTATCATCTACTCCAACATCCCAGGGTCGGTGATCTATCGCATCGCAACAGGCAGAGCCATCGTTTTAGTTTAGGTCTGGCCTGCACACACGGCGCGGTCATAATCACCGGTAATCTTCTCCTCTTTTGACAAAATGGACAGCAAATGCAGCTGTAACGAAGCTCTCCATCTTTTCAAACTAACTTGCAGGTACACTAACCAGGTTCTGTATACCGCTCCACATGACTATAAATCTTTGGACGAACCGTTTTAATAGCCATTTTACTTAAGCCATCTTTCCTGGGAATCGAGCAGGAATAGTCGACCAGGAGTGATGATACCGATCGATAATGCTTGTAGACCCTCGTTCCTCCATGGATACTTCAGGTCGTCAGAGTTCATGGAAAATCAGCGTGACATTCACTTAATAAAGGGGATCCAATTTTAAGGACGTGATTTTCTCGCTTTCAGTTCCATAACCCAACCAAACACACTCGACTGATCAGAGACCAGTTACTGTATGTGTAGATAGCGACAGTAAAATTTGGGAGAATATGCACACTATATAACGTACAATTAAAAGCACGGAAATATGACATAAATAGGGCCAAAGTAGGTTAAGATCGTATGTGCAATAGTACTTGTTTCATCCATTACATCATCAATACCCAACACTCACATATAAATGACGCGTATGCTGACAGCGAACAATCAGACGGTTGGGTGATCTGGATGTAAGGCTTACCATTTACATATCGACCACTGTGTGCATGGTGCAAGTAGCGCACCGTCGAGTTTCGATAATTGCTGCTATTCATTCCAAACCACACGTTTCATTGTTCTTTTGCGTGCTAACAAATGTCAGTTTCCATATACGGCTCCACTGGTATGACGTCATAGTATGTGAGATAAATGAAAAGGAAAAGATTATAAAAGGCTTATTTTTGTGAGTAATCCAGAATGCTTCAGTGTTATCTACCTGCTAATATTACCAATGGCCGAAGTCACCAATCCATCACAAGAACGCCAGTTACCGTTTCCTCAAAACACATCAGAGGCCGGTGGAACCAATGTCGCACAACAATCCGATAATGAATTGACAAAAGAGCAAAAGCAACAGCAAGACAAGGAACTCGCAGAGCGCCTCTCAGCCATTATCGAAGATGCGAATAAAAAGGTGATCCCTCTTTGCCGCATGATTCGCAAGGTATACTTCTGTGTTTTTTTTTAAATGCCTTAGCCCCCGAAAAGGTTTTCTAACGTGGGATACGGCTTCTATTTAACAGCACATTGAGAATTTTGAAGCGGCCAAGGAAGAAGATCGTAACGAAAAAGAACTCGTTCGTCAGGTCAAGCCTCTTCTAGAACAGAGTCAACAAATTCTCGACCAGACCTGGGGCGCTGTCAAGGGTGCCGATCCCGATAATCGTTTGTCCAACACGGCTCAGCGCAACATGCAAGATCATAAGGCCACTCCGGAAGAACAGCGTCTTGCGGAGGCTCTCAAGACACTCGTCGAGGAAGTTCAGGGCACGATCGAGTGGGCTCGCAACAAACTCGACTCTTTCCCCGGCGCAAAACGAGACCTTGGCCCTCTACTCGATGCATTGGGCGCTCCGCTAACTCAGATCGTCGGCGGCGTCGGTCTCCTCTTGGCCGGTGTGCTCAATCTTGTTGGTCGTCTGCTAAGCGGACTTGGTCTCGATAGCTTGCTAAAGGGCATCGTCGCGGCTACTGGTATTGACAAGATCTATAAGGGTCTAGGTCTCAATAAATGGCTTAACTCCAAATAACGGTATATGTTAGCTTAGCATAGTATTCATCTATATTCTCATCATATAAATATATCGTATGTAAATATCCCATTATCAAGTGTTTTTATGGTGCGAAATCCTTTCCCCTTGCGTTGCTGTCTTCACCATTATCTTCTAATTACTTTGTGTCATGTTGCATTTTGCCCTGAATAAATAAAGATATAGACATTTCCATGATCGTCAATACAAAGTAGTTCTGGATGAGTGCAGAAACACAACGCCCGGGAGTGTAGAAAGTGCAGATCCTCCAAGACATTTTAATGATCTCGTCTAGAATAATTCAGAACATAACGTAAGATAGCTGTTACGAGAAACAGTATAAAGTATCAAAAGGAATCGTTGCGCTTTATAGACAGAATCACGCAAAAAAAAAAAGTATTTACCGATTTCTCGATAAACCGTGAGCACATTCTCTGGTTACCAACTGTGGCAGACCGGCAACATCCTATACCCCAGCGCAGCAAGAGATCTCGGAAGATCTGGTATCTGGGAATGGACATTTACATTTTTTCGTTGCCTTCATGTTTACAATTCTGCAAAATGTGATGGTGGTACTTGGTTGATGATGACGCAAGATTCCTATTGCTGAATACAGCGTTCGGAAGCAGATGTGCATATACAGTGGGTACCCGCTAATCCGGTTAGACTATAAACCGGTTTCTCGCTAATCCGGTCAGGTTCGCCCTTCATCAAATTTATATGCAGACAATGGCCGGTAATTCTGTAGACCGGGCACCGGTCAGAGTTTTCGGGGAAACCGGTTTATAGAGAGAGCCAATGAAACCGTGTTATATGTCGGCACTTGATTCTCTGATAATAAACGTGTCAAGTGTGCGTTGCTTTGCGCTGTTCCGCTCTTCTGACTCGAGTTTTCTAATCCTTTTATGGATTAATTCCAAGATGACTTGGTCTTCTTCATCGCGGACTGAGATTAGTTCTTGACATTGTTTATATACCCGCTTCAACTGAGTAGCTGAGACTGGCGGCAAAACATCGGACTCATCCAAAATTGAATACTCTACTTATATTGTCATAAGTTATAATTGTCCACCTCTCATCGATTTCGCAATCTCGTTTTTCATGGGTACAATACCGTCAATTTCCTGCTCTTTTTCTTTTTCTCCCATATAAAGATCAACACGCTGATCCAGAGTGAGGACCTCATGGATGCTGGAGTTTTCATCCTGAGGAGAAATTGGAATTGAGGATGGATCAACATCCTCACCCAGGAGCTCGCCAAGAAGTACCTCTCGCTCTTGAACATCTTCAGCTTGTTCTTCTATTGCTTTCTGTATAGGCTCTGCACCAGCAAGAAGACCTGTATGTCTCCAGCAATTGGCAATAGTGTTTCTAGAAACACGAGCCCATGCGGTGAGAACGTTGTCAAGAGCCTGCTTTAGCCCAATCTTGTAGACGTTTTCATATGAATGGCGCTGGATCTTCCCAAGGGCCTGGATCATAAGTTGCGACCTATATACCCTGCCATCAGCTCCTCATCTCTCATATAGGACAATAAATACTAGAACATACTGGTATTTAACTTTGACGCAATTGATGATACCAGCATCAAGAGGCTGGAAATGTGAAGTTGTGTTTGGCGGGAGCATGCATAAAACGATGTGTTTGAATTCCACATCAAGTTTGACATGGGATGTGGCATTATCCATCAGCAATAGGATCTTCTTTCCTTTGTGCTTTCTGCCCAACATGATGTCAAGTTTTGTCAAGATCTTGCGGAAGATAGCACGGGTCATCCACGCCTTTTGGTTGTGATAATAATAATAACCACAGCTGGAAACTTCATTTATAGCGTTAACAAACAGTAGCATATTACATCCTCGCTCATTATATACATTACTTGGTTTTCCGTGAAAAGCTGGATCACTTGATTTATTGTGGTATCCAATAAAGGTGGGTGGGAGCTTGTGTGATCCGTCCGCATTACAGGCGAAAACTACTGTAAACCTTTGCTTGTTCACAACAGTACCAGCAACAGGCTTGCTCGAAATGGTTCGTCTGGGAGGATTTCTCCAATATAACCCAGTCTCATCAATATTGTACACGCGCTCTGGTGGATACTCAGCAATCTTCGCCTTGATCTCAGCGATCGTCTGCTGAATGTCATCACAGCTGATGTCAATTGCGCTGGCTTCTCCGTGCATCATGCGTGACTTAAACTGGTTCCTGGCCATGAACCTGGTCATCCACCCAACAAAAAACTTAAACCCAGTGGGTAGCTCGAGGTTCATCCTATTAGCCTGGATTCTTGCTTCGCGTTCCAGCAATTGGCGACTAATTGGGGTTCCCATCGCGCCATATCATGGACAAAAGCTGCAAGAATTTTCTCAAGCTCCGGAAGACTGGCACTTCTTGTACGCTTGCCAGCCAACTCGGTGTCTGTCATACCAAACAAAACATCGCGCAGCTTGAGAATATCTCCAATGGTAGATTTTCCTGGCTCTTTCTCAAGATTGAATTCTTCTTTGGCCCATCTTGCAAGTAGAGCTTGCTTGCTTTCTTTCGACTTGGGCAACGTATCTGCATAAATGCATATCTGCTTCTTCTGGGCTTTTGTAAGTGAGACCTTTGGCATTATCGAAAATAAAGAAAAATTTAGATGTTTAAAGGCTAACCGAAGATATATCGCTTTATCTAATGTTTAGGTCTTACAAGGTAATCAGCTGGCTCTGAATTCAGTAAACCGGTCACCCGATAAACCGGCCACATCCAACCTTCATGGAGCCGACCGGATTAGCGGGTACCCACTGTACGTACTAGTATTGAAATGGTTTGGACAGATCATGTGCAGGTCAGTTCTACTGCTGACGGTTTGTTGCAGGGATCTCGCCCTATTAGAGAGCTTCATGCCTTAATCCAACTATACTACGACGAGTAATGGGCATGTCATTATGCTCTTCTCCAACCATTATAGCTGATCCCAGGGTCGATTGATCGGACGTATCTTCTATCACGTGGATGAATACTTGTCAGTACCAGTCGCTGTTGTAACTAGCTATTGTAGGAATGATGTAATAACGGTACCCAATGGTATATAAATCGTTTGTCAATTTTTCTCCGATACCTTAACACCTTGCCATCAAATGTTTAAGTCTACAAGCTCAAATCGTGTACATACTAGCCCGTCTGATGCTGGCACCTCTGCTGATCCTGCTGCTACAAATACCACCAATGAACTGACTGACGAACAGAAAGCCAAGCAGGACAAAGAGTTAGCCAATCGTCTTTCCAGCATCATTGAAGATGCGAACAGAAGAGTTGTCCCCCTCTGCCGTATGATCCGCAACGTAAGGTTTTTCTTCTTGTTGGCAGGTGCCTGCGCTGCATGTTTTTTAATAAGTGTCTTTTGATGTCAGCATATTGAGAATTTTGAGGCTACTAAAGAGGAAGATCGCGACGAAAAGCAACTCGTTCGTCAGGTCAAGCCTCTTCTAGAACAGAGTCAACAAATTCTCGACCAGACCTGGGGCGCTGTCAAGGGTGCCGATCCCGATAATCGTTTGTCCAACACGGCTCAGCGCAACATGCAAGATCATAAGGCCACTCCGGAAGAACAGCGTCTTGCGGAGGCTCTCAAGACACTCGTCGAGGAAGTTCAGGGCACGATCGAGTGGGCTCGCAACAAACTCGACTCTTTCCCCGGCGCAAAACGAGATCTTGGCCCTCTACTCGATGCATTGGGCGCTCCGCTAACTCAGATCGTCGGCGGCGTCGGTCTCCTCTTGGCCGGTGTGCTCAATCTTGTTGGTCGTCTGCTAAGCGGACTTGGTCTCGATAGTTTGCTAAAGGGCATCATTGTGGCTACTGGTATCGATAAGATCTATAAGGGTTTGGGTGTTGGGAAGTGGCTTAATCTTTAAGAAGAAAAAGCTATATGTGACACTCCAGTGTTTTCTCATACATTAACTACAAGGAGAAATATATACATGGATACTACGAGCAAAATGTGCTGTTCTCTTTTCCACCCCTTTCGCGGCTGTATTTGCTGCGTGAAGTGATAAAGCAGACAGTAAGCAGTTATGGGTCCCAAGTTGCTCCATCTGAACTATTTGGGACTGGATTCTCCTCAGTGGATCCCCGCTTTGGCAGCAAAAGTTAAAGGAAGCTTGCTCCTCACTTATGAAAATTACATCTTTCATGGTATTTGCATTCTGTAGCCCATAGACTGTGCCCCCGAAGTTATCCGCTTTTAATAAAACATACCTAGGTAGGCCTGAAGATGTACGGTTCACAATTGTAGGTAGTTACGTATTGTCACCGGACTAATTATACAATGGAAGCCATTAGTTTAGTGTTGCACCATGGTGATAAGTCGAAGTATACGGTGAAGGGTTGGATTTTCAGCGATCTAATGAAATTTTTTATCGACTAGTACGACGGCTTCATACGATCTGTAACGACAATTGCAAAAGGCAGCATTTTGGGAAGAGAAAAAGAGCGAAACAAGGGTAGGATGGTTTATACTATTGCATCTGTATTTGTTGGGATATAATTATGGCTTGACAACCGTAAAGGTAGAGTTTAAAGCAAGCTCAGCGTAGCTGCCACCAGCATAAACGATAAAGTCACCAGCCTCAAGCTCGAACTTGTTATTGTATGACCAGACCTGAAGCTCCTCTAAGCGGATAGGGATCTCAACAACGGTGGTCTTGCCGACAGGAATGCTGACCTTTTTGAAACCTTTGAGGGCCTTGTTGGGAACGACAACACTGGCAATGACGTCATCTACGTAGATCTGGACAACCTCCTTGCCCTCACGGTGGCCGGTATTCTTGACGGTGACCGAAACGGTGATTTCCTTCTCCTTCGCCGTCACTTTAGCTTTCGAAAGCTCCATCTTCTGGTACTCAAAGGTGGTGTAGGACTTTCCGTGGCCGAAATACCAGAGAGCAGCCGGCGTGCCAACAACGTATTGATAGCCAAAGTCAATAGTGCCATTATTGTAGATCATACCCGCATTGATGGGACGACCGCTCTTGGGATAATTGTAATAAGCAGGAAGACTCCCGACGGTGGTGGGGAAGGATATTGAAAGCTTGCCACTGGGATTAACCTCGCCAAAGATAATTCTGGCCAAGGCCTGGCCGCTGTACTGGCCTGGAAACAATCACGCACATTACATTCAGCAATTCTGACGAGTTCCTGATAAGAGGGCAGCGCTTCTAGTTACCTGGGTAGAATGCATTAATAATCGCATTCACATTATCTTTCAACCAGGGTTCTGCGGTGGGTTTGCCAGTGATAAGGACAACAACAGTAGGTTTACCGCTGGCCTGCACGGCCTTGATAAGATCTAACTGAACGCCGAAGAGACCAAGGTCATTCACATCTACATGCTCACCGGTTGTCGCATTCAAACCGGTCCAAAGCTCCGTCTGATCACGGGTCCAGCTGCCAACCATAACAATGGCTATGTCAGAATTCTCGGCAGCCTTGACAGCATCGTCAAAGCCTGATTTGTCAAGAGACCAGAGTTCGCAACCCTGAGCATAATTGACATTGACCTTGTCGCCGACCAAAGCCTTGATGCCTTCAAGAGGAGTCACGCCACGCTCAAATACCCCATGGGGTGTATAGTCGCCATATTGCATGACAGCAGCCTGGGGCCCGATAACAGCAATCGATCTGAGCGAACCAGCATCAAGAGGAAGAGTACCGTCGTTCTCAAGAAGGACCATGGATTCCTCCTCAATCTTTTGCGACACCTTGAGGTTATTTTCTGTATAGATAGTGCTGTTGTAGTTGGCTGAGCCAAAAGGGACCTCGAAGAGTCCGAGAAGGAACTTGACACGCAGAATACGGCGAACGGCCTCATCGAGAATAGATTCATCAATGTTGGCCTTCTTGACTTGCTCAGCAAGAGTAGCATAATGCATCTAGCCAACAAAACAAAGCCAAAAAAAAAGTGAGGTGAATTTGTTTTCCTGGTTGCGAATATGCAGCAGATGGATTGTTGAAAAAAATGTTGCGACTTACAGGTCGACCGCCCATCTATCCCTGCCTTGTAAGTATGTCTTTCAGGAATATTCCGATAACGTCTTTGTTCTTTCCTACATACCTCAGAGTCGGTACCAGCAGTAACAGCTAAAATAGCGGCTTGTGGATCAATAAAAGATCCATCGCAGACAAAGTGCGTGTCACAAAGGTTCGCAATTGCTCCCGAATCAGATTGGACAAAACCTTTGAATCCCCATTCGTCACGAAGGATTTCGGTCATCAGATGCTTGTCTATTGCAGACGGAATGCCGTCATACGCACTACACAAAGCAAGTAGATATTTAAGCCCACATTCGAGGAGGATATAAATTTGTTTCTTTGCTCACTGATATGCATTCATGATAGACAAAGCTCCACCATCAATGATGGCACGCTTGAAAGGAGGCAAATAAATCGTCCGCATATCACGCTCACCGCCGGAAACCTGCCAGAAGTGATACACTGAATCAACTGCGTATAATGTTATACACACACGCGAACACACTAGTTCCTTTCGATTCGTACCGGCGCAATATTGAGACCACCCATTGGGCTATTTCACACACGAGGTCGAGCTTCGTCAATTCAACTCACAGAGCCAACAGTATCCTTGCTATGGGGCATAAAGACCACATACCTGCCAAAACCAGCAAAGTGTTTCACCATGGCCGCAATTCTATGCTTGGCTGTCCTAGAAGTACCAGGCCTAGCGCGTCCCTGAACACCCTCAACATAAGCTTTGCCAAGTTCACCGGTAAGATAAGGATCCTCGCCATAGTTCTCCTCGATGCGTCCCCACCGAGGTTCGCGGGCCAAGTCAAGAACAGGAGCTTTGTGATGAGGCTCGATCAGTATTCTTACTACATAGAATCTTTTTTTAAAAGATAAAGATAGGCTAAACATACCGAATATGTTGTGGATACCAAGGCTTTCGGCCTCAGAACCAACAACATCCCCCACCTTTTTGAGCAGTTCAATATCAAATGAACAGGCCATGGCAAGAGGCGAAGGAAACATAGTTGCATTGACGTCAACCCAGCCATGGATGCCTAGCAATGAGGGTTTAACGGTTTTTGCAAATCACAATCATCAGCAAAAAGATGCATCATACCTTCCGATTGCATGATTGTAGGTATGTAAAGCCGATTGCTCTCCACCATCCATGTCTGTGTTTCGTTAATAAGTCTGGCAAGAGCGTCACGGTCCATATAAGCAGCTATAATATGCAATAAATACATCGGCGTCACGTGAAAGACAATTTTCTGAACATACCGAACATAGTGCCATATTGGTGCAACGATGAGGTGTTGAGATTGTAGTTGGTATCAATTGAATTAGCAATGTTGCCCTGCAGCAGCTGATTCTGTTTCTCCACTAGGTTCATGCGGCCTAGTAGGTCTTCGACACGAGCGTCGATGCTTGCTTTAGGATTCAAGTAAGTGGGCGTCTTTGGTCTATTGGTTTAGAAGAAATGTCAAAACTGTTATGAACGCGGAGGGGAGGGGATCTTCCTTATATCTGGCGATTTCGGCCGGCTTACCTGCGGTCTTCTGTAGAAACCGCGCCGGCGACGGCGGAGAGCGCTGCAGCAGCACACATAAAAAGCTTTATGGCATTCCCTATGAACATGATTGGTATAGAAAATCAAGAAATTTGGAGCTAAAGAAAGACAAAAGCCAGAGGATTTAAGCCGTAGGCTTTTGTAGTTTTTCTGACATTGCGGCTACTAAACCAAAAAAAGAAAAAAAGGGTAGGGTAGGGTAGGGTATTGATAGAGTGAATTCGGATTATCTCATAACGATTAACTGTAACATCTGATGAAATGCGCAACGATCCCATCGCAGTAAGAAATAAACCGGCGAATACACAGCAGATGATGACAAGAGGCGGTGAATTATTAAGAAACCGGAGTAGCTCCATTCTACAAATTTGGAAGATAATTCCAGCTTTAGTGACATGTTATACAAAGCTCCCAGTTCTTTCTCTTCTAAATACCTGGGAGTCTGCGGGGGATGGCAAGTGTTCACTGGGATGGGAACCCGAGGTGAAAGCAAGCATGTGCACCCTTACGGGGAAATAACGTAAGCAAAGAGGTGTAACGCAAGATTTTTTTTGTAAGGATTGTGTAATGCTATGGCATAGGACGAAGGATCGCTTGACAAGAAGATCATGTAGAAAAACTGTTCCATCCGATTGGGCTGATGGTCTTGCCCAGATAGCTTATAAACAATTTTTGATCTCTCGCTCCCATTTTCTTCTCAACTCGAATTTCTTCTCAAAGCCAAGACATGGTCCGAGCCTACAATATTTTTTGTGCGTCCTTTGCTGGTAAGATTCAATCCATGCCATGTTCCGCCGATCCTGAGGTATATTCATTGGCTCCCTGACGACGTTACTATTAGCGCTTGGAAGTTTCCTGTTCGGTTATGACTCTGGCGTCATTGGAGGGTAAGCCTCCACTGCACTTGGTGAAATCCAACTTTGCACTCATCTCCTGGCCACTTAGTGTACTTATCCAGACCTACTTTTTAACTGCGCATGGCAATCCCAACGCTTCAACTACGGGTGCTATTGTTGGTATGTGAGAAAAATGTAATTTTTTCTTTCATTCCTAAGCACGTCTTCTCTCCACTCTAGCACTGTTCAATGTTGGCGCATTTTTAGGTGCCTGTGTTTCCGCCACTTGCGCCAATAAGTTCAGCCGAAAGAGGACGATTCAAATTGGCAGCTTCTTTGCAGCTGTTGGTGGTGCTGTTCAGACCGCCTCTATCAATGCTGGCATGTTCATAGCTGGCAGGTAAGAAGATATTGCAATATGACGTGCAATCACCACGGTAACATACCAACGGATGAATTTATAGATTGATCATTGGCATCGGTATTGGACTGTTGTCTATGACTGTTCCCTTATATCAGGCTGAGATTGCTACTCCCTCCATTCGAGGATTTACTGTCGGATTATCTCAGCAGTTTATTGGTTTTGGTGGTCTTGTGGCAACTTGGTAAAGTAGCCAGTTTTACGTTAGCAAGAAGCTGGCCATATCCTTAACATTGGCTTTAAAAAAATGCATAGGGTCATCTACGGCTGCAATGACTTCACCTCTAATGTACAGTGGCAGATTCCTATTGGTCTCCAGATGCTCCCGGCCGTTCTGTTGTTCGTTGGCACCTTCTATCTCCCTTACTCTCCCCGCTGGCTTATTGCTCAGGGCCGCCGTGAAGAAGCCCGTGCCGTCTTAACCCGCCTCTACACCACTGAGGAGGAGCAGCAACGCACATATAACGAAATCATTGAGGAAGTTGACCAGGAGGCTAAGGTTGTCTCGATGAATCCCAAAGATCTCATTGCCCCAAAGTACTTGCGCCGTACTCTCCTCGCCTGTGGCGCACAAATCGGTGCACAGTTTACCGGTATCAATATCGCCAACTAGTGAGTAGCTACTAAGTGGAAAAGATAAACAGCAGTGTGCTAACAAAAATACGCGCATCTAGTTATGGCCCAACTATCTATAAGGCACTTGGCTTTACCACTTCGACTTCGCTCCTTGTCAATGCCCTCTACAGCGCCATTGGCCCTATTACAAATTTCATCACAATCACCTTCATTGTCGACCGTGTTGGCCGCGTTAAACTGATGTGGCCTGGTAGCATAGGGATGGGTGTTCTCTTGATGCTGATTGCCGCTGTCTACATGAGCTTCCCTGGTCCTACAGCAGAGGAGCAAGCTAATGGTCTTATTGGCTATGTCGAAAGCCCAGCTGCTCATTCTGCCCATATTGCCATTGTGGTGAGTTCAAAGTTAATGGCTTGATCGATCTAAGGACAAGAATTATGATTCTAAGCACACTCTAACCTTCCATAGTGCTTTTTTTTCTTGTTCACAATTGTATTCTCGCTGTCTTGGGGGTAAGTTACTACTTTTTCCGTGTGATTATCCCACGTAGGTCTTCGGTTGCATGTGCTTAATCACATGAACTCCTATAGACCTGTCGCCTGGATTTATCAATCCGAAATTTTCCCTCTCAAAATCCGGACGATGGGCACCTCGGCTGCCACCGCCAGCAACTGGCTCTTCAACACATGGATTTCCCAAGTCTCGCCCATCGGCCTTGCTGATCCAAAGGTTGGCCCCAAGTTCTTCTTCGTCTTTATGGCCACCAACTTTTTGGTTGCTGCTGTAACTTTCTTCTTGTACCCCGAGACTAAGGGTCAGTCCCTTGAGAAGCTAGGAGGCGCTTTGGATGAGGTTAACGATGTAGAGAATTCCAATGGACCCGAAAACCAGAGCGAATCCGAGAAGGTCTCGGCCCATTAACGCTGTCGTTTTTCTCACATATCCACATGAACACACAAGCAACACATAATGTGTATTTTTATATCATAAAGCGCTAATGATAGAGGCACTTGCTTGATGGTACAAGAGAGCCTTACTCACCCTTCACCTTTTATGTTAATCTTCATACGTGCAATAAACTTACCACTCCCCCCCACACACACAACTACTTAGCTCTCCATATGTCACTTTTTCTTTTCACTATACCTATCATTGTCTTACTGCCAAGGTATCATCTGTTGTATTATGTGACGGCATCCTCCCGGTATAATGATATTCATTATAATTTTATTTCGCTATAGTGATACGCTTTTGTGGAATCAAATTGACTGGACTGGACTTTTTCCAGCTGATTATAGTGGTTATCCGTTAGAATGATATGATTCGTTCGGAATCCAAGAGTGTATCACTATAACAGGCGGCCACTGGATTTCGCTTCTATGATTGACTGATCTAATAAGCAGGGATCATAATATCTGCCAAGGACTCCACCCCTTCCCACTGAGTGGTCATTACGTAATAGTAGTATGTACTGAGTCACTTGCCCTTTGCGGGCGCTTCGCTCACATTACATAAGACACAATGTCATGTGATGTATGTTTCACTCACCTCGAAGAAAAGATGTTGGAAGATGGTTCTTTCCCAGGAAAGCGTCGTGGTAGATCACTGAAGAGCACGGAATCATATGGAAATAGTTTTTCTCATCTGCGCGTTCTTAAATTATTGTGTTCTTACTGATGCAACTGATGCCCATGCGGGTGTTTTGGAGTATATCTACTCGAGTAAGGAGAGCACCGACAATCGCCGAACGGCGCAAATGAACGCATGTATGGTATGCATACATACGTAATTAGTCTTTTTCTTATATAAAAATCCTTTGGAGCCCGTTGATGTCATGAGCGCGCAAAAGTTTGCTGAGGAAGAATGCGAGCAATGTCTTCGTCCAGGATGCGTATATGTTTCCTATTCGGAACTATATACTTTGGATGATCTTCGGACTATCCCTTACGTATTTTCTGCGTTATGTAAGCGGAGAGATCGAATACAAATTCAACCAAATCATCTAGTATTCCTTCCGGAGAATATAAATATTCGTTGTAGGCCGCTCCCAGCGTATGTAAGCAAAATGAATCCAAACACAATGCAAAGGCGAACTCCCATCGAATCAATTCCCGTGTCCAACGGAAAATAACAACGTAAATAAGCTTGTCCTATAGGCTGAGGGACCATTCGGAATAATATGTGTCGTGTGGGACCTGAAACTCACATCTACAGACAAAGTTTTGTACAAGGTGTTACCTTGCGCATCTATTACTGTTAGTCCGGAAATTTTAAGACCTCCAGACAGAAACACGAATTTCCTATACTACGACATAGTCAGGTCAATGACCTGTGCGACCCGACGGCGGGCTTGGGGTTCTTGCCTTTCGCTGCATGATTTACCGTTTATCATATAATCCCTCAGTCCGACATCTTCACTTCTGAGCGTTCTTCTGTAATTTTTTTTCGTAATTTAACATCTCTCTCCCTCCGTGTGTCAATCATGTCTGGCCGACTTCAACTCGAATATTTCAACAACAACGAGGGTAGTTTTATTCAGGACGGCGCTGCCTTGATCTATCGTCTCTATCATGATATTGTTCGTATTGAGCCCTGGGGCAAGAATAGGTAACGAGATTGGAAAATATTCATGTTTTCTCTTCTACAATTATTCGTTTCCTTTAGCTTCCGTGTCCGTGCCAGCCAAGATAAAATTAAGGACGACCTTCCGGGTGCCTTGATCAGTCTTGAAGAGCGCGGTCTGTCCCAGTCCGATGCCAGAATCGAAATCAACGAAGTCTCAGCTACCATCCGCAACGGCGACATTGAGGCCCGGGTGTCTAGGGTCCACGGTAAACTCGTTTTCTGGGATACCAAGAATAACCGTGAACTATTGGGTGAGGCCCAACCTCATATGTGGATCTACGGTCGCCACCTCAAGACGCTCCAAGGCAATACGTTCAAGGTTGAAGCTAATTTTAAGGCCTACGATGGGGAGAAATTATATGGTCTTGGTCAAGTAAATATATGCGATCCGATCAATGGGGGAGGGGAAGAGAAGGAGAAGAAGGCGAACAAGAGACATGCGCACGAGATCTGTATTTGCGTGTGCTTTACTTTCTTCCAAGATATGCGCCGGAAATGCTCAAATAACTGACATGACCCGTATTTTCCAGGACCAGCACGGCTGTCTGGACCAGAAGGGCTGTGTCATTGATTTATGCCAACGTAACGCTCATGTCACAATCCCCTTCCTTGTCTCGAACCGCGGGTACGGCTTCCTGTGGAACAATCCTGCGATTGGTCGCGTCGAGTTGGGAGTCAACATGACCCGTTGGGTTGCCGAGCAGACTCAGCAAATGGATGCAAGTAGAGAAAACTCAGGAGGAAGAGATGAACGCTGAGTCATATTGATTTCGTTTAGTACTGGATTACTACTGGCACGTCGACTGCAGATATCATGGGCAACTACGTCGATGCAACTGGTCATGCTCCTACTCTTCCCTACTATGCCTCTGGTTTCTGGCAATGTCGCCTTCGTTACAAATCCCAGGAGGAGGTGCTTAGCGTTGCAAGGGAGTACAAGAAGCGTGGTCTCCCTCTAGACATTATTGTCATTGACTACTTCCACTGGCCTGCTTTTGGCGACTGGAAGTTTGACCCTGTTCATTTCCCTGATCCTGTTGCTATGGTAAACGAGCTCAAGCAAATGAAGATTGAGCTTATGGTCTCCATCTGGCCTACCCTGCAGCCAGACTCAGAGAACTTTGAGGAGGCCGAGCGCCGCGGTTTGTTGCTCCGAAACGGCCGTGGCCCGGCTGTTCAACATCGCTTCTATGACCAGCCTCGCATCACCGAGCACAAGTACATTACGCACTACGATGCCACCAACCCCGACGGTCGCGAATTCATCTGGTCTAGGGTATGCCATAGAAAAAAAAAAGCGACTCTATGTAGCGAGATATATTTTTTTTCGTTGGCACTCACGGTCTTTTGTTCAGGTCAAGAAAAACTATAACGACATGGGGATAAAGATCTGGTGGCTCGGTAGGTTTTTGAGGTCTAGCGGGGCTTTGTGAGAGAGAATGCACTAAAAAACCAAATCGCGAGCATGAATAGATGCCTGTGAGCCAGAAGTTGAGCCTGTGCATCCAGAAATGCTCCGGTTCCATATTGGCGACGGCCTCGAGGTGTACAATATATCGCCCATGCTCCACGGCATGGGCTTCTACGAAGGCATGAAGTCTGCAGGCCACGAGGATGGGGATATCATCTCTCTCTCTCGATCCGGATGGGCCGGTTCTCAGCGCTGGGGCCAGGCTATCTGGTCAGGTGATATTTCGTCAACCTTTGAGTCACTTGCAGCACAAGTGCGCGCCGGTCTTAACATGGGGTTGAGCGGCATCCCTTGGTGGACGACGGACATTGGTGGCTTCGTGCATGGTAACATCTATGAGGCCGAGTTCAAGGAACTTATTGTCCGCTGGTTCCAATATGGAGCATTCTGCCCTCTCTTCCGTCTTCATGGTTTCCGCGATCCTCTCTGTGAACCGCAGAACGGCGCTGATAACGAGGTCTGGAGCTTCGGCGAAACCGCATTCGACATCCTGTCCTATTATTTGCACCTCCGTGAGCGCATTCGCCCATACGTAATGGAACAGATGGATAAAGCGGCTAAGGATGGTACTCCTCCCATGCGGCCCGTCTTCTACGATTTCGAGGACGACAAGAAGGCCTGGGATATTGAGGACCAGTTCTTGTTCGGTCCTGACTTACTCGTCGCCCCTGTCCTCGAGTACAAGGCTCGCGAACGGAAAGTATATTTGCCAAAGGGTGCAAGGTGGACTAACGCCTGGACTGGCGAGATCTTCGAGGGCGGCCAGACAACGACTGTTGATGCACCCTTGGAACAGTTACCTCTCTTCTTCCGTGACGAGGCTGTATTACCCATCAAAGTTTAAGTATCCTTGTAACCACATAGTTCATTATACGATTGACTCGCATATTCCGCTACCTCCGATTCTCGTTCTTATTGATTCGTTTGCCAGCTACTGGCATTGTCAGATTTTTTGTAGCCTGTGTATTGAAACTGATAAACAGGGACCAATGCGATCCGCTTATGTCATGTGCCAAGTTAGACATATATGTCTATAATGGATGTGCGTAGGTGATGTGTTGTTCTCATCTTCCGGAATGAAATAACATATCCATCGATAATGATAATATTCGGAATGATATCTGCAGAACCAAAACAAAAAGCTCTTGCGGAGTTTAAGCCCTGTTTTCCCAGTACCCAAGCGCCCCCCTTCCCACAGTTTCGGCAATGGACGCACACAGCTTTTTTATCTCATGGGGGAAGATGACAGCGAATTGACAACGGCTGATCGCCTTGTTCAAAAGATTTGGCGACCCGTTGTAGTCGCTGTTGGCTTGGGCATACCGTTTGTGTTTCTGATCCGCAAGAAAGTCATTGGCCATCGTTATGCGACGGCCGAGCATATTCCACCCGAAGCTTTCGCACGCCGGGAGACCATCCGCGGCCGTGCGGTGGCCGTTGGCGATAGCGACAATTTCCGGCTGTATCATACCCCGGGAATAGGATGGGGATGGATGCGTCATATTCCAACTGCTCGCAAAGATCTGAAAAAGCAAACGATAGCCATCCGTATCGCGGGCGTAGATGCACCTGAAGTAAGGGCGCAAAAAAGACTAGCATTCCGCTTTTGGGAGGGAAGGCGGTTATTAATCGTCTACTTATTGTTTTTTCAAGGGAGCACACTTTGGTATGCCCGCACAACCCATGGCTGCCGAATCAAAGGAATTCTTGACGTCCATGGTCCTCAATCGGACAGTCAAGGTGCAACTCCTGAGTCGCGATCAATATGGTCGAGCAGTAAGTTTGTGATATGCACACTCTCTCTCGAAGGAAGATGCAATGATATTAATAGCAGCAAGTAACCATCACTGGTACCTATCAACAATGTTTGCAAAGGTGGCGATGGCCTACGTACGGAATCCTCCGTTTTATCGACTGAAAAACGTATCGGTCGAAATGTGTCGGGCTGGTATGGCATGCCTGTACGTAGCAAAGGGGGCACAGTACAGTACTCATCTAGACGACCTGAAAAAAGCTGAATATCGGGCACAGTAAGGACGAAAACAGGATGCAAAATCACCAAAGACTCATATTGGCTGTTGCATATATAGACTTCTAAAAAAAGGCATTTGGGGCCTCAAGCATTACATACCGCCCGGAGAGCACAAGTCAAAGTTTATGTCCAACAATAGCAAATGAATATCTTTACAATTTTGTTTAGAAGCCTAACCATGGCGCACATTCTATGATGGTTGACATTTTACGATGGGATGGATATTGTCTGCGAAGCATGCTCAGAATAGTCTTAGTGACCGTCCAAAAATACCGGAGTGAGCGTGGGGCGGGCTGCGGTCTGGCACACAGCACCTGAAAAAATACCTTCCTCGCCTCTTTTCTTCGTTCTTTGTGTTGGATCCCATGGCATCCATCCCACACGTTGAACTCACCAGCGAAAATGTCGATGAGCACGAGAGGGGGCTCATCGAAAAGCTCGAGCAAGCTCGCCATGTTGCCATTGATCTTGAGTTTACCGGCCATAATCGAACGTTCCCAAAAAATATGGAGCAGCGATACGAGGAACTCTCAGCCGTGATCCAATCCAATGCAGTAGTATCATTAGGATTGACTATCATTCAGCCTGACAGCTCATTTGATACGTATGATCTTCTCCTGTTCAACGAAGCAGTTCACCAAGTCCATCCGAGCAATCTCCGATTCCTTGCACAAAATGGGTTCAACTTCAATCGCCAGTACCGGTGTGGCCTACTTTATCGACCTGGAGATTGCAACACTGACGATGTCAAATACAAGCACCTCCTTGCGCGTAAATTGTGGATCAAAATTCATCGCGTCTTGTTCAACAAAAAGATTCCTTTGGTTGTTCACAATGGTCTGATGGACCTCATGTATCTGTACCAAAGCTTCATTGGTGCACTTCCCTCCAAGCTCCAAACTTTTGTTGAAGACATGTTCGACGCTTTTCCGGGTGGTATTTACGATACAAAGTATCTATCTTTGTATGTCTTTAATGAGAACGTTACATTTTTGGCATACCTGTTCTGCAAATATGAGAGACTGCATCGAAATAAGCGGGCGTTGGCTATCGACAGCGATGCGGACATCTCGGCAAAAAGACAGCGCGTAGTAGGCGGCGAACTGAGTAATAACAATCTTATTCCAAAGGCGGAAGAAGAGGCAAATGACAAAATGCTGAAACAACAACAGGAAGAAATATGTAACAACTACGCGGTATGCAAAGGAGAATATCGCTCAATAAGAACAGAAAAAAGGCTAAAGCACGCACGGATATATGGCAATAGACTCGCGGGTATTGCCAAGACGGCGTGAACTGCAAGAGATCCCATAACCTTGAGCGCATCCTTGACCGTGACCTCAAGGTCTCTGCACCCTCGACTGATCCTATTCCTGTGCGGTCTGATCACTCTGCATACTACGATGCTTACATGACAGGCTTCATCTTTAATCGAATGCGCGAACAACTGGGCGAAGATTCGTTAACCGAACACATCAACAAACTTAATCTTATGCGTCTCGATATCCCTCTTCGTATCACTTCTAGTGTATATGCAAAGCCTTCGCGGAACTGGCTTGACACCAAGAAACGTTTGCAATATGAGCATGCGCAAGCTCCTGAAACTCAATCCTCATAGCCATCGCAAACGTATCCAAATTATTCCATTTTCATTCCTGACTATGTATATAGATGTTCAATAATCATCAATTTGCTAAAGCGGACCGGTTCCTCCAGGAATCAGCTGTGAGAGAATATTTAGCACAACCCACAATATTCTCAGCCTTGTATCCACTCACTGCACAAATGTTGTTTCCGTTCAGGAGGATTTGGTCAAGTTTGTTGGTTTTGTAGCCTTGTGGGGTGTTTTCACTGAAACCCAAATAGGACGTTAGTGATGCTATCCGTCGCTCGCAATCAGGCATGCCGTTCCCAGAACATACTATTCAGTCACATCCTCCAAAACCATGTCTATATAAAATGCATATATCATCGCACGGGGAGAAGGAAATCAAAATGAAAGAGCGATTCATTTCCAAAATTCATTAGCAGCCAAACAAATGACACGTATAATGTCAAGAGAAAGACTGACTTACTGACATAATCGTCAAAGCCAAGCAATTTGCCAGTGAACTCCTTCTCAGTTTTCATGACAACCCAGATCTGGGATCCAATGCACTTGTCAATGAGTTCTATGGATATATGGCGAGTGTCAGAATGACACTGGATGGATCGAAATCGAACGCATTACCCAGTGGCAAAAGCTGTGACATTATAACAGTTGGTGGGCGCGGGGAGGGTGCACGTATGCTTTTGAGAGAGTACTTTGAAAAAAATGAGAGCAAAGCGAAGAAATCCAATCGCCGACTTAACATCGGGAGTGGCTGAATAGGAGGCACAAAGCAAGCTGGGGTACACAAAATCGTGGTCGGTTATCGATGTCGTAGCCATATGTACGTGTCTCGTTGTTTCTTTACGGTAATATATGGCCCAGAAGCTGATACCAAAAAGGTCCGGTCTGTTGAGAACGTCAAGGTTGGCAGCGCCAAGACGGCTATTTTTTTATATGGATATCTACATCACCCAGAAAAACGACAAGCAACGCAACACATTGGACAAGTTTCATTTTGGATTGACGTGCGGTCCTTTCATTAAACAGTTTCCCGCTCCCCATCCTGTTCCCCCCAAACGAATCCGATATTTTCCTTATCTTTTTCTTTCTCAAGCACCCATGTTCCTCTACAGGGAGATTTTTCATTTCCTCTGATTGTAATGATACGAAATGCAGAGGATGATAAAAACGCGCGCATGTGCGCCGTGACAGGAAAGAAGCGGGGGGGAGAGTCAAATTGAGCACGCGATATTTGTGTGACACATATACAGGGGATCCCCGCCAGGATCGCCTTCACGCCCAACGCACATAAACCCAATATCTCGGTCTTCTCCCTTTTTTCAAACACCATTTCATTGCGGCCATGTCAAAAGCTTCGTCATTTGTCCGAGAATACAAACTGGTGATGGTCGGTGGAGGAGGTAAAGCCAGAGTTTACCACACATATTATAAAGAAAGAAGAGAGCGAGTGCGCGCGCACGCGCGCGCGCACACGCGCGCGCCCCAGCAACCTTCTTGGTCCTCCATATTCGTTTGAGGGAGGGAAACTGATTCAGCTATTCACGCAAATGTAGGTGTCGGCAAATCCGCCTTGACTATTCAGTTTATCCAGTCCCACTTTGTAGACGAATATGACCCCACAATCGAAGGTAACAGCCAACTCTCTGTGTGCTCGTGCACACGCGTGCGTGTGTGTGTTATAGACCTACCAATGTTGAACGCGAAGGATGATTAAAATATATGCACACACAGATAGCTATCGTAAGCAAACGGTGATTGATGGTGAGACTGCCCTGTTGGACGTGCTGGACACGGCTGGCCAGGAAGAATACAGGTATAAGAGAAAAAAAAGGAACACAAACACAAAAGGAGAGGAAGACTGATGGAGGACCTGAACACACACACACACACACACACAAAAAAATAAAAAAAAAAGTGCAATGCGAGAACAATACATGCGCAATGGCGAAGGCTTCTTGCTGGTGTACTCAATCACATCACGCATGTCATTTGATGAGATCGCCCAGTTTTATCAGCAGATCTGTAGAGTCAAGGACCGTGACACTTTCCCGATGGTGTTAGTGGGAAACAAGTCTGATCTAGAGATGGACCGACAAGTATCAAGTCAGGAAGGTCGGGACCTTGCCGAGCAATTCGGTTGTCAGTTCCTGGAGACGTCAGCAAAGCAGCGAATCAACGTCGACGATGCATTTGATGCAGTTGTTAGGGATATTCGCAAATTCAACAGGGATCAAGAAACGAGACGCGGCGGAGGAGGCAGTAGCGGCAGACAGCATCAAGACCATGGATATAGTCCTGGAAGCCAGCATGATGCCCCAGATGTAGCAACAGATAAGTGCTGCGTTGTTATGTAGATCGCGGCTCCTTCCCTCCTCTCTTTGCTATTGCTCCCACGACGACAAACGTATGCTTTTCCCCTCTCTTTCTCCCTTCTAACCTTTCCAAACTCCTTTGTTTCGCTCCTTCCTCTTGTTCTTCTTCTCTTGCTCCTCCTCCTACTTCTTGCCCTTCCTCAATCCCTGCTTCAGCTTCATTGACGCATGCATCACCCCAAACATTCGCTGAGCTTATAGCCATCATAGAAGTTTATGATCATTGCAAAGCAACCATATGATTCGTGTACAGTAAATATCGTGATAAACGACAATTTTCCAGCCTCAAAATCCCACAACCGGGCTGATAAATTCAGTTCTATATATCGAGAAGTAATTATGGGAAGTCGAGTAACGGTGAGATAGCAATTTCCATAAATATCAGTTCTGTCGTCTCATTGTTACCGGTGTTCCTGTTTCAACTATACTAAGCGCATCTATCTGATTTGAATATTGCTGTACTGGTCCCCAGTTTTCCTTTTTCCTAAAGAAACCAGTCTTATCTGGTGAGAAGTTCCCTCTCATCCGACATCGCCATTATAATATTAAATTGTTTATTACAATCTAACTTCTGCCCTGTGTTGAATTCCGTCTTTCCTTGACGAGCTTGGAGGATATCACCATGAAACGCACCATGGAATGGTTTTTTTTTTTAAAAAAAAAGGGAGGAGGTCTTTCGCAGTGGACTGTGGGATCGAAAGCAAAGAGCAAGGACAAACGATTAGTTCAGCAGTCTGAAAGTTTGACCCTACTACGTATCGCAGCTGTATCTGGCCATTATCCCACTTCCGCAAGACTGCCATCATTTGCAATGTACTCAACAATTCAACCTACAGTATGTGCACAGCCGATGAAATCTCGAGTCTCGAGGATATTGATGCAAATAGCATCCATCCCATTTGTGTGAATGGGATACGATTTCAAAGCCTTTGTTTCTCCATCTTATAGGTTTCGATAGCTGATTGTCGAAGTAAAGAAAAATTGTAATTGGAGAGTGTATGTTGGATACATGCATGCTACGGGACGCTCTGAAAGGTCCAATATGGTATAGATCTGCCGAATCTTTCAGGCATTGCTTCTGTTTTACAAGTCTGCGATCGTAGTACATTTGTACGGCGCGTGTTTCGATTTCAGCTACTGTGTGCATGCCGAAGGAATAAAGTCCATAACTCTGATATCATAAAACGATGTAGAAAGGATTCTGGAAAATCAACCTAGTACGGATACTAATGTACAATAGTGGTCTGACCTGTTCGGATCACTCATCCAGCTCAATAACGGCTCATTGCAACGAAGAACGTTCCAATGTATGTTTGCGAATCTATGATTGATCGTGTAGGTTTACTTACGCACATGTACAACAGATGTTGATAAACTGCGTTGTATTGTACATAATGCGGCAGTCTGCAGGTGAGCGCGCTTTATGCGTCTCCTGCTGCATACGTCTGTGTCTGTGTATATGTATCTCACCCATCGATGAGCGAGAGCAATGAGGATCGTTTACTGTATGATGCTGTAATAGATGCAAATGCATGCATCCAATTGACACCGCCTCACACTTTCACGCTCTGCCATGAACGACAAACGCAAGTACGCTGTCAGCAGGAGAAGATGTGTATCTTATGAAGCATGAATAAAAAACTGTCCTCTGTTTGCGACATAGTGTAACCAGGTTTATCGTCCAAGGAAGCGGTCTGTACGTACTGCATTAGCCTTCTCGGAAGAGAGCATGCTGAATATCGGATATGCCAGTAAAATAAAAAATGTCTGGACCCAATGTTTTCGGAAAGGAAGATATCATGTGTCACATCGCGGTATTTGCTGCAGCACTGTTCAATCACAGGAAGCCATGAATGATTACCATCCACACACACATCCACACACACACTCTCTTCCCCTTTCTCGATAGTCTTGCCCTGTATAGTCATTCAAGTTCTGACAAACCGCGTGAGGAGAAGACCCGCCTGCGGGTCACCTGACTCCACGGTGAAGCCGCCATTGGACTGGGATGTGCCGCTTCTGCTGAGGTGTTCCTCGCCTCTTGTGCTGTGTCCTGCCTTCGCAATCGCGTCGCTTATGGGTCTGGTGTAACCCGGTGCTTCTTCTGGCATGTATCCGATTTCGTTTTGGTATTAAGCCGAGGGCGATTCGTGTCTTCTGTTACTGATACAAATTTTTTACTATGATAAAGCATAATTTGCACACGTGCAAGAGCACCGAATGAAGAAATTTTAATCTTCAGAAGTCCCAACGATCCCATGCCAAGCCATTTGTTCATTTCGTTGTAGCGCGAGATGGATAGGCGCACGCATAGGCGCTGCATGCACATAACTTTTCAACGGGTCAAGTTATGAAGAGCTTACCGACCACGCGGAATGCATATTTTTTCTTCTTGAATACGATTAATAAGGCTGGGATAGCGTACAAGTTTGGGATAAGATCGAAGAAGAAAAAGAGAGAGGGGTGTGAGTGGAAGGGAAAGGAGAAAGATCGGAAGGGAGAGGGATAGAAAGGGAATGAATGCCTGCTTCTAATAAAAAGAAGAAAGAGAAAAGAGCACGTGTGGTCTTGTCTCTGCGTGCGCTGCGCCGTGGTGGTGGGGTTTGTTGCTTTGATTGTCACTATTCTCTCGTCTTCTCTTATTCCTTCACAAGACTAAGCACTTGAGCTTCTTTCTGTGTTTATCTTTACCGGGTATCTGCTTGTTGATTTGTCTGACCACATCAAAGAACACCTCGTCCACGTTGATCTTGTACCGCGCCGACGTCTCATAGAACGGCTTGCCACCCCACTGCTGGGACAGCATCATGCCTTGCTCCCGTGACACCATACGCTCGTCGTCTAGATCACATTTGTTACCGACAAGCACCATCGGCACCTATCGTATGGGGGGGGGGAAAGCAAGGCAAAAAAGAAATAAAAAACGGCGTGGCATGTCAGCAATCAAAGTGTCGCATGAGCACATCACCTACATCACTCCCCATATTACATTGTCCGAGTCCTTCACGCGCAGGATTTGTTCGCGCAGCTCGTGAAGATCGTTGAGAGTCACCATGCTCGTGATTGAAAAGACAAGCAAGAAGCCTTGGCCGTTTTTCATGTACAGGTCGCGCATGGCGGTAAACTGCTCTGTGCCGGCCGTATCAAGAATTTCAAGCATACATTGCTGACCGTCGACTTCAACTTGCTTTCTGTAAGAATCTTCAATAGTAGGATCGTATTTCTCGACGAAAATCGACTGGACAAACTGAACTGTCTAGAGTAACCGGTGAGATGGAGCCGGCCCTAGCTGTTTCTCGAGAACGAGGGTCTTACCAAAGCTGATTTGCCTACACCACCAGATCCGAGAACGACCAATTTGTATTCCCTCATGCTATAAAAGAAAGATGAGTCGTCTGGAGTATATGAATATGAGGTGTACAAAATGTGACGCTTACATTAGAGACTGAATTCAAATGGAATGGGGCAATAAAAAAACCAAAAAGAGGAATAAAAGAGAGAAAGGGGTTGGCGTCAAAAAAGAAGAAGAAGAAAAAGGCAAGAGTGAGCGAGAAAGATAGAGATAGAGAGAAAGATGATTCCCTCTCGCTCTCGCTCTCGCCCTGATGCTCTCTCCCTTTTACTTTCTCTTTCTTTCTCTCTCTCTATCTCTCTCTCTCTTTCTCTCTCTCTCTTCTTTTTTTTTTTTTCAGACGCGCGCGTGTGTGTGTATGTGTGCCCTTGTGTGCGTGTGTATATATGTGTGTGTGTCCCGCTGAGTTTCTTTTTGAAGAAGCATCACCGTTTTCGTCATGGATAAATCCCCAAAGCGCTGTACTCTCTCTTCCCTTGGTCGGCCCCTCTGATTTTTACCCCTTTAAAATTCGAATCTTTTCTTTTGTCAGATTAACGGGTTTTTAAAAAAACGTGCACCGCAACGAGTGACGAACGGCCACAAGGAGCGTACACGCGGACCTTGAAACGCCGATCCAAGTGGTCCCATTGCAATCCAATGCTGTGTACAGTACACTGCACTACGCACTTTGCTTTCAAAATAAAGACACCAAGCAGTTATACATATCAGTGCCCGAAAACATGTCCATCATATCTCCGTTTAACTACTGGCGGGCTTAACTTCGAAGTCTATCCAAGGCGGATCAATCCAAGAGGTAATCTAGGTGCATTATCCCACGTCTCCGTCGTACGTTCATAACTTATCCATCACATCGATGCCAGCCTTCGCAAAACTACAATAATGTACCGTTACAATAGCATTGTTTGGAACTTTGGATTGCTCGTCGGCTTCATTCTTTTATTGATGGGTGGCTCGGAAACAAGACGGCTGTTGTGCTGCTATTGTATCCATTTACAAACGTCCATGCCCTCTATGCTGCCTTTCACATTAAGATGGATTTCAGCTTTAGCAGGGACAACACGGGATTCCCTAAAGCCAGTGTCTTGGATATTCCTCTTTATACAGGATAAAATCGAAACCACCCTCCTGCCTTCCCCCATTAACTTGGGATCCTTTTGAGGCATTGATGAAGCATCGTCTTGGATCCTCTAAATTACTTAATTCTGGGTGCAGGTATTCTAGGAGAGTGGATGAATTCTCGTTTCAGATACTCTAAAATACCTCTCTCATGCTTTTCATTAAGGACAGGCAGATGTCCTCTGGTTTTACGCGCGTTAAACATGCATATGACATCTCTTCGTACTGTTATAACCATCGCTATGCTGCGCGGACATATGTTTCCAACGGGGTTGCTGCTGCTGATGGTTTCAAACCTCGGCTTAAAAATTCGACTTTGTCTTGGTCAATGAGTAACTATAGACCCATCGAGATCAGACTTATCAACAACGTGATTCTAAGGGGTTTTATATATAGAGAAATTGGTTTGAAAATGTTGAATGTGTGTGGAAATAAAGAAGTGTCCGATATATACCGAAGAGAGGTCTTTGTGTGACATATATGGGGGGGGCAAGTGCACTTTGTGGACTTTGCCTGCCTAACATTACCCGCAAGAGATAAAGATACGACAAGATGCATTCAAAATATTCGTAAATAGGCCCTTGGAGGTGCAAGTCGTGCACATTGCAATGCTTTAATGCTCACAATGGGTTTCAAATAGAAAAGCCCAAAAATATACCAAAGGAAAAAAGACGTACCCTCCCCCCATGACATGTCAGTTTTGCGTTGTTGAAAAGAGTGGGTGTGCGCATGGCTTCAGTCTTCTGTGACGCATGTGTAACAATCAAATCGCGCTATCGCCTTCTGGAAATAATGAGTTGTTTCTGTATTAGGACCGAGATCGGCAATAGACAGTGTCCACCCCTTTGCGACAGGGAGCATAGCTATGAGGTGTACGCTGCCAGGTACTGTGCGCAATCATGGTGGTTGGCGTCACGAACCGTTTTGGTTCATGAAGCCGTTTAAAAAGATGGCATGAAAAGAAGTTTGTTTGGTCAAGTTCGATGACCAACGACAAAGAAAAAACGATTCGTTCCTTTATTGAGCAAAATGGCTCGTACGATTAAAACACGGTACAGAAAAAATAACAACCTCCTGCTCTCTCCATTTTACCCCGCAAGTACACAGAAAAAGCAAAATTGCACGGAGGGGATTTATCTTTGGCGCATATATCTACTAGATGGATTACTCTCAGCCATGGATTTATTCTGATGCACGTTCATTGATGATGAGGATAGAGACCTGTCGTGGTTCTTCCTTTGGCTTCAAACGTGCCATTTGTCGAGCAAAGACAGGAGACAGCAGGCCATTCGAGCACACGCGATATACGAGAATGTACATACCGAGACAATAGCAAGGTTCGTGAAGTAGAGGACCCGTTTCCTTGTATGCGAACATTAAGCTTCATCGAGATACCGTTGACCCGACTTCAGAAGCCGATACAGGACCCCTGGGTTTTATTTATGGTGGCGGTCTGGGAACTAGAGTTAAGCAAGTGACTTTTGGCCGCTCCTTTGCTATGCGGGAAGAAGGCCCCTAAATATAGCACAGGGTCATGCCACCCTGGACCACTCATACACCCGCAGCGAAGTGTATAAAAGACGCATTTTTTCAGAGCCACGCGACCCCAATTAACTTCTTTTCCTTGTACAAATTCACTTCCTTGATACATACACATACATTATGATGAACATTGTTGCCCCTTGCCCCAAAAAGCCCTCTACCTTTGCACTGTGCAACGATGTCCACCCTTCCACTAATGTCACTGCTGCCCTTACGGCCATGGACGAGGATGATGCCTGCAAGGAGCTCCAACAAATTCTCTCTTCTCATCAGCAGCAATTCAACTACGGCCAAGAGGAGATTGCCCGCACCGCTAACCCGCTCCCTCTTGACTCGAGCTTCTCGATTGTGCCGCTTCACCACTGGCAGATCGAGCGGAGCAGCAAGCATCGCCCTCGGTCATACAGCGTTGGCGACCCCGGCATTCCCATGAGTATGGCCTACTAGGTGAATTAGATCATCACCAGCAACAACAAGGAAAACAAACCTCCCATATACAGGACATGCATCACCTTTTGTAAATAAGAAACCCAACCCTATACGATTCCCTTCTTTTAAACATATTCTTTTCACGAGAAAGGGGATGAAAGCAGATACATTCATGCTCCAGATCCCTCTTCCCAGATTTGAACTTCCTTCTGTTGTCTATATTATCTCCTTACTGTCAAATAATTGTCAATATAAGATACACTCCCAAGCCAATCCATGCTTTCTTTTTTTTTTTTAATCATGAAGCACTATCCAAACATGTGGATATAGTATAAATAATGCAGGGATCTTGAACGCTGGGTTCTTGTTTATGTATGCACATATACTAAAAGAGAAATTCTTCGCAGTAAGACACGCTATATCAACTGTTTTCCGGAGAGCGAAGGCCGATAATAAAACAGGTTACATGAAAACTTTATGCCAAGCGATATCACGAGTGGTAATTCAAAGCTGACAAAGGAATGACAGTTGCTACAGCTGAGAAACCTGTGGGAAGAGCATGGTTCTTTCTCTATCTGCTTCTTGACCGTCATGGGATCAAGGTTTATCATGCGTCAGTCAGCTGGACCTCGTCATCGCATGCTGATTTCACAACCACGAGTGGGCTAACCACACTTGCATCATAGTGTTTCCTTTTTCCTTTACAGGAACACGCCTGCATTCTTGTAGCACGAATACTTTATAGTCAAAATTGAAGTCGCATGTGCGCAGCGAAAGGTGTCGCACAAAAAAAAAAGCTTGGCTAAAAATATGAGCTTGCTTTTTCATACCCATTCTACAGTCTGAAATGAGCAATGATTGGCAGGGCCATGTTGCTGATGAACGTGGCTGCCATGAATCTATGGACTACGCCATTGAAGAGGAAATGTATCCTTTTCAATCCGGTTGTTTTCACCCAGAATATCCACGTAGTCTATCGTGCAAGCATGACCCTGACCTTATTGCTACGCATATCCCCAAGCGAAAGGATTCAGATGAAAGTAGCAAACTTTAAGCGTGGCTACACAATGTGCACCGACAAAGAGAAGGTCTATGTTCGCGCAATACAGCAATGGGCATTACAGTATGAAAAGGACCTTGACAGCAAATCTAAGAAATGAAGAGCATAAAACTGTGTTGATTATATTATATATGATATCGTGTACTCCGTGATATGGGTGCTGCGGCGCCTTCCGGAGAAAACGTCCCTCCGAAATCTTTCTGGCACTTGCCCGGAAACTCGCAGGCAGCGAATGATAGAGATAAAATTGAGGCAAGCGGCAAGATCCCCGGTTCCACATTCAACGTACTGGACCATCGTCTTCGGTGCCCAGTATGCAAGGTTCTCATTGCTGAAGGATGGACAGCGCTTGCTGGTTTAAACCCGTCTATCAGGTACACCTCGAATCCATGCTCCCGTAACAGTTCCCTGAAGCCTCTCCCATGCATGGGCTCATGGAATTGAGCCATAGGCGCTGACCAGTTCCCGAAAACGAAAGACCGCGGTGATGCCAAACTTCTCTTTAAAGTCTTGGGCAAGCTTAATATCAGAGAGTTGTTTGTTGAAATAAGCTGACAGACGGAATGTTTGGAAGAGAAAGGCTCGGGGCACGTGGTCGGTCATGGCATGACTATAAAACTCCTGGAGTACCTCAGACACCTCGGACCTTACACGGAGAATGCGGCGGAAGTCATCCAGAACCAGTGTGCGGCTTCGATCCTCAGACAGGCGGTGCTCCGCAAATGCAACTTCAGGTTGTTGCACCCTGTGCAGCTGCTTCAACCGACGGAACTTTTAGCTCATGCGTGCCTTGTCCTGCTGGGATTCGGTATACCGGAACTGTCGAGCCGCGATATTTGTTGAGTCCTCGTGCACGCAGTACATAAGGTCTTGTCGGCCGGGATCGACGGCTACATATCGACCTGATATTTCTTCATGACCCGCCTGGCTCAGGCTTGTGATGTAAGCTATGAGCTCCTTGTTTGTTTTTAGAGGTATCGAGTATGATCCTTGGTTTCCTATAAACAATGGACAGTTGCGCAGTCTGCTTATTTCATTAACTACATCAACAACCTTCTCCTCCATGTGTTCTCCGGTATGATCACTATAATATTAAATTCTTTTATTGCAATCTAACACCCACTATTCTTTGAAGACTGACCAATCGTACCAATACTTGATGAGCCATGAAAGAGAGGAGATTCTGGACACCCTTCCGCTCCTTCTGCTCCTTTTCGCTGTTGACGTTCTCCAACTCCTCTGTCCTGAATATCGCGAGGACACCCATACTACTCTTCGGAGGTAAGTTATAGGGTATGGAGAAGAGGTACAGTAGTGTTTATTGTTGTCTACTATGTTCCAATCCGTGGATCTGAAATCGTTTTACCTATTGATACGATAACTTTATACGATTCTATGCGTCATTATTTGTATCAAGCACATGCGGCTCCTTGCATTTCATTGATTAGAGATTCGTTATATTCTATTCTTAATTCGTCCCTCTCATTACAATGATCGAAGTACGCTTTGTTACTTTATATTAGATTCGATTTTGCTAAAGGATAAAGCTGACAGACGGTGATGACAGTTGTAGAACCCGTGGTTAACGAAGTCGCGTATAACGTCAAATCATATGCCTCTCGACTTTGCTCTTATAGCGGTTGATGGATCCCCGCCGACGATGCGCATGCTTTGGGGCAATGTCGACGAAGGAGAAATGGAATTAAAGTATCCTTTGCAAGAATAAATCATCAAACGAAAGAAGGCCTCGACGAGGGCGTGAATCGTGTCGACAGAGTGTCCGAAACTAAGCCTGTATTCGGTAAACTCATGGCTGACGAAGGATTGAGCATACATACATGTACTTCAAATACAGTACTGTGCCTCCGAGTGCTTCACGAGAGGTAGCAAGCTTGAGAAGAAACTCAACTCTCTGAATTCAAATCCTGAAAGAGAAAAACACTGTTTGGGATGACAATCTGCTCTGCTCTGCTCTGCTTCACGTACATAATGCCACAAACTTATCCGTGGTGTATATACGCTTTCGGCTGCTGCTGAAGAAAAAAAAACTAAAAAGGGTATCTATCGTTGAAAGCAATACCGTTAAGCGCTACCCTATGCATTTGTATAGTACACGTAAGAATTTGTAATCTGGCCGCTTTTAAACGGGTGTCTACCCCAACCCCCCAATAGGTGCTCAAATAAACATAATCACGGCAGGCAGGCATGTCCGAGGATAGCCTGTTAACAACAAGACTGTGGAAAGAGGGACAAAGGCAGCCAACTTTCAGGTGGCAATGAAGGTCGCGAGAAGATGTTCGAGCAGGTCAAGATGATCCATTACTTTTTTCCTTAAGGATTACTTTTGCAAATATATCCCAGTCCTTTAGGTGGACAAGCCTCTTTCCTTTGAAGATTTGTAGAATAAATAAATAACCTACCACTACTACTCGGGGAACTCTTCTCTTTTCATTTTGTGTCAAGGAACAAAAAATGGGTCTTGTTCTTGTTACGTGGTATTTTTCTGACCTTCCCGCATTTGACGAGGACCTGCAACTCGTGTTCAGATCCCTCTGGGTTCAAAAAATTTGCTGGAGGGGGGACGAGGGGCGAGGAGGGGAGTCGCGAGCGGACAGCACAGAAAGAAAAAAGACACGCCAGCTGCCATATTTTTTCTTGTCTTTTCTTTTGACATCAGGGCCATCTTCCACCATCGCCAGCTAAGAAAAAAGATATACCAAAAATGCAGGCACCCGTACTAGTTATGAGTACGTTACTATTACCAAGTTCTGTGGATATTAGCGACTGTTATATTTACTCCATCTCCTTTTTTTTCCCTCTGTGGGGACAATTATTAGACACAAACATGGAACGCGAGTCTGGTCGCAAGGCTCAGCTGTCGAACATTACTGCTGCAAAGGTATGTCTTTTGCAGGACTTGAGAACTTAGCATTGGAGCTTCTTCAGACGAAACACGTTGTCCATCTCAAGGCATCTGATATCTAATTGTCCTACTGTTCATATGGAATGCTCCATCTCTTATGTATAGACTGTTGCCGATGTCATCCGCACATCCCTTGGACCCCGATCCATGCTTAAGATGCTTCTTGATCCAATGGGTGGTATCCTCCTGACGAACGATGGTAACGCGATTCTGCGTGAGATCGAGGTAAATCATCCAGCTGCCAAGAGCATGATTGAACTTTCGAGGACACAAGATGAAGAGGTTGGTGATGGTACCACCAGCGTCATTATTCTCGGTAAGAATAGAGCGCGGAAGAAACATTGAGCATGGCTGGCTGGCAAGGTCGTCCAGGAAAGCCTATTTCGTATAGCAACTGATTTATATGTACATCGCTGTCTGTGCATACGTTGCTTTATAGCTGGTGAAGTGCTTGCGGAAGCCCTACCTCATATCCAGAACAACATTCATCCCATCATCATCATCAGCGCGTTTAAGAAGGCCTTGGACGATGCTCTTCAAATTGTGGAGGAAATTTCCACTCCCGTGAACGTCAATGATGACAAGGAGATGCTTGCGCTGATCAAGTCATCGATTGGCACCAAGTTTGTCAACACCTGGAGTGATCTTATGTGCAAGCTTGCTTTGGACTCAGTTCGCACTGTGGCGATTGAGGAAGAAGGTACGGGTCGCATGGAGGTGGACCTAAAGCGCTACGCCCGCGTGGAGAAGGTAAATGATGGCTTTTATTTGCGGCGAAAGATCGAATATCATAGCTTTTGCATATATTATCAGATTCCTGGAGGCGAAATCGAAGAGTCCCGCGTGTTGGACGGTGTGATCCTTAACAAGGATATTACGCATCCCAAGATGCGCCGCCGTATCGAGAATCCGCGTATTATTCTCTTGGACTGCCCGTTGGAGTACAAGAAGGGTGAATCGCAGACTAACATTGAGATTAGCAAGGAGGCCGACTGGAACAGGATATTGCAGATCGAGGAGGAGCAGATCAAGGCCATGTGTGACAAGATCATTGAACTCAAGCCTGACCTTGTCTTTACAGAGAAGGGTGTTTCCGGTAAGTGGCCGGTGATGCATCTAACCACAGGAAGAGAAGCATGCTAAGGAATACGCCAGACCTTGCCCAGCACTACTTTGTCAAAGCAAACATCACCGCCATCCGTCGTGTGCGCAAGACCGACAACAACCGTATTGCCCGTGCTACGGGTGCTACCATCGTCAATCGTGTTGATGATCTCAAGGATACGGATGTCGGTACCAAATGCGGTCTCTTTAACATTGAAAAAATTGGAGATGAGTATGTATGCGACGCAAGTAAAGGATCGCGCAGGATTCTGATTGAGTGTTTGCCTGTTTGTTCTCTATATAGATATTTTACCTTCTTGACCAAGTGCCAGGATCCCAAAGCATGCTCCATTATTCTCCGTGGCCCCAGCAAAGACATTATAGCTGAGGTTGAACGTAACCTCCAGGATGCCATGTGCGTAGCACGCAACGTGTTCTTTAATGCTAAGCTTGCGCCTGGTGGTGGTGCTACCGAGATGGCGGTATCGGTCAAGTTAGAGGAAAAGGCGAAGCTGCTGGAGGGTGTTGAGCAATGGCCCTACCGCTCTGTGGCTGAAGCTATGGAGGTGATTCCCCGAACCCTGGTACAGAACTGTGGTGGCAACGCGATCAAGACCCTCACGCAACTCAGAGCCAAGCATGCCAACGGCGAGCATACCTTCGGCATTGATGGCGAATCGGGCAAGGTGGTTGACATGAAGGACTATGGCATCTGGGAGCCTACGGCTGTCAAGCTTCAGACCATCAAGACGGCTATTGAGGTATGAGAAAACATACAGCGGAGAAAAAAGGGATGTTACTTATAATATGTGACGATGGATCCAGT
Source organism: Dichotomocladium elegans (assembly GCA_025716815.1). NCBI lineage: Eukaryota > Fungi > Mucoromycota > Mucoromycetes > Mucorales > Lichtheimiaceae > Dichotomocladium > Dichotomocladium elegans. Next base: position 1,330,374 of record JAIXMN010000007.1, read on the forward strand.
CCGCATGTCTGTTATTGCGTGTCGATGATATCGTGTCCGGTCTCTCGAAGAACAAGCAGCAAGGCGGAGGCGGCGGAATGAGCGCAGAGGCAGCCCAGGTAGAGGGATTATAAACTTTTCAACGACAGGGTGCGCATAAGCTCATGATCCATTTTTACGTTTTTTTCTTAGGAAATGGCTGAGCAGCAGCAATAGTTTAGGTGGCGGGCTGCTCCTTTTTCTTTTCTGTCAGCATCTGCATTTCAACGTTCACAATCCCGCGCACTTTTTATACACACACGCACACACACACGCACACACGTACAAAGCACGCCCTTCCTCTCTTTTCTCTATAAAAATGAGCAGCTTCACTGTTCTGTGTAAAAGGATCCATTGGGTGTTTCAAAAATGGGAGCAGTCTTTTTGCCTGGGTAGGGGAGAAAAGGTCCGATGATGCCCACACACGCATGAGTAAAGATTTCCCGATAGGGTTTTTTGACAAATCAGAAAAGATGTATGGCTGGGTTTGTGTGTGTGTGTGGGGGGTTTGTTGGAAAGCAATAGATGGACAAAAAGGGGGGTGCTCTGGGCGGATCGAATGTGACTGTCCATCGCGATAATCTTGGGATCTCATTTAATATGCGACTATTTGAATTGCGGATACGTTTGAGGCGAAACTAAACCATCTCTTCTTTCTTCTCTCCATCTTCCCTTGTAGAATATGCCACCCATTGGTGCTCAGAACGGCCAGAACAATGATGCCAACCGCAAGCGCGAGCCCATCATTTCGCCCTACATGCCTAAATACCCCGATCCCAACTCCAATATTTCCAACTTCAAGATTATTGAATCCACGTTGAGAGGTAAAACCGCTGCAAGATACACAACCCCTTCCCCCGCCCCTCAGCTAGAGCCGGAATGTATTGGGAGGTTGCGAAAATCACCAAGACTTATCAGATGAAGGGTATATCTTCCTACAGAGGGCGAGCAATTTGCCAATGCATTCTTTAGCACAGAGAAGAAGATCGAGATCGCCAAGGCGCTTGACGAGATTGGCGTTGACTATCTTGAGCTGACGTCGCCTGCTGCGTCTGACCAGTCGCGTAACGATTGCAAGGCCATCTCTAACCTTGGGCTCAAGGCCAAGATCCTGACGCACGTCCGATGCCACATGGATGATGCCAAGATGGCAATCGACACCGGCGTCGATGGATTGGATGTGGTGATTGGCACGTCGAGCTACCTTCGAGAGTTCTCGCACGGCAAGGACATGGATTACATCACGTCGAAGGCGATCGAGGTAATCACGTACATCAAGGAGCAAGGGCTCGAGGTGCGGTTCTCGACAGAGGACTCGTTCCGGTCAGACCTTGTGGATCTGCTGAGCATCTACAAAGCCGTCGACAAGATTGGCGTCAACCGTGTTGGCATTGCCGATACCGTCGGTTGCGCAAATCCTCGTCAAGTCTACGAGCTCGTGAAGACGCTACGGAGCGTGGTTAGCTGTGATATCGAGTGCCACTTCCATAACGATACAGGCTGCGCAATTGCCAACGCTTATGCTGGTAAGTTTCTCTCTTCCCCGCTCCTTCCTATCACCCGCCCCCCCCCAAGAAAAGATGATCTCTCGAAAAGCTGAACATGGAAATTTGACAGCGCTTGAGGCGGGTGCTACCCACATTGACACATCCGTCTTGGGTATCGGCGAACGAAATGGTATTACTCCGCTCGGCGGTCTGCTTGCTCGCATGTACGCGGCCGATAAGGAGTTTGTGATGAACAAGTACGACCTCAAAAAGATCCGCGATGTCGAAAACATTGTCGCCGATGCGGTTGAGGTTACCGTGCCTTTCAATAACTACATCACCGGCTACTGCGCCTTTACGCACAAAGCCGGTATTCACGCCAAGGCCATTTTGAACAACCCAAGGTAAAAAAAAAAAAAAAAAGGAAAGAGAAATGACTCAAACGCCGAGGGCGGGGTGTAGCACCTATGAGATCTTGAAACCAGAAGACTTTGGCATGTCACGTTACGTGAGCATCGGCCATCGCTTGACCGGTTGGAATGCGGTCAAGAACCGTATTGAGCAGCTCCAGTTGACTGATCTTAAGGATGAGGACGCAAAGGTGGTGACGCAAAAGATCAAGGAACTTGCCGATATCCGGCCCTTATCTCTCGACGATGTCGATACACTCCTTCGCCACTATCACAGCGCCAAGACGGAGGGTGTCCATGAGCACTTTTTGAACAAGATTGACACCCCTGACCAGATCACTAATATGGCGTAAATTAAGAAGCATATCTCCCAATCCATCCACTCTCAACTTCAACTCATTCATTGTTCCCTCCTCCCAATTTGCCTCGCGCAGATGCCCCCACCCTCTCCTCAAGACACGAACGCGGAACTATAGCATGCAAAAAAAAAGAAAAATATACATATCTACATTGATGAAGGATTAACCAGCAATACTGATCGGCTAGTTTCATACTTTGTTTTCAAAAAAAAAATGTCGCATAGAATCGTATAAAGTTGTCGTAGCAATAGGTAAAAAGATTTCGTATCCATGGATTAAAACCTGTTAGTGTACAAAAACACTATTCCTCCATACGCTTTAACTTACATTCAAGGGCGCCCCCCAGTCAAGGCGCTCTTGGATCTTCGCAGCACTATTCCTGTCTACAGGCTGGCACCGAGCCATTTTCGATGACAAGCTACATTTAATTTTTCATGCATTGATGGAGCGTCGTATTAGATACTTTGAGACCCTCGAATCTCTGGAGCAATTGATCCATCAGCTGCTCTAGGTCAATGGATGGATTCTCATCAACGCATTCTAAAATAACGCTCTTTATTGAGAATACGCGAATGACCTCTGCTTCTACGTTTCATAAAATGCTGCCAGGGTTCCTGTTCGTACTGTAAATACCCCATCGCTGGGCTGAACAAACATGGATTCCTAGCAGCTGATGCACTCAAGATCTCAAACATCAGCTTGAAAAAATCTAACCTTGTGTTGGTCAGTGTACGCTGTGTAACTGCGCTTTTTTCATCCGAATGTCTGGATCCTTTCGCTTGGGAATGTGCGTGGCAATAAGCTCAGGGTTATCTTTGCACGATTTGCTACGCATATATTCAGTGTAAGAACAAACGGGTTGAAGCGAGTACATTTCCTCATCAACGACATGACCATCGTTGTAAAAAAATAGATTGCTCATTTCAGAATGTAAAGGTTTACAAAGAAAAAGAGTCATAAGGATGGGATGGATTTGCGACATCTTTCCGTGTATGCATGTGACATTCGATTTGTCGTCACGCGTAAAGATTTCTGGGCAAAATGCGATTTGTATTTTTGCGATCCTGCGACTTTCAGAACTGGCAGGGTGCGACTTTGATTTTGAAAAATAGTGTATAATAAGGATTTTACATTTAGTGTATCTCTTTCTTTTAAGGGTATGCAGATCACGTTAGGATGAAAGACATTATACACAATGTTTCAGAGCGTATTTTTGCGTGTCTCATACATACATGCAACACATACACGTACAAACACATACATCCAAGATACATGTACACACGCATTTCGTAATCTTGTTTTCAACAGGATAGCCACACGCCGCTATCTCTGCTCTTGTTGTCGCAATCATCGTCGTCAGTGGTAGATGGTGATAAAGAAACTTGGCGGACGGGTGCGATGGCAGCAGAGTCCACGGTCGCCACGTGACCGACAGGGATGACCGTGACGGGCGCGCGCAGGTCGAGCCTGTCGGCAGAACCGCTGAAGACAAGGCTGATGCAGAGGTCGTGCGTGATCTGAAGACCATCTTGATGGGGCAAGGACACGGATGGCAGGACCGATGTGTCGTTATCGCTGCTGATCGGGACACGACAGGGCTTGGTCCATGAGAGCGAAGGCGCTGGCAGTACATGGGTCGCGACGACGACAGTCCTATAGACGACGACCACCCCGCTCGCTCCATCAGCCTGGTTTGCTTTCCCCCACCCCATCTCTACAGGTCATCTGTCAAAAAAGAAGCATTACTTTCTGACCGGACTACTCATTTTGGATGTCTTGGCAGGCCATACAGTCTCTTCGAGGCGGCAGCCAATCAAACATGATTCCAGTTCAACATTGGCCGCTGTAGCAGATGATGCGTCGTCAGGCGTGTGCTTATAATAATAATGATGCAGAACACGATGGCGCCAGCTAGAGCTGATGCGTACCATAATGACAGGCTCGTCGTACACCGCAGAGGCATGCTGTTGTTTCAAGTGGATGGTGGTTGGCGTCTCAATCTCGTATCGCCATGCATCCTTGATCGTCCCCCAGTAGAGCTTCGTAGACGGATGGTATTTGTTGGCATCAACACTGCTCGTATAGAGTTCGAAGGGCGCTGAAAGCATGGGCTTGTCTTTGCCCGACGCCGAGCGATCTGCTCCGTGAAAGTAATGCACGCCGTAGTCAATAGCTGCAAGAGCGTGTTGCATAGTTGGAGGTAATTTGCGGGGATTGCGTATCCGAAAGACGAACGGCGTGTGGTAGCAATTGTCCTGTGGATGGCGATGTGTTTGCAGGCGATGAACGGTGAGCAGGTCGCGATAGAGTATCCGAACGATTTGATCCTGAAAGCTGTGTAGTCGACAGGTCAATACCAGCTGATCGTGCGGACCGTATTGAGCAGGGAATGCTGTTTTGAGATAACCGGTTATCAATAGCGCTGCCGGTTGGCTGTATTGCACGTGTGGAACAGCAAACCGCGTTTCGTCGAGATGAATGGAAAGAGGCAAAGACGAGGACGACAACAGTGAAGTGGTGGTGGTGGCGGCGGCAGCAGCAGCAGAGATTGACATTCAACAAGGGAGGAAGGAAGAGGAAAAATAAAACTTCCTTCTCCGAACCTTTTTTTTGTGTGTGTGTGTATTAGCATTGCATTTCTCTCGCTTGGTCACGTGTGTGAGCAGAAAAAAAAAAAGAATGCAGTGCAATGACGGTTGCGTCAAATTAACAAAACAGCACCACCGTTTATACGTAGATGATCTGACTCTAGTAGTACAGCAATGCGACAGAGATTCATCCCAAGGCAGAAATCAATGACGAGACGCGCGCGCGCACTGCATTTACTGCAATTCTGTAACAGTTCAGAACCGTAACTCCTTGACGTATCAAAATCAACGGGCAACCCAGATCCAGAAAAAGGGGCAACAATAACAAATATGCAGTGGTCGATTTTCAGCAACAGGCTCGATAGTGCATATGCATCATCAAGAATCGACGCACAGACTTGCATATGTGAGGAAGAAAGAGAGAAATGATGTGCGCATAGAAGAAAGAGAGAGTGCTCATGTCATTCCATGTGACACGTGTTTGTGCTTGCTGCAGATGTCTTTCAGTACAAGATCACCTTATCGCTTATCAGCGTCATTGTTTTACGTTGCATGTCCGCCCCACTCGTGTAACCGCAGCCAAACTGCGCTGGCTTTCCTCGGGCGATGGTTCATCGGGATATATGCCAAAGACACTCCGCATCTCAAACTGATTGATACGGAGACAACATCCATCTTTCTTTCGCTTTTTTCTCTCTCTTGTGTATGATGAAAACACCATTCGTATCCAAAGAGGATTCCATAGGAATCCTTGCTGACAATAAAGACTCCATTCCTCTCGATTGTTTCGCTACTCATCCACAGCTGCAGCAACCATGCCTGGAAGCTGGTCCCGCCACCATCGAACACGTGGAGACACACCAGTTCACATGGCGCTCTTCCGTCCTCGGGTCCTTACTGGGATGTTTTGTCGGTAATGGTCTGCTTTTGCGAAACACTCAAGCCCGAAAAAATTGACGTCGGTTATATCTAGCGGCTTCCAACATGTACCTCGGGCTCAAGGTTGGCTTTACATTCGGTGCGGGTATCTTTGGTGCCATCTTTTCCTTTGCTCTCATCCGGCCGATGTCAACTCGGCTGCCCACCTGGTTTGGCGGTGGGTATTTTGGACCCAAAGAGAATGTGACCGCCCAGTCGGCAGCAACCGCGGCAGGCGGCCTATTCAGTGGCTTCATTTCTGCGATTCCAGCCTTGTATAAGCTCGGTCTGATGTCCACGCCACGCAAAGACATGGCAGCTCTCGCGTTGTTCACCATCGCAGCCGCCTTCTACGGTCTCTTTTTCGCCATCCCCCTGCGACGCCATTTTGTCGTCAAGCAGGACCTCACATTTCCGACGCCACGGGCTGCAGCCACCACCATTTTATCCCTCCACAATTCGGTAGATGGTGCTCAGGCCGGATTCAGAAAGGCAAAATGGATGGCATTCTGGTTCCTGTTGACCTTTTCCTGGGGAGTCCTCGGCTACTTTGTGCCGTTCTTTGATACATGTAAGTTCAAAGAGGGAAGCGATCGACATGTATACTGATGTGTGGCTATTGCTGCTGCTGCTGCTGCTGCTGCTGCCTTTATAAAGTACACATCCTTTGGTGGATTGGACATGCGACGGGGTACAGCAACATGATGGCTGCGGATCAAACGTGGACATGGCATCTAAAATTCGACTTCCCCTTTTTCGGAGCAGGTCTGATGACGCCAGGTTCTGTGGTGCTTCCTTTTCTCATTGCGACGATTATTGTGTACGGCATTATTGGGCCGGTGCTTGTCTCGTCGGGTTACTTTGTAAGAGCATTTGGATTTGTGGACAAAGGCGAAACAGCACGGTCCTTCTTCTTATGGCCGGGCATTGCGCTCCTGGTACTCGCCTCATTTGCTGAACTGTTCGTGCGGTATGACTCGTTATACCGCGGCATCAAGGGCGGCGTGCTGGAGCTGTGTACTCTTCTCAAGCGCGGCGGAATGCATGTTGTCTCAGCTCTTCGGCGACGCCCTGGAACGTACTCTGTGCGCCGGCCGAATACGCATCCAGACGAGGAGTACGCACCTGAGGAGTTGGTACCTGCTTACTGGTGGATGACAGGCGTGATGTTAACGGTCGTCTTCACGTGCGCTGTCATGGGCGTTTACTTTGGTATGCCGGTGTATCAGACGATAGTGTCTGTGATTCTTGCGTTCTTAATGGCATTTGTGGGCATACAAGCCGCTGGAGAGACGGATATCAACCCCACAGGTTCGGTCGCGAAAATGTCTCAGCTCATCTTCGCCGGCATGTCAGGCACTAACATGGCCCAGAATCAGATGAACAATCTGATGGCAGGCAATATCACTGCATCTGCTGCAGCGCAGTCTGTGGACATGGTCGGCGATCTCAAGGCAGGCCAGATTGTCGGCGCTTCGCCACGGTCTCAGTTCTTGGCCCAGCTGGTGGGCAGTGTCTTTGCGGTTTTCATTGCGCTCGCGCTCTTCGTTTTATTCACCGACGCGTATCCGTGCATCCTTGACATGGATGTCAATGCGCCCTGCGAGTTCGGTTTGACGGGTGTGTGGGCCTGGATGAGTGTCACGCGGCTTCTCACTGGCGGCGCGGTCTTGTCAAAGCCCTGTATCGTTGTCACTGCTGTCATGGCCGCTGCGGGCGTCTGTGGTCCTGTCGGCCGTCATTTCATTCTGCCGCAGAAATTTCACCGGTATTTCCCTTCCCTCAGCGTCATTGGACTGGCCATGATCAACTCGACACCTGACGTACCCATTTCGATGTGCGTCGGTTGGCTTGCTGGCAAGATTTGGAAACGCATTCGCGCAAAGTCCTATGAAGAATACATGTATAGTGCCGCGGGCGGCATGATCGCAGGCCAGGGCGTATCAGCTATTTTCAAGGCTATCTTCCAGCTTGCTAACGTCAAAGGCAGCATTACCATCGTCTCGTGTATCGATCAGGTTGCCAAGAACTGTCCCTGATAACAACTGTTCTCTTTTTACCTTTTGCTAGTATTACCCACCGATCCCACACACGCATACATACATATCTATACATACATACATACACGCACACATACACACATACATACATACATACATATATATATATATATATATATATATATATATATATGTACCTCCATTTCCCCTCCGTACTCACATAGACAGAAAAAAAGTCAAGTGGTCAAGACACGGTCTGTTGCCAAAGGCCGAAAACACAACAGTGGAGAGAGATCTCAGGCATTGTTCTCTCACAAACAAAAAAGTTCCTAATATGTTCATATTGTATTTTAAAAACCCAAGCATTTCGGATTTTTGCGGTGGTACGGACTCCCTATTCATCCGAGAGAGAGGTGTTTCTTTTTTCATCATGCAAGCGGCCAAGGACGACAGCATCCTGCCCTTCAAGCTCAAGATTTACATTTCACAATCTTCCTCCTTTCCGAATATTAGCAAAGATCGGCTGGATGTTATGCCGACGATGTTTTTATTTCGCACGGCCTCTTGCTAAATGAGCTAGTTGAAGTGGGATTGATGTGTGGGGGGGAGATGGGAGAGGCGGGAAGGATGGGTAGTCCATTTTATCGCTGATCAGCTGATGTGGCTGTCGCACCATTCATGAACTCGGTCATTTTCCTCATGTTTCTGCTTTTGATGAAGCCAGCAAGAGATGGTGCATGCATGCACCATAGTCAACGAGATACACATCTGTATGTGTCCTTACACAGCATGGGAGGGTATATGGAAAAGGAGGGGTGGGGGAGCCCACAGGGTGAAGGTGATCATTGGACCATGCATCCTGTATGTTTTCTTTTGCGGCCGAGGAACTCCTTTCGGTGAAGAAACAGAAGCCCATTTCCCTCTTCTCTCATTAAAAGGGGAAGGGGGACAATCTCTCCATTCCCCTCCCCCAACCCAACCCAACCTAACCCAACCTCACCTCCCCCAATTACAAACAACCAAAAGTATTTTTTCTTTCTCTCTTTTCCCCTCCCCCTTTCACAGTTTAACAACAACCCACCCATTCACACACACACACACACACACGCCTCGCTTCTCCCACTCTCCGCAAACCTCTTCTTCTTCTTCTTCTTCTTCTTCTCCTCCTCCTCCATCCCTGTGGAATGCACTCAGTTCAGCTCTCAGACCAGCCCTCATGCGCCTTGATGGGATTGCCCAATGAGTTACTCCTCTACATTCTCAAAGAGTTTCTGGGCTTGGGTGACTTATGGCGATTGTTACAGGTGTCGAGGGCATTCCGATACTTTGCCGTGCACACTATTCATCGTCGTTGGAAAATAGAGCTCTCTCCAGAAACGACCATGAAGGTGCAGTGTCGGGCTGCTCTCATTGCACTTGAAGCCTTATCATGTCAGCTCTCCAGTCAAACCACCAGCAAAGTGACCAAGTCTTTCGCATATTCACCAGCTCCATCGAACTCCGCTCCGTCCGCCGCTCCTGCTCCCGCTCCCTCGTCCATCTCTGCATCGTCCTCTGTCATGACCGACCTCTTGGTGGAGGGCGTTATTGATGACGACGAGCATTTTCAACTTCTGCACCACACGCATCACCACCAGCATCATCACCAACAACATCCATCCTCCTCCTCCGCAACATCCACAAATAACAATATTCTCCTTTTGCACCACCCTGACGACAACAGCGATAATTACGACGACGGCCTAACCCAACGCCTGCTGCTGCTCGATCAGCACGACGAAGTCGAAGAGGACGAGGACGAGGACGAGGATGTAGCTGTAGAAGCAAATGCTCGCCGCAACCTTCCGGATGATGATAGCAAAGACAAGATGTTCGTCAACCTGATGCGGCGAGAGGAGCGTCTGCATCAACGGATCATTTCGGGCATCTCTTCGTACAAGCACAAATACGTTCTTATTGAGGATATTGACATTCGTAACCGGATTCGGTCCGCTGTTGACGTTGTATTCCATCATGGCGTGTTTGTGGCAGCTGTGTCGCGCTCACCGATCCGTCTGGCGTGTACCCACGCCTCGTCCAGCAACCGCGCCCAGGCCGCCATGATGGTACGCCTGCTTACACGCTTGGATGGCGCATTCCACGCCTGTTGTCGTGAAATCACTTTTACGCTTGCAGACAATATTAAGGCTTTCCTCGAGTACACGGGTTACAAACTGCTTGCCATCCAGGACAAGGCCAAGGGCGTTTCGCCTGAACAGCTGTATGCGATGGTATTTGGCCCCGTATGTCAGTCGCAAACAGCATGTTATCTTCAGAAGCCGGCATCAGCATCATCAGCATCATCGTCACCGTCATTACCAACATCAGCAATATCATCGTCTTCATCATCATCACAACATCATCATCCCCAATCCAACCAGCTACTGGTTACTCTCCACACCATTTCGGCATGTTTTGATCTTATGGGGGCAGCTTTTATCGGGAAAATTCTCAACGAGAACCATATTGAGTGCGCGGTTCAACGAACATGCGAACTCTTGTCAGACCCCTACCTGCGGCCGGTCAAGCGCGCGCTGCTCGTCGACCTCCTCGAAGGTTGGCTCACCATCAAGCGTGGCCTGGTAGCCAGCGAGCTCTGCCGATGGGTGCGGATGGAAATCGAACGATGTGATCATCAGGAGCAGAGACACCAGCTCCAGCAGCGTCTCCCTATATCGCCCCCATTATCCGATATCCTCACACGGCTGCCGCTGGCATAACTTTTTTATCCCATATATACCCGTTTCTTTCCCATAATCCCCTCATCCTCCTTTTCTCTCTTTTTTCCTTTTTTTACCACCACCCGTTATGCAATTCGATCTTACATTCACACTACAATAGCTACAGCACATACACGCACAAACACATGCTCTATGTGTGTTTGTGTCTCTTTCGAAACGTGGCGCACCAGAATACAATGTTATACGGTCTTGTTACCTATTTAAAGAAGGTTCATAAACGTCAATCCCTTTGTTCGCTCCCTCCCCTCTCCTACCTTTTATTTTAACAAATGATCTGTTTTTCGAAGGAAATAAGCGTGTTGCAATGTAGAGCTAGTTGATTGGTGCCTGTCCTGGGGAAGGAGCCCTATACTAAACTCTTCCGTTATGCGTGCGCCGTTTCGCAACGGATGCTTCTTTGAACAGCAACGAGAGAGGGTGGGTGTGGTCGCTTTCGTCTTCTTATCGATGTACGTATGCATGTGTTGTAACGCTTCCAGACTCAAAGATGTTGGTTTTCATGGTACGTATGTACATTGTAGCGGTTTTTGAGAAAGAAAGAATAGACATTGGCTAAACCTCCACTACCATCGCTTGACGAGTACAGTATCCCACTACCTTGACTCCTTGTTGCTGGCGTCCTCTTCCTCTGACGATGGATCCGTCCTGGTGGGCGTGGGAGAGTCAGTGAAGAAAAAGCGATCCATCGATGGGAAAAATAAAGGAGGTGCAGCAGCGCACGGTCAGGACAGTGCAGGGCTGGGTGCGAGGCGGGGCTGGGCATTAAAAGCAATTTTTTTTTACTCGGAGGAAAGCTTCCACTGTTTCGCTGGGGCGCTACAAATCTTATGAGAATAGCAACCTTAACGGCAGAATTAGACGCCATTACCCGCGATTACGACTATGGTAGGCCTCCCGAGTTTTTTAACAATGAGGACGAACAAGCACCAGATTCATGCGGGCAGCATACGCCTCTGTCAATAGGCATCGTACCAGGGTCTGCGACGATATTCATGATCGATGAAAAGGAAGGAATAGGTCGGCTCGATTTAACCCTCCTTGAGGGTGTCATGGTTGTCATTGAAGTGGGCGATCAGGGCTTCAAGGTATACATGTCGAACCCCATTTCCTCACAAAACACACACACGCATAAACACACATACACCACACTGTATTTCCTTCCGACTCAAACCAACCTACCGTCCCCTTCAATCCCTCCCTCCACCCCACTTGCCGCCGCTTGCCCATTCCCATTACATCCCATCCACACACCAAGGTCACTTCGTACTCGCCCCTTTATAGCGGAACCACCGTTATGGCAACCACACAAACGATTGTCAGCCATCTAAACAGGCCATTTGAATCCATGGAAAATCTCCTCATGACTATTTCGCCCATGTTCACCCAACGGTTCCACGAGCTCCTGTACCAAAAGTTACAAACGGTATATGACTCGCCTTTGATGGCCACAACAGAGGCCGCCGCCGCTGCCGCTGCCGCCGTCGAGGAACCCGCTGCAGTAGCGCCGTCTTCCTTTGACAATAGCGACAGCAACAGCAAGGATAACCACGACACAGACTCCTCCCTGTATCACGTCCTTGATGATCATCCTTGGACCCACTGACGATGATACCTTCTTGCATCGTCTTTATGAAATCCCAATGTGCTCGGTCCCCCCTTCCTTTTTTACCATCAAGTTTTATTTTTGATATGGCTTGTTCCAGTCGTCGGCAATCATCCTTAGCGAATTCGCTATTTTGGCCTGGACAGTCTCTAAGATGTGGTTCAATAAAAAAAAGAGGGGGGAAGAAGAAGACATATATATCTCTTTTACCCATTTCCCGAATGGCGTCTTCATAGTCCTCATTTGCCTTTCTATTCTCCTCTTCAAGATCCTTTAATATCTGTAGCTATATTAATTAAAAAAAAAAGACGAATTGCTCCTTTAGATCCCAATTGTCCTCTTTTCTCAAAGTGCGGGTACCCTTTTTACCTGTTCCTCCTTCGAGCTTTTGATCCCCGGTAACCCTTCGATCAATGTGTCAATTTCCTTTGCTTTCTTGGCGAGATCATTTGCCAGCTCATGCAGATTTTCTTTCGCAACACGGGAATGCAGGGGTAAAAAAAAAAAAGATGTGATGCATCAGTCGCTTGCGATGATGGAAGGAGGAGATGGGTGGGGCGGATGTTTAGCTCACGTTGGAATTCGTCAGGTTGATCGGCTTGTGCTGCTCGGCGCGTGTCGTGGGGATGGCGAAAGGTTTTCGTGAACAAAACAATCGATAATCCCAAATTGGGTGGAGGTGATGGGCATTGGGAATTACCTTTCGGCTTTGCAATGGGTATATGACTCGTCAGTTCGGACATGGCTGATTTCTCGTGCACGTAAAATAAACTATTCGTGAACATGCGAGCCATCTAGCACAGACGGTTTTAGGAGGGGGGGCAGAAATCCTTTCAATATGGTCCATTCGATGTGTGGGTGGAATGAAGGTGTTATATATCATATGCAACATACAGCATCAATGGCATCTTGAAGTTGTGTTAATCGATCCATAGAGCAAAGTGAAGAACGCCAAAGACCGTTTGCCCACCAGGGGGGGGAACATGGGCGGCCTCACCCCCCCCCACCGTTTTAAACATCCGCAAAAGTTGAGGACTTGGCCGTGTTTGAAAGACACAGCAAATAAAAACCATACTTTGATGTAAGAGAAACTTTGCGCGAGCGCACGTTGCTTACGATCCGATGGAAAACATAGTTGGCTGTACACGCTCCTTCTTTTTTTCTTATTTGAATACTTTGGCATCCTGTTCATCGCAACATGGCAGTCGCTGAGAAGCGGGAATGCTTGGCTAAAAGTGGTGGTGCATATGTAGCGAGGAACGAGATGGCATCTGCTCCTGACAGACCTCCCTCCCACCCCCCTATGTACATACGCAGCCTCTGAGGGAAGGCGTCGAGGACGTTCAGACGGGATTGCCTTTTACGGACATGATGAGCCCCGTCGAGCGTCGAGGCGCTCGGCGTTCCGACAAAGTAGGGTGCGGTAGCAGCGTGTCAAGAACATCGTCAACGACGCGTATGCCGATGGTCTGCGGCGGCCCCCGCTGACGCCGATGTTGATGCTGTCGTTGTCGCGCGGCAAAGTAGGACACCACCACAGGACTTTCATGATACCCTAGACAGAGATGGATCGGTTCACGGTAGTCGTCGATGGGTCGGCCGTTCACCAGCAGCATCCCCGTGCTATGATCCACATCTCGCTCAGACGATAGGAGCCTGTGGGTGATCCGACGCAGTAGCTGAAGCATCGGCTCGCCGTGAATATAAGCAACGAGTACGCGTTCGCCGGGGAAGCAGTCAAGTAAAACGGCAATTTTCGGCATATTGCACATACACACACACACACACGAAACAAAGAAGAGGGTGCCATATGCATTCCTATATACAGTCCTTGCACGCACCCCCCCCCCTACTTGGTTTGAGGAAGCCCATGTATTCATTCATACCAAACAAGCCACCGGCCCGCTCCTCCCCTCCCTAGACTGATGAAAATGCTTGTCTGGCGCGCACACATACACACGCACCGCGTCATCGATGTCCAGTTCCTGTCTTGTTCGTGTGTGAAGAGCCCCTGGGATGGACGACGGAACAACCACCCTCCCCCCCACACACACACACACAAGCGTTGCGCGGAGATCTGTGCACCTTAGATCGCGTGGCAGATAACTACAGCTGTCATATGCATCCGTTTTTTTTATACTATAGGGACCATATCCTGGTTCTAAATCAGGACGCGCTGGAATTCTGTCCAAAAAAAAATAAAAATGTATTTTTGGAGGGGAGAGAGAGAGAGAGAGCAAGAGGTGCATATCTGTGCATTTCTTCTTTATGACGAGGTATCTTTGCCAAGTCACACACGTGCTTAGCTACAACAGTCCATACGTACAGAGAGAAATAGAGAGATAGAGAGAACCCGTGGCGTTCCCGATAAATCGGATCCTATAGGTAGCGCGAATCTGATGTTATACACAGCACAGTCGCTGATCATCTTTTTTCTTTCGTAATCTGGGGCAAATAACGAGAGGGCTTCAAGGGGAGGGAGGCGACTATATATCTCCGGTGTTCATTTGGAGAAGTGGGGAGTCCGTCATCACCTGAATCGGATGGGTAGTATGTATAATCGCCAGGTACAGCACGTATCCACACACATACACAGAAAGAGAGAGCAGGAGCAGGAGCAACAGCAGGTACAGTAAAGAAGCATGACAACAAGAAGAGTATTAGCACTAAAAATAAATATATGCAAAATGGACCGAGCATGCAGCCCGCGTGTGTGTATGTATGCAAGTATATAAAGATCCATGTGTCTCTCTCTCTCTCTTTCTTTCTTTGCTCCATCCCGTCGCTCTCAATGGAATCATTTGCACCATGGTTTCTCGAGTCTCCGTTCCATGGAGGACATGAAAGCTTTCATGCCATCACTACTGCCACGCCAACTGATGCTTTGATCAGCCACCAAAACAGCAATAGAACGAGTGACAGCAGCAGTCTTGTGGGAAGTTTCGATCACCATGCTTATGTTCCACCTCACCACTTTCCTCTCTCTGCGAGCCCGATGCATATCCTCGATCTGTACGCTCCTTATGTTGTCCTTGTCGATATTCCGCCCGCCCATCACCAGCCCGAGACGATCGTAGATGCGGGGCCCCGACCACGAAGACGACGACAGCAGCGGCCAGCCATAACAAGAAAAAAATCATTAGCGCCCAAGGTATCATCAGCATCATTATCTGCAGAACAAGAGAACAGCTATGATTGCCAGCATCCCGGCTGCGGCAAGGTCTTCACACGGCCATACAATCTCACTTCGCACATGCGAACGCACACATCTGAGCGCCCCTACGCCTGTTCTCAGTGCGGCCGCCGGTTTGCTCGCCAGCACGACCGGAACCGCCACGAAAAGCTGCATTGGAACATCAAGCCACATGTCTGCCCCAATTGCTCGAAACCCTTCGCCAGAATGGACGCCCTCAACCGCCATCTCAGAGTCGAGAACGGCTGTGGATCTGCTGTCGCGGCTGCTGCGGTTGCTGCGGTTGCTTCAAACTCGCTTTTCGCATGTCATTCCATTCGATAGATAGAAAAGAGTTGACATTCCTCCATTACCTGTATTCACACACACACTTCTCTCTCTCCCCGCTCTGTATATACAGTATGTGATCTCTAGCCGCGTTTTGTCCGCATCCAAAAAAGCACACATACATACACTATTTTCCAAAATCAAAAAGTCGCAGGATAACAAAAAGATGAAAAATCAAATGTCACATGCATACACGCAAAGATGTCGCTTCCATCTCTTTTATACGCTTTTACATTCTGAAATGAGCAATCTATTTTTCTACAAAGATGGCCAACATCATGTCGTTGATGAGCGAGGACTGTCCTTAACCTATGGACTATGTTGTTGATAAAGAACTGGACTCTCTGCAATCCGTTTGTTCTCCCACTAAATATCTGCGCAACATATGTTGCAGAGATAACCCTGAGCTTACTGCCACGAACATTCCCAAGCAAAAGGATACATACATTCGGATGAAAGAAGCGGGGGGGGGAATCAAGCGCAGTTACACAGCGTACACGGACCAAGACATGGTCGGATTTTTCAAACGAATGTTTGACAAGTTCTCGAGTGCATCAGCTACTAGGAGTCCATGCTCGTTCAGCCCAGCGATGGGGCATTACAGTACGAGAAGGACACCTGGCAGGATCTTTAGGCAACCTAACGCGAGCGGGTCGTTCGCGCATTCTCAGAAAAGAGCACTAGAGCGTTATTTTAGAATGCCTTGGTGAGAATCCATCCATTGTCCTAGAGAAGCGGATGGAGCAACTGCTCCAACGATTTGAAGGTCTTAAAATATCTAAAACGACGCTCCATCGATCCATGAAAACGAATGCAACTTGTCATTGCAAGTGGCTCACTTTCAGCCTGTAGGCAGGAATAGCGCTGCGAAGATCCAAGAGCACCTTGACAGGATGCGCAGATGGGACAGGACCGACATCGGCTTTAGAAGAAGCAAAAAATAAAAAAAAAGGCGGTTTGCTTGATGAGTCTGGATTCCATTTTAATGGACATTCCGTAAGGCTATAAAGGGAACGTGATGGATGACTATGAACATTGGAGGGGCCATGGATAGTGCAGCTGTCCATAAGGCTGAGGATATTGATGTGCTTATCTTCCACCCTACTTGCCTGAACTCCATCTGATTGAACAGTGTTGACCAGTTGTCAAGAGCAAAGTAAAAGGCAATAGGTTACCGTTGTTCCATTCTGCAATCTTCTAATATTTCGGATCCTCTGCAGATAACGATATCAGCCCCAACTCAAGTGCCTCGAGAGGAGAAGATAGGGACCGTGGTTTGCCTGCACCCTCCCACCATGGCTTCGTCGAGATGCTTTTCGTCATCGTCCCTCCTCGTTCCTTCCTTCAATCCTTCCGCCGTCGCATCGGCCATCGATGCTCAATAGCTCCGGATCCTTCCTTTCTTCCCTCTTCCGCCATTGTTACCGACAGCACACACCTAGCTACCTTCGGGATAAGTTAAACAAGTGGATGGCATTTTCTGTGGACTAACGGGTATGCATGCGACATTGATAATAAAATAAAGTAATAAAACACTGAACTCGTCTCCTGACATGGGTGGACCACTCTAAAACATACCGCTCTCTCGTCGGTTGCTAACGTAAACCCCCACCCCCACCCCGTGTCTTATGCGCACCGGTAATCTATTTCATTGTTGCGCGCACAGATCAGATGTCTCTTTTTCTGGAGGTCAACTCATTGATTAACCTTCTTTTCGCCCCTCTCCCATTCAAATCCGCAGCAGGTTTGGAAGTTCCATTTCCACACAAACATAATCACCTCACACATGATTATAAACACACACTATAATGATTGAGATTATGTTACTATGCGACAAGAAAAAACAAGGAGTGGGGAGATTAGAAGGGGGTGGGAAATAGGGATAACAGAATGCGTAAAGGGGAGTGAAAAAGAGATCATTAAATAAGGTTGGACATGCATGTTAGAATGTTTGCTGAGGAATTATTTAAAAGAGTATATTAATCGGGAAGGGATGGAGGGAGGGAGAACGTAGGAATGAAGATCCTTCATTTAGGCTGGTTCCTGCCATCGCGCCCAAGGCATTTGCCGTGCCCACAGAGACCGGTCGTCTCGAATCGACTCAAGCGCTGTCGTATCGTAAGGGTGGCTGCCATCCCATGCCTTCCAACTTCCTGTCCAGTTTTTCATGAATTCGAGGAACCTTATCTTTTCCTCTTCGGTGATCACATCTTCCTCATTGGGTGACATGGACCGAGGCGTAGCCATGGGACTAACTGTCGAGGGCAGATGGTCCATAGCTTCACCCATTGAAGCCGTCGATGTTCGCGGGGACGACCGTTTAGACGTAGTAGTGGCTGTACCCTTCGACCGGGAAGATATGCGTTGTTTACTCTTCCCATTTGGATCCACTTTGGGGACCAGTGCTTTGAGCCGCTCAATCTCCTGTTGATAATTCACTGCTGAATTCATTCCTGCAAAAGGATCTTCGAGCGTACTCTCGTCGGGCGTCGCGAGGGGCGAACTGACTTTCTTGCGACGCAACGCATCGTCAGTTGTGCTGATGGAATCAAGCACAAAACAACCTTTCTTGGCCACTCGGAATCGATCAAGCGACGGGGGTGTTGTAGCTTTGTTGTTATTATTGGTAGTAATCATCTTTGTGGTCATGGATGCTGAACCACGTTGGAAGTTTTCGTAATGCAAAAGTCAAAAAAGGGGGCGTCCGCGGGCGAATGTGTGTGCGTTTGCGTATATACAGTGAGAAGGTGATAAAAAGAGGTTAGAATTGAATGCGTAGGAATGGATTGGATTAGAGTAATGAAGAACGCGAGAAGACAAAAAAGAAAGAAACGAATTGAGCGTATGGGTGCGGATTAACAATGGAATGTGCGTGTGATTTGCTCTAAAGAAGAGACAATAGCTATAGAAACATGATAAATGCAGAACGGGTGTGTGGGGAGGGTAGTTGCGTATGTACTTTATGGGTGCGTGCGAGAGTTGTGTTCAGTGAAAAAGGGAAAAAAAGAGAATCACGCTGTTAATGGAAACCGAGAGAAAAAGCAACCCCAGGCCGTTTCCTCCAATGATCGTAAGGCAAGCCGCCACTACCACTTCCACACTAAGCGGAGTTTCTTCCGCATTATGGCGTCATATCCTGCCCTTTCTCTTTTTAGCTATCGCCAGAGGGTGCTACACTTGAAGCGCTGTTCCGAATCCCTACCGCTCCAACTTCATTTAATAAACAAAGGAACATGCTGAAAATCATATCCTCTCAGCCCAGCAGCCATCTTATGTCTGTTAGCCCACTAATTCGCAAGCATAACTGTGCCTCCCAGGTATAACTACAAGTTTTGATCCACTTGCTTGTTCAAGGAACTGCCATAGAGCATGCGCCTTCCTCTCGTAAGCAACCTCAAGGATGATTCCGACAATCCAAACTCAAAGAGAGCCATTCCAGCTTGCTCTTAGATGCGCCTTCGCTTTTTTGGCTGTGTCCCCAGATGTGGTAGAATAGGAGTAGCGGCAGCTGCTTCTCCAGCGGGCACGGTTATACCAGAGGATGCAGTCGGCTGCGATTGTGTCTTTGGCTGCAGTGGTACTTGTTTAGGTGTTGCTGGCGGTAGCTGATGATGGTGGTGCCGTCTTGGACGACGCGCGACGGAATGGCGGTGCTCCTGCAGTTTGTTCCGGGCGTCGTCGATAGACTCGTATTCGGGTGCATAGGACACACGAAGTAGGTTATGAAAAAAAGGCTTATCATCCATAGTCAGCTTCGCCAGTCGCGCAGCGCGCCACGTGTAAAATTTCACCCACACCGTCTCTGTGAATTCGGGACGTGGGACGCGATCGAGGAGTCGATGATCCTCGACAGGCCCAAATGTAGCGCATTGCTTCAAGAGATCACTGACAAGTCCCAAGGCTGGGACATTCTCGAAAACAATGTAGCGTGATTCCTGGGCAATTGTGTAGACTCGGACAGCACGTGGAGTCTTAGCATCGCGGTACTCTGGTCTCTGTGATATTTCCATCGTTTCTTGGGGGGAAAAGAAAATTTTGGATACACTAATCCTGTATAACGCCTTTTTTACTAAATTCGGTAATAATCTTGCAAAGAAAAAAGGCATTTGGGCTTAGCCATGTAGCTTATTTGCACGCCTTCTTCTTTTCGTAATCGCCGCCAAGAATGGGTAGAAGAACCCGCCAAGACCTTATAAGTTAGCAAAGTCCAAGCGCAGAGTCGCTTCGATTTTTACATTTTAGCTTGATCTGACCGCTGTACTTTTTATTAGCCAATATTGACTATGCTATTCGTATTCTCCAGGGATTCATTGGTAAGCACTCCGATTTTCTTGTAGGCAAGACCCATTTAAGCAACAACCTTTACCTTATTCATAGATGGGAATGGCCGCGATATTCAAAAGCTCCTTCCCATAAGCATATTGCGACACGCTCCGGGACTACTTTTTGTCCGCATATATAAAGTTGGATTTGGCGTAGTTGGAACAAAGGGCAAAGGCATTATAATAGCTAGGCAAGGAGGACGATCTAGCTCTCTTTCCTTGACAAATGTTATTAACGCATTAGACTAGATTGCCTGATGGCAGTAAGTTCGTTGTCCATTCGCAGTATATTATCTGATTCTTTTATTGCAGAATGGTCCGCACCCTCGGCTGTGTCGGTGACTGCAGTTGTACGGTATAACCATACTACTAAAGTAGGTTAAACTCACCATCCGTAATCATTATTTTAGGGCATTGGTCATCAGGGAGGTTTCGAAAAGGTGGAGTCCATTGTTCCCATCAATGAACAAGGCACACTCAATGCATTCTGCGATTTTGGCGGTCAATTTCAACTATCAATAAATGCATCAATCAGTGCAGGCCCAGTGGGTCGATCCGCCAATATCTCTTTAGCGGCTACGAGAAACGCCAATATCGGGGCGACGTATATGTACAGGTGAGTGGCGATGATGCCTAATGATTTTTTCGCTAGATGCTAAAAAAAGAGCTGTATATCTAGTTCGTCTAAAGGTGCCTTTGCTGGTAAGAAAGAAAATAGGCGTACACAAGCGCGAATAAGCTAATTACCTTTTCTAGGCTATGGAATTGAGAGTATAAAAATCTCAGAGAGCGTCAATACAAATGCAGCCTTCTACGGAAGACCAATCACCGCGAAGGATATCTTGGCAGGCGAAGTCGAGACCCCACCTGAAGCTTCGCGACTCTATGGAATGCTCCGGTCCATGGGTGCGTGCAAAGCAGATTTCCAGCTTGGCGTTTCCCAAGATACGAACCCTGTAGCATCGCTTAGTGGAGAAGTTTCCCCACAATACCAACATGCGCCGCCGAACAACAGCGCCCAATCATTCGAAGATACCCAACATCATGTACCCCATGGCAATACCGTCCTTCATACGCAGCCTTGTTGCTCCATCTGTGATGATGGCTCGATGGCAGACCCGGCAAATGGAGGAGGACCGCCAATGAACAGTTATGACGCCCCTCAGAAAGAGCACATTGTAGTTGCGGTGCTCCCGTACGTTGCAGAGACACCAGAAGAGCTGTCTTTTGAAGTCGGCGATCGCATTGTCGTTACGCAGAGTCACGAAAATCGCGATAGATGGTGGGATGGCGCGATCGGAGATTCCAGGGGAAAATTTCTTGCAAATTACACAAAAGACGTATGATACGACGATTAATTGTTGTATTTCAAATCATTGTCTTTAAAACGTACTGTACCCGAGTAACAGCTGTCATCTTTTTTCATTCTTGTAAAACTTGCACTGAATATGATGCGGTAGCTCTCATGATATAAATGGATGGAGAGAGTGAATCAGATGCACATCTCTCGGATTTCTCGATCGGTTAGCAATTTTATTATTCCACAAACTTGGACTTAAAACTCTTTTTTGGAGGAATGGAGACGTCGGCTCCATCAGGTGGTCCGGCGATGTATCTTACGTGCATCTCATGTATTTTTTCAGTTTGGTGCGGGGCTTCCTGTAGCAGAGCATATTAGTCATATTCATCGATATTCTCATTTGCGGATCGTCCACTCATAAGACGATCTGAAGCTGTTATCTTTAAAAGGCATATATGTAAATGGCTGGTGCTCAGCACACGTGGATACATGACCGGGGCTGATCAAGAGTCAAATCGCAAGCATCAACCAGGCCCTATTTTACGTATCTTGATGGAGCAGAAGCAGATACCTTTCACCAGGAACTCCCGAAGGGGGAATATAGAATGTGTTTTTTTCCCAAACAACAACCCGACCCAGTTGAAAAGCCTAATCAACAAAGAAAAACCGACGCAGCATGAGCAACGAAAAAAAACATACACACTCTGGCAGTTATGTGTCGTTCGTTTTTTTTTGAAGGGGCGGTGATGACAGGAGAGGGGAGTTCTGCAGCAGCCATGACCGGTGACGAACAAACTATGTACATGAGCCAATTCTCCTTCGACTGATAACCAAGAATGCCGGAGATGACTCAGAACGAAAAGGACATGCACCTCACCGGACGAGAAACGGAAGATGGTAGAACTTACTACAATGACACCCAGTCATACAGGAGCGGGAAAGTGTATTTTTTCCATGACCAGTCAAAGATTGCTCTTCATGGATAATTGTTGTAGTTATCACTTTTGAGCGGATATCACACATCCCTCTTAGTAGCTCGTGAAACACCGCTTACCAATTTATTATAAGAGGCAGCTCATGGTACTATAAAGAGTACCTTTATCGAGTCTCACTTGCTTCCGCTCGTAATAAAACAGACAATGGCATCATGCTCCGTTTTATCCCGCGCATGACCAGGCCGTACAAGAGATATTTGTCTTGAACATGAAAGTTGCCGACGACCACGGGTACCTAAATGCTGTATAGCTTTCTCTGACCTGAACAAGGGACATCCATTTGAATGAATACAAACCAATGACGAACTCCGTTACAGTCCGATTGATACATGTACTGATTACGGGCCTCAAAAAAGAAGCAAATCCAGCTGATACATACTATTTTTTTAACGAATTAAACCTGCGAGACTCTACATGACAAAGTGTACGCACTTGAGATATGATATTCTTCTGTGTACATATTCGATGAGCGATGATACTTACAGAGGGCAAATGCAAACGTTCGACATTTATTGATAATCCACATGATGTGTAATCATACAGGTTATGGAAATACAGTGCACAACGAGATGCATTGATTCTTCCTATGAGAATTATGCGTGGTTCTCTCTCACGCTCTTTTTTGCTCTTTTTTGCTACATTCTGATTTCTTCTGTCGCCCTTCTTTAGCCCCTAGGATTAAAGCTTTAGCTATCAGTTTGATATGACCTCTCAGTCAATGAAATCCTTTTCGGGCTTTTCGCTGGAATAGTTATTGTTTTCCCAGACTGCAATCACCACATAGCAGGTATGGTTAGTACATGGCATCTTAGTCACACTAGATGTATAATAAAGGCATACTAGAAGAAGTTGTTATACCATCAAATGGCAATCTCAGACTTCATACGACACACGATCGATGTATACTCATTTGCCGCAATCCATATCTCCGAAGGAATCGTTGCTAATGCTGAATAGGGTGTATTTTATTTTCCAAAATAAATCCATATATAAGGTTATATGAAAGTGTCTATCAACCGGTAAAAGTATTTCATTAATCAATATAGAGATCTCCTTTACACTTCGACTTGCCAACCCGGTTGACACCAGACGTATCCAGGTGTTCACATGGCGATAACCATGGCGGAAGATTCGTGGTGCGTCAGGAGCAGCGGCAATGGCACACTGGCGGCACCAAGGTGGGCACGAAACCGGCGAAAGGCGGGCATCGGCAAACTACATTGGGTTAATGCGGGGAAGAGGGAGACAGCGGCAAAAAAAAGAACACCTGGGGTGGAAGCAGCGCTGAAGATACGACAGGGACAGGCGCGCAGGCAACGCAAGACGCAGAAAAATAGAGGCGAAGGCGCTGCCCGAAAGGCAGTCAAGTTGTGGTTCCATCGGATGATGTGACTCCGTTTTGACCTTTCTTCCATGGCTCATCAAGTACGGGCACGATTGGTCAATCTACAAAGCACAGAAGATGTCAGATTCCAATAACTCGCAAGGCGATATAAAGATTCATACCGGATAACTCATGCAAGAGAGGCCAAGGATGGATTTGATAAAGCGGAAATAGTCCGCTCAGAACCTGTATTGTTTATGAGAAATCAGTCATCCATGTGATTGAGAATACTGAAACAAGTGCCTTGACGTATCAGCTGATACCCTCCTTCAGAAGACTTACATCTACGACTCTCCCGTCGTTATTTCACTATGCTTCTTGTTTATCAGACCGCAATTTTGTTGCAGACAAGCTTAACAAGCTCTTTGATTTTTCGTATTGTCAACATGATGACTAAGGATAAAGCGTGTTCAACAGCAAAGCATTGCATTAAGGATTATCTCCTTTATCAGAATGTGACAAAGTGACATTGTTTGATATACGAGGCATCAAGAGAGTCTCTGTTGTCGTGCGCCACGGGCTGCATATTAAAACCACTATTGCATTAAACTTATTGTCTTGTATCAATGGAAATATGTGTAATTATACACTTATTGTCAATGATAAACGACATACGCTCCACAAAGACCTCACAGCATGACAAACCTCTTTATCATGTGTTTCGCTGATGGGTTGTTTCATACAATCAGGCAAGTGACCATTCATCCGTCATAGTTATAGAGTCTATTTCTTTGTTTTATTCGTCGTCCGACCTAATACTGCATCATTGCATATAGGAGTAGTCCTCTTCTTATTTCAACAACCCTTCACCATATTCAAAGAAATCTGAGATCCGCTATCTTCTCATATTCACTCTTTTTCCTCCCATTCTTAACATATTCGTATCCATATACACACTATGATGGCACTGGAGAATTATCACAAATTGGACCAGAGTTTTCCCCATAACGACGGCTTGCAGACATCTGTAAGAATGAGATGCAAATGCTTCGAAATTGCTCAACGTTAAGCTGTTCGACGCTTCACTGATTCGGGTCACCAGTGGCTCGCTTTCCAAGAACCTATTACGTTTTACTGTACTTTGCTTTTTATAACCGAAGAAAACTGTTCAGTAGGATTAAGTTCAAGCGAATAGGATGGAAGATAGGCGCACCGATATCCTCGAGACTTGATGTATATAGAGATATCATCGGCCTTACGAACAGGTTCGTCATTCATTACTAAAATGGCCCTTCATATGTTCATACATACTTCTCCAGCTCATTCGCGGTAGCCTTAAGGAAGCTGAGATAACGTCCGGTTGCATTTACCTTTCCTTGCAGCTATGGACTGTCCCGCTCTTTTTTTTGGCTGGTGGTTGTGGGAGCCTCAAGCTACATTTATGATGTTTGATCCGAAATTGCGCTCTTGATTTGGCGCTCTGCAGAATTCCATTTCTTGGACCATGCCATGCTGCGTTTCATGTTAATATCGAATCCAGACGCATCAAGGAAGAAAGAATTTTTCCAAAGTCAATGCCAGTCATGTCCATCGGCACACGCACTCAAGATGCTCTTGGATCTTTGCATCCCTATCCCTGCCTGCAGGCTGAAACCGAGCCTTCCTTAATGACGATCTACATTCATCTTTTATATATTGATGAAGTGTCATTTTCGATACCCTCAAATCTTGGATCAATTGCTCCATCAGTTGCTCTAGGACAATTGACGCATTTTCATCGACCCATTCTAAAATAGCATTCTTATTCTCGCAAGTTGAGAATATTGAACGACCTCTGCGTCTACATTTCTTGCGAATGCTGTCAGGGTCCTTTTCGGTATTGTGATGCCCATAACTGACCTGACCGAGCACAGGTTTCTAGCTGCTTTGCAGCACCTGATGCACTCAAGACCTCCTCGAACATCGGTTTGAAAAATCTGTCCTTATCTTTGTCAGTGTACAGTATGTAGCCGCGCCTGAACTCTGCTTCTTTTATCTGAATTCTTTCGCTTGGGGATATGCGTAGCAACAAGGTCAGGGTTACCTCTACAGGATAGATGACGTAGGTATTCTGTGTGAGAACAAACGGATTGGAGAGTACATTACCTCATCAACGACATGAATGACCATCGTAAAAAAATAGATTGCTCATTTCAGAATGTGAAATGGGTATAAAAGAAAAGGATTCGAAAGGACAAAAAGCTGAATAACATTTATAGAGATGGATTTGCCAAGCTTGTTTATGCAACATTTTTGTGATCTTGCGACTTCAACAACTGCTAGGACGCGACTTCAAAATTTAGTAGCCGAAAGATTAGCATACCATCGATTAAGCTGATGGCAGTCCACATGACAGGTGTCTAGATAGCGTGCGCGATGGTGAGTGCTCCAAGATTATAAGTTATAGTTCGGGGTATTTGCGCTTGTGAATGAGATCTGTAGCGCCCATTTGTAGCTTTCAAGCGGAATGGCTAGCTTGCCTGCCCATCGCGGAAAGCATAGAGGGCTATTGCCATTGCTGCTAAAGATTCACTGTTTGCGTAAAGTAGCACTGATTTGACAAGCGAACAGTTTTGGTGTGAAAACGACCTTCCTTATCGACCATGTGACGATCCCGCCAATGTGCTTTTATGTGTGTGCCACGAGTTCATCGCAACAGTGGTCAGAAACGCTTTGCAGACCAGGCAATTCCTATGCACAGGGTCACCAGAACAGAACAATGTCGGCTCGAGCTTATCTATAGCTATAGCTGCATTTTACATGACGCCGATAACTGGTTTGGTGGTAGCTCATGATATCATCATGCATTCACCCACAGAGCTCGTCCATGGCCCTCACTTCGTTGAAGCTAGGCGCGCTAATGTTCAGAGCTTCAACGAAAGAGGGCGGCATGGATATGCTTTGCGGCGCGAGTTTGACTCAGTCAACGGACGTCTATAATAAAGACGAATAGTGACAATAATTGCACTTCGTCCAAGGTTCCTTCTAATGAAATAGCAGCCGCAGATAGTCTTTTAAAGATGGTCAGTTGCCTTTGCACGAGCCAGTCATTCTGATTTGAAAAATACCAGACACATGTAAAATACACCCTCGGAGAAGCTCCTTCCTCTCTTGCCCCCCCAAAAAAAAGCTGTGACACCAAGTTTTTTTTTTTTTTGGTGAGTCTCATATGTATAAAACGGCACCTCGTGCCAACCTCTTTCTAAACTCTTTCTTTTTCTTTTGCTTAAACAAAATCAACAGATCCATGTCTGAAGCTGCTACTGCCAAGCCTACTGATACCATTGTGACCGCCACCGAGCAGCCCGCTGCTGAACCCGCCGCCGCTGCTGCCGTCGCCACCACTGAGGTCGACAATACCGAGACCGCTCCAGCTGCTGAAGCTGTCAAGGACGGGGATGCCCCCGTGCCTCCTGCCAAGGACGATAAGCCTGAGGTGGAAGCACCTCCCGCTCCTACGGAAGAAGAACACGCTGCGCCTCCACCTACAACTTCTCGGTCCAACACCACTAAGCGACTCTCGTTAGTCTGGAATAAGGCCAAGCGTCAATTCTCTGATAAGAAAGAGGAAAAAAAGCATGCTCACAAGGAAGAGACGCATGCCCACAAGGAACCATCTGCTGCGGTGACTGAGGAACCTCAGACCACCGAAGCTGCTGAAGCGCCTGCTGCAGCTGCTGAGGCTCCAGCCTCTGCTGAAGAACCGGAGTCGACACCAGCACCGGCCGTTCCACCCAAAGATAAGGAAGTCGCCCATCACAATGAGAAGCGCAAATCGTTCTTGGGAGGACTGTTCGGTCGCAGCAAGGTAAAATAATTTTCCATGATGCTGATTGTGCAACATCGCACCAAAGACTTTCCTTTTAAGCACCAGCCCTAAACCGGATTCGAAATGTAATATATAGAGTCCTGTCAGTCATAAGGAGGACGACGCTCATAACAAGGCGACACCAGCTGACTCTGAAGGTAACGATGGTGGTATGCATAGAGTGGCTCTTGAAATTAATCGTGTACGCCATACCCTCTCACTCTAGCGCCCCCGAGTCCAGAAGCGCCTGTCGCTGCTGCTGGGGAACCGGCTGAGGCACCTAAGGAGGCGCCCGCTGCTGAGGTGCCCAAAGAGGAACCCGCTGCTGCATCTGCTCCTGCGGTTGCCGAGGCTCACAAGAAGGAACCTGCTCACAAGAAGGATGAGCACCATGTGATGGATCAGATCAAACCTTTTGTTGGCAAGTTGTTTGGAAACCACAAGAAAGAAGCTGCCCATGTCAAGAAGGAAGAGCCTGCTGCTGAGCAACCTAAAGAGGAGCCCGCTGCTGCTCCTTCTGAAGCTGCAGCTGAGGCACCCACTGTCGACACCGCAAAGGAAGAGCCTGTTTCCCCCACGGCTGAGGCACCTGCTTCCCCTGTGTCCAAGACCAGCTCTGGTAATAATACTTTTATTTTTCTTCATGTTTTTTGTCTGTGTGACATTCTAACATGTGAACGTGTGTAACTTGTCAATCCGTTCTAGACGAGAAGAAGAAGGACAGCAACGCTGTTCAGCTTGGCCGTCGCCTGACCAAGATGCTCCGCTTCCCTAAGAAGGAAAAGAAGGCCGTCGAACAGGAGCCCATCAAGAAGGAAGAAACCGCCAAGGAAGAGCCTGTCGTTCCTGAGGCTGGACCTGTTGCTGAGGAGGTTCCTGCTCCTGCTGCTGCTGCTGCTGCTGTCCATGAGGAGCATCCTCAGGTGGCAGACAACATCGACCCTCTTGGACCTAACGCCAACACGGTCACCAAATAAGTGACACTTGATCAATGCCCTTTGCGCGAGCCACCTTCTCCGAACATTTAATATTCTACTATTCTTAGTTAATTTCTTCTTCTTTCAATTACTAATCTTACGCCACACATATACATTACTCTTTATCTTTCCATCCTCTTCTTTCCTCCTCCTCGTTGTCACACCAAGTAATAAATCACATCATTGATGGATGCAGACCGCACCCAAAGGTCCCACTTAACTCCGCCCTTGTTCTATGATGTTGTGGCACCTTGTGCACTCATGCTTGTATGAATTTGGCAACCCGCCTGACAATTATGATTTTTTCTGTTTCCGTGAAAGGTTCCCTCATCCCCCTAGCATCGCCAAGTATAGTAATCCTGACGACCTGCTGCTGCACTTGCGCCGGTCCATTACAGCCATGGCATTGAGAAGAGGCATGTAATAAGGTTATTTTGTATAAATGTTTTCGTGATGCGAAAAACAAACATGGCCTGATCTACCCATTTCAACATAAGCCAGGCGCGGGGTATCCGGAGCTTGTATCGGCTCGGGGGGCTTTTTTTGGGCACCCACCCCTTTCCACGACGCAGATCCGCGGGCGCGCGCTTCATTCAGTATCGTATCTTGCGACAAGCCAGCCGGCATTTTGCACTCAGCCATACGCAAGCTTTTTGTCCGACGTCGTCGTCATCAAGTGAATCCATTGTTTCAACAGGTGTGGGATGTGGTGATCATCGCTTGTGCACACAGGATCGCCACCCCATTCAAAAAAAAAAACCTTATGCGAGAGAAATATCCTCATTTTTTTTTTTGCAACGCAAAGGCCGGCTGGGTCCTTGCTTTTTTGATTAATTGTGTTTTGTTAGAGCCGCTCTAAATATTTCGGGTGAAAAAAGTTGGTCAATCCATTGGCTAAAGAAGTGTGCAACCCGTGCATGGGGGAATGGACAGGGCCCGTTTGCCCAGCCTAATTCAAATCGAATCCACGGTCGGAGCCCAAAAAAAGCTCGGCAGATCAAAATACAGGATTAGCACAGAATGAATGATACTACAACCCATCTTGCCAAAATTGAAGTCGTGTCGCAAAATCATAAAAATAGAAGCCACGTTTGCCTAGATACCTTTACGCGTGAGGATAAAGCAAAGATCGAATGCACGACGAAATATGGCGCATAAAAAGCTTCCATCTCTATTAATGTTGGCCATTTTTTGCGCTTTCGCATCCTTTTCTTTTATACCCATTTTGCACTCTGAGATGAGAAAGGTTCATGTCGTTGATGAGGGAATGTACTCTCTTCAATCCGTTTGTCCTCACACAGAATACCTACGTCATCTATCCTGTAGAGGTAACCCTGGCCTTGTTACTACGCATGTTCCCAAGCGAAAGAATTCAGATAAAAGAAGCAGAGTTCAGGCGCGGCTACATACTGTACACTGACAAAAATAAGGATAGATTTTTCAAACTGATGTTGAGTGCATCAGGTGTTGCAAAGCAGCTAGAAACCTATGCTCGGTCAGATCAGTTATGGGCATCACAATACCGAAAGGACCTGACAGCATTTGTAAGAAATGTAGACGCAGAGGTCGTTCAGTATCTCAACATGGAGAATAAGAGTGCTATTTTAGAATGGGTCGATGAAAATGTATCAATTATCCTAGAGCAACTGATGGAGCAATTGCTCCAGAGATTTGAGGGTATCAGAAACGACGTTCCATCGATTTATGAAGAATGAATGCAAATTCGTCATTAAGGAAGGCTCGGCATCCGCCTTGTCAATCATCCACCTTGATTTCCTATAAATAATGGACAGCTGAGAAATCTGCTTCTTCATGAACTCCAATCTCACCTTCTCTTTCATGCTCTTATCCGGTATGACCACAATATACTAAATTGTTTGTTACAATTTAACTTCTACTCTCCTTTGGATATTGATCAATCTTACCCTATTTTGATGACGCATGGAAGAGTGGAGTTCTTGGACGTCCTTCCGCTCTTTCTTTCCGCTGCTACATCTGGACCCCGCTCCGTTCCTTTCTCCTCTCATTGTTGGGCTCTTTTTCTTCCCTCCTCCTCTTCAATTTTCTGTCCTTGTTATCGCCAGAACACCCCAACTACCCTTCGGAGGTGAGTTAAAGGTGCATGATGAAGGATTAATGTTTTCAGCTGATTAATGATCGTCGACACGAAATCCTTTGATCTAATAATACGGCAGCTTTATACAATTTATGCATTGTTATTTATCTCAAGTACGAAGTAAGTGTTAGGAAATAAAGTATAGATGCAGCCAACCAACAATAACTTATTCCTGATTTGACATCTTCAACATATTTCTTAAGATGTAAGGTGTATATGATCCGGTAGGCCTGCAACTATAATTAAAAGTACTATGTATCATTAGTACAGGGTGCTAATTTGATGTGAGTAAAAACCTTTGCCAATTCGCTACTGTACGTAGGCGCTGTGAAGCTTCGATTACGAGGTACAACATTCCGGGTCATGTGATGTAAAGCATTTATTTCCGTGTATATTATATGCTAGAGCGCGGCTGAGGCAACAGAAAGACGGGTATAGATAATGATCCGACTAGAAACATATATAAAGATGTAATGGACTATCATGGCGGGGGGGGGAAGTTGCTTTGATGGATATCCGTAAAGTTGGAGGGGGTTATAGATGAAAAGATTTCGCATCGATACTCACTCGTCAGTTGAAAACAGTAACACTTCCCTCCACATCCTTTAACTTACACTCAAGGGCCCTGAAGGATCTAAGAGTTATCTTTTGTACTCTCGGGGATAACCGGTACGGAGAGAGGAGGTGAGATATGAAAGAATGCCGAAGAATGGCGGCGGCAGAGAGAAAGAACGGAAGGGTGTCCAGGAACTCCTCTTTTCTATAAATCATCTAGTACGGGTACAATTGGACAATTTGCAACGACGAGTGGACGTTAGATTGCAACGAATCAAGATGATAGTGTAATCATACCGGATGAGAACATGGAAGAAAGAGTCAGGTTGCGGCTTAGTGAAGAAACAGTTTTCTCAGCTGTCCAGTATTTATAGGAAGTAGTTCCCATATGCAAATTTCTTGCGATGACCGCCCGCCGGGAAATAGGTTGCAATGAACGACAACTTCTTCAACTGGGAAACACCCCGTCCATCCGGGGGATGTAGGCGTAGTAGAGATAAGCCTTTTTATTTGTCAACCTAAAGGAGAACAGACAACGCCTCTCTTATCCTCATTCCCGTGTTATATTGAACACATCCTGGTCTTGATTAAATAGTGATGGAGGGGATTGTTCTCTTTTCTCAACGACTGCTGAGTCCAACATTCATCAAAGGACCCGCAGAAATTGCTCTGTTATCATATCCTTAGATAATAAACTTATGCGATTGACTCGTGCCATTCTTATTTCAGTTTCTGACTCCTGCCTAACAAAATTAAGATGGCTACTTCATTGTGTACTACTAAGGACTTTAATGGAAGAGAAAAGTAGTATTAACTTCATTATCTGCATCTATGATATATATTATCACTACGAAATCTAGCTGTTCACCGCCTTGCGATCTTCTTTTTATTTGATAACACGCTTCACAAAAGATCTATTTGCCACCATAATTTCACAAGTACTTTGAGTATAAGCACCCATGGTCCTGATATCGGCAACCATACCATAGTTGTAAAGGCGCCCATCGATGGCAGCGGCTGGAGGCTAGCGTATCGCGAAAAAATGCATCATGGGTCGACCTTATGAATACAATTACAACCCATCCGTACGCAACATCAACGAACATTTTTCTAAAAGAGTTCCAGGCCAACGAAGCCTTCAATATTACGACATTTCTGACCGAAAGACGCTTTGCTGAAGTCTGACTTGTTCTGATCGATTACAAACGACAACGCTGAGGAGAGAAAACAGATCGATACAGGAATCTGTTTGATGAACATTCGACTTTATATCTCTTATATACCAACTATGAACGACCATCCTTTCCATACTCTCGGTAGTGTACAAATTCGAGCGTTCCGAGATGATCGTTGCTTACACCAATAACATTCAGACGCGATTCGGTCAACACTTCTGGCGAACCATCAGCGTATTGCTCAATACTCGACAGCTGAGAGCAGAACTTGAAGAACAACTGAGTGCTCAGTGTCTGGATGCAACGCAGATCTGGCAGTATATTCAAGGAACAGTGATGGAACCAGCCAAATCATTCAAACTGATAATCGCTGGTCAAAGTATTGCCAAAAACGAGATCACCGCAGATCCTGCTTAAGTTGAAGAAGCTTTCGACGCCATTCGGTCAATATTCGATGCCTATCTCAGTCGTTAAATGTTTGATAACAATGGCATAAATTATGATGTGAAGGCCAGCCCTATCCGACATAGGGTAGCGTTTTACCACATTGCTCGCTTTCTCCACAAGCTCCAGTTGCCTGCATTTTCCTGTTTCCCTCTTCATCGACCGTGGTCTCCTTCATACATATTGATCGACATAAAAGTCATATGGCAAAACATTATGGGCCGTCATCAATGTACAGTCTAAAGCACTTAGGCCTGCGGAAATGGGATATTCCTCCGATTTCATGGTACACTGGAAACTGACATTTTAGGGGTATGTATTACCAAAAAGAGAAGGGATAGAGATACAGACCCAAGATCCAGCGCGCTACCAAGAGTCGATAAGGAGCCAATTGGATACGTGGACAGTTTGACCGCTGAGAGGCATTGCGAGATAGCAGACCGATGCTTGACAGTGGATCCCGGGCGTAGAGATATGCTATACTGCATTGACTAACGTTCCACTCTCCTTGATCATGTAAAGTTTCGCCACACCAAGCAGGAGCAAGGTAAGATGAGAAAGACAAAAAACCATCGACGGTTGAATGGACGGCTCAAGGGCCAGGATTCGGAGGTGGTACGAGCCAAACTTGATCTCTCAGGATTTCAGAGAAATATTTTGAAAGTAGGCTGCTGCCACCGTTTCCTCGTTGCCTTGGCTGTCCTTCAGCAATTCTATGGATCAACGTCGACCGTTACATAGCCACGATCGCTTTTTATTATGCAAAATTCGTTTGTCATGTCAAGCTGGTCGGCTCCCCACACGCAATTTCATGAGCCCTCCGTGGAAAAGGGTTTCAGGGGACTACTCGGGAAGCATGGATTTGAAGTTTTCCTCATTGACGAGCGCAAAGCGAGCAGATATTGTCGAACGCGTCTCAATAAGATCTTATCGACTTACAAGCGAGTGCAAAATCGATGTCCCGATCGCTGGGGACGAGAAGAAAGATGGCGTGCTGAGGCCATATGCCATGGTCTACTAAGGCAACGGAATTTCTCTCATCTTGCAGGTAATAATAAAAGCTGATATTTGATGTTTTCCGCAGATGCAGTTGCCAGAATTGCATAGTAAACATGGCAGAGGTCAGTTTACAGCCCCGTCTGTGGAATCAATTTGACAGCATGCCTCAACGTGCATCATATCATCTGCAATCTTCGTTCTGATGGCTTAGGGCCCCCAAAGATTTTGTCGTGGAGCCGTATCGATTGTCAGGACGCGAGCACCAGAATCTGAATTGGGTAATCCCAAGAGCATAAAGAACAAGAGGATCGCGAGAACCACGCAGGTCACGGCAGTAACCAGGTTCATGGGGCCAGCAGGCGACGCAACATCCTTAATAACTACGAAGAGTATCATGCCATGACGAGTATCTTCCAGCTGACCCGCTAGCAATTCGGCACATGTGTTCATTCCGACTTCCTACTATTATGTATCAATGATGCTTGACTCGGACAATCCTCCTACGCCCCTACGTCCCTATGCCGCTTCCCTTCTATATTTATTTATGCGTTGCGAATAATATAGGACGCATCGACTCATTCAATAAACAGCCATATTCATTCTTTTGTATTGGTGGTTACACCACCTATTTTCAGAGTCAATGCAACCACTATTCTTGTTATGCTTCTCTTGCCCATTTTACTTTAAGTACATACATTACGATCATAGTCCTATATAAAAAGAGAATTGGACATAGCCCCAGCTCTCCAAGAATTACATGCATTTATGTTCTTATGGAGAATACGCGTACCACCTTTATTTTTTCATTTCTTAAGAATATTGTTAGGTTTGCTCTCGTACTGCAGCGCTGATTACTACCATAAATGAACATGCATTTCTAGTTGTTGCAAAGCAACTGACGCACTCAAACGTTCACCAATATCAGCGTGAACAATCCGATCTTGTCTTGGCCAATGTACGCTGTGCCGCCGCGCTTAAAGTATGTTTCTTTCATCCGAGCGGCTGTATCCCCTCGCTTGGGGATACGCGTAACAACAATCCCAGGGTTACCCCTGAAACATATACTGCGCAGATACTCTGAAAGAGAGCAAATGTATCGAAGAGAGTACAACTCCTCATCAATGGCATAGTCCATAGATTCAGGGTAGCCATGCTCATCCATCACATGGTCTTGCCCATTGTAGTACAAAAAATAGTTTATTCATTTCAGAATGTAAAATGGGTATAAAGGAAAAGGATTCAAAAGGGCAAAGAACGGAGTAATCTTTATAGAGATGGATTTGTCGAGCTTTTTTATGCGTCATCTTTAGCCATGCGTGCGACATTTACTTTGTCACCACGCGTAAAGATTTCTAGGCAAACGCGACTTCAGAACCGCTAGGACATGACCTCAAGTTTGGAAAACTGTGTATAATTCGGGTAGTGGAAATGAAGCATGGTCGTGATCTCTGGAAGAATTCAATGTTAATAATAACGTAAAGCGTACTTAGAGCTCACGGTTTTCTCCTCGAGCGCATTTTAGTTGCATGCACCATCACGGTA
Organism: Dichotomocladium elegans; assembly: GCA_025716815.1. Classification (NCBI taxonomy): domain Eukaryota; kingdom Fungi; phylum Mucoromycota; class Mucoromycetes; order Mucorales; family Lichtheimiaceae; genus Dichotomocladium; species Dichotomocladium elegans. Next base: position 1,365,653 of record JAIXMN010000007.1, read on the forward strand.
TCGCATACCATCTTTCTGCCCAGGAGTATGGACATCAGCCTACTACGTACTCTATTGGTTGATGCTGCTATATGCACATGTGTATAACGTTTGGCTCGTCAAATTCACAAATGTTGACGTCGTTAGATCCCAACGAGTATGACGTTATAATAGTAGGGCACTGGATATCTCCTTCAATGCTAGCGTGGGGAGCCAGAGAGGCTCACTTAATCTAGTCTACCAACCCCTACTTGACATTGAAAGAGAAACACTTCTTGGGGACGATGCTTTTTGATAATCGATATCCCTATCCCACCGGCTTTCCTCTTTTCGTTGGCTCGGATGATCTGTTCCTTCTGAAGCCAAAGTGATCATTGCCCCAATCCATTATTGATCTCTTGTTCCCATTATAACTTTCTTCCTTTCGACTGAGTATATCTCTTTCCGAGAGTGATCCATTCTGTAATGCGATGTCATATTTTCAGTAATAGACTGCCTTGTCTACCGCAAAGTTATCATGTAAACACGAAAAGTTATTGCACTTCTGAAGAGAGAATGTTGACTAGATTGGATACGTATCTCGGCGCGCGGCAGGTGTACGGAGGATACTAATTATAGAAATCACACGAGTGGGAAAACACTTGGTCGAGACAGGAGCAAATGCCAATGGACTGACCAGTCTGTGGGCCATCATAATGACTAAACTAGAGCGAATTGTGATTTCGCTATTATCTTACGGGAAACACTTTCATCACCAGCCAACAGAGTCATACTAAAGGGTCAATTATCGGCAGATATGGTTCCTATCCAGGTATGTAGCACAAGCTCAAAGTCCGGGGAATCCAGTTGTCCTGTGGGTAATGTATCAGCCACATCATCTTCGCGGTATCGGTTATTTTTCACTTCCAAGCAGAACAGAGAAGTATGTGTATAATTGTATGGTTAGTCCTAGGACTAACCGAACCGGAACCCCATCGACGATCCCACCACCGCTCCCATTCTTGATTTTCTATGCCCACCTTCAATCGATGATCAAAGAGTTTATGATAGACTATTTGGACCTTTTAATTGTTTTGATTGCTTTTGTTCAATGTCTACAACGCTCGATGGATTCCAGTTCGAGTCCGCTGTACTCAGCCAATTGTCCTAAAGTACCGTTGGGCAACTTTTGTCGACTCGGGTATAGTTCGCAAGTCTTCGTACTCGTGAGATCACAAGCAATTAATTCTGCCAGAGTACTGCATTAAAGACACATTCATTATCATCCACTTTATCTACATTATTGACTGCGTCGACTGGCGTGCTTAGGAAATGAGGCAAGCGAGTTCCAAAAAGGAGATATGCCGCTTTTTCTTGCTAAACAAACTCACAGCATATGTCAGAAAATAAGCGAATCTCGCACGCGTCCCAATACGCCAATTCTTTCATATGATATGTAGTTCCCCCCCAACAAAAGTGCTGTGTTACAAAAGAGGGGTTTAAGGAACCGATGGCTGCTTCGGATATACTAGAGGAAAGAGCTATGTAGCGCATAACGGTTTTGTGGGAGTCCAGGTACGTATGACGATAAAGGGATATTCCCTAATTGAATGCGAGAGTCCGGTGCTGGACTGGGATATATAGCATTTGCTACTAAAAATATGACATCTATGCACGCCTCTTCAGTATCTGTCATTGCGCCAATACAAAAATAAGGCGGGGTGCTGTTCTTTATTGGGATGCTACAAATTCCCTATTTATCTCCGTCCGACAGTAAATGGTAATGACTGTGACAGGTGAGCGGGGATCATGTTCAAACAATCAATGGTATTCCAAGCAGCGTTGTTAGCTAATAAGTGTTTCGGGTGTCACCAAATGAATTCCGATTCTTGACCAGCTGTCTCACTGGGAAAGAAAGAAGAAAGAAAAAAAGAACTCCTCCCGGCTCATTCAAACAAATAGATGCAATTGTATTACAAATAAAGAGTTGCTTATCGCGTCACACAGTTCCATACACTTGGATACCGCATTATCATGGATGATCACCACTAATGTCTCTTGTTCGTGCCAAAGCCCGGTGGTCAGGACACTGACCTCGCTCCTAAGCTGCAGTTTCCCCTCTTTCTTTCGGCGATATATGCCAGGCCAAAAAGAGATGAGGCTTTGGTTAACACTTGGCAGCTACTTGTACGATGATTTATTGTGGGAGTTGGGAAAAGCGTCGTCATGGGAATCATGACAGACAGATGGGTTCGAAAATATGACGCTAGCAGGACAGAAAACAAAGAAATGCGTACGTCTCTGTATATAGGGTCTTTCAATAACACTGGAGTCTTTTGAGGTCTGTGTGCGTGTGTTATCACTGAACGTGTGAATGCATAGTCAGGCTTTTATTTGGTATGTCGCTTCTGCGTTTCCGTATATATAGCGTGCTCTTGCCGCTACAATACATCACTTTTGCATTCGATTCTTGGTATATATATGGAGGCGGGCGTATTTACCAAATGAACGAGCAGGACAGATGGAGTAGAAGGTTAGGTGAGGACGCAATCGTTGAGGCCGAACATACTTGCCTGGTAGAATATTCCAAACTATCGTTGGCGCACAGAAGCAAAGGTCTGTATGCATATACTTCCTTGTTGATAGCATTGCTGCATCCTTTGGAACGAGAATATCGGATGGAATTTAAAAAGTGTCCCTGAGGCCGTATAGATTTAGAGTCACCCGTTTCGGATATCGTATGCCATATAAGGCACGCCCATGCTGACCTTTTTCACTTTTTCTTGTGTGTGACGAGAAGGGTTGGCTCGGAAGAGCGCGCCAAGGCAGGTGGTGATGGCGCGTGTATATACATGCCATATTATATATGTACATGAGTGTATGTGTGCGGAATGAGGAGATGGTGTAGGGATATCATCTAAAGTGTTTCATGACAAAGTATAAAGATCTCGTACAGAATAATGAAACGATGTTATAGCAGATACACAACAGCATTTAAGGAGGGGAGGAGGGAAGGGGTCGGGGTGGTTGGGTTAGTGCCACATGATTAGTATAAGAATGCCATGTAGTGGGAAAAGAAAAGGTGAACAGTGCTGCTACAAACATTTGTATTAAAGTTTGGCCTCGATCCTTTTATCTCCTCTCTCTCTCTCTCTCTCTCTCTCTCTTTTCTCTATATATATCCTACGGTACCTGGTCACCATTCCACCACTGCTTTTCATTGCGACACATGACGCGACCTGCATCACCGCCATCTTCATCTCAACCCAACTTAATCACGAATTCGAGTAACAGCGATGACTGTGGTGGCAATAAGAATGATCAACCCGTAAAACTGAATTCCGGCGTACCCCGTCATTCTGAGAAGGCGGAAAAAGGAGGACTTTTCGCCTCTCCACGCCTCTGTTCTGCTGCCTTGTTTGCTGTCCCCTCCGTCTCTCTCAGCAATGCTCACGCCGTGAGCAGTAGCATAGGCCCACTCACGCCCCCACTCACACTTGATCAGCAGCAAGCCTCCGACAATGCCACTATGACAGCAACCATCAAAACTTCCTCACAATCTTTGTTGCCGATCCTAAGGCCTGAAAGCTGTACCAAATTACAAACAACGGCTACTGTGCAGCAAAAACAACAACATCAGTCAATACAAAAAAGAAAACATTCATTTTGCTCTGCTGACGTTGTGCACGATGTTTATTGCTGCATGTTCCGAATCACACTGGACGATAAAGGATCAATAGGTAAAGAAACACGGTATGTTCATGAGTCTGGGAGCCTTACATTTATTTGTTTTCTTGCAGCTGCTTTGTGCTATTTACCAACGCGATTCCAAAAAATGATTGAATTTTACCACACTGTATGTTTTGTTCCTTCTTCCAAACAGCAAGAGTCGCCCAAATCTATTATTAAATCGTCAGACCCACTAGGAAATACCGACAGCATACCGAGATCTAGGCCTTGGCGATCTTTTAGTGGCCCAGGGATTTCGGTGGGCTGAAGCAACCAACCTTTTGGTCATCCCCACCTGCCCATTTGTACAGAGATATCTCGACCGGAACAGTAAAAATTGGGGCTGCGTCGTGCATACCGAATCTGAAGGCCTATCTAGACTCTTCGCTGCTGCATCATTATCATCACTACCATCGTCTACATCACCAGTGCACCGCTCATCCCCTCCTTCGCCTGCGCCGGTGTCCCTACAGCATGAGGAGCCCAAGGCCGTAGAATGATGTTTCACCTTGCTGCTCCCGTTACTCTGTACTATCATCGCCATCGAAATGCACGGTAACAAAGCCAACGCACTGACACTCAACAAAATGAGCTATTGTGAAAATATCCACTCGTCCAAGTCAAACTTTGGTCTTCTTTTTTACATTCCTTTCACCTCACCTCTGACTGGGACATGCGGTCCTTGACCCCATGATTTCCCAAACCTGACACACGGGAGCAGAAAAGACAAAGGCCTAGACCCTTTCATGTGGCAATTCATCATCTCTTTTCCCCTTCATCTTCCACATCCACATGAGCATATCAGTCGCTGATGGTGTATGTATACATATTCTTATTCTGGTTTTTCCCAGAATGGTGCTTTCTTCAGTATATGCATGCATATATATACATATATATCATTATTTTCTCATTACCTCTCTCTTGTATTTTAACTCCATGATTCGGTGTGTACCTGACTTCTATTGCCCTGCCCCTGTTTACTGTTGCTATTGTTATTGCGATTGAGACACCGAATCACAACGTCCGATGAAAGCTTCTCTATGCATCTGCGAGCAACTGTATACTCTCTAATTCTATAGCAACACTGTTGATCACAACACAAATTGATTTTCGTTGGTTCATTTTTGCGGTCGCAAAGCAAAAGTGCTGGAAAAAAAAAGGGCGTGAAAAAAAAAAAGTATTCTGGCGGAGGATTAACTTTACAATTTAAATAAAAAAATTTTGGCGCGCGCTCACTCACAGAATCAATAAACAATTGGGAATGGATCCAAAGCAGAGGAGTGTGTGTATGTTTGGAAAAATTAGAAGAGAGACCTCTAGGGATCTGCTCATTACCTTTTCCGCATTGAACCTTCCATCGATAGATGGTATGCGTGGTTAAGGGAATGCTGCACGCATATATATATGAAACCATTTTTCCCTTTTTGCTCAGACAAACCTTTCTACAGTTCTTGAAAAGGACGTCGGACGGTCATCGTTACCTCCACAGGTGGCAATAAGGGACATGGGCACCTTCTGTAAAGCAATTGCTTGTGATACTTCTGTCGACATTCGCGGGTACGAACGGGTATGCTTTGTTGGAGTTATTTGTATTACGTAAAATAATGTTCACGGTGACGCGATGTGTACAATGGCGATAGGGGATAGCCGTTTCCAAACCTCTCCATCTCCCCTTCCCCCCCCCCAAACACACACACATACCAAGTCAGGACAGCGGAGCTATGCACAAGCAAGACACTTGCCACCGTTTTGATGCTGCAATGTAAATATCCATTTGGCGGGTTGTGGTCAGGCGCATAGAGCAAATGATCACCCCCTGTTGTAATATAATAAACTAGTTTTGGAATTGACAGGATGAGCAGCGAAAAATGGGTCGCTGCTTGTTTCTTGAATTATCTCTAAAAAGGAAGAGCATGGATTCATCGTCGATATGGTAACTTGATTCATGCGTTGTTATCAACTTGTAGAAACACAATTCGCCTCTTTAAAAAACTGGTGGCTCCATATAAAGTAGGAAGATCATGTGCAAAGTCGACTTAAAGCTTTCTTGGATGAACCTTACCTAAACCCGTCCGCTTTTTCTCTCTTTCTTTCCTTCTCTCCCTTCAGCTCTCTTTCACCTTCTCTTTTTTGTTGATTCAGTGAACGTGGTGCTCACGGTTAAGTCGAGATGCAGAATAATAAATGGTCGTCATCTCAGGAATCGACATCCAACTACGTGGGGCTCTCAGCTGACGCATATTCGTATCGTCAAACGCCACCCCCTCCACCACCTGCAGGTACACCCAATGTGGCGGCGGCGGCGGCGGCGGCAGCGGCGGGGCCCGAGGGACTTTCAATGCACGGGTAAAGGCTGGAAGAAAGGGCTGGGCGACCACAACCAATGGAGCGACAAGTTTAAGTCACCTAGGTTATTGATTGAAAAGGATTGGGATCGGAATTCAATACAATTATAGATTGATGTCGATGACGCAGCAACCCGGCACACCTCAACCTGATGTAGCAACGCAACCGGTGGTTGGCGTGTCGAGTCTTCCTCCGACACCTGTAACGAGCAGTCGATCACCAAGTAGTGACACGAGCAGCAGTATTGGCGGTGGTGGGAAAGGCAGCAGCAGCAGCAGCACGACCACCACCATGGGTGTCATGCCGCGACCTAACTTGCCAGCACGTCCAGCGAGCTTCACGAGCATGACGACTTTCCCATCCCATCCATATCAACAATTCCCCGGTCCAATCAGAAAACGAAGAGCGGAATCCATCTTCTCCTTTGAGATGGGTCCTTTTTTTTCCAGCACCAAACAACACGAGGAGCTCCTGAGCCTTGATCAGACCAACGGGTAACCATATGTAAATGTTATGAGCATCCCATCACTTCAGCTAATATCAAATTTCAGCTATCAAATCCAGCTGCACGCCAAGATGGATCGCGGTTTCTTCCGTGCAGATCAAGATTGGGCATGTTATCGACGCAACTACTTTCAAGTGAGTAGCACATTTGACGTCCTCGGGATTAATTACCCGCTGCAGACTTCAGAAGTGCCGTGCCTTCTTCGAAAATCATCGACCCAAGAGTTGCACCAAGTCGAGTTCTTTTCTATTGGTGTGAGTGCCTGTGTATCCAGCAATCCTGAAAAGAAGATTGAGCTGGTACAGCATACGCCGAAGCGCGACAAGGGCCCGCAGATGGTCCCCAAACCTCAGCCGGTCAGAGCAGGTGGAAACCTGCATCTGGCGTCTGTCGGTTCAAGTCACCAAATAGTCACCTTTGAGCGCATGCAATTCAAGACTGCGACAGCAAACAACGGCAAGCGACGAGCCGCGCAGCAGTACTATGAGATCGTAATTGATTTGTTTGCAAATACATCCCAAGGAGAAACAATCTGTGTCGCAACCTGTCAGTCAGCACCGCTGGTGGTGCGTGGGCGAAGCCCAGGCCATTACGCTGATTCGCATACTCGCTATAAGCACAACGGCATGACAACTTCTCCTCCACCACCCCCGCCACTATCTCATCATCATCTTCCATCTTCAGACCAGCAGCAGCGCCTCCCACCACCACCTCCTCCTCCATCAGGCCCAACCGCGATTCCTTCCGGGGGGCCTCCACCAAATCGCTACATTGGCTTGCCAACCTCGCCTGTCACTGATTTCGGACCATACTCGTCGTATTATGGATACCCTGTCGGGCCTACTGTTGCCACGCCGAATACATATAGCCATAGCTCTGGTGTCTCGGGAACAGGAGGTCATGGCACTTATTCCATGCCTCCTTTGCCAAGCGCACCAGTTGGTCAGTCGTCCTATTTTCAGCAGCAACAGCGATCTGACGGAGGAGCAGGTGGATCATCGGATTATTATGAACCCCATTCATTTTACAACAGCCGTCCGACCGATTCAGGGCCCAATTCGATGACAGGGCCGGGCCATCATCCTCAGCTAGGTTATGCACCTGGTCCACCAACTCAACTGCAGCATCAACATCATGCGCCGTATGAAGATTACGCTTATGGAACTTCTGCAGCACCCTCGCCAGACGTGCAAGCCCAGCATCACCACGCCTGATTGAGTTCTTTTTCCTCAAATACTAGTCCTGGATTTTCCGTACGGCTGGACCGTGTCGCTGGCGGGTTGTACCTGAAAAAATATTGTTATTATTATTAGTATCATCTTCGTCATTTTCGATCTTCTTTTCTCTCCTCCCTCCCTCCCTCCCTCTCTCTCTCTCCATCCCTCCCTCTCTATGGTAAAAAAAATTCCCCCCACAAACAAGCAAGGGAACTTTATGCATAATCTTTTTTCTTTTATTAATCGCTAAGATACAACTTTATATATTTGCTTCTATACTGTCGCCCGATTCAATATACATATGTATTAATAAATAGTACACGTACACAAACATGGCCACGTTGGGACAGGGCTCCGGAAAGATAAAAGGGAAAGAGTGGCAGAGCCAGGAAAAAGGGAACAATCTTTGATAATACAAAGCAATCAATGTGATTATGTGCGGGCCCTGCTACGATAGTCACTCAATAATTGATTATTGCTGCATAAAGAAACGGAATGCTTAGTATTTTTTCTTCCTTTCTTTTCGCTCTCTTGTTATTTCACAGGCCTTTGTCATCAGAGGGCGTTTGGAGTATCTTGACCATTCCTGTACGGGGACCTCGTGTTTCGTCTATCTAAAATTATTTCTCCGTCCTTCTTCCACCACTCTTACCCAAATGAGCACTGTTCCTGGCGACCGATTCATACGCACGTTGACGCATTATCTCGACTCGAATGTGGGAAGACTTCAAGTCAAAGATGGCACTATAAAACGCAAGTCGGCACCTAGCATCGGCGGATCTTCAAGCAATTCACAGACCTACAAGACGAACCAGGGCGGTTCGATTGCGCCATCATCGCTATATGGCATTCCCGTGCCTTATATGTCGTTACTGGCAGCAGCATCACCCACGACCGCGTTGACAGTGACGTCTTTTATGCCCAGTCGTTCAACGCTCACTCTTGATATACATCACCTCTATTTCCTCTTAGTACAGTTTGAACACCTCGGACTGGACGTAGGGGATCCGGCTTTACTCGGCACAGTTCCGGAGGGCGGCATCGTGGATGAAGCCGAGCCTTCTGCGGTCGATGAGACGCGTTCCATCATGTCAGTCGGATCCATCGCATCGACGCTATCGCTTACAACAGGTTGGAATTTTTGGAACCGTGGGTTGCCGATGACGCAGCAACCGCCGAGAACCATCCAGCAGGATATTGAGCATATTTACGAATATTTTGGCCAAGTGTCTGCCCTCAAGCTCCAGCTGAATCTCAAGAATCCACGGGTTATCCAAAACTACTCCAATACTCTATCAGACAACATCCGTCTTTCGCTCAAACCCTTCAAGCGACTAACTCATCTTGAATTGCGTAATGTCCATCCGCAACTGCTAGCTGAATGGCCACTCCAGACAAACATGGGTGGGCTGATGACTTTAGTAGTCCAGGGGGCCAGGATCGAGGATGCCACTGAAGTTATTACGCCTAATGCGTCATGGATGACCCTTAAGAGACTGTCACTTGCAGACAATAATATCATATCACTAGACACAGACCTCCTCGACCGGATAAGAAGCGTCACTGATCTAGATCTATCAACAAACCTGCTTGCAGATGTTCCTGCCGCGCTTGCCTGCCTATACAATCTACAGTCGCTCCAGCTGGCAAACAACATGATCTCCTCGGTCACTGGAATCAACACAGTGCTCGGCAATATCCAGGAACTCGATCTCCGAGGAAATAGGCTGACGATGCTGGCCGGGTTAGAGAGGCTGTGGGCGCTTGAGCGCGTTGATTTGAGGGATAACCGAATCGAAGACACCGGTGAGGTTGGTCGGCTCGCGAGCCTTCCTAATATTGAGGATGTGTGGGTTCAGGGCAATCCCTTCACTCAGCTCAATCCGGACTACCGGATTCAGCTGTTCACTGCATTTAAGCAGCAGGACATTGACATCAAGCTCGACGGGTCGACACCGAGTTTTGCTGAACGTAGGCGCATAGGAGCGCGCGACACGCCATTGTCCGTACCGGCTGGGGAAGATGCCAGGGCGACTGCTGCGGAGCCTGCGAAGATCACAAAGGCCAAGTCAAAACGCGTCGTTAAACTCGGGAAGGATTCACGCGCAGCAGCAGCAGCAGCAGCAACAACAGCAGCAGCAGAAGCTGCGGCAATAACAGACGATTCAGAGGAACAGAACCAAGATTCGGAGGAAGGACAAGAAAGACACCTGCATCGAGCGGCTGACCTGGAACAGGCAGCGATCTTGAATCGTCGCAAATCCGTAACGTCACGGAGACGTCGTCTGAACCGCCGCAGTACCCAGTCGCCGTCCACCACAGACGATGAGAGTCAACGGCGCCAGCGGTCCATGTCTCCCAACTCATTTAGGCGAAAGATCGAATCCATGCGACAAGAAGCCGGAACTGAATGGCTGCGCGTCCTTCAAGAAATGGATCTTGGTAAGGCTAAAACTGCAGCAGCCGCGCCTGCGACTACGGCTGCCGCAAGTGCAAACGAGAACGTTTAACATCCCTCCCATATATCTCCTCATCCTCTTTCCACTCACATACAAACGCAAGTTTACATTATATGCCTTTGTCCCCCTCACCCTTTTTATATATTATTATATGTTTTCAGACTTCTTGAGATAATCAATGATTTCTGCATTCGGTAAACCAAGGGTTCTTAATTCAGCTATCAACTGGGCGTGAGCGGCAAGGATCTGTGCTGTGGCTTGCCGTCGAGCAATCTCCATCTCTGCTAGGGATTCCGTCTCGCGGATGGCTAACTTTCGTCGCTTGATTTCCATCCTGTCCAAATGAATGGTCTCGCGGAGTCGGAGCCGTTGGATTTCGATGCGTTCGTTGCTAGTAATGGGCTCTTCTTGGAGGTGGGGTGGATACCTTGAGGGGGATGGATGAAATGCCACGGGTTGCGAGGAGGAAAGAGAAGAGGAGGATTCGGCTGATGTCGGAGCGGGTGGATGTGATGGATGCACGTCATTGGATAAGACGGGTCTTATGGGTGCAAAGGCAGACATATGAGCCAGATTTTGCTGCTGTGAAATAGGATGATGGGGTGGTGTTGATTGTTTCGCCTGTTGCTGCTGTACTTCCTCCTTCTTGTCCGGAGTATGTTGTGCCGACGATGGGGTCTTGTGCTTGAAAGGTAGAAATTCGCTAAAGGTAGGCTCGATCCGATAATAATATTTGCACTTTTGCATGACAATGGCTGCGGATCAATTTTCCATTAGTCAAAATAAAATTGAACCAACACCAAAAAAAAAACCCACTTACCACGCGTCGCGTCGTCATGCGTCGCACTATCCAAATCCTTGTTGTTGTTCACAATCCACAGCCTTGCCTTTTCGAAATCATGCTCGAGTTGATAGATCTTGGTATGGATGTCTGCCTGCTTGCGGTAATCAATGCCAGCTTGCAAAAGCTCATTCAAAAGCTCGCTAATGAGTGACTTTTTGGACATTTGCTGGCCATTGCTGCTCACACCAGTTCTCCATATGCGAAACTTTTCATCCCGCAGCAGCCAATTGAGCATCATTTCCATGCTGGACGTTTTGCCGTCTCTTCCGGCATCGGTATCCCAAGCAATGGGCTTTTTCCGAATCTGCGGCTGTGGATTCTTTGAGGACGTGCTGCCCGTAACCATGGCAGGCTCTGCTGAAGTGGAAGTAGACAGGTGTACTTGAATAGGAGACGCGGGAACTACAACAGGCGTACGTGCTGAAACATAGAGGAGCACGGTCACGTTTATTATTATGATTATAATTATGATTATTATTAGTATTATTATTTTTGGATGATGGCTGAAGCAGAAGAGAGTCTTTAAGCGTATTTACTTTGATCTGTAACCGCAGGAGAGGATATGGGCACTTGCTCAGCGACCATGAATATAACGTGAAAGGAAAAGAAATGAGAGAGAGAGAAAAAAGGGGTGGTGAGTACAGGTCCCTCGGCAATTAGACATTTAAAATATTTCATTAAAACGATATTATTTAGGGACCGCAACTCACCCATACTACGCATAGTAAAGTAACCATAAACAATGCGATGTAATACAACCACTCTCACATTAATGAACATCCCAAACATTGCTTCTCAGCAAGAGGGGATGATTGAGAGCATATACCTGCCTATGTTCCACACGCCACTTTAACCACCCATAATTCACTTCACCCCATATCTTCCATCCCTTTATGAGATATGCCCAATAATACCTCATAAACCTTATTACGTTTCTACTACTTTCCTGAATGGACTGATTTGAAACGCCCGCCATTTTATTCCCCGCTCTAGTTGTTGCCCATGACCTCGATTTTTGTTTAACTCAGACAGAGTTCAAGTAATCTTTACGCGTGATGATAAAGCATGCGCACGGCGAAAGATGTCGCACAAGAAAAAACAGCTTGGCTAAAATGTTAGTTTGCTTTTCACCCCTTATCTTTTATATTCTGAAATGAGCTATCTATTTTTCTACGATGGGCAAGGCTTTGTTCCTGATGAGCGTGGCTGTCCTGCACTTATGGACTATGTTGATGATGTAAATTTCTCTCTTCCTTCACCTTTGTTCCTGCACAGAATATCTGTGTAGTCCATGTTGCAGTGGTAATACTGACCTTGCTTCTACGCATATCCCCAAGCGAAAGAATTCAGATGAAGGTAGCAGACTTTAAGTGTGGCACCGACAAAGAGAAGGTCTATGTTCGCGCATCACAGCAATGGGCATTTCAATATGAAAAAGGACCCTGGCAGCAGATTTTAGAATTGGGCCTTTAATGAGGAGCATAAGGCCGTGCTGATAATATTTATATAAGATATCACTGCCGCTGTTGTATATTCCGTGATATAGGTCCTGTCTGCCGATGCCTTCTGGGGGGGGGAGGAGGACAACGGCCCTCCGAAATCTTCTGGCATTTGACCGGAAACAACAGGTCGCGAATGAATGTGTATAAAATTAGGGCAAGCGGCAAGATCTCCGTTCCACACCCGACGTACTGGACCGTCGTCTTCGGCGCGCAGGATGCAATTTTCGCTGTGAAGTTCATACATCAAAAGACCGTGACAAAGGGCACAGGGCTGCTGCTGCTATTGGTTGTAGTGGCCGTTGTTGTCGCCGAGGCTTAATGCCGTCCAGAAGTTTGCCAGGTTCTCATTGCTGCAGGATTAGACAGCGTTTGCCGGTTTTAAACTCGTCTATTAGGTAATATCGAATCCCATACTTCTGCAGAAGTTCCCTGAAGCCCCTGCCACGTATGGGCCCATGGAATTGAGCCATACGTAGGCGCGCTCACCAGTTCCCGAAGATGAAGACTGCAGTGCTGCCACACTTCTCTATAAGTCTTGGGCAAGCTTAATACCAGCACGCTGTTGCACCTTATGCAGCTGCTTCAGCCGACGGAACTTTTAGGTCGTGCGTGCCTTGTACTGCTGGGATTGGGTATACCGGAACTGTCGAGGCGCGATATTGTTGATTCCTCGTGCACGTAGTACATAAGGTCTCGTCGCCCTGGATCGGCGGCTACACATCGATCTGATATCTCTTCATGACCCGCCCGGCTCAGGCTTATGATACCTCATATAAATTGTACAAGTTGACGGGTTCGCCATTATCGTTCCAAGGTCGCTGCAGAATGGTTTGGCGCAGCGTTTTGCGGTCGGTAAACATATACGTAGCACAGGGTCCATCTGCGATGAAGTGGTAAACAATTAAAAGCGGGAAATTCGAGAAGTTGAGACAAGCAAGCGAGCTGATAAAAGGGTTCCATGTGGCTGACAGAGGCAGGACTTGCTATTGTAAACAGATATTGTCTTTTTCAATTCTGTAGCCTTTGGGATATGAGGTGATAAGAAGTAATATGACCTGCAAAGCCTCCTCGGCTACGAATTGCCAACTTGAAGCGCCTGGAGGGCTCGATCATGTTTTTCAGATTACCGGGCGCTTTAGTTCTACGGCACTCAATCCATGATCGAACAGGTCTCTTTCCATTGTAGCTTTTTGACCTCGAACGTCCAGCAAAGCATCGACGGCATGCCTGGAATGCTGACCAAATCGTATGTTGACCTTGCTGCTGTACGCTGCATTCAACCTGCGGTCATCATAGTATCGAGTAGTACTGCGCATACAATAGATGGCTTCATGTAATTTGCATGTTGGAGGTATCCAGACGAGTCATTTTTGGTCAGAATTAAGGTTCCTAACCATAATAGACAATCCAAGTACGTGTCTCCCACATTCCATTAAAGAAAGTTATATTTCAGAAAAAAAGTCTGTTCAAGAGAATCGTAATGTTGACGTTTTGATTGGTTTGAAGTTCCTGTAGGAAGATGGATTTTGAGAAGGAAAGCACGTGCACTGCTGCGACGTGGGCAATGTCGAACACTTCCAGTAACCGCTCACGATGTTCTTCTTGCCAGCCGATGCTCTTACAACACTTCACCGAAAGGATTCGGTCACCGGCATCGCGAATGCTGAAGATACTCATAGTTGATGCAGCTGGTGAAGATATGTCTGTATCGTGATAATGCTAAAGATTGATAAAAGGAATTTGCCTTTTCAACCTGAATTGTAAGTAGTTGTAGACGTTGAAGAGCTAAAAAGTAACAGTATTTAAGGACCATTTTCGACGATTGTGTTAGCAAAACCTAAAACTTGTGTTTCAGGTTTTTCTAATACATCTCTGTCTCCACCGCTGATGAGCCTGCATAATCCCACAAGGCCAATGCTTCATTTTAGTCCACCCTTTGGTTTTAGCGAGCTTGGCAGTGTTCTGGATGCCATTATTCAATTCCATTCCTGCATTGAACTTTTTCGGCCGCGGAATGGGAAAGACTGTGTAACAAGGCGTTTTCGAGCCCCTTGCGTTCGTCAAGCATCGCTACGTAAGCGATGAAGTTGTGCACCAAAAAGATTATGTGATCCTTGATTTCCTACAAATAATGGACAGTCGAGAGTCTGCTTTCTTCATTAACTACATCCCGTTGTTTGCCAAGTGCAGCAATAAGGAAACCACTTAGTGCAACGTATTTTCCTTGGAAATTACTACGCGCACCAAATCGATTTGAGTTACACGTGACTAAAGAAAATACTAGCTGGGGAATATGGTTCCATTGAAGGGTCATTGTTCTCTTTCCTTTTACTACCTAATCCATGTAATTTGCAAAGAATACTGCACCTCTCGATAATGAATATGTAAATGCTTTCGATTGTACAGTTTCTTTGCTTTATTTCCATGCAACAGACAAAAAAGACACAAGCGGTCTTGTCTGTATTAGTGACACCTGCCCCTCATTTGCAAAATGGATTTATCTTCAGTGTTCCTTGGTCTGCTAAGTACCACTGTAGATGACGATCGGGGATGATAAATGCTGTTGCAATATATAATCCAGAGACGAATACTGGAACCTGTGATGGAAGCTCCATTGATATTCCTTATCAAGATGATACTCATAATCATCACACAGATAAACACAGGAACACTCCGGTGGTTGTTGAACAATAGGGTTCATCGTTCGCACACGTGATCCGCCCTGAAAACCAGATGATGGACCTATCGATAGTTTTGGATCCAATACGATCCTAGGGATTTGCCGTATTTTTTATATAGAAAACGGCGTAGTAAGTTTCATAAGAGAGCAGCAGTTGCAGTGACAAAGCTATGTCTTTGTATCCAATCTGGAGGAGAGATGAAAAAATAAATTGTATATACTGACCCGTTCAGCTGCTATAAAGCAATTAACTAATGCTAATTTGTAAGGTGGCAAGAGGCACTCAATGATTTGACATTTATTATTTACGGTTTGTTCAACCAAAGTTTCGATGATGCCCATAGGGCGTGGAAGCATTCGCTGTTGTTTATAATGCTGTAAAGGTCAACTTTCCCCTAGTTCGTTTTGATCGTTGTTCTATACTGTACATAAAAGCAAATAGATTTCCCCTTTTCTGTTTTTATGTAGTATCACGAACCAAACCGCAACAAAGGTGCACTCAAAGGCAGCGAGGGTATTCTAGTTTATTTCATATGTGAAATAAACTCAAAGACATAGGAAACAATTCCCTTGCCCACTTCTTCACGAAGCATTGGGTCTGGAATTCTTAACAAATCCTTGTCAAAGTGATCCCAACTATAGAGAGATTGATGAAGAGAAAAGAGTTTGAGAAAATCAACCGTCTGAATGTCGCCACAGGGAACACTCACGTGCTTGCGTCGCCATACTGCATCACGTCTGACTGTCGAAATTGTTTTCCTTGAATACACCGCTTACACTTAAATGTATCATGGGTTTCGCATTCGCTATCCGTATTAAGTTGGAATAACTGCCGCATATCCGCCAGTGAGAAATGACGCTCAGTGTCCGTTGCCTCATCCACAACGCAATTGGAGATAGATTGTTTATGGGATTGTCGCTGGAATATTTTTTCCTCAATGGTGCCTGTGCCAATCAGTCGGTAAATGAAGCCTATGTGTGTCAAGCATGTCATTCATTTAGACAACCGAAATATAAATAATGCTGCGTTCACGCGTAACGAGAACATACAATCCTTTTTTTGTCCATCGCGCCAAATTCGCGCCAGAGCTTGCTGGTCAGCTGCAGGATTCCAATCTGATACGTCGGATGTCAGTTACCGGAGAGGGTAGACGAAATATCAAATTTACCGGGATCGAACAAGATTAACCGATTCGCGCCAATGAGATTAAGACCACATCCACCTGCTTTGCTGCTCAAGAGAAACACAAATTCCTCTCCTTCTGGATCATTGAACCGATCTACAAGCTTTTGTCGTTTTTGGATCGTCATTGTGCCGTCTAACCGCAACGTCCCATATCTATGAAAGTAACGAATTAGTTCATAGGAATATATACATATACAACCTGGTGACCATTTACCGTTTCTGTCGGCAGTAACCATGAATGAGATCTAGTGTTTGGGTATAGTTGCTCACAATGACAATTTTATCTGTGGTTTCCTTCTTGATTTTTGCCAGCATGCTTGATACACGTGGCTCCCTATGAGTATCCTAGATGCCATCCTGCTTTCCGCTACATACGTACCGTTCAAGTAGCATAAATTTTCCCGAGAGCGATGGATCGACCGTACCGTGTCGACCATCTCCATGGTAGCTGGTTGGTAGCAAATCTGCTGATCCTTCAAGTTCCTCCGGTAAGTTGAGCAGACCAGGATGATTGCAAAGTTTTTTCAGCATTGTGATTGCCTTGAGTGGTTGACTGCCTTGCCCGCGTAGTAGTCGTTTAATATCGGGTGAAGTAAGAAAGACTTTATACAGATCCAGCTGTAATGGTGCGAGATTGCAGAAGACAACATGCTCGTATTTCGTAGGCACTAGAATAACTCATGTAAGCTGACTGATATATGATATGGATGCTGCAGAAAAGGTACTTGCGGTATTTTGTCAGGATATCGTTTGTCCGACGAATAGTGAATCGGGAAACAATAGCCCAGAACTCGGCCACCTTTTCATCACTGAGTTGTCTCTCCTTTTCTGATGCGTCTGCATCGCGGCCACGTAAAATTGGATTCTCAAAGTTTTTTCTGAATTCGTTCGGAGTACCGAGCAGTCCAGGATTTGCGAAATCAAAGAGCGCATAATATTCACTTAGATCATTCTAATGATTTTTGTTGATTAGCTCAAGCATACGCAACCAATGGGAAGTTCTCGTATTATCATACTTGGATTGGTGTTCCAGACAGAATTACCCGCCGCCGTACAGGTAAACTGTTAAGCTCCTGAAATAGCAAGGATGCTATAAAAGTCCGTTATTTTTGGATACCAGACTTCGATAGAAACACATACATCCATTCTTGAGTCGATGGCCTTCATCACACAATAACATCCCAATAGGTGAGTTTCTGAGGTATTTGGTATATGATCGGAGTGTCTCGTAAGACACAATGAGGACTGTGATTATGCAGCATGTGAATAAAATGACAAATGATTAGGATTCACAACATTGTATACCTGGATTGACAAGCTGGCCTTGTGCAGCAGCCCATTGTTTGACAAGTGCAATCTTCTCCTTGCTACCTGCATTATCAATGACCAGCGGTCGTACTCGTGCTTCGCCGAGCCATTTGACTAGTAATCATTTATCCCACTGATCGTTAGTGCGAATAAAGAGGTAGATTCACGTACCAATGTTCCATACCAAATTCATTTGCCCAGTTGCGTACCAGACTAGAAGGACAGGTTATAATAGCCTTTTCTATTGTAGGTTTTCCCATTTCGCCAGATTGCCGTAATAAAGTCCAGATCAACGAAATGCATTGGAGCTAGAATGTTGCTGGGTCAATATCTTCTGTTGTGACTAATTTCTAGATATTCAACTTACTGTTTTTCCTAAACCCATTTCATCGGCCATTATACACCTGAAATGGATGGCGCGCATGGTTAGTGATTAGCAACATTTTACTGCTAAATGCAATCAAGTACCCAAATGCATCCGGGTGGACTTTGCCTGTCGTGCACCGAAAAAGGAACTTGAGACCTTCCAGCTGGTGAGGCCGTAAGATGCGTGTTAGGACAGGATCAAGCATAACCGGTGCCTTTTTGGATATCTCCTTTTTCAGTCCGAGGATTTCAGCTAATGTCTTGCTAGTATTCGTTTTCTTCTGCTCGTTAACGGCTTTTTCCATGGGATCATCTGCTATTTCGTCTTTAACAGGGTCCCACAAAACGATAACATCTTTGCCATTAGGATCGTAAAGTAGTCTATTTTGCGCCGGCCGCCGTCGCAGGCCCAAGGTACGCCTCAGACCGCTGTCGCTGTAATCGAGGCTGCTGCTATCCATGCCGTTTTCGCCAACTGCCCGACTAGTAGGGACTCGAAACTTTCTAGTCAGGATCGCTTTAGGATCATAGTCTTTGCTTATACGCGACATTGGATTTTTGACAGGCGGTGCATTTGAGAGATCGAGAAGCAATCGGCGACGTTTTGGAAGCTCACGTTTGTCATTGCCGTCGCCCGTGAAATCAGAATCTTCACTGTCGTCGTCGTTCACGTTATCGCAATTTTCGGAACTGCCGATGGCATATGATTTCACATTATGTCTGCGTTTCGAAAGGCGGGGAGCCGGCTCAGGAGGATCTAAGGGATTTTGTTGTTTCTTCAACGATTTGGGACGTTTGAGCAGCATGGCGGTTGGAATGAAAAAAATGGGAAATAATGCGCAGCAGAGATAAAAAATTAAGGAACGCGCACCTGGAACACCGCAGACAGACACGCCAATCGCCCATATATGAATTGTACGACCAATCGATAATGATTGTTCTTGCATGCTGAACAGGGTTCCTTCCACTATAGTGTCGATATATTCTTATCCTCAGGATCCTACACGAAGCACTTGTTCAAAGACATGCGTTACCACGTATGTTTTTCTACATCTCATCTAAGACGAAAGGATATACCGAAGCAACCAAAACATTTTCAACTATGACGTTGGGGAAGCACTCTGGGTAAATTTCATAACGACCAGGCGCCCAGTTCAAGCCGCGGTGATAAATTTATTTTCTTATTTAAGATTTATTGTTGCCCTTTTGTTTTCATACAATCTCAATTTCTTGCGCTTCTTTCTCGAGCATATCGGATCGTATGATTCTATGATATTTTTTCAATTGAATGGCTCCGTCGTCGTTAATGGCCGATACAACGTCGAACATCACATTGCCCTGCCCCTCATCGCCGTCTACGCAGTCGCAACCCCGAGGGGATATAACGCTTAATGCCATTATCCCACCTCATGGCACCAACAACGCCACGAATCCAGGGGAATTCATTTCGGATCCCAGAGGTGATCAAAAGCCAGTACTTATCAAGCACCACAAGCGCAAGCAATGCATTGAAGACGATGATGATACCCCGCAGCAGCAGCAGAAAACGGGAGTACAAGATGTTGGCGGCGAAGGTGACGAAGAAAATTGCTCCTGTGAATGGGCCGCATGCGATGAGAGCTTTAGTACCCTCGATGATTTAGCACCACACTTATTCAAAAGTCACCTCAATAACAATCGGCGATCAATTGACTTCCACTGCCGATGGGGTTCTTGCACCGTCACTGTGGATGGGTCTGACGCTTTAGTAACCCACTTGACGAATCATCTAGGGCAGCGGCTGATTCATGGGTGCCGATGGCACAATTGCAATCGCCGGTTTGCGTCTTTTGACGAGTTGACTGGACACCTTTCTGACGAACATGTTGGCGCGGGCCAGAGCAGATACAGCTGTCAGTGGGAGCAGTGCGACCGTCAGGGGAAGGTATTCACGCAACGACAAAAGGTTATGCGCCATATACAAACGCATACAGGTAAACCTTTCCCTTCCCATCCTTTTTCCCTTGCAGCTCGCAATAACGCTACTCGGGTTTATTTAGGCGATAAACCGTACGAGTGCACGCTATGTAGAAAGCGTTTCTCGGAGTCCAATATCATGGCTCAGCATATGCGGACGCACACAGGAGAAAAGCCCTACAAATGTCCCGAGCGTGGCTGCGATCGTCAGTTCTCCATATCTGGTGCTCTCACCATTCACCGCCGGGTGCATTCGGGCGAAAGGCCTTTCCAGTGCAAATATGAGGGATGTGATAGAAAATTTGCTGAGAGCAGCAATCTTACAAAGCATGTAAGGAAACCGAGAACCTCATCTTTCACCCGATAATAACGTCTGCTCATAATGACTAGATGCGTGTGCACACCGGTGAACGACCCTTTCGATGTTCTGTCGTACCTTGTGGGAAATCGTTTTCTAGACCGGATCAAGTTTCTCGCCACTTAAAGACACATGAACGGAGGAAATCAAGCGCTGCCGCTCGATCTAGCTAGCCGTTTACTTGTCCGCCCCAGGTTTCGTTGGAGTCAACTTGATAGCGTTCTTTATCCAGTTGTTATATGACCATCCCCGTTCCTCTTACCTCTCTCCCTTTGTGCTTTGTCTTATATTCCTCTTCCCCTTAAATAATTGCTTAACTTAATAACCCATAACTTTTATTTCAAATACATCGTATAGATTGACAAAAATACAAGATTCTTCTCTACCCAGTCTTCAATGACATGCAAACTTCTGGGTATATCTACTGGTTAATGACACTGTAACAAAACTCTAATACTGGAATGCAACGTTAGACAATTAGCACCGTGTCAATGGTTGCTTGCGGTCACGGGTTAAGTTGTCATCGAATGCCGCCAGAAGAAATATCTGTACCCACAAACGCATCCCAAGCTGTTCATGCGTACGTGTGTGTGCGGCTTTGAGGAAGTGGTTACTCCCTTGCGATGTATAACAGACAAACGAAAAGGTACCATGGAGACGAAGGTGGCAGTGGTTGCCAGGGATTCTGCGACAATGGATCATGAGACAATTGTGCTGATGTAACGTCAGTAACCAATAACATTATGCATTGCACCTCTTCCCCAGCTTTTTTTTTGGGTTCTGTCGGCGAACCCGTTAGTTGCCGAGGCGTATGAGTTTCCGGAACAATATAAAGAGGGCTATATTTTGCTTTCCGGGAACTAATGAACACTGAAGACGAGAACAGTGATGGTTTCCCTCTATGATTGAAGAAAAGGAGAATCATCTTCCTCTGGCGCCCATACGTAAAAGGCGTTAAGGATTTTTGTACAGTCTCACCTGGTTGTCTAAAGAGAAAATGCATGGCAGAAAATATGAATATCTGTTCACCACGTACTCGCTATCTATTCAAGATGGCGAGAGTGGTGCACGATTCACATGCCGGAATATGGAGCAGTAGCTATGGTATGCGAGCCACGACATAAGGCATATGGTGAGTGGGATATAATACAGGTCAGTTGCGACAAGGGGTCTCTTCAAAGCATGACTTTTCACGTCGCACATGCAGGTTCTGACATGACGTCAGGAGATAAGGTTTTGTACAGTGGGGTCAAATGTTTCCTCCACAAGAGTGTTTGTGCAGGTACCCATCATACATTGGGTCTTTGCTAATTGGTCCATGGCATGGCGTATAATACACGCTGCCCTCCACAATCTATTTGCTATGGGGTAATTCGCTCACGTGCGCATCAGAATCATATGATTGCATGGGGAAGGAGCAAAAAAAAAATTGCGGGGTAAACCGATGTCAGTCACTGACAATAACTGATCAGAGACCATGTCTTTTCTTTCTTTAAATACCGGCTCTGTTCTTCTCCATACTGTAGAACCATCAATCATGGCCTGCAAAGTTGAAGGATGCTGTCGCCCATTCACGATTGATTATGAGACACCAAGCTCGCATGTTCGAGGAACATTATCCGTCGATGAGGTCTCTGCAGCATTGCTTCCGCAAGTTGTTCAGGAACTATATCAGACAGCTCTCCATGTCCCAACGAGCGTCACCCGGCTTGCTTCAGAGATCTGGTCGCATTTTGCTGAACGACCCAAGCTCCCTCATTGGAACATTCAGCAAACGGTTGTCATGACTTTTCTCCAAGTGTTTCGAGACCATTCCTTGACCAACAGCCTAGAATTCTGGCGCCTGATGATGGTTGCCCCGAAACTTCTTACACCGTTGACATCCAAGATCCAAGATGGATCGTTTCCTGTCATTCGCCGCAACTTGCGTGGAATACTCCATGAGCTCGACAAGATGGAGGACGGTTCGCGCATGTTAGAAGTCGAGTGGATGTCCGCCGGGACGGTGTGGGATCGCTGCCAGGGCATTGTGAACCCTACCAGTGACAAGAAGAATTGTGATTTTCCTATTGCTGCATCGCCTCAACAATCGTCCACAGCCATCACCTTGCGTAAGCGATCACCCGAAAAAGTAGTTCTGTATTACCATGGCGGTGCCTATTGCACCATGAGTGCACAAACCCACCGTACCTTGACTCATAAAATCAGCAAAATGACAGGGCGAAGAGTCTTCTGCAAGTGTTTTTTTTTTGCCTATATGCGGACACAAAGTATTTCCGTTTTTCTAAATCTAACGGCTGATGTATTTAGCTGTTAACTATAGGCTAGCGCCGGAGACCCGGTTCCCAGGCGGTTTGTATGATGCTGTCCAGGCATTTCTTTACCTGACAGACACTGAGCGTGGATATGGGCTTGATCCACAGAATATCCTGATCATGGGAGACTCAGCGGGTGGAGGCCTGGCGCTTGCTACCATGCTTTATTTGCGTGATCACGGCTATCCAGCTGCCGAAGGTGCTGCATTGCTCTCGGTACGTATCCTCTATATCTAAGCTTAGGTCATTCTCTTATGCCGTATATTATATTGCTGGTTAGCCGTGGGTTGATCTTTCTTGTTCATACCCTAGTTGGAGTACAGCATCAATGTATGACTACTTGCCAAGCAATCCCGGCCAACTAGCGGGCATGAACCCGGTCCAGCTATATCTGGGACCTGACCGGGTTGCCATGGTCCGACATCCGTACGTTTCCCCTGTTTTCGCAGATAATTTCGAGGGACTTCCCCCATTGCTTATCCAATCCGGCGGTTGTGAGTCTCTCAGGGATGAAATCAATGACCTTGTTAGCAAGATCGCTGCTACCCGGACCACACTTATTCACCACGAGGAATATGAGGTCAGACATTGCATGAATCTGCATGTGCATATATTGGAATTACTAACAACAACGCCGCTAAATGCTTATGCAATATCAACAGGACATGGTTCATGTCTTCCAGGCATTCCCTTTTAAGAAATCAGCCGAAGCGTTGGAAAGTATAGGCTGGTGGGCAAAATTTGGAATGTCGATGATTGCACAGTGGAAGGCAAGAGGTCTGTTACCAGCGATAGTGGAAGAACAGCGCAATCATACCGACGGACCGTTCGCGATTAAGAGCACTCCACGATCCGCAGGTCGTCGTTCTCAGAGTATTCCTAGCTGACGTAATGATTGCTTACTCTCCCAATTACCTCGCGGTCTGTTAGCCATGGGTCTTCCTTCCGCAGTATAGTGACAAATATTTAGGTGTAATACTGTCAAATAATGACAAGAATAAATAATCTACCTTCATCTAAACAAATACCTGTACTTCCTGGTACTCTTAAATTCCATTCATGATCAAAGACTGTGTGCATGGAGAGATACACTCTAACTTTAAGATGTATGTTGTAAGAGATTTGGGAGGATCAGGGTTACGGTTTTCCCTATAGATTGATGTCCTTACGCAGAAAAATTAAGCTTTCCTTATACAATTTCTACTCCTTGGCTTAAAGCCATAAGTAAGTCAGATGCTAAACGAGAAAACCATGATGGATAAAATGAAGCAACCGTGTTCCCTGATGTGCCATTTCGTGTAGATTTACGTCCACAGTTAATAAATTCTTTTACCGAACCATAGGTACGTATGCTCACTCACGCAGGAGGCCAAATACCGAACACCTTGCAGGTTACGTACTCGAAAAAATAAATCGAGTGATTCTCACACACACCAGTTCCAAATGGTTTCGCTATCGTTTGTTCAAAAGTACATATAGGGTAGAGTTAAACACTGAAGATGCATTTGAAGGACCCCGTTGATTCGACAAGTAATCCAGTTTCATGGATGAATTTACTACTATATAGCTATTCCACCCGTGACATTGACCGTTTATATTAAATACTTGCGCCAAAATTAGACATTTTGCGCATAACGTACACATATACACGGATATCATTTTGCTTCAACTTGTCTGAAGTACGTAAAAACAGCGGCTTGTGAAACCTTATCAATGTACACTGCGAGGCTACGCTTAAATTCTGTGTCACGAGATACACTTGCTAGATATACAGTGGCCGCCGTTTATAGCGGCCCCGTGGGTTCTCACCAAATCATATCATTATAACGAGTTGAAATAAATCCTGCACCGTCAAAATGGTTCCGTGAAAATGTATCGTTATAGCGAAATATCATAGTAACGGATATTATTATAACGGGCGGTCACTGTACTATAAGCAAATAACCTTGCGAGCAAGAATGAGCGAAAGTGAACACATTAACTCATCAACTTCATCTTTTACAAATACAGGCTAAACGCACATACTATACTCGACCTTTGCCCGTCGTTAAAAATACCACTGCTCAACTTAAGCTCCGGGAGACGGCCTAGCGTTACTGGTGTTGATTTACTAAACTTTCTCATGTAAAAATATCAGGGGTTGCCCGGGGTTCTATTTTGAGTTCTGCGACATCATAATAGGCGCCGTGCAACTTCAGTTTTGAAAAGGGATATATATGAATAGTTCGGCACGGTTACATGCAAGTCCCATGAACGTAGGTAGAGTGATGTAATTATACTATTATAAAAGAAACAAATAATAATAGGTCTATCTCTCCAACGTGCAGGTCCATCAAGGAGGAAAGAAGGAATTGTTGCGTTTGAACTTAAATTCTCACGGTCGCCTCTTTCAACCCTTCAGGAGGACCAGGCATTGGTGGGTGATTGATATGCATGAAGATGGTAGACTCATTACTTTTTGTTTATTGTTTCTTTTTACAAGCTCACAAAGAATGCGTGTCAGCAGGGAGAAATAAAAAATAGGCCGAAACTTTAGTGCCTATATGCTACAGATATTGCTGTTTCATTGAAGATGGGTATATAAGTAGGGTTTATCTGATAGTTTGTTGCACCTTCCTACCACCCCCTATATAACCCACATTGTCGAGCTCAGGTCAAAAGAGTAGTAAATCAAATATTAGCTAGCGTGGTACCTTTGTACAGTAAGGTTTACCAGATGTCATCTATAGTTAATCAAAGATGCTTCATTTATATACGCAAAATGACAGATGTGAACACATTCAGTTTATAGATGGAAATCTTGCATCAAAAACAACACAGTAACCGCAATGTCTGTATCTTTAAAGAAATAGCAGCTGCAGTATTCACTAGATGTATGATGACAGAAAGAAACATGGCTACTGCAGAGAACTTAGAGAAGGAAAGGATACCTAACAAGGATTATGATAGGCCTTTCTCGCAGATAATATAATAAGCGAATGTCGAGCGCTAAATGACTGACTTATCTGACGCCACTGCATATTGACACAACCTTTTCGACGAGAAACGGTAATCCATGTTTCCGAATGTTCCGTTACTACTACTACCTCTTCCCTTTTTATTTTTCTTCCTGTCGGATTTATTTAATCCTTATCAGTACATTTAATTTGATTATACGTACAGTTCACTTTCCTACTTCCGTAGATTTGCACTGTGAATGGCGATAAAGCCCAATGCTGCCTGTAACATTTATATTTAAGTATTTGTCCAAAAAGAGAAAAGGAGGCTGTGTATGGGGAAACACGCGCATGTCATTGAAGACGATTTGCATTAGGATATCATAAATTAGATGAAAATCGGATTGTTGCTGCTGTTAATTATCTCATGTTTGTAACCTTAATTCGGGCATAGAAAACTTTTGCTTTTATGTTTATCATTTTCTCACGGATGTTAGAACCGCAGCGATGATAAGGCTATAAAGGCTGATGCGTGATCGTTATTGCTTCGTGCGGATGGGCCCCGTTACCTGCAATCCTACTATTGCCTACTTGGTGAAGTCCACTCCTCTGCTTTTTTGCTCTCCCCTGCTCATATCTCCCTTTTAAGTCGGGTGGCTACATCGGCTCCCTAACATACCCGGGAGGACCTCCCCTTCTCTCTCTCCCTCGAGTTTTGTTTTACCGCCCCCTTTTTTCCACATTGGATTCACCCATGTCATCTCCAAAAAAAGACATGTTTATTGGCATTAATGACTGAATGACGTGCACATGATGATAGACGGAAATCACTGATCGCCTTGTCGTACATGGTTATTTGTTTCTGCAGAGCATCTCCCTTTTCCCTTGTTTATCACCGCCTTGGCATTTATACTGTCACTTTCTCGTGAAGATGACTGGCACAGACGGCTTAGCATATGAAGGAAATGAGCATGGCAGAAGTACGCAATCACACCCCTTGATCTAGTGCTTTCCTATAACTGCTGTCTATATATGACATATGTGCGTATTCCTTTTTTCCCCATCCGTATAGGAAACGATATATACTCGACTATGCTTCCCGACTCCTTATTGTCCCACTGCTTGATGGCGCATATTATTGCGGCGGCGGCGGCGGCGAAAGCGGCACTAGCAGCATCTACTAGATGCTGACAATGCTTGTTTCTTGCTACTGTTACAAATGCTACACGCGTGCTTGCCCTATTACTTCGCTGGCCTCTCTTCGACCGACCGAGCGACCGAGACCCCCCATTAATGCCTTTTTTTAGCTTGCAGAAATACTCTTGACAACGGGAAAGAATCCACCTGCATCTCCTTCCCTCTCTTTTACCTTGCCTTCGATTTGGAGCTACGAAACAAGTTGAAATACAGCTGATATATATATATAAAGACGTTTATCCCTTAACTTGATTACCACTTCTTTTCCAAATATTTACCAGACCACACACACGCACACACATACACACCACCTCGTCCACCATTCAAAACTTACTTACTTATTGCACCTCTCATCCTGACAATCTGTCTCTCTGTTTACGTCAATACCATTCATCACTGATTGCTCAAATATAGACCTTCTATATATACATAATAGGTACGTGTTCTTCCGAAGTGTCTGCTCGGTTCCCCATTAAAAATCAACCAGCCCTACCGTTTCTGCGCATTAGTAGCATTAATATGATCCTGGCACACCAAACCCCACACAGTCATCACAGCAGTCCGTCGTCACAGCAGCAGCAGCAGCAGCAGCATCCGATTGTATTGATGCAGAAGGCGCAATCTATCGAGTGAGTTTCCTTTCTTGGCATGGAGAACGAGAGAATGTGGCGATGCTCTTGGGAGGAGCAAGGAAGGGATATCGATTTTTAGGGTGTTTTGGCTCAAATTTCCTCGTGAAATTGGCAGTGTCATGATGCAGGAGAATCAACAACAACAACAACAACAACAGCAGCAGCAGCAGCAATCGCCCTCCTCCACCTTACCCGAAATGATATCGCCGATATATTTTCCTCCCAACAGTGATTCTCTACTGGTGAGCAACGGTGGGAACAATGACCTTGAAGTGCCGCCGTTGTCACGACCGTTGTTTTCGCCATCTTTATCTTCTTTTCACCAGCATCAACGTGCCGCTTCATCCAATTACCCAGCTGCTGCTTTCTATCGGCCGTGTATTACATCCAGTTCTCCTTCTTTTTACAATCCAGCATTTCGTACACCCACTTCTACGTTCCAACATGCGTCCTTACCAACGCTACCGATATCTTTGCCGGACGAAAGTAATGCTGAGCATCCTTTTAATGAGTCGCATCGGATAATGACACCCTCTAACGCTGCTCCTATTCTGAGTAACGTACCCACAGACATGTGCGTTTATCATGATATTCTATACCCATGGAATCTTTGCAAACTCATTCATTCTCTGTTAATAGTATCAACGACAGGTCCTTGCGATTTCATATAACACTTCAAGGTGCGTATGATGGTGAAGTTGAAGAAAACGGTGCGAACTCACTTTGCTTCACACAGCTGCAACAGCCATCACTCAGAAGTCGGAGAAATCTCCCATAACCTATCTCAACCGAGGACAGCTCTATGCCATTCAATTGACCGATAGGCATAGGTATGATGGACCGATCACAAGCACTCTCACCATCACGTTCCATGACCCTTCACATCGTCGGGTGGCATCCAACTACTGGAAGTTCTGGCAGAGTCAACAAAAATCCCCTGAAACAGCAAGAGCTGTTGTCCTCGGTAAGGAATTATGCCTGTACTCTCACGCAAAAAGAGAAATGAATATTGAATATTTTATAGACAGCGCTCAGTCTGCCGGAATCACCAAGATCCATTGCCCAAGCTTCGATCGAATTACATTCGAATGGAATGGCCTTTGTGGGGCACGCATTCATGTCAGATTTAATTGCCTATCGACAGACTTTTCGCGAATCAAGGGCGTCAAGGGGATTCCGTTGCGAATTAACATTGAGAGCACCCCTGGCTATGGTAACACAAACCTTAGTTACACGACCGGATCTCCCATGTCGGTATCGACATCAAGTCAACCCGAGTATACTTCTGATAGCTCTGAACACCGAACCGAATCGAGCTACTGCAAAATCAAGTTGTTTCGGGATAAGGTACTTATAAAAATATCATTTAAGAGAGAGAGAGAGAGGGAAGGAGAAGGAGGTGACCGCAGAAAGAGGAGGTGTAATAGAGTTCGCCTTTTCCTCCTTGTCCTTCCCTATCTTCGCGGCCTTTTCTCCCTTTGTTTGTTCCTCACTAATTTTCTTAAAAACAAAACAAAACAAATTAGGGTGCAGAACGTAAAAATAAGGACGATACCAAGCAGGCCAGCAAACAGTTTGAGAAAATGAGAGGTAACACAGCACACAACTTTGCGTCAAATTTGCAGTTGCCATATTCGGATAAAGTAAAGTTACGCATGCTCATATGTTTCAAAAAGAAACAGCGGGTGACGATCTCAGCCGGCATCCCATGTGGCTCATGTACAACCAGCCAATGCCATACAGCACTTTTTCTGAGACTCCCTTGTCACCTGTACTGGAGACTACAGTCAGTGTGCATTCTCCCATGATCGGCTTTGGGCTGGACACCGCTGGATTGATCCCGTCGCTGCCACACAACCCTCTCGTCAAACACCATAGCAGAACAATGACCGCACCTCCAACCTTTGCTAATTATCATCACCATACGGCGACAACAACAACAGCAACAATAGCAGGAAGTATTGTTCAAGGAGCCGCTCCGGCCGATATTTGGTTCCCGCCTTCTCCAGCAGCAGCAGCAGCAGCGGCAGCAGCGGCAGCAGCAGTAGGCAATCCAACGGCAATGCGATGGTGCGCTGAGCATCCTGTGGGCGACGACAGCAGTGGCGGGTATTTTGTGGCAAAATCTCCAAACTATAGTACTCCAGGGTCAACATCCTCAGCAGGGAGTAATATACAACACTCTAGTGACGACCTGGCCCGCCAAATGATGGCCACGCCCGCGTTGAGTATAGTCAGTACACCATCCCCAGTTGTCTCGTCTTCAGGAACGACGGTAGCCGGAACAAAACGCAATTTCCCCGGAAGTCCTTCTCTAACGAAGCGCCGCCATGTTGAAAGTACGTACTGTGCATGTGCACAGGACACCATGTAGTTCCTACTAATCATACATACTTACCGTCTCCCATCATGTAGCGTATTCATTTCAGGTCCTCATTACATCCCAGAAGGCGTCCGGTACAGAAAGCAAACCTATACAGCTCGAGCGACTGTCGGTCGAAGAGCTCAAACAGAAGCTCTGCCAAGCTCTATCATTGCATCCTAGTCAAGTGGCAGATATCATTTGGCGGCGCAAAGACTCTGATGGCGGTGATAAAAATCATGACAGCAATAACACTACAGCTGCTAATGGCAGTTCCGCGACAAGCAAACGGCCAAATCATAATGACTTTCTGATTCTCGTTGACGATGCATTTGTAGCCCACCACCTGCTTGACTATTCGACTGTGGCAGTAGCCTGGGAAATTAAATCTGACGGGATGGTGCGACTAGTTTTGGAGGATTGATCTACATGCAGTCGTGAAGCAGCTATGAAAACACATGTTTAATCCTTCTTTCTCGCTTAGTTGTCATCATTTTATGCGTTTGTTTCCCCTACCCCATCCCGATTCCCTGTTTATGCATTCAACTGTTCTAGTTCTTTTTTTTTCTGTCTCCATTTTAATTTTGCGTATTTGTATGCTGTTACCCATTTTTATCGATTCTTTCTTACCGTCAAAATGCATACAAATATGGAATAAACGCCATGAGCCACACTGCTTGGGCTGCTTTTGTATCACAACGCGGTAAAATTGTATGGGGTTAGCTATCTAGATTCCTCATGTGAAAAAAGCCGATAGCTTTCTGTGTGCCTGTGTTTCCTATTTCTACCCCACAATAATGCACTACCGACGAACATTTTACTTTTAGCTTCGGATCGCGAAACCGTATATTTTAAAGCCTTTCATCTTTGATAACCCCCACCCATCTCTTTTCCGAGGACAATGACAATGACCAGCAGCCAGCCATCGCACAATAATAACCCTCTGACGAAATATGTCGGTGGATTTGCACTTGCCGGTATCACTCTCCTCGCGGCTATTTATCACGACCGCGCCGTATTTGACGAAGTTCGGCAGGATGTCAAGACACAGTCGGGCTGGCCATTGGTAGGGAATCTCCCTGCCTTGCTCCAGTGGAAAGATAAGCTGCACGACTTTCTTCAAGAAAATTTCACGCACATGGGTGATAAAACCTTGTAACGTTATCTGTTAAATGGCCCCCAGTTTTGTTCGCTTTTTAACGCTGTGCAGGACCATGTCTGCTCTTGGCATCCCGCGCCATATAGCCACCATTGATCCACAGAATGTCGAGCATGTGCTCAAGACCAAATTTGATAACTACATCAAAGGCCCTGAGTTCCATGGAGCCATGAACGATCTCTTTGGCAATGGTATCTTCAATGCCAACGGCGAGGAGTGGAAGTACCAACGCAAGACCGCTAGCCATATCTTTAATGTGAAGAATTTCAGAGATCAGTTCACCGAGTAAGCTGGTCGCTTATGGGGCGGGGATGGTAAACACTCCATACATATCTACTGACCTACATGTACACCAGTGTCTTTGTCCATGAGATTGAATATATGAGCAAGCAGATCTGGGATACGGCTGCTGCTAACCAAGAAGTTGTCGATTTCCACGATGTCATGTTCAAGTTTACGTTGGACTCGTTCATCCTGTAAGATGATAGTACGTTGACATAGAAGCCGACCAGAAATTCATACGCATTCATTTATTCAGACTCGGCTTCGGCGTGAATCTCAATGCACTCGGTTCCAAGAGCAAGGTTCCGTTCGCTGCTGCATTTGATGAAGCGCAAAAGACGACATTCCAGCGATTTGTAAATCCCATCTGGCCTGTGACCGAGCGTCTTCAGAAGCTGATGGCACCCTGGCGCCCAGGGATGCAGGATCATCTCAATGTAGTTGATACGTTTGCCCGACAGGTGATCGAGAAACGTCGTGAGGAGATTGCAGCGGGCGAGATGAAGGCCGATTTGCTATCGCGCTTTTTGAACGCCTGCAACGCACATGGCGAGCCGCTCAATAATGATGAACTCCGCGATATTGTCCTTAATTTCGTGATCGCTGGTCGAGATACAACTGCGCAGGCCTTATCCTGGACATTCTATATGCTCATGTGCCATCCACGGATTGAACATAAGCTCCTCCATGAAATCAACTCGCACATTGATGATTCTGTTCTGCATGACTCACCGGCCCTTTTTGAGCGCATCAAGAACATGAAATATGCTCATGCTGTGTAAGTGGCGAGGCATATGCTTTACTAATATACACCACCTCTTCCTTATGTCCATTCTCCAAACTACTGTATGTAGGTTCTACGAGGTACTCCGCCTCTATCCATCTGTACCACTCAACCAGAAGTTTGCCCTCGGCGATGACATATGGCCTGATGGCACACACATCCGCAAGGGCGATTACATCCTGTGGTCACCCTGGTCACAGGGTCGTAGCCAGGATGTCTGGGGCTCGGATGCAAAGGAGTTCAGACCTGAGAGGTGGATCACATCCGATGGAGACTTGCGGCGTGAGTCTCAGGGCCAATGGCCTGCCTTCCATGCCGGACCACGTGTCTGTCTCGGCCAGCATCTTGCCACACTTGAGGCTCTAGTTGCCATCATCTTCTTGCTCAAGAAGTACAAATTCTCTCTTGTCTCGGGCCAGGACATTACCTATCAAATCTCTTTGACTTTACCGATGAAGCACGGCATGATGGTCAACGTTGAAAAGCGCGCTTAATTCTTGGGGATTAACTCCCAGTCCACGTCCTGATGTAGTTTACCGATTTTTTTTTTCTGTTTCGTTGTACATGGCAATTTTCAGATATATATATATATAGTTATTACTTTTGCTATCCAAACCTTTGCCGTCTATTGCCCTTTCATACATATATTGGCTCATACTGCAAAACGTTTACAAATGCCCATTGCAAACATACTATATGTCAGAGCCGAAGCTAGGTATTAATAGTAGAACAGGATAGACGGTTGCATTTTCCAACGGCCCGCGATATCGTCAAGGGTTTGAAATGGAAGAAGGGTTGCTTTGATTAGTTGCCTGCAGCTTCAAGGAGATCAGACTCGTTCCACTGTGGCAACGAAGGTTGTTGATTCAGTGGGGGGTGGGAGAGGAGGAGACGTGGTTTTGTTCTGCATTCATTTTACGCTCATGTGATCATAAGATTGAAAACGCAATTGTCAAACTGCGAAGGAAGAAGGGGGTTTGTTCCTGCTTGTAAGCTCTCACTTAGCCAGTGTGATGCCAAAATTGATCATAAATGCATTCGTCACTCGGTTTCCGCAAAGTGATCAAGTAATCACTTGCCTGTCTTTTTTGGTGGCGAAGCAAAATTCCTGCTGCACTCCGCTATCATGTAAGAAAAAGCCTTTCATCTTCTCCTCTCTCATCGTGCAATTTAACGATGGCTTATTTCTCTCTCTCCTGTCCATGGGTATCCTCCACGCACAGGCTATTCAACGGAGTAGATCCATAGCTAAACGCCACGATAGGTATTCTTCCTGAGACCATGTGCTGTACGCTGACAGAAACAGGTAGATATTCGTCCATAGCGTAAAGGGCGTGAGAGAGACACTGAACCAAAATTCAGGGTCGAGCAGTTGAATTACGTAATTTAGACGACAGAAAGGTGTAGATTTGGGTGACTTTTTCGCCTGGATATGACGATGCATTTGTGAATTCGGGTTTGCAAAAGTCTAAATACTTGATGTGCCATTTTTTGGAAGATTGAGGAGGAAAGAAGAACAAATATTTGGATATGCAGTCATCCTGCGGCAATGTTCTGCGGGTTCAGCCGAGCCTTCTCGGGCTGCGGGAGACTTTGCAACAGGGCGTTTCGTGAAAGGCATCCAAATTTAGTTTAGTGCTCTTTGTGCATCGTTGCACGCCCCCAAACCTTCTTCCTTACCATTTTTGCTTTATTTATTTTCCCTTTCACTCTTTTTTTTTCTTTAGCCTTCACTTTCTCAACCCTTGTCACCAATCACGCTTTTGTCGGTCATTCACCCAGTATCCCTACGCATCGCTTGCCACAGCTTCTTGTCATCAACGCATGTCCGTTTACAACCATCGCCCCATGGTGCCTCCAACGCAGAGCCGCCTCGTTGAATTGCTCGATGCAGTCAGAGCGGAATTCGACCAAATTGCCCAAGATGCCATAATATGCAAAACGCAACGAGACGAATACGAACACAAGAGTATGTTGTATAGGAAGGTGAAAATAAGGAGCAAAAAAACGAGACCTCAACTTCTACCTTCTACTCTCGCTTGCTCTCTGTTCCTTCTGGCTCCTGCTCCATGCCTTCCTTACTCACATAGAGCATTTGTAGTGAACAGTCAAATTCAAGAAATGAGTTTATTTCAGCAAACTTTGATGGATATGGAGCGAACGCAGCATATGATTAAGAAACAGTATGTTCTTGATCAATATTTGTATGATTCCATGTCCTTTACTCACAAAGCTTTCCTGAATAAGGTACGAGGAAGAGATTGCTCGCCTCCGTCAACAATTGGAACAGGTAAAAACGCGTTTTAATAAAACAAAGAGAGACGCTTGAAAGAAAAAAGTAAACATCATCACTTCGTTTAGATTCAGCATAGCGGTGCGCCCCCCGCCCCGCCTCCAGCCAGTGGTTACGGAAGTAAATATCCTTCTTTTATTGCTTATATGTATTATTGATCTTGATATTCTTGACTTCATTAACCCTTTCCATCACATAGCGCCATACGCACAGCCTCCTCCTCCTCCGCCGCCGCTATCACATCCTCAGCCACAACAATCGATGATGGAATCAAATCCTCATCGCTATCCCACCAGCGGCCCAATGCCTAACGGCCCACCACCCACACCCCGTTATATGAATGCTCCGCCTCAGCATCCTGGTACTCCACCATTACCGCCGAGTATGTTTATTGCTCTCACCACATAAATCGCATTGTTAATTATCGTATATCTGACAGGTCAAATCGTATCACCTGCACGGGCAAGTATGCCTCCTGCTGCAGCTGCCAAACCACCACCACCGCCACCTGGAGCTGGTCCTCTGGGAGTTGGTAGTGGTAATCCGCCCCCCTCCCTTTCGGGTATATCCAGAGGATTGGGTGATATGGATCCCGAAGCTGTACCTCCGAGTTATAAAATAGAAGGGCCGGATTGGTTTGCATTGTAAGTAGGGAGCGGATGACTTTGACTTAAAATTTGTCATGCTTTATTAATCTTTGCATCTTTTTAAAAAAGGTTCAATCCCAAAGTACCTCGAAACTTGAAGTTGGATTTGCTGTGTACCTTTGATCACGATAGCGTCGTATGCTGCGTCAAATTTAGCGTCGATGGTCGTTACCTTGCAGCAGGTTGCAACAAAGCAACGTACATATACGATACCTCTTCAGGAAGTCGGATTGCGTAAGTTGAGAATAGAAGAGAAAATGCCTCATGGGCTGAATGGCTGTTTTATTTTCTCTTTGGAAGCATTCTGCAAGATGACAACACAGGACACGATGGAGATTTGTATATCCGATCTGTAAGTTTCAGTCCGGACGGTAGACATCTGGCGACAGGTGCTGAAGACAAGCAAATTAGGGTAAGTTTTAACTCGGATGTGCCAGAGAGAAGCAGCAAAAATGATTCTTCTTTTATAGGTTTGGGATATCCAAGCAAAGCGCATCCGTCGCGTGCTCCAAGGTCACGAAGAAGATATTTACTCGCTTGAATTCAGCCATGATGGCAGTTTTATTGTGTCGGGATCAGGTGACCGCACAGCGCGTATTTGGAATTGGGAGGATAACCGGTGTGTTCACACACTAAGGATCCCTGAGCATGATCAGAAGGATCCCGGAGTGACGTCAGTTGCGATTTCGCGGGATGACCAACTCATAGCCGCGGGCAGTCTTGACAAGGTGGTACGCGTATGGGATGTCCAGACAGGCAGATTGCTTGAGAGACTAGACGGTCACAAGGACAGCGTATATTCTGTCGCTTTTATGCCGGACAGCAAAACTCTCGTGAGCGGCAGTCTGGACAAGACATTGCGACTGTGGCAATTGGGGACCATGTACAGCAACGACCGGAATAATAGAAATCCGTGCAAAACAGTTTTTTCAGGACATAAAGACTTTGTTCTCTCAGTGGCTACTACACCGGACGGCAAATGGATTGTCTCTGGTTCCAAAGATCGTGGTGTGCAATTCTGGGATCCGCGCACCGGTCAGACTCAGTTTATGCTTCAGGGACACAAGAATTCAGGTAAGGGAGGAGGGGTGAGTGAGATATTACCGTCAGTCCTGACAAATGCTTCTAGTTATTTCCGTCGCAACAAGCCCTGGGCGGAGACCATTGTTTGCTACGGGTTCTGGCGATAACCGTGCTCGAATTTGGATATATGAACCCTATTAATTGCAGAGATAAAAACAACCAGATTCCCCCTTGTTTGCAATAAATAAAACCATTTCGATTATTTACATAGATTATTCAATACACTTATTAGATGGGAAAAGATCATGCTGATGAGCGTGGCTGCTGTGAGCCTATGAACTGTACATTTGTTTTATTTTTTCAATCCGCCTTCTCATAAATAGAATCTGCAGGGTTTACAGCACTGCTGTCGGAAAGAGGGACATTGTCGAATGCAGCCGTTATCAATCGAAAAAGTCACGGATGACCTTCTCCCCAATCTCCCCCATGCAGTCTTTATCAAATGCCCTCCCGATCCTCACTTCCATGGGTGGTATACACCGGTTACCAAATTTGAAGTCGTGTCCTAGCAGTTCTGAAATCACACAATCACAAAAATAGAAGTCTACTTCACATTCTCAAGTGAGCATTCTATTTTTTTTTTTTTACGATGGGCGAGTCTGTGTCGTTGATGAAAAAATGTACTCTCTTCTATCCGTTTGTTCTTGCACAGAATATCTGCATAGTCAATCTTGCAGCGGAAACTCTGACATTGCCGCTACACATATCCTCAAGCCAAAGGATTCAGATGAAAGAAGCAGAATTTGAGCGCAACTGCACCGACAAAGAAAACCTCTGATTTTTCAAACTGATGTTTGGGAAGGCCCTTGAGTGCATCCGTGGCTGCAAACAGCTAGGGACCCATGGTCGGTCAGCTCAGCAATCGGCATCACAGTACGAAAAGGACCTTGACTGTATTTTAAGAAATGTAGAGGCCGAGGTCGTTCATGTATTATCAATGGAGAGCATAAAAGCGCTTCTTTAGAATGGGTTGATGAAAACCCGTCAATTGTCCTAGGGCAACTGACGAAGCAAATGCTCCAGCGATTTGGGTGTCTTAAAGTATCGAAAACGATGCGTTCCATCGGTTTATGAGCAATGAATGCAACGTGTCATTGAAAAAGGCTCCGTTTCAGTCTGCAGATAAGGATAATGATGCAAAGATCCAATGGCGTCTTGATTCGGTGCGCCGATGGCACATGACTGACATTGACTATAGAAGAAAGAACTGTGTTGTCCTTGATGACTCTGGATTGCATATCAACATGAAGCGCGGCATGGTATGGTCCAAGAAAGGGACTTCTGCAGTAGTTACAGAACCAAAAACAACATTGAAAACAACTATCATGTTGGGAGCAATTTCGGGCATCAGGCGTCATTAACTATAGCTTGAGACTCCCACAGCCACTAGCCAAAAAAAAAAGAAAGACCGGAACAGTCCATAGCTGCAAGCAAAGGTAATGTAACTGGGCATGATCTCAGCTTTCATAATGGATTATGCACCTATTCATAAGGCTGAGTATATCACTAAATACATGGAGTCTCAAGGGCATCGATGCACCTATCTTCCGTCTTACTGAACAGCTTTCGTCGGTTGTGAAGAGCAAAGTAAAATGCAATCGATTTTTGGAAAACAAGACACGGATGACCCGAATCAATGAAGCATTGAATTCCTTAAAGCTGAGCGATTTCGAAAGATTTGTCTCTCATTCTTTCGGGTGCCTCGTTACGCGCTCTAGTTGGGGAAATTTATGATCCGACTTTTGATAATCCTACAAGGATCATCATGGTATGTATATGGGCATACATACGTTAACCAAAAGATGAAAAAGAGTTGACATGAAAATATATCGGATCCGATAATTCTTTGGACATGTCGAAAGGATTGTTGAGATATAAAGAGCATTACTCCTAAATGCAATGGTTTGCAGCTGAATCATTGTCGGTGCGTCTCTCGGTCATTATGATGACAATATGAAAAATCAACAGGCCCGTTAAAACATGTCTGCAACAAAACTGTGATCTGATAAAGAAGAAGCATCATGAAATAGCAGCGATGAGAGTCGGTGATGTGAGTTTTCTGAAGGAGGGTTTCATCTGATACATCTGGTATTTGTTTCAGCATTGTCAATCGCATGAATGATTGATACAGTATCTCATAAATGATCGAGATTCCAAGCGAACTATTTCTCTATCAAATCCATTCTTGGCCGCTTTTCCACAGGTTATCCAATATGAACCTTTATATTGGCTTGCTTATTATTTGAATCTAACACCTTCTGTCCTTTGCAGGTTGAGCAATCGTACCTGTACTTGATGAGCGATGGAAGAAGGTCAAAATGGAATTGCATCATCCGGCGCGGTCACGATTTAGCTGCGTTCTGGAACGGCCTTCCGCTCATTTTTTTTTTTCGGTGTTGCCCTGTACCTGTCGCTGTCGCTCTTTCTACGCGAGGTACTCATCATTTTTTTGCTGTAGTCTTCCATGTCCCTGCGCTCATCCAGTATAACTTGCCGATGTTCGGCCTTCCGTCGGTTTCGTGTCTCCTATCGCGCCCCTAGCGTGCCCTTGCCGTTGGGTTCTGGCGTTGCCTGTCGTTGCTCTTGGCGGACCACCGATCCCCCGACATGGCTCTCGCCGTACGCACATCTTCATACGCCTCGTATGAGCCATATGTATAAGACAAAGTACAAAGAGTCTCTATTGACTAATGGAATCTTTTGTACCTGCTGATACGGCAGTTTCATATGAACTTTATGCAACTTTTTCTTTGTATTTTGAGTGACATTATTTTGAAGATAAAATAATCAATATCGTACAAAGCCATTTCTATGCCAAACGTCTGTTCGTTTCTATATATATTGACCTATCTGACTATATAGTATGCGATGGTCATAGAAAAGCGAGGAGGCCATTCGAGACCACCCCGTTTTTGTTTGTTCCATTCCTGCTGAAATGCTCGCCGACGGCTGTCTCTAACATCCACAACTCCCAGCTGCCGGATTTTTCGGCAGGTTGCTTCTTTGTCTGATGTACGCACCTCTGTTTATTGCCAGCCTAGGTCCAGAGAACGTCACAAGGGTTGTAAGGGTTCTTCGTACGTACTTTTTCGGTTTGATTAAATGAATCTCTCGCTCCCACATTTATATAAATTTATGCGAAAATTTATTTGTATATATACAGATTAATGGGTGGGGGAAGTCGTACAATAAGGAAAAAAAAAAAAAGATCACAAAAAAGCGATGAATCGCTTATGCGGATAAACTACTGCTTCTGTTGCTCAGATGGGATATCGTGCTTAGATGCGTCAATGTGCTGCGTGTCGACAATGACAGTAGGCAGCATCTGGATTTCTATGCCGTCGCCGTGGCATGGCTTTGTACGGGAGGATGTCGACCACCGGCTCCCACCGGCCATGTACATGGATGGAATTTTACTGATCCTATTGGCGTTGTCCGTGTTGCCAAGGTACCTGTCTCGCGTGCTTTTGCGGATCAAAATGAATGCAAATAAACGATCAGGCAACAGGCGGATAATAGCACCGATGGGAATGGCGAGCAGGCCTACGACAATGGAGATAGCCCAGTGGACGCCGTTGATGGAAGTCACCTGGAATGCACTCCCGCCAAAGTTGACAATAATCGCCTGCCCACCAATGCAGAGGAAGAAGATAAAAATGAAAAACTTGTTATGCCAAAGACGCTTGAAGATATTCAGATGACTATCAATCCGGCGGCAGCTAGATTTTCGCAGAAACAGAGTATGTGAGTGATCATTGGAATGACAATCAATATATATATATATATATATATATATGTGCATGTGTATGGACTTACTTGATCTCGTTAAAAATTTGACAAAAGACAAAGGTGTTAAAAACGACGGTTTGCAGTGTATCGCTCTCCGTGGGCAAATTGAGGATGCTGCTATAGAGAAGGACACAGGTGACAATGATTTGGAAGATAGATTGACCAATGATCATCTTCCACATCTTGAAGGTGATGAGCGGCGAGGACCGGGGCTCGGGTGCTCGTTCTAGGAGCTCAGGACTGGGCGGGTCGGTCGCGAGTGCGAGAGCGGCAAACGTATCCATGATAAGGTTGACCCACAGTAGCTGAACAGCGGTGAGGACCGATTTTTGGCTCGACGAGATGACCGATGACATAAACGTGAGGATCACAGCAGTGATGTTGACAGTAATTTGAAACTGCAAGAACTTCTTGACAGCATCATTAACGCAGCGACCCCAGGCAATAGCCTTTACAATGGACGAGAAGTTATCATCCATCAAAATGATGGACGACGCCTCCTTGGCAACTTCGGTACCGGCAATGCCCATCGAAAACCCGACATCGGCGGCCTTGAGGGCAGGGCCATCATTGGTACCATCGCCCGTGACAGCCACTATGTCCCCGAGGTCACGTAGACGGCTTACCAGGATGCGTTTATCCTGCGGGCTTGATCTGGCAAGGACCTGCAGACGAGGCAGGATCGCATCAAGCTCGTGTGGCGGCAAATTGCGAAACACCGGCCCTTCCATGACAAGACCGCCTGTTGTGTAGATCCCGCACTGCTTGGCGATGCTTTTCGCCGTCGTGACGTTGTCGCCGGTGACCATACGCACAAATACGCCTGCACTGCGACATGCCTGGACGGCCTCCTTCACTCCTGGGCGTAGTGGATCCTCGATGCCGACAATAGCAAGTAAGGTCAAGCCTGTGGCCACCTCGTCGTAAGGCACTTCCTCTTGTCCCTGGTATGGCCATTCATCAAATTCTCGATAAGCAATCCCGATTGTCCGCAGACTCTGGGAAGCATAGTGTTGGATCAATTCTTCTAGCTTTCGCCGATCGCCTTCCCGGATTGGTTGTGGGCCTTGTTGTTCGGTCTGGTACATTGTGCATCGCTCAAGCAAAATCTCAGAAGCACCTTTGACATGGGCTCTCCAAAAGGTTGCATTGTCTCTGACAACACGGACAACCGTTGTCATTGACTTGCGTTCCGAGCTGAAAGGAAATGCTTGCTCGACCGGATTGGCTGCACGCAGGCTACCGAGGTTTTCAGCACCCGTATGGTCCCTTGTAAATGATAACAGCGCAGTTTCGGTTTTGTTGCCCACGAAGCTTTCCTGTCCATTGTCATCCGCGGCTTCAAATGCAGTCGTATTGACAGCCACAGATTCATTGAGAAGTTGAAGTAATTTTTCTGGTACTGCGGTCGTCAGCTCCTCAATATTAATAGACTTGCTATTGTCTTCAGGCGCGTGCTTAAAGCGATACGACATTCCAAGGACACCAGCGACGACGGTCATTCGATTCTGGGTGAGTGTACCGGTTTTGTCCGAGCAGATTGTAGTTGCATTCCCCATGGTCTCGCACGCAGCGAGGACGCGGACGAGATTATTGTCTTTTATCATGCGCGAGGTGGCATATGCGAGCGCTTAAGTATTTTTTGTTTTTTTTTAAAAAAAAGATACGTATTAGACCAAAGAAATAAACAAAGACTGGAGTATGCTTTTTTTTTAAATAAAAAAAGCAGATTTACCAAGTGTTACGGCCAAAGGGAGACCTTCCGGTACGGCAACAACAACAATCGTTACCACGACAATTAAAATCTTCATGAGCTCCATGACGATCTGTGTGGCGACGGTGGGAATGCCATATCTCCAGTTGACAAAGTAGCGGATCAAGAGAACAACTAGCATGAGCAAGCCTGCTGCAGAGCCGAGTTTAGCAATCATGGATGCAAGGCGGTTAAGCTTTTCTTGAAGCGGCGTGCTTTCAGCTTCGCTACGTAAAGACATCATCGTCCGACCGTGATAGGAATGAATCCCCACGCCCGTTACGAGATAGGTGCCCACACCCTCGACGATTTTTGAACCGGAAAGAATAAACGGGTCTGGTTGAGATCTTTTCTCAGCATTGGGTGGTTGGCATATCTTCCAGCTCTGCTTGCGGACAGCATCTGACTCTCCTGTGGCGGCTGACTCGTCGCATTTGAGATTGTGTCCCTCGATAAAGATACCGTCCGCAGCAACAATGTCACCCGGCTCGAGATGAAGGATATCGCCTACCTGGATATCGTGAATGGAGATCATGCATACCATGCCCTCGCGCGTCGCCTAAATTTTTTTTTTTTTGTTTAATGTTGTGTCCATCGAAAAAAAATTGGGTTGTTCGAAAAGAAATACCTTCAGCTCGCGGTCTTCCTTTTTGGCATTGAGCTTGCGAAACTGGCGCTCTTTCTGAAAATCGTTCACGCTTCCGACAAGCACCACGATCAAGACGGCAACGATAATGGCAACACCTTCAACCCACTCGACCCCCGGTATCCGGTTGCCCTGAGCATCGTATTTAGGCATGCCAATATCTTCATAGAGACCGACGGCTAAGGAGATAACGGCTGCTGCTGTCAACAAAATCTATGTAGCAGAAATGGGAAGGTCTTATTAGCTACATCCCTTGCATATCTTCTACTGTATATATTGCGGGGACTTGCCAGTGTCTTGTCTTTCATTGCCATCCACATGAGTTGAAATATATTTTTTGATTCGGCGCGTGGAAGGACATTTGCGCCAAAAACGGCAACTCGCTGTGGAAAGGTTCCTTTTGAGGATTCTGCGGATGTGTGTGTTGCGCTGCTGAACATCGTCTGTGATCGGAGCGGGGTCTTTTGGGCAGGATCCTCAGTTTCGTCTTCAGCAAGCGAGGAGAGATCGTTTAGCGTGATGGTACTGCCAATCTTCTCATGCGGCGTTAGTCCTCGCGAGGTATTCGCATGCAAGCCCTTGGCAACGCCTTGGAGTCCTCCAAATTGTCTCAACAGCTCAAGATTCTTGGGATCCATGAGGGCCGAGAGCTGGGTAGGGGTAAAGGCAAACGGGTTTGAAGGGTCCGAATGAGGTTGAAGATATTCGTTACTCATGTCTACTCCGACATGTGAAGAAGAAGAAGACGTTGCGGTAGCTGTTGGAAGGGCAAGTGTACTGAGGCCTTGGCTCTGGGTGTCGGCACCGTCATGAGCCGGGGATGCATTGCCATGATGAGATGACGATTCGCTCTTATTGTTGTTTAAGTCGGACATTGAGATATATACGTGTTGTGTGCCGGGCTTGCGGGCGTCGGGGGTGAGGGGGTTCGGGTATAATGCAGTGCCTTGTTTTTATAGATAATGCGTTCGGCTCAACGTAGAATGATGCAGTCGAGGCTGTATGATGGCAAGCGAAGAGGACATCATGAATTGAGCATCGCTTTTTTTTGCACCTTTTTATGATCAGCTGTACGACGTTCTATAAAGTGTGTTCTATGAACTAAATCTTCCACACAGAAGGAAATGACCGTTTTAGGTTCGGTGTGGGACGAAGAGACGGCCTTGCATTTTCAGTCGTTCCATAGTAGAAGTCGCCTTTTCGAGTTAGGAATACAAGGTATATATGTCTCTGTCTCCTTCACCAACCCCGTCGAAAGACACACACACACACACACAGACACGAGGCCATCCGAAATTTTTCCCGAATATCCCTTCTTGACATAACATTTGCATGTCAACAGAAAGCAACAAAATGCCGATCACACTCTCTTCACCACCCGCCTTCCCCTAGGTCACTTAGATTCAACCTATTGAGTCTCAGACGACTAGCAGGCTGAGTTGATAAATTAAAAGGTCTGGAGGGCTCAGTGGTTCATGTGACGAGTTTGAGCCGGTGCATTAGCCCCCCCCCACTTCTGTTAAGAAACCATCATGCTTTGCCCACTGCTGTTTCGCTCCGGGTGAATCAAGAATAGGCACGGGGAATAATGCGCAGAGGTTGGCAGGTGATATCATCTGCTCCCAACAGTATGAAACAACAGTGACGTATTGTGATGATATGACCTGGAAGGGACACTAGCGGCAATTGCAGGTATTATTGTTGTGATGGCACATAAATATCTCCCAGAATGGGAAGCAGCAGTAGTAACTAGTACTTGGCTTTCATCTTCATTACGTAGCGGGTTCTGCTATACCTCGAACGGATCCCCAGGGCGTATTTTTTCTCGATTTTCTTTTCTTTCCCGACTTTCGTGCCCTCTTTATTTCCGTTTTTAGCAGCTTGTCATTACCAAAAAACACACGGCCAATTATATTGCACTCGTTGCGTATGTATATATATATATATATATGGTCACTTGTGCTTTTGTCTCTCGGCTGGGATGGGAGTTCGAATGTAGATAAACAAAGGTCACAAACATTCCTCACGCAACTCCACTGCTTCAGCAGAGATCGAAAGTAAATATTTGTAAGGCACAGTGATCCGGACATGCAATCCATGCCGATTCTCTCCCATCCTTGCAGAATTGAGGAAATCCAGGCATTCCCCGATCCAAATCAGACGGACAGGGCGGACTGTTCCACAACATAATAGGACATGATTAGTTCACGATAACTTCACCTTCAGAAATCCCCATATGCTGGTATCAATATATCTTATGTCTAGTTAGACAACACACGCATGTATCAGCTCTCACCCCCCCCGAGGCATCATGCGATTCGGAAAAAAAACCCAGGCGTCCCATTCCAGGTCGTCGTCAGCGTAGCGATGGATCTTGTCAGGAGCCGCTTCTCTATAGATGAGCAAGAAGACTGTGTCTAATCCTTGTGATGCAAGAGCATCCTGATCTACACCGTTTTCCGAAACTGAAGTCGCATTCGAGTGGTTCTGAGGTCGCAAGATCGCAAAATAGAAGTCGCGTTCTGCCCAGAAATCTTTACGTGTGATGACAAAGTAAATGTCGCATGCACGGCGAAAGATGGCGCATAAAAAAGCTTCCATCTCTATAATTGTTAGTCAGCTTTTTGCCCTTTTGAATCCTTTTCTAAACCTGTTTTGCA
Source organism: Dichotomocladium elegans (assembly GCA_025716815.1). Classification (NCBI taxonomy): domain Eukaryota; kingdom Fungi; phylum Mucoromycota; class Mucoromycetes; order Mucorales; family Lichtheimiaceae; genus Dichotomocladium; species Dichotomocladium elegans. The sequence goes on from JAIXMN010000007.1 coordinate 1,410,605, forward strand.
TTCTGAAATGAGCAATCTATTTGAGCAAGGCCTTGTCGTTGATGAAAAAATGTACTCTCTTCTATCCGTTTGTTCTTGCATAGAATATCTGCATAGTCAATCTTGCAGCGGAAACTCTGACATTGCCGCTACACATATCCTCAAGCCAAAGGATTCAGATGAAAGAAGCAGAATTTGAGCGCAACTGCACCGACAAAGAAAACCTCTGATTTTTCAAACTGATGTTTGGGAAGGCCCTTGAGTGCATCCGTGGCTGCAAACCGCTAGGGACCCATGGTGGGTCAGCTCAGCAATCGGCATCACAGTACGAAAAGGACCTTGACTGTATTTTAAGAAATGTAGAGGCCGAGGTCGTTCATGTATTATCAATGAAGAGCATAAAAGCGCTTCTTTAGAATGGGTTGATGAAAACCCGTCAATTGTCTTAGGGCAACTGACGAAGCAAATGCTCCAGCGATTTGGGTGTCTTAAGGTATCGAAAACGATGCGTTCCATCGGTTTATGAGCAATGAATGCAACGTGTCATTGAAAAAGGCTCCGTTTCAGACTGCAGATAAGGATAATGATGCAAAGATCCAATGGCGTCTTGATTCGGTGCGCCGATGGCACATGACTGACATTGACTATAGAAGAAAGAACTGTGTTGTCCTTGATAACTCTGGATTGCATATCAACATGAAGCGCGGCATGGCATGGTCCAAGAAAGGGACTTCTGCAGTAGTTACAGAACCAAAAACAACATTGAAAACAACTATCATGTTGGAGCAATTTCGGGCATCAGGCGTCATTAACTATAGCTTGAGACTCCCACAGCCACTAGCCAAAAAAAAAGAAAGACCGGAACAGTCCATAGCTGCAAACAAAGGTAATGTAACTGGGCATGATCTCAGCTTTCATAATGGATTATGCACCTATTCATAAGGCTGAGGATATCACTAAATACATGGAGTCTCAAGGACATCGATGCACCTATCTTCCGTCTTACTGAACAGCTTTCGTCGGTTGTGAAGAGCAAAGTAAAATGCAATCGATTTTTGGAAAACAAGACACGGATGACCCGAATCAATGAAGCATTGAATTCCTTAAAGCTGAGCGATTTCGAAAGATTTGTCTCTCATTCTTTCGGGTGCCTCGTTACGCGCTCTAGTTGGGGAAATTTATGATCCGACTTTTGATAATCCTACAAGGATCATCATGGTATGTATATGGGCATAGATACGTTAACCAAAAGATGAAAAAGAGTTGACATGAAAATATATCGGATCCGATAATTCTTTGGATATGTCGAAGGGATTGTTGAGATATAAAGAGCATTACTCCTAAATGCAATGGTTTGCAGCTGAATCATCGTCGGTGCGTCTCTCGGTCATTATGATGACAATATGAAAAATCAAAAGGCCCGTTAAAACATGTCTGCAACAAAACTGTGATCTGATAAAGAAGAAGCATCATGAAATAGCAGCGATGAGAGTCGGTGATGTGAGTTTTCTGAAGGAGGGTTTCATCTGATACATCTGGTATTTGTTTCAGCATTGTCAATCGCATGAATGATTGATACAGTATCTCATAAATGATCGAGATTCCAAGCGAACTATTTCTCTATCAAATCCATTCTTGACCGCTTTTCCACAGGTTATCCAATATGAACCTTTATATTGGCTTGCTTATTATTTGAATCTAACACCTTCTGTCCTTTGCAGGTTGAGCAATCGTACCTGTACTTGATGAGCGATGGAAGAAAGGTCAAAATGGAATTGCATCATCCGGCGCAGCCACGATTTAGCTGCGATCTGGCAGGGCCTTCCGCTCATTTTTTTTCAGTGTTGCTTCCATCAAGATTCTCGCTTTTTTGCTGTCGGCTTCCTTTCCCCATGCTCCCCCAGTGTAATTTGCGCCGATACCCTGCCTTTCACCGGCTTCCTGCCCGCCATTGTGTCCCCAGTGTGTCCCCGCCGTTGCTTCAGGTATTCACTCGTGCTTTGTCTGTGCCGTCGCGTCGCTGCGGCACCTGGCGTACCATCGATCCTCCGCCATAGTTGCCACCATGTTCACACCTGGATACGCCCAGTGTGAGCCGGGTTGGTAAGTCAAAGTATAAAGGGGATCCTTTTTTGCTTAGTGCCACGACTATTCGCATAACTTCATGCGACATTCTTTTGTATTTGAACGACATTATTTTATCTTTGTACACGAAATATATTTTGGAAAATAAAATATGAAGCGGCCTCCAAACACCTTATTAAATGCCGGGCCTTCAGCGCGGGTAACCTCCTCCCCCGACCGGTGGCAACAAACGCGGGGCTATACTCACGGCCCTCGCGTCCTAGGACCGCTGATCATTTGGAATCCCAGGTCAAAGGCCATCAGGAGTGGATAATATCATATCCTTCCAGTCAAAAAGAGTCTACTTTATCAATCCCCACCTGTCACGTATAAAGGATCTGCCGCTTTAGTAAAGGCCGTCTGTATCGTCCTGCAGTCAACACGTGGAGCTTTCTCGCTGTGCGTGTGCGTGTGTGTGTGTGAGGAGTTCTTCAACGTCGAGCAAGTATTTCAGGCGGTTGTTTGGTTGGGCAATAAGGTATGTATTTGTCGACGATGCCACCCCACGAATTCTTACAGGAAATGTCCAAGTTTCCTTGCTAATCTCGGCTTTTGGCCATCCAGCATCGATTACGCGGGGGGGGCAATCCTACCTTCAGAATAAACTCATTCGTATTTCTTGTTTTTCGTGCCCTTCTGAGAATGTTTGTAATGCTGTATGGTACAGCGATATTTAAAATGGCGAGAAAAAAAGCTGTAGCAAGAAGGGGGGCGGGCAAGTGTGCCAGCTTTCCTTTGGGGAAAAAACTGGGTTTTAATCAAGATTTATTTGGTTTGAATGAGGAAAGAAAGAGCAACATAGAGAGAATACGAAGCAAAAGATCTATGGGGGGTGGGGTTCATGAAGTGAGAGGGGATTGTTATGTCCAAACTTAAAAAAGAGGGATCAGGGGTTGGGGTAGTGCTTGTGATTTGGTATACAGAAAAAAAAGTGTGTGTAGTCTATAGAAACAAATGAAAGGTCGGAGACCTTTCCGGGGGTTATCTTGTTTTTCTTCTGATATAAGCGGGAAAGTGAGCATGGGTTGTGTTGAAAAGAGCTTGAGAAAAAAAAAAAAACTAAGGAAAAAACGAAGATGCAGGTTAAAAAGTACAGGGGGATGGAGGGGCTGGTGGGAGAGAAAGAATTAAGCAGGATAGGTGGGCATACTTGTCTTTTACATGTTACCCATCGTGTACATGTTCTCTAATGCCTGCTTCTGCAATACGCTCTGTTGGAATCTACATGGAACTGTCTGTGAGAGACTTTTTTTTTTAAAAAAAAGCATGATTGCCTTGGCAATCCATCATACTGCTTACTTGCGAAGCTGCTCGTTTTCATGAACAAGGCGTTCTAACTCTGCAAGGATGGTCATTTGAGTACTCTTCAAGTGCTGGATGTGTTGTACGGCTTTGGAGAAAAAAGAATACAGAGAGAAGAGATGAGCCATCAAGAGTATATATATAAATGCGAAGATATTGTAAAAACTTACTTCGATGTAATAAAGCGACCTTGCTCATCTTCTTATTGAGACAGGCGGGTAACTCATTTCTAAGGTCTTCAAAGCCGTCCTTGATCTGGGCTCGGCGCTTCTGTTCTGACTGGATATGAATCTGTCGGCGCACCTCCGCAGTGGACAGATTACTGCTGTTCTGCCTATGAAAAGGAAGGTTGTCACTTCCATGTCTGAACATCTACGCAGACGTTCTTTTAATAACAAAAACTTACATGGATCCCGTCTCGTCCGCATCATCCTGCTCGTCATCCTCAGAGCAAGCGCCCTCCTGCTGTTGGGGACGTTGGCGCTTCTTAAGCTTCTGGGCCGCTGAAGGTTGCTCAAAAGACTCCTTCGAGTACTGCAAAAATTCGGGATAAAATGACTCGGGGAGTGACGAGGCCCTGGCCAGGGTCTGGTTGAGGTAAGTCGAAGACGATGACGACGCTGTTGTGGACGATGACGATGAGGCCACCAGCATGGGAGGTTCCGCAGGATGATGCGAAAGCGGGCTCGGCGTCGACATGCCCGACATGAGAGAATCGGGACTTCCAAACGTTTGATGATGAGCTAAACCATCGAAAAACAGCGGCGGAGCTGCACCGCCAGGTGCTACTACTGGAGAATGGGAGGTGATATAGCCTAGATAGCAGAAAAAGACAGCAAGAAGATGATTCGATTAAGTCTGGGCGTCCCATTATCCGTATTCTTTATTCCTACCTGGATACATGATCGGTTGATCAATTACTTCAACTTTGGTGGTGGGAACGTATTGCTGGGGAATATATTCCGAATTCAAGGTGAGGTTATTCATTCTTTTGGTTTTACTTTTTACGACGGGGAATCAGAGAGCGATTATGGGGTTTGAAGACAGGTTTTTTATGGATGACTGCGTGTGTCTGTATGTGAGAGAGTGAGTGAGTGAGAGCGTGTGTGTGTGTGTGTACGGTTCGTTTAGATGTTGTATGTGTAGTGAGCGAAAAGAGTCTGCTTGATGGATGATGTGTGAAGGGAGGTGGGGAGATGATGGATATGATGGATAGGTGCGTGGACAGTAAAGGAAGGGTTCAATGAAGGAAAGAGAATAAAGCGGTACAGATGGGAGGAGGCGAACGAAGCTGCTTAAACCTGCGATGCAAGTGCTACGCGAACCGTTCTCTCTGCTTCGACGTGTGCTTCATACAGGGACCATCGCGCTCAGTTTCTCTGTATTTTTTTTCTCATGCACCGGCATCGCCCTTGGTTCACCGCAACAGGTTCTACAAGGTACAACCCAAGAAGAGGATTCGAACATCGTCTCTCCGACTACAAGTCCGCTCGGAATCATAGCAGGCCTTCCTCGTCGATGTGGTTATGGATGTGCATTTGAAGGGATGCGTGATGTTCCGAATGCTTCAGATGAGCATGACGCATCTTGAGCTTCAGATTACTTTTGAGGATTAGAAGGGGGAAAAGGATCTTTTGAAGGGCGCGGGAGGGGGCCGTGTATATATGTGTATATGCGTGTCCGTGTGAGGTATCTCCCTTCGCACATCTGCGCTCGGTCCGAGCCCTCTCCAGAGTGTAACCTTAGTTGTCTAACGAGTAGCGGTAAAAGCAAACCTTAAAAACTTTTCTCGCCTTCCTTTTATCATGGCCCCTCTTCCTTTGCAGGAAATGAAAGATCGCTTTCGGCACATCCCTTATATATATATATATATATATATATAATGTATGTATAATAAAAAGAAATATCTGCCTTCTCAAATGTCCGGTTCATGTCTAATGCGTGCGGATGACCTTTGTCTACACCGTCTTGAGTGGTCTGGGTTTCTTTCGTAGCGATAAGTGCGACCTAAAGAGGCTTTGAGATCCCCCGTAGATCTCTCTCCGCTACGACTGAAAAGACAGATCGACCTACATGAGTCGCGATATCATGTCCTTCGTTACCCGCACAGACATGTACTTTTTTCCTATTCCAACGATGATAAATACTAAGCTACCTTTGCTCCCTAGACAGTGGTTAGCCACACTGCTTTTTCTCCCTGTTTCTTGGGTTTCTGGTTTTTTCCAAGTCTGGAATTAAACCAAACCCAGTTTAAACTCTGCTCGTAAGTGCAGACAATAGGGATAGTAGCTTTTTTCGCTTATTCTAATTAGTATTATTTCCCTTCTGACATCACATATATTACCGTATCAAATAGAATGAATAAAATCTCCCTTGAAAAACCATGCAGCAAGCTTCTTTTTTTGAAAATTAATTGTCCTAGAAAAGATCGCTTTTGATGGCGGCTTTTGTGTCCTATCTCCAAGTCCGCCCAGCGGTTACTAATAATTCGCCTCCAGGGATATTGTATCTTGTCCGATGGAGCCATCAAAGGCAACGAGGAGGTGGACATTTCACAGCCATAATCCCAGAGAGTTGGTTTTCTTCCTTACCTTGTGCTCTTCTGGCATTTTACAGGGCATTAGCCCGATTTGAGCCTTTTTTATATGTAGATGATATGTTACTTTTAGCAATGCAGCTGTATTATCCGCTCGTCGGAGAGAGAGTATGGAAAAATAGCATACACCGCATTGCGATGGATATTATTGTCGGAGAAGATGTGGAGATCTCGATGTACAGTGGTAGAAACAACATATGGTGGCCACGTAGCTGGTTATGTAGTAAGTGCTTTATTCTGATTATTCTATTGTGGATTGACAAGAAAGATGACAGGGAAATAAACTCCTAAAAGTGTGGTACATCCATGGCACGCAAAATTAGATTGACAATTGCAAAAGTCCCTTCACCCAGAACGAATCCGCTCGCAACTATGATAATCAACACCTTGCCGACTATGCGGCGATACTTTTGCCATAGAGTATCATCGGGAGCAGTAGTATCCAAGGATGAATTGCAGTAGCATTTCCATTGATGTCCCAGATAGGCGCCGATCACACGCGCCAGTGTGAAGCTTGGTGGATTGTACATGCCAATAGCAAACGCAATGCCTTGAGGGATATAGCGGCGCCATCCATGTCCAGGATGGGGATTCATTTCCTTCATAAACACAAGTGCGGAAAAAATAAAAGCAAAAAGGATGACAAATTCAGTAACATGCGCAGGTAGCTGATGGCCATTGACAAGTCGTGACATGTCAAGCCACACATATGCTGTTGGAACGGAGAATTCAGGACCAGGGACTTCGTAAACAGTCGTATAAAGTTTGTAGGCACCTGTGGTAACGGAAACATCAGCGCAGAATCTATTATATCAATGACCAAATGTGGTTTACGGTCGAACCTGTGGCAACGAAGGCGCTGAAAAATGAGCCGATCATCTGTCCGTAAAACTGGGCCTTCGGTGAGGCATGAAGGAGATGCCCGGTTTTTAAATCTTGTTATATATACGTCAACCAACGTGCAAATACACTCAGTCCAAACTGCCCGATGATACATGCCTTGCATTAGATCGCCTTTAACATGGGGTTGTTAATATTAAGCTTTGTCTATCCATGATCACTAATTGTTCTCTCGGGCTGGGGGTTGTTCTTACCTGCTTGCTGTGCACCCGCTTCGGCGATACCACCGGCAATTAAATTGGCTGCAATCCCACCGGGCATGACGAGAGCGAAGATAACCTGGCTGATCTTGCCAATGCCACTCACCTTTTTTCGAGAATCAATGGCTAGTCAATCTGACACTCTTGACTCCCTCTATTCTCCTATTTCTGTCTTACTGGATTCAAATCCGTTTCGCCAAGAGCACGGACAGCCAGAACACTCAAGAGCATGGCCACTGCGACAGCAAGGAAGGTCATCTGGATGGGCATGACATTGGCACCAAATACAAGTACCACCACACATACGCAAAACAAAGTTGAGACAATGAGACCGACGATTGTCACAAACATTCCTACGCGCTGCTCCGGCGGCGCATCTTCATCTGTGTCTTTGCCACCACTTTGACCTTCTTGCTCCGACTCTTCTCCAAGAGTTTCACGCTCAATCTCATCCTCACAACTAGTATTCGAATGCTGTGAGGCAAGACTGTACCGTGGCTTGGACTGCTGGTTTCTTCTGCGTATCGTTGCTTTGACCAATGTGCGGATAAGCATAACGGTCAAAGATACGATACTTTCGGCAATCATAACCCCGAGAGAGATCCAGAGGATCCAGCCCTTCGATCCGGTTTTCCAATCAGAGACAGGTCCAGGTGCCCAACCTGCATAATACGCAATAGGAGATAAGACGCCCCATCCAATCACACATCCCAATAGCATCGAAAGCGTGGTGGGAAGACCCTAGATCATGAAAAGCATACGTATCAGCTTCTTAGAACACCCACACATACATACGTCTGCTCAACGTCGCATCTTGAGTAGCTTTCTTTCCCACATACCATGATAATTCCTTGACCGATATAGCTCAGACTGGGCGTAAAGTACCATTCCCAGGCAACAAAGTCAATGGTGTTCAGCGATAGCCAGTTAAACAGTGGAAGTGTATAAATGATAGGGAAAAAATACGAAAGTAGTGTGTAGCCCGACGAAAGACTGAAGGACACAATGAGTGCCCGAAGTTTCATTGACCAGCTTTCCTCAGTTTCCGCACGACGATCTTCCTCTTCTGCAGATATGGATAGCTGCTGTGACAGATGCTCTTCCTGAGCGGAATCGACTTGGAATGAACCAAGTGCAACATTGGAGCATGATGAGTGCTCCGAAGGCATTGCTGTATAGGATGTGACAGTGGAACGAGACGATGAAGAAGAGGACAAGAGCGGTTGGTCCTCGTGGACTATCTCATCCAGGTCTTGCTGTTGTGGTTGTTGCTGCCGTCTCCGTTGACGCAGTGTGGACGACGTGTCTGCTGACTTCTCATGGAGAAGTGTGATCATTTGCGCAGTCGCTGTACCCGATGGGAACCGTAGCTTTTCGCGGACGATCGTTTGTTTCCGCAAAGGCACTGCGAAAAACACACCGAAGAATGCGACGCCGAGAGACCATAGAATCAACTCACCGGTGGACAGCTCAATAGGCCCGGACGGATGGTCTTTCGTAGTCAATAATCCCAGCGCGGGAATGATCCCGACAAACCCTAACATATGGTTTGCTTGTGTGTTAAAATCATACAACGCTTTTCTTTGGGAGGGACATGGGGAATTGGAGGTAAACTTGCCTGCAGCCAGTGGCATGGTTGCTGTAGCAACAGCTGTCGTCTGCAAAACAACGTTCTCGATAGGTCCAAATGGCTCTGCGATCTTCTTCTGAAAAGGTCGGAAAACAGCGTATCCAAGCAACGAGGCCTGGAGCGACATCATCGATATCCAGCCTGTCTGCAGACCAAAGTACATATTGGAAAAACACATTATCGTGCCAATGACCAACCCGACTAGGACAGAGCGGATCTAACCATGTTGGGATGAGCAAGAGACAGTTATTCCTCCTTCCCCTCGAGAAGGCTCGATGCCGGACATATACCGTGAAATGCCGATCGATGCATTCCGGTGTATCTACGGCCGGCATCGGAATGAACGAATGAACGGATGTATGTTAGGAGTAGGGTGAAAATAGATGGTTTTAGAGAAGCAAGAGCTAAAAAAAGGAACCTTAGATCTCAATCGAATGAGATCTGAAGACGGACATAAAAGAAAAAAAATAGCCAAAGACGGTTGCTGACAAATTCAATGGAGAGCTTTTGTTCCTATGTCCTATTTTCTCACCCTCTCTGCATTTGGAGTCATTTGAACGCACAGCCTCAAATTGGATACATCAAGAGTGGACTCAAGAATTGATGAGTTATTTCTCCACTGTTCACTGAGTAAAAGGCGTTGGATGATCAGCAAATGACGTTCGGAGCAGTGGCTGGATGTTCGACAAAGTTGCATATACTTTTCGGGCGAACAAACTCGCTCCAAAGAGCCAAAACTACTGCCTAACCCATTCCCATATCAACGGCCGAATTATTCTTACAGTATCTGTCATGGGATGCAGGGTTAAAAGGTAATACTTTTTATGGATCCTCGAATTAACTTTAAGCTCTCGAAAACACAGAAAGATGTAGTTCTGCCTACATATTTGTTCATTTAATCCCGTCGGTCTAGTTATATTAGCCTATATAGCATAGTTCATAGTCGACCATGGAATATAACCGAGATTTGGATACACATGAAAGGTGATGATGCATGGGTTGTTTTACATGCATGTTGTCAGTAACTGGGTTTTAAGAACCTACATGAAATTCAAGCAGAGAACTTTTTCGGGGAGATGAAGAATCATCTTTTTTTATACCCGCATACACTTCCAACTATAACGATCATGAATCTGAATGTACAGGTACCTTACCCATATGAATAGGATCTCTCTTCAGACCCACTGATCTACTCCCAGAATAATCAACCTCTCCACTTATCGTTACGACATCTACGAGTAATTGATCTCAAAGAAATCATCCGATCCATTTCACGTGAGACAGGTGTACGGATACCAATTACCGGCAACAAGGATCTTATTATTTCGAACATCGTTCACCGTATCTCCATACTCGCCGAAAAAGGAGATGACAATCTCGTACGTTGCCTTTCGATAATTAACCGGAAGACCTGTCGACGGTAGGTAGCTCTCTTAAGGGAGGAGTGGGCTAATAGGAGCCGACAGAGAGAATATCGATGACCAAGTCTGTGAACGATGGCGAATAGGAAAGGGGAGCCACATTGGATTGCTCACAACGGTGTGGTATATAATCGACCTTTGTTAATGGCCGAACCGCGTGGTCGTTTGCTCACACATGGGAGTCATTCCGATACTGCAACATCCTCCTCATCCCCATCCTCCTCAGTTCCCCCACGGCTTGCAGATATCACCCGTTCTTGCCCAACTGTAACATATAAAAGTGGTCCTTTCTACACAGTCATCCATATACTCTGTGCACCGAAAGTATGCGAAGGTAACAACGAAGGGTCACGTAAGTGGGACGCCGTTAGAGGGAATACTTATAGTGTTATCGTCAGTCGCACCTTTTTCTCGAAATTCGGAAACCTTCAAGTTCACTTTTGATGAGGAGCAGCGCCGATTGCTTCGCTTAACAGATCCAGAATTCCAAATACGGTTCTGTTGCGCTGTACTTCCAGTGCCATCGACAAACAACCCGCTATTACTCGAATTCCCACCGATCTGTGAGATTAAGGTCAATAGTCACACCATCCAAGCTCAGGTAAACAGAATTGCAGAGGGAAAGTAAGATAAATTGCTCAAATCACGTTGTGCATGCAGGCTGTTCGAGGACTTAAAAATAAGCCTGGCACAGTCAATTCATTGAATATCACCGATATGTGCTCAATAGAAGGACCCAATCATGTCGAACTTGTGTATGCGAATACCGGGAAGGTAAAGAAGATATGAATATGGTTGAACGGTGCGTCTGATGCTCCATAAAAAAAGCGATATGTCGGCAGCATACAGTTAGTCCGACGGATCCCGATCGAAGCATTGGTAAATCTATTAGTCAAAAATCACTACATACCCAAAGAAGAGGTGCTGGAAAAATGTATGTATTCAGGAAACGTAATGGCAAAAAAAAAGCCTCTTGGACATTGAAAAGCGAGTTTTTAGATCGCCAGCAACAGAAAGATGCCGATATTGTGATGGAGTCAGAGACGCTGTCGCTGAAATGTCCAGTAAGTAATAAGCCAGGGGGAAAAAGCGGAATGGCGAGTTTAATATTTTTACAGCTTTCTTTTAGCCGGATCAAGTTACCTTGTCGTTCAGTCATGTGCAAACATGCGCAATGTTTCGACGCAACAGCATTTCTTGCGATGAACGAACAGACACCGACGTGGTCATGTCCCGTATGCTACAGACAGATCGAGTCTTTTGATGATTTGATTGCGGATGGATTCTATGCTGATGTTCTGGAGAAGTTCGGTACGGAAATCGAAAGCTTCAAGATTGATTCAGAGGGGAATATCCAGCTTTCTGATGAATCAAAGACACACCTTAATATCAAACAAGAGGAGAACACAACTTTTATAAGTGTGGACTCAGCCTTTGCAGCTGAAGGATCGAAAGCCGTTCCCGAACAAGGCTCACCATTATCTGCAGGTGGGGATCATAAATTGACACTCCCACCACTGTCATCGCCAGCGTCACCAGCGTCTCAACCATCGTCGCTACAGCAGCTACCGCAACAAGCGTTACCACCGCTGTCATTGGTGCTACTTCCGGGTGCACCTTCGCCACGAAAAGAAGTCGAAGTTATAGATCTGACGCTTGATAGCGACGACGATTAAGTCATGGCCGAGAAAGAAAAAGCTAAATGCAGTATATAATATTATTCACCTGTACATAAATGAACCCTTGTCGGCATAACAGTGAAACCGCCTTTACAAACACACAAACAGAAAGTTATTAAAAGCGGGAAATTTTCCTTCGACTCAATCGTGATTGCGATTTGTTCATTTGTTACTGCTCCATCATGGGTATCAACGATAAAGACATTGCGCAACGGACATTAGCTGCTAAGCGAGAAGCTGAGAAGCTCAAAGACAAAATCAGGCAGAAAAAGGAGGCGTTGGCTGATAGCACATGTATATAATCTGCGGGGAAAGGCGTATGGGGCTAGTTGAATCTTATCTTGGATTTCGTCTCTATTGATAGTACCCGAAGAAGCACTGCGGACGAATATCCTTCCGCCTATAGGGATGAAAGTTCGACGGACGCTCAAAGGCCACCTGGCGAAGATCTATGCGATGCAATGGGCAGCGGATAAACGGCACCTTGTATCTGGATCCCAAGACGGCAAGTTGCTTGTGTGGGACGCCTACACGACGAACAAGGTATTTGCCATACCACTGCGGTCATCGTGGGTGATGACCTGTGCATATTCGCCTTCGGGACGCTACGTTGCATCGGGCGGTCTCGACAACACGTGCAGCATCTACAGCCTCCAGACAGATACCAATCCCGCCCGACCTGCCCGCGAACTCGTTGCCCACTCGGGCTATCTGAGCTGCTGCCGGTTCTTGGATGACCACCAGATCGTGACCTCCAGCGGCGACACGAGTTGCATTCTCTGGGACGTGGATGGTGGACAGAAATTGGCAGAGTTTACTGACCACACCGGGGACGTCATGAGTCTCTCGCTGTCACCTAACCCAAATATCTTTTGCTCAGGCGCCTGTGATGCGACCGCCAAAATCTGGGACATTCGCCTACGGAAATGCGTCCAGTCGTTCAGTGGTCATGAGTCGGATATCAATGCTGTCCAGTTCTTCCCAAGCGGCGATGCCATCGGCACAGGCTCCGACGATGCCTCCTGCCGTCTCTTTGATCTCAGAGCAGATCGACAGCTCAACATGTATGCGAACGAGCAAATCTTTTGCGGCATCACCTCCATCGCATTTTCCATATCCGGAAGGCTGCTTTTTGGCGGCTACGATGACTACAGCTGTCATGTCTGGGATACTTTACGCGGCGATCGGGTCGGCGCACTTCATGGGCATGAGAACAGGGTTTCTTGCCTAGGTGTGTCGAGTGACGGAAAGGCCTTGTGCACAGGCAGTTGGGACCATCTACTCAAGGTAAAAAAAAAAAAAAAAACCATCGCATCTTCGGGCCAAAATATTTCCCGAACTCATCCTTTCCATCTAGGTGTGGACCTGAATGAATCAACCAACCGCATTTCTGTATATCCAATAAATTTGTTGTCTTTTGTCATAAGAAAAAGGGCCTTTTTCATTCACAATCAATCCAGCCTATTTTGAAGAGAGCGTTCTACGATGAAGGAAAGCTGTCGACATGTCCCATCTTCCTTTAAAAAAATGGTACAGTGCGTACATATAGAAGGAACCTCTGTCCTCCCCCACCCCTTACATGGCCTCTCTTCTACTGCTACATACATCTTCAGAATATGCATCAAGGGTTCAACTATTGTACCGAGCCTGTCGGTGACCGATAGCGATAACCAGCATCAAATACTGCATGAAAAGGCCTAACGTCGCATTCAAGAAACAACCAAAGAAGATGTAAGTATCAGTGGGAATATGGCTTGGATGGCTCAATCAGTTATTTTATCCAATGTCTTGTATGGATGGGCAGTGCCTATACGATGGTGGGTGCTTCCTATATTTGCGAAGAAGCCCTTTTCAACGAGCGTTAAAAAGACAACCCAACTTACTATTTTTGGTAATCCTGCGACTGCATACTTTTTTGATTCCCTTTTTTTTTTAAAAAAAAAAAAAGTAGCGTTACAGCCGCAATCTGCCACAAGAAAGATGCCCCCTAAAGGAAACCCCATCGATATTAGTTCAGCATCTGTACGTCGCCCTTCCAATTCGGCTCATTCATGTGTTAATTTGCATATGGGGACAATGCGATCCCTCGATTAGGTTGTTGATCTGAAAGCCCAACTTGCGCAACAGAATGAACAGTTTCGGCGTATAAGAGCAACAGCGAAGTATGGCCCTGCATCGGAAAGACGAAGCGATAAGGTTAGGCACACCAACATCAACAACAAAGAAAAGGGGACAAAGAATTGACAATGGAACGGTTTGCAATTGAACCGACGTTTATGGCCAGAAACCTACGATCTGGGCCCGCCAAAATAAAGGAGTCTCTTCGCGCTCCCAGCGAGACCAAGTGCAACATATTGAAGAAGTGGAGAGCCAGTCACTTGAGCGCAGTCGGGCCGCTCTTGAGCGCAAAGCAAAGATATATGACCAAATGCGCAAGCGTGTGCGGCATGGCTCTGATGATGATGACGACGATGATGATATCCTCATAGACTTTGATCGAAAATATTGGGAGGAGGTATGACCAATACCATGAACACGCGAAAGGATGCATAATTGACAATGACCGAACCCCCACCCACCCAGAGAAAGCGGGAGGAAAAAGAGAGTGATCCAAAGCGACGGAAAGACAGCAAGGAAGAAGAAAAAGAAGAAGACGAGGATGATGACCCATGGGTTGAATATGAAGACGAATTCGGCCGTACACGCACCGTCAGACAAAGCCAACTCCCCCGAGAACGATCACCCTCGCCTGCACCCACCAACGAAAGCCGGTCTCCATCGCCGCAGCCTCGTGATACCGAACTAGCCGACCGGGCCAGCATTCGGCATTATGACTCGACGCGCGAAGTGCGCACGCGAGGCGTGGGATTTTACCAGTTTGCTCTTGATGATGAGGAGCGTGCAGAGCAAATGGAGCGGCTCGAGGCATTGCGGCAAGAGACCGAGGCAGCACGCAAGAACGCAAGGAGCGTGGCTGAACGCAGAAAGGCCATCCTGCAAAAGAACGCTGAGCGCATTCATGCACGACGAGCAGAAATGGCCGCACGAAGGAAAGGAACAACAGCGAGGACGGAAGATGATGCAGAGCGCGTTGCCAACTTTTTAAAATCGGTTCGCGAGAGTATGAACAAGTAGTCCGGTCTTCTCGTGAAAGCACGCATTCCCCCCCCCCACACCCCTCTTCCTCTTCGTACACTGTAGATATTATCTCTAAAAATTGAATGGCTGGTTTTATTTTTCTCTCCCCCACTTCAATGACTTATACCCGACCACGAACAACAGCAGAACTGAACAAACTCGCCATTGTCGATTTTAATCCACAGATTAACATCAAACACTACTTTCGGTCTGCCGAACTTTTGATTAAACAAGCGCGCGTCTATCGATGCGAAGGCGATCTTGAAAACGCTTATGTACTGTACCTTAAATATACCAGGTGAATGAGTCTCCCTGTCTCTCTTACTGCCAACAGACGATCTCCAGCTTTACACCGTTAACTTGTTCATCTCTTTCTTCCACAATCAAAAAAAAAGTCTTGGCATTACTGAGCTACCCAAGCATCCGGCCTACAAGAACCCAGAGAATAAGAAACAAATCAAAACAATCAAACTAGTAAGTGTTCTTTTTCTCTTGGCAATTTTTAATAGTCCGTCTGACTTTGGGGGTTGAAGCATTGCTTGGAAGCACTCGATGCGCTAGAAACGCTTAAGCCGCGCCTTGATGCCGCGTATCAGGAGCATATGGAAAGACTTCTCCATAGTCAAGCGAATCATAAGGCTGAGGAGTCCACAGTGACTGCAGAAGACGAGAATGGTTCGGCGGCAGAGAAGAGCACTGGATATAGAGAGGCACGCCCGTGCCCTAGACCTACAAGCAGTACTGGTAAAGCAACAGCTCAAGTCGAAGAAAGCACCCAGGGCGATGAAGGATGGTCGATGCAGAAGGCTCTCGAAGGGGTGGTCATTGCAGCAGCAGCAGCAGCAGCAGCAGAGAAGAGCGCGTATGTAATTGACGTTTTTTTTTCCCCCCTGGGTCCTCCCGGAAGACAGTAACGCCAACCTTTCTCTCTTTAGACCCAGTGCCCCTGCGGAACGTTCAGTGGTTCAGTATCCTCAACATATATATCGTAATGGAAGTGATCGGCACATCTATCAAGAAATATCATCTCCATCCACGCGACCACCGCCCTTGCCTCCGAAGCCTGACATTGATCAGAAGCGCTCTTCTCCGAGACGAGACTATTGTCCGCCTTTGCCGGAACGAGGCAGTCCATATCCTACGGGCCCGGCGTTGCCTCCTAAAGTTAAACTGGACGGACAGTCAACCGAAGCGTTCTCATTGGGTAAGAAACAACGGCCTCACTGTACCATCCGATTTTGTTAAAAAGTATCTATAGCAAGGACTGAGGGTGGCGTACCCCTTCGAACGCTTCATGTGCCCAAAGGGATCCACCAGAATTTCTTGGAGATAGCACGGGCGAATACAGAGAAGAATGTCGAAACATGTGGTATTCTCTGTGGCAGATTGGTAAAAAGAGAGAACTCACTGGGGCCAGGAGCAAGTGGGATTGGCACTCAAGCACCCGTCTGTTAGAAAAACAACGTACTGCGGATAACAACGCTAATTATTCCAAAACAATCGGGTACCCCGGATACATGCACAACCGAGAATGAGGAAGAACTATTTGAATATCAGGACTCTCAAGATCTATTGACTCTCGGCTGGATTCATGTGAGGCTGGGCCCATCAGCGAATCGAAAACAATTTGTAACTGGAAGCAAAATCATTCTGTTAGACCCACCCTTCCCAGTCCTGTTTCCTAAGTTCGATGGATTTACATACGCACTGTTCGTATCAGCTCATGTTGCCTGAGGCAATTGCCATCGTTTGTGCCCCAAAGCATGACCCAAAGTATATCTTGCAATATGGTGTGATTTTTTGAGCTGAGCTCTCACGTGTTGGGATGCCTTAGTTTCGGCATCTTTCGATTGACAGATCCACCTGGACTCACTCTGATCGCTGAATGCAGAGCTCAGGGAGCCTTCCATCCGCATCCAGACATGTCGATCTATACTGTAAGCTGGTAACTGACGGTTCGCTTTCTGGTACTGATGAACGGAGGGGGGACGAATAGGATACTCACAACAATACGGGGCATGTACGCATGACTGCCGATACCTTCAGGACGATCGACTTGCGCAGCGCATATCGAAGTAAATAAACCATAGTCTATCTTGGAACAAATTGGACTGCACCTACATTAGATTTTGGAATAAGGGGGGGGGACTATTGGGGATGAGGAGGATGTATGTATATGGAAATAGGGAAAGCGTAATAAGCGCTTCCTAGCCAAAGGGAGAGAGAGAGAGAAAGAAAGAGAGAGAGCAGTTACTTGCATAACTTATCTTTTCTCTTCTGTTCGGTATACTCTCACTCACTTCTTTTCGGCTTCCCCCCCCTGGGTTTGCTTTTCAGTACGTGGAATGCCGTCATCTACAAAGGTAATAACAAAAAAAACGGCTGTTCTTTTGGTCATTGGTTGCCATTCCATACTTATATGTCAGCTGCTTGTTTTTTTTCTTTTCTCTCTTGCTCTTTCACTCCATTCCTTCCAGAAGACATTTCAAGACAATAATTACATGATGCTCAGCACAATGAATTCACATCAGCCGACCTGCTGGCTTTCCGAACCCAAGGTAAAAGAAGTGTTTCTGGGAGGAGCGGCATAATAATAATAATGAATTTTCTTTTTTTTTTTTGCTTAAAGCCTCGCGTCTCCTGCTCTAGTCCACTTTCAGTGTCGGCGCATTGTGGAAAGAAGACGAACTTTGTAGAAGAGTTCAAGTCGGCGCGAGACCAGCTGTCGCATTTTCGAAATAAAATGCATGGCCTCGCGGAGCAAATGGACGACATTGAGGCCGACATAGTAAGCAACCATACACATACACACACTCTCTCTCATCCGGGTTTTTCATTGTTTTTCTCTAACGTGAAGATAGCGGGTATCCGGCAATCGAGTGGGTAATTTGCTGTTGTCTTCTTCTTCTTCTTTCATGTGTTGCAGCATCACTCCCCCCTCTCCCTCGAAAACTGCCTTCTGTATTGAATTCTGTAACCTTACTCTTTTACTGGCAATAGTCGAAATTGAACAAGACATTGTGCAGGCCCAGGAATCAAATGTCAATCTCCAAATTCGTCTTGAAAATGCGGTTGTACGGCAAAAAGAAACCGATACGGATGCCTCACGCACCATTCGTAATTTACACACTAACCTAGCGATGGTAAAGAAAAGAGAGAGAGAGAGAAAGAATAGTGTATAACAAGCCGGGAGGTATCGGGAGAAAACTCATCATTTCGTTTGGGTGAACCCCCCAAAAAAAGTAGATTGCATATGCTACTACCGAGCTGCAAGATCGACTGGCCATCCTGGCCAATTGCCAAAAAACCCAGACAGGGAGCGCCAGTGCGGCCGTCGACAAGATGCGGGAATATGTGAAGATGCTCGAGGAAGCGCAGGACGCCATGCAGCTCTTGCATCAACGCAGGTCACTATCACCATCACCGCCGTTGCTGAGGCCGCCCTTGCCGCCTCGACCCTCTAGTTTAAAACAGGAGACCCTGTCTCCTGCCGCTGCCTCGGCTACTGTTAACGCAACGCACACCATACCCAACGAGATGTCAGACCTCTACAGACATCGTATCATCCGCAAACGTACCTCCCTTCATGGCATCTCATCCTCAAACAAATTACTTTCATCGCCCGGTGAAGGACTGCGGATTCTCCTCAACTGAACCCACCCGCTTATTTCTCTCTCTTTATTACCCTGTTCTTGGCAAACTATGTAGATTGCCATAACCAGGCCGACCGCTGTCAACGCTAAACAATATACATCAGGTGGTCCAGCTATTAGAAGCAAATAAACCTATTACTCTTGTTTGTTTGTTTAGCATAAGAAAGAGAACATGCAGAGTGTTTGATTCTACAGTAAATAACGGACCATGCGAAACATTCACGTGCTTCTTGAGCTTCTCGAAACAACGTTCCTTCGTTGAAATGCATACATACATATATATCAAAGGTGTTGTTGTCTGCCCGCCTGCCCAACCCCACAAATCCCATCCCTTTAGAAAGCGTGATGCAAATTACATGGGGAGGGAGGGGTGGGCAACGGTCAACTTCATGTTTTTTGATGCATCGTCCAGGGGGATAGTATAAATCCCTACATCATATTATAGGGAAGTCTTCGTATGCGTTTTTCTTTATGAAAAAAAAAAAGCGTTCAACCTTTAATAGTAGCGGGTACTGGAGCGATTGATCAATAAGTACGTGTCAAGCAATGAAGTTAGCTCTTGCTGAACAAATACTACACTTCTTCATAAAAACACGCCAAGTTTTTGTTGTTAAGAGATCCGTTCACTCATCACCCGGGAGATCAATCATGTTCCTGTAAGAGCGGGCTATTTTTTTTTTGTTCGAGCGCCGGCAAGTTGCCTTATTGATCGTCTTTTCTCAGCAAAGATAACTTTGGTTTGTTTTAATATGAGATCTGCTTTTGTTGTTTATTTTCGTCAATGTCAATCATCTCGCCATGACACATACACCTCGTCCGTCCGGAACCGTTGCGTGCAAGAGCTCTTTTCCAGCGGCGTTATATAGCCTTGTCGATATGCAAGCAGGCCAGCGTGGGCAATCATGATGCCATTATCGATACAGAACCTGTAAGGCGGGAAACAGAACATCAATCGGGCGTGAGCTAATACTACACCTCTGGTTCCTTCTTTCTTTACCGATCATCCATTGCGCACACAGAACCACCACGCTCCTTGGCCATTTCCTCCATCATCGCTTGTAGTCGGACGTTGCCTAAACCGATTGCAAGTTAGAAACTACTCAAACCGCATAGCCGCGGATACGTACACCCAACTCCTCCGACGAGCAGAACCTCGGTCGACTCAACATGGGCCATGGCGCGTTCCGTAATCTCAACGAGCATTGCAAATAATGTCTCCTGGAGCGAGAAACAAAGATCTTCTGGTGTCACCTCACCAGTCGGTAGCTTTTCCTTTGCAAGCATTTCGATATATGAGAGGATCCCGGAGAAGGATACGTCCATACCCTTTACGGTATATGGCAGAGAGACGAATTTCTTTCCTCTAATGTGTCGTCATCCATTTTTGGTTGGGAGGGGCGGTAAGTCAGTTTTTTTTTTTTTTTGGTATCACTCAGCCTGACTCCGTTAAGGCATACCGCTTTGCATATTGCTCAATATTATATCCCGGGCTCGGATCGTTGGAGAGGCCTAAGATACGTGCAAACCGATCGAGGCAGTTGCCAATAGCAATATCAAGTGTTTCGCCGAAGATGCGATACTTGTGCTGCGAATAAGCAATCACTTGCGTATTTCCGCCGCTCACGTACAGAATCACGGGGTTCGATGCCTTGGTGATCTCACGACCCATCTCAATATCTGATAATAGATGAAAGATCTGTTTCAATCGAGGGGGAGAGAGAAAGAAAGAAAAAACGTATTAAAGGGGTTGACGAAGAAGGGGGAAAAAGCGAACCTACGTCCAATGCAGTGGTTGACACCCACCAAGGGCTTATCCCATAATAAAGACAGCGTACGTGCCACTACGGCCACGGAAGTCAGCGGCGCGCCCATACCAGGCCCTTTTGTAAAGCAAATAACATCAATGTCCTTGGCAGTTAGCTTGGCATCGTCCATCGCCTTCTTCATGACATCAAGAACGCAATCCCGATGATGCTGCGCGGTGTCGCGTGGCAAGAATCCTTCACCGGGAGGTGTAATATAGGTGTCTCTGACATTTGCGAGTACGCTGACGTGATTGTTTTCATGGCGAATGATACCAACGCCGAGCTTATTGGCAGATCCTTCGAAACCTATCGCAACTGTCATTCTTCAATTCAACGAACAAGGGGAAGGGAAAAAAAATTGAGCCCTCACTCCCGGGGGGGAGGAGAGAAAGCAGCGAAGATTTACACATTCCAAATAAGGAAAATCATGTTTTTCCTCTTCTTTCAGCTATGCACTCGGCCACGACAAAGTTCCCCGTTCAACGCGGCTTTGCCCTTTGCAGATGATGCCGTATTATATTTCTTTCTTTCTACGCCGTTTGAACTCAATGCGACACTAAGAAAGAAAAAGAACAAAGGTTTCTTCCATCGCGTAAAATAAATGAAGGGAACCTCGGCATAGGGGATGTTGGTGCGCTCTCTGTTCATTCCCATCCTCTTTTTTGGAAGGTAGAGTTCGCGAGATGGAAGGGGGAGTGGCATGCCGACCCTGACCCGGTGTCATCTATTTTTTTTTCGCTTGAAGGATTGAACTTTGCAAATACGAACAAAAGTACAAAAGTGTAACTTGTTCAACTAATTTGTTCTCCAGCTCATTTATTCCTCGTCCTTTTGCTTCTCCAATTCGCGCATGCGTCGCTTATAGCTATAGTAAATGACGATATATATATATAAGAAATTTTGATACTGATGTTCGCGTTGGCATGGATGCCAGTGCACACACACACAACTCTCTCTCTTTTCTTTTTTTTCGTATTTGCAGCAAGGAAAGAAAAGAAAACTCACTCATCGTATTGACATTTCTCATACGCGTGACGTTCGTTCTCACATTTCCAAGGAAGGTAGAAAGTCTCGCCACGGCACTTGTTCAAGGGCAAAAGGAGATGGGCACAATAATCCCGGTATTCAAGAGGAATGCGGGATTTGTTCAATTCTTGCTGGCTAGCCTTCATTTCTGATATAAGAAATGAAAAGCAAACAGAAATCCAAGTAAGTCCACATGCGATGCCTTTGCTAATGTCGCGATTGCTCTTTCTCACCTTGTGCCATGGTTATTGTATTTGTCGTGGTTGGGGTTGCGGGTGCGTCTGGTCCTATTTGAATTGTTTTTGGTGACTACTGACCTCTTCGGCTTTTCTCGCTCCCAAATGTGACGTCACGGGACAACAAAAAAATTGGTTTGAGACATTGGAAGGTATCCATTCACTGCAATGTCAGGGGCTTTTTTTATGAAATGATTATGTATACTGTACAAATAATGGACGAAAAAATACATGAGATGAATGAATACGAGTCTGTCTACTTGTTAATGCTGTTCCCGAAGTTGCTGCGGTTTTTCTTCGCGCAGAAGTTGGTGCACTGCCTCCACTACCTTGACGGGATAGTTGCGCGCGCCCTGCATGTGCTTAACAATCTGGGCGGCCTTTTCAGGATCGTTGTTGGCCAGATACGCTTTCACCATCGCTTCATAGGTGCTTGGTTCACGTACTAGGTTGTTGTGCTCGTTCTTTATGTCCGCCATGTTGTTCCAAATAGCCTCTGCTTTGTCAATTTGTCCCAGCGAACCGTATCCTGAGATGAACAGATTCTCAATATAAGGCGAAGATGAGTAGCCCTGAGCAAGCATTTCCTTGTAAAGGCTCTCAGCAGCCGGCATGTCGTTGTTCTCAATGTAGGTATTGAACATGGCCTGAAAGACGGTTTCGTCAGGCTTCACTTCCGCCTTCTGCATCTCCTTATAGACTGCCACGGCAGACGGCACATCCCGATGCAGACATCCGTACGAATGAATCAAGGTCGCAAAGTGGTTCGGTCCAGGCTGGAGATTGTGGCGCTTACTCATGTCCGTCAAGAGCTTGTGCGCAGTGACCATGTCATACGGTGGGATGTTAGCATAAACCTCCATCAAGAGGCGGTAAGTGTGGCCCGAGGGCTGCAGATTGTAGCGCTGCAGCAGGTGGAAATACTCCAAAGCCTTTTCGCGGTTCGGGCGTTGCTGCGTGTAGAACTGAATCATGCTGTTAAATACACCAATGCGAGGGAAATACTTGGGCGCCTTGAGCATCTCATGGAAGTACTGTTCGGCACGAGTCTCGGAGCTGCATTTGATGCACGCTGTGATGACTGCCGCGTATGTGATCGAGTTGGGCACAACATTGTACTTCTTCATTTCCTCAAACATATGGAGCACCATATCAATCTTTCGACACTTGGCGAGCTTGGACATGATCACATTATAAAAGTACACCGTCGGTCGTACGTTGTGCCGCATCGCCTCCTCGTAAATATCCATCGCGTCCGATGATTCGTCGGCAGTACTGTTGGGGGTGCATGCAAGCAGTGATGCGTAGCCATCGCCATCGGGCACCATGCCTTGCGCGCGCATAGAGTCGTAGAATTCCTTCGCCCGAGGAACATCCTCAGCTCGGGCATATGCAATCAACATGCTGTTTAATACGCTCTGTATCCCACGACGATTCCACGGCTTCTCCGGGTTCATGAGGGTCTCCTTGGTGAGATTGTAGACCCGCTCAGCGCTTTTCAAATCCTTGTGACGGGTAGCATTCTGAATGATATCACGGACGACTTCTGCTTTCGGGATCTGGCCTTGTTGGATAACCTCCTTCTCAAGACATTCAACTGCGCCGTGAAGGTTGCCTTGCACAGCCTTGCTAACAGCTGCGTTTGAGTGGCCAATGAACTCCGCTGATTGACTGCTACCCGGCACTGCCTTGCCGACGGATCCCTCCGAGCACCCGTCCAAAAACGGCTCGAACTCACTCTCCCAGCGCGCCTGCGCCTGGGTGTTTTTAGCGCGGCCCAAACGGGTCAGGACACGAGCATTGAGATTTGGCATTGTAATAGGAACACCTAGTGCTTTGATATCGTTCAATAGGTCGAAAATACGAGTTGCGAATTGATTGCGCTCATTGACAGTGCGGAATAGAGCTTCAAAAATAACACCAAAATCTCTGGAACCGGCAGTGCTGGAGAACTCTTCCCATAAAGCTGGATCTTTCTTGGCAGCATCGTAATGCTTGATAATGGCGGAGGCGAGTGATGGATTTAACTTGATACTGTACTTGAATAAATGGCGAATAACGCTAACTGACACAGACAGGTTCTCGCTCTTTGTGGCAAAATCCATTGCGACGTTGACGATGGGCGATTGGTCGTTGATGAAGTTCGATTTGGCATATAAACTAGTTAAGGATTCGAGTGCCCGCTCACCTTTCTTGAACTCGTTCAACTCCATATAGCCCTGTAAGACCTCTTTGAAGAGCTCAGCGTCGAGCAGCAAACCCTTGGAAGTAGATTCTTGAAGAACTTTTAGGCCACGTTCAGGTTGTTTATGTTGACGGAGAAGGCAGACATAATCGGCGATACGTCCGTACTGCTTGCTGATGTCGTATTGACTCATTTGTTCGTACATTTCTGTTGCTTTTGCAATGTCACCTTTGTGGCAATACGCAGCGAGCAGTGCGCCATAGGTATTAACGTCCGGTCGAGGCATTTCTGGGTCTGATACGAATCTGCGAAGGATCTCATCAATAATCTCATAATCGTTTCTTGCGCCAGCTCCACTGATGATTTTGTTATAGGTCGTGATAGTGGGGCGAATCTCATCCTTCGCAAGAACGTTTTCGATTAGTTCAAGCGCACCAGGAAGATCACCTGCGTCGACATGCGCGAAGACGTATGCATTGTACACCAAGACGGGATCGTGCGCGGGTAACTTATGGCGGAGAGAACGGTACTCCTTAAAGCACTCGTGTACAGCCTTAAGATCGCCCGCGTAGCCATACATCGAAATGAGCATTGAGAAGGTCATATTATTCGGGTTTGCAGTCTTGCTTCCTTCCAGGTGTTCATAGACGACAAGTGCATCTTTAGTGTTGCCATTGATTGAGAGCATGTTGAGCATGCGGTTGTAGAGGTCAACGTCGAATTCCTGTGTCTGCTGCTCCTTAACGGCCTGCTCGAAGAGCAAGAGTGCACGCTTGACAATGGTCTGGCTTTCTGTTCTCAACTGCCCCAGACGATCGTCGCCAGTTCCGAAGAGGCTGACCTTGTGGCGAAGGGCATGGACTGACTTGTTAACCTCTGAGTCGCGCCTGCAGAGCGTCTTGATTAGGGTCGCATAGGCGTGAGCAGTCGGTGTGACACCATTGGCAACCATGTCATCATAGACATCGCACATAGCTTTGACCGATTGGTTCCTGTTGCGAGTCTTCATGGACCCATAAGCATCCAAGACGGCATCGTAGGTTTGAGTAGACATGGAAACTCCAGACTTCCGACCAGCGACAAATTCAGCAACAACACGTTCAGAGTCATTTGCCTTGGCAGCCTGCATAATACGGTTATTGATTTCACCAGTCGCCTCCTCGGATGCGGCCTTGGTGGCAAGCGAGTGATTGAATCGAGAATGCTGGGTAATCGGAGCGATCTTGGCGAGTTGCTGCCACTGAGAGCGCGACAGACGAGTACGATCGCCATTGTCATCCTGCGACTGTTTATTGAGGTGCTGCGATGCGCGGCTGGTGGTATACGAGAGTTTGCCGGCGGATACATTGCGAGAAGAGAGAAAAGCGGTGGACTTATAGGAATGTGCAACGGATAGTTGCTTAGACAGACCACTTTGTCTAGCAACGTTATTTAGGAGCTGACTTCCCTTTGCACTGTACATAGAGGTAAAGTTACGTGGAAGGGGAAGAAAATGAAAGAGTTTTTGATTTACAAAAGACACACAGGTGCTTTTCGGAGGGAAAGAGGTTGTAAATAGTCTTTTGAGTCACAAACCGGAGGCAAATACCTCGGTAGCGGAGTTAATTGGTCATAAAATGACCAGCCCGTTCCGGAATTGCACGATTTAAAAAGAACAGCGTAGAAAATAAGCAGCACCCACCGTAATAAACATCAATAGCAAGTGATCGAACGATAAAATATTGCATCTGCTCATGAGACAACCTCTTTGTGAAAAATATGGGGTTACTCATGACCTCCACATGTGTGTGTGTATCAATGCCATTCAGAACCAAATACCTACATTGGATGGTCAACGTTATGTTTATCCGATTCCTTTCCGTCGCCCTATTCTTGAATATTACTGTCATGTCAAGTGGTATATAAGTTCACAACCGGTCTGCCGGACAAAGGAACATTCAGATGCACCCAAAAAAAGGGGAGGGAGACCGACACAGAAATGCATATAAACAATGGTGGTCCACGTTCCATTTAGTATTCTCCAGTCCACTACTGAGTGTATGTTGGGGATAGTATTTTAACGGAACATATCAGATAAGTAGCTTATCAGGTCATATTTTCCTGGATAATATTGTTGAGGCTTCCCGAAAAAAAATCGAACAAGCCTTATTATAGAAGAAATTGTGGTGCCTCGATGCAAATTTGCCAGGAACAGCATTTACACTGCTAACATCTTAGTTGCTGACAGCGAAGGAAACCATCCTCGTGAAAGAGGTATTCTAGCCAAGAGTAGGAAGTATAAACATATGCAACCTGTTGGCGGATGGGGATATACGTTAACTGGTGTGCTTGGAAAAAGCCAAATACATGCCTACAAATGAAGACATGCTGTCAAGGAAGAGAGGAAACGGTATAACAGGGAATTGGGTGATGAATAACCATAGACGGGATACGTTTGCAGGTATCATAACGGAAGGAATATCCTCTTTGGCGGCAGAGGTAAGCGCGCAATACACATTGTGCCTAATGGGTTTGTTATGTGGTTAAAGCAGGAATAAAGATGGACCCATGCCCCCCCTCTCTGTACATCCATGTCTTAGTATTTATTCATTTTCTTTTGCAGCCGGCATCGGAGCAAACTTGCTATGTATCACAAATGGCTTTAAAATGAGATGAGTAAGCTTTGATGCATTGCAACCGGCTCCGGCTAGGTCAACAAAATCGAGTAAATCCAAGGTGCCTTTTTTGTGGCTGCTATGCTCCCTTCGACAGCACATGCGAAAACATAATATACAAATGCTGAACCGAATAATAGGAAGCGGACGATATGCTACTGACGAATATATCTATGTTACGGCTGCTAATTCATACGATGACGTTGAGAAGCATTTTGGTTGCCTTGGACGCATCGCTCGTTCATGAAACTCGATTTGAAGACCCATTAATATGCCAACCTTTTGGAAATCTTACCAGAACAATCACAGACGACAGCGCAGGGAAGAGCCGCTGACAGGGGTAACAACAACGCTACAACTGCGACGGCTAGCCTTATAAACGTCGCCAACGCAATATCTTGCAATTGCGTTTCATGAGCTGTAGGGTTCATTGTGTCAACGCAAATGGAAACTATCACTCGAAAATCACATCCACTGCGCCGGGGCAACCACCCACATTTTGCTCATGGTACGTAATCAGTATCCAGACGATTTATCACCTTATTTCAAGCAATCACGATCTCGAGGAAACCATCAATTCGATTGAGGCAAACTATAGCATGAAAAGCTTCCAATGGAGACGACCCCCAGCATGACTGGCGTCGCTCGAAACCTTGTGATGGGAGGAACCGACCGAGATAAAGCGGTTGTTCATCTTTTGGATTTTGGATCTCCCCACAAATGAAAAATCCGGAAATTTCCTCATGGTGCGGATTGCAAAGGAGAGTCATTAATGTTAGAGTGCAATAGAACAAGCTAGTATGGTACGTAGTACTTATAGGAAGTGGATACGCGTTAGACAGCTTCTCCAACTGTGAACACCATCCATGGGATAGCGTGGAGTGAAAGAGCAAATCGCCGAAAGTAATTTTTGTAGAACCTGATTGACGCCCAATGCATGCTAATGCGAGTCTGCCTAATATTTACGTTAAGCCGAGTAGCGCAGTATGCGTTACATAATTGAGCAAGCGCTGTCAACTGGCGGTAGTAACTGGTAATTATGTGCATATTGATTATTTCATTTGGATGGTGTGCATTTGTGGATAATGCGTCTTCATATTCTTATTTGTAATGGACTACATCTGCGGTTGTTTGTAAAAGGCAAGGTAGAATGTATATGATTTATTTTTGCTCTGATTGTCATTTTAAATGTTTGGAAAACTTGCAGCTTTTAGAGGAGGAAAAGGGAGTGGCGCTTAGATGGATGGAACAAAATGGAGATTGCATAAACACAATGAAAAAAGAAAAGAATGCGGAAAATAACCGATAAGAACGATTGATGAAGACATGAAAAGAAGTAGGCATGAAAATAATTTAGGATGCACCAACATGGATTGTGCCGGATCGCGGGGGACAAAGAAAAGGATACCAACTAGAATCTGGCAAGTAGCTCCTTTGGCAGGCAGCGAAACCGAGACTCTCGAGGATATCAAAATCGGCGTGGACTGTCGATGCGTTGTCGTTGTATGCGCTGTTATTAGACACGATGACTGCATGCCGCCCATCAGCCGCTACGTCGACGACATCGTCTTGGTTGCACCGTACAATAGAAAATGGCAACCTGACGCGTTGTTCATGTGTCACAGGCTGCTTTTCATTTCTATTGATGAGATCTCCAAGGCGAAGGTACTCGTTGAGTCTATGCGTTATCGCGAGATGTACTTCTTGAATCTGCTCTGTAAGTAGCTGATACCGCATCTCTTCTTCTTTGATTTCCGCCTCAACTTGCTCTTGCTTTTGCTGCTGTTGTCGGTCTTGGCTTCTGTTGAAACTTGGCGGAATACCAAGCCAGCGTATTTCTTTCTTGTCCTTCGCAATAATGCCCATGGCCATCAGAACGTTGAGTGCATCATAGACCCGCCGGCGAATATTCTTTTGATCAACGCCATTTGGTGTTCCATCTGCGTTTTGGCTGTTTGATTTCATGTCCGCTGCGAGTTCATCAGCGACTTGGTTGTATGTTGTCACTCCTCGTTCAGCCACCTTGTCAGAAACGAGCTTGGAAAAATGACGCAGACCTTTGGTTGCTGTTGTTCGTCTTTTCTGCTCTGTTTCGTCATCATCATGTTCATCTTCATGATTGCCCCCGTTCCTCTTTCGCTTCGTGACCCGTGGTCTTCCACGGCGTACAAGCGCCGGCGTCTGCAATGCCATCGGCTGGACATCATGTCCTCCGTTCGCAGAGGGAGGCGGCCGGCTTTCGGAGTCCGAATTTAGCAGGGACGCAATGGAACCTTTGCGGCTCAGGCTGTCAAAGGTCGTAGGCGACCACGAACTCAAGCTGTTACACCGACTAGATCGAGAGGTAGAGGAGAGTGAAGATGGGCATTGAGCTTGATATTGTTCATCTACGGTTATGTGCTGTATGGGGGGGAGTTGCTCTTGGTAAGATGGGTGGTCCACTTGCGACCGAGAATGAGTTTGGATGATGGGCCGTAAGGCAATAAGCGAATCTTCGGTACAGTATTCATCATCCGAATCCCTGGATATGCGACCATCTATGGCAGAGATGAAGAGACCGGTATCCGGAAATGAATTGCGGCGGGCATTCTGCAAAGGCGGTGACGATGCGACAGGCTCGCCAAATAGCGGTGGAAGCCTGGCAGTGTCGCCATCCGATAGGGATCTCTTGAAATGACGGCGGATAGAAGAAATGGATGTATTGGGATGGACGGCTTGGGGTTGCATTATCCAGGGTAAAAAAGCGGAAGTTGTCGTTGTGGATGGCGCCATTTGCTGTTGGAATTTTAGTTTTTGGGCGGTGAAGGAAAGGGTAGGATTGGTTATTTAAGACGCGTGCTTGAAAGGGAACGGGAAGATGTAGAAGGAAGGAGAGAAGGGATGAAAGATGAAAAAAGAAAAATGAATTCGTTGTATAAATTCAATCTTGGTCGCCGGTGTCTCGACCCCGGAGACACTTACCCGAGGTTATCTTGGATACGGGATGTCAAAATTTTGACATGGCCTGCATACAGACATGGCGCTCTTGGAGGTCAACGAAAGCATCTACCGGATGAACATCTCACTCAAAAAAAAAGGAGCAAGAGCGATATCGATTTCATCCTCAGCAACGGTACTAATAGCAACAACAACAACAACAACAACAACTTTACAGGCTTGTGCAACGACTATACATACATGTACACATATTGTGCATATAAAGACGAGCCACGCCTCCTTAAATATCCCATATGGGTTGAGGCAACAACAACAACAGCAGCAGCAGCAGCAGCAGCAGGCAGCAGCAGCAGCAGCTCTGGTAACATATAAACACAAACCAAGGAAAGAAAGGCGGGATGTCCATTTTTGTCCATCGCAGATGCGCATTATCCCAGAAAGAAATATGCTATTTGCATCAACCCTAAAATGATATACGAAAACGGAACCCTTCTTCCGAAATCAAATACCACCCAACTCTTTGCGACGTATAAAAAAAGGGGTAGGCGGGTGGGCTGGGAAACGTGAAAGAGGAGTAGGGGGTTGTTTCCGCAACAAACGCATTGCATTTCTCATCGTTTCTTTCCATGTTCGCATATATCAAGCCACCCGGAGTGTGTCAGTGCACCCTCAGATAGTGGAGCACATTGCGTGCATACATTACGCAGCATCTAAATTCTACAGCCTAAGCGAGGGACCACCGATTGGTGCGGTTGTAATTTGAATTTAAGGTGCATATCATGCGCTATAATGGTAGAATTATTTGGATGTGGTGAAAAATAGAATGCATCTCATCTTCTCTACTTATAAAAAATAACTGATGTTTAGATTATCGTAGATATCTAAGTATTAGCACCCTACGTACACCATTTCCAATGCTAATAACCTTCAATGTCTAACCGTTCATCCTATAACACAAAAAGAAAAGCTTTAGCCATTTCAATTAATTTTACAATAAAAAACATAAACATTTCATATCATGTGGTTATTAAGATAGGTCAACGTATGCCAATCACTCAACACAATTCGTCGCTGCTCTCAATGCGCATCAATGCCGCATCAGCGTAGCAATGGGTGGAAATGACCTTATAACACACGAGACATTCGCCCCGGATTTTATTCAGCTGTAAGCATTAGTATCTTAGGATGAGGTTGTGTCAATGTCGTCAAGATTCATTATGTCAAATAAATGCGTAACCTCCTCGATCAGAAGTAGCTTCCGAGACATCCGATGAGGTCGTTGTTTTGTGGAGGGCAGGATCGCTACTCGCGTATTCAAGGAAATATATATTATTAGTTGAGTATTCATGTAGTCATATATATTGTATGTCGCCCGGAAGAAGAACATCTTGAAGACGATACCTCTCAAGGCAATGTTAATCCAAACACATGTCATACTCTTGCAAATGGCGTTTCAACGTTTTGTACTAATGGCGCTATGTGCCATCAGCTTGACACATTAAGAGCTGAAGAAGGTGCTCAACGAAACTATGCGCAAATTTACTTTGCCAATACGGAGGAACGGTTGGCACGAAGAACTAGCGCTGTTTTCAGGCTTAAATCTCAATACAATAGCTCTTCTCCAACAAATAATGGAACGGCATAATCCGGAACACTGTAACTTTTAAGAATGTATGTGCTAGGGTGGTTATGCACGGAGCTACAAGCTTAACACAGCTACGGTCAACGATTTACCCTGAAATTGCTGCTTTGTTTGTTAAAAAACATGGTAGACTGGACAGTTGTGCCACACGGCTTTGCAATTTCCACATATCTCCACCTTCACACTTTGTGGTGATGGTTGATATACCCCATTTTCCGAAATTGAAATAAGCAATCTGATTTTTTACAAGATGATAAGGCCATGGCGTTGATGAATAACGCTACCCTGAACCTATGAATTATGTCATCGCTTCAGAAATGTACTTCCTTCAATCCATTTGTTCTCACAAAGAATATCTTTCAGGGGTAATACCCCTGACTTGGCGGTACGCAAAAATATTCAGATGAGAGAAGCAAACTTTCAGCGCGGCTACACTAACAAAGATAAGCTTAGTTTTTTCACAATGATGTTTGAGAAGGCCTTGAATGCATCAGCTGCTGCACAACAGCTAGGAATCCGAGTTCGGTCAGCTCAGCGATAGGCATTACAGTACGAAAAGACGCTGACAGCATTTTTGAGAGATGTCGATGCATAAGATTGTTCATGTATTCTCAACGAAGAGCATAAGGGTGCTATTTTAGAATGGGTCGATGAGAATCCGTCAATTGTCTACAGCAACCATGGACCAATTGCTTCAAAGATTTGAGCGTCTTAAACATCGAAAACGATGCGTTCCATCGGCTTATGGACAACGAATGCAACATACCGTTGAAAAAGGCTCCGTTTCAGTCGGTTGACAAGAATGGTGATGCAAAGATCCAAGGGCATTTTGATTCGATGCGCCGATGGCACATGACTGACAATGACTTTAGAAAAAACTGTGCTTTCCTTGATGAGCCTGCATTCCATATTAACGTGAAACGCAACATGGCATGGTCCAAGAAAGATGCTTCTGCAATAGTTACTGTGTCGAAAACAAGAGCGAAAACAACCACCATCTTGGGAGCAATTCCGGCATCGGACATCACTAAATATAGCTTGAGACTCCCACAACCACTGGCCAAAAGATGCAAAACATAAAAAGAGTGGTTCAACTCGTAGCTGCAAACAAAGGAACTGTAACTGGACATTATCTCAGTTTTATTAATGCTACCATAGATGAAATGGGTAAGTAAGAACATATGGAGAGCTATTATTTGGTAACGGATTGATCCACCTATTCATAAGGCTGAGGATATCTCCAAATACATCAAGTCTCCAGGATGTCGATACGCCTATCTTCCATCCTACTGAACAGCTTTGGCCGGCTGTGAAGAGCAAAGTAAAACGTAATAGGTTCTTGTAAAGCGAAACACGAATGTCCCGAATCATTGAATCATTGAATGACTTAAAGTTGAACGATTTCGGAGGATTTGTCTCTCATTCTTACTGGTGTCTAGTTAACTGTTGTAATGGAAAGGTACGATCCAACTCGTGACAGTTCTACAGAGATCATTGCAGTATGTATTACTCCTCTATGCAGTCATGCATTATTAGGTCGGACATCGGATAAAACGAAGTAATTAGATTCTATAACTACGAAAAGTGAATCGTCACTATCTGATTGTATAGAACAATTCATCAATGAAACGCGTGATAAACCTGGAGTATATGTTTGTGTATCATTGATAATAAGCGTACAATTACACACACGCCCGTTGCTACGAGACAGCAAGTTTGATGCAGTAGTGGTTTTAATCCGCAACCCATGGCTCAAAATAACAGAGACTCTTTTGCTGCTCCGTAATCAAACCCCGTCACTCGGTCTGTCACATTCTGATAAATTGAATTACCCTTGATGCAATGTTTTGCGCCTGAACACACTTTACCCTGAGTCATCACCTGTGTGTCTCTGGATCGTCACCTTAATACTACGAAAAAACCGAATGGCCCGCATAAACTTGTCTGCAACAAAAGTGTGGCTGATAAACACAAGCTCCGTGAAATAGCCGCGACGAGAGTCATTGATATAAGTGTTCTGAAGGAGGACGTCATCTGATATGTCACGATACTTATTTCAACATTGTCAATCATATGGATGGTTGATTTCTCACAAATAATAGAGGTTCTGAAAGAACTATTTCCTCTTTATCAAATCCATCCTCGGGCTCCCTTCCGGTGTGAATCTTTATATCGGCTTGCTTATTATTTGAACCTAACACCTTCTGTCCTTTGTAGGTTGATCAATCGTACCCGTGCTTGGTGAGCCATGGAAGAAAGTACAAACGGATATCGCATCATCTGGTGGGGTCGCTTCCCATGTTTGTCCCTGCCCTTGCTTCTGCTGTTGCCTGTCTTTGCTCCTGACACATCGCCAATCTTCCGCCATGTTTATCGTCATGTGCACACCTAGACACGCCTGGTGTGAGCCAGGTTGATAAATCAAAATGTAAATGAGATGCTTTATGCGACATTTTTTGTGCTTTTGACGAAATTTTATTTTGGAAAATGAAGTATAACGGAAAGATGGGTCGATCATCAGATGGTCGTAGCAGCTATGTCGCCCTACTCAGTGGGTGTCACCTATGCTGATGATCCAAATCATAGTCATGAATCAAATGCTACAACACTGCCTTTCAGTAGGAATCATAATCAACCATCTGAGCATTTCAGCAACTGCGCCTTTTTGGTGGACGGCCATGACGAATGTATTTCGATCAACTGGTGCACGTTTCACTCAACTCCGTTTTCTCGGATGGTGGGCAGATGGCCTTCTTCAGATTCTCCTTGCAGAGTACTAATTCCCATTTCAGATCCAACTCCGATTGTCGCACAGACCAGGAAAGCCAAGGCTCTTGGCATTTGCGGTTGGAGATAAAGTATTGTGTCTCTTCTTCCTCCCTCTCCATCTTTGTCTCCCATGTCGCAGGCATTCAAACCAGACGGATATATCCGTAAGCAATTCCCGTCATCTTTGAAGGGCGAAGGATTTGACAAGTACTGATTTTATTCCACCAGCCGATATTCCCCCTCCCCCATATTCTCGCGAGGATCCTGCCACGGACGAGGTGGCATCTGCTCCACCGCCTGAAGATTTGAAAATAGCGGATCAAAATTATCGTGTTCCAGATTCAGGTATTGAGATCGTTTCATCTGCCAAACATGTATCGCTCGTTCGCAACGTATCACTCGCTAATTTCAATCACATACAGACAGCAGCTTCTTTTATCCACGAGATCCGTATGAAGCACAATCGAGTTACGGTTCTTCTTCAGCAACACAACCCGCGTACCAGCATTCAAGGGTGATTTCGACCCCAGTCCCATGTCAACATAAGCTGTACAATACATTTCCCACGACTGGGGGCGCTGCCACCTATAGTTCAGCCACTCCTCCTCCGCCTACTGCCGCACACCGAGCTAACACTCCAGTTTCATCGCCACCACTCCCTTCTGCTGCTGCTACTGCTAGATCACCTTTTGAAAGTGGTATGACTTTCTTTTCAAGCTGCTGGCATAGTTTCCGGTGGTTTTTTTTATTCCTTATTAAGCGAAAGAGCCCGGCTTTTAAAATCATTTTATTTGGCGTCTCAGCTCTTACTGTTATCTTAAAAGCCATGCTCGATACTAGTGAATGCTCACCTGAATCGATCGTGCCACCGGATAGCAGCAATTATGAAGAACTACCGGTGCGCATCCCGGCGACGGCTAGTGTGTATATTAATGTGGATAACAAGGCGTTCGGTGGTGGCTCAATCGCACTCATGCCAGCAACTACTATCCATGCGAATGAAACGCGAATCCTCATACCTCGCAACAGTGGCGATGATAGCAACAGGAACCGACTACCACCATTTGACTATAGCTATGATCAGGGTTCGGGAAACCTGCATATCAATGTTAATAAATCCAAAGGTTGGAGGTGTTCCGCCCTGAGAATGTTCATTATGGTGCCGTCAAATGCAAGCTGGATAACCGTGTCGACGGCGAACGTGCTCATTATTCTGCCCCAGCATCTGAACATAGCAGGACAGTTGAGTCTCAAGACAAAGAATGCCAAAGTCATCCTCAAGGGCGGATGGAGCGGTGAACTGCTCGATATTGGAACCTCGAATTCTGAGATCATGATCGAGGGCAAGGTCGACGCTGTGTCATCTGTTCGTCTCAAAACGACAAATGGTGCTATCAAAGTATTGGGTACATGCTCCATCAGCAACGGACCTATGGACGCTGCTACAAGCAATGGTCAGATCATTGTGAAAAAGATGCTAACCCAATCGAGCGTCTCTCTCGTCACATCCAACGCGAAAGTGATAGCCGATGCCGTCTATGCAAAGAATCTTGACATCAAGACATCGAATGGCGGCATTGAGGTCAAGCATTCTTCGTCCGATGGCAAGATCAGCTTGGTGACGTCGAACGCCAAGGTCTCCGCGTTCGTCGCTTCTGCCACCAACGTTCAGGTCCAAGCGAGAACATCGCACGGCGAAATTAGGCTTGATATGGTACGTGTCCCCTGAACAAGGGGGTGAGAAAGCATTACCGCGAAAATGAATATGCGATCAGTAACAAATCTGTTCCCCCGTGACAAAGCCAAAAAGCTATCAGGGTCTATTTGACGTGTCTACAAGTTTATCACAAGCAGAGGTCATTGATACCTATTCACCCGGAAGCATTGTCTTTAAAGTGAACCGCAGTGAGCGAAAGGTCGGGTATAAGACAACTCCAGCAAACAATGCCAGCATCATTGCATCTACATCTCATTCAAAGGCAACGCTCACATTCGACGTGGATCAGTCTCGATATGAAAGCGTGCGGTGATGGACTGATTTCCAAATATCCAAATCATACAAAGACTCGATCTACTACTGTATAAGTTTGTCGTATTACATAAAACAGTAGATAAAAGATTTTTGCGTCCATTGCACTGAACCTGTTAACCAACAGAATTACGATCCCTTGTTGATACGCTTCAATTTCCACTAATGATCGCGAGGGACCGCACAGTTACGGTAGTCGGGGCTGTACTGGCGATAACCAAGCGGAGAGACGAAAACTGCTGGCTGACGTAATAGAAGAGATGGTGGTAGACCACGGAATAAGTTGGAATACATAAGACCGAGCTGGCAGAGAAAACGGCTGGGATGAGTCTGCAGGGTAGCAGCAAAAAAGAGGAAACCAAAAAAAACGTCGAGGTCTCTTTTACCATGATTCACCAGACAAGGCATGATTGGTTAAGCAACAAATGAGAGCAGATATTAGACTGCACTAAATGGACTTCATCCTATAATGCTTATACCGGAGCAGGTTCATTTTGCAGTCCATTATTTATAGGAAACAATAGAGCGGCCATATTTTGCCTGCATTCATCAATTACTGATGTTTTAACTTGTTCACATAGACCGGTAAAGCTTCGATAATTCTGTGATAAATGACATTGAAGTACATACGGTGAACCATCATATCTTCAAGTTGGGATCACGTGCCAAAAATATACATATGTATAATCTGTTTCTGCTGAATAAGGTTGAAGTGTGTATATTGTACTGAATAAGGGGTGATGAGCTTCACCCCAATCATTGATGGCTGCACTTTACGCCGGGAAGATATGTTATTTTCGATAGACAGATTTTTGGTTACTAACGCCAGTCTTTGTCTAACTTGGGAAGATGGGGGCTGCAGTGGATGGCGTAAACAGACGATAATAAGTCGTGAGACTCGAAGATAGTGAACTTTATCAGAGGAAAAGAACAACGATTCGTAATACGAGTGTACGTCTGTATAAACCAAACTGCTAGCGGAGTGGCCCTCACTACTATAATTATTCTACTTTTGATATCGCGACACAAATCACTCAGGACACGACAGGGGCAATACTTGTAATTTCAGTCAGGTTTGCGTCATGCGATCATGGATATCACGCCATCAGTAGATAGTATTTGAGGTTCAATAGAGGCAATCTATGCATGTAATAAGATGAGAGGTTTGCGTGTGCACCGATGAACCTACAATGAAACGATGATGTTAGCAGATCGAGCCTATTTGTTGTCACACAGCAGGCTGTATTGCTCTCTTCCCACCCGGCTCACCTATAGGGTGCCTCCCCTCCATTCGAAGAATGGAGAGGGGCCCAAGTATCTTGCTTATCGGATCTTAATCCTGCGATAACAGGGCTGCAGACTTCTTTAGGGGAGATTGAGGTAGTCAGCCTTTGCTCGCAATTCATTCGTGATTCTTGCGCCTTCTGCTAAGCGGTCCTATGGGTTTATTGTTAGCAAAGAAATCATGAGCCCTCAGACTGCGATTTTCTTGAAATAGTGTTTAAATTCCCTTCCCTTTCCAACACCGGTAGTCTCCGCCTCCTCAAGCAAAAAGTTGAGTAGCACATTACTTGGATCAATATCAAACATATGCTATTGATGATTGAAATATCATCCCAAGTAGAGTACGCTATAGTACTACCCAATGAAAATCTCCCCGCGTTGGAACTCCCGTCTATCATCATCCACGGAGGAAAGCCTTTGTTTGTAGGGTGTGGTCGTGTAGACTGACAATGTTCCTATCAACAAAGCACATAGTGAGAAGTCATTGAAACACAAAGAAACATTGCGCTCGCTGCTGACAATAATGCGTTCTGAGGCACGCAACAATTTCGACACCTCTCTCGATGTCAGGATAACGACGGCGTAGCCAGCAGCGGCTGGCAGCAGGCAAGCAAACATGATGGCAACGCACAAGGCAAAATCATTAGCAATGTTGCGGAATTTCATAGGCTACTCCACTGCTAAGTTATATTCATATTCCGCGAACAAAATAGATCCACTGGCTGAATAGCCGAAGAAAAATCCAACAGCAAGAGTATTTTATTTAACCCTCCCCAACGGTACGGGGTACTCTCTGATGAGCCTCCGCCATGCTGGTTCTGGGCCTTAATTTTTTCTCACTGCCATTTTTTATGAGTGATTCCATATTGTTCCGTGCGAACTTGAGAATACAGGTAAATTCCGGCCAGTTCAAAAGAGGGATGGAAATGCTGACAACAAAATCCGAAATAAGACATGGCAGATGATGGAATCATGCCGAGAATCGCTTGAAGCTATTAATTGTGCAGCCCACGCCGAGGCAATATCACCATGTATGGGTATCCGATACACAGTGTGTCACAAATCAGCGTTACCTAAACTGACTGACCATCCATGTTTATAATGGTGCTCTTCGCGCCAGCTGTGAATTTACTTCAAATGTCAGCTTCTAGTACTGTTATTCTCTTGATCAAATTAATACCATGTATGGCATATGTCCCATAGATAATGATGGTGATTTGAGTACAGGAGCACCGGTACTGCTTCTACACCCGCTAACTACGGGAACGCCAGCGTGTATAGCTTGGACAAGTGAGAAGTATTTTCTCATTACAATAATAAATGACCTGGACAAGATGTTATTTCACAATACAGTGACTTGCCACATATCAATGGGTGTCTCTCGCTCAGGCTACAGCGGCATACAGTGTTATTGGCACTCTCGATCATCGTCATCCAGCTCGGGTGCGTTCGTATTATATTTTCGTCGACGAAAAATAGCGGTTAATCTAAGGTTATGGCATCGTTTCACTCGTCAGTCTCAGGCACTCTCACGAATGTAGCAAATGTGGGTCATTGCTGCGTATGGAGCACACATTCTCTTATGCCACGCATCAAGAAATCCAAATAAAAGCCTGATGACCCTGTGATATGTGTCGGACATAATGCTGCTTATTTGGCAAGCTACTCCGGCCACAGCAATCGATGGTGTTGCTCGTATTTTGCTTTACTATGGTCAGAGAAACATGTATGTTAATAAAGGCAAAGTGTTCTACTCTGAATCTCTGGGTTTTCTTTTCTTTTCAGGACGAAGAAACCATATGGTTATGGCTATTAAAGCGTCATGGGGCTAATGGAAGCACGCTCAGTTCTCTGTATTGTGCACATTCCTTTTCTTGTCTCTTATATGAACAACTCCATATCGCTGAACACATGGGATGTTTTGGGTGACATTGTCCTGATTCGACAAAATGTGTGCTACTGTATACTCGAAGGCGCTATCTCAAGAGGAACCTATTTTGAGAGCACGTAAAAATAGTTGTCAAATGCTTCTAGTCTCTTTGAAATAACATGGAAGGCAAACGCAAAGCTAGTAGTTCCTTGCGTCGATTTTTCTTATGTGAGTCGTCAGGTTAGCCCGCTGTTCGTCGCACAAAACCGCAAACAATACTGCGTGCGGGTTGCAACTTGGAGTGGGGAGAGGAGAGGAAGACAGGTGAACAGAATATATTATTTCATGTACATAAGATATGGGATAACCTCTTGTTTGTTTATTTTTCTAGTGAGCAAAGTATAAAACCTCCCCTCCCCTCACCTAATCCACATTTAAACTAGTAACTTTTATATGCTATGGGGACATTGCATTATAGCTATTAGATTTGGTTCTTATGAATAGCGTATGGACCCAGAACTTCCTCCTTTAGCTTGAAAGCCATTGAATGGAAAAGATGAAGATAAGAGCCAGCTGAGCGCTGTGTAACGGTTTATTTCTCTGGTGGTCACTGAGAATTGTTGTAAATGATGCATATTCCAATCTGAAAAAGAACGGTAAATACGCTCGCATAAATGCTGTTGTAAGAGAAAAGAATACATGTTGTTGAAGATGAGGTCAAAACATCGTATTAAATGATATGTCGGATTGCACATATTAAAGAGAGAGAGGAGAAATGTGTGTGTGTGTGTGTGTGTGTGTGCATCAGCGTGCTACTAATTAACTCTAGAGGTTGCCACATGCATGCATATGCCTGTCTCTTCCTGTCCCAAGTCCAGCTTGAGTACAGTGACGATCCTGTTTTGGACGGCGGTGCTTATACTGAACATAAAGGGATATATACAAGAGATTGAGTTGCACTCGGTCCCTTTTAGTGTCGCAAGGCAAACTTCTGGAACGGGCGCTTCTCGGAATAGAAAAAGATATTCTTGATGGGCTTCATCCAAGTCCTGACCTTGGTGATCACGCCAGACCATTTGATGGATTTCTGGGATTCGGCAGCGGTTGAAGAAACGTTTTTGATATAGCTTGGGAGAGAGTCGTTGTCGTGTTCACCAGTAGGTGATTGGATGGGTAAAAAAACGGGCGATGTTGTGAGAACAAATGCACCATTGGCCTTGTGATAGGCAAGAGCAAAATCTTCTTCGAGGGAATCGTTTGGATCATCGATATCTTCGAGTTGGGAGGAATCCCACAAATAATGAAGCAAGTCATCCTCCCACTTCCAGCTCTCTTCCGCTTTGTGATAGATGTCAGTAGACAGATTTCTGCTTTGTTCCATGTCGGTCGTGACCATCTCAAGTGCTCCTCGCAATATACCACGGAGATGCTGCGAATTAGGTTCTAATTTCGGTTTATCGATTAACGAGTGTAGCGGCATGTGTGCTTTTTCAAGAGCGGTGCTGTAGTAGTCGTGAAATGCCCAGTCCACGGGGTCTGGGAGCTTGGCAGTAGAATAGAGCGAAAGTTTAGGCTCATTGGAATCTGAGGGGAATATAATGTCGCTCGTGAGGAAGTCGGTCATCAAAGATAAAGGTACGCGGTGGAATGGAAAGAAAAGAAGCAAAAATTCCTTCCCCCCCCAGAAGTAGGAACTTTAAAGAGAGTGCTCAGTGTGTTTTTGATAGCCCACCAAAGGAAGCCAAATAGCCAGTCTTACAGCCTGCATGGTGCCTTGTGTACCACATAATGCGTCCCATGCGGTATTACAAACGTTGAATTACCGGCTGCCATATGCCCTTTGCTCGGCAACCCCACCCCGAAGTGCTACGCACTGTTCCGTTCCTACTTGACGCTTTTGACAAACAAGAGCATTCCCAGCTACCCGAACTCCCAGTAAAAAGAACGAGAGTCCGAATTCACTCCTTTCCTTTCTTTTGATTCGACATACTATATTCACTACTGTTTTACAACCAGTGCTTCTTCTGCATTTATGTAACCGCTACAATGGCGTTAAGTTAAGTATATACAGAAGATTCTATGACGTTACAGTTAGCTCCCCATAGTATATTAAGGACGAAATGGTGCGAGATATGACTTTGCTTCTGCTACGCTCAAAATGCAGGTGTAACCATCGTGTTGATGAGATCGACAAGCATGGTTTGTCACAATTACCAATATCCGTTACACTGAGGTTCTCGAGCAGAAAATGCCATATCACTTTTCTCGTCAGCCCTCAGTTACTCATTCGTCGTCTTCCGTATGTACAGTTAAGGAAGGAATACATTGAGGCACTTACCACACCACGCATGCTACATGCATATCGTGCTGTACATGCGGTATCTCATGTGTTTATTTGTGATATGGATAAGCGCCGTGGGGTACGAAATGGATGGCATGGGACCGAAGATACGCCCATCAGCAAGCTATATTTTGAGCTGGTTAAAACACCTCAGGTTTACTTACTAATGATCGCTATCCTGCACCCGTGGAATATCTGGGACTTCCAAGTAGTACGAGATAGAAATAGGAGCTGCTTTTTATTGTATTGCTAACTGATGAGACGTTTATATTAGTTAGACGAGGTAAGGATACGCATTTTATCACTACAGGTTTCTAATCGACCAGTTGTTTCACAATATCCGAGTAAGCTTAGATCCTAGGATAGCTGTTGTTTGGTATGTACGTCTCTTTCCTTAATCATCCTGTTGATGCACTGTTTGGTAAATTGAGGTCACATGATAATGATGGGTCTGATTGTTACAGCGTAGTACTGTAGTGTTAAAGTGGCACCGGAGTGTAAATCAATATATTTTGTCAACCACAACCATAGGAAAATTGTATCTGGTCATCTTTCTCGCCAATGACTGTTTCTGAAATGATGTTTCACATCTATAGCTCCTTTTCCACTATAAGAGAAATTGCTACATGTTAATATGAAATAAATCTGCTGGGAAGAGGTTCTATATGCTAGGTACAACCTGATTACGTATAAACGAACAATGCGTAGATGAGGGACGTTCATCTGTAGGAGATCTTGCTTTCAACTCCCTTATGTTCTGTGTTCGAAGTAGCATAATCATAGGCGGAGGAAACAGCTTCTTAGTGTCCCTGGCAAGCCGTCCCAGGAGCCGACTCAATTCAGCATCAGAATCCATAGGGCTCTTGCTTCATTGATACGAATTTAGAGTATTTTATCTCTTGTTCCCCATCAGACGTTGATGGTTTGGTCAGCGAGACTCATGTCTTCCTAGGTCCAGATACACCCTCATATAATGAGCTATCACTTCAATGTCGCATTAATATTTAATGTAGGAAGTGATCGTATCAGTAGGTAAAAGACCTCGCTAGATGATTAAAAGCGCCTAGGAGATACTCACCCGCATGAATAGCTGCATCATTCATTATCAAATAGCGGTCCTTGATATGGCCGAATATACCGTAGGATGCTCCATCTAGATACAGTTTAGCGTTAAACCGGGACGTGTTAAATCAAAGTAGTGGAGAAGGGTTGTGTTTTTAATTTTCTAGCGAAATCTTTTAATTTACTGATATGACCACTCTCTGCAATTGAAAGTGATATTATTATATTTTGAATAGAGATAATATAGAGTTATTACACCTTGTTTCCAGGCAAGAAGTCATAATTTATTCTACCACGCTCTCGTACTTTCATTGTCTGACGAGTGTATTACAAATAAAATTACCATATCAGCAGCTGAAAAGATTTTGTTAACAAGCAGAAATATTAGTCCCACCCCTCTACAATTTAACTTGCCACGTGGCTTACACCGGGTGTATGTAGGTGTGCACATGGCGATAAACATGGCGGAAGATTGGCGATGTGTCAGAAGCAAGGACAGGCAACAGCAGAAGCAAGGGCAGGGACAAACATGGGAAGCGACCCCACCAGATGATGCGATATCCGTTTGTACTTTCTTCCATGGCTCACCAAGCACGGGTACGATTGATCAACCTACAAAGGACAGAAGGTGTTAGGTTCAAATAATAAGCAAGCCGATATAAAGATTCACACCGGAAGGGAGCCCGAGGATGGATTTGATAAAGAGGAAATAGTTCTTTCAGAACCTCTATTATTTGTGAGAAATCAACCATCCATATGATTGACAATGTTGAAATAAGTATCGTGACATATCAGATGACGTCCTCCTTCAGAACACTTATATCAATGACTCTCGTCGCGGCTATTTCACGGAGCTTGTTGTTTATCAGCCACACTTTTGTTGCAGACAAGTTTATGCGGGCCATTCGGTTTTTTCGTAGTATTAAGGTGACAATCCAGAGACACACAGGTGATGACTCAGGGTAAAATGTGTTCAGGCGCAAAACATTGCATCAAGGGTAATTCAATTTATCAGAATGTGACAGACCGAGTGACGGGGTTTGATTACGGAGCAGCAAAAGAGTCTCTGTTATTTTGAGCCATGGGTTGCGGATTAAAACCACTACTGCATCAAACTTGCTGTCTCGTAGCAACGGGCGTGTGTGTAATTGTACGCTTATTATCAATGATACACAAACATATACTCCAGGTTTATCACGCGTTTCATTGATGAATTGTTCTATACAATCAGATAGTGACGATTCACTTTTCGTAGTTATAGAATCTAATTACTTCGTTTTATCCGATGTCCGACCTAAT
Source organism: Dichotomocladium elegans (assembly GCA_025716815.1). Taxonomy (NCBI): domain Eukaryota; kingdom Fungi; phylum Mucoromycota; class Mucoromycetes; order Mucorales; family Lichtheimiaceae; genus Dichotomocladium; species Dichotomocladium elegans. The sequence goes on from JAIXMN010000007.1 coordinate 1,454,366, forward strand.
AATGCATGACTGCATAAAGGAGTAATACATACTGCAATGATCTCTGTAGAACTGTCACGAGTTGGATCGTACCTTTCCATTACAACAGTTAACTAGACACCAGTAAGAATGAGAGACAAATCCTCCGAAATCGTTCAACTTTAAGTCATTCAATGATTCAATGATTCGGGACATTCGTGTTTCGCTTTACAAGAACCTATTACGTTTTACTTTGCTCTTCACAGCCGGCCAAAGCTGTTCAGTAGGATGGAAGATAGGCGTATCGACATCCTGGAGACTTGATGTATTTGGAGATATCCTCAGCCTTATGAATAGGTGGATCAATCCGTTACCAAATAATAGCTCTCCATATGTTCTTACTTACCCATTTCATCTATGGTAGCATTAATAAAACTGAGATAATGTCCAGTTACAGTTCCTTTGTTTGCAGCTACGAGTTGAACCACTCTTTTTATGTTTTGCATCTTTTGGCCAGTGGTTGTGGGAGTCTCAAGCTATATTTAGTGATGTCCGATGCCGGAATTGCTCCCAAGATGGTGGTTGTTTTCGCTCTTGTTTTCGACACAGTAACTATTGCAGAAGCATCTTTCTTGGACCATGCCATGTTGCGTTTCACGTTAATATGGAATGCAGGCTCATCAAGGAAAGCACAGTTTTTTCTAAAGTCATTGTCAGTCATGTGCCATCGGCGCATCGAATCAAAATGCCCTTGGATCTTTGCATCACCATTCTTGTCAACCGACTGAAACGGAGCCTTTTTCAACGGTATGTTGCATTCGTTGTCCATAAGCCGATGGAACGCATCGTTTTCGATGTTTAAGACGCTCAAATCTTTGAAGCAATTGGTCCATGGTTGCTGTAGACAATTGACGGATTCTCGTCGACCCATTCTAAAATAGCACCCTTATGCTCTTCGTTGAGAATACATGAACAATCTTATGCATCGACATCTCTCAAAAATGCTGTCAGCGTCTTTTCGTACTGTAATGCCTATCGCTGAGCTGACCGAACTCGGATTCCTAGCTGTTGTGCAGCAGCTGATGCATTCAAGGCCTTCTCAAACATCATTGTGAAAAAACTAAGCTTATCTTTGTTGGTGTAGCCGCGCTGAAAGTTTGCTTTCAGCTCAATCCTTTTGCTTGGGATATGCGTACATAGCAACAAGGTAAGGGTCAGTCCGGAAAACTAACTACGCATGATCTTCTGTGTGAAAACAAGCAGATAGAGAGCACACTTCGTTATCAATGACATGACCCACCTATCTTCACAGAAAAATTAGATTGTTTATTTCGAATGTAAAATAGGATAAAAGAAAGAGCAAAAAGCTGAGTAACATTTACAGAGATGGATTTGCTGAAACTGAACTCAGGAGCAGTCACTACAACAAAGGACACGCAGGCTATGTAGGGACCCAAGAGGAAAGAGCTCAGTGAAAGATAAACAACTCAACTCAACTCAATGCGACGCTGTTCGAGGACTCTGCGACCGATCCTAAGGCAGGCAATTCAACTCTCGCAACCAAAATTTGCCATGCGATCTTTATTTATTCGGCCCATGTCAACTGCAATGCTTGAAAAACAGCCAGATCTACACGATCGTCCAGTCACCCTCGATTTTTCGAAACCGCTCTCAGAGATGTGGATCGACTATTGCAGCCGTGTAGAGCAAGAGGCGAAATTGACGGAATCGGATTTCATTCAACTGTGTGGTCGCATTAAGAAAGAAGATGGTCAGGGGATAGAGAGCATTAAATGTCTCCAAGCTGTGTTGCGCGAAATCCACCGCCGCGGCATGCCTAGAGATACTTTTGTCCAAGGCTGCAACATGCTTATTCATCTCTTCATCCAGCGTCGTGACTTGAAATCAGCTAAGCTCGTGGTGGATGGAATGGTGCGATCAAATTATAAACCGAACGGCGTTACTGTCAGGACCTTAATAGGCGGGATGATGACCATCGGCTGTAACTTACCCGACATTCACGAATTCTACGATATGCTGCAAAAGAATCGGATGTGGCCCGAGGAGCCGGCTACTTACAAACTTCTCATCTCTATCTTTGGTAGCCGTGGGCTTATTGACAGTGCACGCATATATTTCTCGACTTACCTGAGAAAAAAGCTTCCTCTTGACGAATCCGTGTTCAACATGATGATGTATGCATATAAAACCGCTGAAAGTCCTGAAGGAGCCTTGGCTGTGTATAAACAAATGCTCAGGCGAGGAGCCAAGCCTACGCCTGCAAACTATCACCTCCTAATTACGATCCTCAAAGAGGCTAATATGATAGAAGAAATGAATCAAGTTTATGCGGACATGAGGGCATCAGGGACACAGATGAACGGGAGCCATCTTACAGCAATGGGATGGAATCCAAAGGAGGCAATCAAGGAAATGGATAAGCTTGAAATGCCATGTTCTACGCGCGATTTCAACTCCTTCATCGTGTATTACACCAAGAAGAATCAATTTGCCGATGCACTTGACATCTTCCATGTGATGCAGGAGAGAGACATTCAACCGGATGTATTTAGCTACTCCATCATTATGGATGCGCTTGCGAAAGACCATCGACAGCCTGTTGAAGCGGTGTTCTCGCTATTTGAGGAGATGAAGTCTCAAGGCTTGCACCCCGATGTCCCTGTCTACACCACCCTCATGTCGGCTTGCGCACGTTCGAACGACCTGGACAAGGCCATGGGATTACTTTCCGAAATGGAGGGGTACAATCTCTTACCCAATACATATACGTTTAATTCCATCCTCAGCTTGCTATCACGCCGAGCAATGAATGGTTCTGATTTCAAGCATGCAGCGCTTTTGTGGAACAAGATGACAGAGCTCAATATCAAGCCTGACACAAGGTCCTTCAACATATATCTTTCTATATTATCGAAAAGTGTACGACCCTTAAACGACAAGCCAGAAGGGGGTCTATGGAAAATTGATGGGACGGATGCGGTGCAAATGTCAAGGCCGGTCAAGGAAATGTTGCATTTGTATCGATCCATGCGACGCACATGCAAGCGTGATTTTTTGACATACACTGTAATGATCAATACTCTGATTGATTCTGGTCAGCTTCGCCAGGCGATGCAGGTGTACAACGATGCCAAAGTAACGCGACTCCGATTACCTATATCAGTATACAATTCAATGATGAAAGCTCTCGAGCAATCCGGGCAAGAGTCTCAAATCTTGAACATTTGGCACGATATGAAAAGTGTGGAAGTGTTGCCGGATAACGACAGCTATACGTATGCGCTGGACGCATGTATCCGACTTGGTTTACAAGAGACATTCTCTTCTATAAGAGCTCAGCGGCGTGACGACACCGAAAGGCTCATGGAATTATCAAAAAAGAAAGAGGAGCGGAGAGCGGCAGCTCTAAAAAAAGCAACAGATGAACCTATTGGAGAATAAAAAGTTATCGAGTCTGTGTGGCTTGGCCTAGAAATCAGTGCAGCTTCAACCACCGAGATTTTTCTAATTTGGCATTGGACAGAGAAGGGGAAGGAGGTCTTTTTTCACTTTAGCATGCTCCGCACAGTGTAAGGTATAAGGTACTTCATTCGGAACTTTGCTGATTTGCGTCCATTTTACTTATAGAAAAGCAAAGAACGCTCGTTCAAAACGATTTCTCAAGAACCGCGAAGCTAAGGTTCACGAGAATCCCAAGAGCACTCTTTTCGTCAAAGGATCTACAACCAGCCAGGTTGTCACTGACGCCCTTAAGGATCTTGTAAGCTATCTTTTTCTTAAAAATTAATATGTGGCAAGCGATTAATCATTTCTGTGACCTTCTTCAGTTCTCTTTAAAGCGTGCCAATGCTGCTTATTTCAGTAAAAAAAATGAGATTAAGCCATTCGAGGACGAAACCAAGATCGAGTTTCTATCGCGAAAGAACGATGCAGCTTTCCTGGTCGTTGGAACCCACTCTAAGAAGCGACCTCATAATCTCACCTTTGTGCGCATGTTTGATTATCAGATCCTTGACATGTTTGAACTTGGTATCGAGAAGGGTACTTTCCTGAGCGAAATCAAAGGCCCGAAGTGCTCCACAGGCATTAAGCCGCTCATGATCTTCAACGGCGAGCGATTCGATCAAGACGAGACATACAAAAGCATTAAGAACTATTTGCTTGATCTATTCAATGGAGAAGTAACCGACTTTGTCAACTTAGCCGGGCTGGAGTATGTGATGAGTTGGACGGCCGCACCTGATAACAAGATTCTATTGCGAACTTACATGGTCCAACTGAAAAAAAGTGGGGTTAAGACACCTCGTGTTGAGCTTGAGGAGATGGGACCGATGCTGGACATGGTGGTTCGACGTGCGGAACCTTCCAAACCCGACTTGATGAAGAGAGCACTTCAGATGCCAAAGGAGCTGAAGGTAATGCTATATCTGTGGAGTTCGCGCATGTGTTAATTTACCCTTGTTGTCCCACCACTTGGCCATGTTCCGCTTTCTGCAGCCGAAGAAAGAGAAGAACAAGGAATTAGATGAGATGGGTGATCAATATGGCCGTGTACACCTTGGCAAGCAAGACTTTAATAAGATTCAGACTCGCAAGATGAAGGGTCTCAAGAGACGACGGAATGAGGATGCCGATGCGGAAGACAGCGGCGATGACGAACCTATGGCGGAAGATACGTAGACATGAATCAATAGATTTCGCATATTCTTCCTTTAAATCCTTTCATGCTATTACATATGTGTATAATATCACTATCATGTCTGATGAATCTCTACGGAATTCAAATATTAAGCTGTTAATATTGCTTTAAAGTTTGGCTTGAAAACACCTCTATTGTGCCATCAAACCAAAAAATAAAATAATATCCAAGATATCATAAGCTGAAACTTGGCGCATAATACCTTCGAATCTATCAACAAATGCCATAGTAGCCACGTGTACTACAGGACGGAAAGCCTAAGAGATCTCAGGAAGGCCAGACACAGCTTGGATTGTGGTTCTCGCAACCTCAGAGCAAAGAAATGCGGTCGAGCAGCCGCTCATGTTCTGGAAGACCAAAATAGTTCAATGAACATAAAATAATGGTTTGTGTTCATCATACAAAGCCCAATAGGGCTACAAACTCCAGTAGTATGGCGAATGCGTTGCTCTAGTAGTAATGTCTCAGAGATCACTGTGCGCAAGGAAGTTTGCGTAGCGGGCATTAACAACCGAATAGCCAGGAAAAGCCTTACTAACCACATAAGCACTGAGGACATGACTAAGATTTGCAAGCAAATATAAAATCGCGCCAAGAATGAATAAGGATTGGCTTGGCAGACCAAGCATCCTTCTAATTAGGCAAAAATTCAAATATAATCCGTGTATGGCGTACATGCGGCGAAGCAAACAAGGATAGACTTTATGGCGCCTCCGTCTAAAATGGAAGGATATCAATCGTGGTCTGGGAAGAGATAACATATGACAAGAGGTTATATTGGTCATTCTGGAGCCTTGGAAAAAGATAGCCCCATGATTATTGGCCACATACATAATCGCCATTGAGCAATTTCCTATCGCGTATGGGAAAAATGGAGGAGATACATGGTGTGCTTAAATCTATCGGCCTCCTCAATCAGCAAATATGAACCCCATCGAAAATCTGTAGAAGCAGATGGCAGATGCACTACAGAAACAGAGTGACAACGTTTGAAAGTGGCTGAAGATTTAAGAAAGCATTGCGAACGATAAGAAGAGCACAAATTGCTATGTACTAATCCAACTCATCATGGATCCAGGCAGTACAGCTCTGTTCAGTTCCACCGAAAAATAAGCCAAACTGCACAAGGAAGCGGACCAAAGGACAGAGCTGGGTATTCCATGTCGAAAATGTACGTGTGCAAAATTATTGAAAATTGATCTGCCATCAAATGGCTTGGCTGGCACAGCGGCCGCATTATAGATCAAAGATGAGGATGAAATTCGACGAAACGTACCTTGAGCTAGTTGGCTCTTTGACACAATATCGACAATGACAAGAGTATGGAGAGCCGGTGGAAGCTGGTACATTGATAATTGATCATAGATAGCCTGCATACTGCCTACTAAAAAGTCCAAGGGAAAGCATAGAGCTCTAGACGTTACTAAAAATGCGTACACAGTAGAGGTGTCGTATCTACGACTATTCTTCTTATCTGACAGCAGTGTCCCTGGTTTACACGGGACATCAACACTTTGTTTCACTCTTTGAGCGCCGTTATCACAATTACTCTCGCGCTATACGGATTCATAATTTATATCCCGGACCTGTCTCAGGACGCAGTTACAATCACCAGGGTAAATGATGAACTTCTTTATCAACCTTTAACTGGTCCATCATCCCGGGAGACCGCCTAGATGATTATCCACACCCAGCCTCCAGAGTGACCGTTTTGATAAGCACTTCTTATAAATAGGCACATTGTTGGCATTTAATAAAAAACAATCCTTTTGCGAGTCTCACAGAATCATATTCTGTCTCTTTTATTCTTTGAAAACCCCTTGATTCCACAATGGTATACAAGTAGTTCGACATTCCATTGCTCATAAACATATGCCGCCCTTGGACGTACCTATTACCAAATTTATAGAATAGCTTAAATATCCGCGAAGTATCTACTGCTACGCATTCATGTTACCTGGTAAGCCTATCAAGATCACTTGGTTGATAATCATCCCCTTCACGTTCCGGGGCCATTGGCAAACACCGTGTGGTGAACATTGATCCGTGTTAGAGAACTTAGCCGGTTTCACATCACTATCGCCGATATCCTGAAACTAAGACAATGATGAATTTAACACATTGATGTTCAGGGACCGATATTTTCATATCCGCTTGCGTGACAGGACAATCGCACCTATCAAAGGTACTTCCTCTACCCAGGATCCATCACTGGTCTTGAAGAGGACAATGAAAAGAGAATGCTCTCATCCGATACGTCCTAACAGGATTAAGCACTTACATCGCCGTTCTAATAGAATTATTATAAAAGAGAGTTATTTTATTTTCAGGAATAAACATCAACCTCAAAGATACTTTTATAGTTGTCTTTTTTCATTCTCTCTAATCCATCCATCTCACACCGCAAAAAATTTCAGGGGATTTTTTCGGGTTTTATAGGGTTTTATAGGGTCCGGATATTTTTGGGTAAATTTTACTTTCTCCAAGAAAACCCGGGCCCTACAAAACCCTATAAAACCCTATAAAATCCGTAATGAAGCTAAGTCCTGCAAAACCCTTTACATCCCTATAAAATCCGTCATGAAGCTCGTCCTGTAAAACCTAAAAACCCCTATAAAATCCATAATGCGCTGAGCTGTATAAAAACATGCAATATCCTGAATTATCGCACCAATATTTAAACATGAGACTGTTGAGTGTCGAATTATGTTTTATTTATGTTATCATTATTGTGGTGTTTTCGTTGTTTTTTATGGTGGACAGTTAGAATACGATGAGACTCGTGGATGTCTTTTATTCGAATGAAATCGGAATTAAGATCCTCCATCGCTACACATTTATCTACTATTTATGGTCGTTCTCATCACACTCAGTCAGTCACACCGTCAACCCAAATTAAGATTTATGTACTTTCCTTATTAAGATCCTTGTCCGTTTGAGCGCGATAATACCGATCTGACAGACCGTTCCCAAAAATGGATCAAAAGCCGTTTTCTTGTTAGAAAGCAATAAAAGCAAGCTGTTTCTATACAATTGAGCCATATATTCTTCAATATACTATCAAAAGATGACCCCAAGAAACAACAGACCCGAAAGCCATGCTTCTTCTGACCAGGTGCGATTTGTGTATGAGGTATTTACTCCTGGAGGACAAAGCTCCCAACGGCATTATCAGCGACGACAAGAGCGAGATCGCCATGACCGTCAAGGTAATGCTGAGCAACCATGCATGCGAGTGTTCACTGAAGAATCCCTGTTGTTCTCAATTAAAAGTTGCGCTGTTTCATTTGACAGAGGGCGAAACGTTGGAGCAACGATCCGTGCAGCAGTTAGAGCAGCAGGTCGATGAAGGTCGAAGCCAACATAGAGAGTCATTGCTGCAAGTGCAAGAAGTGCAAGAGCAGCAGCAACAGGAAGCGATTATAGAAGAAATGGAGGGAGACGATGGAGATGATGGTGGCTGGACAGAACAACTGGTGAAGTGGTTTTTGGAAAGCTATCATGCCAATTATCAACGCATAAAAGAAGCCCGTTCAACCCAGAGAACAGGTGCCATCTGGAGGGACATCGCTGAGAAGTACGCAAGGGATTCTGGCGATTTCACGCGCATGGTAAACGCCTTGCAAACGAAGATGCGACGCATGAAGGTCAAGTACAGGGAGATTCAAAGTGAGGTGTCGAACACGGGATCTGGTGGCCTTCCTCCCTGTGCTCGATGGGTGCATTATGAAAAGATGAATGAAATATTTTATCGCGACTCCACTGTAAACCCAAGACGAACCAACGATTCTATCGATGGCACCCGTAATCCTCTCGCAGAAACAGTTGCAGCAGAAGCGCGAGGTGTAGCTCGTTCCCGCGAAGAAGCAGATGGGTTCGATGGTGACGAACGAGAAGAAAGCAACAGCCGTAGACGCCGCATTACTATGAGGAACGAGCTCGCATCAATAATGCGAGACTCTAATGAAATATTAGAGCAGTCTACGGAGACTACAGCGTCATTGATACGCGAAATGATGGAGCACACAGAAACTCGATTGCGGGCTATCCATGAAGCAGCAGAAGCTCGGCATCGTGACTTCATGAATTTGATGCAACAGTTACTTGGCAATCAACAAAATGAAGTCGAAGATGAATGAAACGTGATAAACACATTGAATGAAGTACTATATAATATTAAATCATATATTAAATTAAGATAAATTATAATAGCAATTTTATGTCGAGAGCTGTTCCATCAATATGTCCTTTAATTCATCACGGAACTGGGCACCTTGTTGCCTCAACGTCGGACCACGCCTGCGACCATTGGCACCATGCACATGTACAATATCTTCTTCGTCGTTTTCAAAGGCAGTTGAAGAATTGCTACCGGCGTCTTGGAGTTCAATCTGGCCATATGATTGAACTTCTTCCGTGGTAGTAGTCTGAAGATCAGTTGCATATGGCGACCTTTCGTCAAATATGTCTTTCTGAAGTACACACATGTTATGCAGAATACAACAGACATATATCGTATCGGACATGGCTTCTTCACTCAGCATGTATAGGTAGTGACGTAATATACGCCATCGCATAACAAGCTGGCTGAACGTCCGTTCGATGACAGTGCGCATTTTTGAATGTACGACATTGAAGGCTTTGTGTGTTGGATCGGAAGATTGCCTAGGATATGGTGTAATCAGGTTGGGTCGTAAAGGATAGGCAGCATCTAATAAATAGATGAATCCGGTAAACTCTAACTGCTTTTTCATCTGGAAGGTCGATAGAAATGCATTGATAAATACCAGCAATTATATATGTTCGTGGTGGAAAGATCGATTGTGGATCTTCAAGCATTTTACGGTTAAGCCCACCTCGTTGGAAAGCACGGCTATCGTGAGTACGTCCTATTGCATAACTCCTTAATATATCATCCAATTTCCAGACACCTTTGACATACCTGATTCTCCTGTATAGACGTATAAAAACTTATAATTTGCATCACAGACTGCTGTCAGGTTCATTGATATGTGGCCTTTTCGATCTCTGTGCTCCTCCCCATCACGCTGTGGCTTGTGAATAACCACGAGTTTCCCATCTAATGCACCAATGACGCCTGGTAGCCTTTTGCTGTGGTGGTTGCGAGAAACTCGGCCATCTGGAAATTCAAAAGTTTCTGACACTAAGGCGGATTCCTCGGGAGTTGCTGGCATGTGGATTAAGTTGCCATGGATATCCTTCATCGCCTTGAGGAATTTTTTGGTGTAATTGGCTACGCTACCTTGAGCGACACCAAAGTTTGCTTCGAACTGTCGATACCCAACATGTGCATTTGCAAACCGCCAGAGAACTAACGCTATCTGCTTTTCTGGACTTGCTGTCGTATCCACGACTATTTTCTTACCTAACAGCAGTATCCCTGGATTATACGGGACATCAACACTTTGTCTCACACTTCGAGCGCCGTTATCATAATTACTCTCGCGCTATCCGGATTCATAATTTATATCCCGGACCTGTCTCAGGACGCAGTTATAATCACAAGGGTAAATGATGAACTTCTTTATCAACCTTTTAACTGGTCCACCGTCCTGGGAGACCGCCTAGATGATTATCCACACCCAGCCTCCAGAGTGACCGTTTTGATAAGCACTTCTTATAAATAGGCCCATTGTTGGCACTTAATAAAAAACAATCCTTTTGCGAGTCTCACAGAATCATATTCTGTCTCTTTTTATTCTTAAAACCCCTTGATTCCACATTTTTTTCTGTGAATTCTCACTTATCTTTATTTTGCAATGTCCTTCAACAACGCTTCTGCTTCTCCCGCCTCTGGAGCCATCCAAGACGTCCATGTGGATCACAGCCAGAACGATGGAGCGTTCCATGATCCCAACTCCCCGGCTCACACGGAGATTGACATGATCATCGACAGCGCAATGACGGCCGCGGGTATCTCCCCTTCCGCCCGTGCTGAAAAGGCGATCCAGACTCTCAACGCTCGTGCTGCTTGTTTGGCAGAGCAGTTGGCCTTAGGCGTCACACCGGAGGAACGTCAGGCCATCCACCAAGAGTTCGAGGCAATCACTCGCGACCTCCAGCTGTTAAACTCGGCCAGCCATTTGGTTTCGGCCAATGCAAGAACCAGCACATCTACTCAAGTTCGGGTGCCTGCAGACTTACCTGCACTTCAGTGGGCAGACAACATCCACGCCCCCAACAAGACCGTCTTCGGCAGTGTGGACGAGTGTTTGGACTCGTTTGAGGACGTGGTTGCCTCATGGCAATACGACGCCAATGACGTTTGGCCGCTATTTGTCCCACGCATGCTTTCACCTGAGCAACGCTACTGGTTTGGTGCAAATCTGAAGCCGTACCCCCATCTTCCGTGGTCCAAGGTGCGAGCTATTATTATCTCTCGATATGGTGTTCAAGACACGGAACGCAAGGTGCAGAAGTTGCGCGAACTGCTTCGCATGCGCATGAACCGCAACGAATCGGTTGAACTTTTCACTGACCGGTTTAATCGGGTGCGTCGCGAGGCTGGTCTGGCAAATGACCTTACAACCACAACCATCTTCATTGAGGCCTTGTTACCGGAATTGGCCAAACACGTCATGATCGGCCAAGTTAACGTTCCAGTGGAGATGCGCTCAACGATCGAGCAGGCCGCCGCTATGGCGCGCAGCCTCTATTCCAGTGTCGTGCTGTCAATGCACAGCAAGGAGTTAACCAACGAGCAACCGACACAAACCACTCGCGCTCCGTCACCTGGTTCCGTCGCCGCCCCAAAGAACAAAACAAAGGCCACGACGAAATTTTGCCGCCTGCATGGCAAAGGACGACATTCCACCAGTGATTGTCGACAACTGGCAGCTGGTGCCGTGCCCCGCTCACAAGGAAACTGGGTGTCAAAGCCGTCCACGTCGTCAGCTGTTGCATCTGCCGCTTCCGTCGCCGCGTCAACAATAACAAAGAGCGAAAGTGACAAGAATTGTTTCCGCTGTGGTGAGCCCGGTTGGACGCGCAGTCACAAGTGCCGCGTCAACCACTTGGCAATACGCTCAGCCACATTGGCAATGTCCGCTCCTGCTTCCGCTCCTGCCTCTGTTTCTCGTGTCCCCGCTACCGCTTCTGGAAGCGTAGTGGCTGTTCCAGTGGGTGCAGTTCCCGCTGCTGTTCCAGCTGGCCTTGCGCCTGCTGCTGTCCCTATGGAGACCGATATCTCCATGGCTGACGTGTCTGCGTCGTTGAACCAGGCATGTGCTGACTGTAAGTCATTATCTGCTTTGCAACAGTACTCTCTACAGAGGACTAACACGTATTACGTACCTATCACTTTACAGGAGACTGATTTATGGGCATTTGTGGACTCTGGTGCCACGTTCAGCGCCATCTCTCCTTCGCTGGCCACACAGCTGGGCATCCAAGTTTCCACTGTTTCTGGAACGATCGGATTAGCTCACCCTGGTCATAGCATTAATAGAATTGGTACCACGTCTGCAATAAAAGTCCTTCATAACGGAATTACTGTTTTGCACTCTTTTGAAGTTATGACACTTAATTGTGCAGCCGATGTTTCCATTGGCACTGATCTCATGCCACTTATTGGTATATTTCTTGGAGGTCTCGCCCATTGCTGGCATCGCTCCACTTTACCCTCTCCTTCTGAGGACATTGATTTGCCTACGCCAAATGATTCTCCGGCTGGCACACCTGAGGAGCATTCTCGCTTCTTGGCTGACATTGAACCATTTCTTCAGGAAAACGCATCCATTCCGCCGTCTTCATTTTGTACTATTCCGGAATCTGTTGTTTATTTGCATACTCCTGCTGGCAAAGTCGTGAGCCGCCGACAATATCCATTAGCTGACAAGCTGATTCCTCTTCTGCAGGAACACATTGACAATTGGCTTGCTGATGGGATCATTCGTCCTGCTCCCGCTGGTTCTGGTTGGAATAGCCCCATGACTTTCGCTCCTAAGAAGGATTCCCAGGGAAACCCGACTGCATTTCGTCCCTGTCTGGATCCACGCTTGATCAATAACTTGCTTCCTGATAGCAGTTATCCTGTTCCACTCATTCGATCGATTTTCCAACGAATGAAGGGTGCTACGGTGTTCACAACTCTGGATTTGAAGAGCGCATTTCATCGCTTCAAGATTCATGAGGAGCATCAGCACAAAACCACCTTCACATTCAAGGATCGACAGTACTGTTTTGTTGGCGCACCTTTTGGTCTCAAGTTTCTTTCGAGCCAATTTCAGCGTGTAATGCACATTGTTTTCGACAACATGCCCAACGCAGTCACTTACATCGATGACATTATTATCTTTTCGAACAATTTATCTGACCACGTGTTGCACGTGCAGGAGGCTATCAGACGTCTCTCAGAGGTTAACTTGGTTCTCAATCCGGAAAAATTGCATTTGGCACAATCCGCCGTTTATTTATTGGGCTTTTGTGTAAGTGCCAAGGGTGTCACTTTGGACCCTCGGAAAATTTGCAATGTGGACCAGATCCCTGTGCCCACGACAGGCCATGACATCCAGAAATTTTTGGGCCTCGTCAATTACTTCCGCGATCACATTCCAAACATTGCCGTCCTCACTTCTCCTTTGGACCGTCTACGCAACGCTAAACAGCTTTCAGGGTTATGGACACAACACCATCTTCATGCATTTAATGCTATCAAGGCTGCTCTCCATGCTGCTCCTGTGTTGAGCTATCCGGATGAGAATTTGCCCTACCATGTTGCCACAGATGCTTCTGACACTGGCATAGGTTGCTGTCTTTATCAAATCCAGAACAATCAGTACCGTTATATTGGTTTTATGGCGCGTGCTCTGAACAAAGCTGAACGTTCTTATTCCACTACGAAACGTGAGCTTCTCGCTGTTGTATATGCTCTTAAGAAGTTTCACTCGTTTTTGTGGGGCAACAAATTCACTCTTTACACCGACCATCGTGCTCTAACGTTTCTGCACACTCAACCAATTGCCAATCCGATGATGGTGAACTGGTTCGACACGTTGTGTGATTACAACTTTCAGGTTGTTCATATTCCTGGCATCACCAACATTCTTCCGGATACTCTCAGTCGCCTCTTCTCTCCGAAGAAGCTGGTGGGGGGTAATATCTCCGAAACCATTGGTCGCACCCCTACTTTGGGCAGTTTAAAACCTGTATGCCCTACAAGCAATGCTGAACTGCTTCTTCAGCGTTCTGCTTCTGCTACGCCTTTGGACTTCATGACGCCTCCTGAGGAAGAACGTCCCATATTACTAGAAAAGGCTCATCTCAATGGTCACTTTGGTGCTGATACAATTGTGACTGAGTTGCACAAAGAAGGTATACATTGGACTAACTTGAAGAGAGATGCTCTCAATACCATTGCCAAGTGTCAAGCGTGCCAACGCTACAACATCGGCAAACACGGTTACCACCCTTTACGCAACATTACTGCAGACAAGCCAGGTGATCACTGGGCTATTGATCTGTGCGAGTTTAACGCCACTTCTCCATCTGGCAATAATTATGTTTTGGTCATGGTAGACGTCTTCTCGAGATTCTGCATTCTTCGAGCTATACCTGACAAATCGGCTCTTTCAATCGCTAAACAACTCATCCACGTCTTTTGTGACTATGGCTTTCCGAAGATCTTACAGTCAGACAATGGTACAGAGTTTGTAAACGAATTAGTACGCCTTGTGGTGGAACATTCCGGAATTGACCATCGTCTTGTCACACCCTATAATCCGCGTGCCAATGGTTTGGCTGAGCGTTGGGTACAAACGGCTAAAGCAACAGTCATCAAGAGGTTAGAAGGAAAAACAGAGGATTGGGATATGTATCTTCCCAGTGCACAATTAGCTATCAACAGCAAACACACATCGCTGCACGACTCTCGTCCTTTCTCTCTCATGTTCGCTCGACAGCCTAATCTCTGGCAGGACTACTGTCAGAATATAACTGGGGGTAGTCTAGATAACAGGACTTGCGCTCGGACAGAGGACAGGATAAGAGGAAGGCACGGACTAGGAACTGGAAGATAGCGGTAATGCTGGTAATGGAATAAAGTGGAAAGATCAGGAAGCTATTCTAAAATCAACGCTAGTACTACTAACCAGAAGTATGCCAGATGGCAGATCAAAACAAGACAAGAAGAGAACAGGAAGCAAGTCAAGAGCTAGACTAAAGGGGTGGGTGTTAGGTACTTTCCATTACGCAGCATACACCAAGTCGGATAACTACCAGGAACAAGGCAGAGCCGGAGAGGCGCGACAAGACGGATCAGATACTTCGGGATAAGAGCAGAAACGGTTTACAGGACAGGACCGAGGCTTGACCAGGACAAGGTAAGTGGTTCTTGGTAATTGTGACAATAATCTGATGATATTTATTAGGACAAACTATGGCAGTATTTATACTAGTTATGATGTGTAGGACCAGAGTTCAGATAGCCTTGGACGTTGAGATACTGACTGGAAATTAATAAATGCAGTCGATAGATTGGGGAATTGGCCGGGAAGCAAATTAATGCAATGAGGGTGTCCATTGCATGAATGAAAATGCACGACCCTAAATTGATTCCCATTTTGGTCATGACAGGAACAGACGAGAAAGAGCGTCAGGCAACACGTTAAGTACACCAGGACGATGCACAACCGTGAAATTGTAATCGCAAATGGCATCTAACCATTGGACCATCATAGGATTAGCAATGGGTTGCGTGTGTAAATAGACGAGGGCTTTGTGGTCCGTGTATAATGTGAATGGACAACCCCACAAGAACTGGTGAAATTTCTTGAATGCATACACAACGGCCAGCAACTCTCGCTTCGTGACAGAATAGTTGCGCTCTGATGGCGACAACGCGCGCGCAACAAAACCAATGTAGCATGTTCGATTTCCACGCGTTTGGTACAAGACAGCACCAATACCACTATTTGAGGCGTCAGTTGCGACTTCAAAAGGTAAACTCAAATCTGGGAGACTGAGAACAGGTGCACTTTGTAATAATTTTTTGATGGCTTCAAAATGACGGAGGTGTGATGGTGTCCATAGATCTTTCAATGATCCAGCATTACGTAGGCTATTCAGCGGTGCCGTCAACTGAGAGATTTTGGGTAGATGGTCGCTGAAATAATTAACTAAGCCCAGAAATCTTTGGATGTCTTTACCCGATTGGGGAATGGGCCATGTCATAACATTGGACACTTTCCGGGGATCCACCGAGACTCCTCGGGCACTAACACAGAAGCCAAGTAGGTAGACTGACTGCTGTGCAAAATGGCATTTGTCTGGGTTGAGAATCAAGTTGACCTTTGTGAGACGCTCTATAGCATCTAACACATGTCCACGATGTTCTTCCATGGAGTTTGAGAACACAACAATGTCATCAACAAAAGCAGTGACATAACGAACATCCCGGAACAACAGGTTGATAACCCGTTGAAATTTAGATGATATGGGTTTAAGTCCGAACGGACAACCTTTGAACATATACTGTATATCGTTGAAAGTGAAGGTAGTCTTATGTTGATGTGGTTCATAAATCTTGAAACGGTGAAACGCATTCTTCAAATCCAATGTGGTAAACACACGAGCACCGCGCATTTTCAAGAACACATCCTTGATCAGAGGAAGCGGGAACCGATCATCAGGTAGTAAATTGTTGATATGCCGAGGGTCCAGGCATGGTCTACGATCACCAGTATAATTGCCTTGAGCATCTTTCTTTGGGGCGAAAGTAAGAGGACTATTCCATCCATTGTTACGTGGAGCCAAAGTGATAATATTATCTGCTAACCACTTGTCAATCTGTTTCTGCAACACGTCATGCAAAGCATATGGCAACGGATACTGCCTTCTATGTGCAACCTTATTAGGGGGAGTGTCTAAATAAATAATTGACTCAGGCATTGTACAGAAAGATGACATAGGAATGTTTCCATTACGTTCCATAGCAGGACGAATTAAATCCATGAACTGCCTGTGCTCAGTCGTCGTGCCAGCTGGAGACGCATTGGGTTCTTCTTCAGCAACAATTGGATCAATTGCTTTTTGCGTATTGGGACGAATCCAACCTGTTGCCATACCTCCAACAAACAAACCAATGTGCTGCCATATGTCAATGCCCAAGATAAGGCCAGTTTCATCCTCTACATCCATGACCTCAAACTCATGTTGCACTGATTTCCCATTGTGAATGATGTTAAGGTTAACGATGCCAATACGAGCAACCGTTTCCTTTTTGACTGCTAGTTTTATTTCACCCTCGGCAGGTTGAATAGACCACTTGAAAGAGGCGCACAAAGAGGGGCTAACTGCGGATATCGTCGCAGCACTGTCAACCAAGGCAAACAACTCCTGATCATTCACAATAACAGGAACATGGTAAGTCTTCGCTTGAACTGAGTTGGTAGTACCCATGGCAAGCAACTTACAGGATTTTCAACAAGAAGTTTGCCACAAAATTTAGTTGTTCGTATAGACCGTCTAGGTTTTTCGTTTTTTTTCGCTTCAAATTCGAATACAAATTTTGGTATTTCGTTGCTACCCTTTTGTCAAATTTAAAGGCAATAGCAGCAAGAACATGTCAACCAAGGCTATATGTGAGTCTTCCTTCTCCTCCTTTTACACCAGAATAATTTTGGGAGGCCAACCATTTATGTTTCATTCTAATTTCAAAGGAAGAAGAGAAACGAAATACTAAAAATGGTATTCGAATTTGAAGCAAAAAAAAAAGAAAAACCTAGACGGTCTATACGAACAACTAAATTTTGTGGCAAACTTCTTCTTGAAAATCCTGTACATTGCTGACTGAGGTTGTTAAGCTCAGCATCGATGTCTTGCATATGGACATCATGCTCCATTGGCACTGCAAATCAGCAAGAGCATCTCGTCGACACCCAATAGCTCTTATCAACTTGCCATCGGGGTGCGATATCGTTTGAGTGCTGACGGATAATGCGCTCGTGTTGGGCGCCGAAGACGAACCAAAGGCCAGGATTACAGCACCAGATGCCGAAGCGACTGGAGCAACACGAGCAGAAGATGACACAGCCGAAGCGTTGAAACCTGACTTCTTAGGTTTCACCACACGGACCGAGAACGGCGGACCACTCTAGTTTCCTGAGGCTTGATGACGCGAGCCTCTCACCTCCTTGCGCTTATCTGCGCATATGTGTCCTGGCTTCCAGTTAGGAGCCTGGCACCGATAGCATGCAGTTCTATCGAATTTGCGCTTTTCCTTGTGTTCCCCACGGGGGCCAGGCGAGCGCGACGCCGAACGACCGAGTGGTGGGAGAATCGGGACGAGCAGGACATGGAGTCACCACCAGAAGAACGTTCACTAACCCCGAATAGAGCCGTAGGCTCAAAATAGGTGCGAGCAATAGCAGCTACTTGTACTGCTGTTGCTCTCTCCTCCAAGGGCACACGCATCAACTTTGCAATTACCTTCTTATTCATGCTACCTGGAAAAGAGCCCACTAAGATAGCAGCTACCACCGTCCATCTTGGAAACCTGCCCGCATGCACAGGTCCTGGAACCGGGCAATATGCTCGTCATATGTTACCCCTTGCTCAACCGGAGTTTGACGAGTTCGTCAGCAGCCAAAACACGTCGGTCTTCGTCCAACGCACCTGTAATGGTTTGGGAGCTGGATTGAGACAGGACAAGAAGGGTGTTAGGTGCTTTCCAACAAGACAAGACAAGACAGGACAAGACCAATAGGACAGGACAGGACAGGACAGGACAGGACCGAAGCACAGAGGCCAAGAGAAGAGTTGAACCAGAAGGAATCGTATGGAAACGAAGAAACAAGATAACTGATTGCTCTTTACTATTGATATTACTTTGGCTATATATATATAGGTATGTGCGTATGACTATGGTGAAGAAAGTATTGATGACAATAATTACGATAAGGAGATTTGGATGTCTAGCTATGGGCTTCGCTGACGATCGATATAGGAGATTTAGTGGGAAACCGATCAAGGGTCATGATAGTGGACTTCGTTGACGATCGATATAGGAGTTTGGCTGCATACACGATTGATGACCATTACAGCACCATACTGCTTCAGAATTACTAGACGCACTATCGACCATGAAACTCACGGCAGTTGCGCAGGAGTACTCATGTACCACGTGTGCTGACGAGGCGTGATGCACAAAGGCAACAAGCGAAACCAGTCAAGATCGACGTCAAGGTTGTGGGCTTCAACAACCATTTGAAACTCATAAGAGCTGATTCCACGTCCAGTTGGACGGGACGCTTGGGATCAACCACCAAGTCTGGCCACTGGAAATAAGGAAGACCAGTCGGAATGCCTGAGGAGTTCGATACTCCATTACGAGGCGAGACCGACAATTCCAAATGAATGGTTCCAGGGGGAGCATGGCACGCATAGCGCACCGCTAACTCCTTCAAAACAGCCATTCTGCTGAAGTTCGCCTCCTCTCTTCTTGCTTCATCGTGTTTCGCCAAGACCAACAGTTCCTGCGCCTGGACAAAGAGTTGGTTCACCGAAAGTGACGCGAAGTCATTGGTGATGGCATTGGTGTTGGCGATGGTGGCAGACATGGTAAGAGAATTCACTTAAAAAATGTTTTATCACGAGCGGAAGTAAGTGAGACTGGATAAAGGTGCTCTTTATTGTACCATGAGCTGCCTCGCTATAACAAATTGGTAAGCGGTGTTTCACGAGCTACTAAGAAGGTCATGTGATCTCCGCTCTAGAGTGATAACCACAACAGTATGTAGAAAGGATTGAATGAATTGCAGTTTACTTACTGGAATGTTAAAAAGCGGATCAAGTAATGACAGAAGTCGGAAGCCAGCAAGTTTCGTCCAATGTACCTCCACCAATTGCTCATGTCGCTGGTACTGGTGCTTCTAATGCTCGTACACAATCTCGCACGACCAAACCTGTCGCCAATTCTAGAGGCAAAGTGTACAAACGCGGTAAAAAGATAGGATATAAGGTGTGGAGCGAAGACCTCGTAAAGACCGCGATCGAAAACCATGTGATATATGGTATGACGATGGCCGCCGCTGCCGATACCATCCATATGCCAATCTCAACATTTCAGGGGTACTATCGGCGCTTCAAAGCGTCGCAAGGAATTACTGTGATGCCAAGACGACGAGGACCTGCGCGGGCGGATGAGTTTGACCATGTTCAGACCCGCTTTCTGCTGGATTTTGTCGATGATCATCCAGAATGCACTGTGGAGGACATCTTGGCGGCACAGGCCGACCAGCAGATTGAGGGGGTTTCTCGAGCACAAGAGTGCACAAATGGCTTGCGAAGAATGCGCGCATTACCTTTCGCCGTGGTCATAGTTTTGCGGTAACTCCAAATGTTGACGAAAACAAGCACCTGGAGGGAATTTTCTTCCAGTTGTCGTCAAGGGAAAACTTCAAACCTGATGACAACGTTATCTTTATTGGTGAAACCTACTTCGATGCTAACGTGCGCCGCCAATATCCCGCATTGTCCAAGCAGTCGCCATCCCGGACAAACGTCCAATATAAGCCTGTTCCTCTTGTTTGTGTTTTGGTCGCCTTTTCCTGTGCTGGAATAATCACCCACTCAATGAAGCACTACTCCGGGTTCACAAGCGCTGAAGAACTTTCTGCTTTCGTCGACGACGTACTTGGCGAGTTAACCACGAGAGAGCAGAAGAGCTGGCATGTCGGCTTCGATTTCCTGCCGGAGCACGTTGCAGGACCAGTTTTCGCAAAGATCAGGGAAGAAGGGTTTACCCCTTTTTCCTTTCCAAGTGCAGATGTGCCTTGGAATGCAGCCGAGTACTTGTTCCAAGATCTTCCCCATCTTTGCGACCGTAAGCGACTGGACGTGGGAAAAAGGAGAGACTATGCTGAGTTGGATGGCCACAGCTTTGGCAAAAGTCACTGCAGAGAAGTGCGAAGGATATATTTTCCGTGCATTCCCAACTTTGCACGATGCATAATAAAACTACCTTCATATGTTTTGATTGCCACGATATTCGCTTTATATCCTTCGCCACTGTGTTCTAGAATTATTTCTGAAAGGTTCCATATATATGATTTCTTTAGTGTTACAGTATGGAGAATGCTTACATCATGCACTAAATGTAAGGAATGCAATGGTCTGCTTATGAATGTTAGCTTGCGCGATCGTTCATTTACTTGATAGAGTTGACAAAAGTTTACTTTCCGTTTTTCAAGTTCTCATAGACAAGCTATACAGAATGCTGTCCTCCGAGAAGCAGCTGACGAATTGCAGTTCAAAAGTGATCTTGTTTTCAACTAATTGTTCTAGCCTACCAGTAGTAATCGATTCTTGCCGTTATCGCAATTGAAGCACAGAAGAGAGCAGGAATGTTAAACTCCATATCAGCGTAATCAAAAGTAAAATAAAATAAAAAGGCTCAACAAACCCGCGATCTCTCCTTTATTTGTGTCGTGAAGTAGAAGAGCAGTCGTAAATAATTTTTGCAGGCGCCTGGCTCTATGAAGCTCAACGATCATAGCTTTGTTAACGAAATCTTTAGCTCTATGACATGCTGCTAGCCAATCAAACACCAGGTATATACCATCACAGATGCGTGGCAAGAGCGTAGGTTTCTTACAATGACTTCTCGTTAGTCCTTGCCTTTCACGAACACTTTGTTCCGCAGTTCTGCTTTTATAGTCTTACCCATATAGGCATAGCACTATGTAAAGGACAATATCAAATGCTGGCCTTACATTTGGAGCCAGACATTAGCCGCAGCTTGAGTTTGTTGCTGACAACGGAAATATCCTGTCCACATCAGGACTTCTAATTGTAAAAGACAAAGACGCACAAACGTGTCGAAAGAACCTGCAAATAGAGTGGCAGCACGGGTCTTATGTGAGAGAGCTCGAAGAAGTTGACGTTGTTCCTTTTCCTCCTCGCAATAATTCGGGTTTAATTAAGAGTAAGATGGGCTCTTTTTTTGCACATGTTCAAAAGTGTAAGGGGAGGAAAGGCACGTCGATATTTCGACAACTGCAGCGCGCCCTTTTTATTTTCCTACTCTATCGTTCGCTCCGTTTGATTTTAAGCTTGAAAAGCTTTCCAGCAGCCCCTTCGTTCGCCTTCCCATTGGTGTCGTCCACCCACCTTTATGCTCACACTGCAATGGACTGGTCAACAGACATCTTTCCGGTCTAGCTGCACAGAAATGGCGACGGATGACAAGGAAAGAATAGCGGATGCCGAGTCTGGTGCATTTCAGTAATTGCTCGTTGCCCAGCGTTCACCATTTTGCTCTTAATCATGCAAATGCGCGAGTTATGTGTGCAAAGATAGATTGCGAAATATGTAGGGATGCTATATGAACAAAATAAAAGTGCGTTCCAACAATGATTTTGCAGTAACCAAATGGGATTACTGAAACCAATCACTTACACTAATTGCGCGATTATCTTTGTCAACCAAATCCATAAAAACGAATTGTCTTGGCGATAAAATAATATTTCAATTTCGAACAACCTCTCTGTGGCATCGACCTTCGAAATGATGGCGAACAACTAAGCTGGGGAAGACGAATTGAACAGAAAAAAAAACGAAAAACCTCGTCCATTTTTTACGAATTCAACTGCCGCTGGCGGCCAAATTCGGCGCTGCAGGTTGCCAACAACCGAAGCTTCTATGCCCAATTCCCTTTCAACAATGGCCGACTAAAAAACACGGTGACGAACAACTAATCCTTAAGGCAAAATTCTTCTTGAAAATCCTGTAGAAGGAGTGTATGTTAGGATGTTTTCAATACGATGCCGTTGTAAGCCATTGGCATTCCAAATAGTAATAGTTATGTTTTATAACATACAGGATTTTCAAGAAGAAGTTTGCCACAAATTTTAGTTTTTCGTATAGACCATCTAGGTTTTTCGTTTTTTTTTGCTTCAAATTCGAATACCAATTTTAGTACTTCGTTGCTACCCTTTTGTCAAATTTAAAGGCAATAGTAGCAAGAACATTTCAATCAAGGCTATAGGTGAGTCTTCCTTCTCTTCTTTTTACACCAGAATAATTTTGGGAGGCCAACCATTTATGTTTCATTCTAATTTCAAAGGAAGAAGAGAAACGAAATACTAAAATTTGTATTCGAATTTGAAGCCAAAAAAAACGAAAAACCTAGACGGTCAATACGAACAACTAAATTTTGTGGCAAACTTCTTCTTGAAAATCCTGTAATTATTGACTATCGGGGTTGGGGGTGGTGCGAGATGAAGATGAGCCAGAGACAGACATGAGTTCGTCGTCAATGGGTGTGGAGCTGTTTTGTGTGCCCTCGACGTCAACGTTCATCGGGGCTTCGGTGACAAAAGGATTGGCGGTGGTCGCGGCAGTGGTGCGTTTTGTGTTGGGGGCGGACAGGATTTCTTGAAGATCTACATGGGTAAACCATCCGTTAGCAGTGAAGGCTCTGGCAACGGCGTACTTAACTGGCGCGCGAATGAAATCGACGGCCTTAAGAAGCTGTTGCTTGTGTAGTTCGGCGGCCTTTTCGCGACGCTCCTCCTCAGAGAGTGCCGCGAATTTGGGGTCACGGAGGTGCTTTGGATCACGAGGATCAAAGTCCTCTATCACCAGGATCCGGTGCTTGGCCAGTAATGTGGTAAACTCCTTCACATAGTCATTATGAAGGAGGATAGCCACTACCTGTCGATCGGGGTAATGCACATCTAAAATCCGTGCATTGTCAAAGCCGAGTTTGCGCAGACGGGTACGGAGCTCCTTGGTCGGCAGGCGGAATTTGCTCGGAATGTATATATATTTGAAGCCTTGCTCGTCCGAAGCAAAGCTAAATACACGCGAGATGGCAGCAGCGCGGCGGGGGGACAGGATCCGTTTGTTCTTCGTTGTGTGTGGGGACTTGGCTTTTTGCACACGATCCGCCCAGGTGAGTGGCGCAGGGGCAGAGGTAGCTTCGGTGGTGAGTGCGGCGGTGGCATACCGAGATGCCGCAGTGCCAGTCGGTGCATCCAAGGGGTTTTTGACATTGTCATTGGCCGGAGCGTCCAATTTAAGCTGCAGTGCAGCTATCGTAGCCTCTGCATTGGCGAGTTGGTTCTTCAACTGCTGGTTCTCAGCAAGCAGGGATTCAAGCTGGTCCACCCAACGGCGGGTGGTATTAAGCTCCTCCATGATTTTTTGCATGAAGTCGGGGAGGGCTTCATGGTGCTCAAAGATGAGCGGGGCCGAGTTTGTGGCCGAGGTCTCCAAGATGGATTCGATGGTATCCATCGCGTTGCTGGGAGGTGGGAGGGCAGGCGCGGGGGCCGGAATCGACTCCAACGAGGTG
Organism: Dichotomocladium elegans; assembly: GCA_025716815.1. Taxonomy (NCBI): domain Eukaryota; kingdom Fungi; phylum Mucoromycota; class Mucoromycetes; order Mucorales; family Lichtheimiaceae; genus Dichotomocladium; species Dichotomocladium elegans. Next base: position 1,478,359 of record JAIXMN010000007.1, read on the forward strand.
CAGGCTGGGGCAGACGTGGCATGGGCTGCAAGCAGCTTCTCCATAGCCTGGAACGTGTAGGTCGTGTTGCACTTACACTTGTACTGCGGGCGCGGGGGAGTGGTTTTGCTGCTGCCGTTCTTCCGTATCCCATTGGGGAGGTGGCACACGGGGCAGACGAGTTCCTGGCGTACTTTTCGGAAAAGGGCCTCGTGTTCTACAACCATAGTTGCAGCAGGAGAAAAATTTTTGGCTTTTTGCACAGCCGTTGCAGTTACTTTTTCTTTTTGACGCAGCCCCCATTTCAAAGGTAAATTGGAACTCGGTCTGGGACTGCAATGTCGGGGATCGAGTAGCCGAGACGCGGTTCTTTTTAATCTCGGGAGATGTGATGGGCGGACTGAGGTGGTCGACAAACAGCGTTTACTGATTCCGCTGGTGATGGGGATGCGTGATGTTCGGGAGTTGTGCAAAGTCGAAGGGCGGCCGATTGGACTTGGGATGTTCCTTCTGGTGATCGCGATGAGGATTCCTGCGCTATGGGGTGCACGTTTGGAGGTGTTGGTGGTGGTGTTTGAGATGTTATTGTTGCTGACGTCAGGGGGTAAACTATTAGCCGCCGTAAAAAAGTGTACGGCGAGTGAAAGAGAAGCGATTCCTTGGTGTAGACAAAACAGTTTATTTGGAAAGAGAAGGCGGTATGGAACGTGTGCTCAATAAAGCGGTCGCTCTCGCCAGATCGACAAGGTGGCTGCGGCATGAAAAACCCAGAGTGGCTGGGAAAAATGAGGGGGCAAGAAGAAAAAAGAAAAGAGAAAGAGATAAAAATGGGAACAATGGGGTCGACAAAAGTGGAGAAGAAGAAACTATCTAAAGGGGGAGTGGGAGTGACAACGAGAAAAGAGAGGGTTAGGGATCAAGAACGAAATCATCCAGGATTGCTTCGGTTGCATGAACAGGGACAGGACGCTCGAGCCACCGGAGAAGAGATCCGCCGAGGTCGGGGTCTTGCGAGGCGGAGAAATCCTCATCAAGGTGACACGCCATGTCGACCTCTAGGAGGATCTGGCACACCACTGGCCAGGTGCGTTGCCAGTATTTGATGCGGGAGGAGGAGGTGATCTCAGAGCATGGCAGCTGGTTGAGGACCAATGAGAGCGGATCGCGATGATCATCATCATTGGCGACCCTCAACCGAGCGTGCATGTTGAGGCAGAAAATGAGGTGACGGCGGCTTGTGTGATCATGCTTACACCAGCATGGTTTAGGGCGGCCAGGGAGCCAGCCCATACGCCAGCGGATGCAGCGGCTGCGTTCCTTGTTCGTCATTGGCAAGTACATGACCGGGTCAATGCCAAGGCGTGGACGGCATGCGCTTAGGAGGATGGCGCGGGAGGAAGCGAGCTGGTCGGCGAGGCGGTCTTGCAAACAGCTGCGGATGGCACCTTTCAAGTCCACTCTTGAGGCTTGATGCCTAGGACGAGAAAGGGCCACCCACACCGAAGAGCGATGCAACTTCGGCCAAAGGTGTCTGGGCTGCTTGATGGAAGGGAGGAGTGCGGAAAGGAGGGTGTCGTCAGGCAAGTTGTATGCACGGTGCACAAATTTGGCCTGGAGGATGGCAACTCGGTCGACCATGTGGGGAAGGCGGGTGAGGTGGCGGAAGACGGCAGTGGAGGCGGTCTTGTGTCCCCCAAATATCATGCGAAGGCATTGATCTTGGGCGCGCTCAAGAGTTTTGAGGTCTTGGCGGGTGAGGTTGATCAGCGCGAGGCCGTATTCCATCTTTGGCCGTATAAATTGCTGGTACATACGGGTGGCGAGGAGGCGAGGGAAGCCATACGGGCTGACGCCAATGGCGTGCAGCATCCGCATGCTCGTGAGGGCGGCAGTGGTATTGAGGTGAAGGAGGGCTTGGTGATCGATCTGGCCAGCAGATGAAAAGGGAATCCCAAGGTACTTGAAGGAGGGCGATCGCGGGAGGTCGGTGCCATACAAGCATAGGGATGGGCGTTGGGTTGGGGCGTGGGCAGAGTCGAACAGCACCGCGCACTTGGCGGGATTCCAGCGATACCCGAGCTGAATGCTGTGTCGCTCGCATGCAGACAGAAGAGCAGGCATGGTAGACCATGATCCAATGAGGACCACGTCATCAGCGTAGAGCAGGAATTAATCCGTTCGCCACGCACCAAGAAGTTGGGGGGCTCCTGAAAATCGGCATATGCGTCGTCGGGAGGAATATCCTGTTCTGCAACACGAAAGCAATCCTGGGAGGGAATTGATGTATATGGAGTAGAGGAAGGGGGAGAGAACAGAGCCTTGTAGCACACCTGTGACTGGTTCGAAGCGCCGTGACACAGTTCCTGTCAATAAAATCTCAATAGAAACATCATTAAACATGTGCTGTAAAAGAGTGAGGAGGGCAGGGGAGGCGTATGGTTCTAAACTCATTCCAGACTACAGAACGGTCGACTGTGTCATAGGCGGACTTAATGTCGAGGAAGGCTAGGACGGGAGGCGTGCCGTGGGTGGTGGTGTGCATGGTGGATAGCTCGTGCAGGCAGAGGGCTTGGTCGAGCGTGCTGCGGTGGTGTCGAAACCCACCCTGGGCGATATCCAAGATAGGATATGCAGCCTCAAGGGGGTTCATGAGGCAAAGCTCGAGCAGCTTTCGGAGCACCGAAGTCAAGCAGATCGGTCGGAAGTTGGCGGGGTCTGTTGTGGGTCCCTTCTTGTAAACGGGGATGGCTTGAGCCAGACGCCAAGCAGCTGGAGTTGTACCCCATCGCCAACAAAGTTCAAAGAACAGTGTCAACGTGGGGACAAGGGCACCAGACAGAGGGACGAGCATCTCGGCGCGCAGATGGTCGGCACCAGGGGCTTTGCGGGGAGGTAGGCGGCCAATAGCGTCCTCGACAACAGGAATCGTGAACGGGCAATCGTCTGTAAATGGTGGAGTCACGGCGCGGGCGAGGGATCTTCATCAATCGGCGGACCGAGAAGGTGACCAGCATAGACCTGACCAAGATGGTCGGCCATCCGATCGGCAGCCACCTGCGGACCGCGAGGATCCACAAAGGTGGGATTGAGCCGTCGGTTACGTCTGATTTTGGAGATGGTCGCGGTAGCTTTGCTGAAATCACCAGCAGCTAACCGGTCACAGAACTCGCGCCACGTCTGACGACGACGCTGCTGGATGGCGCGACGGGCAAGGGCAGCAGCTTCTTGATAGGCAACCCATCGCGAGAGCTTACTAACACCGTCCCGAGCACGACGCCATTGGCGATAGCATTTCTCGCGGCGGTCGATGGCTTCTTCGAGAGCAGGGGACCAGAACCACTTGCAGGTGCGGCGGGGAGGCGGGCGGGATCCAAGGCTGCTATCCAGGGCTTGATAGATCGATTCGCACAGTTGGTCATGGAGTCGATCAAAATCGGGACGCGATTGATCTTCTCTAACTAGAGCCGTTAGAGAATCAAATAGGGGCTGGTTGAGCTCAGTGAAGAGCTGCACATACTGTGCAGTCTTCTCTGGGTCAGCCAGCTTACTTAATTTCCATAGGCGTCTAGTGTGCTTATTCGGCGGGGTTGGCTGGGTGGCGGGCGCAGCGAAGGTGAGATGCACCATCTTGTGATCGGAGCCGAGGGACAGATCGTCCCTGACTGTTAGTTGCGGGTCGACAAGAGGTGCAGAGCTCAGGAACCAGTCGATGATGCTAGTTCCCCGGAGTCGGACGTATGTGGGCATACCAAAGGCAAGGGAGGCATTCCAATGGTAGAGGCCGGTAGCTTGAATCCATTCGAGAAAGAGGGTGCCGCGTCGGGTGAGTACATGGTCACCAACAAATCGGCCAATGCGGGCATTGAAGTCGCCGCAGAAGATGGTGTTGGATGTGTTGGGCCATGTGAGTGGTAGGTTGGCAAGGACGTCGAGGGCTTCGTTATCTGGGAGGGAGGGCGGGAGGTAGAGACAATGGATGAGAGTATCACAAAAAAGACAGGAGAGTACATAAGGTGAGTCGGAAGGGATGGAAGTTACTTGGTAGGGGCAGTCGGGATTTACTAAAGCGAAATACCCATGCTGCCTACGAATGCGTTTTCAAGGCGGCGACCATAGACATGGTGCTGTTGCCAGGATGTGGGATATGAATGAGGGGAAAGGAGCCAAGTTTCGGTGATAAAGAGAAGGGATGTAGAAGGAGTGTATGTTAGGATGTTTTCAATAAGATGCCGTTGTAAGCCATTGGCATTCCAAATAGTAATAGTTATGTTTTTTAACATAATTATTGACTATCGGGGTTGGGGGTGGTGCGAGATGAAGATGAGCCAGAGACAGACATGAGTTCGTCGTCAATGGGTGTGGAGCTGTTTTGTGTGCCCTCGACGTCAACGTTCATCGGGGCTTCGGTGACAAAAGGATTGGCGGTGGTCGCGGCAGTGGTGCGTTTTGTGTTGGGGGCGGACAGGATTTCTTGAAGATCTACATGGGTAAACCATCCGTTAGCAGTGAAGGCTCTGGCAACGGCGTACTTAACTGGCGCGCGAATGAAATCGACGGCCTTAAGAAGCCGTTGCTTGTGTAGTTCGGCGGCCTTTTCGCGACGCTCCTCCTCAGAGAGTGCCGCGAATTTGGGGTCACGGAGGTGCTTTGGATCACGAGGATCAAAGTCCTCTATCACCGGGATCCGGTGCTTGGCCAGTAATGTGGTAAACTCCTTCACATAGTCATTATGAAGGAGGATAGCCACTACCTGTCGATCGGGGTAATGCACATCTAAAATCCGTGCATTGTCAAAGCCGAGTTTGCGCAGACGGGTACGGAGCTCCTTGGTCGGCAGGCGGAATTTGCTCGGAATATATATATATTTGAAGCCTTGCTCGCCCGAAGCAAAGCTAAATACACGCGAGATGGCAGCAGCGCGGCGGGGGGACAGGATCCGTTTGTTCTTCGTTGCGTGTGGGGACTTGGCTTTTTGCACACGATCCGCCCAGGTGAGTGGCGCAGGGGCAGAGGTAGCTTCGGTGGTGGGTGCGGCGGTGGCGTATCGAGATGCCGCGGTGCCAGTCGGTGCATCCAAGGGGTTTTTGACGAGCATGTCGTCATTGTCATTGGCCTGAGCGTCCAGTTTAAGCTGCAGTGCAGCTATCGTAGCCTCCGCATTGGCGAGTTGGTTCTTCAACTGCTGGTTCTCAGCAAGCAGGGATTCAAGCTGGTCCACCCAACGGCGGGTGGTATTAAGTTCCTCCATGATTTTTTGCATGAAGTCGGGGAGGGCTTCATGGTGCTCAAAGATGAGCGGGGCCGAGTTTGTGGCCGAGGTCTCCAAGGTGGATTCGATGGTATCCATCGCGTTGCTGGGAGGTGGGAGGGCAGGCGCGGGGGCCGGAATCGACTCCAACGAGGTGCAGGCTGGGGCAGACGTGGCATGGGCTGCAAGCAGCTTCTCCATAGCCTGGAACGTGTAGGTCGTGTTGCACTTACACTTGTACTGCGGGCGCGGGGGAGTGGTTTTGCTGCTGCCGTTCTTCCGTATCCCATTGGGGAGGCGGCACACGGGGCAGACGAGTTCCTGGCGTACTTTTCGGAAAAGGGCCTCGTGTTCTACAACCATAGTTGCAGCGGGAGAAAAATTTTTGGCTTTTTGCACAGCCGTTGCAGTTACTTTTTCTTTTGATGCAGCCCCCATTTCAAAGGTAAACTGGAACTCGGTCTGGGACTGCAATGTCGGGGATCGAGTAGCCGAGACGCGGTTCTTTTTAATCTCGGGGAGATGTGAAGGGCGGACTGAGGTGGTCGACAATCGGCGTTTACTGATTCCGCTGGTGATGGGGATGCGCGATGTTCGGGTGTTGTGCAAAGTCGAAGGGGCGGCCGATTGGACTTGGGATGTTCCTTCTGGTGATCGCGATGGGGATTCCTGCGCTATGGGGTGCACGTTTGGAGGTGTTGGTGGTGGTGTTTGAGATGATATTGTTGCTGACGTCAGGGGTAAACTATTAGCCGCCGTAAAAAAGTGTACGGCGAGTGAAAAGAGAAGCGATTCCTTGGTGTAGTTGGTTATCACGTCTGTCTAACACACAGACGGTCGCCAGTTCGAGTCTGGCAGGAATCAATATTTTTTGTCGTCTTTATGTTGTCGTCTATTTTGGCGGATAAACCTTGGCCAGGAATAGCGATTAAGCTTGGTGGCAGAAACAGAAGTAGGGTTTCGAAAGTGTCCTTTATTGTATATGGGCTTCTTGTTATTTATACTGTTTTTGCTATCTAAAAATACATAGACGGAATGCAGAGGGAAAAAGGTAATAATCGTTGGGATTGGTTTTCTTGGCGAGAGGTGTAGTATTGGTGCTGTGATGGAGGTGTAAGCATAAAAGGATATTCTTGGCAAACGCTTCTGATTGGTCAGATAATCTCTGTTACGACAATACCCCTTCCCCAGAATGTTGTTCGTCCTCGAATAAGCAAGACAATTGGGCACGTGCTTCTGCGGCAGCTTCGAGATGGCGGCGTTCGGCAGCGCGAGCTGCAGCAGGGTCATACCAAGGGTCGCTTGAGACAGGGGAAAGGGAGTGGATAGGCCGAAGGCGGTCAGTGTGAACCCATGACGAGTAATCGTGGCCATTTAGATCCTGTAGTTTGTATATGTGTGTGTCTCGGTTGCAAGCAGTGACTCAGTAGGGTCCTTTCCAATTGTACTCGAGACTTAATTTGTTTTCGTGTCGTAAAAGAACGTGATCACCGATAGAGAATTGCTGCGGTTTAACGAGTGCATCCCAGCGGGCCTTGTCCTTGGCGGAATTGTTGTTCAATCTGGAGGTTGCAAGTTGCCGCGCTTCCTGTAAGCGTCGAACTTCAGGCAGTCGGCTTGAGGAGTGGATGGTGGATGGCGCAGAAGAGGTATTCAGGTCGATGAATGGCTGAAGAAAATCACCAGGTAAGGTAGGTTCCTGGCCGTAGACAAGGAAAAAAGGGCTGAATCCAGTCGTGCGGTGTTTACAAATGCGGCAAGCAAAAAGGGCTGGTTCAATATACTGATCCCACTGGTAGATATTTCCATTGACATATTTTCGGAGCATTTGCTTCAGTATACCGTTCGTGCGTTCCACTTTACCGTTCGTGCGCGGATGAAAGGCAGATGTAAGGGCGTGATTCACTTTAAGCCGGCCAAGGTAGTTGCTGAGTACTTTGGACATAAAGTTGGCTCCACGATCAGTGAGTATTTCGGTGGGACATCCAAAGCGCACCACGATCTCTTCATATAAGAAGTTAGCAATAGCCTCACCAGTGGCGTCAGGGACAGCGCGCGCCACTGTCCAATTGGTCATATAGTCTACTCCGACTAGGAGCCAACGGTTGCCATTGGAAGTCGTCGGGAGTTCGCCGACGAAATCAAGGTGCCAACGGGAGAAAGCGGGTGGTACGTCCAGTGGTTGCATGGGTGCATGGTGTGTCTTTCGATCAGCGGTCGCCGCCAGTTGACAACGTACACAAGAAGCGATCCAGTCTTGGATATCGGCGCGCATGTTGGGCCACCACCATCTCTTGTACATAAGGTCGTACATTGTAGTATTACCCGGATGACCAAAGGAATTATGGAATTGTTGGACGAGATCGGCGCGCCGAGCGAACAATACATATCGTATCTCCTGGGTAGTCGCGCCGATTTTGACCTTCCGAAAAACCTGACCGTCGCGGCTGGTGAACTTGTCTTTGTGTTTAGCCAGTAGGTCTGCATATGCTGGAGGCCACTGATCCTCGGGCTTGGCATAGAATTTTGGCCAATCCGACTCTTGGATGGATCGTACCGCATATAAATAGTCAGGTTCCAGAGACCGTTCCATTGTCGCACATCCGACACCATCGCGACGGGACAGCAAATCAGGAATGTGATTTTCCTTGCCGGGCTTGTATTGTATGTCCGGGTCATAGAGTTCCATCTCGGAAATCCAACGTGTGAGGCGTGGTGTGGGTTTGGTTTGTGAACGGAAATACTTTAGTGGATGATGATCGGTGAAAACAGTATAACGACGTCCCTCAATAAAACATCGCCATGTACGGAGGGCGTGGAGGATCGCCAACAGTTCACGTTCCTGCGCCGGGTAGTTGCGTTCGGCCTGCGATAGTTTTTTTGATTCAAATGCAACTGGGTGCATCAGTCCGTCAAACCCTTCTTGCAGTAGAACTGCTCCAACGCCGTAATCGGATGCATCCGTTTCGATGGTAAATGGCATGTCCGGATTTGGGGGTAGCAAAATAGGTGCGTCACTCATGCGGGCCTTGATTTCCTTAAAAGCGCGCTCACAGTCGGGGGTCCAGATGATCGTTCTTGTTTTAGCTCCTGTTCCTTTCGTTAGGTCGGTCAAGGGTGCTGCAATCGCTGCGAAGTCTCGAATGAACCGTCGATAGTGGGATCCAAGACCGATAAATTGTCGGACCTCTTGTACATTAGTCGGCTGGGGCCATTCTTGAATCGCCTGGACTTTCTTTTTGGAGGGAAGGATACCATTCGCCGATAACTGGAAACCAACAAACTCGAGTTCGGTTTTGTTCAGCTCACATTTCTTGAGGTTGGCAATCAGGTTCGCTTCCCGGAGACGTTCTAATACTTGACGGACGTGATGGTAATGCTCGTCTTGGGACTTACTAAAAATCAGGATATCGTCCAAATATACCAGTACGAAGTCATCCAAATACTCCCCCAGCACCGAGTTCATCAGCCGTTGAAATGTTGGCGGCGCGTTAGTTAGCCCAAACGGCAATACAAGGAATTCGTACGATCCATAGCGAGTGTTAAACGCTGTTTTAGGGACGTCCTCCTCTCGGATGCGCACTTGGTGGTATCCACTCTTTAGGTCAATGCTGGAAAAGAACTGTGCGCCTCCCAGTCGTTCCAGACATTCGTCGATTCGTGGTAGTGGATGTGTGTTGCGGAGAGTGACTCTATTGACGGCACGATAGTCCACGCATAGACGCATGGTGCCATCTTTTTTTCGCACAAATAGTACAGGAGCTCCCCATGGCGAAGAACTAGGCCGGATGAGGCGGAGGTCGAGTAACTCACTTAGTTGCTTTCGTAGTTCGTCGAGCTCCCGGGGGCTCATCTTGAATGGCGGTCGAGAAATAGGTGTAGCATCGCCGGTGTTGATGACGTGTTCTACATCGCGCTCCGGTGGTAGTCCTGGTAACTTATCTTGAAATACATCCTTAAACTCGGTAATGAGCGATGTGAACCGGTCGTCTCTCGGGGCCTCAGAATGTGCGTGCTCTGCACGTATGTAACATAGGAACATCCCATCCACCTGTTTTGCGCGCTCGAGGCGTTGGACTTGTCGATGCGATATCAGGTAGACAAGATCTGGGGGTTGGCGTTGGTGACGAGGGCGCAATATGTAGGTATGCTCGCCGTCGACAATACGCCAGGTGTCGAGGTCCCACGCTGGAATAGGGTTGACAGCTTTGAGCCAATCACGCCCGAGGATCACGTCGAATTTTGTGTCCAAAACATATGCCCTCGTCGTGTGTTTATATCCTTGAGCATCGAGCGGCAGTGTAGCTTGCAGTGAAATATCTAGGATATGTCCTCCGGCAGTTTCAACTTGGCGATCAGGGACAGCTCGAGTGGTTAAGGTGGCAGCAACCCGAGGTGAGACATAGGAGCCAGTTGCACCAGAGTCGATGAGGACGTTCACTGGTTGATTGGCACACAGCATGGAATAAAGCGGCAATTCAGTCTCCTTTATTGACAACAACGAGTTAATGTATTGCTTATCGGTTTCTATCTGTTCGGGTAAGGTCTGCCTTTCTTGGTTTGGGACGTCGGACAGGTCAATGAGCGGGGCTCTCCGGGCCATCCTCTTGGTGTGGCGTGGCCATAATAGTGTTAAGGGATTGTTGATGTGAACTTGTGCGCGATTGGACTCCCTTTAATCCGACCGCGCCTTTGCTTTTGGGTGCTGTTGGTAATCGTTACGTTGCTGGCTTGGGCTGGAGCGATGGCGAGGCTCCCATTGTTCCGAGGGGCACTCACGTGCGATGTGACCGCGACCGCCACAGTTGTAACAGTCCTTGCTCCGTAGGTGACTGGGCCGGCCGTTAGTCGTGCTTCTATTGGATTGCGGCCATGTGCGTCCGGTCCCTCGGCGGAAATGGATAGCGTCCAAGTCCATCGGTGCAACCCCATTGGTATGATGGACTTGGGGCATCGTCATCGGGTTCCTGAACTGGACCTGTTGCTGTACATTCGCTGCTCGCACTTCGTTGTAGCTATGACTAACAAGTCGGGCGCTTTCGTATGCCAGCGCAATGCGGATTGCCTCAGTTGACGTCTGCGGAAACTGAGTGCAGACGTGGATACGGACATCATCCTGTAGTCCCCGCACGAACTTGTCGAGCGCCTCTTCATCGGTCATCGTTAAGAGTGGCGCACAGGCGGTCTGAAACTGGGCAACATATGCTTGTACTGAGCCGGTTTGCACCAGGGCCGCCAATTGGTCGTTGATTAGCATTTACTGGGCTGAACGTGTTAATGATACGTCTCTTGAATTCGTTCCAGTCAGCAACATCCGCTCCAAAGCGTTCCTCGTGTTGCCACCATATCTCTGCGGTACCGCGCAGCAAGGTCTTTGCGTAATCCATCCAATCGTGTTCGGGGAGCGACGACATTCGTAAATACCTTTCGACTGAGCGTGTCCAGCTCTGTATAGCATCGAGGGATCGGTCGCCGTGGTATGTGTCAGGTTCACGAACCTTGACGGGGAAGCCATTCTTCTTCTGTAACAATTCCAAGACTGCTTGCAGCATAGCTTGAGTGGGGTCGTTTGGTTGTTGTATCTGTCCAGGTGCACTCATCGTTGGGCTCTCAGGTAGGTCTTGTAGAATAGATCGGGTCTCGGCAGGTTCGTCGTAATCGGAGTCTTGTAAGTTGTCAGTGCAGTATCTTTGGAAATTCGATGTGTAACGGTGGGTCATGGGAACATCAGCTACCAATTGTCGTCTATTTTGGCGGATAAACCTTGGCCAGGAATAGCGATTAAGCTTGGTGGCAGAAACAGAAGTAGGGTTTCGAAAGTGTCCTTTATTGTATATGGGCTTCTTGTTATTTATACTGTTTTTGCTATCTAAAAATACATAGACGGAATGCAGAGGGAAAAAGGTAATAATCGTTGGGATTGGTTTTCTTGGCGAGAGGTGTAGTATTGGTGCTGTGATGGAGGTGTAAGCATAAAAGGATATTCTTGGCAAACGCTTCTGATTGGTCAGATAATCTCTGTTACGACAATGTCGTGCCTATATTTTGGCGGTTACACCGTAGCCAATAGCAACAACTCAAGGGTAACAATAGAAATAGCGCGATCGCCTTTAGATGTCCTTTATTGATATCAATATAATGGGATATTTATACTATTCTAAAATGTGTCCGCAGCATGATGGTTGAGTAGTCATAATCAAGCTAAGCGTCCGCAGCAAGGAGAATGCGCAGCAGTAAGCAACTGCGCCGGAACGTGTGACAAAGAGGTTTGATGGAATTGTCAGTCCAAAAGTTCTTGCAAACGATTCTGATTGGCCAGAGAGCCTTTGTTACGACATTTATCTTTTGCTTGAATTGTGTGTCATAGTCGGACTCGGCGGGATTTTCCCTTTTTAGTAATCACACCATTGTTGCCGTTCGAACACGTAGTCGCCTCTCGTTAACCCACGTCGCCGCCAACACGTAGTCTCCTCTCCATTGAACACGTAGTCATCCCTCAACATGCCACGTAACCATTGCCTTATATTTGGCATCACCACAACAGCTAGAAAAACATATAAATACTCCCCTCCGTTACAAACAATAAAAGGGCATCTTATCATATCTTCTACTTGTCTGTTCCTGGCTACGGTCTGATCCGCCAATTACACGACATGTGTGTCGCAGCCTCAACCTGGTAATCCCTTTTGCCGAACTGCGCCTCACCTTACTTACCCATTCCCACGCAAATCTGCTACACTGCCACACTGCCAACACATTGCTTTGACTACGCCTCAGATATCATAGATAACCCAAATGTATAAATATCCTCCTATCGCTGAAACAATAAAGGACATCTCTTCTTCTTCGTCTATACTTTATTTCGGTGTACGCGTCTCCCTATCTCTGGCCATTGGTTTACCAGCTCAGATTTAGGCCGACATTTGGTAGCTGATGAATTTTGGTCCATATACTAACCAACAAGCCTTCCAAGAATACCACATGCAAGATGACAATAGCTCTGATTTGGGAGAAGACTTTACCACAAGAACAGAACCTACCTTTGAAACGATGGCTCAAATACCAGGACAAGCACCTCGAGTTCCCACAGTCAAAGAACAAATGCTCGCATTGATGGCCGGTATGCAGGAGCAATTGCACAACAATAAAAAAAAAGCACTTCAACCTTTCGGCTGCAGTTACCTGAGCCTGATTCGTTTTATGGAGATCGATCTCCCGGTGCAGTGGAAAGCTGGTTGCACACAACTGAACGTTATCTGGAATTGTCATTATGGGAGGAACACCAATGGGTCCCCATATGCAGTGATGAAATTGCGTGGCGAAGCTGAAGAATGGTGGCAACAGCAAACCCTTTTTGGTAACGACGTTACTGACTGGGTTTCCTTCCGTTCAATGGTCATCAAGGAGTACTGCCCACTCAATGCCACGCAATGAGCTCGAGATCAGATTGCTGAACTGAAACAAACCGGGTCCATGTCAGAATACATAGCAAAGTTTCGCAGTGCTCATATCTTGGTACCCTCTATGATGGATGAGGAAGCCTTGGATCGTTTCAAGAGAGGACTACAACCCGAAGTACAAGCACATGTGGTGACACATTTCCCAGCCACATTACAAGAAGCCCAGACGCAAGCTCTGGCCTATGAGAGTGCGATGCGAATCCGGAATGGTCTCATGAACGTCACACAAGAAGCTCAGCCATCTCAAGTTCACAATACACTGGAGTATCTGCGTTCCAACGACGTTGCACCAATGGACTTGGATGCTCTCTATGCCACACAACACAGTTGGCGCAACTATGGTCCCCCACGATTCCATGGTTCTCAGCCTACCAGTGGTAACCATCATAACAAGAAATGCTACTGTTGTGGCGGCGTGGGACACATTGCACGCGTTTGCCCCTCGCAGTCTGGTTGGTCACCATCGTCATCATCTCGCCAATCGGGCCCTCGCTACAATCAGGATTTAAAAGGCAAAGCGCGTCAAGCTTGAAGGGACCTTCGGCGCGCTTAGTGAAACCTCGACATTCCCTTCACGTAATACAACAGGGTCATACCTCTGCGGACGTCCCTGAGGAACCATTAATCGATTTGACCGACCCGCACCCAGAGGCGTTACCTGCTGAAGGATCACAAGAACAGGATATTAGTTATGACCAGGCCTATATCAATACGTTGTATGCAATAAAAGAAACCGAACTGCCTCTTTATTCTGTCGTCTGCAATGGTACTGTTGTCAGTGCTTTGATTGATAGTGGTGCCACACACTCGTACGTTGCTCCTCGTATCATTGATGGTCAGATCGCTAGGGCTGTCCCGGGAAGAGCAGTCAAGACTGCAGGCGGTCACACACTGGCGATTGACAAACAAGTGACGTTGACCTTGGACACAGCAGGTTACAAGCATCACATTGACGCTTTTGTCTTGGACACAAAATTCGACCTCATCCTGGGCCGTGATTGGCTGAAACTGGTGCGCCCCGTACCAGCCTGGGACCTCGACACTTGGGTGATTAGAACGGATAGCCATGAGTGTTACCTTACTGTCATAGCCCTACTGTTCATAACACTGCGCTTCTACAGACAGTACTGAGCAGGGTTATCGACTTATCCACCTCTTCTACAGCACGTCTCGACTGTCCTCCCATTCCAACGTTACGAAGCCCGTTAACTGGTAATGATTGGAGGACCATGCTCGATGACTACCGCTTGTATCACCACTACCACCCTGGTCCGAAATCATATAAAAAGAGAGTTATTTTTATTCAATAAAGAGGATCCCGTCTCAAAGACTCGATTTTAGCCCCTACGGTTTAAACACCTGCAACTAACTCTCTAACCACCACACTTACTCCCAAGCATACCCGCCAGATACCGGAACTTGTGTACCTTCTTTCTCAACGTCAGGTGGAACGACTTGAGTGGAGTAAACAAATCGACAGTATGTATCTTTGCCTGTTACGACAGGAAGATGTGGCGGATAAGTCCGATATCAATCTTAGGGTCCAAGCACTACGGAATGAGTTTCCGTCTGTGTTCCAAGACAAGCTGCCTGGCTTACCACCCGATCGATCCATTTCCCATGTAATGGACACTGGGGATGCCGCTCCTATCAGTCGACCGCCTTACAAGATGAGTCCCCAGGAACTGGACGAACTGCGTAAACAGATACGTGAACTCCTCGACCTCGGGTTGATTCGACCAAGCTGTTCCCCTTGGGGAGCACCCATACTGTTTGTTCGCAAAAAAGATGGCAGCATGAGAATGTGTATCGACTATCGCGCTCTCAATGCAGTCACCGAACGTAACACATGTCCATTGCCCCATATTGACGAATGCCTGGAACGTTTGGGCGGTGCGCGTTTTTTCTCCAGTATCGATTTGCGTTCCAGGTATCATCAAGTCCGTATCCGCGACGAAGACACACCAAAAACGGCGTTCAACACTCGCTATGGTTCTTTTGAATGGCGCGTCCTGAGTTTCGGCCTCACTAACTCCTCGCCTACCTTTCAAGCTCTTATGAACTCAGTACTGGGTGACGCCTTAGATAAACATGCTCTAGTATACCTGGATGATGTTCTCATTTTCAGCAAGGCGGAAGAAGACCATGAACGTCACGTACGCCAGGTGTTAAAACGTCCCGAGGAAGCACAACTGAGATGGATGGATTAGAGAGAATGAAAAAAGACAACTATAAAAGTATCTTTGAGGTTGATGTTTATTCCTGAAAATAAAATAACTCTCTTTTATAATAATTCTATTAGAACGGCGATGTAAGTGCTTAATCCTGTTAGGACGTATCGGATGAGAGCATTCTCTTTTCATTGTCCTCTTCAAGACCAGTGATGGATCCTGGGTAGAGGAAGTACCTTTGATAGGTGCGATTGTGCTGTCACGCAAGCGGATATGAAAATATCGGTCCCTGAACATCAATGTGTTAAATTCATCATTGTCTTAGTTTCAGGATATCGGCGATAGTGATGTGAAACCGGCTAAGTTCTCTAACACGGATCAATGTTCACCACAACAACTGATAGTCAACCTCAAGAAATGCAACTTCTATCAGACGAGCTTAGAATTTCTTGGTTTCCGGATATCGGCTGACGGCATTCTACCATCAAGCAGTAAGGTGAGAGCGATCGAGGAGTGGCCAGTCCCAAAAAATGTACAGGATTTTCAAGAAGAACTTTGCCACAAATTTTAGTTGTTCATATAGACCGTCTAGGTTTTTCGTTTTTTTTTGCTTCAAATTCGAATACAAATTTTAGTATTTCGTTGCTACCCTTTTGTCAAATTAAAAGGCAATAGCAGCAAGAACATTTCAATCAAGGCTATAGATGAGTCTTCCTTCTCCTCTTTTTACACCAGAATAGTTTTGGGAGGCCAACCATTTATGTTTCATTCTAATTTCGAAGGAAGAAGAGAAACGAAATACTAAAATTTGTATTCGATTTTGAAGCAAAAAAAACGAAAAACCTAGACCGTCTATACGAACAACTAAAATTTGTGGCAAAGTTCTTCTTGAAAATTCTGTACAGGAGGTCCGCCAATTTATTGGCCTGGGTTCCCATTACCGACAGTCCATTCGAGGATTTGCAGGTCTCGCGGCACCATTGACTGACCTAATGAAAGGCACAGGAACGAAGACACGCCCTATTAATTGGACCTCAGAATGTCAAACAGCTTTCGAGGAAATCAAGTCACGCATGATCGCTGCCCCTGTTCTGCAACATCCTAATCCGGACCAACCCTTCGTGATCGAGATGGATGCTTCCGACTATGGTGTTGGTGGCGTGCTACTGCAAGTGGGGGAGAAGGACGGCTTGATGCATCCAATCGCTTTCACGTCGAAGAAGCTATCGCGAGAAGAGTGCAACTACCCAGTGCAAGAAAGGGAACTTTTGGGCATTTTGCATGCACTCTGCACGTGGCGTTGTTTTGTAGAAGGACGATCATGCACAGTGTATATGGACCACAAACCATTAGAATACTACAAAACACAAGCCAGACCAACAACGCGCCTGACATGGTGGATCCAAGAATTTGCGTTATATGACCCTTGTATCGTCTACAAACTGGGTAAACTCAATCATGTACCTGATCTCCTATCGCGGCGCGATGGTGCAAATTGCACGCCCGCAGAATCAAGCATGGAACCAGATTACCTGTATGCGGTGAAGGTGGTGCACGACTCTGATTGGCCCAAGTTTTATGCCAGACCTGAACCCGAATGGCCAGCAATCCTTAAAGATCAGCTGCTCAAGCATCACGACCAATTTGTAGTACGAGGTGGTTCGGTGTTTCATAAGGTGAAGATAGGTGATACAACTGAAGAGCGTCGATATGTCATGTTTGCTCGTCGAGCCGATTTGGTACAGGATTTTCACAAGTCGGTGGGTTATGCAAGCAAACTTACAGTACAGGATTTGATGTGCAAATGGTGGTGGTGGCCTCAAATGCGTCAAGACATTGAAGATTGGTTGGCAGGTTGTCCGGAATGTCAGTTAGCAGCACGACCCAATCGCAACACACATCATGCGCCTATGCGTCCCTTGGATATTCCTCAGCCTTTCTCACGATGGCATCTAGACTTTGTAGGCGAACTCCCAACAACGGCGCATGGTAATAGGTGGCTACTAGTCGCCGTAGATTATACAACCAACTGGTGTTGTGCACGTGCCATACTGGAGGCAACAGGAGAGGTTATCGCCAAATTCATTTACGAAGAGCTAGTACTCCCATTCGGATGCATGAACGAAATTCTCACCAATCGAGGCGCCAATTTCATGTCCAACGTTCTGGCGAACTATCTTGGGCGCCTCAAGGTCAAACATTTATTCACTTCCGCATTCCATCCACGAACCAATTCAAAGGCTGAACGCACCAATGGTATCCTCAAGCAGATGATCCGCAAATACGTACATGGCAAAATTCATCGTTGGGATGACTTTATTCCACTGGCTGTTTTTGCATGTCGTGTTTGAAAACACCGCACGACGGGTTACAGCCCCTATTTCCTCGTTTATGACCAAGAACCCAATCTGCCTGGCGATGATCTACCACCCTTTTTATTCGCAGACGCCGATGATCCTGTCAAGGATAAAGGACTTGCCGTCCAGGGCCATATACCAGAAGTCCGCGCATTACACCATGCTCGTGCCATTGTGGAACAACGCCTTCGCGACAATGCCGCGAAAGACAAAGCCTGTTGGGATGCGGTCATGAAACCTCAGGTTTTTAATGTTGGCGATTATGTTTTGACGCGACATGAAAACAAGCTGAGCCTGGAATATACATGGAAGTGGCCTATCGAATTATCAACACAAACACCACGTCTCATATATATCAAGTCCAAGACCTTAAGGGCTCTCTCTACAAGTCATGGGTACACACCGATCGCCTTCACCCCGTCCATTTCACATCCTCCCCAACTGATCCGTGGTATGACCACACTATTGCTCGTGCTGCTGAAAGATGTCACCTTGAGGCTATCGCACAATTGCATGTTCTCGAGGACGAACAACATTCTGGAGGGGGGTTGTGTTGTTGTGTAGAGAGTTAGTGGCAAGTAGAAACCAATGAGTCAAAATCGAGTCTTTGAGACGGGATCCTCTTTATTGAATAAAAACAACTCTCTTTTTATATGCGTTGGGATGGACCATGTTAGCTTTGCTGGAACAAGTGTTAGCCGTTGACACCGCTTCTCTGCTACTCTCCATCTGTAGTTAATATTCCAGGCGATTGTTCCCTCTGTCTTCATTAAGAGGAAATCACCGATTGGATAGAGTGAGATGGAAGAAGTCAGGGCATCAAGACTTACTTGCGGGAATTGTTGGATGAATAGCAGTTCCGCTCACTACTGACTGTGCAAGTGCAGTGTCATGAACAGGAGGACTATGACAGGGGTATTGTCACAGCCTCAACCCAGTAATCCCTTTTGCCGAACTGCGCCTCACCTTACTTACCCATTCCCACGCAAATCTGCTACACCACCACAACGCCAAGACATTGCTTTGACTATGCCTCAGATATCATAGATAACCAAAACGTATAAATATCCTCCTATTGCTAAAACAATAAAGGACATCTCTTCTTCGTCTATACTTTATTTCGGTGTACACGTCTCCCTATCTCTGGCCATTGGTTTACCAGCTCAAATTTAGGCCGACAATCGTATGGCTGATCAGATCAGTGGCCAGTGATAATACTTTTGATATTGCTGTGTAAAGTGATGATCCTTTATTCCTGACTACTCATGCTATATACAGTATATATATTATACTGCTATCAATTATTCTATGAATGATGTGGAAGACACTAGTAATAGAGCTTCTAGCAAATGCCATTGTCGAAGGAAGGAAAAGGAGAAGATTCTAGAAGGAGCCAGCAAAAGCTGTGTCGGATTAGATTTGGTGGCCAATTGAAATACTAGCAACACTGACTATGCTCACGGTCATCACCTCCTGTTTTTGTGCGGATTACCAATGCCTCCTTACTGTCAATTATTACCAATGGATTGTCTGCCTGCTTCCTTCCATACTTCACGACTGCATCTTTCACATAGTTATATTCATTCTATTATTACAGGATTTTCAAGAAGAACTTTGCCACAAATTTTAGTTGTTCGTATAGACCATCTAGGTTTTTCGTTTTTTTTTTATTCAAATTCGAATACAAATTTTAGTATTTCGTTGCTACCCTTTTGTCAAATTTAAAGGCAATAGAAGCAAGAACATGTCAATCAAGGCTATATGTGAGTCCTCCTTCTCCTCCTCTTACACCAGAATAATTTTGGGAGGCCAACCATTTATGTTTCATTCTAATTTCAAAGGAAGAAGAGAAACGAAATACTAAAAGGGAATTACTACGCGCACAGAAAAAAATCATCTCGCGCACGGAAAATCGATGGGTAGTTTAGTGTCTCAGCTCACGCAAGGAAAGTGTAACCATCAACTCACATACAGAAAAGGAAATCCCAGATTATACACGGAAAGTGCGTCCATAGCTTATACACAGATAATGGAAGTGCTTATGTTGCTGGAGATAAAAGAACATTACGAGGATCACATAGTTTACATTACTACAATTGATAGTTTATATATATACATAGTTAAATGTAACGTTAAAGTGTGCTTGGTGATAAAAAAAATGTGGTCTCTTAAACTGATATTACTCCGTGATAGTGGTTATATCTGCTTGCTCCGTTCCTTTAAGCATTGGCAGCTTTTTGATATGAAGATGTCTCCAAATTGATTTATAATGGCGCGGCAACCCATATATGGGCCAGTTTTCTCTATGTCCAAATGCTGGTGGCCATTCGATGTTGACTGATGCTTTTAATTGTAGGGCCTCCCAGTGATTATTGTTGACATAATGCATCACAATTGGTCGTTGTTTTACCTTCGGTGGTAATTGGAATGGAAGGTAAAGCCTCGATGCATACTCGTATTGCCCACCAGATGAAAAGGTTGCGACTGGGCGATTAAACACTTCAGCAGCAAGTTGGCAATCAACGGACCCATCAAACCAGTGCTTTGTTGGGCAAAATTGGTGAATTGCATGTCGGGTGTCATCTATAACACCATATGACATCCTACTAATGAGCTTTTCCAACTCATCATCCGAGGATGCGCATATAATACGTTTGCACCTTTCGCGATTTGCAACAACGTATTGGTGCATTCTCTTTTTCACTTCTACGAAGTGCTCCTGGGAACCAAGTTGGGCATGTGCAATAGTTCTGAAACCACACCATCCATCAGAATCAATATCGACTTTGGAAACAGTGACATCAGCCGGTAAATCAGGGTGTATTTGGGTCAAGCCGTCAGTTCTATTATAGAATTGAGAGAATAAGAAATAAAATAATTCAGAAGACGATATTAAAAGGAAAACTATTCATGCTTACACTAATCTCTGTCTCTTCGACTTCAACGGCCACAGATCGTCAGCATCACTGTGTACGTGGTCCAGGCACCTTTTCTGCAACGAATGGGCTCTTGTAGTCTTTTCTTCCTGTTCCGCTTTTTCGAAATCAGAAGGAAGTCGTGCTCCTTTTGTGCTTCTTGGTCGACCTTTCGTCTTGATTTGATTTGGGAACTGAACTTTGTCCAGGCTAGCTGGTTTGAATAATCGGTAATTTTTTCTATAGCGCAGATCAAATCGGAGTGCTGTTGATCGTCCGTGCAGGAGAGGAACACTGTGTCAAGTGTGCGTTTGGAGTTAATGTACTTCATTGCCATAGGAGTGGAATCTACATCACTAAGTGGGAGCACATGAAGTTGACCTGTGTCGTATCCACGACTATTTTCTTACCTAACAGCAGTGTCCCTGGATTATACGGGACATCAACACTTTGTTTCACTCTTCGAGCGCCGTTATCATAATTACTCTCGCGCTATCCGGATTCATAATTTATATCCCGGACCTGTCTCAGGACGCAGTTATAATCACAAGGGTAAATGATGAACTTCTTTATCAACCTTTTAACTGGTCCACCGTCCCGGGAGACCGCCTAGATGATTATCCACACCCAACCTCCAGAGTGACCGTTTTGATAAGCACTTCTTATAAATAGGCCCATTATTGGCACTCAATAAAAAACAATCCTTTTTGCGAGTCTCACAGAATCATATTCTGTCTCTTTTTATTCTTAAAACCCCTTGATTCCACATTTTTTTCTGTGAATTCTCACTTATCTTTATTTTGCAATGTCCTTCAACAACGCTTCTGCTTCTCCCGCCTCTGGAGCCATCCAAGACGTCCATGTGGATCACAGCCAGAACGATGGAGCGTTCCATGATCCCAACTCCCCGGCTCACACGGAGATTGACATGATCATTGACAGCGCAATGACGGCCGCGGGTATCTCCCCTTCCGCCCGTGCTGAAAAGGCGATACGGACTCTCAACGCTCGTGCTGCTTCCTTGGCAGAGCAATTGGCCTTAGGCGCCACACCGGAGGAACGTCAGGCCATCCACCAAGAGTTCGAGGCAATCACTCGCGACCTCCAGCTGTTAAACTCGGCCAGCCACTTGGTTTCGGCCAATGCAAGAACCAGCCCATCTACTCAAGTTCGGGTGCCTGCAGACTTACCTGCACTTCAGTGGGCAGACAACATCCACGCCCCCAGCAAGACCATCTTCGGCAGTGTGGACGAGTGTTTGGACTCGTTTGAGGACGTGGTTGCCTCATGGCAATACGACGCCAATGACGTTTGGCCGCTATTTGTCCCACGCATGCTTTCACCTGAGCAACGCTACTGGTTTGGTGCAAATCTGAAGCCGTACCCCCATCTTCCATGGTCCAAGGTGCGAGCTATTATCATCTCTCGATATGGTGTTCAAGACACGGAACGCAAGGTGCAGAAGTTGCGCGAACTGCTTCACATGCGCATGAACCGCAACGAATCAGTTGAACTTTTCACTGACCGGTTTAATCGGGTGCGTCGCGAGGCTGGTCTGGCAAATGACCTTACAACCACAACCATCTTCATTGAGGCCTTGTTACCGGAATTGGCCAAACACGTCATGATCGGCCAAGTTAACGTTCCAGTGGAGATGCGCTCAACGATCGAGCAGGCCGCCGCTATGGCGCGCAGCCTCTATTCCAGTGTCGTGCTGTCAATGCACAGCAAGGAGTTAACCAACGAGCAACCGACACAAACCACTCGCGCTCCGTCACCTGGTTCCGTCGCCGCCCCAAAGAACAAAACAAAGGCCACGACGAAATTTTGCCGCCTGCATGGCAAAGGACGACATTCCACCAGTGATTGTCGACAACTGGCAGCTGGTGCCGTGCCCCGCTCACAAGGAAACTGGGTGTCAAAACCGTCCACGTCGTCATCTGTTGCATCTGCTGCTTCCGTCGCCGCGTCAACAATAACAAAGAGCGAAAGTGACAAGAATTGTTTCCGCTGTGGTGAGCCCGGTTGGACGCGCAGTCACAAGTGCCGCGTCAACCACTTGGCAATACGCTCAGCCACATTGGCAATGTCCGCTCCTGCTTCCGCTCCTGCCTCTGTTTCTCGTGTCCCCGCTACTGCTACTGGAAGCGTAGTGGCTGTTCCAGTGGGTGCAGTTCCCACTGCTGTTCCAGTTGGCCTTGCGCCTGCTGCTGTCCCTATGGAGACTGATATCTCCATGGCTGACGTGTCTGCGTCGTTGAACCAGGCATGTGCTGACTGTAAGTCATTATCTGCTTTGCAACAGTACTCTCTCCAGAGGACTAACACGTATTACGTACCTATCACTTTACAGGAGACTGATTTATGGGCCTTTGTGGACTCTGGTGCCACCTTCAGCGCCATCTCTCCTTCGCTGGCCGCACAGCTGGGCATCCAAGTTTCCACTGTGTCTGGAACGATCGGATTAGCTCACCCTGGTCATAGCATTAATAGAATTGGTACCACGTCTGCAATAAAAGTCCTTCACAACGGAATTACTGTTTCGCACTCTTTTGAAGTGATGACACTTAATTGTGAAGCCGATGTTTCCATTGGCACTGATCTCATGCCACTTATTGGTATATTTCTTGGAGGTCTCGCCCATTGCTGGCATCGCTCCACTTTACCCTCTCCTTCTGAGGACACTGATTTGCCTACGCCAAATGATTCTCCGGCTGGCACACCTGAGGAGGATTCTCGCTTCTTGGCTGATATTGAACCATCTCTTCAGGAAAACGCATCCATTCCGCCGTCTTCATTTTGTACTATTCCGGAATCTGTTGTTTATTTGCATACTCCTGCTGGCAAAGTCGTGAGCCGCTGACAATATCCATTAGCTGACAAGCTGATTCCTCTTCTGCAGGAACACATTGACAATTGGCTTGCTGATGGGATCATACGTCCTGCTCCAGCTGGTTCTGGTTGGAATAGCCCCATGACTTTCGCTCCTAAGAAGGATTCCCAGGGAAACCCGACTGCATTTCGTCCCTGCCTGGATCCACGCTTGATTAATAACTTGCTTCCTGATAGCAGTTATCCTGTTCCACTCATTCGATCGATTTTCCAACGAATGAAGGGCGCTACGGTGTTCACAACTCTGGATTTGAAGAGCGCATTTCATCGCTTCAAGATTCATGAGGAGCATCAGCACAAAACCACCTTCACATTCAAGGATCGACAGTACTGTCTTGTTGGGCACCTTTTGGTCTCAAATTTCTTTCGAGCCAATTTCAACGTGTAATGCACATTGTTTTCGACAACATGCCCAACGCAGTCACTTACATCGATGACATTATTATCTTTTCAAACAATTTATCTGACCACGTGTTGCACGTGCAGGAGGCTATCAGACGTCTCTCAGAGGTTAACTTGGTTCTCAATCCGGAAAAATCGCATTTGGCACAATCCGCCATTTATTTATTGGGCTTTTGTGTAAGTGCCAGGGGTGTCAATTTGGACCCTCGGAAAATTTGCAATGTGGACCAGATCCCTGTGCCCACGACAGGCCATGACATTCAGAAATTTTTGGGCCTCGTCAATTACTTCCGCGATCACATTCCAAACGTTGCCGTCCTCACTTCTCCTTTGGACCGTCTACGCAACGCTAAACAGCTTTCAGGATTATGGACACAACACCATCTTCATGCATTTAATGCTATCAAGGCTGCTCTCCATGCTGCTCCTGTGTTGAGCTATCCGGATGAGACTTTGCCCTACCATGTTGCCACAGATGCTTCTGACACTGGCATAGGTTGCTGTCTTTATCAAATCCAGAACAATCAGTACCGTTATATTGGTTTTATGGCGCGTGCTCTGAACAAAGCTGAACGTTCTTATTCCACTACGAAACGTGAGCTTCTCGCTGTTGTATATGCTCTTAAGAAGTTTCACTCGTTTTTGTGGGGCAACAAATTCACTCTTTACACCGACCATCATGCTCTAACGTTTCTGCACACTCAACCAATTGCCAATCCGATGATGGTGAACTGGTTCGACACGTTGTGTGATTACAACTTTCAGGTTGTTCATATTCCTGGCATCACCAACATTCTTCCGGATACTCTCAGTCGCCTCTTCTCTCCGAAGAAGCTGGTGGGGGGTAATATCTCCGAAACCATTGGTCGCACCCCTACTTTGGGCAGTTTAAAACCTGTACGCCCTACAAGCAATGCTGAACCGCTTCTTCAGCGTTCTGCTTCTGCTACGCCTTTGGACTTCATGACGCCTCCTGAGGAAGAGCGTCCCATATTACTAGAAAAGGCTCATCTCAATGGTCACTTTGGTGCTGATACAATTGTGACTGAGTTGCACAAAGAAGGTATACATTGGACTAACTTGAAGAGAGATGCTCTCAATACCGTTGCCAAGTGTCAAGCGTGCCAACGCTACAACATCGGCAAACACGGTTACCACCCTTTACGCAACATTACCGCAGACAAGCCAGGTGATCACTGGGCTATTGATCTGTGCGAGTTTAACGCCACTTCTCCATCTGGCAATAATTATGTTTTGGTCATGGTAGACGTCTTCTCGAGATTCTGCATTCTTCGAGCTATACCTGACAAATCGGCTCTTTCAATCGCTAAACAACTCATCCACGTCTTTTGTGACTATGTGTAGCAGTAGCTACAGTGACGGGTCACTCTTGACCGACGACCAAGATACTACAAGGATAACGATCACGACAAGACCGCATCTCCGGCGACGACATTATGTACCACACTCACTTTCTCTGTACTACGATCCTATATGTATACCACTGTAATTACCCCGCTACTGTTTACTATATAAACAAGGATGCCCTGTGACGTCGGGCATCCCCACGTTGTATTATTATAATCATCGTTCTTCTCGTCGCGTTCACGCTTCCTCCACGCTGTATATCAGACGCTCTTTGTAAGTACTCGCACAACAATGCCTGTACTGTTACACTATGGTTTTCCGAAGATCTTACAGTCAGACAACGGTACAGAGTTTGTAAACGAATTAGTACGCCTTGTGGTGGAACATTCCGGAATTGACCATCGTCTTGTCACACCCTATAATCCGCGTGCCAATGGTTTGGCTGAGCGTTGGGTACAAACGGCTAAAGCAACAATCATCAAGAGGTTAGAAGGAAAAACAGAGGATTGGGATATGTATCTTCCCAGTGCACAATTAGCTATCAACAGCAAACACACATCGCTGCACGACTCTCGTCCTTTATCTATCATGTTCGCTCGACAGCCTAACCTCTGGCAGGACTACTCAAGCGTCGAAGTCGCCGATATCAACGACGCGACACGAGCTGCAGACACCCGTGAACATTACATGAACGAGGTCGTCATTCCAGCTATCTCTGAACGTGTCAAAGCTCTTCACGAGGCCCAGCAAGGGAAATTCAACAGCAAACATCGCATCTTAAGCGAATTCCCTGTTGGTAGCAAGGTCATGATCCTAAATGTCAACAGGAAGAAAAAGACCAATCCTCGTTACGAAGGTCCATTTACAGTGCATGGTCGTCGCAGACATGGTGGACCCTACACTTTGACTGATGAAACGGGTTCCTTGCTTTCACGCGACATTCCACCTTCCCACATTAAGCTGATCTCACAAGACAGCATTGCTTCGGGCGATGACTTTTACGAGACTCAGGCAATAGTGGATCACAAGGGCTCACCTGGCAACTACCTCTACCGTGTCCGATGGAAAGGCTATGAGCCAAAGGATGACACATGGGAGCCAGCCGAGCATTTCAACGATCTTAAGCTGATCAACGAATACTGGAATCGCCGCAATCCGACACCACGCACAAGTCATCAAGCAACTGTGCAACATTTGGCTACAGCGTCAATGACAGAGCCAGATAAACGCAACACGCTGCCTACACGTCGCTCTGATCGACAGGCAAAACGCAGACGCACTTAGGCACGTCTTTTTCCCTTCACTTTTTCTCCCACAGGGTTTTTACTTCTTTAAGGGTTTTTTCCAGACAACGCCATCACTCATTATTTAGTGCTCTGATAACTTATCAACGGTTGATCCAACCTGGTGGGGGGTAATGTCGTATCCACGACTATTTTCTTACCTAACAGCAGTGTCCCTGGATTATACGGGACATCAACACTTTGTTTCACTCTTCGAGCGCCGTTATCATAATTACTCTCGCGCTATCCGGATTCATAATTTATATCCCGGACCTGTCTCAGGACGCAGTTATAATCACAAGGGTAAATGATGAACTTCTTTATCAACCTTTTAACTGGTCCACCATCCCGGGAGACCGCCTAGATGATTATCCACACCCAACCTCCAGAGTGACCGTTTTGATAAGCACTTCTTATAAATAGGCCCATTATTGGCACTCAATAAAAAACAATCCTTTTTGCGAGTCTCACAGAATCATATTCTGTCTCTTTTTATTCTTAAAACCCCTTGATTCCACAACCTGACTCCCCAAAAAATTAGATGTGGCTATAATCATTTAAACCTATTGAGACAAACCTTTTTCTGTCATCGCATTGCTTGTTAAGTGCCAGCGGCGTGCAATCATAGATGGCTTTATGGACGTCCCTTTCTTTGGAAGAGTATTGCGACAAGGCAGGTCATAGTTGACGCAATATTTGCAACTGCAATCCTGGACATTCTCTTTAGCACCAATATCCCAAGCTTTATAAAGTTCTTGTCGGATATGAGTTATTGCAAACTGACTTATAACGCCCTGCAGATGGCGTAGAGCGTTTGACATTTCTTCGTCGATACGTATAAGTGAATGGTCTTTGTAAATAATCCTGGTCAACGCTTCCT
This sequence comes from Dichotomocladium elegans, assembly GCA_025716815.1. NCBI lineage: Eukaryota > Fungi > Mucoromycota > Mucoromycetes > Mucorales > Lichtheimiaceae > Dichotomocladium > Dichotomocladium elegans. The sequence goes on from JAIXMN010000007.1 coordinate 1,505,314, forward strand.
TATTATAGGCGGTGTTCCTATCCAAATCCTACAATGCAAGTAATATTAGGATACTTTTCTTCAAAACATCTGCATTAATTATTCTTACATGCTTCGTGAGCCACTAATGAATACTGTTTATTAATTTCATTACTCCACCAGGGCTCATCAAAATCTGTTTGAGACCCCAGTGTGCGCCCTCCACTCGTTGGGTCGTCCTCGCTCCAAGATGTTGGTGCTGCTCTGCCCAAGGTCCGCCCCACATTTCCTTATATGTCAAAAGACTTAAAATGTCGAAAATAAGTATTAAGATATTAGCAGGCTACAGCAATACATACCTGTCAATGTAACGACTAAGTGCTTCTGACTTTTTTGAGTGTAGAATAAGACTCCGATATTCCTGGATGGCAGAAGAGAAGGCATCAAACTCGCGGCAGTATACCATCCTTGAGACAATGTCTTGGTACGTCTGGAGATCATCATCTTGGAAACATCCAGAAGCGTGGGCTCTAAAGTTATTGCTGATATGCCAACCACAAAGGATATGCGGAGTGCCTGGAAATATGTCGGAAAGAGCAGCGCGGAGAGCTTTGTCATCATCTGTAACAAATAGGCCTGGATTAACCATTGCCGAATCGATTTGCTGGAAGATGGTCGACTTCAATGTCTGTAATATCCACGCATATGAGAGCTCCTTTTCATCTGAGAGGAGTGCGCTTGCAATGAAGAAGGTTCTGAGAGACTTGGTATGATTTGTTGATGCTAAGTTGTCTACGCCAACGATGTTAACAAGGGGCATTTTGTTGATGTTGGTCTTATATGTTGCATCAATAATGATAACTTCTGGGAAAAGGTTAGCCCGTTCGATTGATGAAGGGTGCGTGATGAAAAGGGAGGTCATGAATTCTTCCAATCAGTTGTAGTGTACTGTATATCCCCTGGCCAGAAGAAAGTCATGGACCTGTTGGACTTGGCTGGTTTGAACTCTTTGTGTGACCCTTTGTTGGATATTGTAGATATCTTTGGCTACCAAGGTGGGCTTTCCATCAAGATCGCTTGTCATGCGGCGAATTTGAGCTGGTTTGATTCCGATACTGGCCATCTCCACGATCTTGGCTTGAATCTCACCACTAGGTTTGCGAGCATTCGTATAGACTAAACGGTCTGAAGACAGTATATGGTTTTCGTGGTGGTCGATCATGCATTTTTCTGACTTCACAACCCATTCTTCTCCGGCTTTACAAGTTGCATAGACTTTCCAGGGACATCCAAACTTTTTGGTCGTGCGTACCGGTCGGTTCTTGACTATTCCATTAGCACAGCGATATTGGCGTTCGTTCATTTTGTCACGACCTCCGCCTTCAGATTTCGTGACGCCGGTTTCATCGACCATTTGTTCTTGATCACTGTTTTCTTCCTTTTGTTTCCAGTGTTGCCGATGTGTTCCTCCATGGATGCATGCGAAATAGCAGTATGACGTGTTCTTCTTGGTACCGCTATCTTTCACAGATATATCAAATCCGCTCTCTATAGCATACTCATGGATGGCTGTTTCAAGCTCCTTACGGGTAGAGTAAGTCGTGTTGATAATATACTGCATGTTGCGTAGAGATTGAGGACAGTTACAACCATTTTGAGGCACACGTTGTATCTATATATATATAATCTTTGCAAACACGAACACTTGTTTTTCTTTCTTGATTTCAGCCAAAATTAGAAGTATTTTTTTAGCGAAGTACTGCTAGTTAACTTATTGTTTACTACTCGACATCTGGTATAGTTTATGGTAACAAGTTTAATACATTCACCAGGAATACATCACCTATTTCTGGATTATATAAAAATACATTACTATGAATGAACTACTGAAGTGCATCTCTATTTAGTCGAACACAAATAGATTCCTTGTATGAAAAGCACTTGCATTATCTGTGTATAAGCTATGGACACACTTTCCGTGTATAATCTGGGATTTCCTTTTCTGTATGTGAGTTGATGGTTACACTTTCCGTGCGTGAGCTGAGACACTAAACTACCCATCAATTTTCCGTGCGCGAGATGATTTTTTTCCGTGCGCGTAGTAATTCCCTACTAAAATTTGTATTCGAATTTGAAGCCAAAAAAAACGAAAAACCTAGACAGTCTATATGAACAACTAAATTTTGTGGCAAACTTCTTCTTGAAAATCCTGTATTATTATCCTCCCATATCTTTTCTTTAGTAACCATCAAAGTAGTAGTATATATAGGCTCATCAATTCATACATTAAAAAGGAAAATAATCATCTTCTTCTCTAAATTCAGTTGTCTCTACATTTGGCCAAGGTCTATCCGCCAAAAACAACGACAGCTGTTATACTGTCGTCTTTTATCAAAACTTTGATACCACGGAGAAGAGACGACGTCCACTGAGAGAATAACCACGAAGAGATAACCACGGAGAGATAGAACCACACAGATACTTGTACTGTCCGATAGATGATCCTCTTTATTAAAACAACTGTCCCCTTATTTATACTGTATTGATCACTATGAAAATGACTACAATACTGTCAATATGGCTACCGATGACTCATGTTTAGCAACCATTGTCATTAGGACTTTGTTTCCAAAAGTGCTATGCTCCTCGG